>OX369268.1:498228-2898228 GCA_947284805.1 Coleophora flavipennella
CTTGGCCATTTTTAGATAGTTGAATATGTTATGTAAATATAAGAACTACGTAGGTATCTTTAATATTATTTTAATTTATCTTAGGTGGGGTGACAATTGTTTTTCTTACTTATTTATCAATTTCAGATAAGTTCAGGGTACAACAAAACACAGATACTTAACCACGTAATGGAAATTTTGGTCACTGGTGATAAGAGCTACGACACTATCGCTCGAACTTTTATTGGAAAGGATGGTGCATTGGACACTAGGTACATTATCTTTATCGTTTTAAATCACAAGGTTAAGGTAAATTAATTGACTGTAACAAAGTCTAAATCATCTTTTTCTACTTTCAGTCTGCCTTCAGTTATGGATCATTACATAACATCTCTAAGGGATCCTGTATTTTGGAAGCTTAACAAACAAATTGTAAACATTGTGGATAAGGCTCTTAAGAACATTCCCACTTACACAAAGAGTGAGCTGTATTTTCCAGGCATAGAAGTAGTGAATGTTATTGTAAAGAAAATGTCAACGGCGTTTGAAACATATGAAATCGACGTAACTGATTCATTGAAGGCAGCTAGTATTGATACCACATTCCAAGTCAAAATTGAACAGCAACGATTAAGCCATAAACCGTTTACCATGAAACTTAGTATTTCATCTTCAGTTACAGACAAAGGATTAGTAAAAATATATTTGGGCCCCAAAGTAGCACCAGGGGAATTTGCCTCTAAGAGAAATCAGTTTATGTTACTTGATAGTTTTGAAACCAACTTTAAAATAGGTGTTAATGTCATATCACGTTCTTCTGAAGACATGGTAGGTACTTCGGAAGACCTTCCATCTTTCCGAGATTTGCGCAAGAAAGTGGAAAATGCTGAGTTTGGTATAGACACTATGTCTTTTCTATCCAGAAAAAGTAAAACTGGTTTTCCCTCAAGGCTTATTCTGCCCAAAGGATCGCCTGAAGGTTTACCACTCCAAGTGTTTGTGTTTATTGCACCTTTCGTAAAAGCTGGCGCTGAAGGCCTAAATCTGTTCAATAACTTAGGGTTTAACTCTGCAGTTTTGTCACCGGGTTTCCCTCTGGATTTAAATATTGATGATGCGTTGCTGTTTAGTTTGCCTAACGCAATGCTCACAGATGTTGTTATCACTCATAAAGGTAGCAAACAATCGAGCTACGATGCATCGGCTAGCATTAATAAATGGCAAGGTGGTAGTGGTGATGGCGGTAGGCCTGAATTTACAAAGAAAAATTTTGACTACACTTCAAAAAAGGAGCAATATGCAACTAAAAGAAATTATGAATCTGAGACAAATGATAACTTTAAAGATGTTGAAGATAAAGTGGAAACCATGAACGCTGATGTGACCTTAAATAATGAAAACTTAGCAGGAGGTAAAATTAATTTATATCAGGACCCATTCAAAAACAGAATTCAAAGAGACAGTAACAGATGGCAAAGAAGCAGTGGTTGGCTTGACTTCAAAAAGAAAGATGTAGATTATACTTCAAAAAAAGAACAATATAGTACTAATAAACGTGACCCTAAATCTAAAAAAACAGATTATATCAAAGTTGGATATGTTGAAGACACAGTAGAAAACAAGAATACTGATTCAATCTCAGATACTGAAGACACATTACTGAAAATTGATTTAGTTAATAATAAAGACCAGTACAATTACTATTTATCAGACAAGCATCCAGCAGTTCGGGATGTAGATAATGTCGTATCAAAAACTGCGAGACTTGCTCATCCTTATTTTGAAGTACCAAGAAATAACCGCACTCCTTCAGTTTATGACTACCTTTTCAATGGGCATAATGACATTTATTACACAGAAATCAAAGTTTATGAGTAATGTTAGAGCTATTAAGTTTTAATAAATAGGTTGTTATTTTTATATCTCCTGTGTTATAATTGGTGTTTTACTAAAAAAAAAATTTTTTTTAATATAATCGTTTATTTCAAACAAAATTATACATAGTGTATCAAAATTGGTGTACGACCCGTTAACTGGGGCTTTCTATCATGGCCGTCATGTGGTGTTCTACTAACTATTCATACTGAACAACTTTCCCCAAGGAACCCATCGTCAATTCTCAAAAAATAAAATCGACGCTCTTTTGGTGAGAACCATAATAATATATCAATACTCTGTAATGTATGAAATGAGTCAATCAGCTGATCGATTTATATAAAGTGTTCAAATGTTTTTCTTTTGCAAAAGTTGGTGATGTGGAGTCGGAAAATTTATAATTTTTTTTTGTTACTAAAACTATAGTCAAGAATTCATCCGACTTCTTCATCAAAATATTGCTAGTTTTAAGTCCCAAAGAGATCTCCTCGAAGTAACTATTTCAGAAATGGTAGATGACAATAGGCAACCGGATATCATATGCCTCTCTGAAACCTTCATTAAAAAAGGTGAAGAGGCAAACATAAAAACACATGGATATGACCTAGCTAGTAGTTTCTCACGAATGCAGAAACGTGGAGGTGTTTGCATTTTGTTAAAAAGAGGTGTAACTTTTAGAAAAATTAACCTATTTGATAGATACACTGTCCCTAAAATTTTTGAATGTTGCGGCGTAGAGGTTTCCTTTTATAATTTAGTGATTTTGTGCCTTTATAATTCTCATAAAATATACGCTATGACTTTCCTAAATAAGCTCGAGGCTGTTTTATATGATGTAACTAAGAAATATAAAAATAAAAAAATGTTCTCGCAGGTGACTTTAATGTGAATATGCTTGAGAGTTCAAAAGCATCTCAGTATCTACTCGATCTTTAAAAAATTTTAACTTGCAATTACATAATAATAATAAAGCCACTAGAGGCCTGTCGTGTATAGATTTAATTTTAAGTAATGTTAGAAGGGCAATTGGGGATGTTATCCCACTTCAACTCTCCGACCATGATACAGCCCAAACTCTGAACATTCCTGTAAAAAACAAAAGTCCTGAATTAAAACAATGGAATATAGAAAGAAGGGACTATTCTAATGATAATATAATAAAGTTCCGTGCGTATCTTAGTTCCTTAACTTTCAATGATGTATATATTCAAAGCGACGTTCATGCTGCGTTTGATGAGTTTCATACCATTTTCTGTCTACTTTAGGTGTTGTGTTTTCCAAAGATTAGCATAAAATTACATAATAAGAGTATTGGACCTAAATGGATTTCCTCCGGTCTTAAAGTCTGCTGTAAAACAAAAAGAACTTTAAGATTTAACTTTTATAGAAACAGATCCAACAATAACAAAAATAAAAACTATAAATACAGTAAAATGCTTAAAAAATGTATCTACCAGGCACATAAAAATTGCTATGATAAGTATATACAACGTAGTAAAAATACAGTAAAAGCATCATGGAACGTAATAAACAAAGAGACACGTGATATTGCTTTAAATAAAAACATAAAAGAGATAAAACTCGGTGACAACACAGTTCCTGGGCCAGAAGCGATAGCCTCTACTTTTAATGACTATTTTATCGAACAGGCCAAAAATAACGACCTAGGACTTCTGTAACAAAACACCCTATAACTACACATATCCCAAATTCTTTATTTCTTAATCCAGTAAATATCGCCGTAACTGAAAAAATCATAGTCTCACTAAAAAACTCGAATGCTTGTGGATATGATGAAGTCAATACAAGGATCTTGAAGTAATGTCGCAACGAAATAGCTCCTGTTATTACGTATCTTCTCAACCTCTCTTTCGAAAACGGAGTGTACCCAACAGCCCTTAAAATATCTGTTGTCAAACCTATATTGAAAAAGGGCGACAACACAGAATCAGGAAACTATCATCCCATTACCTTAATTCCAATAATAGCTAAAGTCTTGGAAAAAAGTATGTATTCCCGTTTGTATGATTTTTGTTTTAAACATTACATAATTAATGATGAACAGTATGCTTTTCAAAAGGGAAAATCGGCGACTCTTTCCATATTCACTCTAGTTTATAATATCAAGCACCTTGACGATAAAAGACTTGTAACCACACTCTTCTTTGACATGACAAGAGCTTTTGATTTTGTGGATCACAAAATATTATTGACAAAACTTAGTCACTGGGGCATACGAGGACTCGCTCTAGCTTGGTTTGATTCTTATCTAACTGAAAGAAAACAATGTGTTGAAATAAGCGAAGTAAATAAACTAAATATTCTAACATCTTATCGATCAGAGTATAAAACTAATCTTTTTGATGTCACGCAAGGAAGTGTTTTGGGGCCTCTATTATTTCTACTTTATATAAATGACTTGCCGGCTGTAACCCGCCACAAATGTATATTGTTTGCAGATGACATTTCCATTATATCCAAAAAAGTTGATGGTTTTTCATCCCTTGAAATTAAGATAAACGAAATGGAAAACGAAATCCTTGCACTGAAGAGGGTGGACCAGGAGAGAGACCAGTTTAGTAGGATGAACAATATTGAAATTAGCGGCGTACCCTTGAAAAGCGGTGAAAATCTCACATCAATTTTAAGTGAAATCTCACTCAAGATCGGCTTCCAGCTTCGCGACACTGATGTTGACACCATACATCGAGTTAGGAGATTCTCCTCCCAAGATGATCATAAGCAAGGTTCTCCCAGGCCACCTGCCATAATCGTTCGCTTCTGCCAGCGGCGCCGCAAAGACGAACTGGTGGCTGCCGCGCGGGCCCGCCGCGGGCTCACCACGGCCGACGCCGGCCTGCCGGGCCCCGCCACTAGCATCTATGTGAATGAACACCTTACGCCGGCCAACAAACTGCTGTTGAAACAGGCCCGGGACCGCAAAACCGAGCTGAGCTATGCCTACTTGTGGGTCAAACAGTGCAAAATATTGATGAGGAAAGACGATAAGTCCAAAGTGTGCGTAATCTCTGATCAATCTGATCTTAGGAAACTAAGGTGACTTTATGGTAAGAATTACGTGTATTTTGTTATCTATGTTACTAAACATAATCTACATACTAGTAAATCCCTAAGATTTAACTTAACTTTCTGGGTCACCCAAACCTGTACTACTAATTTTAAACTCGTCTAAAAATACTATTCAAGCTGACTTAATTGTATTTGTTTACATAAATTTAAAATGAAACAACAATCCTTAATATTTACTACCAGAACGTTCAAGGGTTACGGACAAAATCTCATTCTTTCTTTTCTAATGTTGTAAAATCCCATTACGACATTATTTGTATTACCGAGGCGTGGTTAAACGATGAATTTTTTAGTAGTGAATATTTTGATAACCGTTACAATGTATTTAGACGAGATCGATCGAGGCAAGGGGTGGTGCGGGGCGGCGGAATAGCTGTCGCGGTGCGCAATGACCTTTGCACCGTCCGGCGTGATGAGTGGTGCGCCGCGCCGGAGCACGAGGAGCTGTGGCTGACCGTGTCGCCCGCACCGGCGAGAGTGCGCGCCCCCCGCGCGCCCGCGCCCCCTTCCCCGCCGCACCACTGCGCTAGCGCATCGCGCCGCGACTCCTTGCCTCAAATACATATTGCCTGTGCTTATTTCTCACATAACTATAATCATTTACCCTCTGTACAGTGTTTCTTAGATAATGCTAGTACATTAATACAAAATAACCCAGATGATATATTTATTTTACTAGGGGATTTTAATATAACAAAGGCCTTATGGAGTTTTGACGTATTTTCTTCCTATTTAAATATATCAACAAATAATGATAATTTGGCACGAATTTTATCTGAGTTCTTGGAGTTTACTGGACTGAAGCAATATAACTCCCACTTAAATAGTAACGGCCGCATCCTAGACCTAGTTATGACCAATTCTACATGTTCTGTTGACTCCTGTCTTTCACCACTCACACCAGAAAACCCCCACCATAAGTCATTGGACATAAATGTGGATCTGCAGCTCTCTTCGTACTTACCACAATTGCAACAAAATAATTCGCATAAGCCTATATTTTATGCTGGCAACTATGAAGAGATTTGTAAGGCCCTCTCTGAAACCGACTGGTCTTGCCTCGATCTCTTTGGCACGGAGGAATCAGTAACTCACCTTTATTCTATATTAAACGCATTGATTTTAAAACATATTCCACATAAACAAATTTGTTCTAGAAATGGATATCCCCCTTGGTTTTCTCACGCTCTGATTAAACTAAGAAAACATAAACTATCAGTTCATAAAAGATGGAAAACTTACAAAAATCCCTTAGATTATGCTGAATTCAGCTATTTAAGACAAAGAGAGCATAAATTAGAATCTGATTGCTATAGAGGTTTCGTATCAATTGCCGAAGATAAAATACGCCGTTGCCCTAAGTATTTCTGGTCCTTTGTTAAATCGAAATTCCCAGTTAACAGCATTCCTAGTCAAATGTCCTATAACAACCAAACGTCTCAAGATGGAGAAGAAATTAGTAATCTGTTTAACAAATATTTTAATTCAGTTTTTATTAAAGACTCATCAATCTCATCATCAGCTGGTGTTGATCCATCAGCTGTGGAGGAAAACATTTGTGACAGCCCTATTGACATGTGCTCAGTCGATATCTCACAGGAATTGGTTACGAAACTTCTGAAGCAGGTTGATGTAAACAAGGGTGGCGGCACTGACCTTATTCACCCCCTCTTCGTAAAAAGCTGTGCAGAGGAACTTGCTATACCAATCACAAAAATTTTCCGTAAATCACTTTCTGAAGGTCATTTTCCTAACAAATGGAAGACTGCACTGATTACCCCCATTTTCAAAAGCGGGGATTCACACCTAGTCACAAATTATAGGCCAATCTCCAAACTTAATATATTTGGCAAAATTTTTGAAAAAATTATAACTGATAAGATTACCAGTATAGTATGCAATCACATATCTTTAAACCAACACGGTTTCTGTCGAGGAAGAAGCGTTGAAACTAATCTCATGACGTTTTCAGATTTCATATTAAACAAAATGGGATCTGGATGTCAGGTGGACGCCGTGTATACCGACTTCTCCAAATGTTTTGATAAAATAAATCATAAAAGACTAATATATAAGATTCAGAGACTCGGTATACACGGTGACCTCCTGAGATGGATAACATCTTACATAAGTAATAGAAGCCAAGCTGTTGCGCTTAAAGGGTTCAAGTCCGGCTTCCTGCCAGTACCATCTGGAGTCCCGCAAGGGTCCCATTTGGGACCTTTACTCTTTATTTTATATGTAAATGACATGAATGCCTGTTTTAAAACCTCAAAATACATCGTATACGCCGATGATACTAAAATTTACAGAGCCATAATGTCAGAAGCAGACTGCGAAGAAATGCAGAGTGACCTAGACACTTTTAACGAATACTGTAAAAATAACGATCTCTTCCTGAATCATGAGAAATGTTTTATCATCAGTTTCTCACGTAAACAAAAACCTGTTAATTATGACTATAATATAGCTGGTAAGCAGATACGCAGGGTCACTTACATTAGAGATTTAGGAATAACCCTCGATTCACAACTTAATTTTAATATGCATATAGATAATGTTTGTAAAAAGGCGTACAAAAGTCTCGGTATGATCTTACGCATTAGCAAACCTTTTAAGCGTTCTCTAACTTACAAAATATTATATTTCTCCTATGTTAGAAGTACACTGGAATTCGGTAGTGTCATATGGAATCCTCAGTATCAAGTACATAAAGACCGTCTTGAGAGAATTCAGAATATATTTCTTAAGTCTCTGTGTTATAGAACCGGTATATATTTTGATAATTATATTGAATCCGCTCGCCATCACAATGTCCTATCTCTTAACAATAGAAGAACATATTTAGATGCTATCTTCTTCTATAAAATTCTAAATAATATTATCCAATGTCCAAATTTATTAGAGAAAATACAATTTAAAATTCCGTACCCCTTCGTTCGACCCCGTCATGAACTTTTCCATGTCAGCTATGCCCGTACTAATTATACAAAACACTCATTTTTTAGACGAGTTTCAAACTTCTATAATAAAAATCTTAAACATGTTGACCCTTTTCAAAATTCGTTAGGTCGTTTTAAAAAATTTGTTATCACAGAATTGTAAAAAACTTTTCAATTAATCTTCATTATCAAAAACAAATCGTAAATTGCAGTATTAAACTATAAATTACCTTTCATTAGTGATTAACTCTCTTGGAACATGTAATTAAATAGTTTAAGTCTGGAAAGCACCGTAGTGCATTATGTTTATTATATTGAATGTACCCTTTAATTTTTGTCTATTTTAATAACAATATTACGCCTGTAGCTCAAATGCTCAAAAACAATATTTAAAGTTTTACTTTTTTATATAAGTATTTGTCATTGTGCTCAAAACTGTAAAATTTTTTACTTTAATTTATGAACCTCCAGGTCTATTTATAACTAAATGTATATAATTAAACTATATATGTATGACTGTTTGTGTTCTAACAAATAAATAAAATAAATAAAAAAAAAAATATAGTGACATCAAATAAAAATGACATTAGTACTTCAAACTGACGATACAATTGAATCTGTAATTAAATGGCTTTCTGACAATAATTTAAGTATAAATCTGGCAAAAACTAAATACCTACAATTTTCATTACCTAGAAATAATAATTTATATTTAGACATATGATAT
Organism: Coleophora flavipennella; assembly: GCA_947284805.1. Classification (NCBI taxonomy): domain Eukaryota; kingdom Metazoa; phylum Arthropoda; class Insecta; order Lepidoptera; family Coleophoridae; genus Coleophora; species Coleophora flavipennella. Next base: position 506,842 of record OX369268.1, read on the forward strand.
AGAAATACAGTGCTAGAAGAATGTGATAATATGAAATTTTTGGGTCTAATACTAGATAAGAATATTAATTTTCAGTCTTATGCAGATAACCTATGCAACAGAATAAATCGTTTCGTGTATATCCTAAGTAGACTGACTAAAACAGTCTCACAGAAAACTGCTATAACAGCGTACTATGGCTATGTAGCATCAGTACTAAGATATGGGTTATTGATTTGGGGTAACTGTTCCCTAGCCAACAAAATCTTTATAGCCCAAAAGAAATGTATTCGTGCTTTCTGTAATGTTGGCCCGTACCATACGTGTAGGACGCTATTTCCAAAGCTTGGCATACTCACTCTCACTGACATGTATAACCTCGAGTGCAGTAAATTTGTATAAAATTGTACCCACATTTCTTTCACAAAGAGAGCGAAGTGTACCCTAGAAACACGATAAATCCTGAAAAGCTTGTCCTTAACTGCTGCCCTAGAACCAGTATGTACCACAAACACTGCTACAATTTGAGCATTAAAATACTCAATAAATTACCAAGTGAATTCAAAAGTTTTCCACTACCTCTGATGACTAAGAAAATGCAAAAGTGGTTACTTTCTCATAATTTCTACAATCTAAATAATTTTTTTGACTTAAAATTGTAATTGATTATATTGTGACTAATTTATACCTTACTTTTACATATCCTAATATCACTGACCTAGTATTATTGTATTGATACTTGTCACCTTAATATTTGCATGCTGTTTTTAAGAGCTAAACATGAACTTTTAAGATCTCTGTATACCGTGTTTAAGGCAAATAAATGACTTTCTATTTCTATTTCTATTAATTTTTTAAAATTTTAATAAGTGATTATGATTTATTTTTTATGTTGTGATGCAATAAAGAATATTGTATTGTATTGTATTGTAATGCTATCTATCTAACAACGTTAAACCCATTCAATAGGAATTATCAATTCATAATGCATGTGTTTCATTAACAGATACAGGGTCCTGTGGCTTCCATCATCATCTCAGCAGCATAAAAGTTAAGGAGTTATTAAATTAAAAAATATAAGATAAGATAAGCATTCATTAAAAAACTTAAAAAAAATGTCATACCTCTCAACTTATTCATACCATGTTTGCGTTCCATCTCTTTCGTGAAGGAATTATTCTGTTCCTTCATTATCTCTTTGGTCGCGATCTATGTTTCAAATTCAAAAATCATTACTACCCTCTGTGAAAGTCTTGGAGAAATAACATATTTTGGTCGCACTTCCTGAGAATCCAATCGTCGTTTTTCGAATAATATGGTACGAAAAAGATAATGTTGTACTCGTAACATTGCAATGACATGTGGTCGGTTCCCTATCATCATTCCTGGACCGTTTCCAACACATCTAACAACGATTTTTACGCTTTCCCTATTTTCATCGTTGGAAAATTTAAAAGCCATCGGTCACTGTGTGACAACGACTAGAACAGAAATAGAAAATACAATACTTTTACAGTTGATTACAAGGTTCTGCATGTGCTGGTACGTATTCGCACGACTACATTTGTCAAGAGCGCAAAATCACATAATGCGATTGTAATAATAAATAATTCCATATGCACGAGTATAATGCGTGGACAGGAATATTAAAAGCTTCGTTTGCCGAGTCTGGCTTAGAGAAATGAGCACACGGCAGCTCTATGTTGTATCTCTCAATCTAAACTTGAAAGGAGATTTATTAGTATACTAGCTTTTTCCCGCGGCTTCACCCGAGCCGAGTAGACATCGTTTTAATGACTGTCTTTAAGGGTGATTAGTAAATTATATCGTTTCGCACCTACTCAACCATCTCTGTGCAAAAATCACAACAATCGAGTGATTTTTCAGTTCCTTCAGGAACTGCACCAGATTATGCTATTTTCCCGGGATAAAAAGTAGCCTATGTCCTTCTTCGTGAAAAAGGCTACCTGCATACGAAGTTTCATAAAAATTGCTCAAGGCGTTGAAGCGTGAAAAGGTAACAAACAAACAAAGAAACACACAAACACATTTTCAGATTTATAATATTACTAGCTGTCCCGGCGAATTTCGTTCCACCTTACACTACACTACCCTACCCTACACTACCCTACCCTACCCTACACTACCCTACCCTACCCTATCCTACCCTACACCTCCCTACACTACCCTACCCTACCCTACATTACCCTACGCTACCCTACATACACTACACTACCCTACCCTACACTACACTACACTTCCCTACACTACACTACCCGACCCTACCCTACACTACCCTACCCTACCCTACATACACTACACTACACTACCCTACCCTACATACACTACACTACACTACCCTACCCTACACTACCCTACCCTACCCTACATACACTACACTTCACTACACTACACAACCCTACCCTACCCTACACTACACTACCTTATACTATACTACCCTACCCTACCCTAACTACACTACACCTACACTACACTACCCTAGCCTAAAACCAATTATTTTTTGACGGATGTTTTATTTTTTTTATTTAATTCCGAGCTTTTTTTATATTTATTCACCTTTTAAACATTCTCTGGACTTCCACAAATAATTCAATGCCAAAATTAGCCAAATCGGTCCAGCCGTTCTCAAGTTTTAGCGAGACTAACGAACAGCAAAAAAATATACTTAAGTGTATGTATAAAAACTCGAAGGTTGTGTGTAAAGTCAACCAAATTTTTTTTATTATTTAATTCCGAGCGTTTTCATATTTATTCACCTTTTAAACCTTCTTTGGACTTCCACAAATAATTCAATACCAAAATTAGCCAAATCGGTCCAGCCGTTCTCGAGTTTTAGCGAGACTAACGAACAGCAATTCATTTTTATATATATAGATTTTTTATTTCATTCCGAGCGTTTTCATATTTATTCACCTTTTAAACCTTGTCTGGACTTCCACAAATAATTCAATACCAAAATTAGCCAAATCGGTCCAGCCGTTCTCGAGTTTTAGCGAGACTAACGAACAGCAATTCATTTTTATATATATTATTATTATAGATATAGATATAGATGTAAGGATATAAGATAGAAAGACACATTACAATTAATATGCTTTTTCGTATAGCCGTTCAATTTGTCTTTTTTTATATATAAAAATTTGAGTGCGTTTGACTGCATCTCACCTGATGGTAAGTGATGATGCAGTCGAGGATGGTACACGCAAATTCAAATAATGCCTATTCACTCTTGCCTTGAAGATCCCCAAATTATAGGAATCGGGAAACACTGACGCAGGCAAGGAGTTCCACTCCTGCGCTGTACGCATAATAAATGAAGAAGCGTAACGATTCGTGCGAAAAGGTGGAACATCAACAACAAAGGGGTGCAACCCCTCCCTGCGTCTCGTTGACCGACGGTGGAATGGAGCCGGCGGAATGAGGTCGTGAAGTTCTTGCGCGCACTCTCCGAAATGAATTCGATAAAATACCGATAGACAGGCGACTTTGCGGCGATGCTCAAGGCTTTGGAGCTTGTCATTGACTAGCTCGGTGTCACCAATAAGTCTCCGTGCGCGTCGGTCGATGGCGTCCAAGGTATCCAGCTGATAGCGGGCTGATCCATCCCATAAGTGTGAACAGTACTCCATACATGAGCGGACCTGTGCTTGATATAAGGTAAGCAGCTGTCCAGGTGTGAAGTACCGTCTTACCTTTGATAAAATGGCCAGCTTCATTGCAGCAACTTTTGCCTTGGACTCAATGTAACGACCGAAGTTAAGATTGGGTGTTAAATCTACGCCGAGGAGTTCCAGGTGGTCAGATATCTGAATCGGTTCATTCCGGAGAGTTGGAGTCAAGGTGAATGGATTCCTTTTGGCGGAAAAAAGTCACGCCTGTGTTTTAGAGGCATTAAACCTTACGAGGTTGGAATCACCCCTTTCAGACACTGCCTGAAGTGATAGGTTTATGCGTTCTATCATGGCCTCCTATTACTTATTTTAAAACAGATATTAAAAAAAAACGTATGAAACGTTTTTTCTTGTCCTGTAAATCAACATTTTGTAGTTAGGAGTTTATGTCACTTCGCCGCCGCCACATACATACATACATACATAAACTCGAAAAACATAACCCTCTTTCTGGCAGTCGTGTAATAAAATAAGTCCGATCGCACTTGGCCAGTTTTTTTATGTATTTTAGTTTATTATCTTAATTAAAACATTCTATATTTAAAAGCTTGTAGGTATATTAGCAACAACTCAACAACTTGTAAATGAAAACAAAGAATTTCCAATATCTTAGGTACCTACTTAATAATATGGAGTTATTACTTAACCGTCTCCATGGCGTGATGGTAAAGTCCGTTTGCTTCACATCAGGAAGTCGCGGGTTCGACACCTGGCGGAGTATAACTTTGTATTTGGAGAAAGTGCATAGCCGCCAAACATCACTGTTAACAGCATTGATGTGTTCTCACTTGAAGTTAAGATAGCCAGTTCCCCATTGCGTAGGGGACTCTTGGTAAGCCCGCTTCCATCCTTGGCATCGTCGTCACTTACCATCAGGTGAAATGATGCCAAGGGCTTACCAATTGTGGAAAAAAAAACTACTCGATGATTCCGCGCCTAAGATCCATGATGTGCTCCATGTGCTTCGTGGAACCCTGGAATAATGAAACCCGTAGATGAGCCAAAAGGTAGTAATATCCCCCCCCCCCCCAATCGACACCCACACCCGCAAAGCCCAGCGTCCACGCTGTTATTGCACTTGGCGTAGGCAGCCAATTATTTTAGGTTTATGAATATGCCGCCGTCGCTGTAAATTGCTCAGCTGTCAGTTACGGATCGAATAATAAATCTATTAAACACCACGCATTAAGTCTAATATTATATTAATTTGAAGACGGACGACTCGTGATTGACACGTTATAATATTCAATAACCTTGTTTTGTAGAAATGAAACATTTATTTTTGATTAAAATATGTAACCAGAACTTTAAATAAAAACTGGTCAAGTGCGAGTCGGGATTGTGTTGTCGTACCCACCACCACACAAAATAATATGTGTGATGTGTATTTACAAAAAAAAATCTGGTTGAAGGCCACACTAAAATTTGTATGGCCAAGTGCGAGTTGGACCACGCGTAAACTAGGGTTCCATAGTCTTTACAATAAATAAATGTATATTTTAAAACACAGTTGCTATAGATTTTTTTTGTATGGAAAATTTATGAACTTTTTACAAATCCAGCTGCACATCTTAAGTTAGTCGGCCATTGCTCATAAAAAAAGAAATCATACTTGATCGTTACAATTTTCCTCGAAAATTGATTATATTATTATGTCTTACTAGTTGCAATTTAGTTAGTACCATATTTTAGTCCAGCTGGGAGGGGGAGGAGACTCTTAACTCTAATAAAAAAATATCACCTTAAAGCTTAACATGTCGCAAACGGATCGTTTCAGCCTACTTAGTCGTGATTGTTTTCTTTTTAAATTGATTATATGTTCTACTATTATTTTTTTCTGATCTCCAGAAGTAGCGGTTTAGCTGACACACACACACGTGCGCGTACACACACACATACACGCGCGCGTTCACACACACACACACTCTTTTCTTTTCTGATAGCCAGCTCCCCATTGCGTTGGGGAATCTTAGTAAGCCCGCTTCCATCTTCGGCAACATCGTCACTTACCACCAGGTGAGATGTTGTCAAGGGTTTACCAATTGTGAATTTAAAAAAAAAATTGTACTTAAAGCATAATATTTCGACAAAAAATCCCTGAACAAAAAAAATTATTAAAGATTTTATTGTGCCACTTTGTTGGCGTGATAATTATGTATACCCATGCCAAATTACAGCTTTCTAGTACTAATAGTCTCAGAGCTAAGCCACGGACAGACGGACAGACGGACAGACGGACAGACAGACAGACATGGCGATACCATAATAATAATAATTAATTTATTGTCAGACTAAAAATCCATAAAGAACAAAATTCAAGCATCACATTTACATAAAAGAATATAAAAAATAAGATAAAGATCACATTCATTCAATAATCAATAAGAGTTCCTTGTTGATTACGCAACCCTGAAAATAACACGTTAGTTTCTATGAATCTTAGTTTCATTAAATTTTCTTTCAAGATTTTATTTTACGAGTTTGTCGGCGTTTAATCACCATGTACTGGTATGTATATACAAGCCAAATAATAGCTTTTTAGTGCTGGGAGTCTCCGATCTAAGCCGTTGACACACCGACAGATGTGGCGAAACAATAAGGGTTCCTTGTTGAGTACGGAACCAAAGAAGGATCTTGACAGATGGACAGATGGACAACGAAGTAACTCTATAAGGGTTCCTTGTTTACTTTTGACGTACGGAGTCCTAAAAATGGAACTGTCAGAAAAACTGTAAACAAACGTCAAGGTGAAAAACTCTTTCGTTCAATTAAAAAAATATCACATCACATGGAAAAACACAACACTGCGCACTGGCCGGCAAAGCAAGGTTGGTCGATGACGGATCTGTTGATACCTGAAAGAAGGATCTGTATAAATAGCGTTACACCTCGCAATGTTCCGTTTCAATAACTCAAAAATAGATTTATAGTGTGAACTGTAGACATTCCGTGGATCATCTCCAGCCAGCTCCAGCCAGCATGCAGTAGTGCCCTGGCTTACATTCCCTCTTACGTATACTAGGAATAATAGTGCAAATAAATCTAAACTGACGCCACTCACTACACGTGATTTTAAAGTGTTATTTTAAACCCATTCATGAATCACGGCAATTTGGTTCGAACTGAATATCTAACGATGGTATTAAGGAAGAATTATGAACTCTGTAACGGCTTTATATTTGATGCTAATTGCTGCAAAATAATCAGATTTTAGATTAACTACTTGGGTACCTACCTTTACAAATAATTCGATTCATTGATAAGTCTGTACATTCTTTTAAAACCAAATTAAAAGAATGTCTTTTCTTGTTACTTTCTTCATAGACCGAGCCATATTTATTTGTTTTTCTTTAATATTTTTTATTTATATTACGTTTAATATTGTAATAAATATCTATATATGTTTTATTAATAAATACATATGATTATTATTATTTATAATAAAGATTCGTTTTATTTAAAAGTATTGTTTTTAATTAGATACTCGTGCACTATCTGTTTTCATGCTTTTGTCTTCAAGCACCGGGTTGTCTGGAAGAAATCACTTTGAGCGATAAGATCGCCCAAATTGTACCGCTATAGTACCTATATCAGTTTTTTTATATTGTGTTTGTTTTTTTATATTTTTTAAGTTTTTATAATTTGTTTAAATTTTTTTTAACTAGTGTGTACAATAAAGAGTTTATACATAGAGAAAAAACATATTTATCTTATATTATATGTATTTTATGTTTTTGTACATACATAGTCAACTAAGTGTTAGTTTTATTTTTAAGGTATTTATGAATTACTAACTATGAAAAAAATCTAATATCTAAAACTGAAGTCTTTGGTATGTACGCGTCTTCTGCCATTCTTTAGTCACTTTCTCAGCCCAAGGCTGCTGTAAGAAATGTCTTATAGAAATAAGCCCCACCCTTTGTATGTCTTTATCTTGTTAATGTTTGTGTGTCTCTTTTTGTCACAGTAATTGTGAAATAAATAAATCAGTTATAATTAATAACCTTGATCCGTAAAAATTGATGTCTTCATCCATAATTGTGATAATCTATTAATTAGAAATATGTGATATATACTTATAGGAAAAAAATAAAAAAGCTATTAAATGTGTGAACAAACAAATCCCACTAAAACGACGTAAAACAACTTGACGTTTCTCTCATTGTGGCATTCGAAACACAAAAATTATAGCCGATCACCGACATTCTATATCTGCGCGCGCGCCGCCCGCCGCCCGCCGTATAACCCGTTTCACGCGCCACCGCCACTCGCCAATCACCGCCAATGATCCTACCAAGGAGTTGTGTTTCACTTCCCAATTGTTCACTAAATGCGTTTACTTCATTTTGGGTATCCAATCCTACCCAGGTAGAATTTCGAAAACATTAAACCTTAATTTTAGATTAAAACATGGGTGGGTCATTTCATATACATACCTACAAGCGTCTAGAGTTGAAATATAAATTAATAAGTATTACATAAATGTCTATTATTTATCTCTAATATTTAGACCTTTTGTAATGTATACTAATCCCGAATAATCCGTTAATTTTATTCGTCCGTGAACAGCATTTGCTCAGCGGCATTATTTTCGTGGAATTGTCGATTGGCTCGAAAGGAATTTCCTGTTCGTATTCAATTTTCTCTGTAACCTGTAAAGTGTCTCCGCTTCTGGAATGCTTTGGTGGGACATGGGGAACATATTCCCTGTTCAGATTAATTACATAGTAACAAACATCAAGTTTCCCAATGTTTTCTAGATCCTGTAGGTAGTTTCTCTCAGAGTGTTCTTTATTTGACTTAATTTAATCAGACACGATCTAGTAAAATATAATATGAAACAAGTCGCAGTATTTTACTGGGACATTATTTTTTAAAGCTGTGAGTTAGCCTTGAAAGCATTTTTATAGCTACGGCTATAAAGTATTATAGGTGTTGCAGTAGGTAAGTGGATCGCGGCGTCATTGAGGAAGTGGCGTTCCTCCCGCGTCTCCAGAAAAACACTACAATCTCTATAAATACGTCACGCGCCTGCCGCGCACGACAGAGAAAGATACTGGATTTTTCATTTATTTTCGTATTCCTGCATGTCTTCGCCCGTGGGACGCGGGAGATCTATAAATATAGGTGCGAAATAAACTAAAATTCCAGTGTAACAACACTCGCACTCGGATTCGGTTCTTGTTACCACTGCCTACAGGAAACAGCAAACATGGTGAGAGTAATTAAGTGATAGTGATTAAGTGTGCTAAGTGACTGCTAGGACGTGGAAACTAAGACATACAATGAGATCAGATTCAGAATAAATTCATGGTGTAAGAAGCCAAGATGTAACAGAAGTGACACGAGATACTTTAAGTGACAATAAATAATTTTCCTCACCAATACGGTAGCACTTAAAAACAAGATAATAGAGAGAGAGAAAAAATCTAACAAGTGCGCGCCAACTTGTTTTTTTTTAAATTGCGTTATTTGATTGTGACCAGGATTTACTAATTTTCATTTGTCTAGACTGAAAATTCAATTAAAATATTTTGGTAACTTAAAAAAAATTTTTACGAAATTTTCAAGCTTGTCATTATTTTTAGTTTTGATTATTAACCATATATCCCGTTCGACCAATAAATTTCTTCAGTGGTTTTCATTGAAACTTTATCTATAAGTACCTACTTTGCTGATAAGTTATAGTTCTTTTTACCACTAATTTAATCCGAATTTGAGGTTCACAATGAGTTCAAAGCGCGTAGCATGTAGTAAAAAGTCTTTCGCTACTCTATGACACAGTGCAGTTTTAATAGCATCGTGTGATTCTTTTGAAAGAGCGCAGATATTTTTTGTCTTACCTGTGATTTAGAATTTATTACAAATTACTTTTTTTATTTTGAAGGACACAGACGATGATCAAAAGATGGCGATGCTACGCAAAGCCTTCCAAATGTTCGACACCACCAAGTCTGGCTACATCGAAGTCCTCAAGATCTCAACTATCCTCAACACAATGGGCCAGCTCTTCGATGACTCAGAACTACAATCCCTTATTAGTGAAAATGACCCAGAAGGTAAGATTTCTAGATTCCTAACAATACTTACTACAAAATAACAATGTTGTGGACATAGAGTTTTTCATTTCGAGCGACAAAGGAGTAGAAAGGTATTACGTTAACAAACAATAACGTATTCGGTGAAATTTTGTGTGGTTATAAAAAAACTGTGACCCCCTTAAAGTTACGTAATAAAATCTTTAAAAAAATTACATGGAGGTGATTATTTTTTGTTTTCTTAGCCTATCATGTGGTGTATCGTTAAACAAATCTCTCAAAACTAGTAAGGGTTTGCTAACATCATTTTTCCAATTCCAAGGGTGCGCTCCGAGAGTTCCGTACTACACACCTCTCCACACAACTATAACATGATACTTATTCACGTTACAAACAAAAGAGTTTATTGCGAGGGACAGAAATATACTTTTTTTTAATTCAGTTCGGACCACTTAGTGCGAGTACAACTCACACTTAGCTGATTTTTGTTATTTGTTGTTTCACTTCATAATATTGGTAATATAATTATGGTATGCCAAGTTTCACGTTATGTATTACCGTTTATGCGATAGAGCTAAATCAAAAATACATACAAAATATCATTAAAAAACACGTTTTTTGTACGACGACCTCACTTATATTTCACTTGTTTAATTTTTATTATTTGGTCTTTTAGCCGCAACAAAAATACACATTCTGTGAGAATTTTAAATGTCTAATACCTATTACGGTTCATGAGAAATACAGGCCGCAGACAGAGACACAGACATATAGACAGACAGCGGAGGCTCAGTAATAAGGTCCCGTTGGTCACCCTTTGGGCACGGAATCACAAAGCGCATCCGTCCTACTCTGTCAGACGTACAGATGTGCCGACAGAGTACCAACAAAGTCGGTCTATCTGAAGATAAAATAATGGTAGTTTTGAGTAGTATCCCGGCACTACGATATTACATACATACTACCACATACTACATTTATTCATGAAAAAACGGTACAAATAATATAATTTTACAATGAAATACAGACTTGTTTCTGTTGCCTAGCAACCTCTACGTGTACATACCTAATAGGGGTGACGACAGCATCAGAAATAAATTATGAACTCTTGATTACTAAATTGTCCACCTAATTAAACTTCAGAAAACCTTACTCGTTTTGTTTTCCATCAAGTCTTCGATTTTAAATTCACCAAAATCACAAAATGAGTACGTGAATGACGCTGCAAAACTATGACGTCACGCCTAGGTATTTCAAACATTCTTAGAACAAAATGTCGTTTTTGACAGATGATAATAAGTAAATCAGCTGACTAGCATTCGTCATCCCTATTTATTAGCTAAAACTTCCAGAAAATGCTCTTTATTTTTATTTGGTTGGGACTCCTTAACGCGAGTACAACTCACACTTGTCCAGTTTTTATTATTTGTTTTTTATATCAACACCAAGCTTCACGATTGTATGTATTACCGTTTTTACGATAGACCTAATAAATCCCTTAATATCTGTTTTGTATGGAGACCTCTTAATTTTTTCACTTTTTCTAATTTTTAGTGTCTGTTGTTATAGCGGCAATAGAAATACACATTCTGTAAAAATTACAACTTTCTACCTATTACGGTAAAGAATTAGATCAGAAAGAAGGAAAATTATGAGGGCCAAGTAGGCTTTCTTAGTTTAGGAGTAACAATCGAGCAACTTGAGAAATTCAGTTGGATTTATAATTAGTTTAAAGGTTTTTCATACAAAATTTTCAACTGTAAAAATAACTCTGATTTGAATACATTCATTAATGGAAAAGACTACGGACCCCTACTTTACACGTTGTCCGACACGTACTTGACCAATTTTATACATTTATAAATATTTTCACTAATTCCATATAGCATAAATTAAACTGTGTTTATAAGGTGTCAGCGACCGACCGGTTTCAAATGCTTGTCAACGCGGTATCAAATACCTTTAAGACGACTTGAAGAAATTCTGATGGTGAAGTTTTGCCACTTGTCCCGCAAGCTCCACCAGCCCGGACTTGCCCCTCCCCCCACCCCTCCCCCGTGTGTGGAGTATGGCCTTACCTTGCCGGGTTCGGGAAGAGACCCGTGTCCCTCTTTTACTTCAGTACAGTTATACATAGCACATTATTTTTTTTCTATCTTATTCCTCAATAAAATCCCGATACATTGTCGGACTCACTTTTTTGCAAAAATGCCTATTAGCTAAGTTAAAACGAACAAACATTGAAAAAGTGCAAAACTGTGGTTATTTACCTTACGTCCTACCAACACCAAAAGTTTGCTACTGCGACGCATCTTGCGACCAACTTCAGAGCAGTAATAAAGTTTGGCGCGACCTGTACTTGCTCTAAGGATCCCGAACAGATTTTTTTTCTGTGGCTCTCTTTGATGTCTTTTGATTGAAGGTAATTGTATCGTTTTGGTACTCCTAGGTGCGGTGGTATGCAACCCCCGGTGCGCGAATCCTACTTTTTTAAAAAGCCTTTATTTATCTGGCAATGTTTGTACTTTGTTTCGGTCAAACCTTGCAAACAAATTTAGAGTAATTTCCAGAAATCCGATTGAGCTGAAAGGTACGAAGCCGTATTTCCGGTGACAGTAGATCCGTTTGGTATTATTAAGTTGATTTGATGATTTACTTTGGAAATATAATCAAGGTCCCAAGATCGGTTTTTGTTTTTAATAAAGTCGTAGGAAAATTCTGTGCTCGCCTTTTTAAATTTGGAAACGTGTTTATACGAGAATATTCACATTTGGCGCACTGAGCATAAAAACTCTTTTAAAATAAAAGCGTATACTTGCCTTTGTCCTGTTTTGTTCAGGTTTTTCGAAGATTATTTTCATCAACTCTGATAGTCTCCTGTTCTTTGTTGAACAAGTAAGTTTATTGTTAATTTGTATGCCAGACCGTGAAGGCTGAGCGAGAAGTAATAATTTATTACTTGAGAAATAACGATTATGCGTAGACATGAATTACTTGAAACGAAATTTCAAATATGATAGGCAAAATCTAATTACACCTTAAGTGCAAACGTTAGAGAGTATTATAAGTAGGTAGAGTGTAAACAAGACAATAATGACAGTGACAATTAGTAAATCACTGTAACTCGATGTGATGATATAAAGTGTTAAATCAATTTGCGATCTTTTGCGACTGACCCGATGGTCCAGCAGCAGTGCTTGTGTCTGCTAGGCTGAGGGTCGTTGGTTCGATCCAAACCCAGAGCAAACACTCGTGTGATGAACAAGTTTGTTTTCCCTGTGTCTGTATGTTCAATATCTATATATTATCATGTATGTATTTAAACATATTTAAGTTTGTATATCAGTCTTTGGTTTCCGCTTATTACAGGGAATCCTAGCTCGGGGCCAGAACACCGCGTGTGATTTGTCCCTTAATGTACTTTTATTATTACTTTCTCAACGAACTGTTCTGCGAGAATGGTTTGCAGTAAAATAATGTAATTAATCATTCTATTCAACTGCACTAGGTATCAAACGGTGCAATTGGTGCTAAATAGAATGATACATTTTATATAAGTGTATTTTTCCCTCAATTCATCTCTTTTTTAATAAAGGAAGTCAATTTTTACCTTACACAAGATCAATCATTTGAACAGTAATAATTCATTTTTTGTAGTTCGCTAAAAATTCGTAGAAATCGTCAACAAACAGAACTCACCTAAATTATTTAAAAATAGCTTTGAAAATGTGAAATCGATATCTTGAAATTTGTTTAAAAGCCGTCGTTGACCGACGAGTGATTCCAGCATATTTTTACATCACACCGTCGAGACTCGTGACACTAATGAGCCTATTTTTGTTAGAGTGTTTTCTTTCGATTCGTGTGTTTCAAAGACCATCCTTTAGCCCAGTTTTAAAACATTAAGTAAACAGTAAGCTCAAGTTCTTAAAACTTTTTTAAAAATTGTATGTTTCTTTTTTTCAGGTTCCGGCAAAATAAACTTTGACGGATTCTGCAACATTGCCTCCCACTTCCTTGAAGAAGAGGATGCTGAAGCCATGCAACAGGAACTGAAAGAAGCCTTCAGGTTAATACATATTCCAATTTCTATTAGTTTCACTACACCCCTATGTTTTTGATATTCAACCTCTGCGCGCAAAGCATTCGTTTCCTCATTTATTATGTGGACAATAGAACTCCTTGCCTGCGTCAGTGTTTTCCGATTCTAACAATTTGGGGACCTTCTAAGTGAGAGTGAATAGGCATTATTTGAAGCGTCTATCATCTTCGACGCAATCGTCACTTTCCATCAGGTGAATTGCAATCAAAGGTACTCAATATTTTATTTAAAATAACCCTAGGCTTTTATATAGATAATGTTCGACTCCAATATTCCTTTCAATATATTTAACCTAGGTACTTTTTAATAGGAAGAGATTTATGTTCTATAAGACTATGTACATTGTACATAATATCATGATGTCTTTAGGTGTACCTACCTATTTATTGACTTTAAATTAAAGATAAAAGAATGTGATTAATTATAGTTATTTTATGTTGTAATAAATCCTGTTTTAATCATTCTAAAAGTAATCACAAAGATTACATAATATTACTCCTATTTCAAAATCATGGTTGTATGATGGAATTAATAATTAGCATTTGTAGATGATCAACACTTTTGTAGCAATTTTGTGTTTCAGTATGCGTTTTTAACTTCATTCTTATATTACTAGTTATGTACTACATACTCGTATGTTAAACTTTATCGTCATTAAAATTTCTAAACCACTTTATTTACAGATTGTACGACCGCGAAGGCAACGGTTATATCACTACCTCCACGCTGAAGGAAATCCTGGCCGCCCTCGACGACAAGCTTAGCAACTCCGACCTGGACGGCATCATCGCTGAGATTGACACTGACGGCTCCGGAACCGTCGATTTCGATGGTAAGTCCATCATCATATCAGCTAATATACGAGTACATCCCCACGTGGGCCCACACACAACCTTCGAGTTTCTTCGCAGGCGTGTGCAGGTTCCCTCCCGATGTTTTCCTTCACCGTAAGAGCGTCGGTTAAACGTACATATGAAATCGATATTCGAAAATTCATTGGTACGTGGCAGGATTGGAATCACGACCTCCCGGACAGGAGGTAGTAGCGGCCCTTGCAATTAAAGATGCAAGTCAATACAAATCTGTAATTCCATCTACGATTGACAAAACTTTTGCACGAAGTATCCGGCCACCCGCGATGACAAGCTCATCAACTCTGGCTTGGACGATATCATCACCGAGGTTAACACTGACTGGTGTCACCAAAACTGTAATTTTTTTTGGTATGTGGAACGAATATTATGTAGATATCGTTGGATAGTTCATAAAAATTTTCAATTCCATCTACGTCTGGTAAGTTCTTTGCATTTATATTGGACGTTATCATCGCCGGAATCCGATGGCTTCGGAAGTTTCAACTTAGATGATAAGTCTGTGCAAATATTTTTTTTACTGGTAAGACCTTTGCATATTTTAGATCCTGGTAGCTCTCGAACATAACATGATTAATAACAACATTGTGGCACCGGAACCCCCGAACTCGATAGTAATTTCATACCGGTCATTACAGTTTTTTTAGTTTTTTAATTTTTATTTTTTTGTATGAGAAGTCAGATTTTTTGGGATTTTAGCAAAGTTCTAAAAAAATTTGTTTAGTTTTACAATTAGAAGCAAGCACACCTTGATTGAAGATAATATGTACTGCACCTTGCATATACACCTTTTTGTAAAGATAGCTCCAGTGCTCTAAACTCTTATATCTAAATACACAAAAGGATCGTAATTACAGTTTTTCGGCTCCTTGTGGTGGACTGTGGCAATACGAGCAAAGTTTGCAATAACAGTGTAATGATGGCAATATTTTACAACAAGCGGGCTTATGGCAAAATGTTACATTTTGCATGTAATAAAAGCTAAAAAAAATATGTACACTGTATGTATTCTTTAAGTACTTAAGCGTCCTTTTTTACAAGCTTAAAATTAGCTTGCCGAGTCAGTTAGTTTGTTAATTTGGGACTAATCTTGGAAGCTAAATTAGAATTATTTTCTGGTTTCCGATTGAGCTGAAATTTTGCAACACGTTAAGTTTGGACCACAATGCATGGTTAACTAAATGACGTTATCCAATATGGCGGACTCCATGGGTATCAAATGAAAGGATTTGTTGATAAAAATACGAAATAATTAAAATTATTTTCAAATAAAGCTTGTATCTGAAGTCTACAGGTTTTTCGAAAATTATTAAAATAATAGCCAGGAGCTAAACACATTTAGATAAATTATTTAATTTAATTTTTTTAATTTGCAAAGCATTAATTAACTTCACTGACTACGTACCTATTTTAAAATAATGAAATAGCTTATGAGGGACGGAATAAATTACCCATATCCCTCGTGTAAATATATACCTAGCTAACACGAGGACCAAAAGTTGGGTACCTTAACGTGAAAGAAACACGCTACGCTAATTCAACTATCATCCCAAAAATCGAAAATAGATTTAGGTAAAATTCCTGCAACGCGCTAGTTAAATTTTCTAACAGTTTAATAATAATAATTAATAGAAATCAAAATTGTGACAAGATAGATTTTGCCCGGTGAAGTTGTAAAGGCCCCCACGGCCAAAAACAAGCTTGCCCTTTTGAAAAAAAAGCGCGATCACATAAAATAAAATATCATAAAAATGTAATCTGTAAACATTATTGTTCTATTTTCTGCAAATAATTTGCGGCGAAATTAATATGGATACTGATATGGAGCCCTGCGTTTTGTTCGATGTAAATATTAACTGAGTTAGCTTCATAATTTAGTTTTAAGAAAGCCTACGTGATTGATTGTACATTGTGTACTTCCCTAAACAGGTGAGGCTATCGGAAGACTTGGCTACTGGCTACTGTGGCTAGGCAAACTTATTATTTTTGCTCAGAGATTTCAATGAATCATAGCTAAGAACACTCTGAATCATTTCACTTTTCAAACAAAACAAACTAAACCGTAATCGGTTTATCCGTTTGGGAGCTACGGTGTCACAGACCGACACACACACGAACTTATAACACCCGTAATTTTTCGCCGGGGGCCAAAAAAGTTGTGAATTACAACTTTTTTTTTGGATGATCGCGTCGAGTTAACTACAATAAATAAATAACTTAAGGAGGGTAAAAAATGTAACTCGAAGGAATAACAAATACTACGCGGACAAAGTAGGTTAGGTTCTATTAGCTAGTTACCTAATGAATTAGTCGTGATAGCTTTAACTAGATGTTACTATATAACCAAAATGTTTTGGTTTATATATGTGACTCATTTTGTTACTGTAACCAAAATGTTGGGTTATCTATGTGACTCTTTTTGTTTTGTTTCAGAATTCATGGAGATGATGACCGGAGACTAGGCTGATGGTCGGTTCTTCCATAGTGTTATTGTTTACATAGTATACTTTATGTAATTATGACTTTTACATTAGTACAAAATGGATGCGGTATTAGCATGGTTGTATTGAAGAAACTTTGTAAGAAACGCAACATTTTGTATCTATCTTATAGATAGGCTAGTTGTTTACTTTTGTTGTAGCGCCTCCAATGTCTAGGCTGAAAGTTTTAGTACCTATTCGTTCCAAAGAATTATTTCCGGAATAATCCACATGTAACGAACAACAAATTAAAAACAATTATATGCTAATATTTATAACGCATTGCAGTACTTGGAAACATTTATTAAAGCAGCTCTTTTGTAATTGTCGTATTTTTTATTTCAAAACACTTCGCAAACATTTTTTTTATTCACAATTGGTAAGCCCTTGGCATTATTTATCTGATGGTAAGTTACGATGACGCCGAAGATGGAAGCGGGCTTACCAAGATTCCCCAACACAATCGGGATCTGGCTATCTTATCTTCAAGCTGGAACACATCAGGGTTCCAGAGTCAAAGTGCTAAAAAGGAACCTTTATAATTTGTTCATGTCTGTTTGTATGTTTATCCGTATGTCACAGTTCATTTTTATTGCCACATTAGACCTTACAGTCTAAAACAGTCTAAAAATAAGACCCAAAATTAAAAACATCGAGTCCACGCTTAGTGGTTGACTCTCAGGCGGTAAGTAATGGTCAATTTAGCCCGTGGGCTCAGTGCTCAGCGGGCCCAGTTGACCACCAAGTGAATTGTTTAATAGGTCTAAATCAATGATTTAAAGGGTTATTTAAAAAGCAGAAGTACATATTGAGCTCCAAAGTAATATTTATCGTGTTTCCAACTGTTGAAATTTTAATTGTGAATAACAACAAGTACCTACTAGACTACTACTAGAAACAAATTTAAATAACAATTACTAACTAAACTACTACTAGAAAAGAATTTAAATAACAATTACTAACTAGACTACTACTAGAAACGAATTTAAATAACAATTACTAACTAGACTACTACTAGAAAAGAATTTAAATAACAATTACTAACTAAACTACTACAAGAAACGAATTTAAATAAATACTTACTAGACTACTACTAGAAACGAATATAAATAACAATTACTAACTAGACTACTAGAAACGGTTGTATCTCAATGCAACTTGCGTGGTTGGGTCGATCACGCAGGTTACTGACCTGAAGCACGGTCATTAACTAAATGGGTATGGCTACTAGTGGTATTTTTAGACCGTTTCCATGCGTCGCAAGGCACTTTAAGTCGTTGGTGCCAGTTGATATTAATGGGGTAGTCGTCAAGCCGTGTCAGGTGCCATATAGGCGGCTTGAAAAACTTCTGACAGTGAGGTTTGCCACTAGCCCTACGACCTCCATCAACCCGGACTGGGCCCCTGTGGTGTGGAGCATGGCCTGACTTTCCAGGGCTTGGGAAGACACCCGCGCCCCAGCAGTGGGGACTAGACCACTGCAGATTCAAAAGCAAGTATGGAATATTGGAAAAAAGCACACGATCATCGTTTTATCTTTTTATTTTCATAGTTTTTAACTGGTTTCAACAAAATGAGTGACGATCTTGAAGATATTTTGTACAGAGGTCAGCACATCAAGCTATACACTCGTAGTGCGATTCTGATCCATACCCATTCGGCATAAGAACGGTACAAAGTCCAAAGTGTGTAGCTTGATGTGCTGGCCTGTGTACAAATTAATTAACACAAGTAATAAAGTAATTTTGTGTAAAACAAAATATTATGTTTATTAATCTGAGGGCACGGTAGTGCCCCCGCCAAGTTGAGCGCAGCGCAAGAATTGCCGTATAATAGACTTTACTATAAATATTTCAATCGATTTTCAAGGCCCTGTATCTCGGCAATAGGAACGATCGAAACGATGAAAATATCATTAGGTGTCTAATGTGCTACGTGTACATATGAGAACCCTTAAATTTAAAATTTATAACTTTGATGTTTTTTGAAGATATCCGATGGTAAAGTTCAACTGATTTGTCACTCACTTATAGATCATCAAAACAGAACTAGTAGGTACTTCCCAAATACTCGGTGGCTCAGTGGTTTGTGCTCATGACTACTGATCCAAGGGGTTGTGGGTTCAATTCCCACCCAGGGCAAACATTTGTGTGATGAGCAGATTTGTTTGCCCGTGTTAAATATCTATATATGTATGTATTTAAACGTATATAAGTATGTATATCAGTCTCTGGTTCCCATAACACAGGGAATCCTACTTTGGGCCAGATGACCATGTGTGATTTGTCCCAGAATATTTATTTTTATATACCTGGGGATCTGTAATTTGGTTCAGAAATAGGTTTTAGTTACACAAAGAAAAGCTTTCAAAATTAAGATCAGTTTCTATTCCATTCCTCCTTTATTTGAAATGGAACAATAGAGGAAACAGCTAAACTGTGGGAGATAAAAAAAATCCGCCTTTGCAAATGTTGTTCATTGTGATGAGAATTAAAAAAAGTCATATTATAAGCAAAAGTCCTTAATTGTGATGGATTGTTGACCCATATATGCCCAGAATTTTACCAAAAAGTAATTCCTTAAACGCTATTTGATTGGAAAACGAATCAAAAATCGAGCTTTTGTTAAATTTCACTACTTTTAATTTTTAAATTTCGTTCAGTAAGTGCATCCTACCACCATCAATATCAAGGATGAGGTACTTTTTTCAGATGGTGGTAAGTTGTTGTGGCTAACTTAATTTCTTTGTCCGTTTAAAAATCTGTGCATGTTGTGACTTAGTTTTATCGTGCAAAAATCATGGGGCCTTTAAAATGAAGTAAGTAATTATTCAAATTTACTCAAATTTAGAGGTTTTGTGTATTTTAGAATAAATTTAGATAGCTAAAGAGTGCGTTTGTGTAATTGTAGTTAGTAAATTGTTACATTTGGATACCTAAAAATTCGGTGAAACTTTGGTAATTCTAAAATCATACGTCGGAAAAATATATGGCGTGCATTATATTATTTTAATCTAGTACTTTACTTACTCCCTTGCCGGATAGTAGAGGATCAATAGTGGCGATTCTGACTTACAAATTTCGCTTTTTTACTGACATCTGCCCTCATACGTGGAACTACGCTCCTTGAAGGCCTAGTTTCGGCAGACGGATGGCCAGCCTGGCGGGTCTTTTTTTAATTTATTTTTTATTCACAATTGGTAAGCCCTTGGCATCATCTCACCTGATGATAAGTGATGATGATGCCATAGATGGAAGCGGGCTTACCAACATTATTGTCTCCCACGGTTGCTCGGATGCCATCTCACCGCACGGAGCATAAGAATGATAAGTGGTCAGGCGAGGCGCGTCGGTTGATAACGATAAGGATAAAGCTAAGGATCCTGCCTGCGCCTACTGTAAGTCCGGAAGTCAAAGAGTGACAGCGTGTACTGATTTCCGGGCAGAGCGGATCCAGAAGTGCCGTAAAGTCACCCAGCAATGCAGGTGGTGCTTCCGCTGCCCAGGGCCGCTTATTGAATAAAACTGCCCTACGTCTGCCAATGGGTTCACGATCAGCTCCAGTGCATGAACCGTAGTGAATGGCCACTCAGGCGCGAAGAAATTTTCCCGTATCGGAACTAGGGGATGCAGTACCGGTTCCGTCTCAAGAACCGGGACTGGATTTTCGGTACTGTACTTGGAACCGGGATTTAACCGGGAAATTCGGTACTTTCGGTACTTGCTTAAATGTTGCTATTAATTTATTGTGTAAAGGGCACGAGTGCATGCAGTGAGCATATAATTAAGTAAACTGTAGAAAATGGGCTCATTAGAAATGGGTTGGTGTTTATTTATTTTTCTATTCTGTGTCTTTTATTGACATTAATTAACATTAAAAAAAAGCGTCGGTGGCTCAACCGGTAACGACTCGGTCCATCTAACCAGAGGTACCGGGTTCAAATCTGGACGGCCAATGTACCAATGAGTTTTTCAAAAACTCACGTACATATCATTACCGATTGCTTTAACGGTGAAGGAAAACATCGTGAAGAAACCTGCACAGGCCTGCGAAGAAACTCGAAGGTTGTGTGTGAAGTCGACCAACCCGCACTGGGCCCGCGTGGTCGACTAAGGCCTAATCACCCTGATTCAGGGTAGGCTCGAGCCCCTCGGTGGGGACGTATATGAGCTGATATAATAAAATAATAAATATTGACATTAATCATTAAAACACAATCAGTATCATTAAACATACAAGTTTTGAGATCAAAATAGTAACAAATAATCAAATAGAACTAACTTCGAGTTACATTTTAAATTAGAATAGTCTTTGTTCCTTTCACTATAAACTATAATCTTACTAAACATATTGAGCAAAGCAAAACTGAAACGCTTCTTCGAGATCAAAATATTAGAAAATATTAAAAATCAACAAAATTAGAGGTACCTACACACGGTGGCATCTCAAGCTATACAAAACCAGTATACACGGGCCTCATGTATTTTGAAAGACACAGGCATCGCGGCCAGTATATACTGGTTTTATATAGCTTGATGTGGCGCCGTGTGTATATTTCCAAGTTAAAAATAATATTATAATTACAAACGTTATTCTTATAAAAATAAAAAGTTTAAAAAAACTAAAAATCGACCTCAAAACGAAATTCACCCAAAAGTATGAAATAATATTACTTAACTTAAATACACGATATTAACCAACAATAACGAAATTAAAGGTAAGTACGAATTAAATGAGGGTCTTAAATTTTTTTTGAGGTCTTTGCCAGCACACAGTTACTTACGTTCCAAATGTTTTAGATTTAATGGTTTGCTGACACTGACCTTAAAAAAAATTTCAGGCCCCTAATTTAATTCTTACCGACCTTTATTTCGTTATTGTTGGTTAATATCGTGTATTTAAGTTTTATAATATTATTTCATACTTTTGAGTGTATTTCGTTTTGAAGTCGATTTTTAGTTTTTTAAACTTTTATTTTTATTTTCTTTATTTTAAGTAATAATGCTATCTATCTAACAACGTTAAACCCAATCACCTACTCGCCAAAAGTAATAATAGTCACAATGCATGTTTCATTAAAATATACACAGACTTCTATCATCATCTTAACAGCATGAAAGTTAAAGAGCTAAATCTTCCATCATCAGCTCATCTGAATAACCTGAAACAATACAACTATCGGTCTATGCGTACCTACGTATAATATTTCAAGAATTATCTTCCAACTCTAAACCATTAGGGAGTTGTACCATCCGTAATCACCTCATTATCATAAGATGATGACTAAAAGACGCTAATACTTTAATAGCTTTAGACAACATATGAATCACGTAATACGTGCCTATAAAATTTGAGGGTTTTCCCTTGATTTCCCTGGGATCCCATCATCAGATCCCAACTTGGTGACAATGGGACCCCCTCGGAAGTATACTCTTTCGAATAAAAAAAGAATTTTGAAAATCGGAGATATTGCGTAACAAACATACAAAAAAAAAAACATTCGAATTGAGAACCTCCTCCTTTTTGGACTCGGTTGAAAAGTAGTTGCAGTAAATACAATATAAAACTAAACTTTTGGAATAACTGATAAATAAACTCATCATTTACATTCAAGAATAGCTTTTCTATCTCGGTAATAAGTTCTAAGGAAACTTATAGCATTACCGCTTCTGTCACTCAACGATATTCTGAGCTTATTACAAATTATACTTTATTAATTAAAAATAATGCTTAAATTTTAAATAAATGTTGGTTTGACTGTAAATGATGCAAGTAAAATTGTGTTACTTTATAACATTGTATAAAAAGTAGGTTTTTTATTTGATTTTATCGTATATTGAAAGACAGATAGTGAGAAAATGATATGCACGTATAAAGTACCGAAAGTATCGAAAGAACCGGGATTCGTTCGCTGAAGACCCGGTACCGGGATGTTTAAAAAATCCCGGGATTTCCCGGTATTTTCGAGACCGAGATTTCCCGGGAGCATGCCCTAATCGGAACGCGGAAGCAGTGGACAGCGTTCACCACCTACATATACAGCTTCTGGACAGGGGAGGAACGAATGCTTGCCAACATCGGCGCAGGATGGGCGTAGGTACGTACTTCATCACAGATCCCCCACATCAGACCCTACTGGCGAGTGACACGTTTGTACATAGGGTCAGGAAAAACACACACAGGGCTAGGAGCAATTTATGCAAGACCAAGGGCCTTACTCACAGTTTTCGGCGGCTGTCAGCGCCATACAACCTCATCTGAACCCGCGCATGTCTTCACCACAAGCGGAGTGTCCCCTTGTCTGCCCATGCTTTCTCACCATTTGGCCGTAAGACATACTATAGACTCCCTAAAGTGGCTCAAGTAAGTAAAAGGGTCTAGAATTTGGCATGGAACCCAGCCTGGAACCTATGGAGTCCCAAGTCAGCCGGACTTACCTGCTTAGTCTGAGGAGACGGGAGGCACGACTGCCAGGGCCTTGCCACCAGTTCATCAATCCTTGTTCCGTAAGCCAGTCACGGTACTCTTTTCCACTGCTAGGATTAGTGTTAGGGGACCAGATTGCAAGAAAATATGGATACGAGCTCTTTTATATACAGGAAATCAAGGGTGAATCGACTCAAGCGAACTGGTGAGCAGGCTAGGCTTACGTTTAGAGGCAAGCAGGTAAAATGCCATAGGCATTGGAGGACAGGTTGCCCCTCTAAGGGGTCAGGGTAACATAATCTTTGAGCAGGACGGTCTTAGGGCTGTTCCCGGCATTCGTTGTCATATGACATCAGCAGTATTAGTGCGAGAGCTGACCACAGGTCTGGACCTTGCGGATTCAGAGTTCGACGTTCCACGGCGGGTGGATGCGCTTCCAGGTACCGATGTACTCGGGCTTATGTTGCGGAGCACCATACATATTAATTAGAATAAACTATTGTTGTTTATTTATTCACAGTTCTTGTATGATATCTGCCCCATGTTTCATTTTCGAACACTTAAAAAACATACTTATCCAATACCCACGGTCATTAAACTTGTTCTAACGTAAATAAAAACATATACTTAGGCACAAACATATTCAAAATTTACAGAAATTTAAAATCCAATATAGTTCTAGGCAGTTATTACGTTTTCGAATCAAGGGGCATATATGGGTTTGCAATGGGTATATCCCCAAAAAAATAAAAAAGCTGATAAAAAATATAAGTGAAATCCAAACGAAAACATTCTGTAAAAACCTGCCAAATCTCAGTTCGGATAACATGGCCATAAAAATTAGTGTATTTAAATAAAAAAGTCTAAGTTACTTAACGAAACCGAGTGAAGTAGTAACGATGCTTATATCGAGATTTTTAACAGCCAAGTTACTCGTTTTACTTTATTCACATAAACTTGGCTCTTTATTTAATCTCATTTCTTTTTTGTATTATTAAAAATTTTAGTATGTTTGCTTTTTGGTCAAGTAGTCTTGATGGAGGCTTGGCACGTTTTTTTACAATGTTTTTGTTTGAATTTAATGTTTATTACTTACATCTACTCGTCTCATTATTATTATTACAGGATACTCTAACAAGTCTAAATAATGTTATAGTAAATAACTTTTACGTTATCACGTTCTGAACGTAGATCGGTATTCTTATCCACTTCGTCAAGAGTTTGAGGAGTGGAGGGTTGGCGCTTCAGCCACCTCGTCCAGAGTTTGAGGAGTGGAGGGTTGGTGCATAGTAAAAATAAACTATGCTTGGTGCCTCAGACACTTTGTCGAGAGTTTGAGCAGTGGAGGAGTGGCGCCTCGGCACCAGGTCGGTACGTGGAACAACAGGAGTACCTCCCATACATGGAAAAGGCAATGAAAAGTAGTCGGGTAAATAGGGCTCGTCCTCCTGTGTGGTTTTATTGAATCACACTTCACATTAATATTGTTAACGTAAAGGTTGGATGGATGGTTGAATCACGACACAACAACGGAACGGATCTGGATGAAATTCGGTAGGTATGCAGATAGGACTTATAACATAAAGGCTTCTTTTTAACTAGCTCGCCAGCTGTTTGCGGCTCGCGCACTGCACACCCTCGAAAACATTCATAGAAACTATGTTCACGCGAGCGAAGCCGCTGGCAATAGCTAGTACTCGTAGTTCGATATTTTTGAATTAATTTGTGTTTTCATCAACATTTTTCTTATCAAGTGTACCGTTTCTTTCTCAAGATATAGCTCCCTAACAATCATAGTGTATCACCTGGATTTTCTGAACTGCTGAACCTAACAATTGTCGGTTAAACATAAATTAAAAAAATTTAAAAACCCCGACAAAAAACCCTATTAAAAGTAGAAAATAACATGTTTTGGCCCTTTAATTTAGTTAGTATATATATTATATATTAACTAAAATTAAAGGAATATATACGAGTATATATTGATTTGAGAGTCTTCGCGTAGGGGGATTACTAAGTTGTGAAATTGATGAAATGATGTATCCGACCAATGTCGGCCACGGCGACCACTTCGACTCCTAGCGGTTTGTTGTGGAATTATTAGTAAAGTGAATGACCGCGACTACGCCATCCCGTTGTTTGCCGTTCCCGTGAAAATTTCCAAAATATTTTCTTAGCGGATGCCTGTGTCATAATTGCTATCTGTATGCCATCATCATCATCATCATATCAGCCGAAGGAAGTCCACTGCTGGACATAGGCCTCCCAATCCCCAAGGATCTCCACGACGACCAATTCTGCGCTGCCCGCATCCAGGTAACCATAATATCTGTATGCCATATTTCAGCCCAATCCGTCCAGTGGTTTTGACTGTGCGTTGATATACCGAACAGTAACCTTTTCCTTTTATATTTTAGATTAGTTGTAGTAAAGTAAAACAGTTGTATTCCGTTTTTATTTTATTAACTTAGCGATCCCCCTACGCGACGACTCTTAGAACAAAATGTAATTACTTACATTCAACTAATATAATTTTCTACTTTTTAGAGGTTTTTTATTGTCAGGGGTTTTTTAAATTTTTAATTTAAATTCATTTCATGCTTTTTAAAATTTACGTATCCCAAATACGATAACTCTGTTGTAAGTTTGCTATCCTGCAGATACCAGAAGATGCTGCAGCATCAGGTCAAGGTTACCATGTTCTATCTGAAAGTTTTTCATTGAGACTATTCCATTGAGCCTAAACACGATTGATCTGCTGTAAGTTGGTGAAGAGTTGGGTATCCTGCATATTCAAGAAGATACTTCAGCATCAGGTCAAGGTAACCATGGTTTTGCAATATTATTACAGTAACATGGCACCAAATTTCGATCGTTCAGACTGGTATAAGTTGCCCACATCCCTTCATCACCTAGATAAGAGCTGATGATCTTAAGACGGCTGAACAGATCAGCATAAATTATAGCTAAGAACCACCTCGATCACGTTAGACTTAAAACAAAAAAAAAGCATCAAAGTTGGTTTATTCGTTTAAGAACTACGATGCCACAGACAGACACACATATACACATATAGTTATTTTAAAATGATAACATCCCTCTTTTTGCGTCGGGGGTTAATAACAGAAACTCAAAAAGAAAACTATATATTATGACACAATGACTCTTAAAACATACGCTACGCGTGCCACGGGCCCCAACACGCACTTGGCCGACTTTTTAGTAACCAATCGATATTATATTGTCTTTTCCTATGATTCATTAACTTATTTGATTGTGACTTGCTTCAGGAGGATATTAATGCAGTGTACCAGTGGAGTTTCACCAATAGACTATTGTTTAACACTAATAAATGCTGCACCATGTCCTTTACACGATCTGTCAATCCCTTACGTGCAAGGTATCTGCTTGGAGAGGAAGATATCCCCCGTGCTGGCTCCGTTAGGGACCTCGGAGTACTCTTCGATCCGGGGCTCACGTTCCGTGAGCATGTTCAAACCCTAGTTGCCAACTGCTACGGTAGCCTTGGATTCGTACTACGAAATGCTCGGGATTTCCGCGATCCTAAAGCTATACAACTTGTGTACACGGCACTTGTGCGAACCAAAATTGAGACAGCCTGTCTGGAATCCTTATGAGGATAAGTATATCTTGCAACTCGAGAAAGTCCAGAAAGCTTTTCTACGCTTTCTGTACAAGAAAAAGTTTGGGTACTACCCGTTCATGTACCCCACGAAGTTTCTTCTTGGAGTACTTGGCCTTAACTCCTTGGAAACACGAAGAAACTGTGAACTTATGACGGGCGCCTGCCGGATATTAAGGGGTGAAATACAATGCCCTCAGTTGACGCGTGTCTTGAGTCTATTCACGCCCGACAAGCGCATGGCACCGTGGCGCGGCGTCACTCGCCTTTCGTGCGCGCACTCCACATGCTGAACGAAATGCTCGAGGCGGCGCCGCACGCCGACTAGTTCGCTGACCACTGGGCCGGCCTATTCCAAGAGTTTTTGAGATTTTGTGAGAATGGAAGTGTGAATTCTGGTGGTGTATGAGTTACTAGTTTGAAAGATTTTTTTTTGATGTAGGCACTTAATTATGATGATAATATTTTGATTATTAACTTATGCAAAAAAAAAATATTTTTTATTTATGCAGTATTCACCAGTACCATATAGTCCTTAGGGCGCGGGATGTTTTTGTGATAAATTAACACTAAGAAAGTTAATTATCATCATCATCCTCATCATCACTCTCATCCTCATCATCATGATCCTCATGATCCTCATCATGGTCTTCACCATCATCATGGTCCTCACCATCATCATGATCCTCATGATCCTCATCATAATCATCATCATGATCCTCATCATCATCATCATCAATGATCCTCAACATGATCCTCGCGATCCTCATCATCATCTTGATCCTCATCATCATTGATCCTCATCATCATCATGATCCTCATCATCATTGATCCTCATCATCATTGATCCTCATCATGATCACTTCAATTTAATTCAACATATTTATTCAAAATAGGTGCAATTTACACTCTTTTTGATAGTCATAAAATAATAATAACAATGTCATTTGTGAAGAATCAAGAAATAAACAATAATTAGTTAATAACGTCAAAATTAAATCCTTGATATAAACCAGATCATGTCATTATAACATGAAACTATCATTATAACTGGTTTGTTGGCAGAAAACTCTTACAGAGTTAAGCATACCAATTGTAAATCTCATGTTTTTTACTTATGTATTTCTCATTTACTGTGTACAATAAACAATAAATAAATAAATGAAAACAATATGACACGAAAAGTTATACTTATAAATCATTGAATGCATTTAACAAGAGTAGGCCAGTTCACACGGACAGCACCCGGTCACAAGTATAACGCGACACGAGTTGGGGTAACCATATTAGAGGGAAAGTAACGACCTGGCTCCCGATGCGCCACCATCCGCACGAATATTTAAGCGAGCATCCTCATCATGATCCTCATCATGATCATGATCCTTATTATGATCCTCATCATCATCCTCATCATCATCATCATCCTTATAATTATTATCATCATCAACATGATCCTCATCATCATCAACATGATCCTCAACATCATCATCATGATCCTCATCAAATTACGAAATTTCTTGATTTGGTCTTCTCAAAGCCCGCAATAAAAGCTATACAAAAGCTTAAAATAAATAAATAAATAACTGTATTTGTTTTGTATACATGTAAGTAACGTGGTACAAAATTGAAGTGGCAGATTGAAGTGTATAAGATTCTACAATAAAATTAGAGAAAATGTAACTAGTTTGTCAGAGAATAAATTCAAAACTCATGTCAAAAAAAATTGTGCTCTAGAGGATATTATATAATATAGATTATGTAAATGACAAAGATATATATGTTGATTCTATAACAAATACCATTACCTGAGACTGAAATCTGAATCATGACAATATTTGTAACATACAATTATTATTTTTGTTTTGACTATTTAAAAGTGTGTGTAAACACCTATTTGAAATAAATATTTTTGAATTTGAATTTGCAGTCGCATACGCATACCTCTAGAATATATTAAAAAATTGTTTGTGACAGACGGATCTTCTACTCGTACATTTGTGTGAGTACCTGTGCGGCTCAAACTTGTGTGAGTACCTGTGCGGCTTAAACTTGTGTGAGTACCTGTGCGGCTCAAACTTGTGTGAGTACCTGTGCGGCTCAAACTTGTGTGAGTACCTGTGCGGCTCAACCTTGTGTGAGTACCTGTGCGGCTCAAACTTGTGTGAGTATTTGTGCGGCTCAAACTTGTGTGAGTACCTGTGCGGCTCAAACTTGCGCAGTCCAAATACAGGGTAATGTGCAATTTATTGAAATGAGGTTGAAATGAGGGAATCGAACCCGCGACCTCCTGTGTAAAGCCAGTGAACTTTGCCTCTTAGCTACGGAGGCGGTTGACCAGGAGGAGGAGGAGTATTCACCAATTTGCCCACGACCGCATTAATCAGGAGTAGCTCCTTCGTACCGCGACTTCCGCCCCGACATCCATTCTGAGTAATCGCCATGATATCATTCGCCTCAATAAAGGTGTCAATTTTGTCCTTCAGAAATTTTGGATGTTAGTGTCTTGTAGGTGGTTGAAAGACACGTGATGCTTGGTGCAGCCTCGCTCGGTAGCCCGTCCGACGAGTTTGTACCCCTGTCGCACCGCAGTACGCACGTATGAGGTTTTCCTTTTGTTTATCATCCATTATTTATTTAGGGAAAACCATCAGTTTTGAAACAAGATAACATAGAAAAAAATTCTTAATGTAATAGTAGGAAACTTATAATAGGTTTTCGCAGTTAGGAAACATAATATTATTATAGTAATATGTAAACATAATATTAAAGTTTCCGATTATATCAATAAACCATACTTTTATTTATAAGTATTTTTAGTTATTCTTTCTTACTAAACTTTAATTTTTGTGTTTTTACTAACCCATTTAACTATTCATTTCTCATGATTCGAAATAAGAATTATTCTATTCTTAGCTTTTATTAGCTTTACTTGTAACTATGTAAGAAAATCTTGGAATCTAAATTTGACCCACGTGCCGGTCTTCGATTAGGATGAAATTTTGCACACGCTCTGAGTTCTGATGACAACACATGACTAGCTAAGAAACGTCATTACAAATCCAATATGGCAGCCTCCACAAGATGACGGACTAACAGTTTGAAATCCATCCCCATGATATGGGTATCAGATGAAAGGGTTTGCTGTCAGGAATACGAAAAAATAGTCACGTGACTTAATTCCAACATGGCGGACACCCAAGATAACTACTTAACGTGTTTACTAAAAGCGTGTTTTTTAGTTTTTTAAACTAATTGATGATTAATTTATTGTTTGTTTCAGCCGAAAAATATTTTTTTATTAATAAAAGAGGCAAATATTATCCGAATTGCGGTAAATATTCTGTGCGTCACCAAAGTGTTAAGTAGCGACACAAAAAAATCGAGCAACGACTTACTTTTCCAAGTGGGAAAGATAGAGGTCCTTCCTTACTCAATGTACTCGTATATACCTAAAGTAAAACAAGCTATAGTAATAATCGAGTTCGATCGTCTAAGTATTGATTACAGTATTGGCTGGTTCCAAAGTGACGGTGTTCAGCATACTAGCAGGAGATTTTCGCAAAACTTTGCCCGTTATACCTTATGGAACACGTGCAGATGAAATAAAAGCATGTCTTAAAAAAATATTTTTTGTGGCCTTCAGTCAAAGTGTTACGGCTTACGAAAAATATGGGAGTACACCTGGGAGGTGAGCTCGGAAACGGTGATTATGCAGAAAATGACGGTAGATACTTTTACCAGATGACCTGTGCACTGTCGTGACTACCGCAGGACAACTGATAGAAAAAAAATATCCCGAGGTTGCCCATATTAATGAAAAACGAACGTCATGGTTATGTGAATTGGCCATTCTAACATATCTTGCTCAAGTCTTTTGAAGGGGATGAAATAGTTTACAGTTCAGTAGATACAGTGATCCACAAAGATGATGCCGGTCATTACCTTGTCGAATTTATGAATTCTTTAAACCCTCCGGGTCTTCCATAAAATCCTTTTGCGTATTAATATACTCGTGATGCTACTTAGAAATTTTAATGCCACTAGACTGCAAGTAAAAACATTGCATCGTGCATCGTAATAAAGTAGAGGCCTCTGCATTAACCGGGCCAGCTCAAGCAGAAACAATGTTTACACCACGCATCCCATTGATTCCCAATGGCCTTCCCTTTGAGTTCAAGAGACTGCTATTTCCCCTGAAAGTGTGTTTTGCCACGTTTTGCCATGATCAAAACAAGTCACACGGTCACCCTTAAATACGCAGGTGTAGATTAAAGGCAGGACTGTTTCTCTCATAGCCAATTTTACGTGGCTTGCTCACGTGTTAGCTCACCCAGTAGCCTGGTAACACTGGAACATTCTGATAAAATGACAAAAAATATAGAATATAAAGAAGTATTATGAATATGTAATTACTATTTTTTCATAAAACGCTAGCTCGACTACGTAGTGATTTTTTTAAATAAAGTACCTATAAAGAAAGGTTAAAGAAGTTCTAAAGTAAATGTGCGCGAGCGAAGTCGCGGTAAGAGCTTGTAAGATATCTGGTCAGATAAAGATATCTTATAGTATCTTTCCCGTGTGTGACAATCCTTTCGCTCGACAAACAAACTGTAACCAATCTGCGTGATGGGCGGGGGGGTGAGGTCGAATCTAGAGAGCGGCAAGCAGTGTCCATACTGTACGCTAGTACATATATATATTAGGGTGGCCCAAAAAAACAAAATACTTTTTTTTTTCGAGTCTCGTGTAAAAATATGTTAGTTTACTATGTTTTAAGAGCCTCCACCAAAGGACAGGTCAAAAAAAAATTTTTAAAAGGTCGCTCCGAATTTTTAAAATATTCCAAAATCGCCGAAAATCGGATTTTTTTTTGTTTTAATTTTTTTTTCTCGTCATGTCATCTTTTTTAGTGTAAAATAATATAAGGATTCTGAAATTTTCAAGTCAAAATTTTATTATCTAAAGGTCGCTCCGAATTTTTATAAATTTCCAAGGTAAATACTTTATATCTTTTTGAACTACCTTTAAAGATAAATATTATCGAGCTGACAAATTTTTTTCTTGAATTTCACGTATCAAGGAATACATTTAAAACGCGAGAAGCAGAAAAAAAAATTTTATGACTAATTTCTACAAGTTCGGAGTAATTGGCAAAAAATTGTAATTTTTAAAAATTATTTCTTACTTAAAAATTAACATTGTGATTATGTTCTCAGACTTTTTATATCATTTTTAAATCTTAAACACAACAATAGTTAATTATTGACTATATTTAAATTATTTTTAGTTCAATTCATTGACGTTAAGCGCGCTAGTTAAGTATTACTCGTCTTTGTTTTCAATTGTTGTTATTATTTGCTATCAGCGTTGCCTTCTGTCTGTGTAAAGAACGTAATTTATACGTTACTCAACAATTCATGTCTTTTATAAATAATTGAATTATAATAGAGTCATTAATAAAGTTCTATCGTCGTCTTCTTAATTATTATTAAAGGTAACTATTTTTTGAGAATTATTTTTAGTATTTTGACATTTTTCTAACCTAAAACCTTGTTCATGATTTACATTTTTGTACGCTAAAAAATATTACTACTGATTTAAAGTTTTATTTTAATTAATTTACTTCACTAACCCATAAAAATGATTAGTAATGATAGTAATTAACATATTATCGTTTTATAGTTTTAAGATGAGCTCTCGACAACTGCGATCAGAAAAATTGAAGCCCGGAGAATGGTTGGTGGGAAAATATATGACGTCATTGAAATATTCTGAACTGCCAACAAAATGTTCAGTACTCAGTTTCTTTTTATATCATCACTATGAACTTGGAGTGACAGTAAATGAAAGTTTAAATAGAACAACAGAAGCAGTTCTAAATGTTTTCGATACTAACAACGCTATCAAAGATTTTCATGTAAAGGAAAAAGTAAGTAAGTTATTCAGCGTTTGGAAAAGCTTAAAGAAAAACCGATGGAGGTTATCTAAAACTCAGAAGTTTAATGAAAACAAATTTTTGAACTCACTTGATGAGAAATTTGATATTTCTCTACAATGCTCATCGTTCAAAGACCAAACACTCTATTCAGCTCCTTCTACGTCAACTGTAGTGAATTTGGAAGATAAAAATGAATTAAGTAAGCCTCTCTCTCAAAAAAGTAATTTATCTCTATCAAGCGGATCTTCCCACGAGCTTTATGCTTCTCCTCCTAAAAATAAAACTAAATATAAGATATCAGAGGAGCTGTCATCTATGTTGGATCGTACGAAAACTTCTAATCGAAACGGTTTACTTTTGATGTCCGCATTTTCATCAGCATTAGATCGTAAAGTCTCTGATGTTACTGTTAGCAAAGAAACTATCAGACGTGAACGAGAAAAGCATAGAACTGATGGCGCATTACGTTTAAAATCTTCTTTTCGTCCTAAAGTTTCTCTCACAGTACATTGGGATACCAAAATTTTCAAGGCCTATAAGGCAACTGGAGCAGAAGATCGTTTAGCAGTGGTCGTATCTGGTCAAGAAGTTTCAAAAGTGCTTGGTGTGGTAGTGATAAAACAATCAACAGGGTTGAGTCAGGCAAATGGTGTATATGATTTGATAAAGGAGTGGAACCTCCAAGATAATATAATGTCGATGGGATTCGATACAACTGCAAGTAATACTGGCAATAAAGTTGGAGCTTGTACTTTGCTAGAAAAAAAAACTTCAGAGAAAATTACTTTATCTTGCTTGCAAACATCATATTATGGAGCTCATTTTAACTGCGACATTCGGATTACTGTTAGAACCGGCAGTCAGTGGTCCAAATATTAAATTATTCGAACGTTTTAGAAGTGAGTGGGAGAATTTAAATACAACTGATTTCGTAAGCGGGGAAGTCGATGAATTTGATACTGTTACTTTTATTATCAATCATCTAAAAACAAAACAGCCTCGTGATGACTACAG
The DNA here is from genome assembly GCA_947284805.1 of Coleophora flavipennella. Taxonomy (NCBI): domain Eukaryota; kingdom Metazoa; phylum Arthropoda; class Insecta; order Lepidoptera; family Coleophoridae; genus Coleophora; species Coleophora flavipennella. Next base: position 541,026 of record OX369268.1, read on the forward strand.
AGAATTTCTTAAATTATCTTTGATATACCTCGGAAGAACTACAGATCATAATAACCGAACCATATGTATTAACATTCCGGGAGCTTATCACAGAGCCCGGTGGATGGCGAAAATTATTTATTGCTTGAAAATATATCTTTTTCGAAATCAATTCAAGTTATCGAAAAGAGAATTATCTGGCCTCGAGAAATTTAACAAGTTTGTCACTCAAATTTATTTAGAAGCTTGGTTTAATTGTTCCAACTCGGTATCGGCACCACGGAATGATTTGAAACTTCTCAAAGATTTAGTTAATTATAAAAGTCAAGATCAAGTTGTAGCAGCTGCTGCATTAAAGGTATTTTCTCGACATCTTTGGTATCTGAGTGAACATTTAGTTGGACTTTCTTTCTTTGATGACCAAGTTTCTGTTACAATAAAAATTAAGATGGTTTCAGCTTTAGGCAGAAAATCATTGAACAAAACGGTAGAAAACCGAGTAAGTGTAGACCTCGACAACATATTAGACAAAGATATTAGCGACTTCGTAACTGAAAATACGAAATATTTTTTCAAATGTTTAAAACTCGATGAATCTTTTTTAAAACGACATCCTCGTTCCTGGACATCAGATGCGAGTTATTTAAAGGGATTAAAAATTGTTCAGGAGTTACAGATTGTAAATGATTCAGCTGAACGCGGAATAGCTCTAATGCAATCGTATCAAGATACATTGACTGATGAAACACAAAAACAATATCTGTTACAAGTGATTGAAGCGAACAGAAAAATGTTTCCGAATGCTACGAAAAAAAGTTTGATGGATCACTTCGATCAAAGTTCAAAGTAAAATTAACCAGATTTAATTCAGTTAAAAATACTAAAATTTATCTAACCGAATTTTTCATTTTGTATTTAATGTATTTGAGTATGACTAAGTGTTGTAACATAGTATAGTTTTGGAAAATGTTAAAAATATTAAAAAATGTTAATTAAAATGTAAAAATACTTTAGTAAACAAAAGTTTAAAATTATTGACAATTGGAGCAAAGCTAAAATTGACTATTATTGTATTTAAAAGTTGAAAATGTTATAAAAAAGTCTGAGAATATATTCAATATGTTAATTTTTGAATAATAAATAATTTTTAAAAATTACAATTTTTTGCCAATTACTCCGAACTTGTAGAAATTAGTCATAAATATTTTTTTCTGCTTTTCGCGTTTTAAATGTATTCCTTGATACGTGAAATTCAAGAAAAAAATTTTTCAGGTCGATAATATTTATCTTTAAAGGTAGCTCAAAAAGATATAAAGTATTTACCTTGGAAATTTATAAAAATTCGGAGCGACCTTTAGATAATAAAATTTTGACTTGAAAATTTCAGAATCCTTATATTATTTTACACTAAAAAAGCTGACATGACGAGAAAAAAAAATTAAAACAAAAAAAAATCCGATTTTCGGCGATTTTGGAATATTTTAAAAATTCGGAGCGACCTTTTAAAAATTTTTTTTTGACCTGTCCTTTGGTGGAGGCTCTTAAAACATAGTAAACTAACATATTTTTACACGAGACTCGAAAAAAAAAATATTTTGTTTTTTTGGGCCACCCTAATATATATATATAGATGTTAGTATTCTATGTGATTTTTCACCCCCTCTTACATCTCAGTGCAAACAATCATAATAATACGTTGCTCCATTGCGATGTCAAAGAAATAAATCAACAAAAAAGGCTATTTATTTTAGTTCATTCAGGAACTGTATAGGATTATGCCAGTTGTTGTGTAGTTGCAGAAATATTAAATGAAAACAACAATCATAGAAAAAAGGTAAAAGCCGTCCAAGTGCGAGTCGGAGTCGCGCAGAGTAGGGTTCCGTAGTAATTTCAAAAATAAATGTACGTTTTAAAAAACATATCCTGAAATAGTGGTTGAGCTGGTAAGGGAACACTAGACCAAAAAAAAACAGTTTGGCAAACCAATCCCTAGATCGGAAAATGCTTTTTGCAAACCCGCAGAAGTTTTGAAAGAGCTACTCAACAATACCCTACACGACAAAAAATTCACCCCTTCTCAAAGAGTAGAGGAGGTACCCTAATTTTTTTTTCATATTTTATAATACTACTTCAATGTGATTAATTTGTTCACCCATGCCAAATTACAGCTTTCTAGTATTAATAGTAATTAGCTAAGTTGCACACCTGGTAATTATGTGTTACTAAAATGACCTACAACAACTTTTTCGAATTCCGTCAGTTTACGCGTGAATGTATCTATATCCTGCGCCACCCCATTGATAATTACAAATGCATGCATTTGTATATTTGTGTGTATATTTATATATATGTTTTCGATCAAAAACTCGACTTCGATTATTTGCCATCACAATACCTTCTTCATTCCTCCGTCGCTTGAAAGTAAAAAGGGAATGTCACCTACGTTTACCCTGTCATCGTCCGCAAAAGTATTGTTGCTACCAAGACCTTATCTGCATATCGTAGCGAAATGGTCATTGGAAAGATATGGACAACGGTATTGTAAATTACAATATTTTGATGAATGCAAAATGTATTTTATTTTATCGTTGTTTTCATGCCCAAAGCTTGCCTTGAAGAATTTTCTGCCTAGCTATAAAGCGGCCCACTGTAAAACATTTCTTCTTTAATACGTTGTTTCTCAGAGACATGAGATTTATTTTAATTTCTTGTGAAATAAGGAATATGAGATTGAATTGAATTTTATAAGGATGAATTGAATGTAGCTTATATGTCAGTATAGTAACAACTAATTAATTTAGTTTCAACGTATATAGTTCTAATGGTATACAAAGCTATCTTGTAAAAAAAATGTTAGTAAGGTTCAATCTTTATGTAAAAGGTCTTTGGTAGCTGCCGTAAAGGAGGTTGATAAGTTCGAGATGATAACGGTAGCAAAAAAGTATAAAACGGCGTGGTTGTGATGAGGACGGCACAGTTGGCTTCTTGTCTCACCACAATGAAGACTGTCGTCGTCCTAGCGTGTCTCGTGGCCGTGTGCCTGGCTGGCGCCGTGCCCCACTACCCTGAACACCACCAGCAGACTCAGAATGTCAAAACTAAACCCGGTAAGTTTTTTCTTAATTATACTTATTACATTTTTTTATTCAATGCTCAGTAAGGCAAGTTGGGCCGTTGGTCCTAGTTACTATCACTAGATAGCGGTCGGTCGTCAAGCCATGTCAGAGGCTTATAAGCGGTCTTAAACTTCTGACTCTGGGATTCACCATTACCTTTAGATACTCCATTAATTTGGACTTGCCCAATGTGTGCATTATAATGCCTAAAGTTTGCGAGATATGTCAAGAGACCCATGCCCCTACAGTGGGGACGTTATGAAATGTTAAATTTTCAGAACTTAGCTTATTATTTTTAAATTAACCCCAGTGAATGAATATAATAGAAGAGTTTTAAATTGTAATTACCATTGTTATGGAAAGGGGGTCAGATATTCTACAAAGTAGATGATTTTTTTCAGTCATATTATATTCTTTTGTAATTTTATAAGCTCTTCGGTTGCGTAACGAAACTTACACCTTTGCTTTGCGCGACGGGACGACTTTGTGGTTGAGTCCTCTTTTCTCACCTATACAAACATACTTATAGTAATAAGACAGTATAAACTCCTGTAACCAATACCAATCATCAAAGACGTAAACTCTTTCGGTTAATTAAGATCAATTGTTTGCTCGTCTTTTGCCCAACTTGGCGGGGGCGCTGACGTGTCCTAGAAACTATTTAATAAGATTGTTCGTCATCATTACATCTAAATTCAATTCAATTTTTGACGTGAACTGTATAAAATTGAAAGTATTATGGCTGTAACGCCCTGATTCAGGGTAGGCTCGAGCCCCTCGGTGGGGACGTATATGAGCTGATATAATAATGGCTGTAAGAATAACACTGTGACATCTATTGTTTCAGTCGATGGCGACTTTGTTGTGAAACAAAAGAAGATCCTAGAGTTCTTCAAGTACACACGCCACATTGACACTGAAGCCGAGTACTACAAGATTGGTACGGAATATGACATCGAAGCCCACATCGGTGACTACACCGTAAGTATTGTTCTCATCAAATTTGAAAAAATAAAGGATTTTCTTTAAGAAAATCTTATTGTTGTTACCTGCTATAATAGTTAAATCGTTATAAATTTAAATCGGCGTTTTTGTTTCGCAGAACACGGAAGCGGTCAAGAAATTCCTGTACATGTACAAAGCTGGATTCGTTCCTAAGTACAAGGTTTTCTCCATCATTGATGACCAGATGAAGAGTGAGGCAGTCGCTCTGTACCACTTGTTCTACTTCGCCAAGGACTTCGACACCTTCTACAAAACCGCCTGCTGGGCGCGTGTCCACCTCCATGAGTACCAGTTCTACTACACCTTCTACATCGCCGTGTACCACCGCACTGACACTGAAGGCATCGTCCTGCCTGCCCCCTATGAAGTCTACACTGAGTTCTTCACAAACATGGAGACCATGTTCAAGGCTTACAAAACCAAGATGCAGGACGGTTTCCTGCAAGAGAAAGAGGTCTACCCCTACGGCATGGTGAAGGAAAGTGACTACTACGTCTTCTACGCTAATTACTCCAACTTCTGGACTTACGGAAACGATGAACAACGATTGGCTTACTTCACTGAGGACATTGGACTGAACTCTTTCTACCACTACTTCCATGATTTCTTCCCCTTCTGGATGGACGGTGAGGAGTACGGATTCTTGAAGGAGCGTCGTGGCGAGAGATACTTCTATTTCTACCAACAGCTATTGGCTCGTTACTACCTGGAGCGTCTTACCAATGGTTTGGGTGAAATCCCTGACTTCAGCTGGTTTGAGCCCCTGAAAACTGGCTACACTCCCTTCTTGACCACTTCCGGCCACCCCTTCATCCAGAGAAACGACTACTACTACATGCAGTGCCCCAAAAACTACGAAGATTTGCAATTCCTGGACGCTTATGAAAAGACTTTCATCTCATACCTGCAACGTATCCACTTTAAGGCCGTTAGTATTTTTTTTGAAATAATTATTAAATAATATTGTTTCAATCAAAATAAAATACTAAATTCTATCTTTCTCTCACAGTACAACCAGGAGATCGACTTCCATAACTCCAAGGCAATCAACTTCATCGGAAACTACTGGCAGGGCAACAACGATCTGTACGAGAAATCTGGACACAACAAGCACCACCACGAGTCTTATGAAGTAGTAGCCCGCCGTGTTCTCAGTGCCGCGCCTGAATCCTACGGGTCAGTATTAATTATTTATAAATATAATAAAAAAAAACATTGTTAATTTTGTTACCGAATAAGTTGAATACTTGACTGTACAATAAGAGCATTAAACAAGCCATTTTAACAGAGACGTTCATACAGCCACCCGAGCCGGTACGGCGTGGTTAGATAGTCACGTCGAGGGTAAAATGGGTTTGGTGCTCGACTTTAACACTCTGCTTTTCACTTCGATTGCAAGGAAATAATAAATATTCAACTGCAATACTTGTACATCAAATTTGGCTAGTTTTGACAAATAATAAGTTTGCCGCCACATTATTTTTTTTGACTTGTGACGTTTGACTAAGGTCAGATCCATAATGCCAAGTTTTGAGTTATATGTTTTCTACTTAAATGCACGCCCGTATCAATCTTAAATTTGTATTTAGATAGTCGTAATTAAATTAAGATATAACCTAAATCTCATAAAAATCTATCTATTAAATGAAGGTGTATTGTGTATGTGGCTGTAAGTCCTAACTGCATTAGTCTTAAAAAAAGAAATAACTTTATGCACAAGACGATGAAAAAACATTTTATGCAGCCTTCTCTCAACATGAAAAACAACGTTTCGAACGTGAGAAGTGAAAAATATATTGTTTTTGTTCACAGACACAACATCGCTCCCACAGCGCTTAGTTTCTATATGACTTCTCTGCGTGATCCCGTCTTCTACCAGCTGTACAATAAGATCATGAACTACTTCCTGCAGTACAAGGAATACCTAGACCACTACACTCAGGAGCAGCTTCACTATGTTGGAGTCAAAGTCAACGACGTACAGGTTGACAAACTGGTCACCTTCTTCGATTTCTTCGACCATGACGTCACTACCGGCGTCTTCCATGACCTTGCTGAGCTTAAGGGCAAAGAAAACAAAGCTACATTTAAGGTGCGCCAGCCCCGTCTGAATCACAAGCCTTTCTCAGTCAACATTGATGTCAAGTCAGATGTTGAGGGCGATGCCGTTTTCAAAATCTTCTTGGGACCTAAATTCGATAGCAACGGCTACCCCTACCACCTGCATGACAACTGGATGAACTTCATAGAGCTAGACTGGTTCGTGCAGAAGCTTACGTCCGGACAGAACAAGATCGTTAGGAAATCTGAAGACTTCTTCTACTTCAAGGAAGACTCTATCCCCATGCCTGAGTTGTACAAGTACATCGAACAAGGAAAGGTGCCTTACGACATGGCTGAGCGTTTCGAGTTCATGCCGAAGAGACTGATGCTTCCTAAGGGTACCGAGGGTGGCTTCCCCTTCCAACTTTTCGTCTTCGTTTACCCGTACCAGAAACCTGGCCAAGAATACGAAGAGTACAAGAACTTCCTAGTTGACGCTAAGCCTCTTGGCTACCCTCTTGACCGTCCTATGTACTACCAGAAGTTCATTCAGCCTAACATGTACTTCAAGGATGTCTTCATATACTTCGAGGGACCCCACTTCCCCTACTCCTTCAACAACCCCTTCTTCGTGCCACTCAAACAAGAAAATGCGGTTCCTCAGCACTAAATTAAATATATTAATTTAGAATTTGTTATGTATTATTTATTGTTATGTATTTAAATGTATTAAAAGATATTATATTCATAAAATACTGATTTAATTATTTTTTTAAATTCTCATTTCACACTATCTATAATTGGCTGTACGTTTTTCATTTATAGGAATCCTTACTTAATACCATAAATGTAAAAATGTTGTTTTTTGTTTGTTTGTTACTTTTTTACGCTTCAACGCCTTGACTAATCTTGTTCAAATTTGGCATGCAGGTAGCCTGTATCACTGGAAAGGATATAGGCAAATTTTTATACTGTGAAAATAGCATAGTCCGATGCAGTTCCTGAGGGAACAACGGATTGTTGAGTTTTCTGCACAGAGATGGTGAGGGGGTAGAAAAAGACATAGTTTAGTAGTTAGCATATTGTGACGTAGTTCCCGGGGATCTGGAAAAAACGGATTTCCATGCTCGCGCACGTCGGCGACGCAACGAAGCAACGGTTTGAAGTGATTTTTTGGAAAGAATTAGTTGAGGGGGTGGGAATTGACTAAGACTGCTAATCAGAATAGCCCGATACACTTCCTTAGGGATCTTGAGAGCCGCTGGCGGCTCGCGCTCCACTCACCCTCAAAGACAATCATGAAAACGATGTCTACGCGGGCGAACCCGTTGGCAAAAGCTTGTATATATATTGATCAGCTCATATATGTCCCCACCGAGGAGCTCGAGTCTACCCTGAATAGTGGGAATTAGTGGACCACGCGGGCTCAGTGCGGGATGGTCGACTTCACACACAACCTTCGGAAATCTTCGCAGGCTTGTGCAGGTTTCCTCACGAAGTTTTTCCCTCACCGTAAGAGCGTCGGTAAACGTACATATGAAAACAAAATTCAAAAACACATTGGTATGTGGCAGGATTCAAACCACGACCTCCCGGACAGGAGGTAGTGGCCCTTGAAAAAGAAAACTAGTATACTATAAATATTTAGTGCAAAATTACAAAAGTGAAGAAAATTGCCAGAAGTACGAGTATATATATTATTGTGTCTAGTAATGACATAGTAAAATATAATTTCTACCGAATAGTTCACACGCGAGTATTTGTATTGATTTCTGATCTATGTTTGCGTCATAGATTTTTTATCTAATTAAGACTTTTTATAAGCTTCAAAAATGTAACTGGCAAAGTAAATTTAATAAATGGAGGAGTTTCTTACCATGTTTAAGTGAAAAACTTAAATTAAAATCAATATTTATATAAAAACATAAATTTTTATTTTTGATTTCCTTTTATTTATTGCGACGGTGTTGTCGATATTTGTGCAACGATATTTTTTTTTATTAACATTCATTTTTCCAATAAATCCTGAATTTAATTAAAAGTAGATCAGAACTACAGAAAGTAACAATTTTTTTCCAACAAAACTAGGCACTGTTTATTTAAAGCATTTCTACGATGATGACTTTGTGGTTACACCACACAAAAAATGCATAAAATGTTCTGCACTGCCTCATGTAGACGTTTGCATACTGTTTTGAGTACATATCGGTCGATTTAATATTTTCTTTAATTTTTACCTATTTACAACCCTTAGTACTGGGAAACATAGTTTGGGGCTAGATTACCGTGTGTGTGGTTTGTCCATAAATATATTTTTCTGTAAGTAGGTAAGTATCTAGTATGTATCTATCATCATCATCATATCAGCCGAAAAACGTCCACTGCTAGACAAAGGCCTCCCCAAGGATTTCCACGACGACCGGTCCTGCGCTGCCCGCATCCATCGGCTTCCCGCGACCAGGTCGTTTGTCCACCGCGTGGGAGGCCTGCCTGCGTTACGTTTTCCGGTGCGCGGTTGCCACTTGAGAACTTTACTACCCCAACGGCCATATGTTCTACGAGATATGTGCCCTGCCCACTGCCACTTCAGTTTAGCGATTCTTTGAGCTATGTCGGTTACTTTGGTTTTCCTGCGGATCTCCTCGTTTCTAATTCGATCACGCAGAGAAACTCCGAGCATTGCACGCTCCATTGCCCTTTGGGTGAACTTGAGCCTTCTTATGAGGCCCATAGTAAGAGAGACCATGTCTCAGTTCCGTAAGTCATTACTGGCAACACACACTGGTCAAAGATCTTAGTCTTGAGACACTGCGGTTTTTGGGACGTGAAGATATTGCGAAGCTTCCCGACCGCTGCTCAGTCGAGTTAGATTCGTCGATTGATCTCTTTCTTGAAGTTGAACCTACCTAGTTAACCTGTTTGTCCTAGCTATAGATATTCGTGAACAACTTCCAATGTAGAGTCTACAACCTTTAGAGGAGTGAATGCGACACGGACATTTAACATTATTTCCGTCTTGTCCATGTTAATTTTAAGACCAAAACAAAACAATATATACAGGTATGAGGCGAAAAAAAAACGTTATAATTTGCTACCCCGAAAATGGTATGAAAAAACAGAAAATTCGAAATCTACAGGAAAAGGTTGCTAAGCAACGCACATATTAAAAGTTATATGCAGAAAAAATTATTCACAATAGCGGAAGTAAGAATTCCGCGGAGTGCGGTAATTATATAAAATATTATGGTAGCAAACATTACACAAAAAATAATTGCTGTTTGTTAGTGTCGCTTGAACTCGAAAAAGGCTCGACCGATTACTGATCTACGTGGGTGGAGCCGCGGGAATCAACTGGTATTCAAAAAATTAAAAATTTTAAAAAACCTAAAACCGACTTTAAAATGAAATCTACTCAAAAGTGTGAAATAATATTATTATACTTACATACACGACATTAACCAACAATAACGAAATCAAAGGTGGGTACGAATTAAATTATGGGCCTAAATTTATTTTTGAGGTCGGTACCAGCACACAGCTACTCACATTTTACTTATGGCATTGCTGACACCAGCCTCAAAAAAAATATTTAGGCCCATAATTTAATTCGTACCTACCTTTGATTTCGTTATTGTTGGTTAATGTCGTGTATCTAAGTATAATAATATTATTTCATACTTTTGAGTGAATTTCATTTTGAAGTCGGTTGTTAAGTTTTTTAAACTTTTATATTTATTTTATTTATTTTTAGTGATAATGCTATCTATCTAACAACGTTACGTCACCTACTCGCCAATAGGAACCATCAAATCATAAAGCATGTGTTTCGTGAACAGATACAGATTCCTGTAGCTTCCATAATCATCTTAACAGAATGAATGTTAAGGAGTTAAATCTTCCATCATCAGCTCATCTGAATAACCTGAAAGAATACAACTATCGGTCTATACTTACCCATGTATCTACGGAAAATATTTGAAAAATTATCCTCTAACTCCTAACCGTTAAGGAGTTGTACCTTCCTTCATCAGCTCATCAACATGAGATGATGACTAATAGACGCCAAAACTTGAATAGTTTTAGGAAATACATGCAACACGAAATATTGGATCTGATGATTGGATCTCAGGGAAATCGAGAACAACCCTATAAAATAGGCAATATGTGCCTATAAAATTTGAGGGTTGTTCTCGATTTCCCTGAGATCCAATCATCAGATCCTGACATGGTGACAATGGGACCCTCTCGGGAGTATACTCTTTCGAATTAAAAAAATAATTTTGAAAATCGGTTCACAATTGGCGGAGATATCGCGTAACAAACATACAAAAAAATACATACAGTCGAATTGAGAACCTTCTCCTTTTTGAAGTCGGTTGAAAATTAAAGTTATGAGAATGAAATTTTAATAAACACCTAATCGATATCTGAAGTTCCTTGAGGTCTGAACACGAATCCATTGTAACTTTCGAGGAAATAAGCGCAGTAACTGCCATACCTTACATACGTAATGTAATCTATCGAAATTAAAAAATGCCTAACTATAACTACAACACTATGGAGTGATACCATTTTTGGGAAAACAATTGCACGGAAAGTTTAAATTGAATTACTTTACTTCTAATCTGACGATTTGAAATTTAATTCAAAATAAATTCTTTTTAATGAATTGCACAACATTACATAATATTTATTTAGTTCTATTTAATCACATTATTTTTATAAAATTTAATTCTCAACGATTAAACTGGGCAGTTTTACTATCCTGGTATCACTTACCATTGTCATTGTGTCAATTTTAATAAACTGAATCTTATGTTATACAGTATAAAGTCTATTTTTAGTTATTGATTTTATAGGATTGTTTTTTGTTTTTGGGGGAGGTTACCTTATAAAAATACCCAAAAGATAAGATAAGATAAGATAAGCATTTATTCAGAGCCCACACCACACAAGCAAAAAAAAAGCAATAGCATCAACCTGTTTGTAGTGTGCTGTATGTGTAATGGCTCGCTCGGTGCTAGTACTAAAAAATCAACATCAGCGTTCTATAGAATTCTTCTATTCTGTGGTACCACCACGCCTCTACACACAACACACAACTATGACAATGATACCTATTTACATTACAATCAAAAAAAATTAACACAAATGGCAGAAAAATGCTTTTTTTTTTATTGAGTTCGCTCTCCTTAGCGCGAATATGATTCTCACTTGGTTAGTTTTTTTTTTACTATTTGTTGTTAAATTTCAGGGCTAATAATATAAACACAACAAGTTTCACGCTGGTATGTTTTATAGTTTTAACAAAAGGGCTAAATTTAAAGAACTTTACATCTCTTTAAATTTTATTTTTTATATATTTTTATTTTTTATTTGTTAAGCGACACTAGAAATACACACTGTGTGAAAATTTCATATCTTCCTATTACGGTTCATGAAATACAGACAGACAGACGGAGGTACGGACGGACAGCGGAGGCTTCGTTGGTCACCCTTTGGGTTTACGAAACCCTGTAAATTAAATAAACTAATAGTAATATATCGATTAAACCTACATATTATAGCTATATATTTTGAATGGTGCCATGATTTAACGTGGAGGTTTGGTAATCCACCTTGGGTTCCCTCGGATAATTGTGGTGGTAAGTTATCTACAAAAGTAGGTGTATATGTTAAACAGCCTAAAACCCTTTTAAAAAATAGTATACACAACCGTAGCAAACTCTCCATTCAGCTTCACCACGTTTGAACGGTATTCTCACGCAACTGAGCCAGAAAGAGGATTAAATCTTTCGAGTATACCTTTTTTCTTTGGCACTTTTCAAATTAAACAGCTTGATGGATTGTGGAGTGTGAGCTTTCGTTAGAGTTGTCTTGGTCCCGTGAGTGACAAAGGATACATTTTTACCGTACTGGACAGAAAATAGGAGTTAAGTTTTTATGCAGTGAGGTCAATTAATTTTAATTATTTTGCTTATAGTAATTTTAAAAGAGTTTTATCATACTAAAGATACATAAACTTCCCGAGATACCTACGATATCCGATACGCTCAACAAAAGAAAAAAAAAACTAAATACCGATTTCAAAAACTAATTCACTCAAAATTATTGAATAATATTTTATATAAATAAATACATCATATCTAAAAAAACCGGCCGAACGCGAGTGAGACTCGCACAAAGTAGGGTTCCGTAGTCTTTAAAAAAAAAAGTTTGTATTTAAAGACAAAATCTCAGAGTAAGTATGTAGGTATAGAGCGCGTCTACCGCATCCTAACCGCATCCCTACATACTTACTCTGAGACCGCATCGGTCACATAATAATAAAGCTCGACCAGGAACTTAGCGGACCTGTCAAGGAGGGCGCTAGTTCTGCATTTCATATAGCAACACCAAATTTGTATGTCATAGTGAGCAATAGTGAGGTGATCAATTATCATTTATATCGATATATATTTTTTGTTGATGTTTGTTTTATCGATATCCTGATTTTTTTGGTGTAGGTACAGGGTCTACGACATGCTAAATGGCGACCCCACCATTAAAAAACAAATCTCGAGTACATGATTGATCAAAATTCCGTCTGTCACAAATTGATAACATACCAAAATTTTTACCCCCTATTTTTATAGCTGTTTTATGTAGAACAGGTCATAATAAAACCCACACAGTTATTTTTTTGATTATGACATATTACTTGAGATAATCAAATGTCTTCTCCATCAGTGTTTTAGCGGATGTATAGAGCATGAAGCCTATTTAGAATCAGCTGTCACTCATAGCGCTAAGGCTAAAACACTAATGGAACGTTAATATTAAATAGGTAATAAAATTATTAAAATCAATGTAAATAAAGTTTTATTGTTTTAAGTTTACAATTAATTGAATGACATGTGACACTTGCAGGTGAAGGGCACGCACTATTGTCTAATGTAAACCGACTTATTTTAGAAGGTGTACCATGATAAAGGGAGCAGTAAATAAGATTGACTATTAAATAGTATTGGGTCATGCTTACTTTTTTTAGTCTATTGTTGCCAGCTGAATATTTTAATACACTTTTAATGCCGCAATATGGCGAGGTCCGCTAAGTTCCTGGTCGAGCTTTACATCGTAGGCAAGTGAGCTATAGTAAACTATATAGATGTATACGTGACAAATAGGGATGGGCTGCAGTGCACTATCGCCTTAGCGGATTATCGATAACCAAGGATAAACAGCAGCATAATATAGTAGGTAATTTTAAGAATTTATGTTTGTTTTATGGATTATATAATGTTTATATATAATATTTGTTTATAAATATATTATATTCGCAGTTTTTCAAATCCAACTGCACACCTTAAGTTGGTCGACTATTACTCCTAAACTAAGAATGTCTACTTAAACGTGATATTTTCACATTTAAGTTGATTATATGTCCTACTATTTACAGTTTTTTTCAGATGTCCTCAAATAGCGGTTTAGCTGGTGTGTGTGGGGGAGGGGACGACACACACTTGACTCTAACAGTAATTAGCACTTTAAAGCTTAATATTTCACAAACAGATACCTGAATTAAAAAAGGGTTTAACTAAACCCTCAGTAGATATAAAAAACCTATCCAGCGATATCCCACACGATAGAAGACGTCAACAAAAAAAAATCACCCTCCTTTACACGTCCCCTACAAAAAAAATGTTTTTCAAGGTTTAATTGTACCACTTCGTCTAAGTGATTAATGTGTATACCCACACCAAGATACAACTTTCTAGTACTAATAGTCTCTGACCTACGCCGCGGACAGTCGGACAGACGGACAGACTATAACTATAAGGGTTCCTTGTTGACTTCTGCACCCTAAAACTGGATAAACGCCTAGGGCCGCTACCTCCTGTCTGGGAAGTCGTGGTTTGAATCCTGCCATGTACCAATGTGTTTTTTAATTTCATATGTACGTTTATCCGACGCTAATACAGTGAGGGAAAAACTTCGTGAGGAAACCTGCACAAGCCTGCGAAGAATCCCGAAGGTTGTGTGTGAAGTCGACCATCCCGCACAGAGCCCGCGTGGTCCACTAATTCCCACTATTCAGGGTAGACTCGAGCCCCTCGGTGGAGACGTATATGAGCTGATCAATATGTATACAAGGTTACGCCCACGGGTTCGCCCGCGTAGACATCGTTTTCATGATTGTCTTTGAGGGTGAGTGGAGCGCGAGCTGCAAGCGGCTCTCAAGATCCCTCAGGAAGTATATCGACGGTTAAGAATCAAATACTGCTATCTGACATTTTGGTGATTTTGAGATTTTGATGGGACCGGATTTAGCAGATTTTGCTGCATAGGTTGGCAAAGACTGACTTTCGATTTGATGAATATTTAGAGAGATATTAAATGATATTAAAAACTGCTAAATGTATGACCATAAAAAACAAGGAAATATTCTGCTATGATCTGCTATCATACTAATGGCAAAAAGTGACTATCTTCTTTTACTTGAATTTTTCTGCGTTAATCTGCTATCTCACTAATAACAAAAACGACCACCTTCTTTTACTTGATTTTTTCTGTTATAATCTGCTATCTTACTAATAACAAAATCAACCCTCTTCTTTTACTCATTTTTTTCTGCTATAATCTGCTATCTTAATAATAACAAAAATGACAATCTTCTTTTGCTTGATTTTTTCTGCTATAATCTGCTATCTTACTATTACGCTACGTTTTCCGGTGCGCGGTCGCCACTCGAGAACTTTACTGCCCCATCGGCCATCTGTTCTACGAGCTATGTGCCCTGCCCACTGCCACTTCAGTTTAGCGATTCTGTGAGCTATGTCGGTTACTTTAGTTCTCCTGCGGATCTCCTCGTTTCTGATTCGATCACGCAGAGAAACTCCGAGCATAGCACGCTCCATTGCCCTTTGGGTGACCTGGAGCCTTCTTATGAAGCCCATAGTAAGCTACCATGTCTCAGTTCCGTAAGTCATCACTGGCAACACACACTGGTCAAAGACCTTAGTCTTGAGACACTGCGGTATTTGGGACGTGAAGATATTGCGAAGCTTCCCGAACGCTGCCCAGCCGAGTTGGATTGGAGCTGCTCTTTCTTGAAGTTGGAACTACCTAGCTGGACTGTTTGTCCCAGGTATACATATATGTCAACAACTTCCAGTGTAGAGTCTCCAACCTTTAGAGGAGTGGGTGCGACACGGACATTTAACATTATTTTCGTCTTGTCCATCTTCATTTTAAGACCGACTTGTTGAGAGACCTTACTGAGGCCATCGAGCATTGTGCTTAGGTCTTCCATAGTCTCAGCCATGACCACGATATCGTCAGCGAATCGGAGGTGGGATATGTACTCGCCGTTGATATTGATGCCGAGTCCACCCCAGTCCAGAAGCTTAAAAACATCTTCCAGGGCGGCGGTGAACAGTTTTGGAGATATAACGTTTCCCTGTCTTACCCCTCGCTGCAACTGGATAGGTTTCGAGTTCTGGTCCTGGAGGCGAACCGACATGGTGGCGTTTTCATACAGGCACTTCAACACCTCAATGTATCGATGGTCAATTTGGCACCGCTGGAGAGACTGTAGCACAGCCCAGGTTTCGACTGAATCAAAGGCCTTCTCATAGTCCACAAACTCCAAGCATAGTGGCTGATTGTACTCTTCGGTCTTCTGTATAATCTGCCGCAGCGTATGTATATGTGGTCTATGGTACTAAAGCCTTTTCGGAAACCGGCTTGTTCGGGAGGCTGAAGTCGTCAAACCTGCGTGCGAGACGATTCGTACTGACTCTCTAAAACAGCTTGTAGACATGGCTCAGCAGTGAGATGGGTCTGTAGTTCTTCAGCAGGGTGTTGTCACCCTTTTTGAAGAAAAGCACGACCACACTTCTGTGCCATGCCTTAGGCATTTGTCCCTCGAGTATGAATTAAATAACTTCTGAAGAGCTTTTAGTACCGGTGATCCACCTGCTTTCAAAAGTTCAGCCGTAAGTCCATCATCACCCGGTGCCTTGTTGTTCTTGAGCTGTTTGAGAGCCATTCTAATCTCGTACAGGCTGACGTCCGGGATATCTTCGGTATAGTGTCGGGTTAGTCTGGCTCTTGGGTCTTCAGCCAGATCGCTGACAGGCAAACGTGTGGTCTTGTACAATTGTCCATAGAACTTCTCAACTTCTTCCAGCAACTCAGTCTTAGACGATATGGTCCTGCCATCCTCAGTCTTCAGCTTGGTCAGTTGGCTTTGTCCAACAGACAGATCTCTCACGAACACTTTTGAGCCTTTGTTGTGCTCAATCGCCACTTTAATACAATTTGTATTATATTGGCGTAAAACGCGAGTTAGGGACTTAGAGATCTGCCTGTTTACTTGCCGATACTGAGTAGCGTCTTCAGAGGACTGCAAAACCAATCTGCGTCTTTCTTCCATGAGGTTGCTGGTGAAGTCGGAGATTTTTTTGGTTCTGCTTGAACGGCGAGTTTTAAAAATCTTAGACCCGACTGTTTGAACAATTTCCACGAACCTGTTATTATAATCGTCCACATTCTCGCAGTCTCCTAGGCATTCGAAACGATTGTGCAACTCGAGCTGAAAGCTCTCGGGGTTTTGGAGCTGGATGGGCGCCGGTCGGAGCGTAGACTTCATCAGTCGACATCTTTCTGGCTTGGTCTTTAGATTCAATGTGCCTCTGACCATCCGGTGATTGCTACCTGTTTTGACTGAATTGATCACGGAGACATCATTGAGTATTTGCCTCCTTGTCGACAAGATGAAGTCTATCTCGTTTTTTGTTACGCCATTGGGATGCAACCATGTCCACTTCCGCTGTTTTAACTTTTTGAAGAAGGAGTTCTTCATAAAGAGGCTCTCCTTCTCCATAAAGTCGGCCAGCATCTGGCCACGTGCATTTCTTACTCCATATCCAAATTGCCCCACTCTCAGCTCACCCTCGCTTCGTTTGCCCAGTTTTGCGTTAAAGTCCCCCATAACAACGGTATAATGGGTCCTGGTGCTATGTAAGGCTGAAGAGATGTCCTCATACATAGTCTCTACCTCGTTGTCGGAGTGTTCCGTAGTCGGCGCGTATACCTGTATGACCTTCATCGAATACCGTTTGGTGATTCTGAGTATAAGATATGCTACCCTTGTCGAAACGCTCAGGATTTGTTCCACATTGTTAATCAGGGACTTGTGGATGAGAAACCCGACACCACCCTGGGACTGTTGGTTGCCCTCCCGGAAATAGAGCAGGTTTCCGAATTTAAGGATCATGGTGTCCTCTCCCTCTCTTCGTACTTCACATAAACCTACGATATCCCTCCGTTACCTGCTCAATACTTCTTTGAGTTCTGTAAGTTTCTCGTCAGTCCGCAGTGTACGCGTGTTGTAAGTTGCCAGGGCCAAAGGTCGTTGGGTTTGGTAGCCTGGCATCTGCCGGGGATTCTTCGCACCCCCCGCCCCGCCGTTACCATGACTGCTACCGGAGCTAGGAATAGCGGGGCTGCCGGGGACTAGGGGCCGTTTTCTGGGTGTGGATTTTATAGGGGGGTTTTGCCGTAATCGCCACGCTTGGCAGGCGAGTTGGCGATCGCAGTTTGATTGCAGGTGTGTTGCAATGCACGGAAAGACGCTGCTGCCCATCCTCCGGTTTTTAGTCCCTTAGTCGCCTCTTACGACACCCATTGAAAGAGAAGGGATGGTCCTATTCTTAGCCGGGAACCATACGGCTGTACTTACCAATACAGAAACACGGTGTTAGCCAACGCACTGTTGAATTTCAGCACTAAATACAATGTGTTAATTACACAAAAAATCTTAGAGCCTGGTCACACTCAAATGGAATGTGACTCGGTTCACAGTGCTATTATTGAACGGAAAACAAAAAACAAGGAAATTTACCTACCCAGCGACTACGTCAAGCTAACCAGAAAAGCGCGTAATAAGAACCCATATGAAACCATTTGCGTAAATTTTGACTTGATAAAAGACTACGCAGACAATAAAACGCATGTGTACAAAAGTGTCCGCCCTGGTAAAAAGGCAGGGGACCCTCAGGTTGTGGATATAAGACAGATAATGTACGAACCTGAAAATATTATCAAAGTCAAACTAAATCACGATGATGATTGGATAAACTTATCACAAAGACCAAAAGCTTCGACAAATCAATCTTCATCAAAAGCTTATAGACCACTACACCAAAACAAACTACCTATAAATAAAACAAAATATAACCACCTTCAACAGCTAAAGTCAGTATTGCCTCAAGATTGTCAAGGTTTCTACGATTTTTTACCCTACACTGATTAAAAACTTACATATATATAATTATAAAACCTATTTGATTATATTGTAAATTTATTTTTCTTTGTACAGCTCAACAGAACTGTAGGGAACTTAATTTTGGTAAATAAAAACACCAGTACAGGTGGACAAATACTGACGTTTGTGTTTTAAAAAAGGTGATTTTGACAGATTTTAATTCCAAATTATTTTTGTGGCTTTTCTCCTTTTTATTGAAAAAGAAAAATTGATGGATACACCGTATCCACAATGCCATATAGATAAATGATCTGAGTACAAATTTAGTTTTAGCGGTTTGTGCCTAGAATTGACTCAATAAAGACAGATTTTTCTTTCTTTTTCATGTTTGCTGATTATTTGACTGCAATTTGTGTTCCCTTTTCTTAGTTTAAGATATGTTTGAGTATCGTTTCATTTGTGTGTCATCTTTATAAATAAAAGAGTACTTTTGATTGAAAAAGTTTTATTAGCAAACCTGGCATCTGCAACAAAATTGTACATAATTCACTAAAGTCCAAGAAATAAAGGTGCTATCTACCATCAAAAACCTGCTATCTGCATCAAAATGGTACAGATTTCACTAAACCTGAAATCAAAATGTGCTATCTCCCAAAAATCCAACTAACCTTTATATTAAATAAAAATGCTTATCAACATTGAAAACATAGTTAATTTTTATGTATAATGCCATAATTGGATTTTAAGATTTAATAAATATAAAAAAAATAAACGTTTTTTTCGTCTCCTGTAAAATTGACTTTTTGAAAATAACACTATTTGATTCTTAACCGTCGATATCGGGCTATTCTGATTAGCAGTCTTAGTCAATTCCCACCCCCTCAACTAATTCTTTACAAAAAATCACTTCAAACCGTTGCTTCGTTGCGTCGCCGACGTGCGCGAGCATGGAAATCCGTTTTTTCCAGATCCCCGGGAACTACGTCACAATATGCTAACTACTAAACTATGTCATTTACTACCCCCTCACCATCTCTGTGCAGAAAACTAAACAATCCGTTGTTCCCTCAGGAACTGCATCGGACTATGCTATTTTCACAGTATAAAAATCAGCCTATATCCTTTCCAGTGATACAGGCTACCTGCATGCCAAATTTCAACAAGATTAGTCAAGGCCTAGGATAAGTTAGTTTTAACCGCCTCCGTAGCTCAGAGGCAAAGTTCACTGGTTTCACGCGGGAGGTCGCGGGTTCGATTCCCGGCGGGGTCAATCGTAAGACTCGGTTTGGTTGGTGGTAGGGCATTTTCTAAGCCCGCCTGGCTAGCTACCACCATCTTATCTAAGTCTCGCCGCCAAATATCAATGTTGATATCATTGGTGTGTTCTGGCATGAAGATAAGATAGCCAGTTTCCCCACTGCGTTGGGGAATCTTGGTAAGCCCGCTTCCATCTTCGGCAACATCGTCACTTACCACCAGGAGAGATGTTGTCAAGGGTTTACCAATTGAAAATAAAAAAAAAATAAAAAAAGGCGTTGAAGCGTGAAAAGGTAACAAACAAACAAAAAATAACATTTTTACATTTATGATAATAAGTAAGGATTCCTATAGATGAAAAACTTACAGCCAATTATAGATAGTGTTAAATGAGAATAAAAAAAACTACTTAAATCAGTATTTTATAAATATAATATCTCTAAATACATTTAAATACATAACAATTAATAATACATAAAAGATTCTAAATTAATATATTTAATTTAGTGCTGAGGAACCGCATTTTCTTGTTTGAGTGGCACGAAGAAGGGGTTGTTGAAGGAGTAGGGGAAGTGGGGTCCCTCGAAGTATATGAAGACATCCTTGAAGTACATGTTAGGCTGAATGAACTTCTGGTAGTACATAGGACGGTCAAGAGGGTAGCCAAGAGGCTTAGCGTCAACTAGGAAGTTCTTGTACTCTTCGTATTCTTGGCCAGGTTTCTGGTACGGGTAAACGAAGACGAAAAGTTGGAAGGGGAAGCCACCCTCGTTACCTTTAGGAAGCATCAGTCTCTTCGGCATGAACTCGAAACGCTCAGCCATGTCGTAAGGCACCTTTCCTTGTTCGATGTACTTGTACAACTCAGGCATGGGGATAGAGTCTTCCTTGAAGTAGAAGAAGTCTTCAGATTTCCTTACGATCTTATTCTGACCGGACGTAAGCTTGTGCACAAACCAGTCTAGCTCTATGAAGTTCATCCAGTTGTCATGCAGTTGGTAGGGGTAGCCATTGCTATCGAATTTAGGTCCCAAGAAGATCTTGAAAACGGCATCACCCTCAACATCTGACTTGACATCAATGTTGACTGAGAAAGGCTTGTGATTCAGACGGGGCTGGCGCACCTTAAAGGTAGCTTTGTTTTCTTTGCCCTTAAGCTCAGCAAGGTCATGGAAGACGCCGGTAGTGACGTCATGGTCGAAGAAATCGAAGAAGGTGACCAGTTTGTCAACCTGTACGTCGTTGACCTTGACTCCAACATAGTGAAGCTGCTCCTGAGTGTAGTGGTCTAGGTATTCCTTGTACTGCAGGAAGTAGTTCATGATCTTATTGTACAGCTGGTAGAAGACGGGATCACGCAGAGAAGTCATATAGAAACTAAGCGCTGTGGGAGCGATGTTGTGTCTGTGAACAAAAACCATATATTTTTTACTTCTCACGTTCGAAACGTTGTTCTTCATGTTGAGAGAAGGCTGCATAAAATGGTTTTTCATCGTCTTGTGTATAAAGTTATTTCTGTTTTTAAGACTAAGGCAATTAGGACTTACAGCCACATACACAATATACCTTCATTTAATAGATAGATTTATGAGATTTAGGTTATATCTTAATTTAATTACGACCTAAATACAAATTTAAGATTGATACGGGCGTGCATTTAAGTAGAAAACATATAACTCAAAACTTGGCATTATGGATCTGACCATAGTCAAACGTCACAAGTCAAAAAAAATAATGTGGCGGCACACTTATTATTTGTCAAAACTAGCCAAATTTGATGTACAAGTATTGCAGTTGAATAATTATTATTTCCTTGCAATCGAAGTGAAAAGCAGAGTTTAAAAGTCGAGCACCAAACCCATTTTACCCTCGACGTGACTATCTAAGCTCGCCGTGCCGGCTCGGGTGGCTGTATGAACGTCTCTGTTAAAATGGCTAGTAAATGGCTCTTGTTGTACAGTCAACTATTCAACTTTTTCGGTAACAAAATTAACAACGTTTTTGTTATTTTATTTATAAATAATTAATACTGACCCATAGGATTCAGGCGCGGCACTGAGAACACGGCGGGCTACTACTTCATAAGACTCGTGGTGGTGCTTGTTGTGTCCAGATTTCTCGTACAGGTCGTTGTTGCCCTGCCAGTAGTTTCCGATGAAGTTGATTGCCTTGGAGTTATGGAAGTCAATCTCCTGGTTGTACTGTGAGAGAAAGATAGAATTTAGTATTTTATTTTGATTGAAATAATATTATTTAATAATTATTTCAAAAAAATACTTACGGCCTTAAAGTGGATACGTTGCAGGTATGAGATGAATGTCTTTTCATAAGCGTCCAGGAATTGCAAATCTTCGTAGTTCTTAGGGCACTGCATGTAATAGTAGTCGTTTCTCTGGATGAAGGGGTGGCCGGATGTGGTCAGGAAGGGAGTGTAGCCAGTTTTCAGGGGCTCAAACCAGCTGAAGTCAGGGATTTCACCCAAACCATTGGTAAGACGCTCCAGGTAGTAACGAGCCAATAGCTGTTGGTAGAAATAGAAGTATCTCTCGCCACGACGCTCCTTCAAGAATCCGTACTCCTCACCGTCCATCCAGAAGGGGAAGAAATCATGGAAGTAGTGGTAGAAAGAGTTCAGTCCAATATCCTCAGTGAAGTAAGCCAATCGTTGTTCTTCGTCTCCGTAAGTCCAGAAGTTGGAGTAATTAGCGTAGAAGACGTAGTAGTCACTTTCCTTCACCATACCGTAGGGGTAGACCTCTTTCTCCTGCAGGAAACCGTCCTGCATCTTGGTTTTGTAAGCCTTGAACATGGTCTCCATGTTGGTGAAGAACTCAGTGTAGACTTCATAGGGGGCAGGCAGGACGATGCCTTCAGTGTCAGTACGGTGGTACACGGCGATGTAGAAGGTGTAGTAGAACTGGTACTCATGGAGGTGGACACGCGCCCAGCAGGCGGTTTTGTAGAAGGTGTCGAAGTCCTTAGCGAAGTAGAACAAGTGGTACAGAGCGACTGCCTCACTCTTCATCTGGTCATCAATGATGGAGAAAACCTTGTACTTAGGAACGAATCCAGCTTTGTACATGTACAGGAATTTCTTGACCGCTTCCGTGTTCTGTGAAACAAAACGTTGATTTAAATTTATAATGATTTAACTATTATAGCAGGTTACAATAATTAGATATTCTTAAAGAAAATCCTTTATTTATTCAAATTTGATGAGAACAAGACTTACGGTGTAGTCACCCATGTGGGCTTCGATGTCATATTCCGCACCCATCTTGTAGTATTCGGCTTCAGTGTCAATGTGGCGTGTGTACTTGAAGAACTCTAGGATCTTCTTTTGTTTCACAACAAAGTCGCCATCGACTGAAACAATAGATGTCACGGTGTTATTCTTACAGCCATAATACTTTCAATTTTGTACTGTTCACGTCACAAATTGAATTGAATTTAGATGTTATGATGACAACTAATCTTATTCAATATTTTCTAGGGACACGTCAGCGCCCCCGCCAAGTTGGGCAAAAGACGAGCAAACAATTGATCATAATTAACCAAAAGAGTTTACGTCATCGTTGATTGGTATTGGTTACAGGAGTTTATTATGTCTAATTACTATAAGTATGTAAAGGTGACAAAAAGA
This sequence comes from Coleophora flavipennella, assembly GCA_947284805.1. Classification (NCBI taxonomy): domain Eukaryota; kingdom Metazoa; phylum Arthropoda; class Insecta; order Lepidoptera; family Coleophoridae; genus Coleophora; species Coleophora flavipennella. The sequence goes on from OX369268.1 coordinate 564,319, forward strand.
GGACTCAACCACAAAGTCGTCCCATCGCACAAAGCAAGGGGTAAGTTTCGTTACGCAACCGAAGAGCTTATAAAATGACAAAAAAATATAATTTGAATGAATTACATCAACTACTTTTTAGAATATCTGGGACTATTTTCCCTCACAATCGTGAATGCAATTTCAAACCCTTCTATTATATTCATTCACTGGGGTTAATTTGAAACTAATAAACTAAGTCCGGAAAATCTAACATTCCATAACGTTCCCACTGTTTAGGCAATATAATACACACACGGGGACAAGTCCGGATTCATGGAGGATCTGGAGCTAATGGTGAATCCCAGTTTCAGAAGTTTTAGACCGCTTATAAGCCTCTGACATGGCTTAACGACCGACCGCTATCTATTGACAGTAACCAGCACCAACGGCTCAACTTGCCTTGCTGATCATGGAACGAAAAAATGTAATAAGTATGATTAACAAAAAACTTACCTGGTTTAGTTTTGACATTCTGAGTCTGCTGGTGGTGTTCAGGGTAGTGGGGCATGGCGCCAGCCAGGCACACGGCCACGAGACACGCTAGGACGACGACAGTCTTCATTGTGGTGAGACAAGAAGCCAACTGTGCCGTCCTCAGCACAACCACGCCGTTTTATACTTTTTTGCTACCGTTATCATCTCGAACTTATCAACCTCCTCTGCAGCAGCTATTAAAGACCTTGTACATAATTATTGAGCCTTACTAACATTTTTTTTACAAGATAGCTTTGTATACCATTAGAACTATATACGTTGAAACTGAGGTGAATTAGTTTTTATATACATTTAAGCTACATTCAATTCATTTTTATAAAGTTTAATTTAATATCATATTCCTTATTTCATGTCTCCGAGAAACAACGTATTAAAGAAGAAATATTTTTCAGTGGGCGGCCTTATTGCTAGGCAGAAAATTCTTCAAGGCAGGCTTTTGGCATGAAAACAACGATAAAATAAAATACTACTCGCATTCATCAAAATGTCGTAATTTACAATACCGTTGTCCATATCTTTCCAATGACCATTTCGCTACGATATACAGATAGGGTCTTGGTAGCAACAATACTTTTGCGGACGATGACAGGGTAAACGTAGGTGACATTCCCTTTTTACTTTCAAGCGACGGAGGAATGAAGCAGGTATTGTGATGGCAAATAATCGAAGTCGAGTTCGAATGCATTTGTAATTATCAATGGGGTGGCGCAGGATATAGATACATTTACGCGTAAACTGACGGAATTCGAAAAAGTTGTTGTAGGTCATTTTAGTAACACATAATTACAAGTTAACCTTATTTTTAGGATTCCCAAGTCAATAAGGAACCGTTATTGTTTGGCGATGTCTGCCTGTCTGTCTGTCTGCAGCTTATCTCAGAGACTATTAGTACTAGAAAGCTGTAATTTGGCATAGGTGAACAAATTAATCACATTGATAAAGTATTATAATATTATTTTTTTAATTAGAGTACCTCCTCTACACTTTAAGAAGGGGTGATTTTTTTTTTGTTGACGGACCCTATGGTGTAGGGTATTGTTGAATAGCTCTTTCAAAACTTCTGCGGGTTTGCACAAATTATTTATTTTCCGATTCAGGGATTGTTTTGTGAAATATTTAGCTTTAAACTATTTTTTTGTCTAGTGTTCCCTTACCAGCTAAACCACTATTTAAGGACATCTGAAAAAATTGTAGATCATGGGACATACGAGTATAATCAATTTGTAAGGAAAACTATCACGTCTAAGTAGGTTTTCTTAGTTTAGGAGTACTAGTCGACCAAGTTAATGTGTGCAGTTAAATTTGTAAATTGTACGTAGATTTTCCATACTTACAAAATGTTCTATTACGAACCCAAATATAATTTTGTTTTTTAAAACGTACATTTGTTTTGTGAAAAGACTACGAAACCCTACTTCGCGTGAGTCCGACTCGCACTTGGCTGGTTTTTTTCTTTCTTTTATGATTGTTGTTTTTAGTTAATATTTCTACACTATTGAGTCGGGTAAACCATGTAATACACTCGAGAGCGATGAATCCGGGTCACTTAAAGTATCCTAAAAATCTCGGAAACTTAGAAGGCTAGCTTCATGAAATAAATTGTGTTTAATAGACACTTTAATACCCCTTAAATGAAAGTAATAAAATTTACGAGTCACTACATTTTATTTACAAAAAAATACATAAATAAAAAAAAATTGCTGATCTCTCCTTAAAACAAAAATAGGAAACATGACATTTTTGAACAATATTACGATTTACTTGAATTTTAATACTTCGTATTGCCTCCTCGTGCTTCCATCACTGTGTTTACGCGGTTTGGCATGCTGTACACCAAGTTCCTTATACGATTTTGGGGAATATTCTCCCATTCCTCTGTGAGAGCAATTTTGAGCTCACGAAGCGTGATTGGGGGAGGGCTTCTTTGTTTTACGCATCTCCCTAGCTCGCCCCAAGCATGCTCGATCGGGTTGATATCCGGGCTGCGTGCTGGCCACTCTATACGAGTAATGTTCATCTCTTGAAGGTAGTCATTCACAATCCAACCCATATGAGGCCGAGCATTGTCATGCATAAAAATAGCATCCTCACCCAAATTGACCATAAAAGGACCAACGTGTTCATTGAGGATTTCTTCCACAAATCTTTCGCTAGTCAAAGAGCCGTTTTCTAAGAACACCAGTTTTGTGCGACTCTCAGAAGAAATTGCGGCCCACACATGTACAGACCCACCACCGTAGGCTACTTTTTCTTCGATGCATGCTTGCTTGAATCTTTCCCCTGGTCTTCTATACACTCTGTGTCTTCCATCGTGCTCGTAGAGCATAAGTTTTGATTCGTCGGAGAACATAACTTTTGACCAATCTCCAATACTCCAATTTAAGTAGTTCTGGGCATATCTTAGTCTTGGAATACGATGCCCACGCTCCAGTTTAGGGCCGTTTGCAGGTCTAAGTGGTTTCATGTTAGCTTCAGCAAGTCGTCGCCTTACTGTCCATGCGCTTGGGTTACTTCCTCCGAGGCGTCGAAACTGATTTGTAAGTTCAGTTCCTGTGATAAAGCGATTACGAAGCATTGTGTTCAACAAGTATCGATCTTCTCGTGCTGTGGTACACCTGGTTCTGCCTGTTCCTGATCTGCGTAGGTTAGAACCAGTTTCCTCGTAACGTTGGAGAACTGTTGTACTGTTGAGAGCGACACACCGACAGTCGTGGCTGTATCGCGCTGACCCCGGCCGTTTTCCAGCATTGTGAGTATTCTAGTGCATTCTTCAGGTGGAAGCGACATGATTACTGCTTGAATAATAAATATTGAACACTATCAACATGGTTTATGTACCCACTTAAATGACAGATTAGAAACAAAAGCAAAAACAAATGTAGTAATTTCGTAGTTCCATCTTCAAAAGTCTCCCTTTTTCAAATTTGATTTTTTTATGACATAACTTTACAATATCTAAGAAGTTTTAATGACTTCATTTAAGGAGTATTAAATTGTCTATTAAACACAATTTATTTCATTAAGCTAGCCTTCTTAGTTTCCGAGATTTTTAGGATTCTTTAAGTGACCCGGATTCATCGCTCTCGAGTGTAGTTATGTAAGAAAATAAATAAAATGTAAAAAAGTAAACCGTAACTGACTGACTTACTGACTGATCTGTCAACGGACAGCACAAACCTCTGGAAGGATCGTGCTGAAATTTAGCAAACAAACGTAGGCATCCGCTAAAAAAGGGATTTTTGAAAATTTTTAACATTTTTATAGCGAAATCATATAAATTACCTATCCGCGCTTCAACACCTCAACCGATCTTGAGGAAATTTATTAACCACGTACCCTGTGTCATGGAGAAGGACAAATGTTACTTTTATCCCGTGAAAATAGCATAAACCTATATACAGCTACTGAATGAACTAAAATAAATAGCCTTTTTTGATTGATTTCTTTGACATCGCAATGGAGCAACGTATTATTATGATTATTTGCTAAGAGATATTTGAGGAGGTGGAAAATGACATAGACTACTAATTAGCATAGCTCGATTTATTTCCCGAGGGGGAAAAACTCATTCCCATGCTCGCGCACGTCAGCATCGCATTGGAGCAATGGATTGATTGATTTTGTGCAAAGAAATAACTGAGGGGGTGGGAAATGTCGGATCTGCTAATCAGGATAGCCCTATGTGGTCCCCGAGGGATCTGAAGAAAGTTAATTTTCACGCTTTGTGGTATTTTGCACATAGATAATTGAAGAGGTGGGAGGTGCTGTTCCCTTGCCCCCCAAGCCTGCTAACCCTCGTGCCAGCAACGTCGCGAGAAAAGAGAAGATAAGAGCTGAATCACGATCACCAGCCTGAAGGTCTGCAGGTATCTGTTACCCTTTTTATGGCGCTCCTTTGTTAGTGCCCGATATTTTACACAGGGCAAGTGCATTGTATTCTGAACAACTTTTAATGGTCACATTACACATTTTAGATCTTACCTCACCTCTTTTAAGTTAACCGATTTTGACCAATTTTCGATAAGTTTTCAGTCAGAACAAAAGGTTTCGTTTATAAAAACTACTGATTGAATAAAAAAAGTGGCCAAAATTAGTTTTTTATGAAATAATTGTATTTTTGAGTGTCGGAACCCTAAAAATAGTGCAACTCAGTTAACTTTTAAGAGGTTAAAATCGCTATCGCCGTTTATCGCCGAGTCGCAGGTTCACAATTCTCTTAATTATATGTTTTCGACAAAATAAAATGATTTCTTGATAATAAATATTTGTTTAAGTGGGTTTCTAGATGTCTACAAATAGTAATCCCATGAAAAACGTATAATGTAAAATTTCCCCAAGTCCCGTGAGTATCCCCTAAAAACATGTGAGATCTGAGACGGAGCCAAGTGTGAGAGTACTTGTTTAAAACCAATATTCAGCAAATTGCACCGAAGTGCTCTTTTTAAAATACCGAGTAAATAATAATACTTAAAATTATGATCAATTTATTATAGGCATCGTTGTTGTCTTTAGCTTTATTTTATCTCTTTTATAAATGTACCTACTAGCTCTTGCCCCAGCGTCGCCTGCGCGGCAATCGTAGCTCAGTACAATTTTCGCGGTTGCGCCGATTACTATGGTTTACTTTGGATTTTTATGTTCTCCTTTAATAATTTAAAAACACTTTTCAGTAAATTTATCGACCCGCTTAGGCTTAGGCCCGATCGCACTTGTTCAGAGAAGGCTTGAGCCCCTCGATGGGGACATATACAAGCTGATAATGATTAAATTAATGTAGAGGTATCTGGACTTTTGAACCGAATTCCAAAAAGGAGGAGCACATTCAGACCTTGGTGCCGATTACTATCATTAAATGGCATCACTCGGCAATACTTTCCTTCAAATTACATCAACAAGTACCTATCTACTGCAAGTTGCTATTTCACTTCATAGAATAACATACACACACTATCCGATCATGCTGAAACTTTGCACACATCCTTAGTTCCAATGACAACAGAATTTAATATATTCGATTTGTCCGTCTGTCTGTCTGTTGGTCGTTCTGGATAGAATCTTGCAACGGATTTTTAAAATAATTTTATGGTTCAATTCCCGGCGGTGTCCATCTTTGTAAGGGACAAATAGTCATATATCAGAAACTATTGGCCTTAGTCTAAAAGTTTAATAAGAGAAAATATGATATGACAGGATATCGTCGAGATACTCATTTTGAACGACAGTCGTCAATTTTAAACGTCATGACACGGAAACTATTGAGCCTGGACTACTAGTTTTTAAGAGGAACTTAAAGATAAATCTCTTCAACTAGTGGGTGCCCGCTACTTCGCCCGCACAGATCCCTTTTTTGCCGTTCTCGTGGGAAATTCCCAAAATCCTTTCTTAGCGGATGCTCACGTTCTAATTGCTATCTGTATTCCAAATTCCAGCAAAATCCGTTCAGTGGTTTTGGCTGTGCGTTGATATACCAGTGAGACATCTTTTCCTTTTATACAGGGTGAGTTTTATTAAGGATCAGTATGGGGAAATTCTAAACTATAAGAGATGTAAAAAAACGCTCTTAGGAACCGTGATTTCAATTTTAGAAAAAAATAATGTTGATAGGTTTGGAGATATGGCTTTATTTTATAGCTATTGTAAAGCTTTTATCGCGGGCTTGGAGGGGAGGACCGAATCAAGAAATTTCGTAACGAAAATAAAACCTGACACCCCAAACAAAAAAAATATTGTTATATGGCGATGGCGATTGATGATGTCGATTGATGATGGCGATTGATGATGGCGATTGTTGATGGCGATTGATGATGGCGATTGATGATGGCGATTGATGATGGCGATTAATGATAACGATTGACAATGGCGATTGACGATGGCGATTGACGATGGCGATTAATGATGGCGATTGATGATGGTGATGATGATGGACTTCCTTAGTGTTAATTTATTACATAAACATCCCGCGCCCCAAGGACTATATGGTACTGGTAAATACTGCATAAATAAAAAAATTATAAATAATTATAATTGCATAAGTTGATAAAAAATGCTATGCAATAGCTTTACCGCGGCAGTCCCCGAGTGCCACACGTCTTTTTTTTTTGTTATTTTGATTGTACATCACTATACACACCAAAAAATTTACGGTCTAGAGTTGCTAGAAGTTTTTGAAATTAACGTTTTAGTTTTCTTTAATAGTAATGTGGAAACTAAACTTACTGGCCAATTTTCAAATGAAAAAGGAAAAAAATAAAAGAGATTCAGACTTAAAAAAAACAACTTGTGTGTTTTAGTCATTCATTAAATGCATAATTTAGTAAATTAATTAGTTGTGTTGTGAACTCAATGGTGCACCTCAATCGTTGTCAAATTCCGAAAAAATGATCTTATTGAGAGGGTATTATTTAAGTAACAGGAACCAAACATTGCCAATTGACTGGTATCGTAATGAACTCCCCCTGAGAGTAACGCCAAGTCGCCATACTTTGACCACAATGTTAATTAATTTACTGAGGTACAGAAGCTTCACGAAGCCTCACAAAAAAAAATCCTACATCATCAGTCGAAATGTCGAAATAAATGTTTTGTGTTTTGTCGAGAGTTTTCCGGATCTTTTACGCCAGTTCGTCCGCCAATTTCGAAAAGGAAAAGGCGCCACCGGCCGTAGGTTATATTACACGAACCATTTCGGGCCAATTTCGACCCACCTGTAACTTAAAATCTGTTTGACCGACACATTTGTGATTTTGTGTGTCTAGCAAGACCCCCTCGATCTCCTAGAATCTCAATTTTCATAAATATGTGTTTTACCATTTCTTAGATATTAACATCCAAAATCACTATTTTTACCCGACTACGAAAAAAGGAGGGTTATGTTTTTGACAGTCTATATATGTATGTATGTTCATCTGTTCCCTCTTATTTCCTAAACTACTTAACCGATCTTGAGAAATGAGGTGTAGTTAGATTTGTGTCATTACTCCGCGTGACATAGGATATATAGCATTTTAAAAAAATCATCATGGTGGATTTTATGGGTGAGTTACAAAACCCAAAAAAAATATTTTTTTGGATTCATATCGTGTTTCGTATCAAAAGAAAGGTCTCGACGAGCAAATTCTAAATATATTTCATTAAACACGCAAATGTTTTTAGTTTCTGAGCAAATTGTCTCACAAGCGATATCGTAAGACGGCTCAATGTACGCGCGCTACTATCAAGTGACACAACACGCGGCCACGGGTAGCAAGATGGGGTGGCGTTCTACGCAGAGCACAAAAAATATTTTAAAAAAAATATTAAAAAAACTGAAACCCGACTACGGAAAAGTATAAAAACAAGAGTTCCCACTTGAAGTTTCATCTGGGCTAATAACCGTAGTCGCAAGCCCTATCGTAATCAAAATTTCTATTATAAGTACCTATCGTTATGGCTTGCGACCACGCCGGCTATTAACCCAGAAGAAGGGAAAAATAAAGGCTATGACTTCAGGCGGGAACTCTTGTTGACAGTCTATGTATATTTGTATGTATATATGTATGTATTTATGAATGTATGTATGGGTGTACATCTGTTCCCTCGTATTTCCTAAACCACTTAACTGGTCCTGACAAATGTGGTGTCTTTGGATTCGTGTCATCACTCCGCGTGCCGTGGGATATATAGCATTTAAAAAAATATACATGGCGGATTTTATATGTGAATTAAACAACCAAAAACCCAGCCAAGTGCGAGTCGGACTCGCGCACCGAGGGTTCCGTACAAACCTATATAAGTAAAAGTTCACCCATTACGACAACCGAGTCATAGTTATGGAATTTTTATTGCAAAGTATTCTAGGTCGACTGGAAGTACCCTAAGGGTTTTGATTCTCCTGCGAGTAGTTGCGAGTTTAAAAAATATGCGGCTTAAATTGCTGTTTCTTTTTATTGCGTTGACATAGAAGTTTGATTTTGTTGCAGCTTAAAGGTATTTGTTTACGCCGTAATCATATTTAAAAACTCGCGCGTTATGTTATGTGTGTTCAACCTTCAATATCCTGTAATATTCCTCTCCCTTTCCCACTCACGCATCGAATATAGCGCATCGAGTGAGAAAGCATACATCGACGCCGTGTCTGGTGGTGTCAAAACCAAGAATTAAACAAGAAGAAAAATGTCTTCCGCTATGGCATTGCAATGAACGCATGTCGCTCCGCTAATAAAATTAACTTTAGTATCCAACCGCTGTAAAAGACCATAATAATTATCCGTGTATGTATCAGTGCAATCTGAAGTGCTAATCAAATTACCTACCGCAAGGAGTTGCAGCTGGAAGGGGAGAATTTGAGCCAGCGCTGGCTGACCACATGCCGGTTCTTTACGTCGTGCATGGTGAGTTCTTCTCCTTTGACTGTTCTGTTTTTCTCTTTCCTGTTTCATTCCAGGGCAGAACAGCATCCTACTGCATATCTGAGACTGAACACACATAACCGCAATACTTCATCCGCGATATATCATCCCGCTCCGCAAACTACAGTCCACTAATTTTCAAAAATCCGAACCGGCTACATCAGTATTGTAGACCTAAGTATTTGATATGAATTTCAATTTAATACCTCTACGCGTTCGTGAGGAAAGGGGAAGTTTAAAATTATTGAAAATATATTTATTATGTGATGTAACTAAAATTTACGGTTTTCGCAATTTTCCCTTTATCTGTGCTATTAAACGTTGCTTCGTACCAAATTTGAAGATTCTGAGTTCAAGGGAAGTACCCAGTAGGTTTTGATTCCCTTGCAAATTTCGAAAATTTGCGGCATAAACGGCGGTATCTTTTTATTGTGTTGGCTTAGAAGTTTGATTTTTTTACAGCTCTAAGGGACAGTAGACTTGAGTATTTGATATAAATTACAGCTTGATACCTCCACGCGTTCCTGAGAAAAAGGGTCTTGACAGACAGAAAGATAGACGGACGGACGAACGGACAACAAAGTGATCCTATAGGGGTTCCGTTTTTTTCCTTTCGAGGTACGGAACCCTAAAAAAACCTTTTTGTAGATATTCATATCGTGTTTGCTATCAAAAGAAAGATCTTGACGAGCAAATTCTAAATGTATATAACATTACACATGCAAATATTTTTAATTTCTCAGCAAATGGTCTGACAAGGCTCAATGTACGCGCGCTACAATCACGCAACACGACACGCGGCCGCGGGTAGCGAGGTGGGGTAGCGTTAAGCTCTGAGCACAAAAAATATGAAAATAAAATGAAAGTTTAAAAAAATAAAACCCGACTAAGAAAAAGTATGAAAACAAGAATTTCCTGCCTGAAATCATAGCCTTTATTTTTCCCTTCATCTGGGGTAATAGCCGTGGTCGCCAGCCCTGTCGTAATCAAAAATTATGGCTTGTTACGACTCACTGACTCATCAAAATTATAGACCACTTCTAGGTGACTTAGAAACTTGAAATTTGGCACCGAGGTAGTTTATTAGACGTATACAAAGGAAGCATTCAAAAAACGGCCAAGTGTGAGTCTTACTCGCACACCAAGGGTTCCGTATCACCACTACTCAGCAAAATATAAAGATGTAACCAGGTCACTTATAAACTTGAAATTTGGCATCGAGGTAGGCTATTGGACGTATACAAAAGAAAAAAGAAAAAACAGCCAAGTGTGAGTCTTACTCGCACACCAAGGGTTCCGTATCACCACTACTCAGCAAAATATAAAGATGTAACCAGGTCACTTATAAACTTGAAATTTGGCATCGAGGTAGGCTATTGGACGTATACAAAAGAAAAAAGAAAAACACAGTCAAGTGTGAGTCTTACTCGCACACCAAGGGTTCCGTATCACCACTACTCAGCAAAATATAAAGATGTAACCAGGTCACTTATAAACTTGAAATTTGGCATCGAGGTAGGCTATTGGACGTATACAAAAGAAAAAAGAAAAAAAACAGCCAAGTGTGAGTCTTACTCGCACACCAAGGGTTCCGTATCACCACTACTCAGCAAAATATAAAGATGTAACCAGGTCACTTATAAACTTGAAATTTGGCATCGAGGTAGGCTATTGGACGTATACAAAAGAAAAAAAACAGCCAAGTGTGAGTCTTACTCGCACACCAAGGGTTCCGTATCACCACTACTCAGCAAAATATAAAGATGTAACCAGGTCACTTATAAACTTGAAATTTGGCATCGAGGTAGGCTATTGGACGTTTACAAAAGAAAAAAACAGTCAAGTGTGAGTCTAACTCGCGTATGGGTTCCGTATCACCACTACTCAGCAAAATATAAAGATGTAACCAGGTCACTTATAAACTTGAAATTTGGCATCGAGGTAGGTTATTGGCCGTATACAAAGGAAACATTTTAAATACGGCCAAGTGTGAATCGTACTTGCGCACTAGAGGTTCTATATCACCACTATTCAGCGAAATATATTATGTAGACCACTTCCAGATAACTAATAAACTTGAAATTTGCCATCGATATAAGTTATTAAGCGTATACAAAGAAAAAAATCAAAAACTGGCCAAGTATGAGTCGGACTTGCGAAATTAGGGTTCCTTACCACTACTATTACAACGGTTATTATCTATAAAAATTACAACGGTTTTCAATTGCTTAAAAAAATGTCATGTTCTGTGTCACTAAATTTTTGTAATATTTCTATTACTTGGAGATGTCTAAAATAAAAAATTCTGTTTGAAGTTCCGTAGCTATGATTAAGGAACCACCATAGAACTTGGTACCTACCCATTTAGATTGCTGTATTTTTCTTTACATCGAACTTGGCCCCATTTCATATTTATGTTTTGTTGGGATAAATATAAACCGTATCGACAAGGATGTATTGTTCAGAAACTTCTCAAAAGAGATCATGCCAGAAGATCAGCATTCTTTAATTGGGTTATCCACCGTGTGACACGGGACACAAATTTTTGGAGCCGAATTAAAGACTTCAAAGGGACGGATGTGAGTAACTTTTCAAATAATGGTAAACTGAGGTTACTTCTCCGATTTATTCATTTCTTTTTAAAGCGTTTTTATGACGTAAACTTATAAAGCCACGTATCCTTTTAGGGATGTATAACAGGGGCAACAACCATTACTGGTCCATCTTTTGCGAACCACTGAAAGCAGCAACCAAATTAGATTTTCATTTAATAAAATCCCGCATTTTGGACAATAAAGTCGTTTCCATTCAGTTTAACGGTGGGAACCTTCGAGGTCCAACATACCTGGATATTCTCAGAAATCTTGATGATGATTTGCCTTTGGCAGCAATACGGAACATGAGTTCCAACAAGATGGAGCCCCTGCGCACAATAGTCGCCTTGCACAAAATTACCTCAACGTATGGTTTGGAAACACGTGGATAGGTATATCTATGGCGAAGTCCAGTGGCCAGCGCGGTCACCTGATCTAACGCCCATGGATTTTTTTTCTATGGTGTCACTGAAAAATGAATTGTACAAAAATCGCCATGACACTGTTGATGATTTAAAATATTTAATCCGTCAAATGCTAAACACGGTACCATACATTTCATTGAGAAATGCAACTAGGAGAGTGCTTCGCCGAAGTTGATTGTGCTTAGGCGAAAGTGGAGGCTATTTCGATCAATTTTTAAGATATATTTAGTTTCGTGGTAAAGGAAAGTGGCAGATTTGTTTTATTTCAATTATCCATCCTATCAATTTATTTCACAATAATATGTATCTTTATTAAAATGTTAATTTCAACTACTTTTAGCGAGTTTAGACCTATGGTGTCAATACAGTTTTGCGTTTGTATAGTGTTAAACAATCAAAATAACTTTTGTTTTCAAAAAGCCATTTATTCGACCTATTAAGATTTTTTAATAACGCCATTTTTATTATCTCTAAAATTGAGATCACGGTTCCTAAAAGCGTTTTTCTCTATGTCTTATATTTTAGAATTTCCCCATACTGACCCTAAAAAAACTCAACATGTATAATACAGATTGAAAGCTGTCAAAATTAAAACGACTGCAGGCTATTAGTTTCTAAAAATAAATTATAGGTTTCGACGAGATTCTCATTGCCGATGAAAACAAACCGCTGTCAACAAAACAGCTGTCAAACTTAAAACCGCCATAACTCCCAAATTATTATTCAACTAATTCATGAAAAAAAAAACTGGCGTTAGTATCCCGTTTCCTACCCACCACCTTGTTCGACACAGCCAAAAGCATCAAACTTATACAGCCTACCGTATTTTTGTTGATAAGATATCTAATCTAACAAAAGTGTGATAAGCTGTATAAGGATGATGCCTTTAATGGGATTAAGAGTATTAATCTTATATAGTTATGAGACAAATACGTTGATAATTTACATGAAATAAAGTAATGTGTGTGATAACCTTATAAAACAGACAATCGTGGCCAATAAAAAAGATAGGGAGAAAATAAAATTAATAACTAAAACATTGTGATTTAAGTATTACATATTTTAATATATAATAAATACATTTTAATACATAACAATAAATAATATATTACAAATTCTAAATTATTATATTTCAATTAGTGCTGAGGAATCGCATTTTCTTGTTTGAGTGGCACGAAGAAGGGGTTGTTGAAGGAGTAGGGGAAGTGGGGTCCCTCGAAGTAAATGAAGACATCCTTGAAGTACATGTTAGGCTGAATGAACTTCTGGTAGTACATAGGACGGTCCAGAGGGTAGCCAAGAGGCTTAGCGTCAACTAGGAAGTTCTTGTACTCTTCGTATTCTTGGCCAGGTTTCTGGTACGGGTAAACGAAGACGAAAAGTTGGAAGGGGAAGCCACCCTCGGTACCCTTAGGAAGCATCAGTCTCTTCGGCATGAACTCGAAACGCTCAGCCATGTCGTAAGGCACCTTTCCTTGTTCGATGTACTTGTACAACTCAGGCATGGGGATAGAGTCTTCCTTGAAGTAGAAGAAGTCTTCAGATTTCCTAACGATCTTGTTCTGTCCGGACGTAAGCTTGTGCACGAACCAGTCTAGCTCTATGAAGTTCATCCAGTTGTCATGCAGGTGGTAGGGGTAGCCATTGCTATCGAATTTAGGTCCCAAGAAGATCTTGAAAACGGCATCACCCTCAACATCTGACTTGACATCAATGTTGACTGAGAAAGGCTTTTGATTCAGACGGGGCTGGCGCACCTTAAAGGTAGCTTTGTTTTCTTTGCCCTTAAGCTCAGCAAGGTCATGGAAGACGCCGGTAGTGACGTCATGGTCGAAGAAATCGAAGAAGGTGACCAGTTTGTCAACCTGTACGTCGTTGACCTTGACTCCAACATAGTGAAGCTGCTCCTGAGTGTAGTGGTCTAGGTATTCCTTGTACTGCAGGAAGTAGTTCATGATCTTATTGTACAGCTGGTAGAAGACGGGATCACGCAGAGAAGTCATATAGAAACTAAGCGCTGTGGGAGCGATGTTGTGTCTGTGAACAAAAACCATATATTTTTTACTTCTCACGTCCGAAACGTTGTTCATCATGTTGAGAGAAGGCTGCATTAAATGGTTTTTCATCGTCTTGTGCAAAAATTTATTTTATTTTTTAAGACTAAGGCAATTAGGCCTTACAGCCACTTAAACAATAAAACTTCATTTATTAGATAGGTTTTTATGAGATTGAGGTAATATCTGAATTTAATTACGATATGATTTTTTTTACTATCTAAATACAAATTTAAGATTGATACGGGCGTGCATTTAAGTAGAAAACAAATAACTCATATATTTATAACTTGGCATTATGGATCTGACCATAGTCAAACGTCACAAGTCGAGAAAAAAAAGTAGCGGCAAACTAATTATTCGTCAAAACTAGCCAAATTTGATGTACAAGTATTGCAGTTGAATATTTATTATTTCCTTGCAATCGAAGTGAAAAGCAGAGTGTAAAAGTCGAGCACCAAACCAATTTTACCCTCGACGTGACTATCTAACCTCGCCGTGCCGGCTCGGGTGGCTGTATGAACGTCTCTGTTAAAATAGCTTGTTTTATGTTCTTGTTGTACAGTCAACTATTCAACTTATTCGGTAACAAAATTAACAACGTTTTTGTTATTTTATTTATAAATAATTAATACTGACCCATAGGATTCAGGCGCGGCACTGAGAACACGGCGGGCTACTACTTCATAAGACTCGTGGTGGTGCTTGTTGTGTCCAGATTTCTCGTACAGGTCGTTGTTGCCCTGCCAGTAGTTTCCGATGAAGTTAATCGCCTTGGAGTTATGGAAGTCGATCTCCTGGTTGTACTGTGAGAGAAAGATAGAATTTAGTATTTTATTTTGATTGAAATAATATTATTTAATAATTATTTCAAAAAAAATACTTACGGCCTTAAAGTGGATACGTTGCAGGTATGAGATGAAAGTCTTTTCATAAGCGTCCAGGAATTGCAAATCTTCGTAGTTCTTAGGGCACTGCATGTAGTAGTAGTCGTTTCTCTGGATGAAGGGGTGGCCGGATGTGGTCAGGAAGGGAGTGTAGCCAGTTTTCAGGGGCTCAAACCAGCTGAAGTCAGGGATTTCACCCAAACCATTGGTAAGACGCTCCAGGTAGTAACGAGCCAATAGCTGTTGGTAGAAATAGAAGTATCTCTCGCCACGACGCTCCTTCAAGAATCCGTACTCCTCACCGTCCATCCAGAAGGGGAAGAAATCATGGAAGTAGTGGTAGAAAGAGTTCAGTCCAATATCCTCAGTGAAGTAAGCCAATCGTTGTTCTTCGTCTCCGTAAGTCCAGAAGTTGGAGTAATTAGCGTAGAAGACGTAGTAGTCACTTTCCTTCACCATACCGTAGGGGTAGACCTCTTTCTCCTGCAGGAAACCGTCCTGCATCTTGGTTTTGTAAGCCTTGAACATGGTCTCCATGTTGGTGAAGAACTCAGTGTAGACTTCATAGGGGGCAGGCAGGACGATGCCTTCAGTGTCAGTGCGGTGGTACACGGCGATGTAGAAGGTGTAGTAGAACTGGTACTCATGGAGGTGGACACGCGCCCAGCAGGCGGTTTTGTAGAAGGTGTCGAAGTCCTTGGCGAAGTAGAACAAGTGGTACAGAGCGACTGCCTCACTCTTCATCTGGTCATCAATGATGGAGAAAACCTTGTACTTAGGAACGAATCCAGCTTTGTACATGTACAGGAATTTCTTGACCGCTTCCGTGTTCTGTGAAACAAAACGTTGATTTAAATTAATAACCATTTAATAATTAGCTATTCTTAAAGAAAATCCTTTATTGTTTCAATTTTAATGAGAAAAAGACTTACGGTGTAGTCACCGATGTGGGCTTCGATGTCATATTCCGCACCAATCTTGTAGTATTCGGCTTCAGTGTCAATGTGGCGTGTGTACTTGAAGAACTCTAGGATCTTCTTTTGTTTCACAACAAAGTCGCCATCGACTGAAACAATAGATGTCACGGTGTTATTCTTACAGCCATAATACTTTAAATTTTGTACTGTTCACGTCACAAATTAAATTAAATTTAGATTCAATGATGACAAACAATCTTAATTTAATAGTTTCTGGGGACACGGCAGAGCCCCCGCCAAGTTGTGCAAAGGACGAGCAAACAATTGATCTCAATTTACCAAAATAGTATAAGTCATCGATGATTGAAATCAGTTACCGGATTTCAAACTGTCAAATTTTTATTATATAGTATAGTTTATAGTTTATTATATAGTATATTTGCAAATTTTTTCTAACCGCAAATTGGTACCGTCGCTCAGAACAAAGATTTCCAGAACAACTTAAGTAGCGCAACCGAAGAGCTTAAAAAATTACAAAAGTGTAATTTGACTGAATTTGTCATCTACTTTGTAGAATATTTGGGCCCCTTTTCCATTGGGATGGTGAATGTTTTAATACACACTGGGGTTAGTTTCGAAATAATTGTTTGCGATGTAGCTATAGTGTGGACGGAGACTAGGGCCTGAAAGTTTAACAACCGTAACGTCCCCACTGCTGGGGCGCAGGTCTCTTGTCATGTCTCGGGTAGGCTAGGCAATATGTAGTAAAGTTCGTTTGCTCATTTATTCGTATCTTTGATGAATGCCGCGTACCGGCAGCGGCGACAGTCAAACACTCCGACAAACGGGTCGCGCTGAGTTGAATAGCGACACCGACAACGTCTTGGCGGGCGGCACGATTGAACTCAAGGCGGCCTCCAGTGTTTGTCGCGAGCCATCAAAGCTGCAGTAAATGCAGCAAACGAACTATATACTGGGGACAAGATCGGATTTAAGAAGGTTCTAGAGCTCTTGGTAAATGCTGAAGTTTTTAGGCCGCCTATAAGCCTTTGAGCTGACTTAACGACCGACTGCTATCTAGTGACAGTAACCAGCACCAACGACTCAAAGTGCCTCACTGAGCACGGAACGAAAAACAAAAATAAGTTTCATTAAGCAATTACATACCTGGTTTAGTTTTGACATTCTGAGTCTGCTGGTGGTGTTCAGGGTAGTGGGGCACGGCGCCAGCCAGGCACACGGCCACGAGACACGCTAGGACGACGACAGTCTTCATTGTGGTGAGACAAGAAGCCAACTGTGCCGTCCTCAGCACAACCACGCCGTTTTATACTTTTTTGCTACCGTTATCATCTCGAACTTATCAGCCTCCTTTGCGGCAGCTTCCAAAGACCTTTTACGTAAAGATTGGGCCTTCCAAACATTTTTACAAAATAGCTCTGTACTATTAGAACTTTAGAACTACATAAGTTGACACTGAATTGAGCCAAGCTTCCTTTAAGGTCAGCTTATTATAACTGACATGTGTTACATTCAATTGATTTCCATTTAATTCAATATTCTTTATTACTTAAGAAATATAATAAATTTCATGTCCTTGAGAAACAAAGTAATGGAGAAGAAAAATTTTACAATGGCCTTAGGTATATATTACTTCAAGGCTACCTTTGAGTAGAAAATCAGCGATAAAATAATAAAATACTCAATATTATGTATATTGAGGGACTTATCAAAATTATTCCATTTTCAGTAGGTATCATTGGCCCTGTCTTTACAAACGACATATAGGTCTTGGTAGCAACAATGCTTGAGCGCACGATGATACCGTAATGGTAGGTGACATTGCCTTTTTAATACCTATTTAAAGTATCTTTAAAATGAAATTAAAGTAAACAGGATAATTTTATGAACCTCTTCTAATAATTTTGAAGATAAAAGTAAATTAAACAGGATGATGAAGTCATGGACTGCACCTCGCTTGCTTTCATCTGTTCTTGTTTTATTCACTTGGACAGATCTTATGATTTTCTGAGAATTTTACTTCAGTTTTTATTTATCGCCCATGCACATCGAGTGAGGAAAAAAAACATCATACACTCTAAAACCGATAGAACATACTGTCACCACCTAGACTAGGCGACCTAGTGCACTGATCAATTTGTATAAAATGTGTACAGGGTACGTTTAACAATATTGGTGAGACGATTGTTCTTGTACTGATCATACTAAACCACTTGCCCCGAGGAACCTGTAATCAATTCTGAAAAAAATGGCTTTCCGTACAAAATTTATGAAATAGCTGATTGATTTGTGTGAAGATTCAAAAAGTTTTCATGAGTTGACTATAAAAAAGAAAGTTGTTTAATATATGTTAGTAGAAGCCCTATTTAACGGGTCTTTCCCCGACATTGTTTAAATTTTATTACACAATGGTCATATGTAAGTAGTGATTACCCAATATATAGGATTAGGCAATTACATATAAACTCATAAAAGCAATGATTCCTTTTCTCTCAAATAAAAGTATTCATGTAGACATGCACGCACTATTAATTCATGTAGATATGTACGCACTGTTCATGTAGACATCTACGAACAGTTCATGTAGACATGTACGCACAGTTCATGTAGACATGTGCGACAGAAAATGGCATTGTATTGGCCACACTTTGTGGCAAATTCTCACCTAACGGGCTCTGTATGTTTTTTTACAGAAAATATATACAAAAGATCTGGGGCACTAATCTCCGAATTTTGCAATAAAAATCTGAAAAAATAAAATCTTGACGATCTCTTTTTTATTGTAAAATAATAGCGTAGATTCAGATATTTATAGTTTCTAAGAAATTGAGTAAAAGCATACAAGTATTACTTATTACATTATGTACAAAAATCTCCCACAACTCAAAACGAGGCTTCTCCTCGTCGTACTCAATAACTTTCACTCACAAACCCATACTGGATTTAAAATAAACTATACTTCCTCCCAGGAGCATTTAAGATTGTAATATTTGTATAGAAGGTGTCTTTTATAAAGAAACCCATACTTTTTTTTTAAATAAACTCTACTCCCCATGGAGCATTTAACATTATTATATTTGTATTGGAGGTGCCTTTTACAAAGAAACTTATACTGGATTTAAAATAAACTGTACTCCCCATGAATAAAATACTTCCTCCCAGGAGCTTTTAAGTTTGTTATATTTGTATAGGAGTTGTCTTTAATAAAGAAACCCATACTTTTTTTAAATAAACTGTACTCCCCATGAAGAAAATAGTTCCTCCCAGAAGCATTTAATATTATTATATTTGTATAGGAGGTGCTTTTACAAAAAAAAACATACTGAATTTTAAATAAACTGTACCCCACAGTAAAAAATACTCCCGCTTTGCGTTTAACATTATTCTATTTTCTATTCCGCTTGCGGCTCGCGCACCACTCATCCTGAAATACAGTCATAATAACGATTTGATCCTGAAAGCCTTGAGTTGCGTGAAAAAAAATGTCACATCGAAACGTGGCAGTATCCCGCTGCAAAGGCATCACGCTGTAACGCGGTGTCGCTGTTATATAATCTTCTTTCATCCGACCTCCTTTTCATTCCATCTATTTCTTTTTTCGCGCACGCGCTGACATTCTTTTACCATTTCTCCATTTTTGTTTCTTTCATCATAATAATATAACTTGTATTTAAACCTGTTTCTTCCTATTAAGACCCATCTCGGGTAAGATTAATTTATATTTCTGTGATTTCTATTTTAAATTAAAGTGTGTATCGTTATCTAATTCTTATGTTCTTTTTTAGGTCTTATATTTCATCATTTACTTCATTATTAAATTCAAATTACCCGTGAGCACGCATTTATTTGGAAACCCACGCCCCACTGTACCTACCGCACCCACAAGTCGCGCTACAACGCTGTCAAAGTGTATATATTAGT
Source organism: Coleophora flavipennella (assembly GCA_947284805.1). NCBI lineage: Eukaryota > Metazoa > Arthropoda > Insecta > Lepidoptera > Coleophoridae > Coleophora > Coleophora flavipennella. Next base: position 584,041 of record OX369268.1, read on the forward strand.
ACTAATATACAGTATGGACACTCCTTGCCGCTCTCTAGATTGCGACCCCACCCCCTCGTCACCCGGATTGATACAGATTGGTTACAGTTTGGTTGTCGAACGTATAAGATTACGCCGTGATTTTGTTTGCTCCGTCATTTGTTTTTAGAAATGTCATTTCACGACCGTTTGTATGCAGTGTCCGGGGTGTGACGCTGTACTGCCAGGCTTGCCGGATGTTCTATTAATCACCACACCGTTTGGTATTTCATGCCCGTGTTCAGTGTCCGATATGAAGAAAATACCAAAATATGGGTGGTCCGGTAATTTGGGCCAGTCCTAACTGTTTGTTAATGTTTACCGAGTGTTTCATTGTGCAGTTCCCTTCCTTGACGCTATTACTAAGACTTCGCTGTCCGTCCCTCCGTCTGTCTGTCTGTCCGTCTGTCACCAGGCTGCATTTCATGAACCGTGATAGCTAGACAGTTGAAATTTTTACAGATGATGTACATCTATTGCTGCTATAACAATAAATTAAAAGATGAAGAAACTAGCGCCATCTAGTGTGATGCTACGGAACCCTTTGTGTGGGGATCTGACTTGCACTTGGCGCTTTTTCAGTTTAAATTGGTCAAAACCACCCTTTGATTTTTTGGCAAGTTGTAATAAAGATAATATCTATAAAATATATATCCTTACGAATATTAAGATTTAAGATATTTATTCAAAATAGGTACAAATTACACTCTTTCTGATAGTCATAAAGTAATAATAAAATAATTTCATTTGTGAAAAATCAAGAAATCAACAATCATTAATTAATATTGTCAAAATTAAATCCTAGACATAAACCAGATTATGTCATTAGAACATGAAAACAATATAACACGAAAAGTTATACATAAAATTATTGAATGTCATTGATACCTTTGACAAGAGTAGGCCAGTTCACACGGACAGCACCCGGTCACGAGTATAACGCGAGAGTGAGCCATCGCTCCCATCAACCATATTAGAGGGAAAGGAGCGAGCCGGCTCCCGATGCGCCTGCGCCACCATCCACATTATAATCGCGACAGTTTGTATGTATGGATGTTTGTTACTCTTACACGGATCTGGATGAAATTTGGTAGGTAGACAGATTAGGACCTGGATTAACATACAGGTTACTTCTTTCCACACTCGCGAGCCGTTGGCGGCTCCCGCACCGCGCTCCCTCGAAAACAGCCTTGGAAACTATGTCCACGCGAGCGAAGCCGCTGGCAAAAGCTAGTATTTATATAATGTAGATGGATGTAATTGAATTCAGATATTTAAAAACAGTTAGTTGTAGTAGGTAGGTAACTTGTTTAGTTCATATGTCAGATCTTGATCATCATCCAAGTCCAGACAGGGTTTTTTACAATAGGTATGTTATAAAATAATGGTCCCATAACGCGTAATCTAGAATAACAATCAGCCAGATATAAATATATTATGTATTAATATGCATCTTTAAATTTAAAATTCATTAAAATGAAATTTAAACAAACCTTTTCTTATCTTTGCTGACTGACCCCAAACAATGTTTTATCTAGCTACGCGCTATCGTTACACGGGATCCGCAATCTTAATACGATTTTAAAAACTGCGCTAATGGGACAAATATTTAATTATGTAAATAACATCAATGTTAACAGCATTGATGTACTCGGGCATGAAGGCAAGATAGCCAGTTCCCCATTGCGTTCCATCTTAGCAATTGTGAATAATAATTAAAAAACCGGCCAAGTGCGAGTCGGACCAGCTCTCCGAGGGTTCCGTACCACCGCACCTCTCCACACAACTACATTGTATATCTAACGAGTAATAACAATGATACTTATTCACATTACAAACAAAAGAAGCGATAAAAATATGATTTTTTTGTTATTCAGTTCGGACTCCTTAGCGGCAGTACGACTCACACTTGGCCAATATTTACTATTTGTTGTTTTACATCAGTATTAGTTGTATATTCACATCAAGACTCGCGCTTGTATATGTTACCGTTTTTACGATACAGCTAAATCTAAAATACTTCTATAGACCTATAAAAGACACGTTTTTTGTATGGAGACCTCCTCATTTATTGTTTTTTTTTTCAATCTTTTAGTATTTTTTGTGGTTTAGCGGCAACAGAAATACACATTCTGTGAAAATTTCATATGTCTACCTGTTACGGTTCGTGAAATACGGACAGACGGAGAGATAGTGGAGGCTTAGTAATACACAACGGGTGACCAACGGGACCCTAAAAATCTGATTGAGTGGTACCTTGCCATTAAATGATTAATGAATGCAGGCTACATTTCGTAATGTGTCCTGGAGCTTCACCATCTCGTACCCCCTTCTCAATTCAATCACCGAACGACCAGACGCGGGGGGCGATTCCACCCCTTTGTCGTTAATGTTCCACCTATATGCACGATTCGCACAAATTGTTTATGGTTTATGCGAATGGCCAAGGAAAGAAATTCTCTGCCAGCATCTGTGTTCCCCGATTCGTATAATTTAGGAATCTTTAAGACGAGAGTGAACAGACACTATTTGTGTTTGCGTGTTACATCCTCCCTCGGCTACATCGCCGCTTACCATCATTTGTTAAAAAAATAATTTATTGTATGCCTTGACATTATAGTATTAAAATGTGTTATTGTGTACAGCTTTGGTTTTAGATGGTATCATCGTGTTGTTTTTGAATTCTATAAACTTTAACTATAGGTTCCTAGAGAAAATGAACTTGAACTGTCCTTTACATAATATTAGGTCGGGGATAAGTTTCTTCCTATTTTGTAAGTATCAATTTGTAATAAAATCTTAAGAGATTAGATACAAGCAATTGTATTATTTGCGCCTGGCTGTTTATAATAAAATATAAAAAAAAACATTTAATAATTTTTTTTAATAAAAACAAAAATCCTCTCATCTTTCAATTGTTTTTTCTGTCTACGAAAATGAGTGAAAGTAACGAAGATATTGCAACACACGCCGCGGACACAGTTTGAGCTATTCATGGACCTAATGCAGTGTCAGGCAGTAGCACAAACTTGGTTCAAGCGGTTCCAGTCTTGGAATTTTAACGTTCAAGATGCAGCTCGCTCTGGTCGCCCTGTTTGAATTTGCATACAAAATACAAGGAAACTTTTTTCCCGAACAAGTAATTACTATTTAATGTTAAATATCTTTTAGATAAGAATTATTTTAAATTAAAATATCAATTTACAGCTTTAATCAAAAAGATGCAAATGTGCCCATAAGGAATCGCCCCAGATGCAAATGTGCCCCTAACGAATCGCTCCAGATGCAAATGTGCCCATAACGAATCGCCCCAGATGCAAATGTGCACATAACGAATCGCCCTAGATGCAAATGTGCACATAACGAATCGCCTCCGATGCAAATGTGCTCATAAGGGATCGCCCCCGATGATGCAAATGTGCCCATATCAAATCGCCCCCGAAGCAAATGTGCCCATAACGATTCGCCCCCGATGCAAATGTGCCCTTATGGAATCGCCCCGATGATGAAAATGTGCCCATATCGAATCGCCCCCGAAGCAAATGTGCCCATATCGAATCGCCCCGAAGCAAATGTGCCCATAACGAATCGCCCCCGATGCAAATGTGCCCATAAGGAATCACCCTCGATGATGAAAATGTGCCCATAACGCTGGCACCGTCGCCTCCCTGTACGAGTATCGCCAGCGAAAAGCGCTGCATCAGTAACGATTCTTATTTAATTAATTAAACTTGCACAGTTTTGGCTTCTCCATTCTCCATCGGTTAAATACCTACCTACATAAATTGCTAAAATTGTTTTTTTTTTATTTGACCTGTACGGTTTCCTACAGTGCTCGTGAAAGGTGTTCAGTTTCAATAAGCCATGTTAATAAGTAACCGACATAGCTCTCAGAATTGCTAAACTTAAGTGGCAGTGGGCGGGGCACATTGCTCGTAGAACAGATGGCCGTTGGGGCAGTAAAGTTCTCGAGTGGCGACCACGCACCGGAAAGCGTAGTGTAGGCAGGCCTCCCCACTCGGTGGACCGATGACCTGGTGAAGGTCGCGGGAAGCTGCTGGATGCGGGCAGCGCAGAACCGGTCGTAGTGGAGATCCTTGGGGGAGGCCTATGTCCAGCAGTGGACGTCCTTCGGCTGATATGATGATGATGATGATATTAATAAGTACGTAGAGCGACATGACGTCACCTTACCAGTACCAATTACTTACATGTGATACGAAACATGTTGATAACTTTCAAATTTCTGAAGTTATCTACTTATCGTTGTTATTGTTAAAATAAATGACATTCTGAAGTTAATTGGTAGGTACTTACACATAATAGGTTAGGTAAGTACTGAAAAAATCATAAATTAAGATTGAATTAAAAACCTGCCAAGTGCGTGTTGGGGCACACACAGTGGGGTTTTCACTTCATTATTCGAAAACTGCTTAGCACTAGAGACCCATAAATCTATTTGAGAGTGATAACAAATTTGTAGGTGGAACAGATAGAAATGCCCAGTGGCGGAGATTCGATCTCACAAACTGTACACTAAGTACAAATTAATTTTGAATAATTTTGTGCGGATGGTGGCGCACTGGGAGCCGGGTCGTTCCTTTCCCTCTAATATGGTTGATGGGAGCGATGGCTGACTCTCGCGTTATACTCGCGAACGGGTGCTGTCCGTTTGACCTGGCCTACTCTTGTTAAAACATGTAATTCAATCTTTTAAATGTATTATTTTTCGTGTCATATCGTTTTCATGTCTTAATGACATCATTTGTTTTATATAAATGATTTTTTAAATATTATTAACTGATAAATTGTTTGTTTTTAGGATTCCGTACCAATAGGGTAAAAACGGGACCCTATTACTGAGACTTCGCTGTCCGTCCGTCTGTCACCAGACTGTATTTCATGAACCGTGATAGCTAGACAGTTGAAATTTTCACAGATGATGTATATCTGTTGTCGCTATAACAACAAATACTAAAAATTAGAAAAAGTGAAATTCTCCATACAAAAAACGTGTTTTTTAAACGTGAAGATACTAGCGCCATCTAGTATGATAGTACGGAACCCTTCGTGTGCGGTTCTGACTCGCACTTGGCCGTTTATTTTTTTTTCAGAATCTGTCATTATTCTAATAATTATTTTATGTTATGACCATCAGAAAGAGTGTAATATGCACCTATTTTGAATAAACATGTTGAATGTTCAGCTGGTGGTGGAGGTCTGTGTAACTATTTATCGAAATTCTGCTTATGGCACTGGCCAACTATCTCCGAGGAAGGCGTAATCAAATCACAAAAAAACATTTTTGACTACTCATACAAATTTCGATGGAATGGGAAGTCCACAATTTTAGGATAGTTGTTCAGTTTTATTAGTGGAAACGTAAGTTTAAAGATATACCACTGAATAACTTGCCTAACGAACCCATAGTGAATGGGTTAAAAAAAATAACCTTTTTTATTATTTACAATTGGTAAGCCCTATGTCATCATCTCACCTGATGGTAAGTGAGGCTTGAAGATAATATAGGCAGCTCCCCATTGCTTTGGGGATTCTTGGTAAACCCGCTTTCATCTACGCCATCATCGTGACTTACCATCAGGCGAGATGATACCAAGGGCTTACCAATTATGGATAAAAAAAAAGTACCCGATATTTTTTAAACGGGCTTCCACTCGTGATTGTCGTCGTCAAATTAAAACAAAAATTAATTTCTCTTGTAAATGTATCCAATTAACTGTTCTAGGTATTAGTTATGAAAGTCTGTTTACTTTCGAGTGACGAAGGTATTGTGACGTAAAAAATTGAAGTTGAGATTCTGATAGGGATCTATTGTCTTACACTAAACGAGTCTAAAAAACAAAACGTAAAAAAAGGGTGTGTGAGTGTGTGTTTGTACGTCCGTCCGGTGCTCTAGTTTCCAAACTACTGGACGGTTTCGGGTGAAATTCGGGTTAGGGAAATATAATTTTTATATCTCCAGGCCTTTTTTTATTTCCCCTATTTTGATTTATTACGGTTGCCGCCATATTAAAAATCACTTATTATTTTTTTACTGAATAATGGCTGTAACAATTTTGATGAAACTCCGTATGTTACTATAACTGTATATGGCCTATAGTACACGGTAGTCAGTTGTTCCAAAAAAATTGGGTATAAGGTACCTCCCATACAAATTTAGGTTGTTTGTAGCTTTATCTCAAAAATGGCTCCAAAGCTTTCTAATGAAACTTTGTGAATAATTAGAAATTAATAAGGCCTTCTACACTGGGTACTTTATTATTCCTGGAAAAATCTGAGTTTCCCTCCATACAAACCCAATCTATTTGTAAATTTTTCATCAAGTCGGATATAGCACCTGAATAGCTTTGTTCTTTGCTACTAAGTAAGTGTATCACTACTACACGACTAGCGCGAGAAAGTGTGCTCAGCGTGGCTGTACAATTTGTGTTCGCACGACTAGCGCGAGAAAGTGTGCTCAGCGTGGCTGTACAATTTGTGTTCGCACGACTAGCGCGAGAAAGTGTGCTCAGCGTGGCTGTACAATTTGTGTTCGCACGACTAGCGCGAGAAAGTGTGCTCAGCGTGGCTGTACAATTTGTGTTCGCACGACTAGCGCGAGAAAGTGTGCTCAGCGTGGCTGTACAATTTGTGTTCACACGACTAGCGCGAGAAAGTGTGCTCAGCGTGGCTGTACAATTTATTTAATATGTAAAGAATTATTTGTGTTGCCTTTTCTTTATTTATTTTTATTTGATTACTGTAATGATTTCAAATATTAAATGATAAAAAGTATTTATATTTAAAAAAAATATCTTCTTACATTACACAAAAAATAATTGCTGTTTGTTGGTCTCGCTTGAACTCGAAAATGGCTCGACCGATTACTGATCTACGTGGGTGGAGCCGCGGGAATCAACTGGTATTCAAAAAAATAAAAGTTTAAAAAACTGAAAACCGACTTCAAAATGAAATCTACTCAAAAGTGTGAAATAATATTATTATACTTACATACACGACATTAACCAACAATAACGAAATCAAAGGTGGGTACGCATTAAATTAGGGGCCTAAATTTATTTTTGAGGTCGGTACCAGCACACAGCTACTCACATTTTACCTATGGCATTGCTGAAACATTTAATTCGTAACCACCTTTGATTTCGTTATTGTTGGTTAATGTCGTGTATCTAAGTATAATAATATTATTTCATACTTTTGAGTGGATTTCATTTTAAAGTCGGTTTTTAGTTTTTTAAACTTTTATTTTTAGTGATATTGTTATCTATCTTACACGTTAAAACCCAATCACCCATTCGCCAATAGGAACCATCGAATCATAATGCATGTGTTTCATTAACAGACACAGATTCCTGTGGCTTCCATCATCATCTCAACAGCATGAATATTGCATCATCAGCTCATCTGAATAACCTGAAAGAATACAACTATCGGTTTAAACGTACCTAAGTATCTACGTAAAATATTTGAAGAATTATCCTCCAACTCCTAACCGTTAAGGAGTTGTATCTAAGGAATGATGAGATGATGACTACCAGACGCAAATAATTTAATAATTTTAGAAAATACATGAAACAAGTAAAATGTGCCTATAAAATTTGAGGGTTGTCCTCGATTTCCCTAGGATCCCATCATCAGATCCTGACTTGGTAACAATGTGATGTATGAATGTGAAGTATACTCTTTTGAATGAAAAAAGAATTTTGAAAATCGGTTGACAATCGGCGGAGATATCGCGTAACAAACATACAAAAAAAACATACAGTCGAATTGAGAACCTCCTCCTTTTTGAAGTCGGTTGATAAAATACATGTTTGCAGTAGTTACCTTCACATTGAACTTGAAAATATCTTTCTAAAAGGTAAACCAAATTGATTTTTCAAGCTGAAAGTGTATTTTATTGTTTATTAATTCCACAAAAATAAACACAATCATTGTAATATCCATAATTATGAATAAAGTATAATTTATAAAAATAAATAAACACAAAATGATATACGAACAATAAGTAATTTCGAAATTTAAGGCGTGTTCCTTAGACTTTTTTGATGTGTCTATCAGATACTAAAAAGTAGTAACATAATATACAATATTCCTAAAAATCAAACTTGTCTTATTATAAGCGACCCATGTGTATTTATGTATTTATAGGTAATTATGAATGATTGCATGTATGTATGTGTGTGCTTTGATTGTTTTACGGAAAAACTTCTAGATCAATTTTGATGAAATTGCGCACATAGAAATTTAAAGATTTGTCCAGCAGCATCTCATAATTTTTCATTTAATACCAAACCTATGTCTCATAAAAAAACCGGCCAAATGCTAGTCAGAATCGCACACAAAGGGCTCCGTATCATCATACTAGATGGCGCTAGTTTCTTCACGTTTAAATAACCCACATTTTTTGTATTGAAACCCCCTTATTTTTCACTTTTTCAAATTTTTTGTATTTGTTGTTATAGCGGCAACAGAAATACATCACCTGTGAAAATGTCAACTGTATAGCTATCACGGTTCATGAAATACAGCCTGGTGACAGACGGACAAACAGACAGACAGACGGATGGAAAGCGGAACCTTAGTAAAATGGTCAAGTTTTTACCCTTTGTGTACGGAACCCTAAAAAAATATTATTAAGGTTGTTGGGATGTTCTTGAAACTGTTCATACGTAACATTTAATTTGCAGTCGGCAATATGAACTTTTTACATATCCAACTGCACGTCATAAGTTGGTCGACTTTAACTCCTAAACTAAGCAATCCTAATTATCCGTGACAGTTTTTCTTTTTTAATTTATTATAATTTGTCCTACTATTTAATTATTTTTTTACAAGTGTCCAGATATCTGGGGGAAGGGGCGACGGCGGACACACTTGTCTCTAACAAAAATTCAAAGTTAAAATGCTAAACTTTTAAAGCTTACCTTTTCTCATAAGAAATCCTGAATCGAAAAATGGGGGGGAAACCCTCAGAAGTTTTAAAAGTCTTATTCAACGATACACGATAGAGTACGTGAACAAAGTCTTATTCAACGATACACGATAGAGTACGTGAACAAAGTCTTATTCAACGATACACGATAGAGTACGTGAACAAAGTCTTATTCAACGATACACGATAGAGTACGTGAACAAAGTCTTATTCAACGATACACGATAGAGTACGTGAACAAAGTCTTATTCAACGATACACGATAGAGTACGTGAACAAAGTCTTATTCAACGATACACGATAGAGTACGTGAACAAAGTCTTATTCAACGATACACGATAGAGTACGTGAACAAAGTCTTATTCAACGATACACGATAGAGTACGTGAACAAAGTCTTATTCAACGATACACGATAGAGTACGTGAACAAAGTCTTATTCAACGATACACGATAGAGTACGTGAACAAAGAAAAATCATCCCCGCTTTACATGTAGGGGAGGTACCCTAATAGTTTTTTTATATTTTTTTTACTACTTTGTTGGCATGATTAATATGTGTACCCATGCCAAATTACAGATTTCTATTACAAATAGTCTCTGAGATAAGCTGCGCGCAGACGGACAGACAGACATAGGGAAACTATAAGGGTTCCTTTTTGACTACGGATCCTTAAAAAGTAACGCACAATAGGAAATAACAAAAATCCAAATATAATATATAAAAGGAGAAACTGACTGACTGATTGACTGGGTGACTGACGTATCAACCCATGATCTAAATCCCTGTGTCTAGAAACTTGCACGAGGGTTCTTTGTACGTACACCCACTAAAAAAGGGTTTCACAAAATTCATCCCCTAAGAGGGGGTTTTAAATTGTATGCAAAAGTCGGATTAATATGACACGTATATCAACTTGCAATTTGGCACAAATACTGTTCAAAGCAAATTAATATATTGGTGTTCAAGATTTATTAAAATAGCACCCCGTGAGGAGGTGACGACGAGGGTTGAAGTTCGTGATGCAACACACAGGCCGAACACCTTCGTGATCGCCAACTCAGAAAAGCATCTTTTATCATTCACTCAGTATCTTTATAAGAGGACTTCGGTACAATTTGCTGAAAATTGATTAAAAAAAAATACCTACTGCAAGACTTGGCTCCTCCTGAAATCTTTTATATCTATATATATAAAAGAAAGTCGTATTAGTTACACTATTTATAACTCAAGAACGGCTGGACCGATTTTTAAGATTTTTATGTTTTTGTATTTGTCTTCGTCCGGAATAGGATAATAAGTATTAAAAATATGATATTCACCAATTAAAAAAATATTGTCAGTCAATAAATAATTGGTTTTTAGGGTAGGGTAGAGTAGTGTAGGTGTAGTGTAGTTAGGTAGTGTAGTGTAGGGTAGTGTAGTGTAGGGTAGGGTAGTGTAAGGTGGAACGAAGTTCGCCGGGACAAATAGTTATTACATAAAAATGTTTCTAATAGGATTTTATTTCTTTTTGCTAGTAATTTTCTTTTTTTTTATTGGCGCCTATTAAACAGGTACATGTGCTTTATATTTGTAAGAAATGAGTAACTGAACATGTTAGAGTAGTTTTATTGGCGCCTATTAAACAGGTACATGTGCTTTATATTTGTAAGAAATGAGTAACTGAACATGTTAGAGTAGTTTTATTGGCGCCTATTAAACAGGTACATGTGCTTTATATTTGTAAGAAATGAGTAACTGAACATGTTAGAGTAGTTTTATTGGCGCCTATTAAACAGGTACATGTGCTTTATATTTGTAAGAAATGAGTAACTGAACATGTTAGAGTAGTTTTATTGGCGCCTATTAAACAGGTACATGTGCTTTATATTTGTAAGAAATGAGTAACTGAACATGTTAGAGTAGTTTTATTGGCGCCTATTAAACAGGTACATGTGCTTTATATTTGTAAGAAATGAGTAACTGAACATGTTAGAGTAGTTTTATTGGCGCCTATTAAACAGGTACATGTGCTTTATATTTGTAAGAAATGAGTAACTGAACATGTTAGAGTAGTTTTATTGGCGCCTATTAAACAGGTACATGTGCTTTATATTTGTAAGAAATGAGTAACTGAACATGTTAGAGTAGTTTTATTGGCGCCTATTAAACAGGTACATGTGCTTTATATTTGTAAGAAATGAGTAACTGAACATGTTAGAGTAGTTTTATTGGCGCCTATTAAACAGGTACATGTGCTTTATATTTGTAAGAAATGAGTAACTGAACATGTTAGAGTAGTTTTATTGGCGCCTATTAAACAGGTACATGTGCTTTATATTTGTAAGAAATGAGTAACTGAACATGTTAGAGTAGTTTTATTGGCGCCTATTAAACAGGTACATGTGCTTTATATTTGTAAGAAATGAGTAACTGAACATGTTAGAGTAGTTTTATTGGCGCCTATTAAACAGGTACATGTGCTTTATATTTGTAAGAAATGAGTAACTGAACATGTTAGAGTAGTTTTATTGGCGCCTATTAAACAGGTACATGTGCTTTATATTTGTAAGAAATGAGTAACTGAACATGTTAGAGTAGTTTTATTGGCGCCTATTAAACAGGTACATGTGCTTTATATTTGTAAGAAATGAGTAACTGAACATGTTAGAGTAGTTTTATTGGCGCCTATTAAACAGGTACATGTGCTTTATATTTGTAAGAAATGAGTAACTGAACATGTTAGAGTAGTTTTAAAGTGAAACTTTTATTACATCGTCTCAAGCTTTTTCGTCAGAGCAGCCATGATCATGATTGTTTCGTCCTCTGTACCGTAGCTCCGAGACGAGAGCAGCCATGATCGTTTCGTGCTCTATAAATGTCTATAATGTGAAAAAAAGTTTCATGGTTTCATAAAACCACACGCTCTTTTTTTGTCTCTTTATTTGTTTGTTTAAATGCGCATAAAAACCACTGAACGAATTGTGACGTAACTTTGTACTTTATCCAGGAATAAAGTAATATATAAAAAAAATCTCTAAAGTTAACTAAACCAGCTTCAAAGACCTTTGGTACAGTACCTACACAAAGTTAGCGTATTTCAGAGATCTATTATAACTGGACGTGGACGTATCTGACGTGCGGATGTAAGCTACGCCGAAGGTGGAAGCGGGTTTACCAAGATTCCTCAATGCAATAGAACTGGATATCTCATCTTCATACCTCAACACACCACGATGTTACCATCATCACGGTTAACACTGATGTTTTGGTGGCAAGACTTAGATAATATAGACAGCCAGGGTGTTTGAAAACCACCCTGCAATCGCCCTACCACCGTCCAAACCAATCTTACAAAGTATGATCTGCCGGGAATCAAACGCGACCTTCCGATGTGAAGGGAGGGTGTACTCCCAGACCAAACACTTAAAAACAGTATGTACGCTGCGGAAACCGATTACAGTGTTTTTTTATTATTCACAATTGGTAAACCCTTGACAACATCTCACCTGGTGGTAAGTGACGATGTTGCCGAAGATGGAAGCGGGCTTAGCAAGATTTCCCAACGCAATGGGGAAACTGGCTATCTTATCTTCATGCCGGAACACACCAATGATATCAAAATTAATATTTTGTGTCAAGACTTAGATAAGATGGTGGTAGCTAGCCAGGCGGGCTTAGAAAATGCCCTACCACCAACCAAACCGAGTCTTACAATTGACCCCGTCGGGAATTGAACCCGCGACCTCCTGTGTAAAGCCAGTGAACTTTGCCTCGGAGCTACAGAGGCGGTTAGGCTTCTGAAATGTCTGCGATCGTGAGTGATAACATCCCAAGATTCAGTTGATCTAAGTGGTTCTCGATAAACTTAAGAACTTAAGAAGCGTGGAGCTGCAGCTCAGAGAATCATTATTCCTTGATGCACCAGGAGGCATCGGGACCGGGTAAACATTTCTCACTGGCATACTTCTGGTGGTTTGGACTGACGACCTTGTGAAAGTTGCGGGAAGCCGTTAGTTGCGGACAGCGCAGAAACGGTAGTTGTAAAAATCCTTGGAGGAGGCCTTTGTCCAGCAGTGAACGTTTTTCGGCTGATATGATGATGACACTTCTGACGGAAATCAGACGACAAGTGAACATCGCTCTCCGGACAAACGTCCTATACCAGAGGATTCATTGTGATGGGTGATTTTATTTTAATCGCCTCGGTGGCGTAATGGTTAATCTATTTGCTTTGCACCAGAAGGTCGCGGATTAAGTTATTTAATAGATTTTTAAGATTGTTTATTTAAGTTTTTGTTTTATTTATCTATGGTCAAGCTGTGGAAGTTATTTAAGTTAACTATGACGTTTTATATTTACATTTTTTTTTATCTTTTTGCGACGCGATTTTAAATAATTGAAAACGCTAAACACGTTAAAAAACCGACATCCATCGCAACAACTTAGTACAATTTCACAGTATTATTTTTGATTTTTGATAATTTTCTTATAAAGTACTACAACTAGTTTTGATAAAATTTTATGGGACCAACTCGGGAGTATACCCTATCGAATAAAAAAAGAATCATGAAAATCGGTTCACAATCTGCAAGATATCGCGTAACAAACATACAAAAAAACATACGGTCGAATTGAGAACCTCCTCCTTTTTGTTAGCCGGTTGAAAAGAGTATTTTTTCAGTTCCCTCAGGCACTACATCGGACTATGCTATTTTCACGGGATTAAAAGTAGTCTGTGTCCTTTCTCGTGACACAGGCTACCTGCAGGCCAAATTTCATCAAGATTTGTCAAGGTGTTGAATTAAAATATTCGTAACGATTAGTTGCATCTCCCACTATACATGCGTAAAATGATCACCTAACAGGTTTCAGGTTAATTACTAACAACGCTGTATAGGCACCTAATTATAACTTAAACGATTAAAGAGATTATTTGTAAACATTAGTTACTATCGATTGATTCGTCTAATATGAAAGGTCTTTTGTTTTGTCGTGTCGCCGCTGGTGGAGTTACATCATGACAATAATTAATCATGTAATTTAAAGGTTGTCGTAGTTAAACAAAATGATAAAATAAATAATTATATTTTCCAATGAGTACATTTTACTGGCCCAGCCAGCAACAGAGGAATATTGATGTGCACAGCAATATTTATTGACCGGATTTCAAGATTTCAAGATGTTTATTCAAAAACGCTAAACACGTTAAAAAAACGACTTCCATCGCAACAACTTAGTACGTTTTTGCATTATTATTTTTGGTTTTTGTTAATTTTCTAATAAATTACTACACCGATTTTGATAAAATTTATACGGAACCAAATTGAAAGCACTAGCTTTCAAATAAAAAAAGAATCATAAAAATCGGTTCACCCAGTCAAAAGTTCGGAGGTAACACACATAAAAAAACGGACAGTGGAATTGAGAACCTCCTCCTTTTTGAAGTCAGTCGAATTGAGAACCTCCTCCTTTTTGGAAGTCGGTTGAAAAACCGGCCAAGTGTGAGTCGGACTAGCACTCCAAAGGGTACCGTACCACACAACTACATAGTATTCACATTACAATGATACCTAATGTGCTTTTTTAGCTGTAAAAAAGTACACATTTTCTAAAAAAATCAACTGTCAATCTATTACGGTTCATGAAATACAGCTCGCGGACAGACCACAGGGACAGACCGCGGAGGCTTAGTAATGGGGTCCCGTTGGTCCCGTTGGTCCCGTTGGTCCCGTTGGTCCCGTTGAGTGTGCGGAACCTTAAATAAACATCCTGTAAATACTAGCTCCCAATACTGGTCGATGTAGATTTATTGAAGTTGCGAGTGTTTCGGTAATCTTTCTAGTTTTAAACATTGATAATGATTGACAGCGAAAACTTTGAATGAGAAAACCTTTCAAAAACTTTTACTTTGACTAATAACTTAATACTTATTTCAGTCTATAATTATTCTTTGTTTATGTAGATTAGGGAGTGTGTTTGGTTTGTTTAATGATTATAGGACTTAGCTTTTGGATTTAATGGAGGATATTATCTATAGACAGGTATTTTTGAAAGTGGTGAAATGAGTTCAAGCGGTTTTGTAGCACTCAAGTATTTGGGAACCTTTCTTCGAATTTAATTTTAACTTTGCGTTTTCAAAGTTTGAGCTTTCAATTTAGGTTTCATCCTTTTATCTCGTCAACTTTCACAAGTGGAGGGCTCCATTAGGACCAGTGTTGCTGTCTTATGCGAGATTGAGAAAAATTATGCTTCACGGTAATTTTCTCAACTAAGCGGTGGGTGTGTAATCGTACCATTTTGGTTATTTACACTCTACCAATGCTCATTCTACCATCCATTTTGGTGATTTACACTCAACAAATGCTTTTTCTACCATCCATTTTGGTGATTTACACTCAACAAATGCTTATTCTACCATCCATTTTGGTTATATACACTCTACCAATGCTCATATTACCATCAATTTTGGTAATTTACACTCTAGCAATGCTCATTCTAGCATCCATTTGGGTAGAGCTAGGAGCCATAAGTTTCTGTTCCATAAAAAAACTACACGCGCAATGGCTAAAACACCGCTTGAAGTAAATCTTATCTAATATATATAAATCTCGTGTCACAATGTTTGTCCTCAATGGACTCCTAAACCACTTAACCGATTATAGTAAAATTCGCACACCACGTGCAGTTCGATCCAACTTGAGAGATAGGGTAGGGTAGGTTAGTGTAGGGTAGGGTAGGGTAGTGTAGAGTAGTGTAGGGTAGGGTAGTGTAGTGTAGTGTATGTAGGGTAGGGTAGTGTAGGGTAGGGTAGTGTAGTGTAGTGTAGGGTAGTGTAGGGTAGGGCAGGGCAGTGTAATGTAATGTAAGGCGGTACGAAGTTCGCCGGGACAGCTAGTAATATATATAAATCTCGTGTCACAATGTTTGTCCTCAATGGACTCCTAAACCACTTAACCGATTATAATAAAATTCGCACACCATGTGCAGTTCGATCCAACTTGAGAGATAGGATAGGGTAGGGTAGGGTAGTGTAGGGTAGGGTAGTGTAGGGTAGGGTAGTGTAGGGTAGGGTAGTTTAGTGTAGTGTAGTGTAGGGTAGGGTAGTGTAGTGTAGTGTATGTAGGGTAGGGTAGGGTAGGGTAGGGTAGGGTAGTGTAGTGTAGTGTAGGGTAGTGTAGGGTAGGGCAGGGCAGTGTAATGTAATGTAAGGCGGTACGAAGTTCGCCGGGACAGCTAGTTGTTATGTAAATTTTGATACAGTAAGAATAAATATGAATAAGAGAGACGAATATTTCGAATGAAAGTATGTTTTTAGCATTAACATGCCCTGAAAAAAATCGGTCCCACAGTACCTACCTACGATAATAATACTGATTCATTTCATTCAGTCAAAAGATATCAAACGGAATGGAGATAGAATAAAAATGAAATAAATGGGGCAGTGTTTTTGTAAAACTTATTTTTAACCAAATTCCAAAAAGGAGAAGATTATCAATGCGGCTGTTTGTTTTTTTATGTATGTTACGCGATATATTCGCAGGTTGTTGGCCGATTTGATGATTCTTTTTTTTATCGAAAGGTTATGCTGCAAAATGGTCCCCTTTAAATTTTATCAAAATCGGTAGAAAATCTTTTTTTTAGAAAACTAACCTGAACTAAAAATAATAATGCGAAATTATACTAAATTGTTGCGATGCAAGTCGGTTTTATAACGTGTTTAGAGTTTCCATTTAACATCAGGTTTGTCCAGAGCTCGTCAATTTCGTTAAAATGTGTCCCCGACGACGTTTCCAACTGGAGGACTACGTGTAAGCAGCTACAAGAATAATCAAATCAATTTCACCTAATTTGGTCCAGCAGATTCGAAGTAAATTGGCTGTGACAGACGGACGGACAGACAGACAGACGCACGAGTGATCCTATAAGGGTTCCGTTTTTTTGTTGTTGTACGAAACCCTAAAAAGGTGTATTTTTTTAGATCCGTCGGGAACTGCATCGGACTACGCTATTTTCAAGGGATAAAAATTAGCCTGTGTCCGTCTTAGTGCTTGCCATTTTTTTTTTCAAAATTAGTAAGTTTGTTAAAGCGTGAAAAGGTAACAAACAAACAAACACATTTTCGCATTTATAATTTTAGTAAGGATAAAAAAATCCGTTATGCGTGTGATCGTAGTTCTTCTTCTCCTAATTGTCGTCCTGAATCAAATAAGTTTCATGATTTTTACTTTCGAGCAACAGACGAGTAAAGAAGGTATTGTAATGGAAAAAAAGTTGAAGTTGAGATATTGATGGATATCGATTGTCTTACACTAATAGAGTCTCAAAACAAAAAAATAAAAAATTGTATATGTGAGTGTGTGTGTGTAAACGTCCGTCTGGTGGTCTAGTTCCCAAATAACTACTTGACGGATTAAGGTGAAATATGGGTTAGGACATTCCCCTCTCGTATATCTACCAGATACGCTAAACTACCAGGATTATGATATAGCGTCCACATTCACCGACAGCTAGGTCATGTAGTGAGGGCCGCTACTCCTGCTAACACCATAAGGTGCAGACAAGGACCAGTTAGGACTTGGGTTAGGACAATATTAGGGCACGGTAGTGCCCCGCCAAGACGAGCCAAGCAAAGCGCAAGGGCACTACCTACCTTTTCTCGAAACGCTTCGTCATTTTTTTGAACTCTCATAACTTTGCTTTGGATGATGCTAAATAGTAAAATTTTTCAAGATAGAATGCCATCAATACAATCATTAAACATGCAAAGTTTGAATGTCGTAGCTATTATACTTTAGATTTTATTAATGTCTCAAAACCCAAAAAAAGGCTTACCTTCACAAATTCTACATTTTAGTCAAAACGTGTGGCTTGGCCGTCTTGCTACCGTCACGAAGATTTCATAGGCATTCGTTCATTGTGTGTGAAGCTACCTTCACGTACCTTTGCCTCTCGAGGGAACACTGGTCAAATTGCCGAAACCAGAAGATCTTATAAATATAAACCGAGAACTTTACATAATGATACGGGGACGACCAACAAAATCTAAGATTATTGGGGAAGATATAGTCGATATCAATAAATTAAGTAACCCAATGAACGAATTCCTATGAAATCTTCGTGACGGTAGCAAAACGGCCAAGCCACACGTTTTGAATAAAATGTAGAATTTGTGAAGGTAGGCCTGGTAAAGTTAGGGCGCATAGATGAAAAATCTTGGCTTTACATGAGATCTGACCACTTTTTCATATATTATGAGTAAGGTGTAGTGTAGAGCTTGTAGGTTTAGAGCGTGCAGTCTTTAGAGCTTGGCTTTATACGAGATCTGATAAATTTTTGACAGGGTAACACTACGTAGACTCGTGTTGGCAACATTTTTACATGAAAATGTTTTTTGTGGGATTATAACAGTTTGTGTGTGAAGTCGATCAACCCGCACTGGGCCCACCTCGATCGCCCTAATTCAGGATAGGCTCGAGCCCCTCGGTGGGGACGTATATGAGCTGATATGATGATGATGATGATGATGATATTGTATTAATAGTTTAAGATTTTTCCTAACTTGATTTTTATTATGGTTGCCACCACAAAAAAAAAATTCATTTTTTTGTGACTCAAAAATAGCTCTAACGATTTTGATGAAACTCAATATGTTACTATCAGTGTATAATTGGCTTACAGTAGGCTATATTCTGTTGTTACTAGAAAAATTGGAA
Organism: Coleophora flavipennella; assembly: GCA_947284805.1. Lineage (NCBI taxonomy): Eukaryota > Metazoa > Arthropoda > Insecta > Lepidoptera > Coleophoridae > Coleophora > Coleophora flavipennella. The sequence goes on from OX369268.1 coordinate 602,713, forward strand.
CAAGGCACCACCCATACAAATCCAGGTTGTTTGTTACTTTTTTGCAAATCGGCTATAACGATTTTAATGAAACTTTGTGAATAATTAGGACTTCATAAGGCCTACTGCACTGAGTACTTCATTATTCCAGAAAAAATCTAAGTATGGTACCTCCCATACAATCACAAATTATTTGAAATTTTTCATCAAATCTACTGATATACTCGTTCCTAGCTTTATTCTTTGCTACTAAGTGAGTGTAATGTTTACTGTAGATTTGTGTTTGTGTGTGTGAGCCCCACTGCTACAGACGGTGCAGGCTACGCGAGAAAGTATGCACAGCGGGGCTGCGTAGGTACTTAAGGAGTCACCTGGATTGTTCTTAGCTACAGTTGTACCCGGCAGGTAGCGCCGTTGTCGATATCCATTTTTTAAAGCTGAACAAAGTCAGATTAATTTACTAGTTAAATTTTAAAAAAAGTACCTAAATCAGAATATTAGACAAGTAAATTTTTATACTGTCTTACGAAAAATGCTGTGTAGTACCTGAATCATTTTACTTTTTTTTATGATACTGTTAAGAAAAAAATCCTTATATAATTGGCCGAGGCAAGATAAAACAAAATACATTATTATTATTTAATTAAATATTTTATATATTTTATAAAAACTACTTAATACATATTTTTAAATAGAACAACAAAACGCATATTTGAGATTTAGTCATATATCACATCACACTCTTTGGACGTAATTTCTCTCTCCTTTTAGTGTTTAGGAACTTCGTTTTTGTGGGCCACGAAGAAGGGGTTGTTGTAGGAGTAAGTGAAATGAGGTCCCTCGAAGTAGATGGAGACATCCTTGAAGTACATGTTAGGCTGAATGAACTCCTGGTAGTACATAGGACGGTCCAGAGGGTAGCCGAAAGGCTTAGCGTCAACCAAGAAGTTCTTGTACTCTTCGTACTCTTTGCCGGGTTTCTCGTATTTGTAAACGAAGACAAACAGTTGGAAGGGGAATCCACCCTCGCTACCCTTAGGCAGCATAAGTCTGTTTGGCATGTACACGAAACGCTCTGACATGTCGTAAGGAACCTTTCCTTGTTCAATTTGCTTGTACAGCTCTGGCATAGGGATAGAGTCTTCCTTGTAGAAGAAGAAGTCTTCAGACTTTCTCACAATCTTGTTCTGGCCAGATGTGAGCTTCTGTACAAATGAGTCTAACTCGACAAAGTTCATCCAGTTGTTCTCCATCTTGTAGGGGTAGCCGTTACTGTCGAATTTGGGTCCCAAGAATATTTTGAAGACGGCTTCACCTGCAACATCTGACTTGACATCAATGTTGACTGAGAAAGGCTTGTGGTTCAGACGGGGCTGGCGAACCTTGAAGATAGCTTTGTTTTCTTTGCCCTTAAGCTCAGCAAGGTCATGGAAGACGCCGGTGGTGACGTCGTGATCGAAATGCTCGTAGAAAGTGACCAGTTTGTCAACGCTGACATCGTTGACCTTGACTCCGACATATTGAAGCTCCTCCTTAGTGTAGTGGTTAAGGTATTCCTTGTACTGCAGGAAGTAGTTTATGATCTTGTTGTACAGCTGGTAGAAGACGGGATCACGTAGGGAAGTCATGTAGAACTCCAGCGCAGTGGGAGCGATGTTGTGTCTGTAAGAAAAACGTTCATTTGAGACTTGTATAATTTTACAATTTAAACTACTTAAATTACATGGGCAAAGTTGTTCAGAATCATAAACAGCACCTTGTTTAAAATTGTATGTTCTATTTAAGTAGCACTTTTATCGATTTGGTAGCAAAATGAATTACGTTTTTGTTGTTTTATCTACGAATAATTAATACTGACCCATAAGATTCAGGACCAGCACCGAGAACACGGCGAGCTACTGCTTCATAAGACTCGTGGTGGTGCTTGTGGGGTTCAGCTTTCTCGTACAGGTCGTTGTTGCCCTGCCAGTAGTTTCCGATGAAGTTGATGGCCTTGGAGTTATGTAAGTCGATCTCCTGGTTGTACTGTGAGAGAAAAATAGTGTTAAATACTATTCAGCCTGCTTTGGAATGTGATGATTATGGCTACTGCTGGATGTAGGCCTCCCCCGAGTTGGGGGATTTTGCCGTATCGCCACGCTTGGCAGGCGGGTGGCGGGTGGGGGGTTGGCGTCGCAGTGGGCTATGTGGTGGCACAGTATGCGGAAAGGATGCTGCTGCCCATCCTCCGGCTTAGCCCCTTAGTCGTGTCTTACGACACCCTCGGGAAGATATAGGATGACCCTTTTCTAAACCGGGAGCCATACAGTACTGAGTAATTAATTTTAATAAAAATAATATTAAATTATTATTGCAGATACAGTATGTAAAAAATCAACTTAGTAAAAAAATATAGGAATACTTACAGCCTTGAAGTGGATACGTTGCAGGTATGAGATGAAAGTCTTTTCATAGGCATCAAGGAACTGCAAATCTTCGTAGTTCTTGGGGCACTGCATGTAGTAGTAGTCGTTTCTCTGGATGAAGGGGTGGCCGGAGGTGGTCAGGAAGGGAGTGTAGCCGTGTTTTACGGGCTCGAACCAACTGAAGTCGGGAATTTCGCCCATAGAGTTGCTCATACGCTCCAGGTAGTAACGTGCCAAGAGTTGCTGGTAGAAGTAGTAGTATCGTTCACCGCGACGCTCCTTCAAAAATCCATACTCTTCACCATCCATCCAGAAGGGGAAGAAATCGTGGAAGTAGTGGTAGTAAGAGTTTAGGCCAATGTCCTCAGTGAAGTATGCCAATCTGTCTTCACCATGTCCGTAAGACCAGAAGTTAGAGTAATTGGCGTAGAACACGTAGTTGTCACTTTCCTTCACCATGCCGTAGGGGTAAACCTCTTTCTCTTGCAGGAAACCGTCCTGCATTTTGGTTTTGTAAGCCTTGAACATGGTCTCCATGTTGGTGAATAACTCAGTGTAGACTTCATAGGGGGCAGGCAGGACGATGCCTTTAGTGTCAATGCGGTGGTACACGGCAATAGCGAAGGTGTAGTAGAACTGGTACTCATGGAGGTGGACACGCGCCCAGCAGGCGGTTTTGTAGAACGTTTCAAAGTCCTTGGCAGAGTACAACAAGTGGTACAGAGCGACTGCCTCTTTCTTCATGCGGTCATCGAAGATGGAAAACACCTTGTACTTAGGAACGAATCCAGCTTTGTACATGTGCAGGAAGTGATCGACCACTTCCTTTTTCTGTAAAAAAAATGAAGATATTGTTTATAAAACATAGAAAACTACAATAATCGTTTTTTTTTAAAATCTTATGTAGGTATAACTTACGGTGTAGTCACCGATGTGGGCTTCGATGTCATATTCCGCACCAATCTTGTAGTACTCGGCTTCAGTGTCAATGTGGCGTGTGTACTTGAAGAACTCTAGGATCTTCTTTTGTTTCACAACAAAGTCGCCATCGACTGAAATAATAAAAGACCACGATAAATCAACAGCATTCCTTCAAACCAGTTTCGGTAAACCCGCTTCCACCTTCACCATCATCGTCACTTACCTACCATCAGGCGAGATGATGTAAAGGGCTTACCAATTATCAATTTAAAAAAAATTATAGATTAAAAAATGCACTGAAATGTAAAGATCTTATTTAAAATTAGATTATCTATTTGTTTTAACTGAGAAGGTAAAAACCTCAAAATTAGTAAAATTATTGGGTGCATTTGACCGCAACTCACTCGAAGGGTACGGGTAGTGACAGAGTGACAATGCAGTTCAGAGAGGTACACGCAAATGGAAAATGATAATTAGTTCACTCCCCTTCTTTGAAGGACCCCAAATTGTAAGAATCGAGAAACACTGATGCAGGCAAGGGATTCCAATCTACTGTTTTATGGGTGACGCCATATCCATAATTGATGGTAAATGACGGTGATGCCGACTATGGAAGCTGGCTTTAACAAGATTCCTCCACGCGATAGGGGACTGGATTTCTTATATTAAAGTCTGATTAAATAAATAAATACTGTTAACATGTTTGGCGGCAAGACTTAGATGAGATGGAACTAGCCAGGAGGGTTTAGAAAATGCCCTTCCACTGACCAAATCGAGTCTTACAAACTCCGCCGGGAATCGAACCAGCAACCTCATGAAGTAAAGCTAATGGAATAACCATTACTCCACGGAGGCGATTAAACTGGTTTGTAGGTTAAGCTGGTACAGTGAGTTAGTACAAATAAAAGAAAACATACCTTGTTTAGGTTTGACATTGTAGGTCTGGTGATGGAACTCAGGGTAGTGGGGCACGGCGCCAGCCAGGCACACGGCCACGAGACACGCTAGGACGACGACAGTCTTCATTGTGGTGAGACAAGAAGCCAACTGTGCCGTCCTCAGCACAACCACGCCGTTTTATACTCTTTCTCGCAGGTCAGATTCCCAAACTTATCTCATTTTCATAGCAACTGTGTGTTCGTGGGCGATAAGTGGCTATCTGGAGTGACCCCGTATCCGGATCACTGTTTTGCTAAAATATTTTATGTGACAGAAAAATACTTTAATTGGCATGACAATCGATACTCGGTGGCTTGACTGACTCGGTGGCTCAATGGTTAGTGCCCTTGGCTACTGATCCGAGGGTTGTGGGTTCGATCCCCACCCAGGGCAAGCATTTGTGTGATGAGCAGATTTGTTTGCTCTGTGTCTGGGTGTTAAATATATCTTTATATGTATGTATTTAAACGTATATAAGTATGTATATCAGTCTCTGGTTCCCATAACACAGGGACTCCTACTTTGGGGCCAGATGACCATGTGTGATTTGTCCCAGAATATTTATTTATTTATTTACTAGTTTTACACTTTAATTTTTATTTATGGCGACTCCCTTGTCTTTGTTAACCGTATTCAAAAAAGGAGGAGGTTCGATGTTCGACTGTATTTTTTTTCTAAAGTATGTTCACCGATTTCTCCGTCAATTGTGGACCGATTTTCAAAATTCTTTTTTTATTCGAAAGAGTTTACTCTCGAGGGGGTCCCATTGTCACCAAGTCAGGATCTCATGATGGGATCCCAGGGAAATCGAGGGCAACCCTTAAATTTTATAGGCACTTATTACGAGATTCATATGTTTTCTAAAGCTATTAAAATACTTGCGTCTTTTGGTCATTATCTCATGTTGATGTAGGAAGGTACAACTCCTTAACGGTTAGAAGTTGGAGAACAATTCTTTCAATATTATACATAGATATATACGTAGGTATGCATAGACCGATAGTTGTATTCTTTCAGGTTATTCAGATGAGCTGATTGATGGACGGTTTAACTCCTTAACTTTCATGCTGCTGAGATGATGATGAAAGCCACAGGAATCTGTATCTGTTAATGAAACACATGTATTACGATTTCATAATTCCTATTGGTGAGTAGGTGATTGGGTTTAACGTTGTTAGACAGATAGCGTTATCACTAAAAATAAAGAAATTAAAAATAACCGACTTCAAAATAAAATGTACGCAAAAGTATGAAATAATATGATAATACATAAATACACAACATTAACCAACTATAACGAAATCAAAGGTGGGTACAGTTTAAATAAGGGGCTTAAATTTTTTTTGACGTTGGTGTCAGCAAACAATCGAATCTAAAACATTCGATACGTAAGTAACTGTACCAACTGCACAAAGTAGCTGGTACCGACCTCAAAAAAAAATTAAGCCCCTTATTTAATTTGTACCCACCTTTGATTTCGTTGTAGTTGGTTAATGTTGTGTATTTAAGTATAATAATATTATTTCATACTTTTAAGTGAATTTCATTTTGAAGTCGGTTTTTAGTTTTTTTTTTAACTTTTTTTATTTGAGCTAGTTTTCAACACCAAAGCACGAAAGAGACTCGATGACGATGACTAGCTAGTCAAAAAGAAGCTCCAAAGCCTTAAGCATCGCCCCAAAGTCGTCTGTTTATCGGTATTCTATCGAATTTATTTCGGAGAGTGCTCGCAAGGACTACGACCTCCTTCCCCAGCTCCATTTTACTTTCGGTCAACGAGAGGTAGGGACTAAGGGAGGGTTTCCTTCTCCGCTTCGTTTTCGCTACTTCGCTTATCCGAATGATGCGTTCCTCATTTATAATGCGTACAGCGAAGTAGTGTTATTCCTTGCCTGCGTCAGTGTTTTCCGAATCTTGCAATTTAGGGGTCTTCAGGGCGAGAGGCAATAAGCATGAGAGAATAAGCATTGAGTTTTCGTGAGATGGTGCCAGGGTGCTAAACAAATAAATTACCTCTTTTCCGTATGAGCGTAGCTCGTCGATAATTAGTGTGATGTAATCTAAAGATAAGTAAGAGCAACGAGAACCATAGATACCATAGAAATGGAATATCGCAAGTGCAAAACTACGGCTGTGCACCACCGTCTTGCGATATCATTGTGGTAATCATAAAAGGGCTGATAAATAAGCTAAAAACCTTCAAATTGTGGTGTTTACTCATAGAACTGAACTTGCAACACAATATACTGTACGGCAGCGCGCACTAAACTTTATCGACATTTTTCTTTTCATACAGATTTTTTTAAATAATTTTGATGAATCTAAAGTTTACCTTCTCAGTGATTAAATATATATATATATATACTTATTCATCATCATCATCATCATATCAGCCGAAGATCGTCCACTGTTGGACAAAGGCCTCCCCCAAGTATTTTTACGACGACCGGTCCTGCGCTGCCCGCATCCATCGGCTTCCCGCGATCTTCACCAGGTCGTCGGTCCATGCTACGTGACTGCCTACGCTACGTTTTTCGGTGCGCGGTCGCCACTCGAGAACTTTACTGCCCTATCGGCATACTTATTCATAATACATGACAATTCAATAGCTCCAATCTTTTGTGAGTAAATAGCAAGTTTCAACTTATTTTGTAGGAGAACCATACAAACACGACTTTTTCCGAGACCAATGGGTATTACTACGTAATACAAAAAGATAAGCAACTGCAACGTGCAAAGTTTCATCAAAATCGTTAGAAGCGTTTTAGAGAACAAAACTTTTTTTGTTGTATGACAGCTACTCTTCGGTTTGACAGTACGAAGAAACTTTTGATAATTCCTCGATAAAATAATTTAAAACTCTTAAGTTCTTAATTTGGCCTCAATCGCACGGACAGACGGAATTAAGATATTCGGTTTTTCGGTATGTGTAAATGATATAGAACACATTTTCACGAATTTTGGAAAAACTTTTTTTTTCACGGTAACAATACTGATTCATCTACGTAAGTAAAAGTAAAAAAAGGCGTAATGAAACTTAAAACAAAATGATTTTTAAAAGCTTTTATTTTATTAACTTGCAATGTATGTTTGTTTAGTTCAAATCTTGCCATCGATTTTGAAGCGATCCAATTGAGCTGAAATTTGGAATGATATTTCCGATGACAAAAGATTCTCTTGGTACTTTGAAGTTGATCTAATGATGAACTTTGGAGTCACAAAGTCACAAAGTCATCTTTTATTTTGAACAAAATCGTATGTTTTTTTTTATTTGGTGCCCTGTTTTTTTTATATAGTAATGGCACACCCTGGACACTTCATACAACGGCCCATAAATGACATTTCAAAAAACTAATGACGTAACAAACAAAATGGCGGCGAAATCCTATACTTTCGGCAACCAAACTATAACCAATCTTTATCAATCTGGGTGACGAGAGGGTGAGGTCGCTATCTAGAGAGCGGCAAGGAGTGTCCATACTGTATGTTAGTACTAATACATATACTTTGGTAATGGTTAAGGCCCTTAGCTTCACATCTGGTGGTCGTGGGTTCGGTTCGCGGCGGAGTCTAACTTTGTAAAATTCGGTTTGGTTGGTGGAAGGGCATTTTCTAAGCCCGCCTGGCTAGCTACCACCATCTTATCTAAGTTTTGCCGCCAAAGATCAATGTTAACAACATTGATGTTTTCCGGCTTGAAAGTAAGATAGCCAGTTTCTCATTGCGTTAGGTAATCTTGGTAAGCCCACTTTTTTTTTTTGGCATCAACGTCATTTCGAGATGATGCCATACACTTACCTATTGTGAATTTAAAAAAACAACTTTTCCCAAGGAATCTAAAAAATAATAATATTTGACTTTCCATGCAAAAATGGTCTATCAGCTGATCGATTTTTATGAAGTGTTCAACAGTTTTCTTGCGAAGTAAGTATGCCTCTTTGGGAAAGTTGTTTACTATGACGACGAGAAGCCCAAATTAACACTTCGTCCACTAAGATCCATTGGATGGATTTGGAATTTGGCTTTCTCAACATTGAAACTCTTTTAAAATAAAGCTAGTTCAAAGAACCTTTTAGGTGTTTCGAAAATTATTTTATTAATGGGTCGGCTAGTCGGCAGATTTTTCTTAGGTCTACCTCCAACAATAAACAAATGCATTCATGTTTGATTTTAATTTTTGGGAGTTCGCTCTTTTATAATTTATCGCGCACCACTCACCCTCAAAGACAGTCATAAAAACGATGTCCACGCGGGCGTAGCCGCAGGCAAAGCTAGTAATATTATAAATGTGAAAATGTGTTTGTTTGCCTGCACTTCTTCACGCTTTTAAACCTCAACCAATCTTGATTAAATTTGGCATTTTCGTAGCCTTTGTCATGGAGAATAGTTCGTAGTCATTTATTCATAATATTATGTAAATATATTACATGTCAAATAAATTATAACTAAAATTCAAATATCAAATTATTATAAAATAATAATGAGTAAATAAAAAATCAATAAAATTATTATCATATTATTTGATTATTTGTCAATTTGACAATTTAAAATTCTTCATAACTGTAGAACGCGTGCTCGATCAGCCAAGTGTTGAGCCTGCTTTTAAAGCAACTCAGGGTGACTTGCTCGGGCAGCCTGTTATAAACAGTTGGACCCATGACGTTTATTAACTTGTCCGATTTAGCAAGCCGGCGTGGCACAGGCAGTAGTCTACCCACATTGCGGAGGTTACGCGAATGTACATCAATGGGTCGTTTGTACTCATCAAGGTGTCTGAAAACGAACACTGCTGTCTGAAGTATAACCATCGACGGTAAGGTAAGAATCCTGAGGTCTATGAAATATGGCCTCGCGGGAGTGTCCTGCGGCACTTGCGCCATTGCTCGCACGGCTCTCTTTTCCATGCGAAAGGCGCGCTCCCAGTCTGAGGCGCTTTCCAGTTCTTTTTTTTTCATTTTTGAAGACAATCTTTACGAAATAAACATGCGTCTCGCTGACTCTAAACACGTCTATCACGGTCAAGCGCCCGCACAGCACTGAACTAACTCAAGAGGTCAACGTGGCAACATTGCAAATCCTGATACCCAAAGTTACAGTATTCGCCGTTACGTAATTTAAAAAAAATATATTTTAAAACCGTTGGGGTCTGAGAGACCCTACCTTGTACGCGGAGGTTTAAAATTTTTTTGACTATTTGAAAATGTGTGTAAACACCTACTTAAAATAAACATTTTGTAATTTGGAATCACCTCCATCAATCTACGAATCCACTTTTCATCTATCATCATCATCATCATATCAGCCGAAGGACGTCCACTGCTGGACGTATTCCTCCCCTAAGGATCTCCACGACGACCGGTTCTACGCTGCCCGCATCCAGCGGCTTCCCGCGACCTTCACCAGATCATCGGTCCACCTAGTGGGAGGCCTGCTCACACTACGTTTTTCGGTGCCTGGTCGCCACTCGAGAACTTTACTGCCCCAACGGCCATCTGTCCTACGAGCAAAGTATCCATCTATCACTCGTCTTAAATGTAAACTAATTGTTAATTATTATCCCCCCACTAAGTACCTATATTATGGTTGATTCGTGTTTGTAACTAACTTTTGGACTTAGCATTTTCTGTTTTTCAACTCAAAGGTCATTAGTAGGTTAACTGGAAGAGATCCTATAAGAAATAAGTGTGTATCATCCATTTGCTATGTATTTTTGCATAATATAATATGGATTTCAACACTAAACAGTTTACAAACAAACAAAATATTATCTCAATCCATGAATCTACAATCGACCATTCAATGTACGGGGTTTACAAAGGGTCCGCCGGGAATCGAACCCGTAACCTTCTGATGTAACAATGTGCTAATGGACTTAACCATAACGCCACGGAGGAAGTTGAAGTTTTTCAGTTTCATTTTTTCGTGAACCAACCATATTTGTGTTGTTTGCTGAAACTTGTGTAGCTTTACAATTTAAATAAAGGTTTTATTATCAATACAGTTGCTTGAAAAGTGGTATTTTATATGATTGATAATTGTGAGCAAAATTAATTTTACCGCACGTTTTACTTTGCCATTTTTAGGGTTCCGTACCCAAAGGGTAAAAACGTGACCATATGCGCTGTCCGTCTTCCTGTCTGTCTGTCCGTCCGTCCGTCCGTCCGTCCGTCTGTCACCAGGCTGTATTTGATGAACCGTGATAGCTGGACTGTTGACATTTTCACAGGTGATGTATTTCAGTTGATGCTATAACAACAAATACTTAAAAAATAGAATAAAATAAATATTTAAGGGGCTCCTATACAACAAACGTGATTTTTTCGCTTGTTTTTGGCCTATATTGATAATGGCAACAGGTAGAGGCTTGAAGTATTCACAGAATATTAAGTTATATATTCACTTTAAAAATAAATAATTAAATCATAATAAAACGAATATTTAAGGGGGGCTCCTATACAACAAACGTGATTTTTTTGCTCGATATTTCTAACGGCAACAGGTAGACAAAATATTGATTTGTATTATTTACTTTAAAAATAAATAATTAAAATAAAATAAATATTTAAGGGGAACCTCCATACAACAAACTTGATTTTTATAGATAATGTTACTGAACCCTTCGTGCGCGAGTCCGACTCGCACTTGGCCGGTTTTATATTTCTAGTATTCAAATAATATAAACCAAAGATACAGGATTTTCTTTCAGACTTTTAAAAGGATAGTTCTAAAAGGGATATTATATATTTGTGTAGATAGGACGTTAAATATGTGCCGCGGCGCATAAAGCGATCCATAAAGACGGTTCATGCTTACGTGCCTAACTATCCTAAATTCATCTTATTCATAAAGACGGTTCCTAACTATCCTAAATTCATCTTATTCATAAAGACGGTTCCTAACTATCCTAAATTCATCTTATTCATGAAGACGGTTCAAGCTTGCCTAACTATCCTAAGTTCATTTTATTCATAAAGACGGTTGATGCTTACCTAACTATCCTAAGCCTTGTGGTTATAATATGTATTTCAAAACCTTACGCATGCGCGTAGACTGAGAGATCTACGCGTACGCGTATGTGTGCCGAGCTAAAATAAGACTCCATTTTATTAAAACTGAATTAAAGTTTTTAGATGTGAATACGAATTTAATAAGTGTGGTAAATAGTATAGTATGTGTATGATATAAGTTACTTATTAAATTCTAAGGATATTTTAAATGAGCCACAAATCGCGTAAAATGAACATTGTTTGCTACTATGTGTGTGCCCATCTATTTTGTTTTTCTGTTCCTGTCCATTTTTATTTTACCTGTTTTCTCACAACTGTAATGAAAAACGTCATGATACATGTGTGTAAAATGTAATTGATAATCCCGTGACGATGGTAGACCCTCGCCTGCGGTTCGGGCTTACACACCTATATCACTCGTTTGCCATTTAACTGTTTACCACCCTTGTATCATAAACACCTCAAAATCATCCTATAACATTACCTACGTATAATATTCCATTATATTTTCGAAAATCTTTTTAGTATATCCAGTGTTTTGTAACCATTTCTACATTTTTACCTAACAAACATTTCTTTAAATATAAAAGTTAATGTAGTTAACTATGTTAATTAGTTCGCTTACACAAGATCAGTTAATTAACGAAGGAGTACCAACATTCTATTCCCCAGACTTATATTTAGGTAGGTACTTACAAGTCTCATAAATAACCATACCTTAACATCCATGTATTGCAATATAAATGCAGAAAACATCATAGTTTTAGTACACTTTTACATTATATTGTTACAAACACATGAACTGTTTCACAGAACCTACTAGTAGGTTCGCGATGTCTAGCACAGAAAAGAAAACCATTTTCTTTTTTACCACAGAGCAGTTTCAAGATACATGTCCGTGACGGCGAAAGCTCACAAACATTCATACTCGTAGTATAATTAAAAAGATAGCCTATTTGTTTTGAGAGAAAGTGATGTAACTGAAATAATTGAATAAGATTTTTTGCAGCGTGTTAGTGGAAAGGTTGATTAAAAATACAAGGGTTCTGCGCACTACTTAAATACCAACTAGGCATTTGATGAAATGTATACAAGTTAGGTATAATATAGGATATCAAAAATAAATTAATAAAATATTATTCACTATTATTTTATCCTACAAAAGCACAAAACCTTCCTCACTTGCTATTTGAATCCATTTTCAATGTTAGGTTTTTTGTATTTATGTCTCGTCGTTTCGTTTTCCATAGTGTTTTAGTTATTAACTACAGTTTAAAAAACTAAAAAAATATACAATGTCAAATTAAACTAATTTATGATATATTTTTTCATCACACCTATTCGAAAAACGATGATTGGTTCCTCAATAAGTGCGAACAAAATTCAACTTTGCTCCCTGCAGGGAGTTTTATTTCTTTCTTCTGATTGATCAGCATTCGTGAAGGCATGGAGTAAATAGACTAAAGCTATTTGCACCATGGTGAAGGTTAAATGAAAAAAAAATTGTAATACATATCTTAAACTAGCATTAAATTCTCTATGGTTAGGCAAGAGGTTGTATCAAAATACTAACTCTTTGTTGGTTAGTATTGAAGTAAACAAAGAGGTCGAACGCATAATGTATGAAGAAGTTACTATTCGGTTACGTTTTAGCGGCAAAGCGCGCTGAAAAAAAAGGACGGTCATGTTTATTCTTCTTTCTTTTATTTATTTTTCTCATAGGTTATGATATATTTTTTTTAGTTAAAAATTTGAGTGCGTTTGGCTGCACCTTACCAGTGCCGATGCAGGCGAGGATGTAACACGCAACTCTAATAGTGCCTATTCACTCTCGACTTGAAGATTCCTAAATTATACAAATAGGAGAATACAGACGCCGGCAGGGAATTCCACTCCTTGGCCGTTCGCATAATGAACGAAGAAGCAAAACGCTTCGTGCGTAAAGCTGGGACATTAACGACAAAGAGTTAGAAATCAACCTCCGCGCCTGGTCGTCCGACGATGAAATGGAGAGGGGGGAATGTGGTCGTGAAGCTCCAGGACACACTCTCCAAAATTAATCCTGTAGAACACCGATAGACAGGCGACTAGCCTGTTTGATACAAGTTCCTCGCCGCCAATGAGTCTCCTGGCGCGTCGGTCGATAGAATCCAAGGCATCTAGCTGGTAACGAGCCAATCCGTTCCATAAGTGAGAGCAGTACTCCATACATGGCTGAACTTGGTATATTGGTGTGTCGCTCGAGGCCAAAATATTCGGTTCTCAGGCGACGTAAGTACATTGAATTCCTCACTATATAACCTCAGAAAGCAGATTAACACCCTCGTAACACAATATTACTTTGCCGCCTTGTTACACAAATAACTATTATCAAACTATTGTATAGTATTGCAATCTCCATCAAATTGCAGGAGGAGGAGCGTGTGAGACGTGATAACTATGTGCCTGAGGTCTCCGCTCTTGAGCATGACATCATTGAGGTGGAGCCTGACACCAAGGACATGTTGAAGATGCTAGACTTCAACAACATAAATGGACTTCAGCTCACACAGGGAGGCTATGGTGTCAGACGTAATTAAGGAAATTGTTATCGGTTCTACTAGCGTGTGCTTTTAGATTTTATCCGACGACGTGACGTCACGATGTGGGTGAGAATCACGTTCGAAAGGACCGTTACACGTGGTTACACGTAGATACGGGTGAAGCTCATAAAAGCGTGTTAAAACGTAACTCTAACGACTACTAGACAAATAACGGATTAAACTTATTACCCGACTGCGCCAGAAGGAGGGTTATGTATTTCGAGTGTATGTATGTATGTTTATTTATTTAATTATTTATTTAAGACAAGAGTGAATAGGCACTATATAAGCTTGCGTGTTACATCCTCGGCTGCATCGGCACTTAACATCAGGTGAGGTGCAGCCAAACGCACTCAAATTTGTAATTTAAGAAAAAAAATCTGTGGCACGCCACGCTCTGAAGCCTCTACGTCTTGATGAATTTTATAGAGTGAGGTGCCCCTAGATTCGTGTTGACCCTGTGAGTGACAAAGTATACATTTATACCCGACTGGCGAAAAAAGAGGAGTTAAGTTTTTATGCACTCGGGTTTTTAATTTTTAATTAATTCGTGTAGTTATTTTAGGTGAGTACCTAGATGTCGATGTTGGATCGCAGAACTCACTTTGTTCAACGATTTATAAGCGTTAGTTCTCATTCGTTACTATACACCTTCTACAGATAATTAACAAGTCAGCTTAGAGTAGACAGACACTCTTGGCTTTCGTTTTTTCTATTCATTTGCGGAACCCCGAAATAGCTTAAGTAAATGTACTTATGTTATCGTATCTGTCGCTACGCCGGCACAAATAATATTTGTCACTGTAAAAGTGTTGTTATTGTAGTCTACTATCGCTCCCGATAATGATAACCTTTGACACGTTTTCTGGAAGATCACTGTCAAGTTGTTTACGTATCTACATTTTTAGAGGTGACTTCTCTTAGATTAAAATAATTCTCCCTCATGTTATCAATATCTCATTGAAATTAAATGGATTATTATTTTCAAGGACAACAATAATTTGCATGTGATAAGGTGGATTTAAATAAAATAAACTTATGGAATGTATGTTGGCGTCAAAGTCTTTTCAGCGCGCTTGGTACAATGACAAATCGTTATATCAGCCGAAAGATATCCACTGCTGGACAAAGGTTTCCTGTAGAAAAATACACGGGAGGTCTCCTTATACCCCTCATCCCCCAACGTGATCTGTCGTGATTTTTTCGTGACCCCCTTCCCCCTAACGAACCTCACGTGATTTGGCAATGGAGCTCGCTAATCATATGCTCGGAGTTTCGCTGCGTGGTCGAACAGAAACGAGGAGATCCGTAGGGGAACCAAAGTAACGGACATCACAAATGATGATGTAACAGTACATGACTAACGAGGCGGGAAAGTAAACGATTTCTGGATGAATATCAGTTTACAGGCCGAACCGCAGTTGAGGCCTTTAATAATACGAATCCAGCAATTACCGTTCCGGTCGAGACCTGTAGAGTGCTTTACGCAAACAAAGCATGGAAATCAAAACAACGTAATTATTTATATCTTCGAATATAAAATTAAAGCCTCTTTGCTCACTTGGCACGAGCGAGGCGAAGCGGCAGGAGCACCTCCAGAGGAAGCACAGTCGGCCGGAGGTCAGTGCGACGGAGGGAGAAAGCGTCGGACTATAAAAAGTAAAATACTCTAGATACTCAAAACCGTGAACCTCAGACCAAGGAGCTTTTATTTATCCGTCTATGTGTTGTTAGCCAGAGTTGTGTTCTGTGCCTCACAGTGTGTTATACAATTCATCATCATCATCATTACAGCTCATATACGTCCCCACCGAGGGGCTCGAGCCTACCCCGAATCAGGGCGATTAGGCCTTAATAAACGTGTGGCACTCGGGGACTGCCGCGGTAAAGCTTTTGCATAGCATTTTTTATCAACTTATGCAATTATATTTTATTTATTTTTATTTATGCAGTATTTACCACGTATTTACTTTGTAGCGCGGGATGTTTATGTAATAAATTAACATTAAGAAAGTTACACCAGTGAAATTGACTAAGTCCTTTTAGTACCGCAAATCGCTAATAAATGGCACTGTAAGTTTTTTAGAACTCGGCCGAGCGTGAGGTGTTAGGTTTTATTTTCGTTACGGAATTTCTTGATTCGGTCTCCGCGCTCAAAGCCCGCGATAAAAACTATGCAATAGCTTAATACTACTCTGCAGTAATAAAATTATATATCCACATCCCGGATGTTTAACGTATACTAATTATTAACTTGTATCATTTCCCATCCCTCCACCCATCTCTGTGCAGCAATCCGTTGCTCTGTTGCGATGTAAAAGTATTCAACCAAAAATATATTTTTTTTTCATTTCCCTTAGGAACTGTATCGTACAATATTATTTTGACGGAATAAAAAGTAGCCTATGTCCTTCTCCAAGACACATGCTACGTTCATCGCAGATTAATTTAATAGCGTTCATCAGGCGTTCATGCCAAATGTCTTCAAGATTGGTTGAGATGTTGAATCATGAAGAGGTAATGTACGATAAACTTCTCAATGTTCCATATCTTCTAAATGTTTGATCATATAATGTAACCTAGTTTTCCTTAAAAAATAAAATAAAATAAATGAAAGGTAATTTCACATTTATGATATTACTTAGGATTTAGAAATTATACATCTAAAGCCCAAATAAATAATTTTCCGATAGTAAAAGGAAAATTACTTTCCAAAGAGAATGTCATCACTATATTGTTTTACTAACTAACTACAAAATCCCCCAAAAAGTCGTATGAAAATATCAACGTAAAGAAATATTAACTTAAGTAATAGTACAAAGCCTTATATTATAATACTCGGCCGTGCAGCATAGTTTCTTTCTTGTAACTTACAGGTTCATTAAGCAAATTAAGCGTCACGTACATTAAGCAAATTAAGTCTTCATTTCTTCCGCCTGTCATTATTTGATAAGCGAAAGAAGATTCATACTCAATATTTCTACTATATTATTAGTACCTTATAGACTGACTCGGTGACTCAGTGGTTAGTGCTCTTCACTGTGCTCTAGTTGTGGGTTCGATCCCCACCCAGGGCAAACATTTGTGTGATGAGCAAATTTGTTTTATCTATATAAGTATGTATTTAAACGTAAATAAGTGTGCATATCAGTCTCTGGTTCCCATAACACAGGGAATCCTACTTTAGGGCCAGATGACCATGTGTGATTTGTCCTAGAATATTTATTTATGCCCGCATCCATCGGCTTCCCGCGACCTTCAGCAGGACCGGTCGTCGTGGAAATCCTTGGGGGAGGCCTTTGTCCAGCAGTGGACGATTTGTGGCTGATATGATGATGATGATGATGATGATGATTTATTTATGCCTAATATTAGGTACTAATTTGTAGGAATTCCTTGGAAAAATGATGTTTCTGTTTTTTTTACTATAAATATTTACTATATCAGAAGCAGTAAAAGTGTATTTATTTGTTTGTTTGTCTTTCCTTCACCTCACAAATGGAGCAACGGATTAACGTTGCCATTCAATTTTTTATTCCGTGACAATTAGTATACAATTCCTTGGGAAATGAAAAAAACTTTTTTTTGGATGATTAAATTTACATCGCAACGGATCAACGGATTGACATCTTTATTTGCACAAATATTTTGTAAGCGACACGACATAGACTACTAGTATTAACTTAGCGTGACTTCGTTGTTCCTAAGAGATCTGAAAAAACTTATTTCCACACACCCTCAAACATGTCATAAAATCGATGGCCACGCGAACAAAGCCACGAGAAAAAGCTAAAATAAAAAACAAAACCAGCCCATTTTGTAAACCTTGTGAAGTCATACATTTTCAGCCACGTTCCAATGTGATTTCAATTTAGATTTCATATGTACATTTATCCGATACTCTTACGGTGAAGGAAAATATCGTGAGGAAACCTGCACACGCCTGCGGAGAAACTCGACTCGTGTGTGAAGTCGACCAACCTCCACTGGGCCCGCATGGTCGAAAAAGGCCCAATCGCCCTTATTCAGGGTAGGCTCAAGCCCCTCGGTGGGGACGTATGTGAGCTGATAAGATAATAGGTACGTGTAACATAAAACTGCCCTCAAACACAACACGTGCGGCGAGAGCAATACAAAAACAACACGTGCGGCGGGAGCAATACAAACACAACACGTGCGGCGGGAGCAATACAAACACAACACGTGCGGCGGGAGCAATAGAACTTTCACTCAATTATAACTTTTGTTTTCTCTGTAATAAAGAAAACTTTAAATTCCCTATTTTGTACGTAGCTATGATGGTACGGAACCCTATGTGTGCGGTTCTGACTCGCACTTGGACGCTTTTATTATTTAATATTAATATGTTGATTGGCAAAGTTTGTATTTGATTAAAATAAATTAACCATACTTATTGAAAGATAACGTACCTAGGTGTTCAATTCAATACAGTACAGTACAGTACAATACAATACAATGTTTATTGATAACTTCCTTGTTACACGTCAAAGTTTATAATATTATAATAATTTTAGCTCAAAAAACCGGCCAAGTGCGAGTCGGGATCGCGGTACGAGGGTTCCGTACCACCACCACCACACTCTCCACACAACTATACTATGACAATTATTCCAGCTATTCACATTACTAACAAAAGACACAAACGCGAGCAACAGAAAAGTACTACTAGCGCTATCTAGTAGTGTTTTAGTGAACTATTTTCCGTAAGTGAACGTATTATATTGAGTTTACCACTTTATTTTCAATTGATATAATTTTTATACGTTTTCCTGTAATCTACAAGCAATGAACTATATTATATATTTTTTTCAAAATTTTGGGCTCAGTAGTTATGGGGATTGAGGGGGGGGGGGAATTTTTTAATTTTAGTCTTCTTTCATGAATAAAATCAAAACTATTTCATCACATCAGCTCATATATTATTATAATATGTCTACCCTAATTTTAGGCGATTAATAACAAAATATATTTGAGATCCTCATAACGAGACGTTTCATTTTTTTGAGGTCGTAGGATTACACCATCCTACCAAAATTCACCTGATTTGGTCCAGTAGATTTGGTGCTAATTAGCATAGATTACAGTAGAACCACTGTAAAGCTCATATACTCGTATAAATCGATGAACGCCGGCGCCGGCTGCATGCACAAAAAAATGTGATCAATGTTTTTTTATGACGTTATCACGTAAAGTTATCGTCCGTAAACTAACTTTATAGAAAACCAGGTTTTTTAAGTCACGAAGGTTAAGGAAACATGGCCATGACGCCTTTTTTTAAGACACGAAGGCTAAGAAAACATGGCCATGTTTTGTGCAGGCCCGAAGACCAGTTTTTACTCTAAGGCTTGCTCGTTTTTTTAATTCCTACCAAAAATACTAACGCACTCTAATCTACAGCGCTAAACATTAACACCTTATTAATAGGCAAGCTAAATTTTACTTTGTTGCTACAGGAGCCGCATTCACCCTGTTTATATGTATATTTGTACTTAAAATCATACGTTCGGTTTATAGGCGACATGAAAATCGCCTGACCCGGGCTTAGTACTAATATAATATATAATTTGCTTGGACTTAGTTCCCGTGTGTGGAATATGGCCTAACCTTTCTGAGTTTAGGAAGAGACCCGTATCCCAGCAGTGGGGAGATTTATTCACGATCTTGCATTCAGAAATATTAACATACAACTTGAATAAGAAAATAATTTTCTAAGGCTATTTGACTGTTGTGTAGCGCCATCTAGTGTATGGGATTGGATACAGTTTTATGTAGAGTGACCTAACCATAGGGACGATCTGTGGGCCTAGCCTATACTAAGGAGCAAACATGTCCCTCGTTGTGGATAAGCTACTAGGTATTTCAAATAGATGGCGCCACTCGGCAAATGTAGGTACATTACGAATAACGATGGACTGGCGATTTCAAAGTTTTAGCGTTGCCGCAGACCTGCTTCTCTTTTCTGTGTAATGATTAATTACTAATTAATTACTAATGAATGACCTAACCTAATGTAACAGAGATGGAGAATCGAGACTTCACTATATGTGTATCTAAGTACGCCTTTCTTGTGGCTGTTAGAAAGATTTGTGAAACAAATCCGGTTGACGGTTATTTTGTGTAACTCTAAATCACTGCATAATTTTTAGGGTTCCGTAAACCCAACGGGTGACCAACGGGACCCTATTACTAAGCCTCTGCTGTCTGTCTGTCCGTCTGTCCGTTTTTCAGCGGGCTGTATTTCATGAACCGTTATAGGTAGACAATTGAAATTTTCACAGATTATTTATTTCTGTTGCTGCTATAAAAAAAATATAAAAAATGAAAATATAAGGGGGGTCTTCACACAAAAAACCTGTTTTTGTAGGTATGTATTTAGAAGTATTTTTGATTATTTTTCTATCGTTAAAACAGTAATACATACAAGCCTGCAACTTGGTGTAATCATAGTAGTAACACGGAAGTAAAACAAAAAATTCTACAAATCTGCCAAGTGTGAGTCGCACTCGCGGTAAGTAGCCCGAACAAGCATATTTTGACTCATTACTTTACTAAATAATATCTCTGTTCTCAGTTTTTAAATCATTTTTTTCCATCTTCCTTACTATCTCATTTTCTTTTCTTGACTAGGGATAGATAAAATTTATAATTTATTTATGTATGTGTTTTTGTTGGTTTATGTATGTATATATTTATTATTTTATATATTATTGTCTTAATATTTAAGTATTTTATTTATTTAACTGTTTATTTGCTATTTTTTTCTGTTTTGTTGCACCGCCCCTTAACTCATTCTATCGCTGTTTACCTCCCCAAAGGTTGCCTAGAAGAAATTGCCGCCTATTGTATAGGATTTCTTATATATTGTTCATTTTTTCTTTTGTTTTATGTTGTGATGCAATAAAGAATATTGTATTGTATTGTATTTTTGTAGCTCGCGTTGATGTCTTTTGTTTATAATGTGAATATGTATCGTTGTGATTATTACTATGTAGTGGTGGGGAGAGGTGTGGTGGTACGGAACCCTCGGAGTGCTAGTTGGACTCGCCCTTGGCCGGATTTTTATTTTTCTAAGGTCTTGGTAGTTTTCGTGCTCTATACCCGTACATCCCGCAAGCACACCCAAACAACATTGAGCCCTTGTGTGTAGGTACATACGGGCTATCTTGTGTGTAGGTATATACGGGCTATCTTGTGTGTAGGTATATACGGGCTATCTTGTGTGTAGGTATATACGGGCTATCTTGTGTGTAGGTATATACGGGCTATCTTGTGTGTAGGTATATACGGGCTATCTTGTGTGTAGGTATATACGGGCTATCTTGTGTGTAGGTATATACGGGCTATCTTGGAAGACTTCGTTCCTGAGATAGGGTATGTTCTTAAAAATACCTATTTTTAACAGACTTCAAAAAGGAGGAGGTTCTATGTGCCCCTGTATACTGTAAGTATCTTTTTTCAAGTATGTTTACCGATTTTTCTGTTAATTGTGAACCGATTTTCAAATATATTTTTTTCAAAAGAGTATAGGTACCCCTCAGTACTTCCATTATCACCAAGTCAGGATCTGATCATAGGTTATTAAGGAAATCAAAGACAACCCTCAAATTTTATAGGCATGTATATCTGTTTCGTATATTTTCTAAAGATATTTATTGTAAGTATTTACGTCTGGTAGTCGACATCTCATGTTGATGAACTGGTGGTGGTGGAAAGTACAACTCCTTAACATAGAGTTGGAGGATAATTCTTTAAATATTATAGGTACGTATAGACCAATAGTTGTAGTATTTCAGGTTATTCAGGTGAGCTGACGATTGAAGGTTTGATGGTTTGACTCCTTCACTTTTATGCTGAGATGATTATTGAAGCCACAGGACTCTGTACCGGTTAATAAAATACATGCATTATGATTTAATGGTACCTATTGGCGAGTGGGTGATTGGGTTTGGTTTAACGTTGTTAGATAGCATTGTCAATAAAAGTTAAAAAAAAACTAAAAAACGACTTCAAAAATAAATTTATATATTTTTTTAAAACGAAATTAGGCCCGATCGCCCTAATTCAGGGTAGGCTTGAGCCCCGCGGTGGGGACGTATATGAGCTGATAATAATATGATGAAACGAAATTAACCAATGATAACGAAATCAAGTGCCGGTACCGACCTCTTTTGCAGGCACTTTTTACATTTATAATACTACTAAGGATTATTTCGTGGTTTTGAGTGAATTTCTATTTGAAGTCGGTTTTTTTATTAGCAATGCATCTTTAAAACAAATTTGATTTCATAATTGACAAATAAACACTTAGTGATTAATTTGCGTCTTTTTTATTCTTATGGTCGCTTTTCTAAATACAGAATAATAATATTAATAAAAATTGCAATATTATATCTAAATTCTTCACCCATTTGTTTTTTATAAAACTAAATATAAACAAAATTACAGCTATTTAAAACTAAGCGGGGCTTCCTTGGGCTGGCTGGCTACTACTGTGCCTGAGAGAGTTTAGTATGCAATGCCTTTAGACGAACTTCACGCCGCCGCCGCTGCAAGTCGCTTTGTTTCCAGTTTGCTCGCCCTACATATCTACATATTTAAAGAAACACCAAATTATACCCGTTTTTCGACAAAAAATCGAATTAAATTTAGATACTAGTTTCCCACCCATTAAAAGTACTTAATGAACACCAAAATAAACCAAACTCAGCAAAATATTTAATGTGACAGTCAATTAAAACTTTTAAGTCAAATAACTAAACGAATTAATTAAAAATTATAAACCTGACTGCATTAAACTGAACCCATCATTTTTGACCAGTCGGTTAAAAATGCACGGGGTCAAGATCAATCGAACGACACCTCGCACTTCAAAATCCATCCAGCCGTTTAGGCTACAGAGCTACAGGCTACAGAGCTACAGGCTACAGAGCTACAGGCTACAGAGCGTGCCAGAGAAATAATACTCACAACTAGAGTATAGCCTTTTTACAAGCTTTTATTTCACTTGCAATGTATGTTTGTTCGAGTGAAATCTTGCAAGTTACATTTGACCCCCTTCCTGGTTTTCGATTGAGCTGAAATTTTGCATGCATATGTATATCGCGTGACGATACAATATTAAAAGCTTTTATCTTAAAATGTTTAGGTTTTTCGAAAATTATTATACCTTTCTTACATCCTTTCCGAACCTAAACTATAGCCAAAGTAAGTATATTAGTACTAACGCTATAGCTATGGCCACACTATTAGGGTATTGCCAATCAATTAATCAATCAATCAAAATAATTTATTTTAAATAGGTGCTTACACACACTTTTAAATAGTCAAAAAAACAAAAAAAAATACTTATTGTCTATTACATAATGTCATGATTCAGATTACAGTCTCAGGTAATGGTATTTGTTATAGAATCAACATTATATATCTTTGTCATTTACATAATCTATTATTTTATAGTATCCTCTAGAGCACAAAACTTTTTTGACATGAGTCTTGAATTTGTTCTCTGACAAACTAGTTACATTTTCTGGAATTTTATAGCCTGTATATTGTAATTCTGTGCTGTGGCGCTCCGTAACGTTGGTCCTACATCTGTTCAAGTGATAGACACATTACAATAATATGTGCGTTATTTAACATTTTCGTTAGTATAATTAGGAACGGAAAATCTAAAACCTGACTACAGAAATTCTTTTTTGTTGTTGTTTCAACGCTTCCAAATCAACAATAAAAAAGATTTTCTGTAGCCAGGTTTCAGTTTTTCCGCTTCTGCTGTTCTATTAACGGAAACAATTAATGACTTACCAAAAAATAACACACATGTAATGAGTCTAGTGTAGGGTACGGTAGGGTAGTGTGAGGTGGAACGAAGTACGCGAAGACTCTTAGATCAAAATATAACTACTAATGTTTAACTTAAAAGGCCAAAACATATTATTTTATACGTTTTATAGGTTGGGTAAAATTAATCTATAAACCACGTTGTCATGTGTCTTAAAAATATAAAATAAGCCTCCGGGGGTCTCGATGGACCAAGAGGACATACACACATACAACACACACCACCACCACATACATGTTTACAGGGAAACTCGAAAATGTGGGGCGCATGCATTGAACTATTGTTACTAGTCATGTAGTTCAATTGGCGCTTGAAACTTAGGGAACAAGCATGCTAGCTTGATGATATCAGCTCATATACGTCCCCACCGAGGGGCTCGAGCCTACCCTGAATTAGGGCAATCGGGCCTTAGTCGACCACGCGGGGCCCAGTGCGGGTTGGTCGACTTCACGCACAACCTGTGTCTTCGCAAGCGTGTGCAGGATTCCTCACGATCTTTTCCTTTACCGTAAGAGCGTCGGATAAAACTTACATATGAAATCTAAATTCGAAAACACATTGGTACGTGGCAGGATACGTACCATGACCTCCCGGACAGGAGACGGCGGTCCTAGCCATCATCGTTCTTTTCCCTCTAATATGGTTGATGGGAGCGATGGTTGACTCTCACGTTATACTCGTGACCGGGTGCTGTCCGTGTGAACTGCCCTACTCTCGTCAAAGGTTTCAATGACATTCAATAATTGTGTATATTCTTTGTATATATAACTTTCCGTGTCATATTGTTTTCATGTTTTAATGACATAATCTGGTTTATTTCTAGGATTTAAATTTAACATTATTAACTAATTAATGATTGTTTATGTCTTGATTTTTCACAAATGAAATTATGTTATTAGTAATTTATGACTATCAGAAAGAGTGTAATTTGCACTTATTTTGAATAAATACTTTGAATCTTGAATCTAGCCGTTACGCCACCGACGACGCTCTTACAGGAGGCGGCACGCGCGAGTAAGATACGCCCCACGTTTTTCGAGTTCACCTGTAAGCAGTAATGTAGTGGTGTGTGTGTGTGTGTGTATGTCCTCTTGGGTCATCAACACCCCCGGAGGTTTGTTTTATTCTTGTTAAACCCACCCACAAGTTTTTAAAGCACATAAAACTTGTTTTCTTGATTATTTTTAATTTACTTTAAATTTCATTACACTCTATCGTAAAAACGGTAATACATACAAGCTTGAAAATTGGTGTAATTATAGTTCTATAATAATTATAGTTCTGTAGTAAAACAAAAATAATAATAACCGGCCAAGTGTGAGTCGCACTCGCGCTAAGGAGTCCGAACCGAATAAAAGAAGCATTTTTCTGTCACTCGCGTTGATATTTTTTGTTTGTTATATGAATAGGTATCATTGTCATAGTTATGTGGAGAGGTGCGTGGTACGGAACCCTCACACCGCGATCCCGACTCGCACTTGGCCGGTTTTTATGAGTAGAGGCCCCTTTATAAAATATGTATTAATTATTTAATGATATATTATTAGTAACCAACAATTGTATGTTAAGTTTTGTATTACTTACTTACAGTGTCAACTCTGTAAAACGTCTCTCGATATAACGATTCACACTTTAAAACATCAGAATTTTCTGACTCCAGTTGGTTTACTGTGGCGCTAATTTCTCTCTGTATAACGAAAACTCTCAATAACGTCACAATATGTCCGGTCTCTTGAGTGTCGCTATATAGAGTTTACTCTGTATATTTTACCTAAGGCTCTGTATACCTGTTACTATGGCGTGTATATTTATTTATTTTATTAATTTATTTTCAATAACAACGGCTGTACCCCAATAACATCTTCACATCATTACTCATTAGACAAGCTATAGCAAATAATAAATAATTTTAATTTATATCTACAAGCTTTAATTTGAAAATAATTAAATTTTTTTCGTATTCTTATCTATATCATGGGGGTACAAAAAAAATGATTGGTCCACAATCTTTGGGAGTCCGCCATATTGAATTTAGTTTGACGTCACTTAGCTAACCATGCATTGTTTCCCGAGCTTGAAGTGTATACAAAATTTCAGCTCAATCGGAAACTGGAAAGTGGTTCTAATTTAGATTTCAAGAATTGTTCCAAAATAACTAACTAACTAACCCGGAAAATTGATATGAAGCTTGTAAAAAGCAAGTCGAAGGCCAAGGGGTCCCTATACAAAAATCTGGAAAAAAAGTTAAAAGTTTACTAGGGATTCTAGTCATCACACTGAACACCACCGTGGCTGAATGGTTAAGTCCATTAACTTCACATCAGGACGTCGTGGGTTCGATGTCCTGCGGATTCTAACTTTGAAAGACTCGGTTTGGTTGGTGGAACGGTATTTTCTAAGTCCGCCCATCTTATATAATCTTGCCGCAACACATCAATGTTAACAACATTGATGTGTTCCGATTTGAAGATAAGATAGCCAGTTCCTTAGTGCGTTAGAAATCTTGGAAATCTTCCATCTTCGGTATCATCGTCACTTACCATCAGATTAGATAATGGCATACTTTTCCCATGGAATCGAAAAAAAAATTTGACTATCCATGCAAAAATGGTCTATCAGCTGATCGATTTTTATGAAGAGTTCAAAAGTTTTTTTGCGAAGTAAGTATGGTTCTTTGGGAAAGTTGTTTACTATGACGACGAGAAGCCCAAACTAACGCTTCGTCCACTAGGATCCATTGGATGGATCCATTGATGGGGAGCTACAATCCATCCCATGTTAAAAGCATTGATGTGTACCGGCAAGGAGATAAGATACACAGTTCCCCATTGTGTTCCTGCTTCCATCTTCGGTATCATCGTCACTCACCAAGGGTTCATCATCATATCATATACCTACGTCCCCACCAAGGGGCTCGAGCCTACCCTGAATTAGGGCGATTGGGCCTTAGTCGACCAAGCGGGCCCAGAGCGGGTTGGTTTATCAATTGTGGTTAAAAAAGTGGCCACGCGCAATGTAGGGTTCCGTTGTCTTTAAACCCTTTTACCCTAAGTAGTTTCATATCCTATTCAATAATACCACACACGATAGAATGTGAAAAAATAAATTCACCCCCACTTTATACATAGGGTACCCCAAAACTACGAAACCCTAGAAAGGTGGTACTTAGTAACAGTCAAATCCAGCGAAAAATTCTGTTCGTATAAGGTGATGATGAAATATTCAGTGAAGTAACATAATATTGAACACTATATTTATTAAGTACTTTAAATACTAAAATGGAGTTAAGATCTAAAGAACCAAGCCAAGAGAGAGATAAAATCGCAGATTTTTTAAACAATTGTTTAATAACTAATAAATGTCAAACGTCACGTGTATCGCAATAGAATTTATTAGATAAAAAAGAGAAGTTCGTAAAATAGGTATAACAATAAGTAAGTAACTCTATTTTGTAATTATAAAAACCAGGTGTCTAGTGCACAACTTAATTAATTAATACAAAATATATGTACACACTATGTTTAATACATAAAAAAGAACTAATCATTTTACTTACTTAAATACATTAATATATACCTTCTCACTTAATATGAGATGAAGATGAGCTACTATTGAAGTAAAATATATAATACAGTCTATCTAGAAGGTGGTAAAGGGTGTTGGGAAAATAGAGATTCAATGCTTATGCCGTGTGGGGAACGTCGATGTCAGGAGTGGGCTTGTGGAAGATATGCACGTCTTGCAAGTGGATGTTGTGGAGGTCCTCGATCTGCCACCAATGGAGCGGCCTGTTGAGCGGGAAGCCGAAGGGTTCGTCACTCATTGTTACAGCACCAGATCCGAGGCCCAGCGACATGGCAGGGTCAAAGCCGGTACCGAATGAGACCTTGGGCGCGTGGTACTCGGAGATGTAGACCAGGAACACGCAGGGTAGGCCTCCAATGTGACCTTAATAAAGAAAAGGGTTACATTTACAGTTTTTTGTAGTAATCATAAACTAAATATTAGACTATTCAAATGTATATGTATATAAAACCGGACTCTCATCAGTTAGGACAACAGAGGTGACAAAAAGATTTAGCAGATATAATCAATATAATATCCCTGGCATAACAGATGGCCGTTGGGGTAGTAAAGTTCTCGAGTGGCGACCATGCACCGGAAAGTGTAGGCAGGCCTCCCACTCGTTGGACCGATGACCTGGTGAAGGTCGTGGGAAGCCGCTGAATGCGGGCAGCGCAGAACCAGTCGTCGTGGAGATCCTTGGGGGAGGCCTATGTCCAGAAGTGGACGTCCTTCGGCTGATATGATGATAATATCCCTGATTACCTTTGGGAAGAACAAAACGTTGAGGGAACCCGTTCCATCTGTGCGACTGGTCCAGAACGAACTGGCCTTTGCCTTGCAGGGCTTCCTCAGCCTTCACGTAAAGGTTGTGAGCCGAGAGCCAGTCGTCGGAGGTGTAGATGTTCTCAGTGGAGTCACGTCTGATCACGTGCTCGCCCTGAGGGACTGAAACAACAATTTTCAGGATTTAGAAAAGGGATCCTAACTATTAAAGAAACGTTTATATATCTTTTCAATACAGTTGCTCGAAAAGTGGTTCTTTATATGCCAGTCAAGTGTGCGCAAAATAGATTTTACCGCACACGTGCTTTTACTTTACCACATTTTTAAATTTATAGCTTAGAGGAACAATACATTTCTAGCAAATAAAAAATATAATAACTTAAGAATCTTCTTTAAGACTATTGATATAATTTTAAAAGAGATTGGTTCCTCCTCCGTGAGGTTAATAAATAACGCTAGCTGATTAGATTCTCTTTGGGTTATATCTTTGTGAAGAAAAGATAATAAGTATAAATGAAGCGCTTAGGTTACAACAAGGAATAGGTCATCTTTTCCAAGGAGGTTTTAATGCCTATAATAATAGTACCCCGAGCCTTATTTTAGTCTATTTATGATAATATTAAAAAAAAATAACGCATGCATACGTGTGCTGGCTAAAATATGGCGCAATTTTCATAAAACTAAATTGAGATGTTTTAGTTGTGAAAACCAATAATATTATTATGATTATGTGTAATTAACATATACTTATGAGTATGTTTAAGAAAATACAAAGTGAGATTACTCCCCGGACATTTCAAATGAGCCACAAGTCGCGAACTTTGGTTGCCGAAACCTTGTTAAGTATGTATTTTGTTTTTCTGTCACGGTCCTTTTTGTTTTCGTTTTTTTTTGTTTTTTTTTTATTTCGTTTTTTATGATATATGATACATGGGTGTTAAAGAAAATAACATACTCGTGACGATGGTAAACCCTCGCCTGCGGCTCGGGCTCATGAATGTCACTCGTTTGTTATTGATCTTTTTACCACCCTTGTATCATAAATTACTATTATCATCTTGTCAGATGATTAATTGCAGTCATAGATTCATTGGAAAATTTCAACACCAATATGATACAAGGGTGGCAAAAAGGTAAATAACAAATCATCACGAGTTTGTCATTTAACTTTGACATCCATGTATCATACGACGTTTTTCAATACAGTTGTAAGGAAACAGGTAAAATAAAAAACGACCGTAACAGAAGAACAAAAAAACATGAGAACATACCCGTCAAGGTTTCAGCAACCAACGTTAATCTTACGTGACTTGTGGCTCATTAAAATTTCCGGGGGAATTATATTACTAATTTTTTCTATACATACATAAAAAAAATTTTTTTTCACATATATTAAATATTCATTAATTTATTCGTATTCACAACTAAAACAACTCATTTCAGTTTAACGAAAATAGCGTCTCAACGTACGTAATAAACGTATCGTAAGTATGCGTATTTTTTTTAAAAAGATTACAATATGGCCTGGGATTATATTGTAAGCATTGTAGAACCTATTCGCTGGTGTAACTTATGCTCTTTGTTTATATTTATTCTCCTTTCTTCCCAAAAATATAGCCCAAAGAGAATCTAACCACCTAGAGTTAAGTAACCCCTTCAAGGAACAACTTACTCTTTTTAAAATTCACCTTTCAAAAGTCTTGGGAAAATAGAGCAGATAAAAAAGGAAATAAAAAAATATAATAATTTTGTTATTTGCTAGAAATGTCTTGATCCTAGAAATAAAAAAAGTGGAAAAGTAAAAAGTAGGCGTGCGGTTAAATCAATTTAGCGCACAGTAAACTGGCATATAAAACACCACTCTTCGAGTAAATCTATTAAAAAAAAAATTTTTTTGCGGTTGACCATTAGTTCCTTGGGGGAAGTTGTTCAATTTTGTGTCCTATCTTGTGTCTTTCTAGTCACTCTGCATAATTGCTAGTAACAGCAAAAAGTACGCATTGTGTGTATATGAACAGTTTGACACCTGGATTCATGACTGTATTTAGAAGATATTCCAAACACTGGTAAAATACTTACGATCATATTTGAAGAAGTCAAGAAGGAAGAAGTTCTCCGTGTTGTGGTGCAGAGGGATCTCGTAACCATGACTGTCGTATTTCGGAGCCAAGAAAAGCCTGACATTAACAGTCTTGGCGACGTCACTCTTGACGTGAACTCTAGTTTGGAACACCTTGTGGTTCAGCTGAGGATGCTGAACAAGAACGCTCACGTCGTCAATGCCAGCATGACCTAAAATGTAATGAAAGATAATGAGTATGTGTTGTTATAAGAGTATAATATGCTGTTTTATGAATATATGCGATTTTCTGTAAATAGAGTTATGTGTGATGATGCTTCCTAATTTATTAAAGATCTTAAAAAAAAAAAAAAAAAACTCTTACTCTCTTCCTCAGTCATGTGCAGATGGTTGGTCACGTTCACGTACGCATACTCGAAGTATGTGACTAGCTTGTCCACCTCGACTTTCTGGATGTTGACTGAAGGAAGAGCCAACTCCTCGGGTTTGTATTGAGGAAGCTGCTGGTGCCATAAGGTAAACATTTTCATTACATGCTTCCAA
Organism: Coleophora flavipennella; assembly: GCA_947284805.1. Classification (NCBI taxonomy): domain Eukaryota; kingdom Metazoa; phylum Arthropoda; class Insecta; order Lepidoptera; family Coleophoridae; genus Coleophora; species Coleophora flavipennella. The sequence continues at coordinate 633,381 of OX369268.1, forward strand.
ATCATCCAGAAGGCAGGATCACGTAGGGCAGTTTGGTAGTGTTCCAGAACCGAAGGTAAGAGCAAAGGAACTTGTCTGTAAAATTATAAAATACAAATTATTACAAACATACTCAATTTTTATTAAATTTATAGTCTTGATAGAGCCTTCTTTGTTCAGTAAAATCAGTAAAGCCGATTTATAAATAGCAACATTGTTATGCCACACAGCATGATCCCAAGTCTAGGAGTCACCAAGAGCAATTTTCTACGTTGTAATGAAGTCTTATGTGGATTGGAATAATCTACATTAGCTTTAATCTAACTACAAAAAATAATTATCATAAAGCAGTTTTATAAACTAGCAGCAATGCTTATATGTTATGACATAAAGCCTGATCCCAAATCCAGGAGTTTTCGAGGACAATTTTCTGCATTATAATGAAGTCCTTGTTATAATGTAGGTTTGGTGGTTTGGTTTACATTAGCTTTAATCTAACTACTAAAAATAATTATCATACAGCAGATAAAGTAGCAGCAATGCTTACTTGTTATGCCATACAGCATGATCCCAAGTCCAGGAATTTCCGAGGACAATTTTCCACATTGTAATGAAGTCCTTGTAATAATGTGGGTTCGGTGAATCTATATTAGCTTCAATCAAACGACCTACTATATCGATAGCGTCTTGATGGTGAATGCTGACGTGTTCACCAAGATGCTGTAAAACAAAAACAGTAAAAAATAGTAAACACACGCTTGTGTTACGCTTAACTTAACAATAATCAAATACCTTCTGAAACTTAAATGGTGAACTTACGTTGATAATGTAACCACTCTCAATAGCATCACGGATACGTTGCTCCGAAGTATGTATCATCGTCATTTCATCGACGAGATGATGTTGAGTAAGATGGAAGTGGTGAGGCCTGCTCGGGTAAGGAATGCCAGTGTGATGCAGAAGGCCAGAAACATATCCGGGGTTGACTACTTCATGTCCAAGTTCGGGAATTTCCCCAAGACCATTCGACAGCCTTTCCATGTAGTAGCGAGCCAAAAGTTGCTTATGAACAAACCAAAATCGCTCACCACGTCTGTCTTTGGACAAATGAACTGTCTCTCCACCGAGCCAGAACGGGTAGGCCAAATGTTCGTTGTAGTAGAAAGCGTTCAGACAGTGGTCATGGGTGAAATATGCGACGGAATTATCTTCATTGAAGTAAGGCCACACAGTTGCGTTCCACCTGATCACAACGTCATTGTTCCATATATAAGTCGAAGGGTGGTGTTTGACCGAGTGTTGACCTTGCACGTTTATTCTCTGTGCGGTGGTCATAATTTCTCCATTGTGGAAGAATGATGGAAACACTTCGTAGATAGGTGGGATAACAATCCCCTGAGTATCGAGACGATGTAGGATAGCGACAGATAGAACGTAAACAAAAAGCCCTTCGTTGTGAATATTTCTGAAGTAACAAGCAGTTTTGTAGAATGTGGTGTAATCCTTTGCGGAGTAGAGGACGTGGAATACAGTCACAGCCTCAAATAGGTGAGCATTGTGGAGGATGTCAAAGGGTACTCCGCGAGGTAGAATATGATTACTCTCAAACAACTTGCTCCAAATCTTGAGAGCAGTAGTGTTCTGAAAAAAAAACAAATGAAGCAACGTCTATTCAAAATTTTTAAATTTACGAGTATGAAGGGCCAAGGGTTAACCAATTGTAGATAAAAAAAACTTACGCTGAAATGTTCAATGTTCTTCTCAATGTCCCAGGAGGTGAGGACTGTCAGTTGTTCGGGGATGAAGGTTGGCTCCTGTACATGGTAGAACAGCTCTATCAGCTCCTTTTGCTTCTTCAAAAATGTCTGATCAGCTGAAAATTATAAACAATACACTAATTATCACTATCTTTCACTTTATTTATTTTTTGACATCTATATTATGTATATGTGGCAGCAAAATTGTATGATTAGTTATTTTACTTACGGTCAGGCAAATTGTATAATTCGTCCGTATGTAAACGGTCAGGTAAAATGTAAAATGCTGTACGCCGATTGTAAAATGTCGAGCCAGGCAAATTTTAATAATTCGCCCGTATAGAAACGGTCAATGCTGAGTTAGGCAAATTGTCAAAATGCCGTACGGCAGATTGTAAATGAGCGATGAGGTTCGGTCAGGTTTGATTGATTTAACTGTCAAAGAGCCTCGTGAAGCGAGGCTTCCCGCCCTCGCCATTATAAAATTTGCCTGACGTTTGCCTGACCGTATGTATAATGATAAATTATACAGCATGCCTGCAACATATATACCTATATACTATAATATTATGAGTTAACCGTAGGTATTTAATTTAGTTAATAATTCTTTCATAACGCGTGTTAAGAGTTCATAAATCCCATACAAACGTAGTATTCGATTCATTTGTTAACCAAGGAACCGATTTTGAAATAATTTTGTATCAATAATCGGGTGACGTATATCTGTGTCTGTACCGCATCACTTTTTTGAAAAACGAAACAGGAATCCATTATTAATCAATAAACTTGTTTTTAAGGTAAAAGACGAAAAACAAGTGCATTGGATTTAAATGGATTCCTGTTTCGTTTTTCAAAAAAGTAATGCAATACCGACACAGGATAACGTCATCCGATTAGCGATATAAAATTATTTCAAAATCGGTTGTTTGGTTAACAAATGAATCAAATACTACGTTTGTATGGGATTTATGAACTCCAGCGGGCTCTTATGATGTTCTTCTATCATAATAAGGAGATCTAATGTTGACTCACCGTTCTGATGTGGGAGCACCTTTTTCGCCGGTTCGGCGAGACCGCCGACCGCGAGCAGCGCCAGAACGACCACCACCAGTTGCGCCATGGTCATCACTAGCCCTACTCGATCTACACCTGCTATTTATACTAGCTCCAAACTAGATAACAATAACCTCTTGCATGTATTACCTTTATCGTACCTAGGTCAATATTATATTATCGTGTAAGAAAGTCGTTTCTTTCTTAAGGACGTCTTATTGCCCGCAGTCAAGTATAAGGGGATGATGCTCTAAGTGTTAGTGAAATAAAACATAAAATTGTGCGAACTTTGACGAAGTGTGGTTTATTTTGACTCTTTAAATTTGTTCCTTTTGGTGTAGGGGTAAAGATGAGGGGTAAAGTGAATTGAGTCACGTAATTAAAAACGTCGTAAGCGCTAGGAAATTTATGGCGCTTACGCGTTTTTTTCACCGTATAACGTGCATTATGGGGTATAACATAATACGCGACCCAAAAATACACGACTTGTGAATGTACGCCCGATAACTCGTGTCATGAACTTGAACTGGATAAAATGCGTCACCTGATAATACACGATCTGTGAATGTACAGCCTTATACCTCGTATCATGGACTTGAACTGAATATAAAGTTTGTACCTAAAAAGAACCTTGTTCCTGATGGAGCTCCCTCGACCGCACCTGTTTTTTTTCCTTTTTTTATGTTTTTGACCCATTATTATTCCGAACTGATCCTGACTTCTGATTCTGACTTAATAATTTCGTACTGATTTTCTAGGAACCTAGAGTCAATTTTCAAAAAAAAAAGTTGTTCAGTATGATGAGTAGAAGCCCCAGTTAACGGGACCTACACCAATTTAGTTACACCCTGTATAAGTATCGTTACAAGTCCTAATAAATTCTAAACTATGCTATGGTGGTAAGCATCTATATTTTGTACATGATTTAGTCGTTTTTTAGGGCGGGGCTTCCCTCCTAGACTTCCACCTTCTAAGTTGTGCAAGCAGGAGGACGCGACGAGGCTGCAAAGCTAGTTTCAAAACGTAGGTACCTATGATACAAAAACAGCTTCATGCGATCGCATATGTTTAGAATCATAGCCAATCAAAGTACATACTCACAAAATTATGGAATCCTAAACCTGAAAGGAAGAGTTATGGTAGGAATAAAATTTAAACACCACTTTATTTCTGTTATTTTTCAGTAATACGAGTAAATCGGTTTTATGCACAGATAAGACAAAAAATGCCGCTCGTTATATGATTTCAGTGGATTTTAAAGCAAGCTATTCGCAAATTATTTTCAAAATCTGAAATACCGATCTATGCTCGGAGTCTTCTAGGCATTTAGCGCCATCTACTGTTGAGTAGCTAAACTAAACTAATTAAATTATTTGTCGTGTAAAAATTTATTTTCTCGGGATAACACCTATCTAGAATTGGTAAGTTCCGGAATATTGAACATTATCTAAATACCAAATTTCATTCAAATTTTTCTTATGGTTAATGTAAAATAATTTGAATTCCACTTCACAGTTTCTGTGGTCAGGTTTTAAAAAAAGTGAACTGAGTAAAACTCGCGTGGAGAGGGTTCCGTACAATGCCAAAGTCAAATACAAAATATCACATTTGAAATCCTCACAGTAAGACGCGAAATAACTGCTAGTAGCGCTATCTAGTGGTATTTTAGAGAACTATTTAGAGAACTTAAGTGAACGTAATATATTGAGTTCACCACTTTTTTTTCAATTGATGGAATTCTTATAGGCAATGAACTATATTTTGCATTTTTTTCAAAATTTTAGGCTCAGTAGTTTCGGAGATCAAAAGGGGGGAATAGTCAATTTTGTCTTCTTTCATGAATAAAATCAAAATTATTTATTTTACAATAATGAATAAATATATATTGGAGATCCTCATAACGAGCCCTTTCATTTGATATTGACACAGTAAGGTTTGCAAGTTATTATTTTTTTAATTTCCCAATTTGTCCCCCGAAAATGACCCTTACTTTTAAAAAAAATATTTATTTACTGTACACATTTGTGTTTGGGTCATAGGATTACACCATACTACCAAATTTCACCTGATTTGGTATAGTAGAGTCGGAGCAAATTGGCTGTGACAGATGGATGGACAGACAGACAGACGCACGAGTGATCCTATATGGATTCCGTTTTTTTTTGTACGGAACCCTAAAAAGGGATTTAGCCCCATTTTTGGCAACGAACAGAGTTGTAGATATTTGATCTCTAGACAGATTTCATTTTATGCGGTTCAACTCCAGACTTCGAGGCAAAATTAAAAATAAACTTGAATTAAATTATAGATATAACACCGACAAACCTCATTGTGGGCAAGAATTAAAAATAAAGCTAAAGATATAACATTTTTAGTAGTCTAGGATCAATAATTTCCGAGATCGGGCTATTCCAATTTTGACAGCTGTCATCCAAAGTGAAATCCTCATCAGACCGATCTTATAGACGGGATTATTATTGTTTTTCTCCGTGCTGTAGTATCTTTCTGGATAAAAATGTATTGACACTACTTCTACTACGTTTACCACAAACATTAACGTAGTTTATCGCTCGTCACACAAACTGTCGCTAACTGCGACGCGACACGCGTTACATAATACTCCGGGCAAATGTAAAAAATGTAACTTTGAAAGTTGTACTTTTTGAAGTATTTTTTTTATAATATTAATTAATATTCATTTAAACTATTTTACAAATAATTGTTAAATTTGTTTTTTTATTTCATGATTTTCTAATTTCTACAACAATCGAAATTTTCCTTTTTTTTTCTTTTTTTTTATTGCGGAGAAGAACCAGCTGCGCGGTTGGGTACCTGAGTTAGGCCTCATCGGCGGCATTACACAGTTGTCGAGTTAGCCTGGTTGTCTCCTGGGCACCACTGTGCGAGCAGTAAACACTACCGTAGATTATTTTATCTACGCCGGTATCAACCATCACCCACAAAGTGGAAAAACAGGAATCCTCAAGGTTCCGGAGACACTTGCAGCAGATGTTGTCACTAACAAAAAGAGGCGGAGTCCGGCGTGCGCTTTAAAATTGTGCTCCAGAGAATAACCTGGGCACTGCAGATAAGCTACGTCTGCCGGTTGTCTGATTTGCGTCTCCGTGATAAAGAGCAGCTGCGGTTTCTCGGTCTCGAGGTGGTGATGGAGCGCAACGAGATAAGAGTGCAAACTCTGTGATGTTGGCGAGGTGCACTTTAAGTGGAAGAAAGTGTAGCCGCTGTGGAACCTTTTTCCTTTTCTTATTTATCATAATATTTTGGGTGGGGGACGAACAGACAAGAAAGGCGGCAGTTGTACGAGGCGCTGAGAAGAATCCAGTAGCGAGCACAGGGTCGCTGCACTGAAGGAGAGACTAGCCTGGAGACCGCGGGGATTCCCGAACCCCTCCGGAGATGGCCATCGGGTCCTCCCGTCCAATCAATTGTCACGATGGAGCATTCCAGGATTTTTTGTGAGGTGGCGGGGCAGCCGTTCATAGGTGGCTTGCCTACTAATTGGGCCCCCTACTACCTACGGTCGGCCAGCGGTGCACCGTGCTTTGGATCCCGCTGCCCTCCACTAGCCGCCAAGTGCAGCGATACTCTGACACTGAAACGGCATACTAACTCAGCGCTACTGCACAGACCCGCCTTCCCAATGGCTTCTCAAGGCACCATGCCGGAACACGACAGTGGTTGCTTGGTTGCAAGACTTTGACTTGAGGGTGGTAACTAGCCACGGTCAAATCCTACCACCAGCAAAAACGCCAGAGCCTCGTTCGTTATACAGCAGGGTATACCGCTGGCAGGTGAGGTTTGTTTGGGTCTTACACTGCACATAGATTTATACACGTTGAGTTAATATATTTTTAAATTAAATTATCAATTGTATTATCGCAGTTCATTAAGACAATGAACTACTTTATTATGCTTATTATTAATTGTATACGAATGAAGAAATAAAATTATAAGTTACACCCGTCATGCGGCAAGCGTACTTCGGCTCGGCGGTTTCACCATTTTCGCTATTTTGTTCTTTCTCCATCTATTTTATTCGTCATTAAATAACCTATCCTACTGTATAAGAAAGTATCATCATCATCATATCAGCCGAAAATCGTCGACTGCTGGACAAAGGCCTCAGCTGCCCGCATCCATCGGCTTCCGCGATCTTCACCAGGTCGTCGGTCCACCGCGTGGGAGGCCTGCCTGAAGAAAGTATACTATCTTAAATATAGAATTTTTCCATTGTGCAGGTATTTTTTATTTATCTATCTAGGTTCCGTACCTCAAAAGGAAAAAACGGAACCTTCATAGGATCACTTTGTTGTCCGTCCGTCTGTCTGTAAAGACCGTTTATCTCGGGAACGCGTGGAGGTATCGAGTTGAAATTAAAACCATATACTTCGGTCTACAGTCCCTTGAAGTAGTGAAAAAATTAAACTTCTAAGTTAACGTAAAAAAACGTACAGCCGTTTATGCCGCAAAAATGTATATTTCGACACTCTTAAGGGAATCAATATTCATAGGGTATTTCCTGAAGACCTAGAAATATGAAATTTGGTAAGTAACACCGTCTTACTCTACAAGTATAGGGAAAAACCTGAAAAATTTACATTTGTAATAAATCATTAAACAATATGTAGTCTTTATTTAAAGTACGTAATCTATATATATATAACTCAAAGGTGACTGACTGACTGACATAGTGATCTATCAACGCACAGCCCAAACCACTGGACGGATCGGGCTGAAATTTGGCATGCAGGTAGATGTTATAACGTAGGCATCCGCTAAGAAAGGATTTTGGGAAATTCCCACGGGAACCGCAAAAATCGGGATCTGCGCGGGCGAAGCTGCGGGCATCCACTAGTCAATTATATGCAAGGAACGGTGGACTAAATTTTGAATTGAGTTAACCGTGTCATGTGGGGTATCATAATATGAAAGGACATCATTAGCACAAGCTGCTTAAACAGATTTTTAAACGACTTCAAAAAAGGAGGAGGTTTCTCAATTCGACCGTATATATTATTATTTTTTTATGTTTGTTCGCGGATAACTTCGTCGTTTATGAATCGATTTTGACGATTCTTTTTTGTTGGAAAGAAGATATCCCAAGGATGGTACCATGATAAGAAAACCAGGATCTGATGATGGAATCCCAGGGAAATCGAGGGCAACCCTCAAATTTAATAGGCAAGTATTATGTGTTTCAAACGTTTTCTAAAGCTATTAAAGTATTTGCATTTGGCAGTCATTATCTCATGATGATGAGCTGATTAAGAAAGGTACTACTTATTAACGGGTATGAGTTAGGGGGTAATTCTTTAAATATAGATAGATACGTAGGTACGCATAGACCGATAGTTGTATTCTTTCAGGTTATTCAGATGAGCTGATGATGAAAGATTCAACTCTAATGTTGCTGAGATGATGATGGAAGCCACAGGACTCTGTATCTTTTAATGAAATACATGCATTATGATTTGATGATTCCTATTGGCGACTTGGTGATTGGGTTTAACGTGGTTAGATAGACAGCATTATCACTAAAAATAAAGGAAATAAAAAAAAAGTTTAAATTAAACTGAAAAACGACTTCAAAATGAAATTTACTCAAAAGTATGAAATAATATTATTATTACACTTAAATATACGACATTAACCAACAATAACGAAATCAAAGGTGGCTGGGTACGAATTAAATTAGGTGCCTAAATTTTTTTTGAGGTCGGTGTCAGCAAACCATTGAATGTAAAACATTTGATACGTAAGTAGTTGTGTGCTGACACCGAGCTCAAAAAAAATTTAGGCACCTAATTTAATTCGTACCCAGCCACCTTTGATTTCGTTATTGTTGGTTAATGTCGTATATTTAAGTGTAATAATAATATTATTTCATACTTTTGAGTAAATTTCATTTTTAAGTCGTTTTTCAGTTTAATTTAAACTTTTTTTTTCAATCATTTTAATTATGTATAGTTTTTAATTTATGACTACTATATTGATTATATTATTGTACTAGCTTTTGCCCACGGCTTCGCCCACGTGGACATAGCTTTTATGACTCTTTTTGAGGGTGAGTGGTGCGCGAGCCGCAATCAGCTCGCAAGCGTGGACATGAGTTTTCTCCAGGTACCTCAGGAACTGTATCGGGCTATTCGGATTAGCAGTCTTTGTCACTTCCCCCCCCCCCAACAAATTCTATACAAAAAATAACTTTAATCCGTTGCTCCGTTGCGACGCCACTGACGTGGTTAGGTTAACCAGTTGTCCCCCGATCCCTCGGGAACTATGTCAGGATATACTTATTAGTAAATTATATTTTCCACCTCATCTCTGTGCTAAAAATCACACCAATCCATTTTTTCGTTACGATTTTAAATAAATTTGCGAACAAAGAGTATTGTTTTAGTTTCCTCAGGAACTGCATCGGGCTATGATAATTTCCACAGATAAAAGGTTGACTATTTAATTTCCAGTGATACAGGCTACCTGCATGCCAAATTTCATCAAGATTGGTAGAGGTGTTGAAGTGTGAATAGGTAACAAACAAACAAACACATTTTCACATTTATAATATTAAGTAAGTATTTCTAAATCTTAAATAAAATATAGAGCGTCGGTGGCGAAACGGTTAGGGCCACTACCTCTTATCCGGAAGGCCGTGGTTCGAATCTGCCACTTACCAATATCTATACGAATATCGATTTCATACTGGAATGTACGTTTATCCGACGCTCTTACGGTGAGAAAAACATCGTGAGGAAACCTGCACACGCCTGCGAAGAAATTCGAAGCTTATGTGTGAAGTCAATCAACCCGCAATGCGCCCACGTGATCGTCTAAGGCCAGATCGCCCTAACTCAGGGCAGGTCGAGCCCCTTGGTTGGGACCTATATAAACTGATATGATGAAATAACACATTACCAATATTATCAAAAAACTAATTCAAATCGTTATAGGTATCAATCTAGTAATCAAATTTCCTAACAATATTATTATGGGTCAAATCCTCGAGTCGTACGTATAAGACGCACTTCTCGTTGCCGCGCTGGAAAGCAATAGACAACCTTAGCAGCAGGTAGAACCTCACGTCACATCTCCTCTCTCGAAGGCGAAGGCCAATCTCCTTTGTGAAGGCAAAGCCCTCTGAAGGTTCAGCAGCCGGTTGTCTCACAGACCAGCGGCACAAATTAGTAATTTGCCTCCAAGACAGAGTACTTATTATGCTTCTTTCTCGCCGCAAATTGAGCAGCAGTTCCGTACGGCAGAGGAGTGAGGCAGAAAAAGTGGCTTCCCAAAGCAGACACGTTCCTCTCTGCCATAGCACCTGTTTAAAACCTCCGGCCTTTTGCCATCAGATCGACTAAAGCCCGGCCGGCGGTTGCATCAAAGATGGAATATTCCATCTGGCCGAGACCAGTGCCCTCCGAGTGAGGTCATTAAGGAATTAGTGACGTGGGAATCTTCACAAACACGACTGCAACTCAGTGAGTGATGGACAGTTGCCTCCACCGTGGACCCGCAAATACATTGATGAGGTTCACAGATATTGATATTGCAGGCGGAGAGCAACTGCCACACGCAAATAGTCGCCGTCAGAAGAGTTCCCATATCTGTGCCTCCTGTTAAAAGATGCTAAACTCGATTTATGTGTTTTTATTTTTTTACATGATTGGAATCTGTAAAAAAATACCTCTCTGTTCGTCTATGAAACACATCGCTACGTACCATAGTTCCAGAGTTTAAAGTAGCGTATGCTGAAAAATACATAAAAGAAATCCACTCAAAAGTATGAAAAAATATTTTAATGTTTTAATACAACTTAAGCGCGTTTTATTATCCCTGCAGCGCCATCTATTGAAATTCTGCTACTATGATTATAATGTTTGGTATGTGTAGCTAATAAATAAAAAAAAATTCTCTATTGTTATTATTGTAAGTATCGATAGATAATTTCCCACGGGACCTCTTTAGTTTTCCGGGATAAAGGATACCCGACTATACAATGATGGTCAAAACACCCCATCTCAATGTAAAGGTTTCATATTGTTACGTTGAGCCAATCTAAAGATACAATTTTTTGCATTCCTGTAGGAACCCAAATTTTTTTGGGATTCACAATGTCCCAGTTTTAGTTCGCGATAAGGGTATCAACGTGTAAAATTTGATTGTAATAGGTTAAGCCACATTTGCGTGGTGAGCCATTCTATAAATGAATACTTTTGATTTTCCCACGGGAACTCTTGAATTTTCTGGGATAAAAAGTATCCTATATGTTAACCCGGGCTATAAGGAACCACCATACAAAATTTCATCAAAATCGGCCCGGTAGTTTTTGCGTGATGCGCGAACATACAGACAGACAGACAAAAATTCCAAAAGTTGTTGTTTTGGCCTCTGTATCGTTAGTAATGTCCACCACAGTTATTATTTCCCAAAAATATTTCATGTACAGACACGGCCCCGTTACAGTTTTATTATATTATAGATTTATAGGTAGGTACCTAATAATTTTGGTGTATGTAGTACCTAACAGTTTGCTATGTTATTATATACATAATGTACGTACACATTTGTACGGACCCTCGGTGGGCGAGTCCGACTCGCAATTGTCCGGTTTTTTACGTTATTTTTTTCCTACAAAACTATTTTAAAAAAAACTTACCACGTTATAGACTTATTTACAGTATTACTACACAATATACTTATTTATACTAATAAATACACACTAATAAAACACACATATTTTTATACAAATTTATTTAAAAATATCCAAAAAAAACTACAAACATTCTGTATAAAACACAGCGCTGCGCGGCCATTTTAATACGACGAAACAATTATGCAACGACGACACGAAGGTACAGTATCGTATGCTATATTATACTCTTTGGTACTATTGTCATCCTTTGTTCCACTCTGCTTTCAAAGTAAATAAGGTTAAAACTGCAAAAACAGCACTTCAAATGCCTCAATTGGGCTTTTTTTCCAAAAAATCCAACATCCAAAAAAAAGTTGAATTAAGAATAACGTTATTTTTTAAAATCTACTCAAAACTAATTAACATGAAAATGATTTTCTGACAAGGTCACGCGCTCACCCCGCCTTCTACTACGATACGCAAGTTAAAAGCATGGCGTATATGCGATAATTGTCATAGTTTTTTTAATCATATCGTTAACAAAAATAGTGAACGAGAACATTGGTAGACAGGCGTCAATGAACTTTTATCCAGATTAATACGGCTCATACCATACATATATTTACGAAGCAATTTTTTTTACTCCATTAAACGTACAAAAAAATAAAGCTCAGTTTTCACGGCAACACTAAGCGTTAAGACGGAGAAGTTGAAATTTCCCAAGATTGTAGATCATAATATTAACACTAACAAATTAAAACGTAAATTACTTTAAAATATTTTATATTTTACCCAAAATAGGGTCTGAAACAGGGGGTCAAAATTTAAAAAGGGAAGATTGTGGGGGGGGGGGAATCTAATGGCTTCGTGTAGGGGAATTTGGGGAATACCAAGATTTTTCGTCACTTCATAATAAAGACATCAATAAACATTCACTTGTACAGAAACAAGCTCCAGACTCCAGACCCTTTACAATCCTAACCAGATCTAGTGTTCTCCAATATCTATGAATAAATGATTTCTTGCTTCATAGAAAAGACATCAACTAGCAATCTTATTAATAAGACTCAGCTCTGTCAGCAGAGAACTCATCGAAACAATCAGTAGAGCCCAAACTACATTTATGTCGTTAAGAAGTTTTATACAATATTTGAAGTAATAAAAGTAATGTACATAAAATAAAATAACATTTCGAAAACCTAAAAATTTTTAGGTACAAACTTTTAATATTGCATTGTAACGCGATATACATATACTTGCAAAATTTCAGCTCAATCGGAAACCGGGAAGTGGACCAAATTTAACTTGCAAGATTTCATTACAGACACCGGGACATGTGAAACTAATATAAAGCTTGTATGAGTAACACAGCTCTATTTAGTCTTAACATTTAAGTAATATTGCTCTCATACTATCCACGGAAACACACGGCAGTAATCATTCATTGTCTCCCCCTTTTGAAAATCGCTAAGATACAATATTCAAGGAATTGTTACGAAACATTTTTACGACAATCAGACAAACCACAGTCACAGATTTATAGTTTTGAACGTTTTAAAAAACTTTAATAAAGATAATAATAATTTTAATTATAATATTCAAATAGTAAAATCAAAAGTAAAAAAAAACTTTTAAAAAACAAGCTCTTATTTAAATGCGCTAAAAATAAAAAATAATATCATTTATTATCCACTTATATTATTTAAGGTCATTCATTACACAATTAATATGATACAAAATGCTTGTCGCGAGATTTAAGTACTCTTCACTTAGTTTGAAAATTTCAATATTTACTTAATCAATTTATTTAATTAACTTGTTTATCTACACTAGTAGGTAGTGATCCACAGACAATTCCATCTCAGTATCATAATCGAGGACTCCAAAAACCCAAGCACACCACAATTCTAGGCGGATTGGAGTAACTGAGTTTATGTTCAGCATCTTCTTTTTTTTTAAACTCGCATTCATATTCTCAGTAAGTCCTTTCATTTGATATCCATATTGTAGGCAAGCATTAGAAACTTAGTCTGCCATATTGGATTTTCACTTTATTTTTCGAGTTATTCTCAGAAATCCCTTTCATATTTTGAATGCATTAAAAAGAATTAGTCCGCAATTATGGGTGTTCTGTCATTGTTGGATTTGGAATAAAGTCACACATCAAAACTGAATGTGTAATGTGTATACAAAATTTCAGCTCAATCGGCTGAAGACATCTGCTTCAAAACTGAGTTTCAAGCTTTCGTAGTCCGCCCAGTCAGCCATATTGGATTAAGAATGACGTCACTTTATTTTTCGAGCTATTCTTAACAAGCCATTTCATTTGATACCCATATTGTAGGAGTGCATTAAAAATAAGTAGTCCGCCACCTGGCTCGGTTGAAGATATCTGCTTCAAAATAGTGTTGCAAGTTCCACCCGAACAAACATACACACATTGCAAGTTAAATAGAAGCTTGTAAAAATCAAACTGCAATAGGAATACAATCCAGCTCTTAATAAATAGCATTTAAAGGAGGATGGGACAAACAAAATGAATGCAACAATAACAGTTATTATTTTAAGTAACCTGTGAGTTGCTTTCGTCCGTTTTGTTGACATAACATTAAATCCGGCCTTTGTCGTCCAAATTATCTTTTTATCGTCATTCTTGTTCTATTTTTGTCTGTAAATAATAAGAAAAAGCGAGAGATGTACCAGTACAAAGAACAAAAATTTAATAAAAACACTACTGCATAAAAATATTACCCATCTTTTTTGGAAAGTCGAGCAAAATGTGTCCTATGTCACTCACGGGGTCGAGACGAATCTAACCATACCTGGCACTCTAAACTCCATTGAAGCGTTTAGTTAGCATATATCGTGGACTAAAAAAACATACATACATACATATATTAGACCTGAACACATTACATTCCTTTTTTTGTAAGCAGTCGTTTAAAAAATACTGGTGCGTAGGTAACTACTTATCTTTATATATATAATTCTACTGTAGGTGTGAATGTCACTGAACTCCTCCTAAACGGTTGGACCGATTTGAATGTTTTTTTTTGTATGCGTTTGGGTGGTGCCCTGGATGGTTTAGATTCACAAAAATCAGCCCTGCATGTGGCGCTTGTAGTGTAGTGTAGTGTAGTGTAAGGTGGAACGAACTTCGCCGGGACAGCTAGTGTTTTATAAAGTATAAGGTAAAACTGTACTAAATAATCGCCTCCGTGAGTTACACTCCCGGCAGAATCTTTCGTTTTACTTTGAAAGACTGGGTTTGGTTGGTGGTAGAGTATTTTTCTAACCCCACCTATCTAGCTACCATCATCTTACCTAAGTTTTCTCGCCAAACATCAACGTAAGCAGCGTTGATGTGCTTCGGCTTCAGTTTTAACCACCTCCGTAGCATAGTGGTTAGTTCATTAGTTTAAATCAGGAGGTCGCGGGTACGATTCCCAAAGGATTCTCACTTTGTAAAACATGTTTTAGTTGGTGGAAGGGCATTTTTTACGCCCGCCTGGCTAGCCACCACTATCTAAACTAAGTCTTGACGCTAAACTCTAATGTTTACACCATTTAAGGACTTAGATAAAGTGTTCCGTCAATCTTGGTAAGCCCGCTTCCCTCTTGGGCATCAGCGTCACTCACCATCAGGTGAGAGGGTGCCACGGGCGGGCTCACGGTATTATCTAACGTGAGGATCACTTACTGATTACCTATATTATACGAGGTCACTAGTTTTCACGGTGGAGCGGTCATAGTTCAGTTCATTTGCGTAGTTTGGTAGATCACGCAGGTTAACTGACCTGAAGCAGGGTCGTTACCTGGATGGGTTTGACTGTTATTGGCATTTTTTCGACCCATTCTGTGCTTTAAAAGGCGCGTGAAGTCGTTAGTGTCAGTTGCTATCACTAGATGGCAGTCGTTAAGCCGTGTCAGATGCCTCACTAGGCGGCTTGAAAAGCTTCTGACAGTACAGGGTATACTAGTCCTACAACCTCCGGCAATCCGGACCATGTGTGGAGTATGAAGGCCACACGTTGCCAACTTTGGGCGGAGACGATTACGAGTTGTTGACTAAAGCCTTTTCATCAGGATAGGTAGAATAAACTCATTTATAAAAACAAATATTTTTTTAGGTACAAGCTTTCATTTGAAAATAATTTTGATTGTTTCGTATTGTAAGTACTTATTCAAGTAGTCCTCTTAAAAAAATTCCAACTAAATTTGACCCTCTTCTCGTTTTCCGATTGAGCTGAAATTTTTAATACACGTTTAGTTTGGATGACAAATGTATCGTTAGCTAAGTGACGTCATTTGCAATCCAATATTGCTGACCATTTTTTTTGCACCCCCATGATATGGCTAGGCCCTCTTAATATTGATGATGATGATACGGGTAAATCAAATCAAATGTAAATCAAATCCCATGATATGGGTAAGGTAATTAATAAAAAGCAGGAACAGAGTCGCTCGTGTTCTAACACAGGTATTTACTTGCCGAAATGGTAGTCCGTTTGGCGCTTTGTCGATATCTAAGGTTTTCTCGATATCGAAGAACAATGAAGTGATTAACTGATAAGGTACTGATAAAAGCAATGATAGCGGCATCATTTGCGCGGTCACCTCCACCTCCACCTCCACCTCCACCTGACGCATTTTTGATTTTCAATAAAAGTTTAGGTATTTTATTGAAAGAGCGATGCAATACCTTCGTTAAATGAACGCCGACTCATTATAATGTGATAAACGGTTCAACCGCGTCCAATTAATTATCAATATAGATAGAGAGACAGAGCCGCCAACGACAACACGAGCATAACTCATATAAACACTTTATAAGTTTTCTTAATTAATTAAATCTGCATTTTTTTTATTCACAATTGGTAAGCCCTTGGCATAATCTCACCTGATGGTAAGTGACGATGATGCCGAAGATGGAAGCGGGCTTACCAAGATTTCCCAACGCAATGGAGAACTGGCTATCTTATCTTCAAGTCAGAACACATCAATTTTGTTAACACTGATGTTTGGCGGTAAGACTTAAATAAGATGATGGTAGCTAGCCAGGCGGGCTTAGAAAATGCCCTACCACCAACCAAACCGAGTCTTACAAGTTGACCCCACTGGGAATCGAACCCGCGACCTCCTGGTGTGAAGCGACTGGGCTAGCCATAACGCCACGGAGGCGGTTAACCTCAGCAACAACACATAGGTACAACGCACACCCTACACCGGTGGGCCTAGAAGCACGAATTTTTTCACTTGATTTCCTTTACAAAGTAGATACCTTTACAGACACTATCAAAGACACTCAAAAACTATCGCATTAAAAAGGTAGTATACAGGTTGTAACAAAATTGGTGTAGGTCCCGTTAGCTGAGGGTTCTGCTCGTCATACTGAACAACTTTCTCCAAGGAACCCATAATCAATTCTCAAAAAAAAGGACTCTCCATACTAAAATGTACAAAAAAGGGTCGATCAGCTGATCGATTTGTATAAGGAGTAAAAAAAAATTTTTATGTTTTCAAAAAAGTCGTAGAACAAAAGTTGTTCAATATAATGAGTAGAAGCCCCAGTTAACGGGACCTACACCAATTTTGTTACACCTTGTATATTTTTAAAAATTTACGTCATTGTTTTTAAGCTATTGCATAGCTTTTATCGCGGGCTTTGAGCGCGGCGACCGAATCAAGAAATTCCGTAACGAAAATAAAACCTAACACCCCACGCTCGGCCGAGTTCTAAAAAACTTACAGTGCCATCTATTAGCGATTTGCGGTACTAAAAGGACATAGTCAACTTTACTGGTGTAACTTTCTTAGTGTTAATTTATTACATAAACATTCCGCTCCCTAAGGACTATAATATGGTACTAGTAAATACTGCTTAAATAAAAAAAATATAAATAATTTTAATTGCATAAGTTGATAAAAAATGCTATGCAATAGCTTTACCGCGGCAATCCCTGAGTGCCACACGTTTTTTTATTTTTTTAAACATCGCATTATTAAAATTAGTAAAAGGTAGGATATTGTGACAAGCCCCAATATATCAGTACGTCTCTCGCACCGGCGGGGCCGTACGTCCGAACTTTTGACGCGTGAGTAATTTATTGGGCCCAAAAAAACAAATTACAGGATTGCCCACACATTTGTTGTGTGGAACCCGGGCCCAAGGTGGTTGATTCGGGTGCTACCGCAAAAAATGATGCGCGCGCGCCTGCGGCAACGGTATTAACTCGCTACTTGCGCCTAAAACAGCTAATGAAGGAATTCGGCGCGGAAAAAATGTATATGTTTAATAATTGGAAGGGAGAGTCGGTGGCGTAACGGATAGTGCCGCTACCTCCTGTCCGGGAGGTCGTGGTTCGAGTCCTACCACGTACCAATGTGTTTTCGAATTTCAATTTTATATGGACGTTTATATGTATGTTTGTTTAATTATTTTTATTATTATTATTATCATTTATTTTCAGACAACAGAGATCCAGAACTTGTTAATAAGACTAAGCCTATGTTAGTTTTTTTTTTTATTATAATAATACTATGTCAATAATTAATAGTTAACAAACAGAGAGTATAAAGTAAAAATTGTCGGTAATTTTATTTTATTTCAAATCTAATCAAATCATTTATTTAAATACAATAATCTTCCTTTTTCTCTTTTTCTTCCGCTCTTTTTTCGAGCGTTTCACCTTTTAAGGAAAACATCGTAAGGAAATCTGCACATGCCTGCGAAGAAGCTCGAAGATTGTGTGTGAAGTTGAGCAGACGCGTGGTTGACCAAGGTCCGATAGCCTTAGGCTCGAGCCCCTCGGTAGGGACGTATATGAGCTGATGATGATGAATAATTAGAAACGTGTAACACCGACTTAAATCGCAGCAACCATTACAAATACAATTTTCGTACATTTTTGGTTTTCGTTAATTTCTTAAAAAAGTACTTAACCGAATTTAATAAAATTTATATAGGACTAACCTGACAGTATATCCTATCGAATAAAAACGATCTGAAAAGATATCGCGTAACAAACATACAAAAAAAACAGACAGTGGAAGGGAGAACCTCTTCCTATTGAAGTCGGCAGAAAAGACTCCTTCCACCGGAAAGCCGAAACTGAACAACTTCTTCTAAGAGCCTGCTTGATCTTCATCACAATCTTCTTCTGTATCCTGATATCGCCCAAAATCCGTTCTTAACTAACTACGTCAGGAATACACTAATTAGTCATTAAAATGCTAACGAACCAACAAGTAATCCCAGCGGCCCAGCGAGCCACGTTGCGTAACTACGTTTATTATTGAATCAATATGCATGTATCAATATTCATATTTCAATTCACATAAGTACCTATTTGTTTTGGAAGATGGCGACTCGTTCATTTTTCTGGCATCAATTACTCCGCGCGTGAGAGTGCATTCATTTAACTGTGTGTGCAGTGAAGAAGTTATCTCTGTATTACAGCTACTATAATTAACTTGATGACATCACTTTAATGTCAGCTATTGTTTTCTGTTACCATTATCTCCTGTTGTTACCCGATTTCAATAAAGGGTTATTTTTTTCTTGGGATTTTTTGTTCCCTCGTGGCATCCAAACAAGTAACTATTTAGTAATCTGTGTCCAAACTATATTATTATTACATACTTAATAATAATAGCTAGCCCGACAGTCAGTTGTCCTGTCCAAATTTCGTTTTGTGAATTACGCATATTATTTACTAGCTGTTTCCCGCGGCTTCACCCGCGTGGACAACGTTTCTATGACTTTTCGAGTGTGCGCAGTGCGCGAGCCGCAAGCGGCTCGCGAGCTTAAACAGAAGTAGCCTATGTGTTAATCCAGGTCCTAATCTATCTACCTACCAAATTTTAGGCAGATCCGTTAAGTAGTTTTTGCGTGAAGAAGTAACAAACATACACACTCACAAACTTTCGCCTTTATAATATTAGTGTGATTATCTTTCAAATCGTGTTCATAAAAAAATTCTATGGAAAAAACCGGCCAAGTGCGAGTTGAATTAGCACTGCGAGGGTTCCGTACCACCACCCATCTCTACACAACTACATGCTATAATGACAATGATGCCTATTCACACCCATCTCTACACAACTACATGCTATAATGACAATGATGCCTATTCACACCCATCTCTACACAACTACTACTATAATGACCATGATGCCTAATCACACCCATCTCTACACAACTACATGCTTTAATGACAATGATGCCTAATCACACCCATCTCTACACAACTACATGCTATAATGACAATGATGCCTAATCACACCCATCTCTACACAACTACATGCTATAATGACAATGATGCCTATTCACACCCATCTCTACACAACTATACATGCTATAATGACAATGATGCCTAATCACACCCATCTCTACACAACTACATGCTATAATGACAATGATGCCTATTCACACCCATCTCTACACAACTACATACCATAATGACAATGATGCCTAATCACACCCATCTCCACACAACCACATACTATAATGACAATGATGCCTATTCACATTACAAACAAAAGACTATAATAAACTTCGCTATTCAATTCGGACTCCTTGGCGCGAGTACGACTCACACATGGCCAATATTTATTATTTGTTATTTTACATGAGTATCAGTTCTATATTCACACCAAGATTCACGCTTGTATATGTTATCGTTTTTACGATAGAGCCAAATGAAAAATACTTCTAAAGACCCATGAAAAACACGTTTTTTGTATGGAGACCCCCTTTTTTTTCTGATTTTTTGTATTTTTTGTTACAGCGGCAAAAGAAATACAGATTCTGTGAAAATTTCAACTGTATAACTATTACGGTTAATGAAATACAACCTGCTGACGGACGGACAGACAGCAGGGCCTTGGTACTTAGATAGGGTCCCGTTGGTCACCCGTTGGGTGTACGGAACCTTAGGAAGCACTTTCAGGTTTTCCCGAACTTCCCAATGTTGTAGGCAAATTTTCTAAATTTATTTCCCAATAAATCTTATTCAGACTATTACGATCATTTAAAAAAAAAATCCAAATCAGTCCAGCCAGTGATGCGCTTACCACCGAGCAGAAGTTAATTTTAATCTTAATTGACTATTGTATCATTAGATTGGTCGCGAGTTTGTGACAGTTCAGACAACGTATAGGTAGGATAGATAGGTATGACATTCAATAATCTAACCAATGTTTAGAAATTAAAACCCGTCTGCATAAAAACATAACTATCCTTTTAGAGAAGTCAGGTAAAACTGTATCCTATGTCACTTAGTCACCCAGGGGTCCAAGACGAGCTAAAGGCACCCCGCACTTCAAAATCTATCAAACCGTTTAGCCACAGGCTCAGCCGAAGGAACAGACACTTACATACCGCTTTGGAAACTGAATAATACGTTCGTGCGCTCAAAATGCAATCAATTTTAAACCTTATTATATAAATAGATACTAACGTAATACATACACCCAAAAACCAAAATTTTCCTTTTTTTGCCAGTCGAGTAAAAATGTGTCGTTAATATGGGAGTTGGTTGCTTAGCCTCGTGCGATAAGGAGGTCCACACTGATAACAAACATTACGTAAGTCAGCAAGTACCTATACCTCGGGTGTCGTGTATTACTTACAGCAGCGGCGCAAGTACCTACACCTCGGGTCTCGTGTATTACTTACAGCAGCGGCGCAAGTACCTACACCTCGGGTCTCGTGTATTACTTACAGCAGCGGCGCAAGTACCTATACCTCGGGTCTCACTTACAGCAGCGGCACAAGTACCTACACCTCGGGTCTCGTGTGTTACTTACAGCAGCGGCGCAAGTACCAATACCTCGGGTCTCACTTACAGCAGCGGCACAAGTACCTATACCTCGGCTGTCGTGTATTACTTACAGCAGCGGCGCAAGTACCTATACCTCGGGTCTCACTTACAGCAGCGGCACAAGTACCTATACCTCGGGTCTCGTGTATTACTTACAGCAGCGGCGCAAGTACCTACACCTCGGGTCTCGTGTATTACTTACAGCAGCGGCGCAAGTACCTATACCTCGGGTGTCGTGTATTACTTACAGCAGCGGCGCAAGTACCTACACCTCGGGTCTCGTGTATTACTTACAGCAGCGGCGCAAGTACCTATACCTCGGGTCTCGTGTATTACTTACAGCAGCGGCGCAAGTACCTACACCTCGGGTCTCGTGTATTACTTACAGCAGCGGCGCAAGTACCTACACCTCGGGTCTCGTGTATTACTTACAGCAGCGGCGCAAGTACCTACACCTCGGG
Source organism: Coleophora flavipennella (assembly GCA_947284805.1). Taxonomy (NCBI): domain Eukaryota; kingdom Metazoa; phylum Arthropoda; class Insecta; order Lepidoptera; family Coleophoridae; genus Coleophora; species Coleophora flavipennella. Next base: position 655,108 of record OX369268.1, read on the forward strand.
TCTCGTGTATTACTTACAGCAGCGGCGCAAGTACCTACACCTCGGGTCTCGTGTATTACTTACAGCAGCGGCGCAAGTACCTACACCTCGGGTCTCGTGTATTACTTACAGCAGCGGCGCAAGTACCTACACCTCGGGTCTCGTGTATTACTTACAGCAGCGGCGCAAGTACCTACTCCTCGGGTCTCGTGTATTACTTACAGCAGCGGCGCAAGTACCTACACCTCGGGTCTCACTTACAGCAGCGGCACAAGTACCTATACCTCGGGTCTCGTGTATTACTTACAGCAGCGGCGCAAGTACCTACACCTCGAGTCTCGTGTATTACTTACAGCAGCGGCGCAAGTACCTATACCTCGGGTGTCGTGTATTACTTACAGCAGCGGCGCAAGTACCTACACCTCGGGTCTCGTGTATTACTTACAGCAGCGGCGCAAGTACCTATACCTCGGGTCTCGTGTATTACTTACAGCAGCGGCGCAAGTACCTACACCTCGGGTCTCGTGTATTACTTACAGCAGCGGCGCAAGTACCTACACCTCGGGTCTCGTGTATTACTTACAGCAGCAGCGCAAGTACCTATACCTCGGGTCTCGTGTATTATTTACAGCAGCGGCGCAAGTACCTATACCTCGGGTCTCGTGTATTACTTACAGCAGCGGCGCAAGTACCTACACCTCGGGTCTCGTGTATTACTTACAGCAGCGGCGCAAGTACCTACACCTCGGGTCTCGTGTATTACTTACAGCAGCGGCGCAAGTACCTACACCTCGGGTCTCGTGTATTACTTACAGCAGCGGCGCAAGTACCTACACCTCGGGTCTCGTGTATTACTTACAGCAGCGGCGCAAGTACCTACACCTCGGGTCTCGTGTATTACTTACAGCAGCGGCGCAAGTACCTACACCTCGGGTCTCGTGTATTACTTACAGCAGCGGCGCAAGTACCTATACCTCGGGTCTCGTGTATTACTTACAGCAGCGGCGCAAGTACCTATACCTCGGGTCTCGTGTATTACTTACAGCAGCGGCGCAAGTACCTACACCTCGGGTCTCGTGTATTACTTACAGCAGCGGCGCAAGTACCTACACCTCGGGTCTCGTGTATTACTTACAGCAGCGGCGCAAGTACCTACACCTCGGGTCTCGTGTATTACTTACAGCAGCGGCGCAAGTACCTATACCTCGGGTGTCGTGTATTACTTACAGCAGCGGCGCAAGTACCTATACCTCGGGTCTCGTGTATTACTTACAGCAGCGGCGCAAGTACCTATACCTCGGGTCTCGTGTATTACTTACAGCAGCGGCGCAAGTACCTATACCTCGGGTCTCACTTACAGCAGCGGCACAAGTACCTATACCTCGGGTCTCGTGTATTACTTACAGCAGCGGCGCAAGTACCTATACCTCGGGTCTCGTGTATTACTTACAGCAGCGGCGCAAGTACCTATACCTCGGGTCTCGTGTATTACTTACAGCAGCGGCGCAAGTCCCTATACCTCGGGTCTCGTGTATTACTTACAGCAGCGGCGCAAGTACCTATACCTCGGGTCTCGTGTATTACTTACAGCAGCGGCGCAAGTACCTATACCTCGGGTCTCGTGTATTACTTACAGCAGCGGCGCAAGTACCTATACCTCGGGTCTCGTGTATTACTTACAGCAGCGGCGCAAGTACCTATACCTCGGGTCTCGTGTATTACTTACAGCAGCGGCGCAAGTACCTATACCTCGGGTCTCGTGTATTACTTACAGAAGCGGCGCAAGTACCTATACCTCGGGTCTCGTGTATTACTTACAGCAGCAACAAACTCAACAGGGTGTTAAGTAAAATCGAGCATATTTTAGGGGGTTTTCAAGATTTTCAAGCGACTTCCAAAAAGGAGGAGGTTCTCAATTCTTTTTTTTAATGTGTTTTACCTCATAACTTTTGACTGGATAAACCGATTTTTATGATTCTTCTTTTATTTGAAAGCTAGTGCTTCTCATGTAGTTCCATATAAATTTTATCAAAATCGGTGTAGTACTTTATTAGAAAATTAACAAAACCCAAAAATAATAATTCAAGAAATTATTAAGTTGTTGCGATGGAAGTCGTTTTTTTAACGTGTTTAGCGTTTTCAATTATAAGTTGTCAAGATTTTTATTCAAAATAGCTGCAAATTACATTCTTTCTGATAGTTATAAAATATTAATTACATAATCGTACATGTTATTTGTGAAAAACAAAAAATCTGTAGTTAATAACGTCAAAATAGAATAATTGATATAAAACAAATTAATTATATTATTATTTGTCAGTATGAATAATCGTCAAAGTTTAAAGTGTTATAAAACAAATTAAGTCATTAGAACATGAAAACAATATAACACAAGAAGTTATACAATAAAATCAATGAATGCCTTTGACAAGAGTAGGCCAGTTCACACGGACAACACCTGGTCACGAGCGTAACGCGAGAGTGAGCCATCGCTCCCCTCAACCATATTAGAGGGAAAGGATCGACCCGGCTCCCGATGCGCCTGCGACACCATCCGCACGAACATTTAAGCGAACATACCTATTTAAGGGTTCACTTATTTAGGGGAGTTGTAACTTATGTAAGTCTTTACAGAGCAACTTTTGTTCTACTAGTTTGCTAAAATCGCGTTTCTGTTCTTTTCATACTCAGAATACAGAATAAATCGGAACCCGCGCACGACGAAGTAGTTTTGTTGTTTTGGCCCTTCTAAAGCCTGCATGCAGGTAGATTATTTTTGTGCGTAACGAGCAGTGGTTCTTCCTAACTTACCTAACTCAAAAAGTTTTGAAATCCGCCCTAAAATAGTAAAACTACAGCCAAGGAAAGGAAGGTAGGCGCGCAGTTTCTTAATGTCGCGCGCGTCATTCTATTGCCACTTTGTTCTTTAATCTGAGTTTTCATAGTAATGTAGAGCCCGCATATGGAACGCTACAGTCAGCCAGCTGACATTAGGAATTACGATGTCTTCTATCCTTGCCGCCTTCAAGGCCTGTTTCAAAGTTAATGTGTAAGATTTTCCCACCTGTCTTGAACTTATATATATTTTATATTAAGTATATATTTTATGTTAATTATTTCGGCAGCCCAAACAGCATCCTGAACAACTTTTGTTCTACGACTTTGCTGAAAACGTAAAAAAAAAATTACCAAATTAGTTTACTTACGTTTTAATGTAATATTAACTGTATTAAGTTTCTCCTCCTGTCTTGTATTTTATTCTGTACGTGTTTCGTTGCCCTCGTTAAGTCCTTTGTATATTTTATAAAAAAGATTAACTGGAATAGATCCCTCTAAGGGATAAGTCCGCCTTTGTACATAAGTAAATTCTTTAAATGATTGTTTTAAGTTTATATTTTTTACAATAAGGAGTAGGGTATACAAAGCCAACAAACCGAGTCTGTATACTGCACTGCTAGAGCAAAAATGTATGTATATATGTAGCATTATAATTTCATTTGCAAGATTTCGACCAAGATGAAATATTGAGTGTTCAAATGACCACCCAAACTAACATCTTCACTTCATCCAATAACAACAATGAGATTACGAGAGAGTCCTGTTAATCCTCTTACAGAAGATTAGATCTGTAGGTGACACCGCGCGCGACAGTGACAGTGACAGCAAGCAAACCGTAAAAATATTTTGCCAATATCACGTCACAACTGGTGGTCTTATCTCGTGCCTCCCTATTGTTGCGTGGTTCCACACTTTCTTTTTATTTTCACTTTTTAGGGTTCCGCACCCAAACGACGCCGACGAGATCCCATTACCTAATCTACTGCCGACCATCCGTGTGTTCGTGTGTCATATTTAATCTTTTAAACTGTAATCGGTGCAAGTTAAAATTTTCACAGAATGTGTTTTACTATGGCCTTTTAAGCCATTGCATAGCTTTTATCGCAGGCTTTAAGCGTGGCGACCGAATCAAGAAATTCCGTAACGAAAATAACCTAACACCCCACGAGTTCTAAAAAACTTACAGTGCCATCTATTAGCGATTTGCGGTGCTAAAAAACATAACACCCCACGCTCGGCCGAGTTCTAAAAAACTTACAGTGCCATCTATTAGCGATTTGCGGTACTAAAAGGACTTAGTCAACTTTACTGGTGTAACTTTCTTAGTGTAAATTTATTACATAAACATCCCGCGCCCCGAGGACTATATGGTACTGGTAAATACTGCATATCAAAAAAAAATTAATAAACAATTATAATTGCATAAGTTGATGAAAAATGCTATACAATAGCTTTACCGCGGCAGTCCCCGAGTACCATACGTCTTTTTTATAGTTCTACAGGCTCTACGAGGAAACCTCGTAGCTAAGATTGATCCGTCCATCCGTTGGTCCGTCCGCCACTGACAATCAAAATTATTTTGAATTAAAAAATGATTTTTAAGATTTGTCTATCAGTCTGCTCGGGCTAAATACGTTCACTGCTAGTAATAGGCTTACCCCAAGTAGGAGAGAGGGGAGGGAGTTGGGGAGGGGAATTGTCGTAATCGCCACGTACATTTTTTATTTTCACATAGTAAGGGTGATAAGTTTTTTTATTGCTTATGTTCCTCGTGTGAGGTATCAGTTAAAATAAAGTAATGTTTTTAAGGTTTCGAAGTCAACAACGAACCCTTATAGTTTTGCCATGTCTGTCTGTCAGTCCGTCCGTCCACGGCTTAGCTCAGAGACCATAAGCACTAGAAAGCTGTAATTTAGCATGGATATACGATGGGTGTACGCATGGTGCGAGCCAGTGCTGCGGAACCCTTAGTGCGCGAATCGGAATCACACTTAGCCAGTGTATTTATATCTTGAGTGAGGGTGGCGTGGGGACAATGTCAACATGACGCTTTTGTTGTTTTGAAGAGTGTCGCTTACTTTCACTCGGGTGCCTCTTTGTAGTCGATACTCGCTAATCCGGACCAAGAATTTATAAGTAGTATGTATAAGTAGACAAAATAAAGAAACATTTTTGTTGTTATTTGTTGTAATGTTTTTACTTTCTTATTTACAGTCACAAGACTTTTTGTGGTCCGGTTCACCTGGTACGGAACCAGGCAACGAAACTGATCACCAAGCCTACGCTGTCCGTCTGTTTGTCTGTCTGTCTGTTTTTCTGAAATTTGAATGGCCGTATCTTTGGAACTGTGGCAGGAAGCTGGCTGAAATTTTCGGAGAATATGTGTGATATTATGGAGGATTTATCAAGAAATAAATAAAAGTAATTCAGTATGTACTTTTCATAGATTTTTTATTTTTGCTTTATCGTTAAAATAGTGATACATTCAAGCTGGAAACTTGATGTGATTATAGTACGAACCCTAAAATAAAATAACAAAAAATAAAAACCTACCAAGGGTGGGTCATACTTGCGACAAGGAGTTCGAACTCAATAAAAAAAAACTACTATGCAGTAAAGTTCTCGAGTGGCAATCGCACACCGGAAAACGTAGCGTTGGCAGGCCTCCCACGCGGTGGACCGATGACCTGGTGAAGATCGCGGGAAGCCGATGGATGCGGGCAGCGCAGGACCGGTCGTCGTGGAAATCCTTGGGGGAGGCCTTTGTCCAGCAGTGGACGATTTTTGGCTGATATGATGATGATGATGAAAAAAAATCTGTCGCTCGCTGTCGCTGTCTTTTATTTGTTGTAATAAATAAGTATCATTATTATAATTGTGTTGAGTAGTGGTGTGGTGGTACGAAAACTTCGGTACGCGAGTCCAACTCGCACATGACCGGGTTTTTTTTTAATGGGGACCCCAGAATAAGCCTATGTAAGTACATATAAATGAGATCACTAATCATTACTGGCCACAATCTTGTTGCTTTGCAATAGATCTTTTTGCTTTGCAATAGATCATTTTGCTTTGCAATAGATCTTTTTGCTTTGCAATAGATCTTTTTGCTTTGCAATATATCTTTTTGCTTTGCAATAGATCTTTTTGCTTTGCAATAGATCTTTCTGCTTTGCAATAGGTTGAGTGCCTTCCGCACTCGCCTCCCCTGCCCGGTGAAGTTGTAAAGGCCCCCACGGCCAACAACAAGCTTGTCCTTTCGAAAAATAAAATACTGGCCACACTCGCTGTTTGTTTGGGAAGTATGTTTAATCATTATTACTGTGTTGGGTGCTCTATACGTTTTTGGTCAAACGTTATAATTTATTAAATAGAACTCTTAGATCACATATGAAAGAACAAGATCCCCGTTTTCATACAAAACAAACTTTAAAAACGTCCGGATAGTTGTTCGACAGGAGTCAGTATAAAGTATTCAAATAGCTACGTAAGTAGATACACTCGTTATACCGTGAACGAAAAGACTGACTTTAAGTAAGGACCGCGAGACCGTGAACCTTGTTCTTTTAGAAGTGATCTAAGGTAGAACTAAAAATAATAAAACATGGGCTGCACATTAAGGATTTTTATCAAAAACTAGTGGATGCCCGCAACTTCACCCGCGCGGATCACGTTTTTTGCCGTTCCCGTGGGAAATTCGCAACATTCTTTCTTAGCGGATGCCCACGTCCTAATTGCTACCTGTATTCCAAATTTCAGCGAAAACCGTTCAGTGGTTTCGGCTGTGCGTTGATATACCAGTCAATCACCTTTTCCTTTTATATATACAGAACATAATAATAATAATATAATTTATTTCAGAAATGTTTCCATACAATTGTTATTTCTTACAAACTAAGATGGTTAGTAGCAATATTTACTTACAGGCTATGTTAGTATTGTTAGAAATTACAGGTAAAAAGGGTACAATTTTAATTAATGTTTCCAGTGACCAACCCCATCCAATGGTTTTGGAAGGGGCAGACAAATCTGGCGGCAATAGTCTCCAGGATATCGTTGCGACTGTTACGTATGCACTGTAGCAGAAAAGCTGCTTTCTTACGCATGATTGCATGGAAGCCCGTAGTCGGTGCGAGCTCTCGCGAACATTCCAGATGCACTACAGAAACGTGGCAGTCCCAACAGCATCCTGAAGGCATTATTATATTGCACACGCAGGGCTCTGCAGGATCGGAGCGTATATCTCACCCACAGACTACTCGAGTAAAATGACTGACAGTATGCTTTAAAAGCGTTATTTTGACTTCGTCTGTACATCGAGTGAATCTGCGAGCGAGCATGTTGCCCCTCACCGCCAAAGCCCTACGCTCCCGCTTTATATCTTCGTCGTCCTTTAGGTCTTGTTTTTTTTTCATGACGACATAAATACCAAAACTAGTTTTTTATAAAAATTAAAGATTACCATTTTGTTGAAAATGGATTAGCCGATTCTAATAAATTTCATACATATAGCAGAGTAGCAAAAGTGTTCAAAGCATACTGACTACTTTCTCGAAAATTTTTATTTAATAAAAAGGGAATTTTAAGATTACATAGTAACAAAAACCTTGAAATGACACTTTGAACAATTTCCTGTCGTTGTATAAAGTATCATTAGAATCGGCTAATCCCTTTTTAAGAAAGTTATCATCAATTTGTATGGATAACGAGTATCGGGAAGGCCCCTGTGGTTTCCACACGTGAAATTAAAGAACTTTCCCCAAGAAAGCCATGGGTACTCACTTAGTCACTCACTCACTGAGCATTTGTATCTTCTTTTCAAGCGACTTCAAAAAGGAAGAAGTTCTCAATTCGTCTGTATGTTTTTTTTTTATGTATGTTACCTCATATTTTTGGACTGGGTGAACAGATTTTTATGATTCTTTTTTTATTTGAAAGCTAGTGCTTCGCGTGTGGTCCCATATAAATTTTATCAAAATCGGTGCAGTACTTTATTAGATAATTAACAAAAACCAAAAATAATAATGCAAAAATGTACTAAGTGGTTGCGATGGAAGTCGGTTTTTTAACGTGTTTATAATTTAAGAGCACTGCTTTTCTTGTCGGTCGAGTTCTCGCCAGTTCTTGCTATCCACAGCCTTTATAAAGTAATATTTTTTAGTCTTTGCCTCAGCCATCATCTTAAAATCTTAAGTGTATCTCATCTTATTACTTTATGTGAGCAATTCACATATATGTTCAACTAGTGGATGCCCGCAGCTTAGCCCGCGCAGATCCCGATTTTTGCGGTTCCCGTGGGAATTTCCCAAAATCCTTTCTTAGCGGATGCCTATATGCGTCATAACATCTACCTGCATGCCAAATTTCAGCCCGATCCGTCCAGTGGTTTGGGCTGTGCGTTGATAGATCACTATGTCAGTCAGTCAGTCACCTTTGAGTTATATATATTTGGATTAGTCTCTCGGAAACGGCTTTAACATTTTGGCTGAAAATTATGAATATGGGAGTTTTTGGGGGCGAAAAATTCAAGAAGCGAATATAGTTACGACACACCCTGGACACTTTATACAACGGGCCAGAAATGACATTTCAGAAAAGGAATGACGGAACAAACAAAATGGCGGCGTAATTCTATACGTTCGACAACCAAACTGTAACCAATCTGTATCAATCTGGGTGACGAGGAGGTGAGGTCTCAATCTATAGAGCGGCAGGGAGTGTTCATACTGTATGTTAGTACTAATATATATACTTCGGTTACGAGTCTAGCCCACAATCGGCTTAACCTCGGCGGAGGCGGGAATTTTTCATTTGTTTCTTTCAAATTAGTTTTCATGTTATGGGTTTATTTCATTGCATTGCTAGGTCGCCCAGGTACTATGTACAAAGAGTCTAAAATAACCTTACCACTCCGGGAGTGTTAATGTGTTAATTAGTTGAAGTGAATTTTTTTTACAGTTTTATAACTTTTGACCCTGCATTTGTTACTGGTAACGTACGGTGGGGGGTAAAGTAACAGTGTCGCGAGTTCAATGTTTTTACCCATCTCAAAAATGCCCTACGCGACTAAAGAAGTTTTCACTTCAAAAATTGAACTGACCAAAGGTGTCTGGGGGAAAAATAATTGTCCAGTATTTGTGAGGTGGTAGCTCAGTGCTTTTTGCGTAGTTGTGTGATCGACGCAGGCTAACTAGCTCGCAGCATGGTAATTACCTGGATGGTTTTGACTGCTTAGATAGATAGGAGATAGATAACACGTTTATTTGTGTATATTTGTTTGCGGAATATTTCTCGACGGTTCCCGTGCTTCGCAAGCCATACGAAGCTTCCGATTTCAGTTGCAATCACTAGATGGCAGTCGCTGAGCTGTGTCGTATGCGCCTTGAAAACCTTCTGACAGCAGGGTTCGCCACCAGCCCTGCAGCCTGCACCAGCTCCAACTTGGTCCCCGTGCGTGGAGCATGACCTGACTTTCCCGAGTTTGGGAAGAGACCTACGTTTATGGGTTTATTAACGACAAATTGTTGGAAGCCAAGGGCTTACCAATTGTGGAATTAAAAAAAGCCTCAACTACTTGGGTCTTAAACCTGTTTCGTCGATGGTTTTTCGGATGGTAGACGGTTCATCTTTAATACTTTTAATGTTTAGTATTATTGTGTTTTTCAGGTTTTAATCCATCGTTCGCAATAATGTTTTACGAGATTCTGAACAATGTATACTTACGTAATTTAATGATCCATTGATTCGTAATAATCGTCCCATTACTATCAATTTATGACAGTTAATTAACCTCAATGAGATAAATGTTTTGAAATCATTAAACCGTTTTGACATTGAGCGAAAGTGACTCTTGCGCAGTTGTTCACCTACGATTACACGCTAGTCTTTCGTCGTATGTTTACAAATAAGCTGCAATTTGCCAGGGTGTACCCAAAGTGGTTCAGGGCCCGTTAAGACGCTGTATACAGGGTGTAACAAAATTGGTGTAGGTCCCGTTAACTGAGGCTTCGACTCATCATACTGAACAACTTTTGTTCTACGACTTTGCTGAAATCGCAAAAAAAACATTTTTACTCTTCATACAAATCGATCAGCTGATCGACCAAAAAGGAGGAAAATTCTTCCTTCGCAACTGGTTGCGAAACATGGTTGCGGTGACGGCCGAAGGGAATTTTGTGCATTTTAGTATGGAGGGTCAAAATTTTTTTTTGTGAATTGACTATGGGTTCCTTGGGGAAAGTTGTTCAGTATGATGAGTAGAAGCCCCAGTTAACGGGTCCTACACCAATTATTTTACACCCTGTATAAACATTTTAACACGTTGACTTCAACGCGATGAAACATACTCGTAGATACTACGCGCTATTAATAGAGTCTTTATCAGTTCCCACGCATAAGTTTTTGATGATTTTGTTTATTAACAACTGGTAAGTCCTTGGCATGATCAAAAATCTATCTTAAAGCAAGTTGTTCATAATAAATTTTAGGATATTTGGTTAATTGTACAAAAAAACATAATTATCTCAGTGACTGTGTTTTGGGTAAGTAAAAAACTAAATAAAGTACTGAAAAAACATTTAAGGTGAGGTGAAAATTTATTAAAAGTGTCTAAAATTAACTTTTAAGGGTTTCGTACCTCAAAAGGTAGAAACGGAACCATTATAGAGTCACTCGTGTGTCTAACTGTCCGTCCGTCTGTCACAGCCAATTTTATCGGAAACTACTGGACCGACTGAGTTGAAATTAGAAACACATTATGTAAGTCGGTGACCCAAAGAGGGTTTATTAGAAAATGTTAAAAAAAAATATTCAAAATATATTGATTGATTTATCAAAATAAAGGGCTTGTTGTGAGAATCTCAAGTGTATTTTTTAATTTTAAGATGTGGATGTTTTTCGGCTGATATGATGGTGATGATGATGACAGCGTCTTAATTCGAACTTTTAACCTTCATCCTAAACATTTTTCCCTAGAAAATCTAATCTCATAATCAGGGTGACTTTTAATTAGTTCTTGATAACAAAAAATATGCATGTACTCGTAATTACAAACAACTTTCCCAAAGAAACTATAAGTTAAATGGAAAAAAAAATGTTTGGTCTTAGATACATATTAAGTTATCAAATCGGCAAAAATGTGTAAAGGACCAAATTTTTTTTTCTTATTTGGTTCATAGTTTATATGGGAAAGTTGTTTGTAATCACGAGTACATTCATATCCTTTGCTATCAAGAACTAATTAAAAGTCACCCTATATGTAGGCAGAAAAGTATGAATAAAAATCGATTTGCTGATTTAATTGCAGCTGATAGTGTGAGAAGTTCATAATAATCTAAACTCAAAATATTTCGTATTGTACTTACACATTATAATCATTAAAAATTACCTACTTCAAATATTCTCTTTCGTCAATAAATTCATGTAGGTACCTGAGGGGCGCAGTAGTGCCCCTGCCAAGTCGTACAATCAATCCATGCAACCTTTTTAACGAAGTAATTAGGGGACAAGCTTCCTTTTCTTGATCGTATGACATTCGGTCAATTGCAAAAATATAGTGCGCCTGTTGTGGATGAGCATAGTGATTTAGATGTGGTATTACCTGCTTGGCCTAAGCAGTTCATTTCCCAGTTTGCAGCAAGTGACCGTACGAAGTGTAAACAGTTAGCGCATGTCGTGCGACTGCGTGCGGTTATGGATAAGCGTGGTGATCTAGGCGTGGTATTACCTGCTCGGCCTGAGCGGTTCATTTCACAGTTTGCAGCAAGTGACCGTACAGAGTGTAAACAGTTAACGCATGTCGTGCGCCTGCGTGCGGTTATGGATAAGCATGGTGATCTAGGCGTGGTGTTACCTGCTCGGCCTGAGCGGTTCATTTCCCAGTTTGCAGCAAGTGACCGTACGGAGTGTAAACAGTTAGCGTATGTCGTGCGCCTGCGTGCGGTTATGGATAAGCGTGGTGATCTAGGCGTGGTATTACCTGCTCGGCCTGAGCGGTTCATTTCCCAGTTTGCAGCAAGTGACCGTACGGAGTGTAAACAGTTAGCGCATGTCGTGCGCCTGCGTGCGGTTATGGATAAGCGTGGTGATCTAGGCGTGGTATTACCTGCTTGGCCTGAGCGTTTCATTTCTCAGTTTGCAGCAAGTAAGCATACGAGGTATAATTAGGTGTCAATACTCATGCAATTTCGATACGAACGATCACTGATATCAAGAGCTTGAGATGCTGGCTGAGGATAGGAAGTCGGCGATTGCTCCACAGACAAGAGCAGTGCTCTTAAAATAAAGAAGATCATTCACATACAAAGTTCACATGACTGGTCTTTCTTAACTATTGACCAACCATTATCGTAGCAGGATTCAGCCCACGGATCATATAAATAAGGTTGGATTGGAAATATGCGCTGGGCAGGCGCGACTCAAGTATGATTAGACAATCATACTTAACCGGAGCACGCGTTCATACTTGTTATTTGCGTGTGAATGTGTGTAACGTACAGACTCTCGAAATGGTGTGAGACACATTTAGATCCCTGTGTTCTAAGTGTGTTTTGTTTATTAGTGCGCGCAATTCGTGTATATGTATTATATTTATTAATGCTTGTGTAGTGGAGTTGATGGGTGGGAGACAGGCGGCGACGCTGGTTTTCAAACAAAAGTGTGACTATTGCCAATCCAACCTTATTTATCTTATCCGTGATTCAACCCCTTCACACTCGTAGAGGCATCAAAAGAACCGCCTTCTCCCCACCTGATCTAAATCACACGGGCCGCTCGGTATCGCATATGATATTATGATATGATAGTCCCATGAGAACTAAACATATGCAACCACAGATGATTCGTTTCTGAAAGTGACCTATAAATTAACCATATAGTAGTCCAGTGGCACCCTTTCGTGAACCAAGAGTGGTCGCCTGGGGCGCATTTTGCCTCATTATTATAATACTAGCCGTTTCCCGCAGCTTCACCCGCGTGGACAACGTTTCTATGACTATTCGAGGGTGCGCAGTGCGCTTGCGGCTCGCGAGCGTGGAAAAAAGTAGCCTACGTGTTAATCCAGGTCATAATCTGTCTACCTACCTTTCAGCCAGATCCGTTATGTAGTTTTTGCGTGAAAGAGTAACAAACATATATCCATACATCCATACATTCTTACAAACTTTAGGGTTTATAATATTAGTAGGATTTACACTTATTAGTAAAAAAATGTTCTTTATAGGACAAAAAAGAAACACAAATTGGACAAAACGGTAATACCTATAATTAATCAAATTATGTAAGGTATTTAAAAACCAGTAGGGAAGATCTTTGAAAAATAAAAACCGGCCAAGTGCGAGTTGAACTCGCGTGGAGAGGGTTCCGTACAATGCCAAAGTCAAATACAAAATATCACATTTGAAATCCTCACAGTAAGACGCGAGTTATTTAAAAAATATATCTTTTTACTTACAATTTGAGTGTGTTTGGCTGCACCTCACCTAATGGTAAGTGCCGAAGCAGCCCAGGATGTAACAGGCAAGCTCAAATAGTGCCTATTCGCTCTCGTCTTGAAGATGCCTAAATTATACGAATCGGGGAATACACCCGCTGGAAGGGAATTCCACCTTTTGGCCGTTCACATGATGAACGAAGAAGCAAAACGTTTCGTGCGTAAGGGTGGAAACGGGGTGGATCCGCCCTCCGCACCTGGTCACCGATGATGAAATGGAGAGGGGAAATAAGGTCGTGAAGCTCTAGGACACACTCTCTGAAATGAATCCTGTAGAACACCGATAGACAGGCGACTTTGTGGAGATGCTCGGGGCTTTGGAGCCTGTTTGATACAAGTTTCTCTCCGCCAAAGAATCTCCTTGCGCGTCGGTCGATAGAATCTAAGGATATAGCTGGCAACGAGCTGATCCGTCCCACACGGGAGAGCAGTACTCCATACAGTTAACTACTACTAGCGCAATCTAGTGGTGTTTTAGTGAACTTTTTTTTTGAAATAACATTTTTAGTGCGTTTGGCTGCACCTCACCTGATGGTAAGTGCCGATGCAGCCGAGGATGTAACACGCAAGCTCAAAAAGTGCCTATTCACTCTCGTCTTGAAGATTTCTAAATTATACGAATCTGGGAATACAGACGCCGGCAGGAAATTCCACTCCTTGCCCGTTCGCATAATGAACGAAGAAGCAAAAGCTTCGTGCATAAAGGTGGAACATCAACGACAAAGGGGTGGAGTCGCCCTCCGCACCTAGTCGTTCGATGATGAAATGAAGGGAATGAGGTCGTGAAGCTCCAGGACACACTTTCCGAAATGTATCCTGTGGTAGACTATTTTATATTATGACTAGAACTATATTCCGTAGGCGAACGTATAATATTGAGTTTACCACTTTTTTTTTATTGATAGATTTCTTATAGGTTTTCCTGTAATCTACAAGCAATGAACCATATTTCGTATATTTTTCAAAATTTTAGGCTCAGTAGTTTCGGAGAACAGGTCAATTTTCGTCTTCTTTCATGAAAAAAATCAAAACTATTTATTTTACAATATAAACAAAAATATACTTAATACGCTAATAACGAGCCTAAATAATTTCCTAATTTGTCCCCCGAAAATAACCCATAAAAAATAATTTATTTACTTTGCACATCTTTGTTTGGGTCATAGGATCACACTATCCTACCAAATTTCACATGATTTGGTCAAGTAGGTTCGGAGCAAATTGGCTTGTACAGACGGACGGACAGAGAGACAGACGCACGAGTGATCCTATAAGGGTTCCGTTTTGTTTTTTTGTACGGGTCCCTGGTTAATTTTTGAGAAAACCTCTTATACAGGGTGTAACAAAATTGGTGAAGGTCCCGTTTACTGGGGCTTCTACCCGTCAAAAAGAACAACTGTTGTTCTGCACGTTTGCTGGAATCGCAAAACTATTTTTGGAGTTCTTCATTTGAAACGTTCAGCGGACTGACAATTTTTGTGCATTTTTGTATGGAGTGAGTGTCGAAGTTTTTTTTTTGCAAATTGACCATGGGTTTCTTGGGGAAAGTTGCTCAGTATGATGAGTAGAAGCCCTAGCTTACGGATCTTACACCAATTTTGTTACACCCTTTATAAACCTAAAAAAAGAAACTTAAATTTAGTAACTAGCTTATCTGTTTTCATTATCTTTAGCATACATTACTTACAGCAAAACAGTCGTAACGAAGTACAATTAATGTCAAATAGTTACATTTACTAATAGTTACATTTTGTATAAAATGACTTTGTAGCCATAGGAGACCTCTCCTATGGATTGGCTACAAAGTCATTTTATACAAAATTTTGCCGTATTTCAGAGCCCTAATGAATTATTTATTACTAGCTTTTGCCGGCGGCTTCACTCGCGTGAACATAGTTTCTGTGACTGTCTTTGAGGGTGCGTAGTGCGCGAGCCTTTGGAAAAAGTTGTTATATGTTAATCCAAAACCTAATCTGTCTTCTTACCAAATTTAATCCGAATCCGTTTATCTGTTGTGGCGTGAAAAAGTAACAAACATCCATACCTACACACTCACGTTTATCATATTAGTAAGGATTAAGGTGCGTTCTTCAAATATTAAAAAAAAAACAAAGAAAAGCATTAGTTTTTTTCATATTTACCATTTGCGGGCTATCTCGCCCCACCTGCTGATTGGCGGTAGGTGTGGCGCAAACAAATCCCTACCCAGTCGAACTTACTAGTTGACGAAGATGAAATCAAGCATCATTAGAGTTCTTCAAATTCAAACAAAAATACAATTTGTAGTATTTTAACCGACTTTAAAAAATTAGGAGGTTCTATGTTCGACTTTACAATTTTTTTTGTATTTTTACCGAGTCCTCCGTCAATTGTGAACCAGTTTTCAAAATCTTTTTTTAGTTGATAGGTTATGCCTTAAAATATACAGTCAAAAATTACAGACAATAATTAAAAAACCGGCCAATTGCGAATTAGACCCGCACGTAAAGGGTTTCGTACCATCATACTAGATGGCGCTAGTTTCTTCACGTTTTTTTTGTATGAAGACCCCCCCTTATTTTTTCACTTTTCTTATTTTTCTGTGAAAATTTCAACTTTCTAGCTGTCACGGTTCATGAAATACAGCCTGGTGACAGACGGACTGCGAAGTCTTAGTAACAGGGTCCCATTTTTACCCTTTGGGTACGGAACCCTTAAAACAATAACATGCACGCAAACCTTTTTTTACCTTCATGTTAAGAAACGCTTCTAGGTAAACTCTACATCTACGTTTTGATAGCTGGTCGGCTGTTTATGGGCTTTTCAAATTTTATTCATTCGAAATACCTAATTCACTGATTGATTTCTTTATAACCCACCGTTGCGCCCGCGCAGCTGTGCCGACTATACGAGCTTGTCTACATATTAATTGTCATAATTGCCTTTGAATTGATGCGCACGCCTCAGAAGACTTGTTTGGCACCTAATTAAGATCTGTGAGAATATTGTATAGTAATATACTTTTTACGGGATACGTCAGAATTTTTTTAGATTTGTCTTTAAATAACTGGATTTTTTATAATCTTGTACCTATTTAAAATATTGATTTACTAAGCGTAAGAACATATAAATTAAAAAAGAAAGTACATTGTTGGATCCAATACCTTAACTATCTAGAAACGGAACAGTTACTTCTACCTGTTACTTAATTGCGGCATACTATTTTTTTTTTTACAAACCATCAACACATACACACATCCCCACGCACACACACACACACACATCCATTGCACATGCATTTTGTACTAAGGTACCTTTATTTTGTTTAATCCTCACTTAAAATGGTCGGTTGACATCGCATATTTTTGTTCCTATCTCTGCTCGCTGCCTGCTTAAGGTACAGGCTTCTTCTAGCCTAGTTTAGTAGCCAGAGTTCCAATAACTAAATCTAAAATAGATGTACAACTAGAATTAAGACCTTGTATCTCTAACTTGTAAACTTTTTGTGAAATAAATTTAATGATTAATTATTATTGTTAGTTTTTATATTTACTTCGAAAATAATCGATATGAACAGTAAATAAAATGTTATTATACTTAACTCTATCTTCCAACGTAAGCTCTAAAAAGCACTTCGCTGAGGCATTGCTGTAGGCAGGCACTTCGGCTCATAAAACTTCATCTGAAATAGGAACTCGTACAAGTACACAGGCCAGCACATCAAGCTACACACTTTGGACTTTGTACCGTTCTTATGCCGAATGGGTATGGATCAGAATCGCACTACGAGTGTATAGCTTGATGTGCTGGCCTCTGTACAAACGCCACGAGCGATATTTTTGATAAACTCTTAGTATTTTTAACCCTCGTCGCAAAAATAAGGGTGTTATAAGTTTAACGTGTTTATATGTGTGTCTGTTTGTGGTATCGTAGCTCCCAAACTAATGGGCCGATGTAGATGCGATTTCTTTTCTGTTTGAAAGCTGACGTGATTGAGATGGTTCTTAGTTATATATAATTTACTATTGGATGCCCGCAGCTTCGCCCGCGCAGATCCCGATTTTTGCGGTTCCCGTGGGAATTTCCCACAATCCTTTCTTAGCGGACGCCTATGTCATAACATCTACCTGCATGCTAAATTTCAGCCCGATCCGTCCAGTGGTTTGGGCTGTGCGTTGATAGATCACTATGTCAGTCAGTCAGTCACCTTTGAGTTATATATATTTAGATTAAGATCTGTTCAGGCGTTTAAAGAGCAAGCAGCTCATTTTCTACGGGAGTAAAGGGTCTTGATTACGATTTCATGTCGCAATTTCTAATGTGGGGGTACAGTTTTGATTGTAGCATGTCTACTAGTAATATATAAAGTTACTAGTAATATATAGACCAACCCGCACTGGGCCCGCGTGGTCGATTAAAGCCCGATCTCCCAAATTCAGGGTAGGCTCGAGCCCCTCGGTGGGGACGTATATGAGCTGATAAGACTAAGTATCGCAAAACTCATTGATTGACCGCTTGGATTGATTTGAACCCGGGACCTCTTGTTAGGAGGACCGAGTCCTAACCGTTGTGCCACCACTATGTACCTAGTAATTAGAATTATTTGGTTGTGCGATAAAAAATAGAATCCGTTTTAAATCCACGACAAAAAGTTTCGAGTTTCCATACAAAAAGAAATATAAGAACAGATTTTAACAAAAATATGGAAAAGTGTACTTGAATGTGAAAAAGTAGTCATAAAGTTTTTTTTGACTTTGCATACGAAGCGAAATTCGAACGTCACGTTGAAAATGTGAATTGTGTCGATTTTAAAACTAACTTTTTTTTCTATAGCACTACCTATTTAATTACTAATTATAACGTCGACGCTTAAGAGGGGGTAGAAAGCAATATAACAGTTTAGAAATGGTTTACCTGAACTATGCTTACTTTACGAATTCTTTAAAAAACCATTGAGGTAATTGACTAACTGACTGAGGATTGACTCAAGACAAGAAAACTATTAGGTATGCTCTTAATTTCCTGTATAAAAAAAAATGCGAACCTTTCTCTTAAAATAACACGAATGTCAATCGACCCAACTCATAAAAATATTTGTTTTTTCGGCACCAATATATTTGTATTGTAGAACATTGTAGAATAGGGGATCGGACTGCTAGTCGTTTGAGTTACTTTTTATGATCTGTCTAAAAAGAAATTTTGTTCTAAAAATGTTTGAAATACCCACAAGTGACGTCATAGATTTTCAGCATCATTGACGAACTTATTTTGTGAATTTGATCAATTTAAAATTGAAGACGTGATGGAAAACAAAACAAGTAAGGTTTTTTGAAACTTCAAGAGGAGAGCAATTTAGGAAATCATATTTCGGAATTTATTTTTGATGCAGTCTGCTCCCCTATTATTAACATATGTAAAACCTTAAAAATTAAGTACATATAAAGGTGACCGAGGCATACTACATTAGCAACATTTTGTTTTTAGGTTTCTTACTTTAGATTTATTCAACCGCCTCCGTGGCGTAATGGTCAGTCCATTCGCTTCACACCAGTAGGTTGCGGGTTCAATTCCGGCGGGGTCAACTTGTAAGACTCGGTTTGGTTGGTGGCAGGGCATTTTCTAAGCCCGCCTGGCTAGCTACCAACATCTTATCTAAGTGTTGCCACCAAACATCAGTGTTAACAACATTGATATGTGTTCCGGCTTGAAGATAAGATAGCCTGTTCTCCATTGCATTGGGGAATCTTGGTAAGCCCGCTTCCATCTTCGGCATCATCGTCACTTACCACCAGGTGAAATGATGTCAAGGGCTTACCAATTGTGAATTTAAAAACAATTTATTGAAAAGTCTATTTTTGCGACTCACGTTGTGTTTTCTAAGCGGGACGGCAATTCAAAAACCGTGAGAGAATAAATAAATAAATATAAATATTGTGGGACAAATCACACATGGTCATCTGGCCTCAAAGTAGGATTCCCTGTGTTATGGGTACCAGAGACTGATATACATAGAATATTTATTATTTATTTATTGCATCAGAACATAAGAAAGAAGAAAACAACAAAATATGATGTCTTTTAATCAAATCTAGAAACAAAATCGATCTCTTCGAATCTTTGTCCGTGTGAACTGGTCTACTCTTGTCAAAGGCATTAATTACTAATTTAATAATTGTAATGTATTACTTCATTACTTCTCGTGTCACATTATTTTCGTGTCCCAATGACATTATTTTTTAGATAAATGATTTTATTTTGACATTATATTTATAAACTTAGACAATTATTAATGCAGGTCATTACTATTTTATGACCAACAGAAAGAGTTTAATACATATGCCACGGCTAAAGGTGGGTGTGAACATAAACTTAAGTTTAGCTGGCTAAAGTTGTTTGGGTAAAGTCCGATTATTAGTTGGTATTCGGCGTTTAACCGTCCACAACAAGGTCTACCCAACACTGGCTGGGTAATGTTTTTTGGGTGGTGAGCGAGCGAATTGAGCGATATTAGTCGAAGAGCCTCACAAAGAGAGACTCTCCTCCCCCCCGTCCCCCGTCCCCCAGGGTGAAGTTTATGTTCAGACCCACCTTTAGCTGGAATATATTTATTCGATTTTCTTTATGTGTATCTTACTCTCAGTACTCTTGAGTAGGTACCTATTATTTGATAGGCCGATGCTTTGCCCGCTGCTGTTCAATAATTCCCTCTTAATCTCTCCCTTCCCTAGAACAAGAAGTATATGCGTGTCGGCGTGTCGGACCACACGCTAGTAGGGTTTCGTACATTTTACAGTCAGTAATTTAATTTAAAAAAAAACAGCCAGGTGCGTGTCGAACCAAGCTTAGTGTAGGGTTGCGGAGTCATTACTGGAAAACTGTTTGTCTCAGGATCCTTAAATCGTATTTGTAGTTCCAATTAGTTTAGAAACACTAAACAAAGATGTTGACGAACGTACCTTGGAAACCGCACTTTTGTCAAAAACATGTTGTTAGTAAGTACCTACTACTTCATTCTAAAAGACCAATAGAAATATATATTTTTTCCGGTTGCTTTTACTTGTATAGGAGGCAACCCTAAAAAATTTTATGACAAAAAGACTCAGTTTTCAATACTGCGTTTAATATATAAATTTTTATAAAAGTAAATTTAATAGACGAAAAGGTTCAGTCATACCGCTTTACCTTGTATGGGAGAAGGGGATTTTTTTATTCATCTCATTTTAACTATGTCTAGTACTTATCTTTATTATCATTTTTTTTTTAAGTCCTATTGTCAAAAAGTTTTGAGGCGGGACACGTAGTGACACTAGAGCTGGACAATTTGTAGATGATAGTTTAATTAAAAAAGTGAACAAGGAGAGCTTTAATACATTTAATGAACCTATTTAACGATACCCCATTCGAAAAGGTACATTAAAAAAAATCCCCTCTTACATGTACTTAATACTACCCTAAAATAATATTTTTTTAACAAATTGGCTTCATTTATAAAATGTTATCTCGAGATCTTACTGTGAATATATTTGCACTAAACCTAAAAGTCGGATATGTGTAGTCGGAGAAAGTTGACTGTGACAAAGGGACGGTCGCGTCCCTAACTGGAGGGTTCCGTTTTTTACCATTTTGGCTCCAGAACCCTAAAAAAGATACACTTGCAGTTGATATAGAACATTTTGCATGGCAAATCTATGAACTTTTTAATAATCCAAATGTAAATTTTAAGTTGGTCGTCTATCACTCCTAAACTAAGAAAGCCTACTTAGCCATGATAATTTTTCTTTTATATTAATAACTGTGCATATATGTGTGTCCTATATATTTTTATATGTACTTATGGTACTACTAGTAGTTACTAAAGTTTAGAGTTGAAGGAAACTCCGAAATTGGGCTCCTATGTTTATTGTCTTGACGCGTGTACAAGGGGCGGTGGCCGATTTCGAACCGGCTATACCAACAGGTATATTCATAAAAATTCTTACATGTTGCATTAGATATATCCCCCTACTATTTTAGATTTCAGGAAATAGTGGTTTAGCTGGTAGGTGGGGATATTGTAACTGTAACAAAAAACCCCTTGTAAAAACTTAATATTTCGTAAACGAATCGAACACAATTATCTTTGCAAACCCTCAACCGTTTAACGTAACTCCATAGGAAGGTGTACGCGAATAAATAATATTCAACCCCACTTTACGTGTCGGGTCATTTTATCCTAAAAGTTTAATTTTTGTACTAGTTATAGTAAGTTTATTTTTTTTAGATTTATTAGCGTCAAGATTTGTACAACCAAACCTGACGACAGTCTTTGATTAAAACTACAGTGATATACACCCACGCCCATGGCAAAACCACACCCCGGACGAGCCCCGGACGAGCCCCAGACGAGCCCCGGACGAGCCCCGGACGAGCCCCAGACACGTATACAAAGGCGGCTGTAACACAGACAGGAGCTGTTCTGTAATGCAGCCGGGTTCGTAAATATAAATGGTTACAAACACGACTACACCACAGTCATTTGGAAACTGTCTGTACTATAATCAATTTCGGAAGACATAGTTTTAACTAAAGCGGCTGCAATACAGAACCGTTTAGCTGTTGTTGTTTTTTTTTTATTAAATTTTGAGTACGTTTGACTATAACTCACCTGATGGTAATTGACGATGTAGTCGAGGATGGTACACGCAAACTCAAATAATGCCTATTCACTCTCGCTTTGAAGATCCCCAAATTGTAGGAGTCGGGAAACACAGACGCAGGCAAGGAGTTCCACTCCATCGCTGTCTCCATACTAAATATAGTAAAACAGTCATAATAGTCAAACGCTGAGGAGCGAAGTTGAGCAGGTCTGATTGATTATACTGTCGAAGAGCCTCGCGAAACGAAGGTCAGGTCAGGGAAAGGGTATGGTTGGGAAGGAGGATAGAAAGGTCTCCAGCCCCATCCCCTCCCCAACTATACCCTCACCTCCGCCTTTGCGTTGACTTGTAGATACAAATGCGACTGCACTGCAGACCTCTGTGTTTTTTTATATTTTTATTTATTGCTTTAAAGAACAAACATGCAGCTGGGTTTGGACAGAAAATGACTGCTTTAAGCTATCCGCGAGGTAATGCACTATGGGTGTCTTTGTTGCAGCCGTCTTTGTGTGTGTGCGCCCGGACACTTCATACAACGTGCGAGAAATGACATTTCTAAAAACAAATGACGGAACAAACAAACTCACGGCGAAATCCTCTACGTTTGAGAACCAAACTTGTACGAATCAGTATCCATCTGGGTGACGGGGGGTGAGGTCGGAATGTAGAGAGCGGCAGGGAGTGGCCCTAATATACACATATGTACATACTTTAAAAGCAGAAATTAGTTACCTGCATTAGATTAATATATCTGCGTAGATGTCACAATTTTTTAATTCCAAAAATCTTATTTGTACTTGCGCCCTGCTAGGTTTTTTTACTCTTAAGTAATACCTACTTTCACTGCTTTATAAAAGAGGAATTTTAATAACGCCTTTAAAGAGGCATCAAAAGCTTTGATCAAAGAAGCTTTTTTTTTATGGGAAGAGGATAAATTTGCTGGAATGTGCGGGTGAGCCTTGGCTGAACTTAGCCCTTGGCCCTTGTCAGATAATCGTAATACTACTAGAAAAAAATCGGCCAAGTGCGAGTCGGACTCGCTCACCGACGGTTCCGTACCACTACATCTCTGGATAAGGTACTTTAAAAATAATAAATCGAAAACTATGCATCATAAAAATAATAAAAATCTGTTTAAGCTTGTGTCAATGAAGCCTTTTCATACGATACCCCACAAGACACGGTTAACTCAATTCAGAATTTTTTTATGATTTTATTACAAATGTACAGTTTTCAGTTTTTTTCCCTATACTTGTACTAAAAGACGGTATTATTTGTCACATTGCATAGTTCTAGGTCAACGGAAAATACACTTTAAATTCTGATTCCCTTGAGAGTGTCGAAATGTACGTTTTTTGTGGAATAAACGGCCGTATCTTTTTTTTTTACGTTAACTTAGAAGTTAGATTTTTTCGCTTTAGACCGGCGTGTATGGTTTTAATTTCACCTCGATATCTTTTACGCATTCCCGAGATAAAGGGTCTTGACAGACAAACGGACGGACGGACAACAAAGTGATTTTATAAGGGTTCCGTTTTATCCTTTTGACGTATGGAACCCTTAAAATAATTTATGACTCCTTGAAAAGGAGTTAGGTAACATGTATTCTTGGTAACCATGCTTTCATCATCGTCGCTTACAATCAGGTGAAATGATGCCATTTTACTTTTGTATATAATAATAATTTTCAATCTTAACATCATATAAAACGGATTTAAAATAATATATGAATTTACACCTTGTTTCTGTTTCATTTGACATTTATTAATGAATAAATCTGTACATTAAAAAAATATGAAATCTAATGCAAATTCTTCCAGCCGTTATATCCATGCAATTTGCTTTTTTTTTTAAAGAAAGGTATTGATAAACAGATTTGTCATCGAGCATTGGATATCACGTAACTTTCACAATTCTCAAGTTATACCACGATGTCCATGCGGCGAAGTCGCGGGTAGAAGTTAGTACATAGTGTAGCAAAAACTGCAGTACTAGCTACACAAATACGTATAGATATTTGGAATCTTTACCCTACAAGTTGTAAGATGAAAAAATAATATAATAAAGGAGTATATTAAATGGACTGATAAAAATAGAAAAACTGAGCTTATAAAACCATAATTGTCATCGCTAAAACACAAAGATATAAAAAGGTGCCTAAGTGGGATGTTTTATCCCAGTTGAGATAAAAGTGGCCCGGAGGGTATTTTTATAAAAAGAAGGGAAGCAACCTCGTACGTACGTGGCCGCCAGTCCCTATTGTTCCTAAAATTAAATATATTAGATTACATAAGTCATTCACAAAATTTTAAAAGTCCATTTGGCGAATTAACCGGAAAATATGAAAAGATAGTACTTGTGAAGGATAGTGGTGTTTGATGGCTTCCTGGTGTTGTACACGGGGCGTCGTCCTCTCGAGGGCCGGGTGACTGAGAGGAGAAAAACACTCCAGAATGAGTGTGACCCGGTGGCCTCTAGATGGATGGGGAAATAGGACGTATCTCCGCGTAGTACTTGTACTTTCGACGTAGAGTGAAACCGTAAAACGTGCAGGAGACCAGAATGTGCACATATTCACCGCTTAAAGGTGAAACAATAAACGGAGAATTAAAAACACTTACTTCCAAAAAAACGGTGAGGGATTCGAACTAATTGAAACTAATAAAATATTCGATAGCAGAAAATAATCATAATAAACTTACAATATAATTTCCCAGGTCACACACCTAAAATCCGAAGCGATGACAATCTTATGAAAAAAACAAAACACACACCTGTCTAGCAAAATATTCAAATTCCAAAGCAATGTCGACAAGGAGAATGTGACCTAAAAACTGTGAAGACGGAAGCGCAAAAAGATTGAATATGTAGCATTAAATGCTAAATACATATAAAAATCACTTTCTGTTCGATAGTCACGCTAAAACTTAAAACGGGCCCGACCGATTACAATGAAACTCTGGTTAATTGTTGTGAGCTCGCCCGGCAAGGTTTATACCAAAAAAAGCTCCGCGACCTACTTCGACTCACGCACCGCACACCCTCAATGTCCACGTGGGCGGAGCCGCGGGCATCAACTAGTTGCGGCTCGCGCACCGCGCACCCTCGATGTCCACGTGGGCGGAGCAGCGGACATCAACTAGTTGCGGTTCGTGCAATGCGCACCCTCGATGTCCACGCGGGCGTAGCCGCGGGCTTCAACTAGTACTATATAAAATTGTTATTATTTAAATTAATTCATAAATTACAAAGTTTTTATGTGGTTTTGTATACTAACAAATTTAATAAAAAATATTTGAATTGAATGGCCAGGCAGGGGTACGGTGCACGGTGGGTCCGCGGCGGATTAATGGAACCCATAACTGCTGAATAAGTACTGTAACGGAAAACTCTTTTCCCGTCCCAAAATAAAATCTCATTGGTTCATTTTTTTGGTAAGCCAGATAATGCGTCGAAAATCGTCATAGCAAGGACTGAGATATTTTATTTGGAAATAAAAAGATGGTGGTGTTTTTTTTCTACTGGATTTATATTGTGACATAGTGCGGCCGTCCAGAGAATGCTGATTTGACACTTCAAGAAAGCGATAGAATGTAACATTCGATGAATCTACGAAATTGTAAACAAATCAATCTTTAGTTTCTAAGCTCAAAAAACATGGAATAAAACATTTTTTGTACTAAATAATAGTAACGGAACACATATTTAGTTTTATGTTTATGTATAAAGACAGCAGAATGTGTATTTTGTAATTACATGAAACGTTAATAAAACGTTTACGTACTATGGTCTTCTTAATAATAGTGATGTTACCACATGTAACCATTAATAACGTATTTGTAACTGTTATGAATATATTATGAATAATTCATTACCACACAAACAATTATTTCTTGTTGCGTCTATCAACCAACCATATAAGTTTCAGGCATAAAAGTGATAAGTTTGAGTATTAACAATAGTAGATTGTACAACAAGAGAATATAACAAGCCATTTTACCCGAGACGTTCATTTAGCAAACCGAGCCGGTACGGCGAGGGTGGATAGTCAAGTCGAGGGTAAAATGGGTTTCATGCTCGAGTTTTACACTCTGCTTTTCACTTCGATTGCAAGGAAATAATAAATATTCAACCGCAATACAACAAATTTTGACGAATAATTAGTTTCCCGCCACACAATTTATCTTATTTACCACCCCCTTCACCTATTACCACCCTTAAAATCCACAAAGTACACTTTAGCCTCGGGTATTTTATTTCGTTATATGTTACATCTACATGATAGGTACAAAGTATTTAAGAATAACTATGGGCACATCACTAGTTACGTCAAACTAGCATATGTCAAATCAGCATTCTGTGGACGGCCGCAGTACAGTCGTGTCAAATTTTACGTAAATTATCTAGTTTAAAACGAGCCCTTGATCTGTGTAAGAGGGCTTCACCTACCGGGCACACCTTCCTTTCTTTACCTTCATTTCTCCACCTTTCTTTCTTTATCTACCTATCCTCATCTACCTACGGGCCAAGTGCACCCATGGCTTACCAGCGCAGGCTACCGCCTCCGAGCTGCGTGGTGTAGTTCTACTCGGAGACGCAGCAGCTGGTAGAAGACTACGCCGTGCCGGGCGCATTAAGGGAAGTGCATTGTTTTTTTTTAATCATACTTTCTTCAAATGTACGCTACAAACTTCGTACGGAGCTCCATTTTAAACTTCTGGCCTTCTTCTTCTAGGTATTAATTTTAATTTAGAAATTGTGTTGTGAAACGCTGTAATTACCATAATTTGGGGTCATTCCAACCTTTCTAGATGTAAGGTACCATTGCTAAGTTCTGATAATTCCTTGTCATTCATAACACCATCATCCTTTGTTATAACTTACAAACCATATTTTTAGTGTCCTAAACATATATTTATTTATTTTTATGAAAAATTTGGGTGCGTTTGACTGCAACTCACCTGATGGTAAGTGATGATGAAGTCGAGGATGGTACACGCAAACTCAAATTATGCCTATTCACTTTTGCCTTGAAGATCTCCAAATTATAGGAATCGGGAAACACTGACGCAGGCAAGGAGTTCCACTCCTGCGCTGTACGCATAATAAATTAAGAAGCGTAACGATTCGTGCGAAAAGGTGGAACATCAACAACAAAGGTGTGCAACCCCTCCCTGCGTCTCATTGACCGACGGTGGAATGGAGCCGAGGGAACGAGGTCGTAAAGTTCTGGCGCGCACTCTCCGAAATGAATTCGATAGAATACCGATAGACAGGCGACTTTGCGGCGAAGCTCAAGGCTTTGGAGCTTGTCATTGACTAGCTCGTCGCCACCAATGAGTCTCCGTGCGCGTCGGTCGATGGCGTCCAAGGTATCCAGCTGATAGCGGGCTGATCCATCCCATAAGTGTGAACAGTACTCCATACATGAGCGGACCTGTGCTTGATATAAACTTTATATTATGGGATGGATCAGCCCGCTATCAGCTGGATATAGAATGTTGACCTTACTGTGGATTTTGAAATAAAAATATTTCGTGGGGTAATTTGGAATAAATATATAAACAAGGCAAAAGTTGCTGCAATGAAGCTGGGCATTCTCTCTAAGGTGAGACGGTACTTCACACCTGGACAGCTGCTTACTTTATATTATAAAGTAAGCAGCTGTCCAGGTGTGAAGTACCGTCATAAATTCTACGTGTTATGTGGCGAAACCATAGCAGTTATTTAAAGCCTTTTATTCAACACTAGTGGATGTCCGAAGGTTCGCCCGCGCAGATCCCGATTTTTGCGGTTCCCGTGGGAATTTCTCAAAATCCTTTCTTAGCGGATGCCTACGTTTTAACATCTACCTGCATGCCAAATTTCAGCCCGATCCGTCCAGTGGTTTGGGCTGTGCGTTGATAGATCACTATGTCAGTCAGTCAGTCACCTTTGAGTTATATATATTTAGATTTTAATTAATTTTCGCTACAGTAGGTACTGTGGAGATCAGATGTGCCTTGACTGGCTGAACCTCCTCCCCTTGAGCCTCTACAGTAGTACCTATCCATCCACTATCGTCTCACTTTCTTATCCTCCATTCCATCCAAGGTTGCCTTGACCTCCTCACCTTCTCGGGAAGAAACCCTTGCTCCAGCAATGGGGACGTTATGAGTTGTTAACGATATACTAGATTTTTCCCGCGTCTATGCCCGCGTGCGCGAGCCGCGAGTGGCTCAGGACTTATCAAACTATGTTATTTTTTATAAAAAAGTAACCTACGATAGTCCGTTTATCTGTTGCAACTTGACAGAAGGGCAAAAAACGAACACACTTTCACTTTAATAATATTACGAGAAGTTGGCCGCGGCTTCGCCCGCGTGGATATGGCGGGTGCTTGGATACCTATCGAGGGAGCGCGGTGCAAGGTCCATTCTACATATTGGTGAAAGAATTTCTGGAAATGGGATAAGTAGTTACGGAGATTACCTCCTACATACATACTTACAAACTAACAAAGTTTACCTTTATATATATAGTATTAGCACAGAATACATAAAAGTACTGGTATTAGATAAATAATGTTAAATGTCCGTGTCTCACCCACCCCTCTAAAGGTTGGAGACTCTACACTGGAAGTTGCTGACGAATGTGTATACCTGGGACAAACAGTCCAGCTAGGCAGGTCCAACTTCAAGAAAGAGGTCAATCGACGAATCCAACTCGGCTGGGCAGCGTTCGGGAAGCTTCGCAATATCTTCACGTCTCAAATACCGCAGTGTCTCAAGACTAAGGTCTTTGACCAGTGTGTGTTGCCAGTGATGACTTACGGAACTGAGACATGGTCGCTTGCTATGGGCCTCATAAGAAGGCTCACGGTCACCCAAAGGGCAATGGAGCGTGCTCGGAGTTTCTCTGCGTGATCGAATCAGAAACGAGGAGATCCGCAGGAGAACTAAAGTAACCGAGTTTCTCTGCGTGATCGAATCAGAAACGAGGAGATCCGCAGGAGAACTAAAGTAACCGACATAGCTCACAGAATCGCTTAACTGAAGTGGCAGTGGGCAGGGCACATAGCTCGTAGAACAGATGGCCGATGGGGCATTAAAGTTCTCGAGTGGCGACCGCGCACCGAAAAACGTAGCGTAGGAAGGCCTCCCACGCGGTGGACCGACGACCTGGTGAAGATCGCGGGAAGCCGATGGATGCGGGCAGCGCAGGACCGGTCGTCGTGGAAATCCTTGGGGGAGGCCTTTGTCCAGCAGTGGACGATTTTCGGCTGATATGATGATGACCGGTATTAGTATACACCGTGTCCAATAAATTCGAATACACTTTCAAATCTCAATAAATGAATAATTCTCATATTTAGTTTGAACATAAAATATATTTTTTTGTTAAAGTTATTTTTTTTAAAACAACATAACCGATGTTTCGGTATAATTCCACCTTTGACCTTCTTCATGAGCTCTAAACGTTTTTCAAAAGCGTCACACGCGGCATGCACAGAGCTTCCATCGGTATTTCCTCCCAAACGCGTTTTATAACTTTCTTAAAATTATCCAGATTTGCGATTTTGTAGTCATTTAGCTTCGACAGCATGTATGACCATACCAAAAAAATCCAAAGGATTCAAATCTGGAGAGCTGGGAGGCCATTCATTCTTGTGAAGGAAATCGGTCAAATTGTCTCGACGCCATGCCTGCACCATGTCTGCTGTGTGTGATGGTGCTCTATGCCTCTATCTCGTTGGAAGATGTAATAATCGTCTCCAAACATGTGAAGTAAACTCGGTGGTACAGTTTTCTTTAAAACTTCCGTCTTGTAATATTCAGCGTCGATTTTAACACCCTTTTCGATAAATATCAAAGGAAGTTTTCCACGTTTACTAATCGCCCCCAAAACCATCACAGACGATGCATTTTAACCGCCTCCGTAGCTCAGAGGCAAAGTTCACTGGCTTTACACAGGAGGTCGCGGGTTCGATTCCCGGCGGGGTCAATTGTAAGACTCGGTTTGGTTGGTGGTAGAGCATTTTCTTAGCCCGCCTGGCTAGCTACCACCATCTTATCTAAGTCTTGCCGCCAAATATCAATGTTGATATCATTGGTGTGTTCCGGCATGAAGATAAGATAGCCAGTTCCCCATTGCGTTGGGGAATCTTGGTAAGCCCGCTACCATCTTCGGCAACATCGTCACTTACCACCAGGTGAGATGTTGTCAAGGGTTTACCAATTGTGCATAAAAAAAAAAAAAAAAACCTTGAAATTGCGGAACGTATTTTTGATCCTCTGGAATATCTGCTATCCTCACTGCCCACAATCGATCGTTTTGAACATTGTGCGGATGCTCCAGGACAAACAGCTTTTCATCGGAAAGACAAAATATATTCAGCGTGCCAGGAAAGTATTGTTTTTGCTCTATCTAGCCTCTTTTTCTTACAAGCATTCGATATGCCATGAACTTTACGTTTTTTGTAAGCTAGGTCCATTTTCAAAATATTATGCGCCGATCCCCTTGAAATTTTCAAATCAACTGCAAGTTTTTGCAGAAAACGATGGTGTTTTCGTCGAATCCGCTCCCTTACGATTTTCACTACCCGTGCTCTCCGTGGTGAACGCGGCCGACCAGATCTCTGTCGATCGCCCAATGAAGAGATCTCCTTATACCTTTTTATAGTTTTGTAAACAAAATTACGTTTGATCCCGAGAGGTTTCAAAGCCTTAAAAATTGCACCAGGCATATCGCTATTAAGAACTTTTTTAACAACTTCTCCCCGAAATTGCTTTATTTTGCAATTAACGTCAAAAAACCAGTAAAAAACAAACGTCAGTAATTTTTTTTTATATTTTGCTGTCGTATGCATAGACAATAAACTGTTAAAAAAGATCCTCTCTAAAAAGTTTAATGACAACTCATTTCTACTCTCGCGCATGTTGGCGTTGCAACGGAGCGACGGATTGACGTGATTTTTTAGACAGAAATCATCAAGAAGGTGGGAAGTGGCATAGACTGCTAATCAGAATAAGAGTCTAGGAAGCCGATGTATTTTCTGACGGCTGGCCCCTATTGTTACACAAAATTATGTAGTTTATAAATTTATTTTAACCAATTATAAGTATAGACTATTGAAATTTTATTTTATATCATTAGTACATGATATTTTTCATGCAATACCACTCTATTATATAATGTAAACTCACTGACTTGGTTGGCGCTTTGGTGTATATACTGTAAGCTGGCCATGTAGTTTTGATAAATAAATGTAAAATAAACAGAGATTTGTTACCATAGATGGGTTATGCACTAACAAACCACATTTGAAAATCGAATCCATTTACACACACATTATAATAGGTACCTACCGAATGCTACTATGAAAAGAGATGCCAATTGGCATCTTTTTTTTGCTTCACTTTTAGGGTGCATGTAACTTATCTACCTCCCCTTATATATAACATATCTCTGAAAATAAATGGTTTATTCGGAATAAGTGCCTGTAAAAATGTATTCGAACTCATTGGACTCGGGTTAGAAGTAAGGATAAGGACTATGTATTTCAACGGTTTTTAAAGAGTGCGTCACGCATCATGCATGCAACAAAATCTTTCTAAAACATTTTTTCGTACATCAACCTTGCGCACGTACGTAAATAGCCATCATAACGTCAAACAATGTGCGGTTAAAGTTGAGTGGGCAGCCCCGGCCGCGTGGCGCCCGTGGGCAGCATCACCCAAACAAAGACATCGCCAGGTCCACATTTCATCCTAAATTACACAAGCAAGTATTCGTAATTCAGACATCAAGTTCAAATATCGGCTCTTGTATTTTTAAAAAGGCCTAAAACACTAAGTATTTTTATTTTCGACGAAGGAGTGACGAAGGTATTGTGATGGCAAATAAATCGGAGTTGATTTTTGATTGGGATTGATTCTCTTACATACTGAAGTCTTTATATAAACGAATGTGTGTGTGTGTGTGTGTGTGTGTGTGTGTGTGTGTGTACGTGAGTGCGCGCGTGCATCCGGTGCTCTAGTTCTCAAACTACTGGACGGATTTGTGCAAAATTTGGGTTAGAGCAATATTATTTGCCGTTTTTAGGGTTCCGTAGTTAAAAAAGAACCCTTCTAAGTTCGCCATCTCTGTCTGCCTGTCTATCCGTCTGTCTGCGGCGTAGCTCAGAAACTATTAGTATTGTAAAGCTGTAATTTGGCATGGATATACATATTAATTACGCCGACACAGTGTAGTACCTTATTCCAAGAAAAATCGCAACAAGGTACCACCCATACAAATCCAGGTTGTTTGTTACTTTTCTCAAAAATTTCTGTAACGACTCTAATGAAACTTTGTCAATAACTTTATTAGGAATTAATAAAGCCAACTGCATAAGGTACTTAATTATTCCAAGAAAAATAAAGATACCTCCCATACAAACAAATTCATCAAGTCTAAGTGAGTGTAATGTTTACTGTTGATTTGTGTTTGCCCGACTACGACAGACGGTGATGATTTCGTGAGAAAGTATGCACAGCGTGGCTGTACATTTTTTGTGAAGACTGTGCTCCAGCAAACATGTTTCTTTTAAGATTTTGTTGTATTTAGTAGTCGTTGTGTTCCAGCACATCTATTTATATAAATCCTATACATACTCGTACCTATAGCTACTTCAGAGGACTGAAAATGGAGGGGTGTTCGTTGGAGAGAGCGCGAGCGCTCTCTGGGAAACACCTGGACCTTAACCTAAACCGGTTCAGCATTTTTTTTGTGTCAGTAAAATAGCCATAATAAGGTTTTTAGTGTCAGTAAAATAGTCCGAATAAGGTTTTTAGGGAAAAAAAATTTTGAAAAGTTGCCCGGAAACTAGGGGAATTCGGGAAAAACCAATGATTTATATATTACTGGCATAAGGACCCGGCCAACGCGCGCGCCTAATGCTCCCAGCGAATTGGTGCGAAAATCGAAGGTTTCGCACACTCGCGACTCAGTCGTCTGCGGGAAATTGTACAATGCGGTGGAAATATATTCCATATAAAAATGCCGTATTGTGTTG
This sequence comes from Coleophora flavipennella, assembly GCA_947284805.1. Taxonomy (NCBI): domain Eukaryota; kingdom Metazoa; phylum Arthropoda; class Insecta; order Lepidoptera; family Coleophoridae; genus Coleophora; species Coleophora flavipennella. Next base: position 688,061 of record OX369268.1, read on the forward strand.
TTAGAGGCTGTAAAGGTGAAAGAAAGGCTAAAAAGAAACATGGGATGTTGTATCATCGTTAAGTAACCTTACATTGTAGTTTTTCGTGTAAACAAATTAAATAAACTAATTTTTAAAGCGACAATTCTACCAAGGTTCTTTTAACGCGGCACTGACGTCAACTCTCGCCCACGCCAGTTCGTACGAGTTATGTCAGATGGCGCTAGTTTTTGCTTGTATGAAGAAAATCTGAGTGAAATATGGAGACGGGCGGATCCTTCTGTCCAAATCTGTGGGAAAAACTGAATGTTTTTTTTTCTGTAGGATTTTTGTATGATCTCAAGAACGTAATTAGGTAAATAAACGAGTAGGTATTTACATTTTATAAGGAAGTGCAGTAACTATTATGACGTAACCAGTATCTCATCTGTGTCGTAACTCACGGTTCGAACCATGCACTCTCCATTATAGTTGTAAAAAAACATCCACGCGGGCGAAACCGCGGGTAAAAGCTAATACACAATATTGTTGTTTCGGTATTGAAGATGAATTGGCTATCTTACTGTCAGTATCCAAAGCAAAGTACATAACATTAACACTTACGTACCCTTAGTTTGACGATTGTCAGTAAGTAAGTAATCCTACTTACCGATAGTCATTGTGACGTTTTAGGTTTATATTCACTTCAGTTATTTATATTCACATTCACATATATTTATATTCACATTTGTCGTAGTGATATCATATAATTAATTACATTATGTCGTAGCGATATCATAAAATTAAGTATATTTAAGTCGTAGCGGTATCATAAAATTAAGTATATTATGTCGTAGCGGTATCATAAAATTAAGTATATTATGTCGTAGCGATATCATAAAATTAAGTATATTAAGCCGAAGCGGTTTCATAAAATTAAGTATATTAAGTCGTAGCGGTATCAAAAAATTAAGTATATTATGTCGTAGCGATATCATAAAATTGACGATTTCATGAAATGCTTGTACAACACTGTCGATATTGTTCAAACGTCAACGTTTGATGATTATGTCAATCTACGTTTGGCCAGAACATGAAATGCACGACCATAATATGAAAAGGTTGACCAGTTCATTTCACTTCGCCACAAACCCAATGAAACTATTTTCGCTCGCTTCGCTCGTTCAACATAAATCCGCTCGGGCATTTCATGATCTGGCCAGTTTAGCTGTTTATATCGTCAAACGCTGATTCATTTATTGATCTAGCCAGACCATAATATCTGGATGTGGGCGCGGGTATTGTCCATCTAATGATCTATTCAACCATTTCATGAAATGGTCAATTCTATGTAATCGCCACGACATTAATACTCAATAAGTTTTACCTACATCTTAATTCTAACGCACAGTGACTAGCGCCTTACTACCCACGCGCCACGTCTTATCGCTACAGCAGCTCAATCCGAAGTGTCATGGCGTCTGGCATGAGAATGGGTACACGTCACAGTCATCATCTCCACAGTGATGATTCCAAATTATGAAGATACCGTCAAGGGCTTGCAACGTGAACACAAAAAAAAACTACGTTATAGGTTAAGTCAAGAACAGAACATGCTAGATACTCGTAGTGCGATTCTGAACCATAAACGCACGGCATAAGAACGATACAAAGTCCAAAGTATTTCATGTATATATATTCAATGCGTGCGTAATGTATGGGCTAACCGCCACCGTGGCGTAATAGTTGGTACATTTGCTTCACATCTGGATGTCACGGGTTTGATTCTTTATGCGACTCGGTTTGGTTGGTGATAGAGCATTTTCTAAGCCCGCCTTGCTACCACCATCTTATCTTAGTATTGCCGTCAAACATCAATGTTAATAGCATTGATGTATTGCGGCATGACGATAAGATAGCCAGTTCCCCATAACTTCGGGGAATTTTGATAAGATCGCTTCTATCTTCGGCATCATCGTCATTTACCATCAGGTGAGATGATGCCAAGGACTTATGAATATAAAAATATGAAAGATAAAAATACCGGTCAAGTGCTGCTCAGAATGCACACGTATGGTTCCGTACCATCATACTAGATGGCGCTAATGCAAAGGGTTCCGAACCATCATACTAGATGGCGCTAGTTTCTTCATGTTTAAAAAAATACTTTTTTATATGGAGACCTCCCTTATTTTTTCACTTTTTCTAATTGTTTGTTATAGCAGCAACAGAAATACATTAATTGTGAAAATTTCAACTGTCTAGCTATCACGGTTCATGAAACCTGGTGACAGACGCACAAACAGACAGACGGACGGACAGCGGAGTTTTAGTAATAGGGTCCCGTTTTTACCCTTTGGGTATGGAACCCTAAAAATGTGATCTGAAGTTACTTACAAAACCATCATTACCTATCATCATCATATCAATGGAAATACGTCATATGCTGGACAAAGGCCTCCCCTAAGGATTTCCATGACGACCAATTCTGCGCTGCCCGCATCCAGCGGTTTCCCACGACCTACATCATTTCGTTGATCCACCGAATGGGAGGCCTGCCTACGCTACGACTTAGCGGTCACGATTCAAGAACTTTACTACGCCAACGGCCATCTTTTCTACGAGCTATGTGCCCCGCCGACTGCCACGTAAGTTTCACAATAAAATTATTAATATTTATTATTATGATGATTTATTCAGGAACAATACAGCTTACATAAACTTCCAATGCACTGTATTATAATTATAACTCTCTCTTTTTGGGTTTTTGCGTTTGATTTTCAAAAACCAGCCTTAACCCTAACAATTATAGCTGCTCTTTTCGTTCCCACTCGGAACCATAAATATCCCCTGGATCTCGTTGTTCTCGGTACAATGTCGTTTGCTTGAAATAGTGCAACTTCCTTACGAAGCTCACCACAGATAAGATAAAAATTTTGCCGCTCAAGCTCACCTACTCGCAGCTAATCTACAATTTTTTTCATTCTCAACCGACTTCCAAAATGGAGGAAGTTCTCAATTTGACAGTAATTTTTTTTGTTTGTTACGCGATATCTTAGCAGATTGTAAACCGATTTTTATGATTCTTTTTTATTCGATCTTTAATCTAGTAAAGTTTATGTTGTGCTTTTTTTAGAAAATTAACTCAAACCAAAAATAAAAATGCAAATTTGTACCAAGTTGTTGCGATGGAAGTCGGTTGTTTTAATGTGTTAAGCGTTTCCAATTATCTGTACAGGTGTAACAAAATTGGTGTAGGAGCCGTTAACTGGGGGTTCTACTCATCATACTGAACAACTTTCCCCGAAGAACCAATAGTCAATTATAAAAAACTAAATTAGGGTCCAAATTTAGTTTTGTTTGACTTACAAAAATGTACTAAATTGGTCGATCAGCTAGCTGATCAATTTGTATGAAGTGTTAATTAAGCTATTGCATAGCTTTTATCGCGGGCTCTGAGCGCGGCGACCGAATCAAGAAATTCCGTAACGAAAATGAAACCTAACACCCTCCACTTCGCCTACCCTGTAGCTCGCCCGAGCGTAACGTAACGTTACCGCGTTCTAAAAACTTACAATGCCATCTATAAGCGATTTGCGGTACTAAAATGACTTAATAAATTTTACTGGTGTAACTTTCTTAGTGTTAGTGTGGGTCGAGTCACCTATGAAAAAAATCGAAGTGGGTAACTGAACCTGCGGGCTCAGTGCTCTGCGGGCCCAGTTGAACACCAAGTGAATTTATTACATAAACATCCCGCGCCCCAAGGGCTATAAAAAATGCTATGCAATAGCTTTACCGCGGCAGTCCCCGAGTGCCACACGTATTTTTTTTTGCGATTTCAGCAAAGTCATAGAACAATAGTTGTTCAGTATGATAAGTAGAAGCTCCAGTTTACCTACACCAATATTGTTACACCCTGTATAAATAAGAAAGTCTGATATTATTAAGTACCTATATCTTCGTCACGATTCCTCACGGACGTTAACACCTGATCCCAGAAGCTGGTGGATACTGCTCGCCCGTGGAAAACTGATTATCTAAGCGTTTTGCCGAGGTCAAACAACAGGTTTGTGATTTACCGACTTTTTTCCGAGCCACACAGATATCTTTGGGAATTGTACCGTTTCGAATCTTACGCAGAAATGCTCTTGATTTTTGCATGGTGAGTTTGAGAACTTTCCAAAGTGAAATTTTCTAGTATTTGCACTAAGCCTTTCTCCGTCCTATTCTACATAGATACTCGTAACTATAAATATAATGCATGGTATTTTTGAATAAAATTACATAAGAAATTACACTTTTACAATTATGCAAATCAAAAGTCAAAGTATTATCATCAGGTGAGATGATGCCAAGGGCTTACCAAGATTGTGAATAAAAAAAATTAAAAAAACTATTCAATGTACTTAATATGTAACAAAATTAATTTTATTGAAGATCATATTTTTGTGCTAAAATAATACAAAATTCGTACCACCCGAAGCTTGTATACTTGTATCATGTATCAACGTGAGGTAGTTAGCACTTACATCATCATAATCATCATATCAGCCTAAAGACGTATGCTGGTCTTCCAAGGATTTATACAACGACCGGTTCTGCGCTGCCCGCATCTAGTGGCTTCCCACGACCTTCACTAGTGGGAGGCCTGCATACGCTATATCTTCCGATGCGCGGTCGCCACTAGATAGCTTTACTGCCGCAAACGTCATCTATTCTACGAACTATGTACTCCACCGACTTAAGTTTAACGATTCTATGAGCTATTTTGGTTACCTTGGTTCTCCCACGCATCTCCTCATTTGTAATTTAATTGCGGAAGGAAACTCCGAGCGTCTCAACTCACTTCATCACCCTTTGGGTAATCTTGGGCCTTCTTTGAGGCCATTAGTAAGCGACCATGTCTCAATTCCACCTACATGTACAAATTCCTCAATCATTGTAATTTTTTTCGAAATATATATTTTTTAAAGGCATAATAAACATTCAGTCCGCAAAATAACTACTTGAGCGGCAAGATTTCATGATTGAGCGGCAGAAAAACATGTCTATAAGCAGCAACTCAACACTGTAGGAAGAGTGTGGTACGGGGAGTTCTAAATGGAAGCGGGAGCGAGCGAAGCGAGCTCGGACTTGCGGAGCACCCCGACTCGGATCCGTTAGGTTCGGAGACTGTGAGCTTAGCTCGCCTCCCCGCACAGTCGTAGTGTTAGGTTTAACATGAGAACACAGAAGTAGGAGCCCCGAAGGGGCTCCGTCGACTACTCAACACATTAGGAAGAGTGTAGTACGGGGATGTTTAAAATAATTACAGCCATCCAGAATGACATAAATTGCTGATTGATTTTGAAATGTTTGCTGACCATGAGTTGCTGACCAATTAGCTATTTCTGCTGACCGATTAGCTATTTCTGCTGACCGATTATATTTTTCTGCTCACAGAAATAACAATACTATGCTAACCATTTAATTGACACCCATTTTTTTCCTTTTATGTTGTGCAATAAAGTTTTTTCAATCAATCAATTCCCTATGTCACTACTGGCAACATTCACTGATCAAATACTTTAGTCTTGAGACACTGTGGTATTTGGGATGTGAGAACGTTGCGAGACTCCCCGAACGCTGCCCAGCTGAGTTGGATTCGACGATTGATCTCTTTCACGAAGTTGGACCTACCTAACTGGATTGTGACTAATTAAAAACTGTTCCTACTCTGTGAAGAAGCTCTTAGATGAAAAAAAATTAAGAGTTTATTTTTGTAAGTTGTGTTTGTATGTCTTTGTGATAAGGCTAAATGTGTTTTGCGCTATTCATTTATTTATCACCATATTATACCTACCACATTTACGCAAATAAATGTTATTCTATACAGTTATGTGGCAGAATTACCAGTGTAATGCTCGCAAGAGCAAATCAACACACTGAGTCACGGCCCTTTTGTACTACTGCAACACACATATGTTTTTGTATTATTATTATTTTTTGCTCTTTTTAATTTGTTATGTTTTGTTTTATATTATGTATGATTGTAATAATATGTGTGTGATTGCAGTGACAAATAAACGTGTTATCTATCTATCTATCTATACTATTCTTTTTGTCCCAGATATACTTATTTATCAACAACTCGTTGACGAATATAAGAAAATAACCTAACCACTCCGGGAATGCTAACAGAAATGAAAACTTTTTACAGTTTTATAAGTTTTGACTCTCCGAGTGTTCCTGGCAAACCTAGTAGTTGACAAAGTTTTGACCTTGCGAGTGTTTCTGGTACAGTGGCGGTTACATTACAGTGTCGTGAGTTCAATGATTTCTTTCCCATCTCAAAAATGGCAAACGCGCCTAGAGAAGTTTTCACTTCAAAAACTGATACCGACTCGCATGTTATCGGAATTAATATGGAACTCGGCGTTGTACCTGTGGTGCCTAAAATCAGAGGATATATGTGATATACATATTATTGTAGATATTTGCTACGAATTCTGTACCTGCATTACTTAAACAGCAGTGAAAACTAATAAAATCTGATTATATTCAATTAAAAAATCAGTGTCAATTTTTGTGATCAATGGTGTATGATCATCATATCATCTCATGTATATTCCCACGCTAATTCAGGGTAATCGGGCGGGGAAAAGATTAGGGCGATCGGGCTTTAGTCAACCACGCGAGCCCAGTGCGGGTTGGTCGACTTCACACACTACCTTCGAGATTCTTCGCAGGCTCGTGCAGGTGTCCTCACAATGTTTTCCTTCACCGTAAGAGCGTCGGATAAACGTACATATGAAATCGAAATTCGAAACCTCTTTGGTACGTGGCAGGATTCGAACCACGACCTCCCGGACAGGAGGCAGCGGCGTAGCCGTTACGCCACCGAGGCTCAATGCTGTATGTTACTCCTAACTCTCGTGGGTATCCAGAAATTATCCAGAATTCGTGCGGAGTGAACGAATCGAGCTTGGGATTTCGGTAGACTGCGACCCGGGTGATTAGCTCTAGAAGACCACATGATAGTATTCGTTAGTTTTGACGTGAGATCAGAACCACGAATAAAACCCCCCAGTGAGCTCCGTCGATGGTCTTCCGGTATATCCGGTAACTTAAACACGCCTTTAGTTAGCCCCAATATCTTTCTTTAATCCACAATAACTATGACGAATGCTAGTCATCTGTGTTACTTTTTATCATCTGTCAAAAACGACATTTCGTTCTAAAAATGTTTGAGATTCCTAGGCGTGACGTCATAGTTTAGCAGTGTCATTTAAATACTCATTTTGTCATTTTGGTGAGTTAAAAATCGAAGACTTGATGGAAAACAAAACGAGTAAGGTTTTCCGAAGTTTAAGTAGGAGGGCAATTTAGTGATCAAGAGTTCATAATTTATTTCTGATGCTGTCGTCATCCCTATTGGTGAGCTCTTGGTATCATCTCACCTGACGGTAAGAGACGAAGATGCCGAAGATGGAAGCGGACTTTTGCCTAGATTGAACTCAACGGGGAACTGGCTATCTTATCTTCAAGCCGGAACACACCAACGATATCAACATTGATATTTGGCGGCAAGACTTAGATAAGATGGTGGTAGCTAGCCAATCGGGCTTAGAAAATGTCCTACCACCAACCAAACCGAGTCTTACAATTGACCCCGCGGGAATCGAACCCGCGACCTCCTGTGTAAGATTGCGATAGCCAGCCAGACGGGCTAACCTACTAAGAATTTTACAATTACAACAACGAGAAAGTTCTCGGCCCAGTGGATTAAAAACAGAACAAATTTTCCAACAAAAACTGTGCGATTTATCTCCAAAGTGAATTTGTCAAAGCCAATTAGTTTGGAATTGTGTTCTAATGGAGTTTCTCACAGTTTGCGGACGCCACACTTACTATCAAATTGCTTTCAATTTAGCAACCGCTATTCTATTCTGCTTCCTATAAGCACTCAGTTAATTTTGTTTGAAAAATTAAAAAACCGACCAAGTGGCAGTCGAAAGTATGCACCGAGAGTTCCGTACCACCACACCTTTAAATGAGGAACGAGTACATTGATGATCCTTATTTATTTCAATCAAAAGACATCAACGAGAGCGACGGAATAATGTTTTTTTACACTTGCCGGTTTTTATCATTTGTTAGCACTAGAATTACACCGTGAGACGCTTGTGTGTATAACCCTTTTTACGATAGAGAAAAAACAAAAAAAAAACGTGGGTATTTTTATTCATTTCTACTTTTTAAATTTTTATTATTTGTTAGAAAACCCGCAATAATAAAACATATACTGTAAATAATCAATTTACTACCTATAGATCAAAATATACAGTCTTCTAAAGGTCGGACAGACCGCCAGACACCGTAGGGTCCGGTTATCTAGTAAGGAACCAAAGTATATCATCAGTACTTACATACAGTATGGCCACTCCCTACCGCTCTCTAGATTCCGACCTCACCCCGTCGTCACGCAGATTGATACAGATTGGTGCTAGTTTGGTTCTCAAACTTAATAATTTCGCCGTGATTTTGTTTTTTCCGTCATTTGTTTTTACAAATAACATTTCTCGTCCGTTCCATGAGGTGTCCGGGGTGTGACGGAACTCTAGTAATGTCGACAATAGCTACGTACTCGTAGCAAGCTAGGCAGGACAGCCCCACAGGTACCTATTTACAACAATCAGCATAAATCCTATCATCGCATGGTTTCGTATCGAGACAACAACTCAAAATAAAATACTCTTGGAGCAGTAGACCTCCAGGTGTGAGTGCATAAATTTAGTACACAGACGACCCGCTGGCATCCGCCGCGCCGCGCCGGCCCGCTCGAGCCTGCTGTCATATTAACTGTTACATTAAATTACTGCTACGGAACCGATCGACCACCACTGCTTATTATCAACCTTACAACTAAAGAAAACTAAACTCATTTTCACAAGGCGTAGAACTTAAATCGGTAAAGACTATCAGAAGTTTTTAGTACCTTTTGTAGTTAGGCTATCGCTAGCGATGTAACGCGCGCGGCTCGCACATTGATTTCGGCTCTTTCTAAAAGATATCTTTTTGTCCATTTGTTTGTTTTAATAATATTTTATCCGTTGTGATGGAGCGCACGCATTTGTCAGTTAGTGAAATATTGCCGCGACGTGAGCGAAGCCGGGCTAATTAATTAGTATGAAGGTAACTATGTTAATAAGGGCGGTTCGAACTGATGAGGTTTTGGTTGTGGACAAGGAGACAGGCTTTTAAGGCTCCACAAAAATTTTACACAGTTTATTTTTGAAAAATTCAATCGCTAAAGTTAAATAACAAGCATTTGTATCATCATCATCATCATATCAGCCGAAAGACATCCACTGCTAGACAAAAGCCTCCCTCAAGGATTTCCAGGACGACCGGTCTTGCGCTGCCCCGATCGAGCTGTTTCCCGCGACCTTCACCAGGTCGTCGGTCTAACGAGTGACAGACCTGCCTACGCTTCGTCTTCCGGTGCACGTTTGCCTTTCAAGAACTTTACTGACCCAACGGCAATCTATTCTACAAGTTAAGTGCCCCGCCTCGTGACATCTCCTCATTTCTGATTCAGCCGCGTAGGTCGATATTTCGAGCATAGGTCGCTCCATCGCCCTTTGAGTAACCTTGAGCATTTGTATACAAATCTTAAAAATGAAAATTGTAAAAAACTGACGGCCCACATCAACTATTACACCTGCATTTAAAATATTCTTAATACGTTTTTTTCATTTTTTTTTATTCACAATTGGTAAACCCTTGACAACATCTCACCTGGTGGTAAGTGACCATGTTGCCGAAGATGGAAGCGGCCTTACCAAGATTCCTCAACGCAATGGGGAAATGGCTATCTTATCTTCATGCCGGAACACAGCAACGATATCAACATTGATATTTGGCGGCAACACTTAGATAAGATGGTGGTAGCTAGCCAGGCGGGCTTAGAAAATGCCCTACCACCAACCAAACCGAGTCTTACAATTGACCCCGCCGGGAATCGAACCCGCGGCCTCCTGTGTAAAGCCAGTGAACTTTGCCTCTGAGCTACGGAGGCGGTTAAAATACAGCTTTAAAATAAAATGCAGCTTTTCTATGAGGGGATCAAACAGCTCAATCTTTTAGAACTACTTATTAGACCCTGGCTGACGTGACGTTGGATCGGCGCAAACGCAGCGTGTCGGATGCATTTCGGCGACGGTTCGTTACATGTCGCTCTAACAACGCGTAATAGGCGAGTATCATTAACTGCGTTAACTGTTAACCCTAGTAGGTAATGGATATTGCAAGTCACGGGCTAGTCACTTCGTAAGGGTGGCGGCACACTGGAACAGATGCAACAAGTTTTTTTCTTAACTAGAACGTGAAAATTATTTTTCCCAATACTTCGGGAAATAAGAATTTTTGGGTTAAAACTACCTACTCTATGTTATCATCACCATCATCATATCAGCCGAAAAACGACCACTGTTAGACAAAAGCCTCTCTCAAGGATTTCCACAACGTGCGATCCTGCGCTGCCCACATCCAGCGGCTTCCCGCGTCCTGCAACAGGCCTATCCTATGTAACTGTGCCAAATTTCGGCGAAATCGATTCAGTAGTTTCATATTGAGCAATTAACAAGCAGGCAGACAGGCAAAGAGACATAGTTTCGGATTTATACGCTGTGGTCCAACTAGTTAAACTATTTCGAAAGAACGAACGGCGCGTCACGCTTTTTGGCTTGTCAAGGATAAAAAACCGGCGAAGTGCGAGTTGGACTCGCGCAAAGTAAGGTTCCGATGTCTTTTCAAAAAATAATGTTTATTTTAAAAAATAATATTATATTTACAGTTGGTAATAGAACACTTTGTATGGAAAATATATGAACTTATGACAAATACAACTGCACATCTTAAGTAGGTCGACTATTACTCCTTAACCAATAAAAGCCTACTTAGCCACCACAGCTATCAAGTTTTCCTATAAAATTGATAATATGTTTTTCGGGGGGCGGGGGTACTTGACTCGAACAAAAATTAGCAATTTAAAGCTTAATATTTTGCAAATCGATCCCTGAATCAAAAAATGGTTTGAGCAAACCCTCAGTTGTTTTGAAAGACCTGTTCAAGTATACCCCGCACACAATAGAGGATGTTAGCAAAAAAAATTCACCTCCTCTTTATATGTAGGGAAGATGCCATAAAAATATTTTTTTTAAGATTTTGTTAAACAACTTTGTTGACTGGATTAATATGAATGCTAAATTGCAGCTTTCTGGTATCAATAGTCTCTGAGCTAAGCCGCGGACAGACGGACAGACGGACAGACGGACGTGGCTATACTATAAGGTTCCTTGTTGACTTCAGAATCCTAAAAAGTATAGTCCTAGAAAGAAACTCAATCATAATATTCTTATTTGCAAATGCACAAGTACCTTGCAGTCATTTATTTTATTTATTTATTTATTTATTTGCTATTCGGAAGATTTACAGCTTAATATTATATATAAGTAACAAAATTAAATTTAAAACTATGCTAATTACAAACCTTCACCAAAATAAAATAGAAAATTAAAATTAGTAACATCAAAGAACATTTTTTTTTCAAGATAATCCGTTTCTTTAAACATGACGGGCCAACCTAGGCAAGAAACCCCCCCTACACCCACCATTGAGTTTGAATGGATATAAATATAGAAAAAATGATATTTGGTAGACTAATTATATTGGGATATATATTTACATTACTCACAATCGCGCGCAGTGAGCAGCCACCCTTGTTCAATTTGTAACAAAACGCTTCTTTAATAAATTAATCAACTTCCCCAAAACTTTGTGAACAACGCCGCTTCTAAGAAGTATTACAGTTAGAGATAGGAAACATCCTCACTTCTTGTTATAATACTTGTAAACCGCTACTTCAGCAAATTCTGTTTTCGTAAAATTAATAAATAATATACGCTGTTATACATAGTTGGCCTTTATTCTCGATGGACATAGGGACAGGTGAAACTAAATAAAAGCTTTTAATAATAAGCTCATTTCGAAAATACAAAAAAAATAGATACAAACTTTTACTTGTAAAGAGTTTTTAAGTTAAATGCTTGATTCCAAATTTAAATGTAAAGGTTCCTTGTTGACTAGGAAACCTTAAAAAGCCGGACTGAGACACAGCAGCATTTCCCATGATTTTATTGAAAATATTAGACGATCAGTCTAACAATAAACCAGATTAACTTCAAAATACCAAACGGATCTATTGTCATCGGGAATACGGCTTCATACCAAATTTCAGCTTAATCAGACCCCTGGAAGTCACTTTAAAATCGATCGCAAGATTTGAAGTGGAAATACATACAAACGAACATTACGAGCAATTTTTTTTAATTGATAAGCCCTTGACAACATATCACCTGATGGTAAATGACCATGACGCCGAAGATGGAAGCGGGTTCACCAAGATTCCCTAACGCAATGGGGATTTGGCTATCTTATCTTCAAGCCGGAATACATCAATGCTGTTAACACGGATGATTGGCGGCAAGACTTAGATAGGATGGTGGTGGCTAGCCAGGCGGGCTGTGAAAATACCCTCATCATATTATATCAGCCGAAAAACGTCCACTGCTGGACAAAGGCCTCCCCCAAGGATTTCCACGTCGTCCCAAATACTGCAGTGTCTCAAGACTAAGGTCTTTGACCAGTGTGTGTTGCCAGTTATGACTTACGGAACTGAGAAATGGTCGCCTACTACTAGGTATTATACTCATAAGAATGCTCAGGGTAACCCAAAGGGCAATGGAGCGTGCTATGCTCGGAAGTTTCTCTGCGTGATCGAATCAGAAACGAGGAGATCCGCAGGAGAACCAAAGCAACCGACATAGCTCACAGAATCGCTAAACTGAAGTGGCAGTGGGCAGGGCACATAGCTCATAGAACAGATGGCCGTGGGGTAGTAAACTTCTAAACTGGCGAAAATACCCTACCACCAGCCAAACAGAATTTTACAAAGTTGATCCCGCTGGGAATCAAACCAGCGACCTCCTGGTGTGAAGCGAATGGACTAACCATTACGCTACGGAGACAGTTAAAGCAAAGTATGTATATATATTAGTACTAACATATAGTATGGACACTCCCTGCCGCTCACCTCACCCCCTCGTCACCCAGATTGATACAGGTTGGTTGTCGAACGTATACGATTTCGCCGCCATTTTGTTTGTTCTGTCATTCCTTTTTTAAACGACTTTAAAAAAGGAGGAGGTTTCTCAATTCGACCGTATATATACAGTGGTGGACATATAATTAGAAAAACTTCATATGAATTATGGAAGTATAAAATCAACTGGCCATAATATGTAAAATATGTAGATTCAATAACTAATAATCATGCAAGAGTATAGCCACACAGTTAAATTACTCATAATATATTTAAAAAAAATACCTATTTAACCTTTAATCACAAAAAGAATTTAAACCTTATTTAGGTCTATTTTCAATTACTGGCCGCTTGGACGCCTAATTAGAAACACTTTAGAAAAGCATCCATGACTCGTTCCATTTTTGAAATTGAAAGAAAAATCTTCTTTCTTCGCCTTTTCTACCGCTTTGGCGGCAATTAAACATCAATTTCGAATTTTGTGGTTAATAAGTTTTGTTGAAAATGGGTTAAAATAAAAGTTGTGACGCGTCAACTAGGCAAATAATTGTTAATTTGCATTTCGATGAAAAGTGGACATATAAAACAATAGCTGACCATTAGAAATGTTTTGTAAAGAAAGTTTTTAATGCTATTGACCATTATAAAATACACGGAACCATTGAAAATGTTCTGAGAAAGGCTCGACCGAGGAAAACAACGCCCAGAGAAGATATGCGAATCGTACGTGTTGCTAAACAAGACCCATTTAAAGGTTCCAACCAGATTAGAAATGAAGTTTTTTTGCCTGATGACCCTAGAAACGTCTCGTCAAAACTGGTACGCCGAAGATTAGTGGAAGCTAAATTGTTTGGGAGGGTTTCTCGAAAAGTACCGCTTCTTACCAAGCAACACCGAGAGAAGCGGTTGTTATTCGCGAAAAAATATGTTAACTGGACGGTACGAGAATGGAAAAAAGTGTTATTCTCAGATGAAACAAAAATAAACATGGTAAATTCAGACGGAAAGCGCTATGTTAGACGTCCAATAAACCATGCTTTCGATTATAAATACACAAGGAGCATAGTCAAGCACGGCGGTGGAAATATCAAAGTATGGGGATGTTTTTCCGGATGTGGTGTTGGACCCGTTCGAAAGATTGAAGGTACAATGGATCAGTATCAGTACAAAAACATCTTAGAGGAGACAATGATTCCCTACTCTGACGACCATTTGCCTGTAACCTGGATCTTTCAGCAAGACAATGACCCTAAACACACGGCCAACAGTGTCAAATATTTTCTTAGGGAACAGCATATTTCCGTTTTAGACTGGCCTGCAAATAGCCCGGATTTAAATCCTATAGAAAATCTGTGGTATATCGTTAAAAAAAAGTCTCAAACAAACGCAACACTAGTCAAAATGAACTTTACGGATCTTTTGTCGAAGCATGGAACTCAATCCCACTCGAAGAATGTCTGAAATTGCTTGAATCAATGCCACGTCGTTGCAGAGCTGTCATTGACAACAAAGGCTACGCAACTAAATATTAATTATAACTATATTTAGTAGCCTGCGAATAATATCACGTAAATAATATAATTCTGATTACATATACTCATAAACTATTTAAATTTTCACGGTATTTTTCTGTTGTTTCTAATTAGTTGTCCATTATTGTTGATTCCTTAAAAGTCGTTTGGTTGTTTGTACGAAACTAATATTTAACCGGCAGTTGTTTAGTCGGTTTTTTTGTGTTTTTCTAGTAAATTATAAGTCATTGAACATATTTTATGCTATTTGTGGTTTCATTTCTAAATTAAAAGTGTTACAGAAAAGTATATTGTATAATGTTAAGATCCGTTAAAAGTGTTTCTAATTATATGTCCACCACTGTATATATATATATATATGTTTGTTCGCGGATAACTTCGCCATTTATGAACCGATTTTGATGATTCTTTTTTTGTTGGAAAGGAGATATCCCAAGGGTGGTACCATGATTAAAAAAACCAGGATCTGATGATGGTATGCCAGAGAAATCGAGGGGAACCTTAGTTTCCTGATTGAAGTCGTTTTTTCTTTGTTTAATATTATTGAAATATCATTTCTGGCCCGTTGTATGAAGTGTCCAGGGTGTGGTTAAAGCTTGTTATAAACTGAGCAGATGAGGCGTACCTAGTAGAACATACTAGAGAAGAGGACACGCTTCGAATCGTTACATTGGTCGAAGTTCCAAATAATAATTTTGCTGGTTATTTAATTACAGTATAAACTCTGTAAAACGTCACTCGATATAACGATTCACTCCTTGAAACGTCAACATGTTCTGGCTCCAGTTGGTTTACATTGACGCGAATTTCTCTCCGTATAACGAAAACTCTCAATAACGCCACAAAATGCCCGGTCCCTTGAGTGTCGCTATATAGAGTTTACACTGTATTTCATTTTTTTTCCATCACTTACTATCATGTTAGATGATGCCAAGGGCTTGTCAATAGTGGATTAAAGTATACTTTGCTTCCTCGCATATCCAATGAAAAGGTGCAAATTTTAAAGCAATGATGAAATACATAAATGCACAAAAGATGCACCATGGCGACCATGGAGTCTCAATATTCACTAAGCGGTGAATCGTGCGCAATACGCCTCGTGACATACCCAAAGTGAATCTAATAATGTAATTTAAAGTAATAAGCTGTTGTTTACTTCCATAACCGCTCTTACTAGAATACGTGAGGTCTTGGGTTAACACTAACCTTTAGACGGCACTTTACGAATATACACTAAGATAATGTACTGGCCTACTAGTACGAGTACATAATGTCATAAAAAGTTTTATCCACTCTCATATCGTAAAGTTCGCATTATCAACTCCAAAACGAGTTTATATTGGCATACTTTATAAACACAGTCCGTAATTTAAAAAAAAATACATTATAACATTATTTTGTTAGAGAAATAATGTTATAATGTTTTTTTTTTCCATTACGATAAAAGTTAAACCAAAGAGATAATATCACCAACGAAATTGCTTATCATTTTTTTTTATTGGAACGCACATGCGGTTCGCGCCATTTTTACAGCAATACAAAAAGTTTTCATTCCAATTTTTACGTGTCTGTGACAGCGCCCGCTTTAACGCATGCGCGGTGATGTGTTGGTTTTTCATTGAATTATGTTGTAGATACTGAATTTCGTGGATAATTTTCATTCTTATTTAAAAATGTCTGAGATCAGTGAAAGCATTGTTTTTACCTGTCTGTGACACCGTCTGCTTCAGTGCAAGCGCGGTGGTGCGCTGGGATTCAGCACTATGACACGTTTTGTTGTAGGTACTTATTGAATTTCGGGGGATTTTTTTCTTACTCTTAACTTTGATCTTTGTATTTTAGTTGATTCAATCCCAATGTATGAGATAAGATAAAGTAGTATAAGAAACTGCACATAATTTGGGCTTGAAACACTTGTGTAATACTATAAAAAAACTCGCCTACGGCTCGTTTTTTTAACTTACACTCGTATTTTAAGAACCCTTATTATGCAACAGTTTCATAAACTACTATTATCGTAAACAGTGCTATTATTAAACATCACAGTAATATTATAATATAGAAATTTAGAATGGATGGATGTTTGTAATTCAATTACACCACGATAGCTGAACTGCGCACCTTCAAATCCAGTCATGGAAACTAGCTGGCAAAAGCTTTTTTTTTACATTTAGAACAAACCACACAGATCATCTGTACCTTTTATCATGGAACTAGAGACTGATATACATACATAGATACGTGTAAATACTCGTATGTACAAATGTACATGTATATAATACAGTGAAAACTCTATATAGCGACACTCAAGGGACCGGGCATTTTGTGATGTTATATAGAGTTTTTGTTATACAGAGAGAAATTAGCGTCAAAATAAAACAACTGGAGCCAAAAAAAAATTGACGTTTCAAAGAGTGAATCGTTATATCGAGTGACGTTTTACAGAGTTTACACAGTATTTAACACCTAGATACGGAACAAACAAACCTGTTCATCCTGTTCGAATGTTTGTCCTGAGTGGGGATCGAACCCCCGACCCTCAACCCAGCAGACAGGAGCGTTTCTACTGGACCAATATTTATTACAACTGTAGTTTAGATACTTCTGTAAATTGAACATTTATTAAAATTCATATAAGCACGGCAGAATTATGAAATAAACAAAGAAACAACCTTAGAGTCAAATAATGACGATTCTTTTGAGTTTCGTTACAAAACAACCTAAGTATTTTTCGCTCATTTATAAACCTTTCGAAAAACACCATACATGTCCGACTTTTAGGTTCAGTGCAAATAAATTCACAGTGAGAGGTCGAGATTACGTTTTATAGTTGTATTGTTACCGCACGAGTGCGTTTCAACGAAGCCATCGAAGGAACGCAACAGCGCATTGAGGAATACCAATGGATTTGTCTCACCCACACGAGTACCGGGGACTACTAAATATTACAGGTACCAAACCCTTGAGATTCGGCGAGGCACTTAAAAGTGCTTTCGGACCACCAGAACGGCTCATAAAGTTTGGGGAATATTGGAGGATGTCAGATGTCAGATGTCAGGTGAATGGATGAAATGTTGTATGACGGTTAGGAGTGGTGAAATTTTATGTGACTGGTGGAGAACTATATTTAATAAATATAAAATTATTCAATGCTACAATGTATCAATGTTCAACGCTAACTAAAATAGCTTCTTTCTTTGTGTACCTGTGTGCCGTTTCAGTTAAAACTAACTTTTTCCCGGGTTTGCTGGAAGAAATTTCTTATTAGAAATAAGTATAATACCCTTTGTATGACTTTCTTTTAGGCCTGTTTGTTATCTTATTTATACACAATAAACTGTTAAATAAATAAGCATCTTGAAAGGAGAGTATTGTGCTTGTTAATCCAGCTAATCTGACCAAAAAAAAAAATATCGCCAAGTACGTTTCGGAGCACGCAAAGTGTAGGTGGCGTAGGGTTCCGTAGGCCTTAGTTTGAAACTGTTTGTCGCTAAACAGTTTTCCTACGTTCAACAGTTTATAATCACCAGGGAACCACTTTTAATGGCTTCGACGAGCTTTATCTTTAGAACGACACATCTGACTAAAACATATTGTTAGAAAACACTCCTCATATAAGCTCATTTCACTGAGGGCTCAAGCCTACCTTGAATTAGGGCGATCGGGCCTTAATCAACCACGCGGGCCCTTTGCGGTTTGGTCGACTTAACACACAACCTCCGAAATTCTTCGCAGACCTATGCAGGTTTCCTCACGATGTTTTCCTTCTCCGTAAGAGCATCGTCTAAACGTATTGAAATTTGAAAACACATTGTTCCTTCGTTCCTTTCCCTCTAATATGGTTGATGGGAGTGATGGCTGACTCTCTCGTTTTACTCGTGATCGGGTGCTGTCCGTGTGAACTGACCTTACTCTTCACAGTCATTAATGACAATCAATGATTTTAATGTATTACTTCTCGTGTCATATTATTTTCATATTCTATTGACATAATTGGTTTTATTTCAAGGAATTGATTTTGACGTTTAATAGGTAAATAGGTCTAAAGGTGGCAGACAAAATTTTCTGTGACATACGGACAGACGGACGAAATTATAAGACTTCCGTTTTTTGCCATTTTGACTCCAAACCCTGAAATGCACAGTACTGGTAAAAATATGACGAAAATGTTGTTATTTGGAAATGTTTACTAATTGATATGCACTAGTTGCTTGAGTTCGCAACACTCGCACCGATTCTCAAATCAATCATTTATTTTTTTCCAGGCGCTTCTGAACGCGCGGAACCGATTGCTTCGCCAGGCAAATCTGTGAATTGCAAAAACAGGGAAAAAATGAATAGACGGTGACCAACACAAATAAATATAGCATTCCCACGGTTTGCAGATTAACCGACGTTAGCAACAGATTGGTCAATATCAATAATAAGAATTATTAATAATAAAAAACTATAGACATACTTATTAAAGTATCTCTCTCTCTTCAGACGTGATTTGTTGACACAGCGGGTTTTTTAATAGCGCTGAACGGACCATAAAATCTGCAACGCAACGTTCTTTGGTCCAGTGTATAAGAAACTCTCCCTTGCACTTCCCCCCTCCCTAGGGGGGGAGTCGCTCAGATGAAGGGTTCATAAGTCTTAGCAGACTTGTAACCCAGGGAGGTTGTTTAGTGGGTATGCACTAGGTGAGCCCACATAACCAGCCTAGGTTCGGATGCTGGTATACAGCAATGCATTTTTTAATCCCCTCACCCTCCGGAAAGGGGAACAAAAAAAAACGCTCCTAGTAAAGTGAGATGCGACAAATCGCGAGAAGTGGTGCAACTAACGAGGTACCTATTTACTTTCATTGAAAATTAGAAACCCTCAAATATATTACAAAAAAATCTAACGCCACATCAAGAAAAGTATAATTTCATGGTACCCTAAAATTATAACACTTGTGATGAAAAACCTTGGTCGATCAAGCCGACACCCGACACAGCTGCTGAAAATTATTTAAAAAACACAAAAAAACATCCATCGCCTACTTAAATGGGACTTTTCATTCAACATTTTAACAATGGCCCTTCCTTCATTGGCACACTGACGGTTGATTACTACGCTGTACCAAGTACGGTCAGAAGAAAAATAAAGTGAGGTGTGATATTTAGTTTTTGTACTGTATAATGTTTCTGTGTGTAATTAATTTTTGAAACATGCTCTTATTTTTTTAATCTTATTGCATTTTCAAATTATGGTTATACTCGTATGTTTTTAAACTACTGCATTGTCAAGTTCAGAAACTAAGCATAAACTTACACCGCAACTCTCCAAAGCACATTCTGCTGAAATAGTATCTGAAACCATTGACTTAGTCTTTGTCGCCCGTGTGAAAGTTTGCGAAACTATGTACGTATAGTACCTTTCTAGACGAAGCAAGTAATATTACATTCGATCGGCTAATATTTTGTACATAAGGAGCTATAACAGCTGCAATAATTTAAGTAAAGGAATACCGAAAAAAAAAAGTTAAATCTTGAACAGTGTGTTTTGTAAAAGCATTTATAATATATGTCCTACTTACTACTGTTTTTGGCCATTTATAAAACCTATGATTTTTTTAAAGCTGTTGTGCGGTTTGCCATGTAATTATTTTCAATAGAAAACCTGAAACCGGAAAAATAGATAAAAACTAACCTAGATATTGTTTGTAACCGTAGTTTTCAATATTTAAGGAGATGTCTTTTGGATGACTGAGATGTTTGCCTAACGATATTTTTTATAATACGATCAAAACTTAAAATTATAAAATTAAATTAAAATAAACTGTACGGCAGCCCCTACTAAACTTTCTCGACAAATTTTAAGTTTTTTTTTCATACAAAAATTTAATTCTACAAAATTAAATAATTTTGATGAATTCATGTTGCATGACCAAATATACACTAATTCGTAATAAATGACCATTCAATGGTGAGTAAATCGCAAGTTTTAATTTCATTTGTAGGAGAACCCTGCAAGCACGATTTTTTCCAGACCAATGGATATTACTAAGTAATAGACAAATATAAGCAGCTCCGGTCGTGCACAGTTTTATCAAAATCGTTAAAGCCGTTTTTGAAAAAAAATAACTGTTTTTGCTGTATGACAGCTACTCTTCGGTTTGACGGTACAAAAAACTTTTGATAATCCCTCGATGAAATAATTTAAAACTATTAAGTTCCAAATTTGCTCTCAATCGTATCAAGGATTTAGCCTCCAGAGCCAAGCATGACGGATGGACGCACGGGATGTGTTAATGATAATATAGAATACATTTTCGTGGAAATTGGAAAAACTTTTTTTCCTCAATAACTTCCTCTACGTCACGTACGTACGTACGGTACTACCGTAATACGGGGCGAGAAAATAAAAATAAACGGGCCCCTGAGTTTACTACTTACATAATATGTATATTATGTTATGTAGGCATTTGACTTATTTCTAAGCCTTCGAAGGTTTGGGACCGCGTCTTTCAAAACTTATTTATTTATTTTGATTTCATCTCGCCACCCTGTGCTGCTGACGCCACCACGCACACAGGCACACCGGCACACAGGCACACACGAGCAACTAGTTAATTTCCTCTGTGACAAAGGCGGTCGCGGCAGGGATGGGTGCGTGGAAATCGCGATACGTCACGGTGTACCACGCATAGCCGGGTGCCGTACGCAGCCGGCACGGCACGGCAGTGTGGGTATAGCTCTGTGTCCTCGTGTGTAGCTAGTCTATGGTCTAGTCATTGGTGATGGGATTAGTAAGGCACTTTAGTGTGTTGGCTTGGAGGTTTTTAAAAGCTACTACAAAAAGTCTTCAATTAGTCACTCCGAGCCCTCTCAGGCAGAAGTAGCCCAGCCGCGCGCCATACATAAGTCACTACAAATTAGGACGCGGAGAAGGCCAATCTTAATCTAATAATTTTTGAGGAGGAAGGGATTTTATGAAAATTGTACTTAACAAAAATCCCTTTTTAAGGGGTGTAGATAGATAGATAACACGTTAACTTGTCACTGGAATTAGTGCATTGTTATTTCTTTTAATTATGCCAAAAAGAAAATGTAAGAAAAATAGGTAAGGCGGCGTCACCGCATTAAGGAAAAAACCACGTTTTATAATATAGTAATGCTCGGAGTCTCCTAGGCAGTGAACTAAAAAATAAATATTTATATGTGAAAAAGGTGTTTCTATATATATACTACACTATGTTTATTTCATTTAACGAAACAATCCAACAACATGAGAAAAAAACCTAAAATAAATGTCAAGCCTCATCTTTGTCCTCGAGACATTACCTAGCTAGATCGATTTTCCGCACCTGAAAATCCCCAAACATCAAATTTCATGGTTTTCGAGATTTCAAAACATACACACAAATATTGCTCGTTTAATCGTATAGGATAGGATAGAATAGTATTGTTCGTTTAATCGTTTATGATAGGATAGGTAGGTAAGGTAATATTGCTCGTTTTATCGTTTAATAATGTTGCTAATTTTATCGTTTAGGATAGTATAGGTAATATTGCTCGTTTAATGGTATAGATATATTACTTCTTTCGTTTTATCTTAAATGAAAAGAAATATAATTATATCTGATGAACTGATGAGGGCGCCACTTTGCAGGGACTAAATAAGCACTTCAAATCTTGTCACTTCGATAATACGTAAGTACCACAGATAAGAAAAAATCTTCTATTCTGTGGTAGGTACCTAGTTTGGTATTTTATAAGTGGCATTAAAAGGTATATTCTGAACGTTAAAATACAAATAAAACACATTGATAACAATGTCAAAAATAATGTCAAGAAATATGTTATGTATCAAAATAAATATATCAAAATAAATATTATAATAATAACTATTTTCATCATGCAGAAAAGAGCTATCCGCGCAATCTATTAGATGCGATCTCGTGAGTCGTTACAGAATAAGTTTAAAGTAATCAATATTTTAACTGTTTCTAGTAAAATAAACATACGAGTAATACATGTACGTATGTATGAATATGCATTTATTCTCTAAAAACAATAACAGGCATTATTCAAAAAATGATTTTGCCTATACGAGACTGAAATTTTTTTATAAAAAATTTGAGTGAATTTGATTATCTACATCTTACCTGATGATAAATGACGATGAAGTCGAGGATGGTACAATCAAACTCAAATAATGCCTATTCATTCTTGCCTTAAAGATCCCCAAATTGAAGGAGTGGAGAAATACAGACGCAGGCAAGGAGTTCCACTCCATCACAGTCTGCATAATAAATGAGGAAGCGTAACGCTTCGTGCGTATAATCTGAATAAATATCAACAACGAAGGAGTGGAACCTCTCTCTGCGTCTCGTTGATCGAAGACACACCCTGGACTGGACACTTCATACAACGGGCCAAAAATGACATTTCAAAAAAAGAATGACGGAACAAACAAAATGGCGGTGAAATCCTATCAGTTCGACAACAAAACTGTAACCAATCTGTATCAATCCGGGTGACGAGGTGGTGAGGTCGCAATCTAGAGAGCGGCAGGGAGTGTCCATACTGTATGTTAGTACTAATAATATACTTTGCTTTAAACGTCTCCGTAGCGTAATGGTTAGTCCATTCGCTTCACACTAGGAGGTCGCTGGTTTGATTCCCAGCGGGGTCATCTTTGTAAGACTCGGTGGAATGGAGCTGGGAGAACGAGGTCGTGAAGTTCTTGTGCACACTCTCCGAATGAATTTGATAGAATACCGAAAGACAGGCAACTTTGCTGCGATTCTCAAGGCTTTGGAGCTTGTTTTTGACAAGCTCATCGTCGCCAATGAGCCTCTGGGCGGGTCGGTCGATGGCGTCCAAAGTATCCAGCTGATAGCGGGCTGATCCCATAGGTGAGATCAGTAAGGTTAAAAAGTTATATGTGGGGCAGTGTATACAATTTTAATTTTTAATTTTTTTAGTGCTATTGCGCTACGCAGATTGTTTCTACCTATAGATGTGTTTGGCTACTGTAATGAAAACCTTCAAAAGCTACTCGTAAGCATCACA
This sequence comes from Coleophora flavipennella, assembly GCA_947284805.1. NCBI lineage: Eukaryota > Metazoa > Arthropoda > Insecta > Lepidoptera > Coleophoridae > Coleophora > Coleophora flavipennella. The sequence goes on from OX369268.1 coordinate 711,745, forward strand.
CCCGTACATCATAGTTACAAGTAATGTTTCATTAGTCCCTGCACACGCTCACACACATCAAACATGCATATAAAACGCACATACATACATACACACACACGCGCATTTACCTCGCAACTCGGTGATAGATACTTAGATCACATATAAAAGAACTGTATCCACGGTTTCATACAAAACAAACTTAAAAAACCATCCAAGTGCGAGTCGCACTGACACTCCGAGGGCTCCGTACCACCACGCCTCTACACACTACTATGACAATGATGCCTATTCATTACAAACAAAAGACATCAACGCGAGCAACAGTAAATGCTTACTATTCATTTCGGACTCCTTATCGCGAGTACGACTAATACTTGGCGGATTTTTGTTATTTGGTAATTTACTTCAAAATTAGTACGTAACACTGAGTTTCACGCTTTTGGATATTACCATTTTTACAATAGAGCAATAACTATCAGTTTTTAGGTTCCGTACAAAAAAAAAAAACGGAACCTTATAGGATCACTCGTGCGTCTGTCTGTCTGTCCGTCCGTCTGTCCAAGCCAATTTGCTCCGAATCTACTGGACCAAATCAGGTGAAATTTGGTAGGATAGTGTGATCCTATGACCCAAACACATATGTGCAAAGTAAATAAATATTTTTTTTTAAATAAGGGTTATTTTCGGGGGACAAATTAGGAATTTAAAAAAAAGTTTTGGAAACCTCAATGTGTCATATATCAACTACGCACTAAAATTTTTATTAAAAAGAAAATTTTCCTAAAACACCACTAGATTGCGCTAGTAGTAGTTAACTGTATGGAGTACTGCTCTCACTTGTGGGACGGATGGGCTCGTTACCAGCTATATGCCTTGGATTCTATCGACCGACGCGCCAGGAGACTCATTGGCGACGAGGAACTTGTATCAAACAGGCTCCAAAGCCTCGAGCATCTCCACAAAGTCGCCTGTCCATCGGTGTTCTACAGGATTCATTTCGGAGAGTGTGTCCTGGAGCTTCACGATCTCATTCCCCCTCTCCATTTCATCATCGGACGACCTGGTGCGGAGGGCGGTTCCACCCCTTTGTCTTCAATGTTCCACATTTACACACGAAGCGTTTTGCTTCTTCGTTCATCGCGAACGGCCAAGGGGTGGAATTCCCTTCCCTTCCCCGATTCGTAAAATTTAGGAATCTTCAAGACGATAGTGAATAGTCACTTTTTGAGCTTACGTGTTACATCCTCGGTTGCATCGGTACTTACCATCAGGTGAGGTGCAGCCATACACACTCAAATTTTTAATAATAAAAAAAAATAACTCGCATCTTACTGTGAGGATTTCAAATGTGATATTTTGTATTTGACCTTGGCATTGTACGGAACCCTCTCCACGCGAGTTCAACTCGCACTTGGCCGGTTTTATTTTGTATAACCCCCCTTAATTTTTCACTTTTTCTAGTTATTGTTTTTTGATGTTATAGCGGCGATATACGTGTAAACCCACACTCTGTGAAAATTTCAACTGTCTACCTACTACGGTTTATGAAATAAGACATGAAATACACGAGAAAAGGATAGAAATATTCAAATAGCAAACAAAAAGGGTGACTCTATGTTCGGGACACTTTTGATCACTTGACGGTGAATCTCGTTTTTTTATATTAAGTGATCTAAGGATATACGAGTACATGAAGAATATCAGTGTTTCACCTTTTTAAGGCAAAAATCATACTGAGCTATCGCCTGTTTTTGCTTCTTTGTTTTATTATTTTTGTACCTATTTTTAACTTAACTTTAGCTTTACTTAACATTTTTTTAACAATTTTTTATATATATTTTTTTTTGTATTTGTAGGCGTTTTATTTTTAATTATCTTCATCTTTATGTACTTGTGATAATTGTATGATAATAATGTAGGTAAGCGATGAAATAAAAGCTTTCATTCATTATAATCAAAAAGTGGTACTTTATATGCCAGCGTTTACTGCACGCGTGCTTTTTACTTTGCCACTTTTTTGGCTTCCGTACCCAAAGGGTAAGATGGGACTCTATTCCTAAGAATCCACTGTCCGTCTGTCTGTCTGTCCGTCTGTCACCAGGCTGTGTTTCATGAACCGTAATATTTAGACAGTTGAAATTTACACAGATGATGAATTTCTGTTGCCGCTGTAACAACAAATACTAAAAATTAGAAAAAGTGCAAAAATAAGGGGGCAAAAACAAAAAACCTGCTTTTTTAAACGTGAAGTAACTAGCGCCATCTAGTATGATGGTCTGGAAACCTTTGTGTGCGGTACCGTCTCGCGCTTGTTTTTATTTCTAGCTCGGAGGAACAAGATATTTCTAGCAAATAAAAAAATATAATAACCAAAGTTTCAGGATCTTTTTTAAGACTGTATGTGTATTGACTGTATGTTAATTCGACTGCATGTGTTCATGCTTGTATACAAATAAAACAAAAACAAAAAATATACTTGAAAAGAGAGTTTTAAAAGAAATAGAATATTGATACTCCGAGAGGTGACATAACGTTAGTTAGTTAGATTCTCTTTTGGGTATATCTTTGTGAAGAAACGAGCATAAATACATAAATGACTTGTGTCAGAAGGAGATAGATTTATGACGCATGAAGCGCATAGGTTATACCAAGAAATATGTCATCTTTTCCAAAGAAAATACAAAATATAGATTTACAATACAATATTAACCCAAGCCTTATTGTATAATATTTATGGTAATATTCAAAAAAAGTTACGCATGCGTTTATGTGCCTAGATAAAAAAATAGAGTTTAAAAAAACTAAAAAACACGCTTTTAAAGTACATCAGACTAAAAAGTAAAAAATAATTCTTAATATAAGTTGAAAATAATAATTAACAAATTACTAGTATTATTGTGAAAAAGCGTGGGGCGCCATATTTTTCGTCTAACGAGCAACCCAATTTTATTTTTATTTTCTAGTTCAAAATTATGAAATTATAATATTGTCGCTGATTCTTGATAAGTCTACAAAGTTTGAATTAAATCTGTCCATTTAAAGTGGATCAAAATCGAGTCCAAAGGAGTCGGTTACATACAAACATACAGGTGAAGCTAATAAAAGCATGATAATAATGCGCAATTTTAGTAAAACTGTATTTTGTTGTTTCAGATGTGAATACGAAAAAATAATGAACAATTAACATTATTGTGATAAAAAATATACTATAGATAGTGTTATGTATAGGAAAAATAAAGTGCGATTTCGGCCCGGACATTTAAAATGAGCCACAAGTCGCGTAAAATGAACTTTGGCTGCCGAAACTTGGGTAGGTACGTACCCACGTGTTTTGTTCTTCTGTTAAGGCCATTTTAACTGACTTCAAATAAGGAGGAGGTTCTTAATTCGTCTGTATGTTGTTTTTTTAAGCTATTGTACAGCTTTTATCGCGGGCTTTGAGGGGACCGAATCAAGAAATTTCGTAACGAAAATAAAAACTGAAACCCCAAAAAATATATACAGAGTTCTAAAAAACTTACAGTGCCATCTATCTATCCATCATGATGATGATGATGATGGCGATGGCGATAGCGATTGATGATGGCGACTGATGATGGCGGATGATGATGATGAACTTTCTTAGTGTTAATTTATTACATAGACATCCCGCGCCCCAAGGACTATATGGTACTGGTAAATACCTACTGCATAAATAAAAAATAAATAAATAATTATAATTGCATAAGTTGATAAAAAATGCTATGCAATAGCTTTACCGCGGCAGTCCCCGAGTGCCACACGTCTTTTTATTGTATGATTGTTACGCGGTATCTCCGTAGATTATGAACCGATTTTCAAAATTCTTTTTTTATTTGAAATAGTATACTCCCGAGAGGGTCCCATTGTCACCAAGACAGGATCTGCTGATGGAATCCAAGGGAAATCGAGAGCAACCCTCAAATATTATAGGCAAGTATTACCGTGTTTCATATGATTTCTAAAACTATTAAAGTATTTGCGTCTGTTAGTTATCATCTTATGTTGATGAGCTGATGATGGAAGGTACAACTCCTTAAAGGTTAGGAGTTTCAAGATAATTCTTTAAATATTATACGTTGATAGATACGTAGGTGTGCATAGACCGATAGTTGTATTCTTTCAGGTTATTCAGATGAGCTGATGATGGAAGATCAAACTCCTTAACTTTCATGCTGCTGAGGTGATGATGGAAGCCACAGGACTATGAATCTGTTAATGAAACACTTGCAATATGATTTGATGATTCCTATTGGCGAGTAGGTGATTGGGTTTAACGTTGTTTGATAGATAGCATTATCATTAAAATAAAGATGATAAAAATAAAAGTTAAAAAAACTAAAAACCGACTTCAAAATGAAATTTACTCAAAAGTATGAAATAAAATCATTATACTTAAATACATGGCATTAACCAACAATAACAAAATCAAAGGTGGGTTATGAATTTAAAAAAATATGTAAGCCCCTAATTTAATTCATGCCCACCTTTGATTTTGTTATTGTTGGTTAATCTCGTGTATTTAAGTATAAAGATATTTTTTCATACTTTTGAGTGAATTTCATTTTGAAATCGTTTTATAGTTTTTTTAAACTTTTATTTTTTAATACGCTTTTATCAGCTTCACCTGCATGTATATTTGTATGTAACGGAATATTTGAAATCTATTTTTATTCACTTTAAAAGGTCAGATTAATTCAAAATTTTGCACGCTTATCCAGGGCCCGATTACAATACAATACTTGGAGTTTTTTTTCCATTATCCTGCTCAATATCATCAGGATTAACGATATCCTTCCAGAGAAAAACCTGAGAAACGGCTACCATATCCAAATAAGTCGCCAGGTTGGGCAAATTACCCACTCTGTCAGCATCATATCATTTAATGCATACTACATAAATATATAAATATCATCATCGTCATATCAGCCGAAGGAAGTCCACTGCTGGACATAGGCCTTCCTCAAGGCTTCCCGCGACCTTCACCAGGTCATCTAAATTTAGTAAAAAATTTAAAATAAAATATATTATTTAAACATAAGAAAAATAAAATAAATTTTATTTGAGACATTTGACTAAAAAATTGAAAAATAAATTATAGTTTAAAAAACTAAGAAACCCAGTTTTCTAGTAGATCAAACTGAAAAATGAAAAATAAATTGAAGTTACAAAAAACTAATAAACACGCTTTACTACCAACTAAAAAGTTGAGTTAAACTAAAAAGTAAAAAACAAATTCCAATATAAGGAAAAGTGATTAACGAGATAAAAATAAAATTTTAAAAAACTAAAAACCGACTTCAAAATAAAATCCACTCAAAAGTATGAAATAATATTATTATACTTAGATACACGACATTAACCAACAATAACTCAATCAAAGGTGGGTACGAAATAAATTAGGGGCCTACATTTATTTTACCAGCACACAACTACTCACATTTTACTTATAGCTTTGCTGACAACGCCCTCAAAAAAAAATTTAGGCCCCTTATTTAATTCGTACCTACCTTTGATTGAGTTATTGTTGGTTAATGTCGTGTATCTAAGTATAATAATATTATTTCATACTTTTAAGTGGATTTCATTTTGAAGTCGGTTTTTAGTTTTTTAAACTTTTATTTTTATTTTCTTTATTTTTAGTGATAATGCTATTATTGCTATCTATCTAACAATGTTAAACCAAATTACCCACTCGGCAATAGGAAACATCAAATCATAATGCATGTGTTTCATTAACAGACACAGATTCCTGTGGTTTCCATCATCATCTCAACAGGATGAATCTTGCATCATCAGCTCATCTAAAAAACCTGAAAGAATACAACTATCGGTTTAAACGTACCTAAGTATCTACGTAAAATATTTGACGAATTATCCTCCAACTCCTAACCGTTAAGGAGTTCTACTTTCCTTCATCAGCTCATCAACATGATATGAAGACTACCAGACGCAAACAATTTAATAATTTTAGAAAATACATGAATCACGTAAAACGTGCCTGTAAAATTTGAGGGTTGCCCTCGATTTCCCTGGGATTCCATCATCAGATCCTGACTTGGTGACAATGGGACCCCCTCGGTTTCAAATAAAAAAAGAATTTTGATAATCGGTTTACAATCGGCGGAGATATCGCGTAACAAACATACAAAAAAAATCAAAAAAAAAATAACAAATAGTTGAATTGAGAACCTCCTTCTTTTTGAAGTCGGTTGATAATTGAAAACGCTAAACACGTTAAAAAACCGACTTCCATCGCAACAAATTAGTACATACATTTTTGCATTATTATTTTTGGTTTTTGTTAATTTTCTACTAAAGTACTACACCGTGTTTGATAAAATTTATATGGGACCACACGGGAAGTACTAGCTTTCAAATAAAAAAAGAATCATAAAAATCAGTTCACCCAGTCAAAAGTTCTGAGGTAACAAACATTAAAAAAAAAAAACATACAGTCGAATTGAGAACCTCCTCCTTTTTGGAAGTCGCTTGAAAATGAATGTCATTTTGAAAAAAAGCGTGGGGTGCTTTGCACGACATTCTTACAATAACAATTAACCCACTTTCTACTAAAATTACTACTTTTTTTATAATTGTATGTGATTTGTTATCGTTCTATTAGCATAGATTATTTTAAATTGAGTGTTATAACGTCCGGTAGCGTATCTGCGTTAATACGGAGCACCCCACGTTTTTTTTTACAATGACATTAATTTTCTCGCTAATCAAATCACTTCATTCCTATATTGAAATTTATTTTTTACTTTTTAGTTCAGTTTAATGGTATTAAAGCGTGTTTTTTAGTTTCTTTAAACTATATTTTTTCTTATCGTTTTCTCACAATTGTTTTGAAAAAACGTCAATGTGTGTAAACTAAAAGGTAAATGTCAAACTCGTGACGATGGTAAACCCTCGCCTACGGCCCGGGCTTACAAAATGTAACTCGTTTGTTATTTACATTCGTACCACCCTTGTATCATATATAACTGTTAATAATTCATAGGTTTTACTAATGAATTTTTACAATCAACTTCCTCATCAACGTACGGTGCCGCTACACACATGTCTTTTACCGCTGCGAAGGTAGCGTCTGCGCGCGCGCCGCAGCCGTCGCGACGGCGCGCGCGCGGGCGAGCCGCGTTCCCGGAATACGGCCGCGATTAATAGCGACACAAACTATTTCCGGTTAACCGAAACAAATCGTAATTACTCCTTCGGTTTACTCTTACGCACCCCCTTTGATGTTTTTATTCAAAATCCCGGTTACGGCCGACTTAAAACAAATAGTACGGCTCACGACCGATTATTCGTGTGCGTTAAAACGATTCGAAACGGTGATAGGTTTGGTGAATTTCGCTCGCGTTTCTGTCCCTGTGTGGTCTGCTCGCAGCTCAGGAAATGGAATTATTGTTTTTGCTGTTTGTTGTTCCACTGTCAAGTTTGTGGGGACTCAGCCAGGAAGCTAATGCTCAATCATGTGCGGAAAAAATACTTATTGTGACACATTCAACTTGAACCACTTAAAATATAAAAGGAAAATTAAGGTAATAAACTTTACCCAATGCTAGTTGCAATCAAGTCTTGTATCCGCAGTACATGTAAGGTTAAGTAGCACAGTAAAAACAAACTTATTCTATTCCTAAACTTACAGCATTCAAACAATCATTCTCTTTACCATAATTTATTGCTTTTTCTGTTTCTTCTTCTTCTTATTTGTGTGAGAGTCACAGCTGCTTGAGCCAAGCTTGAGCTTTTCTGTTTTATGTGAGTACCTACATTCCCTTTCGTACATCTACCAGATACGCTAACTACCAGGTTTATGATATAGCGTCCCCACTCACCGAGAGCTAGGTCATATAGTGAGAGCCGCTATTCCTGCCAACAACGCCGTGAGGCGAGGGCGAGGACCAACTACGGTAGGTCTCGCCGCCAAGACGCTTGTCCTGGTACTCTGCAAGGCGAGTGCCTCGTGGAAAGAACGATATGTGTATGTGTATATGTGAGTAAAATGTATATTATAGGTACAAGCAATTTATAGTTGTCAGGTAATGTAATTACAGGTCACAGCGTATTTTGGTCGCGCACCGCCCGCCGCCGGCCGCCGGTCGCCGGTCGCCGGTCGCCGGTCGCCGCCCGCCGGTCGCCGGCAGAGCACCGCAGATGCAACATCCGTCGGGCCCACGTGGAAATCGATTTTCCACGCTACACCAGCTGGCGCGGGCGACAACTATAAACTATAACAATTGCACACTTCCAATAATCATACTAATATTCTATGGCGCTAGGAATAAAGACGTAAATGGCGTGAACTTGAGTTCCGAAACGGAAGCTGTAACTCGGTTTCGACGTATGTACTGTGAACGTCAAAAGTTCCTTTGTTGATATTTTTAATGTTTCGCACATTGTTCGTTTCGTGACGCAGGCGCAGGCGCAGACGCGGACCCACCGCGTTTGATCCGATCGATCGCGGTATAGTTATTGTAGTTATCATCGTAGTTATTTATGGTAGCGAGAATACCGTGATGATGGCGAATAATTAATTTTTACGTTCACTTCGTTATTGTGTTTACACAAATTGATAGTCACAGATTAGTTACATGAGTTTAGTCGCCCACGATAATGCTTGAATTTATAGCTTTTTAACGGGTGTACTTTACGTTTGAGTTTGAATTTAATGTTAAATGTTGTCTTTCAAAACGAAGTACCTATATAGATAGACCTTTGCAGGAAAATACCTATATATATTATTTTCAAAAATTAAATATCATTGAGTTCTTTGCGATAATGAGTTAAGTTACCATCTCAAATCGTGATGATGGCGAATAATTAATTCTCGTTTTTACTTCTTTATTGTGTTGACTGACACAACATTGATAGTCACAGATGTACGAGAGGCGAGAGGTTAGTCGCCTTCGATAATGTTTTAATTTATAACGGATAGACTTTGTTTTTTTTTTTTAACCCTTGACAAAATCTCACCTGATGGTAAGTGACGATGTTGCCGAAGATGGAAGCGGGCTTACCAAGATTCCCCAACGCAATGGGGAACTGGCTATCTTATCTTCATGCCGGAACACACCAAAGATATCAACATTGATATTTGGCGACAAGACTTAGATAAGAAGGTGGAAGCTAGCCAGGCGGGCTTAGAAAATGCCCTACCACCAACCAAACCGAGTCTTACAATTGACCCCGCCAGGAATCGAACCCGCAACCTCCTGTGTAAAGCCAGTGAACTTTGCCTCTGGGCTATGGAGGTGGTTAAAACTTTACTTCACTTAATGCATTAGGTATAGGTTTCAAGTGAAAATTGTATCTTCCATAATATAATATAATTTTAACCGCCTCCGTAGCTCAGAGGCAAAGTTCACTGGCTTTACACAGGAGGTCGCGGGTTCGATTCCCGGCGGGGTCAATTGTAAGACTCGGTTTGGTTGGTGGTAGGGCATTTTCTAAGCCCGCCTGGCTAGCTACCACCATCTTATCTAAGTCTTGCCGCCAAATATCAATGTTGATATCATTGGTGTGTTCCGGTATGAAGATAAGATAGCCAGTTCCCCATTGCGTTGGGAAATCTTGGTAAGCCCGCTTCCATCTTTGGCAACATCGTCACTTACCATCAGGTGAGATGTTGTCAAGGGTTTACCAATTGTGAATAAAAAAAAAAAAGGGTGAAACCAGGATAGTTGCCCCGATTGTAATTATTTTAGTTTCGCGAATGAATCGCATGCTATTTTATTTTAATCTATCGAAATACTCTCCAACTAAGTGGACCATGTCTCATGTCTCTGTGCGATTGATGGGAAGGCAAATTGCGATCAAAGCAAACTTTGATAACTTAACTTTGCACAAATGCTGGATACATATCCTGTTTCTCGGCGGTAGATACATCTATAGTAAACGTAATTTACATGGATTAGGCATTAGGCAAATATCTCCTATGTGGAATAGGGTTCCCAAAATATAGAGGTCTGTAAAAATCGCTAATATCTTGGGAATATTAAAGATAATATTTTTTACTCTTCAAAACTTTATGGATAAAAAATTAAATTACTGGCCAGTTTTACTAATAAATTATTTTTTAAGAGATATGGAGTGATTTAAGAAAGTATGGCAATGATCCGGCTTTTACCCTAGTATGTACTTATTTGCACGTTTAACGATTTTTGTATCCTAACCGATAGTTAATGTACAATATGTTTGCTTTATATGTGTACGTAACTTATACGTCGTGCATATTCTCGTACGATACATATATGTACGGCACATGATCATAAAATCCCGCGGTAGACCGATCGGAGTTTAATTATAAAGTTTAATCAAGTAATAAACTTAAGACCTCATGTTATAAAAACAGCGTCTCAGAAAATACTTACAATCCTTACTAATATGATAAATGTGAAAATGTGTTTGTTTGTTTCTTAGTTACCTTTTCACGGTTAAACACCTCGACTAATCTTAATAAAATTTGGCATGCAGGTAGCCTGGGAAGGACATACACTAAATTTGTATCCCATGAAAAATAAACTGGTCCGATGCAGTTCCTGAGGGAACTAAAAAAATACTCTTTTTTATTAATTTCTTTAACATCGCAACGGAACAATGACTGTTAAGACTTTTTGCACAGATATGGTTAAGGGGGTGGGAAATGACATAATTTACTAATTAGCATATCCTGACAGTTCCCGAGGAATCTGGGGAAAACTCATTTCCACGCTGGCGCACGTCGGCGTCGCAACGGAGCAACGGATGTAAGTGATTTTTTCTATAGAATTAGTTGAGGGGGTGGGAAGTGACATAGACTGCTAATCAGAATAGCCCGATATAGTTTCTGAGGAATCCGGAGAAAACTCATGTCGACGCTCACGAGCTGCTTGCGGCTCGCGCACCACTCACCCTCAAAGACAGTCATAAAAATTATGTTCACGCGGGCGAAGCCGCAGGCAAAAGCTAGTAATAAAATAAAAACAAATACATACTTAAATACTTTAAGATTTTAATTGAATGTGTTCTCCGTCACAATAATATCGACGGTTTACTATGAAAAAGCAATGAACCAGTAAAAAAGTAAAAAATAGCTGTTAAGGTGACCTAAAACAGCTTTGTTCTCCATCTGTCTGTCAGTCTGTCAAGACCACAGAGTTCATTCATATCAGCTCATATACGTCCCGACCGAGGGGCTCGAGCCTACCCTGCGTTAGGGCGATCGGGCATTAGACGACCACGCGGGCCCAGTGCGGGTTGATCGACCTCACACACAACCTGCGAGATTCGTCGCAGGATCGTGCAGGTTTCCTCACGATGTTTTCCTTCACCGTAAGAGCGTCGGATAAACGTACATATGAAATCTAAATTCGAGATCGACCACAGAGTAATTAAACTATATCTGTGGTCAAGACCCTTTTTCTCAGGACCGGGTAAACGTATCAAGTTAAAATTAGTAACAAACGAGGAGTACCCACCTCCCCCCCGTTTCCCGTGGTGCTCCGGAGCATATTTTTTTTATTTTTATTAATTTTATTTAAGCTTTGGGCTTTTTAATTTTTTTTTAATATTTGGGCGAACAACTCGCTAATTTTTTGCGATTAAAAACTTACATTTCGCAGTTGGAACACCGACCGCGATATAGAACGGTATACAGAAAATATTTTGCAAAGTTAAATTTGTCTTTTAACCCGATACAATAAAATTCAATTAAAAAAAGATTCAACTCAATCAAATCAAATCAAAATAATTTATTTTAAATAGGTGTTTGCACACACTTTTAAATAGTCAAAAAAAACTTATTGTATATTTTGTAATATAAGGTCATGATTCAGATTACACTCTCAGGTATTGGTCAATTCTTCAATTCTATGCGTACGTCATTATAAATTTATTAATTTCATTAAGTTAAGAAGTGGTCGCAGCTTAATTCTGAATCAATGAAAGAAAAATATTTTATTCTATCGATCTTATAATATTCTTTTATATAGAAAGTAATGTCATTGTTATACTCGTAGTGTTCTGACAATACAGAACCTTTATTGCATGACTCTTAGTCCGACCTTTAGTCCGACTCGCACTTAGCCGGTTTCTTACGTCCGTCAATATAGAACTGTATAAGTTGTAACGCTTTAAGTAAAAAAAACCGGTCCCCAGAGACAGTAAATTTAATAAATTCCCCATATTAGGTCATATGCTTATGGGAAGAATTTTAATTAGAAGAGGAGTTCGCAGACATCAGACGAACCGGCTCTGCGTAATTGATTGACGAGCCAACTATACAGTGTTCGAAATGCAGAGAGACTGATTGCCACCGCTCGCCAGGCAGCGTGCAGCGTCACCGCTCGCCTCTCAGAAACGTCAAACTTTGATTGGTGACTCCCATGTGTAATACTAGTAGTCGACGACCAAGAGCGGACACAAAGCCTCTTCAGAACACGTTAAAGTACGAGTAATGACCGACTGCAATCGATCACCATCAGAGTGAGCCTCAGCTCCGTCTCAGCTGAACAATGCGACGCCAACAAAGAGAACCGTAAAAAGTTTTATTCAGGAATAGAAGAAATAATTTAAATTGGGAATCGGTTCAGCACGGCTATCGATTGAGCACACAGAATTAGTGTGATATAATTAGGCATATGACACGAATTCTCCGGCAATTACAATGGAACAAACGAAGCATAGAATTGTGATATGACGGCGTGTCAGATGCGCGTGCTGTGCGCGTGTAGCGCCGCGGCTAGGCCGAGAGATGTGACCGCTCAATCGCACCATACCGAACCCACTAAATACCTGAGTCTAATCATGTTTTCTACACTCATTTTTAACACTTAATTTCATACTTATCTTGGCGTTGTACATTTGATTTTACGGATTGGTTGTGTGTTCCGCGGCGTGAGTTGTGAGTGTTTTGTTAAATCGTCATTGTGTGCGGTTAAACGTGATTCACTTGATTAATTAGTTATCAGGTGATTAATAAGTTTTATGCCAGGTTTGAGCTGGATGATTTATTTTTTGTTTCTCCACGGTAATCTTGGGTTAAAACATCTCCGAACTCTACAGGAACGAAGTCGTGGGTAACGGCTAGTACAAAATAGTGTATGCTTTGATGCGTGTGTGTGTGTGTGTGTGTGCGTGCGATACTTTTCCGCTGGACATGTAGCTCATACACTTATTCTATAATTAACTATGTGTTGCCCCGCGGCTCCACCCGCGTTTTAAATTTGGTCGGAAATTAGGATTCCGGTCTGCGTGCTGTGTCTGTGATTCTCCTCCCGTGCTCCTCCCCCTAAACAGCTTGACTAATTTTAATAAAAAAATTATGTACTTATGGAGTAACCTGGATGGTTCTTAGCTATAAGTAGACCTTAGAATTATTAATTAGATGGCGTTGTTAATTTTTTTTCTGGATCTTGACAACAGCGCTAAATACCGGGTCCAACTATAGCTGAGAATCATCCAGATGACGCCAATAAATACAGAAAAAAATCATCGAAATCGGTCAAGCCTTTTAAGAGAAGAAGAATTACGAACACACTGCGGAATTTTATTTAAAAAAATATGTATTAAAGCATTAACCAACTTTAGGTATGTTCGGGAAATGGATGATTTCTTTTTAACCGACTTCAAAAAAAGGAGGAGGTTTCTCAATTCGACCGTATATATATAATTTTTTTATATGTGTTCGGGGATAACTTCGTCGTTTATGAACCGATTTTGATGATTATTTTTTTGTTGGAAATAAGATATCCCAAGGGTGGTACCATAATAAGGAAACCAGTATCTGATGATGGCATCCCAGTGGAATCGAGGGGAACCTTAGTTTCCTGTTTGAAGCCGGTTTTTTTTTTGTTTAAAATTATTGCATAAAGTATTATGAAACCTGACTGGGCGAACGTGAGTGACACCGGTTTCAGTCTCAAGTTAAAGGATTGCCTCTAACGTTACCTTTGAGATATACCTACGAGACATAGTTCTGCAGAGGTTATGTGAGATATTATTATATCAATCAGTTCGGCAGTATCAATCAAGAGTTGTATACCGCGCTATGCTATAGTCGCATCCTGCTAAAACTTTATAATAGCTTTTTACTTGTCCCCTGACATCCCGGCTACCCACCGACCCCTCCACGACGACCCTTCAACGAGGCATAACGACGGCGATGCCACGCCGACCGACCCCACCTAAATTCAAGCCAAATATAAATCGCCAAAAGTAAATAAACGGCTGCCATTACTGCCCTGATTATTCGACACCCTAAACTGAGAACGCCATTTTGGTTTTTATTATTAACACTAATAACAGTAATATTTTTACGGTGCCTATGATTTATGGTGTTTGTAAAATATCGGCATTACCATGAAATAAAATAAAAAAAAGGCATTGGCATTACTCGATCTATGGTTCGTTTCGTTCTTTTTACGCTAAAAAGAGTTTATTATCAATCTCAGCATAGGGATTAGAATAAAATTATGAACTCTTGATTACTAAATTCCTCTCCTACTTAAACTTCGGAAAACCTTACTCGTTTAATTTTCCATCAAGAATAGAATAGCACTTGCGTCGTCTTTTATTGTCTTTTAACACACTTTTTGATTCTTAATTTTACAATTTTTTTTTCTCTTATAGTTATCCATTCTTTTTACTACTATTTTGTTTTTTTCTAAACTTATTTTATAGTTTTTTAAAAAACAAATATGACAGCTTTTTGACTGTTTATAGCGGTAGATTGATAAGTAGACTTATATTTTTAAATAATTGTGGAACTCGTTGTTGGAATGTATAGACTTATCTTTCTATTTATATTTCATCCCTTAAGTATCAATGTACTTTACCGTTTGTGTTCTCCTAATAAAAATAAAATAAAATAAAAAATAAAGACTTCGATTTTTAATTCACCAAAATCACAAAATGAGTACATAAATGACGCTGCAAAACTATGACGTCACGCCTAGGTATTTCAAACATTTTTAGAACAAAATAATTTATTTATATTTATAGTTTTTGACAGATAATAAAAAGTAAATCAGATGACTAGCATTCGTCATCCCTATTATAGTTTTATTAAAGGTCTGACAAAATATAAATTGAACAATTATTGCCGTTGACACGACAGGAGAAGCAGAATAAGCTTTCTTCTTTTACCTTATTCAACTTTCTTCTAAGTATTTATTCTATTTATGCTGAATAAATGCTGAACTTTTAAAACTTCTTGGTCCTGATATCATTTTCACACTTTCATGGCTTTAGCAGTGCAATAACAATAAGATGTTAGAACGAACGGAAAATGGTCCCCTAACCTTTGCTTGTCTCGTTTCCCGTACACTTACTTGTCTTCCTCTTGACATTGACATTGAAACTGTGAGAAGAGGAAATCGATATACAAACTGTGTAATATTATTACTTTACTCAGCTTCCTGCATCAAGGTGGACTTATTAACAATGGACGCTTAAATCTAAAGATTTTTTGCAGAGCGCAATTTGTAGATAATTTTACGGTTGCACACGAAAAGAAAAATTAAACAAAATGCGAGTAGCAATCACTTTTAATAAGTCAATTTCCATTTTCGTGAAGTATTCAGAATTGAACGCCTAAAAGTTCATCTCAAGTTGCAAGACTTAAAATTGTGACATTCTTTAGTAGGAACTGGGAATTTTCCAGTTTCCCGCACGCTTCACGAGGCCGGCGGCGTTTAGTGACGAAATTCCTTACCCGTCACTCCCCAGGGATTCCCGTTACTCTGAACTGAATACATTTGCATACCGCATGGAAATGAGACACACCGGAAAAGTTATCGCTTACGGACGGGTACTTGTTGTAGGTACCAACGCTTCATTCGGAATAAAGTCCGGGAAACTCAATTTTCTGCTTCAACTCCGACGCGACTTCAGCATCTTGACGACGTTGCATGCATATATTTACGTGTTAGAGGGTTATCACATCAGCTCATATACGTCCCCACCGAGGGGCTCGAGCCTACCCTGAATTAGGGCGATCGGGCCTTAGTCGACTACGCAAGCCCAGTGTGGGTTGGTCGACTTCACAGACAACCTGCGAGTTTCTTCGCAGGCGTGTGCAGGTTTCCTCACAATGTTTTCCTTCACCGTATAGGAGTATCGGATAAACGTACATATGAGATCGAAATTCAAAAACACATTGGTGGTACGTGGCAGGATCGAACAGCGATCTCCCGGACAGGAAGCGGCGGCCCTAGCCATTACGCCACCGACGCTCTTAGAGGGTTATGTGTGACATTAACTCCGTGAGTCGCGAGTCGCGAGTCGCAAGCCATATCCCTAGTCATTCATTGACTGTACGTTTTTCCCGTATACGTCTTCAGTCATATATTATCAACGTTACACTATTCGCAGGACCTCCAACTATAGCAGTTGAAAAGCAGACAACAATAGCTGGAGCACTTCACACCTATTACGCTACACCTCGCTTCCATTCAACTCTGACGCCACACACAATGATGCCAACATAAACGTCAACCATGGCGGCGCTTTTTTCAAAATTCGAACGGTCTTCATTTCTTTTCTGGCGTGTGATGTATTAGCCACGAATTAGGCGGCCAGTCTTTTCACTCTCGCAAGTTATTCCTTTGTAGGCTATCTGTGGCCCCGTGGCACATTCACGAGGTGACAAAGTAGTTACGCCCATAGCCTGTGTGTGGCAGAGCTTGGGTGGTTCAGTTGACAAGTTGAAAACTCGGGGTTGAAAGTTTTTTTTTAATGAATTTAAATGAAAGTTTAAAGTATAGATTGTACTTTGGTCTTTTTTTTCATGACGAGGAAACCTACCAGTTACTTAGATAATTATAATTTACGTTAAATACGAAGAACTGCTTCCTAAGTACTATATTGAACAAGTACTATACCGTAAAAGATACCTATACTTGTATCTAAATAATATACTATTTTGGTATTGTATTTTAATTTAAACGGAGGGCACCCGTACATTCATACATCATTGTGCTCAGGAAGTCATCAATAACCTCACAAATCAGTCATCAGGTACAACGAGAATACTTCCACTACCACCCACCGGTAGCATCATAGTTTGGTTTCCAACAAAGCCTCTACTTATAAGCCACTTGCATACAAAAACAATTGCACGAAAGAATCTTTTTTTTGTAGTTCTTCTCAATAGCGTGTTTGTGGTTTTGATTGAACAGAGGCGTCGCAGGGGTCGGCCAAGCTACCGAACAGTAGTGGCTACAGGCGTTCCCTTTTGTTCTTATGTCGACGTGAGGTCCAAACTGTGTGGTTACCAAGTCAACGAAATTCTTCACGGTTACAAATTAAGTTGTCGAATACTAATTTCTTGGCGAGTAACTAACTTTTCTTGTTTCACGATTCGGAGAAGTCAATATTACAAAGTTGGTAACTGTTTTCAAGTTTTCAAGGATCTGGTAATAAATTGGAACCACCTCGGGTTACTTCTGTAAGAAGTTTCTATAGCTATAGTCTATAATACTTGAGTTTACTTGTGAGTTGTGACTCGTCTGATAGAGTGAGAACATTGATAACGTCAAGCCAGTAGTTGATAGCCCAACCGAGTGAGTTGATTGAAAACGTATTTCTTAATTATTATTATTTTTCCCCTCGGACTGCGGAGGAGAGAGGGAGGAGAATGCTTTTACGCATACCAATAACAGCCGGCTGTACTGGTTATGTGGGACTCGCAGCCTTGCGCCTATATGCATACATACCCATTATATACATAAGGTATGCACAGGCCTAAGACCACACTACCCACTAAACTCCCCCTAAGCTTTGGCGGCTAAGCCACCTTAAAAGCAAATCCGAGCGACCTCCCCCCCCCCTAGGACGCCCCTCCCCTCTAGGACTGCCCCCCTTAATTTCTTAAATACGTTGAGTGACATAAAACTCTAGGGAGAGGAAGGATGTTGGTAGCCAGTGGCACAGTTTATAGTTCCTTTAACGACATCGACACTAAAATTTATTGCATCGCCAGTGAAGCAGGTAGCCTGAAGCCAAATCAAATTAACTGATTACCTATTGAGTAGTTCCGAGGAGCATGGGTGCCCCTAGACCCGCATTAAACATTCTTACCTCAGCTTGGTACAGTATAGCTGATACCTTCATTACACTTCCCTGTTTATTTTATAGGTAGGACTCCTTTTTACTTGGAAATAGAAGGAAAGTACCAACTACTTATCTTTATTGAGAAACAATTTTGCAATTCGAAGAAGTTATTTTGTACAATTATTTTTTTTATAAAATTTTACAGAATTAAACTTACTCTCAAAAATATGATCAAAAAGATGGCCAAGTTTCCTTTCTAGAAAAATATGCATAGGAAAGTAATGATATCTACTTTGCGGCCTCAGAATACACAAGTCATTTCTGTATTATGAGTTTCTGGCCAAGTTTACATTCTTAGCCTTTCAAGCGAATCATATATCGGAACATAACAGCGATCCCCGTGTAAATAGGTTTTGGGCTAGAATTCAGTTTTTTTGGTAGGGCCCTCAGATCAAAAAAAAGTTCAGATAGAATTTGTGCGAACTGTCAAGTTGAAGCACTATTTGATGCCTATTTGTGCGTGTACAGTGTATTTACAGGTTTGGAATGTTTTTCATTTGATTCACATTGACTTTACGTAAAGTTATAATAAACTTTTTTTATTTGAGGTAGGACATAATAATCAAGATTTATTGGTGATGATAACGAATGATGTTTACCTTATGTCTTCTACATAATATACATCATTGTGTTTCTTATGAAATTTCCTAAACATATTATGTGAATTTATTGAAAATAAATGCTTCCATGACGTTGAAATTATGTAATTTTAGTTGGACACCACAATTTTCGTCGTCATGAAAATCCTTGGGGGAGGCCTTTGCTCAGCAGTGGACGTCCTTCGGCTGATATGATGATGATAATGACATAAGTATTCATATTCGCAATTTTTCCCTTTGAAATAAAATTATTACAAAAAGTTTTTTTCCACATAAACACAAAATTGTCTCCAGCTATAAAAATTCCGTCTCTAGTTAGACTCATCTATAGATGTTGAGGAATTTGAATAGACAAAGACAAAGTAGGTCTATACAAAGATCGTAGTTGGTTACATATTTTGCTATAGAACTGTGCATAGCTTTCACTGACAGAAATCATAATTGATCAGGTGAATACCCTGGAAGCTAGTTACTCTGGACAAAGTAACTTGGACTTGACCACAGGAAAATATGGAAAATGTGACATCCAATAGAGCAATGCTAAAATCAGGCCTTGTTCTATCCCAAATATCGCCAAACTTATCATACTAAAAAACAGGCCCTTTCCCTTGTCACTTTCTTTACCATAGACGTCATGGTGCGATTGTCGATTTACACGTTGTTTTCTATGATGACACATTGAAGTCTTAATCAGAATGTAATTCAGTTATCTGACATTTTCATTTAGTGGTGATTGGAAAAACTAAAACTATCTCATTTTAGGCTACATTACATGTAGTACCGAGGTTCCGGTTTTTATTTTAATTTTCTTTATTTACACATAAATTTCTATCACAATGGAAATTTTTAGGTTTCTATCTAGTTGGGAGGTGACCAATAAATATGATGATGATCATTTAGTAAGTCAGTTAAAAAAATTAAAATTTAAAATTGTCTCTTTCCCCGAGGTTTTCACATAGGTAGTGTATTGAAATTTTCAGGGTGTCTTCAATAATACAATGAGGATATTTTAATGAATTGATACAATGTGAGAAATAATTGTGTGAAATACCGGGTGAAGGGGTTAGTGTAAAGATACACGTCGTGCTTGCTGTAACTTGGCCTGACGCACTGCCGTGCGCTCAGATATTTATAGACAAGACGAACTCTACTTTGTTTCATGTAGTTGTGCTTTAGCTAGATACACATAAAAAATATTATTATTATATTAAAGATCTATCTAGAACCGCGGCTTCGACCGCGTGGATATCGTTTTATGACTCTCTAGCATTGCTGGTGCCAGCGATTTCGCATGGAAGTAAAGCTCCCTCGGTTAACACTTTATTTCTTATACCTTGTGATAAGTTATCTAAGAAAGTAGATAGGTTGTTCCGAAAATTGTTAGCCACAGAATATGTTTTTTCTTATAACTATTTTAATTGACAGCTTATTTCAATAAAAATCTCCTTAGTGAAAATCATTGTCCACTTATAGGTGTAGTTCTTTTTTAAAATATTTTTTAAGAGTATCTGTCACTCTTCTTTTGTTTGCAACGATTTTCTATGATTATAGACGAGGGTTAGCCTTCAAGGAATCTCACCAAATTTACAACGTGCTTTTGGTGAGTCTGCTCCTGCGTTAGCAATAGTTATTTATTGGTTTCGTGAATTTAAACGTGGTCGAGAGAACCTAAACGATGACCCTAGATCCGGCCGACCACCGACTGCAGTAACTCTTGAAAATGTCATCAGGGTCGAGTGGATATTGCGGGTGAATAGACACATGAAACATCGGGAGATTGAGGCTGAACTGAAGATTTGATCACAGGCAGTTTCTGCCATCCTGCATGAACACCTTAAAGTTAGGAAGCTTGCTTCGCGATGGATACCTCATTCTCTCACCGAAGAGCAAAAATCCCGTCGTGTTGAATGCTGCATTTTTATGCTGGAAAAGTTCAAAGGAGGAACTTCGCAAAGCGTATCCTACATCCTTACAACTGACAAATCTTGGATCTGCAGATACAATCCTCTCACGAAGCAACATTCCACACAATGGGTGTTTGAAGAGGACCAGATGCCCACAAAAGTTGTTCGCGGTCGGAACGTTAATAAAAAAACTATAGCGGTTTTTTTTCGAGGCAGTGGACCAGTAGCAGTTATTCCATTAGAAGACCGTAGAACCATTACTAGTGATTGGTACTGCGAAATTTCCCTGCGTCAAGCTTTCGGCGAGTAGAATAGCGAGCGCCCAAGGAGCGGCGTCCGTGGCATTCTTTTCACCAAGACAACGCGCCCGCTCTCACAGCTGTTAGAACCATGGACTATTTGACAACCTCGGGGGTACAAATGTTACCCCATCCTCCGTACAGTCCAGATTTAGCTCCACGCGTTTTTTTTAAATTTCTCTCGGCAAAAAATGCTTCGTGGGCGAAAATTCAAAATACAGACTAAGCCGTCGAATATTTGAAAATATAACGTTGCATATACGAAACAAAAGAAAAGAAAGAAAGTAAGTAAAGAAAGTACCGTTTTCGACATGCCTAATCTGACAGCGAAATTCTTATTAATAATATTGAGTTGGCAAGTAGCCTTCCCGTGGGAACCCTTCAATTGTTCTGAATAAAATTGGTTTGGTGGTTTTGGCAAAATCGAGCATTTTTAAAAATTTTGTTTTTTAACCGAGTGGACAAAGGCCTCCCCAAGGATTTCCACGATGACCGGCCCTGCGTTGCCCGCATCTATCGGCTTCCCGCGATCTTTACCAGGTCGTCGGTCCACCGCGTAGGAGGCCTGCCTACGCTACGTTTTCCGGTGCGCGGTCGCCACTCGAAATCTTTATTGCCCCAACGGCTATCTGTTATACGCGCTACGTGCCCTGCCCACTGCCACTTCAGTTTAGCGATTCTGTGAGCTATGTCGGTTACTTGGGTTCTCCTGCGGATCTCCTCGTTTCTGATTCGATCACGCAGAGGAACTCCGAGCATAACACGCTCCATTGCCCTTTGGGTGACCTTCAGCCTTCTTCTTTCGCAATATCTTCACGTCACAAATAAAAGACTAAGGTCTTTTACCAATGTGTGTTGCCAGTGATGACTTACGGAACTGAGACATGGTCGCTTACCTCCTACATACAAACATACAAACTTTACCTTCTTAAAATGTTCTTGGTAAGTATTTGTAATAAGTAAAGATATTCGTGCAAAGCTTCACTGATTATAAGATAAGGTTCAAACCAGTTAAGGCGTTTTTGCGTGATGCGCGAACAGAAAGACAGAGACACAAAAACTCAAAAAAAATGTTTCTATCTTTTTATCGATAGGAAAGAAATTTCATGTACAGACACGGCTTTATTTCTATGACCATGCGTTAATACATTAACCGCCTCCGTAGCCCAGCGGCAAAGTTCACTGGCTTTACACAGGAGGTCACGGGTTCGATTCCCGGCGGGGTCAATTGTAAGACTCGGTTTGGTTGGTGGAAGGTCATTTTCTAAGCCCGCCTGACTAGCTACCATCTTATCTAAGTCTTGCCGCCAAATATCAAAGTTGAAATCATTGGTGTGTTCCGGCATGAAGATAAGATAGCCAGTTCCCCATTGCTTTGGGGAATCTTGGTAAGCCCGCTTACATCTTCGGCAACATCGTCACTTACCACCAGGTGAGGTGTTGTCAAGGGTTTACCAATTGTGAATTAAAAAAAATAAAAAAAAATGTACAGAAAATCTACTCCGTGTACTCAGTAGAAGCCACCGCGCATAAGGGACCTGCGCAGCACTACACACTCACTATTTGTGAGGGTAACTTTGCCAGAGTGTTGCTAACTACAGGCACAGGCCAATTTGAATTCACACGAGACTGTGACTCACCTCAAAACGTACTCGTGCATACTCACCCAGGCATTATAATGCGGATTGCCGCATTTGTTAGGACTAGACATGGGACTAGACATTGAGATTGTCGGTGGCGCAACGGCAAGGGCCGCTACCTTCCATCCGGTAGGTCGCGGGTCGAGTCCTGCCACGTACCAATGTGTTTTCGAATTTCGATCTCATATGTACGTTTATCCGACGCTCTTACGGTGAAGGAAAACATCGTGAGGAAACCTGCATACATTTGCGAAGAAACTCGAAGGTTGTGTGTGAAGTCGACCAACCCGCACTGGGCCCGCGTGGTCGACTAAGGCCCGATCGCCCTAATTCTGGGTAGGCTCGAGCCCCTCGGTGGGGACGTATATATGAGCTGATGTATGTATGTTAGGACATAATCGTCGGTGCTCGTGTCCCATCCAGACCTCGCGTCGGTCGCTTACACAGGTACCAGAACTGTGGACAAGCATGCACTTACATTGATTCAAGATTCAATTCAAAATAGGTGCAAATTACACTCCTTCTGATAGTCATAATATAGTGATTACATAATATCATTTGTAAAAAATCAAGAAATAAACAATCATTAGTTAATAACGTCAAAATCCAATCCGTGATATAAAAAAAAAACAAATAATGCCATTATAACATGAAAACAATATGACACGAGAACTTATACATTAAAATTATTGAATGTCATGAACGCCTTTGACAAGTGTAGGCCAGTTCACACGGACAACACCCGGTCACGAGTATAACGCGAGAGTCAGCCATCACTCCTCTCAACCATATGAGAGGGTTGTTACTAGAAATAACAACACAACTTTATGCGACACTGGGCACCGGATGCTCGATTCAAACATGTAAATACGTAAAGGACACACAATAAATAAATCACAAACAAAGCAGATAAGACAAGCATTGGATCTGTAGACGAAAAAAAATAAAAAGTATAACTATTGTGTCTTCGTTGAAACTTACCGACGTTTGGAAGTATAACCAGAAAAATATATGAATTGGGAACTCCACCTCTGTAAGCAATATAAGTTTTATGTAACTATGTAGTTATATTTGTTTCTGTACAAGAAGGTCAGCGCGACGGCTCGAGGATACATACACCTAATCCTCTCTCGTGAATCACTGCGTCCATTGGTGAAGGCCGTATGAAAATCATTTTAGTTTTTTAGTTTATCGGACTCAATCGGACCCCCGGAACTGGGTTAAATTTAACCTGCATGATTTGATCATTTCAGGCACTTCTTCTTCTTTTCGAGTCGTTGGCAAACTCAGATAGTCCTATTCCAAAACCGAGCCACGCAAATTGCCTTGTCAGTGGCCTGCATCAAGTCCTCCCGCGTGCAGGTGACAGGGCAAGAAGGACACGTAATGAGGTGGTCCTTCGTTTGAGGGACCGCACCACACCTACACTCCAGGTTCGTATCTCCAATGAATCCCCACCTGAACAAGTTTTCTTTACTTCGGCCGACCTGAGTCTGGAGTCTGTTAAGAGATTTCCAGGTCGACCATGGCAACTTATATCCAGGTGAGGGATTCTCGGAGATTTCAGGCACTGTGACAGGTGAAAGTAAACAAAAAAATATAATAAGCATTCTAGTCGGGCGGCGGCTGTTGTAATTCTGTGAAGACGCGAACTCGGTGACAAGAACGAGAAGCCATCTACCGAATCCGTTTAGATATGTATACATACATCGTCATCATATCAGCCGACGGACGTCCGCTGCTAGACATAGGCCTCCTCCAAGGATTTCCATGACGACCGGTTCTGCGCTGCCCGCATCCAGCGGCTTCCCGCGACCTTCACCAGGTCATCAGTCCACCGAGTAGGAGGCCTACCTAGGCTACCTACGTTTTCCGGTGCGCGGTCGCCTCTCGAGAAATTTACTGCCCCAACAGCTATGTCCATCTCTCATACATACCTACATGTATACATAATAATACGTTAACTGTAGATACCTGTAACTTATTGAGGTACAAATAACCTGGAAGTTTCTTACATAATAACAGCATTCTACCATAAAAAAATCAAAATTAGGATGTAAGTTATATTTAACTACCTTTATATTATTCGCCCTAATTCAGGGTAGGCTCGAGCCCCTCGGTGGGGACGTATATGAGCTGATATGATGATATTAATTCCTAGCCTTATTAAGTTCTAGTTATTCACAAAGTTTTTATTATTATTAATAATAATAAATTCAGATCGGATTCTTATGACGCTTGGACTTGTATTTATGCTTACAAAAACTGTGTTATGTACTTATAATTAATGTAAGTTATGAACTTATATACTAAAACTAAAGTTATGTACTTACTGACTAAACTAAAATACACACTTACTTACACTAAATTACTTACATATTGAAACTGAGTTATGTACCTATAAATATACTAACATTATACTTATGTACTAAAATTAAGTTACGTACTTACATGTATATATTACTGTTTGTTTTTTTACAATAAATTCTATTCTATTCTATTCTATTGTAATTTTTTAATAAACAAGGAGACTCTATAGCTAGTCTTATCAATTATCAACTTCTGCAGACAATTTTTTTTAAGTAATATCATGTGTGTTAATGAAGAATTTTTAAATTTCATTTATTTAATTAAATCTCTAAAAGTCACACAGTTGGCATTGATACAATTATGGTACTTTTATGAATATCTAGACCACTTTAAGAAAATAATTAGAATATTTTTTTTCTTTACGCCGATGATTACGCCGATGACACAATCCTGGGATGCCGTCATCCAGAGACCATCGACCAGCGATCAGCGTCCGTGGATGTGGAGCGAGACTTGAATAGAAAACGTGATTGAAGCCGCGTTTTTTTATCAGAACTGGAGTGTCGGAAGAATCAGTAAGGCACGCGTGGGAACCTCGGCTGTCGCGTCCAATAACCACGACGAGGGTATAGCTGACAATGTGGTGATGTACTACACTGGATTAGGCAAAGGTAAAATGCTGGTGTTATAGATAGAGAGATGGTAGGTGTGCATGACTTTCAGTCAAAAGAATCCTCGGTTTAGCGTATAGAAGGTGAGACATTCACCTACTTAATAATAATATACGTTTATCCTCGTAAGAACCAAGCTGAAAATGTATGAGAAAATTATTACCCATTGTTTTCCAGCTGATAAAATAATTGTTTTACACTTTTTTGTTTTAAGTTAGACAGCAAATTCAAATATGATGTCAAGTGATGTCAATGGGCGGTAATTCCATACGGTTAAATTAATAAGTTTCTCCTGGTAAGAAACAACCCAAAAATGATTAATTAACTACCACAATTATGTTCAGCTGATACCATATTTGTTTCAGATATATTTTATCTTAAGTTAGACAGCAAATTCAAATATGAAGTCAGGTGATGTCAATGGGTGGTAATTCCTACTATAAAATTCATGCTTGAGTGGTACCTACTTAATTTAATTTAATCGTACACATGATAATAGGTCTTTACCAATGAAATTGCCGATTCAGTTTTTGAAGTTCGGTGCCTATTTTTATTGAAAATAAAAAAGGTATTGTTTTTTATTATTGACCTTATGGTGACACTACTTATGGTATTTTATTAGTAGCTAGTGGTATGTCTTTCATGTTCAAATCCCCTGAGCTATGTACCATTGAATGGAACAAGGCGTTTTCTTAGTGGTCAGATGGGACTATTTTTAGACTAGTTAATTTTCTAAAATTTGTCCTGAAAGTGTCGAATTCTTATGCGGGGTATTCCCAAATATGACATTAATAACAAGAAACTACTTCGATAACTCTACAGCTTTAAAACTTAAAATGTGTATTTTTTGCCTCAATGAAGGCGATTTTGTCAGGTGAAAAAACCTGACTTCATGGGGTTAAAGCCACCGTGCTCTCAAAATATCTAAACAATAGGCATATGTTTACCACCATTTAATTTCTAATAGTCTAATGCTATTTCGAGAATCAATTTTGTTTTAATAACTAGATATTGTTCTTAATATTAATGTTGTTGTTTTAATTAATATTAATTTTCATCTTTAAACTTTTTTATACAATCGGCATAATATCATGGGTTCTTACGAGATTAACCATGATTAAATCAAATACAAGGTAATTAATGATTTTTATATACTATACCTTAGTTTAGCTAAGCCAGTCGTTTTAATATCTCATCTAGTGGCGTTATACACGTCCGTAGGTGTAAATCTGAAAGCCCTACACGTGACCGCGGGTGATGCTAAGTGCAACACCAGCCAACCGCCGTCTATCCCTTGAATAGCATGGTTAATTATGCCACACGATAAGAGAGATACTCCTCGAAGATGTCCGGCAAATGGGAAAAATACTACCAAATACGAGATAATTTATACTCAGTACCGTAGAGGTAGCCTTTTAAATATCTCATCTAGTGGCGTTATAGTCCATGGCGATGTCCGGCAAGTGGGAAAAGTCGTGCCACCATTTTAATTGGACATGACGAATCAAGTTTGTCGGAAAAACTGGGCGGGGTCTGTTGTTTGATGGCGGGTAGCGGGTGTGAGGCACGCCGAGAACACTGTTTTTGTGCCGCGGTGTGTTCACGCTGCGTTGTCTTTCAACTTAGTTTGGTCTGACCTTTTCTAAAATGCTTCGAAATAACATATGTATGCTCGTACACCAATACGTGGCTAAACACGTCAATGTACAGAGGCCAGCACATCAAGCTAGACACTCGTAGTGCGATTCTGATCCATACGCGTTCGGCATAAGAACGGTACAAAGTCCAAAGTGTGTAGCTTGATGTGCTGGCCTGTGTACATTCTGACAATGATCAAGTGTGACTTAATCTAATGTTGTTTTATATGATAGTTTTGTAGCGCACCCTCATGTAAGACTTATCCGCAAGACCCCACTTTAGTCCCGGGTATCCTTATACTGCCCTCCATAATTATTTTCTTAATAGCTATAGTTTGTGTAATAATATTGATAATTACCTATTACATAGGGATATCCATAACCTAAATACCAGGCAGGGGCGCTGGGAAGCTAATATATGTACTGCATAGACTTGTTAAATCTGATTGACACTTGGTATGGGTCCTAAGATATTTAATAAAGTTCTCGAGAAAATAACATCTGCTTTAACTGTGAACGTATTTAAGACAAGACGGAACCACTGGCTTTTATATTTATTTATTTATCAAAAATACGTGGCCAGCTTACAGTATACACCAAAGCGCTAACCAAGTCTGTGAACTTACATTATATAAATAGAGTAGTTTTCGGTCAGTTAGTGATTTATTTAAATGACAATTTAATGTATTTTGAATTTATTTACTTTAAATGTAAATTATTTTAATAATTTACATTTTTCCATGTATTTTGTTTCATTAATTGTCATTGGCGATAAAACAATAATAATATTCTTAAATAAATAAGTGGTGATATTTTACTTATTTAATTATTTATTGTAAACTTTGACTTAAAAAAATATTTGTAATCAATAGGACTGAACTCAACTAACATGGAGCTCTACCCCTTGTCGAAAGCATGATATGACGATAAGCTATAAATAATCTAATTAATTAGAGCTATCCGCGCAATCTATCAGATGCGATCACGTGAGTCGTTACAGAATAAGTTTAAAGAAATCAATATTTTAACTGTTGCTAGTCAATTTATATATGAAAACATCATGTACGTTCGTAAGAATTTGCATTTATTTCCTAAAAACGGTGACAGGCATAATTTGAATTTAAGAAATGTAAATAAAATAGATATAGCCTTTTCGAGACTGAGTAAGGTTCAAAAGTCATTTGTGGGGCAGTGTATAAGATTCTACAATAAAATTCCAGAAAATGTAACTAGTTTGTCAGAGAATAAGTTCAAGACTCATGTCAAAAAAGTTTTGTGCTCTAGAGGATATTATAAAATAATAGATTATGTAAATGACAAAGATATATATGTTGATTCTATATCAAATACCATTACCTGAGACTGTAATCTGAATCATGACATTATTTGTAATATACTGTAATTTTTTTTTTGGTTTGACTATTTAAAAGTGTGTGTAAACACCTATTTGAAATAAATTGTTTTTGATTTTGATTTTGATTTTGTTATCATATCTATAATTTCGAAGTGCGTATAATAAATAAATATTTTATTGATTGCTTATCGCAGAATGAACTTTTTTTTTACAAAAAATTTGAGTGCGTTTGACTGCAACTCACCTGATGGTAAGTTATGAAGCAGTCGAGGATGGTACACGCAAACTCAAATAATGCCTATTCACTCTTGCCTTGAAGATCCCAAAACTAACTCACTCTACAAAAAAAAGAATTACACAGATCCGCGCGCGTGAGAATCGAATATTCACAAGCGAACTAAAGATATGTTACGTTACGTTACGAGTAACCGTTGGACAATTAGACACTCACGCACGCGAACGCCTAACAGTAATAGGTATACCTAACGGATTTCTTGTTAGGTTTTTTATTTCGTATATTGAGCAGATGGCAGGTTGGCACTGGCCATTCCCTAGCAGGTGAATCGTGGGTCTCGGTTTTGTACCATCGAAAATCGGTGGTAATCGGTCATCGACTTCGGAGTTTTTCGGGAAATTTGATCGATTTCCATAGCGGATAGTGCACGCACGTGGCCCTGAGGAGCGTATCGGTGCGGATTGGACACACTGTCGCCGCGCCGTGATTGAGTTGTTCTTATCTGGGGGCACGGCAGTGCCCCCGCCATCCGGGGGCACGGCAGTGCCCCCGCCAAGTCGAGAAAAAAAAGCGGCACGGCCGTACCATCCTTTTCTCGAAGGAGTTCAGGCCATTTTCGACCCCCCCACAACTTCGTTGTAGATAAACCTAGAAGCTTGAATTTTCTGTACCCAAGCAGGCATCATGTAAGCACGGTATATTCCAAATTTCATTCAATTTGAACCAGTACTTTAAGAATTATAACTAGTCAAAGTTTCCTAATTTGTCACTCACTGACTGACAGATCATCAAAATTCCAAGGCACTTCTAGCCGACATAGAAGATTCAAATTTAGAATACAATTAGTCTTTAGTGTATAAAGCAAGGAAAAACTCAAACATTTTGCAATTTCGGTCCAGTTTTCTAGTTACACAAACTACATAAATAACTTTGTAATCCCATATAAAATATATAGGATTACAAAGTTATTTATGCAGTCGCAGGACCGAACTCCTTGATTTACTAGTTTTTAAGGCGCAGTTCATGAATCAATGTAGTTTTCTACAAAAATAAGTGAAATCCCACCAAAAACATCCTGTAAAAACTAGCCAAGTCTCGATTGAGCTGCTTGTTTTTCTATAAAAAGTAATGAAATCTCTAAGCAAAGCCAAGCCTAGTCTAGGGTTCTTTACTGCGATTTCTTTATTATTATGGTTAGATTTTATGTGACTTGGCCGTTGACTTGGATGTCTCAAGGAGTAAATATGCATAAAGAATGTTCAACGGCAGGTCACATAAAATCTAACCATAATAATAAAGAAATCGCAGTAAAGAACCCTAGAGTAGGCTTGGCTTTGCTTAGAGATTTCATTACTTTTTATAGAAAAACAAGCAGCTCAATCGAGACTTGGCTAGTTTTTACAGGATGTTTTTGGTGGGATATCTTCTTCTGTATTCTAATTCTTATAAATGTTCAGTTTACTCCATATTTTTTGTGGATGTTCTGATTGAAATCTACATTTTTTTAAGAATTTCAGTAACAATAAATAGAATTATCAAAATAGACAATGGTTTTTTGACAGTAATTTTCGTTCTGCGAGCGATGACAGATCGTAGAACCGATAACCGATGGGAAAGAAAGGTTCTTGAGCTGCAACTATGGGCCGGAAGACGTGGTGTTGGACATCCTCTCGACAGGTGGACCGATGATCTGGTGAGGCTCGCAGGGTGCCACATGCATGTGGCTTCATATTGTCCTGACTTGTGATCTACGGGGAAGGCCCCTACGATTATAATGAAGTGATATTACTTTTTAAACTTTTTTTAAATTTGAAAGACTGGTAAATGAAAAATCCAGGGTTCCGTACCATGTTACGGTAATTACTAAGCCTACGCTGTTTGTCCGTCCGTCAGTCCGACTTTTTAAAATTCCGTATCTTTAGAACCTTAATTAGCTCGATGATTTTTTTAGTGAAAATGTGTTAGAGAATTTACTAAGTTGCTAATTTTTGAAAATTAAAATAAGTCAAAAATAAGGAATCCTCAAACACAAAACTGAACTGAACTGAACATTTATAAGAATTAGAATACAGAAGAAGATATCCCACCAAAAACATCCTGTAAAAACTAGCCAAGTCTCGATTGAGCTGCTTGTTTTTCTATAAAAAGTAATGAAATCTCTAAGCAAAGCCAAGCCTAGTCTAGGGTTCTTTACTGCGATTTCTTTATTATTATGGTTAGATTTTATGTGACTTGGCCGTTGACTTGGATATCTCAAGGAGTAAATATGCATAAAGAATGTTCAACGGCAGGTCACATAAAATCTAACCATAATAATAAAGAAATCGCAGTAAAGAACCCTAGAGTAGGCTTGGCTTTGCTTAGAGATTTCATTACTTTTTATAGAAAAACAAGCAGCTCAATCGAGACTTGGCTAGTTTTTACAGGATGTTTTTGGTGGGATATCTTCTTCTGTATTCTAATTCTTATAAATGTTCAGTTTACTCCATATTTTTTGTGGATGTTCTGATTGAAATCTACATTTTTTTAAGAATTTCAGTAACAATAAATAGAATTATCAAAATAGACAATGGTTTTTTGACAGTAATTTTCGTTCTGCGAGCGATGACAGATCGTAGAACCGATAACCGATGGGAAAGAAAGGTTCTTGAGCTGCAACTATGGACCGGAAGACGTGGTGTTGGACATCCTCTCGACAGGTGGACCGATGATCTGGTGAGGCTCGCAGGGTGCCACATGCATGTGGCTTCATATTGTCCTGACTTGTGATCTACGGGGAAGGCCCCTACGATTATAATGAAGTGATATTACTTTTTAAACTTTTTTTAAATTTGAAAGACTGGTAAATGAAAAATCCAGGGTTCCGTACCCTGTTACGGTAATTACTAAGCCTACGCTGTTTGTCCGTCCGTCAGTCCGACTTTTTAAAATTCCGTATCTTTAGAACCTTAATTAGCTCGATGATTTTTTTAGTGAAAATGAGTTAGAGAATTTACTAAGTTGCTAATTTTTGAAAATTAAAATAAGTCAAAAATAAGGAATCCTCAAACACAAAACGTGTTTCTTTAAAGTTTTCTTGTAATTGCTCTATCATAAAAACAGTAGGTACAACATCATCATATCAGCTCATATACGTCCCCACCGAGGGGTCGAGCCCTGAATTAGGGTGATCGGGCCTTAGTCGACCACGCGGGCCCAGTGCAGGTTGGTCGAAGGTACTACTTACAAGCCTGAAACTTGGTGTGAATATAGTACTCAACCCAGAGATTTGTTACCATAGATGGGTTATGCACTAACAAACCACATTTGAAAATCAAATCCATTTACACACACATTATAGTACCTACCGAATGCTACTATGAAAAGAGATGCCAATTGGCATCTCTTTTTTGCTTCACTTTCAGGATGCATGTAACCTATCTACCTCCCCTTATATATAGCATATCTCTGACTCAACCTACATTAAAACACAAATCATATGTGAGTCGTACTTGGGCTAAAAAGTCCGAACTGAATAAAAAAAAATATCTGGAGCTTGCGTTGATGTCTTTTGTTTAAAATAAATTGGTATCTTTGGTATCATTATACTTGTGTGGAAGGTGTGGTGGTACGGAACCCTCGGTGGGCAAGTTCGATTCGCACTTGGCTGGTTCATAGACTTGTTTTTTATAGATAAGGGCAAATTACACTTAAGATTTGTAAAGGCTAGCCAAAAAGACAATCGTAATTTATTATTATGTATTTTATGACTTATGACTCTTTTCCTTAATTTATAATCCTTACTAATATTATAAATGTGAAAATGTGTTTGTTTGTTTGTTTATTACCTGTTCATGCTTCAACACCTTTACCAATCTTAATGAAATTTGGCATGCAGGTAGCCTGTGTCACAAGGAAGGACATAGGCTACTTTTTATCCAGTGAAAATAGCATAGCCCGATGCAATTCCCGAGGGAACTAAAAATATACTCTTTTTTGGTTAATTTCTTTAATATCGCAACGGAACAATGGATTGTGTGATTTTTTGCACAGAGATGGTTGAGGGGGTGAGAAATGACACGATTTACTAATAAGTATATCCTGACATAGTTCCCGAGGGATCTAGAGAAAATTCATGTCCACGCTCGCGAGCCGCTTGCGGCTCGCGCACTGCGCACCCTCTAAGTCAGTCTCAGAAATGATGTCCAGGCGGGCGAAGCCACGGGCAAAAGCTAGTAAAACATAAATCAAGAAAAAAACTAGGCAGTCACACACAAGAGTAACCGTTAGTATCGTTTCCCACGCCACGCCGCACTAAACGTAAGTTTAGGTGATAACTGTTAATTTTGTATAGAAACAATAAATACTAATGTTACATCGAATCGGTTTCTATCTGTCTAGTGGCGTGACGAAACCATTACCGTCACCCACTTGGCAAAATCCACAATCACCCACCTAGAACCTTGTGACTTGGGAGTTTGGTTCTCACGAGAAATGATTCGGGCATTCCATTCCACTGGGTCCACGGAGCAAACGACAAATTCGTGCATGTCCACAGATCGTTCGACCGAACAATAAGTTCAATATCGTTTTTTATGGGACACGTTTTTTATTATTTTTTTTATATTTGGTGATACATTAATAGATATGTAATTTCTAGCTGTTGCCCGCAGCTTCGCCCGCGCAGATCCGGTTTTTGGCGTTCCCGTGAGAATTTCTCAAAATCCTATCACAGCGGATGCCTACGTCATAATTGCTAGGTATCTGTATTCAACCCGATCCGTCCAGTGGTTAGAGCTATGTATTGATGGATAAATCAGCCAGTCAGTCAGTCACGGCTTTCTTTTATATATATAGATGTACATATGTGATGATGATGATGATCTATCCGAACGATTTCGGTCATGGCGACCACTTCGACTCCTAGTCGGTTTGCCGCGCGTGCGATCGAAGATGGTTTATGTAGCCAATCTTCGCAGCGAAACTCCTCGCGCAATGAGGGCATTTAAGTATGCCACCCTCGTAATTGTATGAAAATTGGTCGCAGGTGATCGGGCCTTTAACTGGTCGCGTTTGGTATCAAGGTCAACTTTACGCTGATCCTCGAACACATAATTATCTATATACATAATAATAATATAATATGTAATTATAAGTTTAAAACACTTCTCTTCCTTTCTCATATCGTGTGGCACAATTAACCGAGCTATCCAAGAGATAGAGGGCGGTTGCCTGGTGTTGTACTTAGCATCACTCACGGTCACGTGCAAGGCATTTTAGATTTACTCCTACGGACGTGTGCAACGCGACCTTCATACACATCTGGAATCAGATGTGCAGGTTTCCTCACGATGTTTACCTTCACCGTTAAAGCAATCGGTATACGTAATTAAGTTTCGAAAAACTCATTGGTACATTGGCCGTCTGGATTTGAAGCCGGTACCTCTGGTTAAGAGGACCGAGTCGTTACCAATTGAGCCACCGACGCTTTTAGTTTATAACACTGATGGTCAAATGGAATGATGATTTGTTCCCATTAGGACCAATCTGAATGGCTCACATTTTTAAAGTTCCCATTAGGGCTCACGACAAACTTCAATTCCCACTAGGGCCCAAATTCCTCATTATTATATCAAGTTAACAAAGTTCAATCAGTGGCACAAAATTTGGTATTTTATAAGTTCAAAAACTAAAACCCAACTATCGAAAAACTACGCTCTAAAAAGTATAAAACAAGAAAATATTCTCATATGAAATTGTCATAAATAAATAAATATAAATATTCTGGGACAAATCACACATGGTCATCTGGCCTCAAAGTAGGATTCCCTGTGTTATGGGAACCAGAGACTGATATACATACTTATATACGTTTAAATACATACTTAAATAGATATTTAATACCCGGACACAGAACAAACAAATCTGCTTATCACACAAATGTTTGCCCTGAGTGGGGATCGAACCCACAACCCTCTAATCAGTAGTCAAGAGCACCAACCACTGAGCCACCGAGTCAGTCACGGTACTAACTATTCAATATTTTATTACTATTAATATACTTTGCCCTTTAAGCTTGACATGGTCGCTCAGTACTGTTCGAACGTATTGTTTTGTTGGGGTAGGTGACACTGGACATTTAACAATGTGTGTAACATATTACCACGGCTGTTCTCTAAACATCACTATGAATATTTAATAAATAGAGATCTTAATTTTTAATAAATTATTAGAGCTAACAAATAATTTTGACAAACATACATGAAACATCCTTACTTATCTTCTTAATATATATAAATCTCGTGTCACAATGTTTGTCCTCAATGGACTCCTAAACCACTTAACCGATTATAATAAAATTCGCACACCATGTGCAGTTCGATCCAACTTGAGAGATAGGATAGGGTAGGGTAGGGTAGTGTAGGGTAGGGTAGTGTAGGGTAGGGTAGGGTAGTGTAGTGTAGGGTAGTGTAGAGTAGTGTAGGGTAGTGTAGTGTAGTGTATGTAGGGTAGGGTAGTGTAGGGTAGGGCAGTGTAATGTAATGTAAGGCGGTACGAAGTTCGCCGGGACAGCTAGTAATATTATAAATGTGAAAATGTGTTTATTTGTTTGTTTGTTTGTTACCTTTTTACGCTTCAACGCCTTGACCAATCTTTATGAAATTTGGCATGCAGGTAGCCTGTGTCACGGGAAAGGACATAGGCTACTTTGTATTCCGTGAAAATAGCATAATCTGATGCAGTTCCTGTGGGAACTAAAAAAATACTCGATTGTTGTGATTTTTTACACAGAGATGGTTGATTAGGTGGGAAACGACATAATTTACTAATCACCCTTAAAGACAGTCATAAAAACGATGTCCACGCGGGCGGAGCCGCGTTAAAAAGCTAGTATAAAATACAAAACAAACAAAAAATACATTAAAATATTATAATGTTACTTGTAAGTTGTTTATTTAATAGACGATGAATATTGAGCAGTTTGTACAATACATTTCAGATGAGAATATTTTTCTGTTTCATGCTTTTGAGAGCGGGATTCTTTCGTACAGTTGGATTTTAGCTCTTGAGCTCACTTTTTGTTTAAATTGTTTTGTCCTTTAAAGTGTACCATAGTCCATAATGTAATACTATTTTGGGTAGGTTTGGAGAGAATATTTATTTGGCTCACACCTGAGGCGTGATTTTAGAATTTTTTTCCACTTTTCGGGTGCAATGAAGCAAAGTCGCGAGTAACAGCTAATAAAGCCCTTTTATTTGATACCCACAACATTAAATATTTTTAGTTCATGACCTTATGTCCTCCAGAGGGCGCCATATATAATTTAATGTGACATCATTTAGCCTGTAACCGGCGGACAATTAGGTCGCTTTCAACGAAACCTCATTTGTCAAATGAACAGATGAACATACATACCTACATTCATTTAGTACATACATATACCAGTCAAAATCATGATCCTCCTTTTTGCTTCGCCATAGTAGGGTAAAAATAATACGTACTGATTGGGGTTAGCTTTCAGATCAAGGCTCGATCAATAAGGAAGGCACGTGATTTTTTAAGACCATTTTTCAACAGTAGGTTTAAAAAAGAGAAGATTCTCAACTTGACTGGACGGTTTTTGTATGTATGTATATTGCTCGATTTCTTAACCGATTGTGAACTGCTTTTAATTGTTGTTTTTTTTTTAAATTAGGTTATGCTTTTAGGTCGATTCCATATAAATTTTGTCGAAATCGGTTAAATACTCAAACAAAAAAATGTCGCAAAATAGTATATCTGCGCCAACTCCCAGAGCAAGACACGGCGTAGAACCGAACAGGCGACACAATTTTGGGTAAAATAGTATTTTACAAGCTTTTTATTGTTCACTTACCGTGTTAGCAAGTATGGGACAAACCTTAGAACCACTTCCCGGTATTTGGAAAATGGTTAACTAAATGACATCATTCTTAATCCAATATGGCAGACTCCCAAAGATGGCGGACCATTTATTTTTTTAGGCACCCCCATAATATAGGTATCAAACGAAAGGGTTTGCTAAGGAGAATACGAAATAATTAAAAATATTTTAAAATTAAAGATTGTACCTAAAAGATTTTAGGTTTTACAAAAAATATTGTTGTCGGGAGTCGGGATTGAAGTCACTTTTGTTCAGCGTAGTCAATCATTTGCAATTACGGAGAGTATTTAATTCTAAGCTTTTGTTACCCAAAAATTGACAAGAGCCAGGTCAATCATTCATTAGAATATGTAAATTCTTTATTATAACAGAAGTGGCTTCATTGAAAATCACGCAGAAATAATAAAATTTAACGGTCTCCAAGACGAATAACAACATTTAATTTAAAAATAACGACCTTCATTATTACTGTCAGCAAGTTTTTCAATACACCGAGCATTCGTTCCGTGTTTTGTTCAAAATTCTACAGATCGCAAGGAATTGATAATTTTTGTTTCCCAATAAAAGAAACGGGGGTGTCGACACGCTGCTTTGTTTCCCAGTCAACAATAGCCACGGGACTGTCGAGCCTCGAGGCCTCACACTGGGACCCTGTAAATGAAAGCATATCGTCACTTGTTGTGGACAAATCATTGGTCTGGTTTAGCATAGAGGCTGTTACAATCGCTCGTGATTCTTCTGAGCAGACTCCTTTGAACAGTGATTTATTTGTAGTGCGTGAGTCATCGGCTGCGCTAGTCGTGCGTATTGTCTTTGCCCGTCGAGCTCGCGAGCTCGCGAGGGTCCTCGCTGCAGGAAGGCTTTGCTTGTTTACAAACATTTTATTGACGTGTTGTATTTAATGGCTTCCTTAGAAGGTGCACTTTATTGTTCAGATGACAATGATTGAGCGTATCAGCGATTGGAACAAAACAAACGTTAATACTTAACGCTTACTATTGAGTGAGTTAGTTCTGCTTTTTTTTACAATTAACACAGTAATTGCATGCAACGTTAAAGAGTACACTGTATACTACTTAACTACATAACTTTAAATCACAATCCACACAACTCAACAGGACCAAAAAAAACTAACGTAAAACCTAAATAACTTTTCGATAATGATTTCTCTAAAAGAAAAAACTTTTTAACGAGAAATGAAACTCCACTCGCTTTAAAGTTGATGATACTAAGAGTTCCTGAAACCTCACTTCGAAAACTCTGCGAATCCTTGCAAAATCCACAATGAGACACTTTATTGCGTCTTAAATCTAACAATAATATTTACGAATGACCTTTACTGAGTA
This sequence comes from Coleophora flavipennella, assembly GCA_947284805.1. Classification (NCBI taxonomy): domain Eukaryota; kingdom Metazoa; phylum Arthropoda; class Insecta; order Lepidoptera; family Coleophoridae; genus Coleophora; species Coleophora flavipennella. Next base: position 749,722 of record OX369268.1, read on the forward strand.
TTAACTGGTTGCGAGACTTAGTTACGCTGTGGGTTTCTAGCTTATTGTTCCTGTTGCAGCGGCAGCGCCCCTGCCTGCTGGGTTGAGGGTCGTGAGTTCGACCCCCACCCAGAGCAAACATCGGTGTGACGAACAGGTTTCTTTGCTCTGTGTTTGGTTGTTCATTAACTAACTCTGTGTTTAACCATCTCTGTGGCATAATTACTATTCCATTAGCTTTACTTCAGGTGGTCGCAGGTTCGATTCCCGGCGCGGCGGAGTGTAACTTTGTAAGAGTCAGTTTGCTTGGTGAAAGGGCGTTTTCAAAGCCCGCCAGGCTAACAACCACCATCTTATCAAGGTCTTGCCGCCAAATATCAATGTTAACAGCATTGATGTGTTCCGGATTGAAGATAAGATAGCCAGTTCCCCATTGCATCGGGGATTCTTGGTAAGACCGCTTCCATCTTCGGGATCATAGTCACTTACCATCAGGTGAGATGATGCCAAGAACTTACAAAGCAATCTTGAACCAGAGACTGATTTACATATTGAATAAAAACTTAATACATACATACATACATGTTTAAACTCATAAGTATGTAAATAATATCTGGAATCCTAGTTCAGGGCCAGATGACCGTGTGACCGTGTGACTGTGTGACCGTGTGCGATTTGTCCCTTAATATTAATATTATTATTAGTTGCCCATAGCCCGAAAATAGTTTAACGTAAATTATTAAAAAACCCTCCCAAGCCTCAGAGGATTTCAGCCACGCCAGGAGCCTCGAGGGGTAGCCAATAAAACCTTGTCCCCTGCCCTGTCCGTGTGTGGACTATTAGTCTTGTGATTTATTTCATTATTCTTTTACGGCAATAATTTTTCAATTTCAATTTCGACTATGGCTTAATGCCTTTACTTTCTGCGATATAGGAATATATCCGTGCCCCTGCCTCTGCAGCAGGAGGATCGCTAGATATAGGAATATATCCGTGCCCCTGCCTCTGCAGCAGGAGGATCGCTAGATATAGGAATATATCCGTGCCCCTGCCTCTGCAGCAGGAGGATCGCTAGATAAAGGAATACACCGTGCCCCTGCCTCTGCAGCAGGAGGATCGCTAGATAAAGGAATACACCGTGCCCCTGCCTCTGCAGCAGGAGGATCGCTAGATATAGGAATACACCGTGCCCCTGCCTCTGCAGCAGGAGGATCGCTAGATATAGGAATATATCCGTGCCCCTGCCTCTGCAGCAGGAGGATCGCTAGATATAGGAATATATCCGTGCCCCTGCCTCTGCAGCAGGAGGATCGCTAGATATAGGAATATATCCGTGCCCCTGCCTCTGCAGCAGGAGGATCGCTAGATATAGGAATATATGCGTGCCCCTGCCTCTGCAGCAGGAGGATCGCTAGATATAGGAATAAATCCGTGCCCCTGCCTCTGCAGCAGGAGGATCGCTAGATATAGGAAAATATCCGTGCCCCTGCCTCTGCAGCAGGAGGATCGCTAGATATAGGAATATATCCGTGCCCCTGCCTCTGCAGCAGGAGGATCGCTAGATATAGGAATATATCCGTGCCCCTGCCTCTGCAGCAGGAGGATCGCTAGATATAGGAATATATCCGTGCCCCTGCCTCTGCAGCAGGAGGATCGCTAGATATAGGAATATATCCGTGCCCCTGCCTCTGCAGCAGGAGGATCGCTAGATATAGGGATATATCCGTGCCCCTGCCTCTGCAGCAGGAGGATCGTTAGATATAGGAATATATCCGTGCCCCTGCCTCTGCAGCAGGAGGATCGCTAGATATAGGAATATATCCGTGCCCCTGCCTCTGCAGCAGGAGGATCGCTAGATGTAGGAATATATCCGTGCCCCTGCCTCTGCAGCAGGAGGATCGCTAGATATAGGAATATATCCGTGCCCCTGCCTCTGCAGCAGGAGGATTGCTAGACGTAGGAATATATCCGTGCCCCTGCCTCTGCAGCAGGAGGATCGCTAGATATAGGAATATATCCGTGCCCCTGCCTCTGCAGCAGGAGGATCGCTAGATATAGGAATATATCCGTGCCCCTGCCTCTGCAGCAGGAGGATTGCTAGACGTAGGAATATATCCGTGCCCCTGCCTCTGCAGCAGGAGGATCGCTAGATATTTATTTATTTATTTATTTATTTATTTATTTTAGGAAGACTAACAGCAAAATATTAAATAGTATATAAAACTTATAAATAAATACAGTGCTAAATATAAGTCTCAATATAGGAATATATCCGTGCCCCTGTCTCTGCAGCAGGAGGATCGCTAGATATAGGAATATATCCGTGCCCCTGCCTCTGCAGCAGGAGGATCGCTAGATATATGAATATATCCGTGCCCCTGCCTCTGCAGCAGGAGGATCGCTAGATATAGGAATATATCCGTGCCCCTGTCTCTGCAGCAGGAGGATCGCTAGATATAGGAATATATCCGTGCCCCTGCCTCTGCAGCAGGAGGATCGCTAGATATATGAATATATCCGTGCTCCTGCCTCTGCAGCAGGAGGATCGCTAGATATAGGAATATATCCGTGCCCCTGTCTCTGCAGCAGGAGGATCGCTAGATATAGGAATATATCCGTGCCCCTGCCTCTGCAGCAGGAGGATCGCTAGATATAGGAATATATCCGTGCCCCTGCCTCTGCAGCAGGAGGATCGCTAGATATATGAATATATCCGTGCCCCTGCCTCTGCAGCAGGAGGATCGCTAGATATAGGAATATATCCGTGCCCCTGTCTCTGCAGCAGGAGGATCGCTAGATATAGGAATATATCCGTGCCCCTGCCTCTGCAGCAGGAGGATCGCTAGATATATGAATATATCCGTGCCCCTGCCTCTGCAGCAGGAGGATCGCTAGATATAGGAATATATCCGTGCCCCTGCCTCTGCAGCAGGAGGATCGCTAGATGTAGGAATATATCCGTGCCCCTGCCTCTGCAGCAGGAGGATCGCTAGATATAGGAATATATCCGTGCCCCTGCCTCTGCAGCAGGAGGATTGCTAGACGTAGGAATATATCCGTGCCCCTGCCTCTGCAGCAGGAGGATCGCTAGATATAGGAATATATCCGTGCCCCTGCCTCTGCAGCAGGAGGATCGCTAGATATAGGAATATATCCGTGCCTCTGCCTCTGCAGCAGGAGGATTGCTAGACGTAGGAATATATCCGTGCCCCTGCCTCTGCAGCAGGAGGATCGCTAGATATTTATTTATTTATTTATTTATTTATTTATTTATTTATTTTAGGAAGACTAACAGCAAAATATTAAATAGTATATAAAACTTATAAATAAATACAGTGCTAAATATAAGTCTCAATATAGGAATATATCCGTGCCCCTGTCTCTGCAGCAGGAGGATCGCTAGATATAGGAATATATCCGTGCCCCTGCCTCTGCAGCAGGAGGATCGCTAGATATATGAATATATCCGTGCCCCTGCCTCTGCAGCAGGAGGATCGCTAGATATAGGAATATATCCGTGCCCCTGTCTCTGCAGCAGGAGGATCGCTAGATATAGGAATATATCCGTGCCCCTGCCTCTGCAGCAGGAGGATCGCTAGATATATGAATATATCCGTGCCCCTGCCTCTGCAGCAGGAGGATCGCAAGATATAGGAATATATCCGTGCCCCTGTCTCTGCAGCAGGAGGATCGCTAGATATAGGAATATATCCGTGCCCCTGCCTCTGCAGCAGGAGGATCGCTAGATATAGGAATATATCCGTGCCCCTGCCTCTGCAGCAGGAGGATCGCTAGATATATGAATATATCCGTGCCCCTGCCTCTGCAGCAGGAGGATCGCTAGATATAGGAATATATCCGTGCCCCTGCCTCTGCAGCAGGAGGATCGCTAGATATAGGAATATATCCGTGCCCCTGCCTCTGCAGCAGGAGGATCGCTAGATATAGGAATATATCCGTGCCCCTGCCTCTGCAGCAGGAGGATCGCTAGATATAGGGATATATCCGTGCCCCTGCCTCTGCAGCAGGAGGATCGTTAGATATAGGAATATATCCGTGCCCCTGCCTCTGCAGCAGGAGGATCGCTAGATATAGGAATATATCCGTGCCCCTGCCTCTGCAGCAGGAGGATCGCTAGATGTAGGAATATATCCGTGCCCCTGCCTCTGCAGCAGGAGGATCGCTAGATATAGGAATATATCCGTGCCCCTGCCTCTGCAGCAGGAGGATTGCTAGACGTAGGAATATATCCGTGCCCCTGCCTCTGCAGCAGGAGGATCGCTAGATATAGGAATATATCCGTGCCCCTGCCTCTGCAGCAGGAGGATCGCTAGATATAGGAATATATCCGTGCCCCTGCCTCTGCAGCAGGAGGATTGCTAGACGTAGGAATATATCCGTGCCCCTGCCTCTGCAGCAGGAGGATCGCTAGATATTTATTTATTTATTTATTTATTTATTTATTTATTTATTTTAGGAAGACTAACAGCAAAATATTAAATAGTATATAAAACTTATAAATAAATACAGTGCTAAATATAAGTCTCAATATAGGAATATATCCGTGCCCCTGTCTCTGCAGCAGGAGGATCGCTAGATATAGGAATATATCCGTGCCCCTGCCTCTGCAGCAGGAGGATCGCTAGATATATGAATATATCCGTGCCCCTGCCTCTGCAGCAGGAGGATCGCTAGATATAGGAATATATCCGTGCCCCTGTCTCTGCAGCAGGAGGATCGCTAGATATAGGAATATATCCGTGCCCCTGCCTCTGCAGCAGGAGGATCGCTAGATATATGAATATATCCGTGCCCCTGCCTCTGCAGCAGGAGGATCGCTAGATATAGGAATATATCCGTGCCCCTGTCTCTGCAGCAGGAGGATCGCTAGATATAGGAATATATCCGTGCCCCTGCCTCTGCAGCAGGAGGATCGCTAGATATAGGAATATATCCGTGCCCCTGCCTCTGCAGCAGGAGGATCGCTAGATATATGAATATATCCGTGCCCCTGCCTCTGCAGCAGGAGGATCGCTAGATATAGGAATATATCCGTGCCCCTGTCTCTGCAGCAGGAGGATCGCTAGATATAGGAATATATCCGTGCCCCTGCCTCTGCAGCAGGAGGATCGCTAGATATAGGAATATATCCGTGCCTCTGCCTCTGCAGCAGGAGGATTGCTAGACGTAGGAATATATCCGTGCCCCTGCCTCTGCAGCAGGAGGATCGCTAGATATTTATTTATTTATTTATTTATTTATTTATTTATTTATTTATTTATTTATTTATTTATTTTAGGAAGACTAACAGCAAAATATTAAATAGTATATAAAACTTATAAATAAATACAGTGCTAAATATAAGTCTCAATATAGGAATATATCCGTGCCCCTGTCTCTGCAGCAGGAGGATCGCTAGATATAGGAATATATCCGTGCCCCTGCCTCTGCAGCAGGAGGATCGCTAGATATAGGAATATATCCGTGCCCCTGCCTCTGCAGCAGGAGGATCGCTAGATGTAGGAATATATCCGTGCCCCTGCCTCTGCAGCAGGAGGATCGCTAGATATAGGAATATATCCGTGCCCCTGCCTCTGCAGCAGGAGGATCGTTAGATATAGGAATATATCCGTGCCCCTGCCTCTGCAGCAGGAGGATCGCTAGATATAGGAATATATCCGTGCCCCTGCCTCTGCAGCAGGAGGATCGCTAGATGTAGGAATATATCCGTGCCCCTGCCTCTGCAGTAGGAGGATCGCTAGATATAGGAATATATCCGTGCCCCTGCCTCTGCAGCAGGAGGATTGCTAGACGTAGGAATATATCCGTGCCCCTGCCTCTGCAGCAGGAGGATCGCTAGATATAGGAATATATCCGTGCCCCTGCCTCTGCAGCAGGAGGATCGCTAGATATAGGAATATATCCGTGCCCCTGCCTCTGCAGCAGGAGGATTGCTAGACGTAGGAATATATCCGTGCCCCTGCCTCTGCAGCAGGAGGATCGCTAGATATTTATTTATTTATTTATTTATTTATTTATTTATTTTAGGAAGACTAACAGCAAAATATTAAATAGTATATAAAACTTATAAATAAATACAGTGCTAAATATAAGTCTCAATATAGGAATATATCCGTGCCCCTGTCTCTGCAGCAGGAGGATCGCTAGATATAGGAATATATCCGTGCCCCTGCCTCTGCAGCAGGAGGATCGCTAGATATATGAATATATCCGTGCCCCTGCCTCTGCAGCAGGAGGATCGCTAGATATAGGAATATATCCGTGCCCCTGTCTCTGCAGCAGGAGGATCGCTAGATATAGGAATATATCCGTGCCCCTGCCTCTGCAGCAGGAGGATCGCTAGATATATGAATATATCCGTGCCCCTGCCTCTGCAGCAGGAGGATCGCTAGATATAGGAATATATCCGTGCCCCTGTCTCTGCAGCAGGAGGATCGCTAGATATAGGAATATATCCGTGCCCCTGCCTCTGCAGCAGGAGGATCGCTAGATATAGGAATATATCCGTGCCCCTGCCTCTGCAGCAGGAGGATCGCTAGATATATGAATATATCCGTGCCCCTGCCTCTGCAGCAGGAGGATCGCTAGATATAGGAATATATCCGTGCCCCTGTCTCTGCAGCAGGAGGATCGCTAGATATAGGAATATATCCGTGCCCCTGCCTCTGCAGCAGGAGGATCGCTAGATATATGAATATATCCGTGCCCCTGCCTCTGCAGCAGGAGGATCGCTAGATATAGGAATATATCCGTGCCCCTGCCTCTGCAGCAGGAGGATCGCTAGATGTAGGAATATATCCGTGCCCCTGCCTCTGCAGCAGGAGGATCGCTAGATATAGGAATATATCCGTGCCCCTGCCTCTGCAGCAGGAGGATTGCTAGACGTAGGAATATATCCGTGCCCCTGCCTCTGCAGCAGGAGGATCGCTAGATATAGGAATATATCCGTGCCCCTGCCTCTGCAGCAGGAGGATCGCTAGATATAGGAATATATCCGTGCCTCTGCCTCTGCAGCAGGAGGATTGCTAGACGTAGGAATATATCCGTGCCCCTGCCTCTGCAGCAGGAGGATCGCTAGATATTTATTTATTTATTTATTTATTTATTTATTTATTTATTTATTTTAGGAAGACTAACAGCAAAATATTAAATAGTATATAAAACTTATAAATAAATACAGTGCTAAATATAAGTCTCAATATAGGAATATATCCGTGCCCCTGTCTCTGCAGCAGGAGGATCGCTAGATATAGGAATATATCCGTGCCCCTGCCTCTGCAGCAGGAGGATCGCTAGATATATGAATATATCCGTGCCCCTGCCTCTGCAGCAGGAGGATCGCTAGATATAGGAATATATCCGTGCCCCTGTCTCTGCAGCAGGAGGATCGCTAGATATAGGAATATATCCGTGCCCCTGCCTCTGCAGCAGGAGGATCGCTAGATATATGAATATATCCGTGCCCCTGCCTCTGCAGCAGGAGGATCGCAAGATATAGGAATATATCCGTGCCCCTGTCTCTGCAGCAGGAGGATCGCTAGATATAGGAATATATCCGTGCCCCTGCCTCTGCAGCAGGAGGATCGCTAGATATAGGAATATATCCGTGCCCCTGCCTCTGCAGCAGGAGGATCGCTAGATATATGAATATATCCGTGCCCCTGCCTCTGCAGCAGGAGGATCGCTAGATATAGGAATATATCCGTGCCCCTGCCTCTGCAGCAGGAGGATCGCTAGATATAGGAATATATCCGTGCCCCTGCCTCTGCAGCAGGAGGATCGCTAGATATAGGAATATATCCGTGCCCCTGCCTCTGCAGCAGGAGGATCGCTAGATATAGGGATATATCCGTGCCCCTGCCTCTGCAGCAGGAGGATCGTTAGATATAGGAATATATCCGTGCCCCTGCCTCTGCAGCAGGAGGATCGCTAGATATAGGAATATATCCGTGCCCCTGCCTCTGCAGCAGGAGGATCGCTAGATGTAGGAATATATCCGTGCCCCTGCCTCTGCAGCAGGAGGATCGCTAGATATAGGAATATATCCGTGCCCCTGCCTCTGCAGCAGGAGGATTGCTAGACGTAGGAATATATCCGTGCCCCTGCCTCTGCAGCAGGAGGATCGCTAGATATAGGAATATATCCGTGCCCCTGCCTCTGCAGCAGGAGGATCGCTAGATATAGGAATATATCCGTGCCCCTGCCTCTGCAGCAGGAGGATTGCTAGACGTAGGAATATATCCGTGCCCCTGCCTCTGCAGCAGGAGGATCGCTAGATATTTATTTATTTATTTATTTATTTATTTATTTATTTTAGGAAGACTAACAGCAAAATATTAAATAGTATATAAAACTTATAAATAAATACAGTGCTAAATATAAGTCTCAATATAGGAATATATCCGTGCCCCTGTCTCTGCAGCAGGAGGATCGCTAGATATAGGAATATATCCGTGCCCCTGCCTCTGCAGCAGGAGGATCGCTAGATATATGAATATATCCGTGCCCCTGCCTCTGCAGCAGGAGGATCGCTAGATATAGGAATATATCCGTGCCCCTGTCTCTGCAGCAGGAGGATCGCTAGATATAGGAATATATCCGTGCCCCTGCCTCTGCAGCAGGAGGATCGCTAGATATATGAATATATCCGTGCCCCTGCCTCTGCAGCAGGAGGATCGCTAGATATAGGAATATATCCGTGCCCCTGTCTCTGCAGCAGGAGGATCGCTAGATATAGGAATATATCCGTGCCCCTGCCTCTGCAGCAGGAGGATCGCTAGATATAGGAATATATCCGTGCCCCTGCCTCTGCAGCAGGAGGATCGCTAGATATATGAATATATCCGTGCCCCTGCCTCTGCAGCAGGAGGATCGCTAGATATAGGAATATATCCGTGCCCCTGTCTCTGCAGCAGGAGGATCGCTAGATATAGGAATATATCCGTGCCCCTGCCTCTGCAGCAGGAGGATCGCTAGATATAGGAATATATCCGTGCCCCTGCCTCTGCAGCAGGAGGATCGCTAGATATAGGAATATATCCGTGCCCCTGCCTCTGCAGCAGGAGGATCGCTAGATATAGGAATATATCCGTGCCCCTGCCTCTGCAGCAGGAGGATCGCTAGATATAGGAATATATCCGTGCCCCTGCCTCTGCAGCAGGAGGATCGCTAGATATAGGGATATATCCGTGCCCCTGCCTCTGCAGCAGGAGGATCGCTAGATATAGGAATATATCCGTGCCCCTGCCTCTGCAGCAGGAGGATCGCTAGATATATGAATATATCCGTGCCCCTGCCTCTGCAGCAGGAGGATCGCTAGATATAGGAATATATCCGTGCCCCTGCCTCTGCAGCAGGAGGATCGCTAGATATAGGAATATATCCGTGCCCCTGCCTCTGCAGCAGGAGGATCGCTAGATATAGGAATATATCCGTGCCCCTGCCTCTGCAGCAGGAGGATCGCTAGATATAGGGATATATCCGTGCCCCTGCCTCTGCAGCAGGAGGATCGTTAGATATAGGAATATATCCGTGCCCCTGCCTCTGCAGCAGGAGGATCGCTAGATATAGGAATATATCCGTGCCCCTGCCTCTGCAGCAGGAGGATCGCTAGATGTAGGAATATATCCGTGCCCCTGCCTCTGCAGCAGGAGGATCGCTAGATATAGGAATATATCCGTGCCCCTGCCTCTGCAGCAGGAGGATTGCTAGACGTAGGAATATATCCGTGCCCCTGCCTCTGCAGCAGGAGGATCGCTAGATATAGGAATATATCCGTGCCCCTGCCTCTGCAGCAGGAGGATCGCTAGATATAGGAATATATCCGTGCCCCTGCCTCTGCAGCAGGAGGATTGCTAGACGTAGGAATATATCCGTGCCCCTGCCTCTGCAGCAGGAGGATCGCTAGATATTTATTTATTTATTTATTTATTTATTTATTTATTTTAGGAAGACTAACAGCAAAATATTAAATAGTATATAAAACTTATAAATAAATACAGTGCTAAATATAAGTCTCAATATAGGAATATATCCGTGCCCCTGTCTCTGCAGCAGGAGGATCGCTAGATATAGGAATATATCCGTGCCCCTGCCTCTGCAGCAGGAGGATCGCTAGATATATGAATATATCCGTGCCCCTGCCTCTGCAGCAGGAGGATCGCTAGATATAGGAATATATCCGTGCCCCTGTCTCTGCAGCAGGAGGATCGCTAGATATAGGAATATATCCGTGCCCCTGCCTCTGCAGCAGGAGGATCGCTAGATATATGAATATATCCGTGCCCCTGCCTCTGCAGCAGGAGGATCGCTAGATATAGGAATATATCCGTGCCCCTGTCTCTGCAGCAGGAGGATCGCTAGATATAGGAATATATCCGTGCCCCTGCCTCTGCAGCAGGAGGATCGCTAGATATAGGAATATATCCGTGCCCCTGCCTCTGCAGCAGGAGGATCGCTAGATATATGAATATATCCGTGCCCCTGCCTCTGCAGCAGGAGGATCGCTAGATATAGGAATATATCCGTGCCCCTGTCTCTGCAGCAGGAGGATCGCTAGATATAGGAATATATCCGTGCCCCTGCCTCTGCAGCAGGAGGATCGCTAGATATAGGAATATATCCGTGCCTCTGCCTCTGCAGCAGGAGGATTGCTAGACGTAGGAATATATCCGTGCCCCTGCCTCTGCAGCAGGAGGATCGCTAGATATTTATTTATTTATTTATTTATTTATTTATTTATTTATTTATTTATTTATTTATTTATTTATTTATTTATTTATTTTAGGAAGACTAACAGCAAAATATTAAATAGTATATAAAACTTATAAATAAATACAGTGCTAAATATAAGTCTCAATATAGGAATATATCCGTGCCCCTGTCTCTGCAGCAGGAGGATCGCTAGATATAGGAATATATCCGTGCCCCTGCCTCTGCAGCAGGAGGATCGCTAGATATAGGAATATATCCGTGCCCCTGCCTCTGCAGCAGGAGGATCGCTAGATGTAGGAATATATCCGTGCCCCTGCCTCTGCAGCAGGAGGATCGCTAGATATAGGAATATATCCGTGCCCCTGCCTCTGCAGCAGGAGGATCGTTAGATATAGGAATATATCCGTGCCCCTGCCTCTGCAGCAGGAGGATCGCTAGATATAGGAATATATCCGTGCCCCTGCCTCTGCAGCAGGAGGATCGCTAGATGTAGGAATATATCCGTGCCCCTGCCTCTGCAGCAGGAGGATCGCTAGATATAGGAATATATCCGTGCCCCTGCCTCTGCAGCAGGAGGATTGCTAGACGTAGGAATATATCCGTGCCCCTGCCTCTGCAGCAGGAGGATCGCTAGATATAGGAATATATCCGTGCCCCTGCCTCTGCAGCAGGAGGATCGCTAGATATAGGAATATATCCGTGCCCCTGCCTCTGCAGCAGGAGGATTGCTAGACGTAGGAATATATCCGTGCCCCTGCCTCTGCAGCAGGAGGATCGCTAGATATTTATTTATTTATTTATTTATTTATTTTAGGAAGACTAACAGCAAAATATTAAATAGTATATAAAACTTATAAATAAATACAGTGCTAAATATAAGTCTCAATATAGGAATATATCCGTGCCCCTGTCTCTGCAGCAGGAGGATCGCTAGATATAGGAATATATCCGTGCCCCTGCCTCTGCAGCAGGAGGATCGCTAGATATATGAATATATCCGTGCCCCTGCCTCTGCAGCAGGAGGATCGCTAGATATAGGAATATATCCGTGCCCCTGTCTCTGCAGCAGGAGGATCGCTAGATATAGGAATATATCCGTGCCCCTGCCTCTGCAGCAGGAGGATCGCTAGATATATGAATATATCCGTGCCCCTGCCTCTGCAGCAGGAGGATCGCTAGATATAGGAATATATCCGTGCCCCTGTCTCTGCAGCAGGAGGATCGCTAGATATAGGAATATATCCGTGCCCCTGCCTCTGCAGCAGGAGGATCGCTAGATATAGGAATATATCCGTGCCCCTGCCTCTGCAGCAGGAGGATCGCTAGATATATGAATATATCCGTGCCCCTGCCTCTGCAGCAGGAGGATCGCTAGATATAGGAATATATCCGTGCCCCTGTCTCTGCAGCAGGAGGATCGCTAGATATAGGAATATATCCGTGCCCCTGCCTCTGCAGCAGGAGGATCGCTAGATATATGAATATATCCGTGCCCCTGCCTCTGCAGCAGGAGGATCGCTAGATATAGGAATATATCCGTGCCCCTGCCTCTGCAGCAGGAGGATCGCTAGATGTAGGAATATATCCGTGCCCCTGCCTCTGCAGCAGGAGGATCGCTAGATATAGGAATATATCCGTGCCCCTGCCTCTGCAGCAGGAGGATTGCTAGACGTAGGAATATATCCGTGCCCCTGCCTCTGCAGCAGGAGGATCGCTAGATATAGGAATATATCCGTGCCCCTGCCTCTGCAGCAGGAGGATCGCTAGATATAGGAATATATCCGTGCCTCTGCCTCTGCAGCAGGAGGATTGCTAGACGTAGGAATATATCCGTGCCCCTGCCTCTGCAGCAGGAGGATCGCTAGATATTTATTTATTTATTTATTTATTTATTTATTTATTTATTTATTTTAGGAAGACTAACAGCAAAATATTAAATAGTATATAAAACTTATAAATAAATACAGTGCTAAATATAAGTCTCAATATAGGAATATATCCGTGCCCCTGTCTCTGCAGCAGGAGGATCGCTAGATATAGGAATATATCCGTGCCCCTGCCTCTGCAGCAGGAGGATCGCTAGATATATGAATATATCCGTGCCCCTGCCTCTGCAGCAGGAGGATCGCTAGATATAGGAATATATCCGTGCCCCTGTCTCTGCAGCAGGAGGATCGCTAGATATAGGAATATATCCGTGCCCCTGCCTCTGCAGCAGGAGGATCGCTAGATATATGAATATATCCGTGCCCCTGCCTCTGCAGCAGGAGGATCGCAAGATATAGGAATATATCCGTGCCCCTGTCTCTGCAGCAGGAGGATCGCTAGATATAGGAATATATCCGTGCCCCTGCCTCTGCAGCAGGAGGATCGCTAGATATAGGAATATATCCGTGCCCCTGCCTCTGCAGCAGGAGGATCGCTAGATATATGAATATATCCGTGCCCCTGCCTCTGCAGCAGGAGGATCGCTAGATATAGGAATATATCCGTGCCCCTGCCTCTGCAGCAGGAGGATCGCTAGATATAGGAATATATCCGTGCCCCTGCCTCTGCAGCAGGAGGATCGCTAGATATAGGAATATATCCGTGCCCCTGCCTCTGCAGCAGGAGGATCGCTAGATATAGGGATATATCCGTGCCCCTGCCTCTGCAGCAGGAGGATCGTTAGATATAGGAATATATCCGTGCCCCTGCCTCTGCAGCAGGAGGATCGCTAGATATAGGAATATATCCGTGCCCCTGCCTCTGCAGCAGGAGGATCGCTAGATGTAGGAATATATCCGTGCCCCTGCCTCTGCAGCAGGAGGATCGCTAGATATAGGAATATATCCGTGCCCCTGCCTCTGCAGCAGGAGGATTGCTAGACGTAGGAATATATCCGTGCCCCTGCCTCTGCAGCAGGAGGATCGCTAGATATAGGAATATATCCGTGCCCCTGCCTCTGCAGCAGGAGGATCGCTAGATATAGGAATATATCCGTGCCCCTGCCTCTGCAGCAGGAGGATTGCTAGACGTAGGAATATATCCGTGCCCCTGCCTCTGCAGCAGGAGGATCGCTAGATATTTATTTATTTATTTATTTATTTATTTATTTATTTTAGGAAGACTAACAGCAAAATATTAAATAGTATATAAAACTTATAAATAAATACAGTGCTAAATATAAGTCTCAATATAGGAATATATCCGTGCCCCTGTCTCTGCAGCAGGAGGATCGCTAGATATAGGAATATATCCGTGCCCCTGCCTCTGCAGCAGGAGGATCGCTAGATATATGAATATATCCGTGCCCCTGCCTCTGCAGCAGGAGGATCGCTAGATATAGGAATATATCCGTGCCCCTGTCTCTGCAGCAGGAGGATCGCTAGATATAGGAATATATCCGTGCCCCTGCCTCTGCAGCAGGAGGATCGCTAGATATATGAATATATCCGTGCCCCTGCCTCTGCAGCAGGAGGATCGCTAGATATAGGAATATATCCGTGCCCCTGTCTCTGCAGCAGGAGGATCGCTAGATATAGGAATATATCCGTGCCCCTGCCTCTGCAGCAGGAGGATCGCTAGATATAGGAATATATCCGTGCCCCTGCCTCTGCAGCAGGAGGATCGCTAGATATATGAATATATCCGTGCCCCTGCCTCTGCAGCAGGAGGATCGCTAGATATAGGAATATATCCGTGCCCCTGTCTCTGCAGCAGGAGGATCGCTAGATATAGGAATATATCCGTGCCCCTGCCTCTGCAGCAGGAGGATCGCTAGATATAGGAATATATCCGTGCCCCTGCCTCTGCAGCAGGAGGATCGCTAGATATAGGAATATATCCGTGCCCCTGCCTCTGCAGCAGGAGGATCGCTAGATATAGGAATATATCCGTGCCCCTGCCTCTGCAGCAGGAGGATCGCTAGATATAGGAATATATCCGTGCCCCTGCCTCTACAGCAGGAGGATCGCTAGATATAGGAATATATCCGTGCCCCTGCCTCTGCAGCAGGAGGATCGCTAGATATAGGAATATATCCGTGCCCCTGCCTCTGCAGCAGGAGGATTGCTAGACGTAGGAATATATCCGTGCCCCTGCCTCTGCAGCAGGAGGATCGCTAGATATTTATTTATTTATTTATTTATTTATTTATTTATTTTAGGAAGACTAACAGCAAAATATTAAATAGTATATAAAACTTATAAATAAATACAGTGCTAAATATAAGTCTCAATATAGGAATATATCCGTGCCCCTGTCTCTGCAGCAGGAGGATCGCTAGATATAGGAATATATCCGTGCCCCTGCCTCTGCAGCAGGAGGATCGCTAGATATATGAATATATCCGTGCCCCTGCCTCTGCAGCAGGAGGATCGCTAGATATAGGAATATATCCGTGCCCCTGTCTCTGCAGCAGGAGGATCGCTAGATATAGGAATATATCCGTGCCCCTGCCTCTGCAGCAGGAGGATCGCTAGATATATGAATATATCCGTGCCCCTGCCTCTGCAGCAGGAGGATCGCTAGATATAGGAATATATCCGTGCCCCTGTCTCTGCAGCAGGAGGATCGCTAGATATAGGAATATATCCGTGCCCCTGCCTCTGCAGCAGGAGGATCGCTAGATATAGGAATATATCCGTGCCCCTGCCTCTGCAGCAGGAGGATCGCTAGATATATGAATATATCCGTGCCCCTGCCTCTGCAGCAGGAGGATCGCTAGATATAGGAATATATCCGTGCCCCTGTCTCTGCAGCAGGAGGATCGCTAGATATAGGAATATATCCGTGCCCCTGCCTCTGCAGCAGGAGGATCGCTAGATATAGGAATATATCCGTGCCCCTGCCTCTGCAGCAGGAGGATCGCTAGATATAGGAATATATCCGTGCCCCTGCCTCTGCAGCAGGAGGATCGCTAGATATAGGAATATATCCGTGCCCCTGCCTCTGCAGCAGGAGGATCGCTAGATATAGGAATATATCCGTGCCCCTGCCTCTACAGCAGGAGGATCGCTAGATATAGGAATATATCCGTGCCCCTGCCTCTGCAGCAGGAGGATCGCTAGATATAGGAATATATCCGTGCCCCTGCCTCTGCAGCAGGAGGATCGCTAGATATATGAATATATCCGTGCCCCTGCCTCTGCAGCAGGAGGATCGCTAGATATAGGAATATATCCGTGCCCCTGTCTCTGCAGCAGGAGGATCGCTAGATATAGGAATATATCCGTGCCCCTGCCTCTGCAGCAGGAGGATCGCTAGATATAGGAATATATCCGTGCCCCTGCCTCTGCAGCAGGAGGATCGCTAGATATAGGAATATATCCGTGCCCCTGCCTCTGCAGCAGGAGGATCGCTAGATATAGGAATATATCCGTGCCCCTGCCTCTGCAGCAGGAGGATCGCTAGATATAGGAATATATCCGTGCCCCTGCCTCTACAGCAGGAGGATCGCTAGATATAGGAATATATCCGTGCCCCTGCCTCTGCAGCAGGAGGATCGCTAGATATAGGAATATATCCGTGCCCCTGCCTCTGCAGCAGGAGGATCGCTAGATATAGGAATATATCCGTGCCCCTGCCTCTGCAGCAGGAGGATCGCTAGATATGGTTATTATCAGGTGTTGCATATAAATTTTAAATAATGATTTGTACATTTTTTAGGTTTCCAAAATCAAATAAGAAACCCTCATAGTTTTTCTATATCCGTCTGCCTGTCTGTCCTTCGGTGTGTCACAGCCGCTCTTTTTAAACTCTATTTTATAGATATGAAGCTAAAATTTGGTATAGCTATATAAAATTATGGAGTAAAATCTGTAAAAAAAAATAAGGGTTCCTTGTTGTACTACGGAACACTAAAAACCGGAAAAGTGCCAGTTAAACTCGCGTGGAGGTGGTTCCGTACATTTATTTAGAAATTTCCTGTGTTTTTTAAAATACTATTGGTTCTTTGTAGGTTTTCCTTTAATCCATAGGTAAAGAATATTTTCTGTATTTTTTTAATAATTTTAGGCTCTTTAGTTTTGGAGATAACGGTCAATTTTTGCCTGTGTTGAGAAATTCCTATATCACCTTAAATACCAGACTTTTTATAGGTTTTCTTGTAACCTTTAGGTAAAGAATTATTTCACGTATTCCTTTAAAATTTTAGGCTCAGCACTTTCAGATATAAAGGGAAATGGTCATTTTTTGCCTATTTTCTTGTACATTTCTGTTTAAATAATCATCATATTAGCCACAAATCGTCCACTGCTGGACAAAGGCCTCCCCCAAGGATTTTCACGACGACCGGTCTTGCGCTGCTCGCATCCATCGGCTTCCCGCGATCTTCACCAGGTCAACGGTCCACCGCGTGGGAGGCCTGCCTACGCTACGTTTTCCGGCGCGGTCACCACTCGAGAACTTTACTGCCCCATCGGCCATCAGTTCTACGAGCTATGTGCCTTGCCCACTGCCACTTCAAAAATAAATAACCTCAAAAATATTTATTTCTTAATTACAATAAAAATATATTTGAAGTTTTAGCCCTTTTATTTTATATGTCACACGATATAGTTTGCAAAACTTTTTTTTTTTTTTCTAATTCACATCCCAAAAGTGGCCCCCATGTTTAAAATTCATTTATATGTATACATTACAAGTCCGTCTGTGGGTTACCGACTTACACATTTCTAGCAAATTTCAACTTAATCGATCCACTATTTTCAGACCATTCTCCATGATAATATCACAAATTGTGGAAATTAGTGTTCTTCAGATGACCTGTGACCTACATCGGGCTATGCTGATTAGCAACCAGTGTCACTTCCCACCCTCTCAACATTTTCTATGCAAAAAAAATATTCTTTATTTGTATATCCATACCAAATTTTAGCTCTATAACTATAAAACAATTAATTTACGTAAAAAGGCTGTGACATATCGACAGACAGAAACTAAGTACAATGTAAACTCTATATAGCGACACTCAAGCGACCGGGCATTTTATGTCGTTATTGAGAGTTTTCGTTAAATAGAGAGAAATCAGCGTCAAAGTAAATCAACTGGAGGCAGAAAATTTTGACGTTTCAAAAAGTGAATCGTTATATCGAGTGACGTTTTGCAGAGTTTACATTGTATTTAGATTCCTAGTTTGAGTGCGGAACCAAAACAAAAATTAAACTAAACGTATGTAATAATAAAAAAAAAGGTTACCAAGCATTTTTTCTTGCATTGCATAATAGTTCAATAATGGCTTATTACTCGTACTGCTGAAGGAAGAGCTAACAAGGACATGCCTTACATTGTTCAACGTTTTCATTTGTTCGAAGACAATGGCCGAGCAGTTAGGGTCGGCACAAAGGGGCTAACAGTAAAACTGGACGATTTTATAGTTTTATTGTTTTACGGCCCGGCTCCCGTGGCCGGTAGCCGCAGGAGGTAGCACCCTAAAATATCGGGAAAGAGAGGCGTTTAGCTCAAAAACGTCGGCTATTAAGTAGATTTACAACATGCGACAGATAACTCTGTTCCTGGAACCAGAGTATGAATGCACCAGCACTGCAGCGCTGCAGCACTCGTCTCTTCAATTGTTTTTAAAATAACTACTATGCTCGCCTTATTTTGCTGTACAATGAATTTTGAATATTTCGTTCTAAGAACGTTTTTGTACTTGCCTACAATCCTTAGCAGATGCAATAAAAATAATAAACTGCTAAATGACAACCGGTGGGTTCAATTTCTTAGTGACACAATTTAGTGGGCTTTTGCTCCGACTATGTCCAAAGAATACTACTTATTAATACATACGTAAAGAAGTGTAGTAACACACTATGTAAGAAACGTTATATAAGTAAATTGAGTTTGCTTTCTGGCGGCCGATCCACAAAACTGGTGACCCCGACGTGATATTTTTTTTAGAAGCTTACAGTATACATAAGCTAAAGCTTATGTATACTCTAAGTTTTGAATTAATACCACAGATTAGATACTAGGTACTTGGTAATACTCACAGAACAAGTAACAATATGTTCTGTGGTAATACTCACCTCCCTCGGACAAAGAGTACATAAATCCTCCGCCTATTTATCGTCGTTATATCACAGGGTGCATATACGAGCGGGCCGGGCGCCCCGCGTGCGACACTACTAGTGATAGATAGATATACTTCATTCCGTTGCCGACTCGTAGTCACACCAGATTATCGCACCAGTATGACAAACAGGATTTTTTTTTCTCGTTTGTCACACTACTTATTTTACCACACCATGTATACCATAATTGCTAGTGCAGTACATACCTCGTAAGAGGATTCATTCCTCTAGCTAAACAGCACCGCAACAGAGCAAACAAGCAGTAAAGATAAAACATTATCCTTATCCTTGTGAACTACTTACTCACTAGCTTTTGCCCGCGGCTTCGCCCGCGTAGATATCGTTTTTATGACTGTTTCTGAGAGTGAGTGGTGCGCGAGCCGCAAGCGGCAAAGTACATTATAACAATGTGTCTTGAAATAGTGATAACTACTAACTAGACATTCTTCATCATATCAGCCAATAAAGGCCTCCCCAAGGATTTCCACGACGACCGGTCCTGTACTGCCCGCGTCCAGCGGCTTCCCGCGATCTTCGCCAGGTTGTTGGTCCACCGCGTGGGAGGCTTTCCTACGCTACGTTTTCCGGTGCGCGGTCGCCACTCGAGAACTTTACTGTCCCAACGGCCATATACGAGTTCTACGAGCTATGTGCCCTGCTCACTGCCACTTCAAATTAGCGATTCTGTGAGCTATGTCAGTTACTTTGGTTCTTCTGCGGATCTCCTCATTTCTGATTCGATCGCGTAGGAAAATTCCGAGCATAGCTCACTCCATTGCCCTTTGGATGACCTTGAGCCTCCTTATGAGGCCCATAGTAAGTGACCATGTCTCAGTTCTGTATGTCATCACTGGCAACACACACTGGTTAAAGACCTGAGTCTTGAGACACTGCGGTATTTGGGACGTGAATATATTGCGAAGCTTCCTGAACGCTGCCCAGCTGAGTTGGATTCGTCGATTCATCTCTTTCTTGAAGTTGGACCTACCTAGCTGGACTGTTTGTCCCAGGTATACATATTCGTTTACAACTTCCAGTGTAGAGTCTCCAACCTTTATAAGGGTGGGTGCGACACGGATATTTAACATTATTTTCGTATTGTACATCATCATTTTAAGACCCACTTGTTAAGAGACTTTTTAGTCATCGCGCATTGTGCTTAGGTCTTCCACATGCCATTACCACGATATCGTCAGAAAATCGGAGGTGGGTTATGTACTCGTCGTTGATATTGATGTCGAGTCCGTCCTGAAGCTTGAAAGCATCTTCCAGAGCGGCGCGGCGGTGAACAATTTCGGGGATATAAAGTCTCCCCTGCCTGTCTCACCCCTCGCTGCAACTGGATAGGTTCCGAGACATACGGACAACAAAACGTTTAAGAGTAAATAGTCTAATGCTTTGAATGGGAAAGACAACTTACATAATGATCTCTTTAAAAAGTTTAAAATAAAAAGCAAAATTAAAAGTTTTAAAAAACCTACGCCTGATGTTAAAACGTAATTGAAAAAGCATTAAATATTTTTTTTTGAAAGTCCCCTTAGGTACTAGAAGGAAATAATAAATGAAAGGTAAATTTAAAAAAAACAAGAAAATTCGTCGGAACCTTCGACCGCCGCCCTCTCTGTTCCAAATTTCAGTTAAAATATAGCAATTTGTATTAATCAAACTCATTTAATTACGTATATTCAATTTATTGCCGAGCTGGTAATGTCAGACGAGTTTTCTTAGTTTGATTTTATTTATATTTCGTTTCTTATTTCCCTTTAGCCGGGAGACTTTTGAAAAAGTTATTTTATCTTTTTAGGGTTCCGAAGTTAACAAAGAACCCTTATAGTTTAACCATGTCTGTCTGTCCGTCTGTCCGCGGCTTAGCTCAGAGACTATTAATACTAGAGAGCTGTAGGTAATTCGGCATGATTTACTACACATTAAACGCTCCGACAAAGTTTTACAATGAAATCTTGAAAAAAAAATCCTATGCTAAACCGCTATTTTAGGACATCTGAAAAAAAAAAGGACATGTAAGCAATTTTAAAGGAAAACTATGACGGCTTAGTACTGTATAGATCGTATGTCTCTACATTTCTACACTTGCAACTCCTTTAGTTATTTTCTTGGCAGCGCGAGTCGAATTAAGAATATTAATTTAAATTTGAATTGGTATGTCGTTCGGAAGCTTTTCAAAACAATAGATGTTCATTCTATGGCGGACCGTGAGCTAGGACAGAGGTCCTTTTTCCAAGAGTATAATATTTGTTATCATCGCGTCTGGGCTGAGATTTCTAAAGAAATGGCAAGAAAGTGATCAGAATCTACGCTGAAATAATAATCAGTCAGCCGACAGAGCCTTCTCCGTTTTTTTACGTATTAAATATATGATCATCTCTGATGATATGTAATACGTACTAGCATCTTTCATTTTAAAATACAGTGAAACCTGGATTAGTGGAACTTCAAGGGACTGGCAATTTAATTTCATATAAAGAGGTATTTCACTAATGCAGGGTTCCACTTATACAGGTTCAAAAAAAAAATCTACTAATACAGGGTTTCACTAACAGAGGCTCAAACATAACTGATTTCGGTAATAGAGGTATGTTTTTAAGCTATTGCATAGCTTCTATCGCGGGCCTTGAGCGCGGGGACCGAATCCAGAAATTCCGTAACGAAAAAAACCTCACGCTCGTGGTTGCCATGGCAACAATATCGGTTGTCAAAACAAACATATAAGAAGATTTGATCATTTTCGGAGAATAATAAAACTCTTTTCATAAACTGTATATACCTCCATATGACAAAAAAGATTTGATTATTTTCTGAAGACTAAGTATTTACTTTCAAACATATATTGATGGAGCTAAAGAAGTTTTACTTCAGTCGTGTGGTCTAAAGCACACTCGTATTTTAAGCTATTGTAAGTATAGCTTTTATCGCGGGCTTTGAGGGGACTGAAAAAAACCAGACACCCCAAAAAAAAAATATTGAGTTCTAAAAAACTTACAGTGCCATCTATCTATCCATCATGATGATGGTGATGGTGGTGGTGATGGTGGTTGCGATGGTGGTCGCGATGGTGGTCGCGATGGTGGTCGCGATGGTGGTCGCGATGGTGGTCGCGGTGGTGGTCGCGATGGTGGTCGCGATGGTGGTCGCGATGGTGGTCGCAATGATGGTCGCGATGGTGATCGCAATGGTGCTCGTGATGGTGGTCGCGATGGTGGTCGCGATAGTAAATAATTATAATTGCATAAGTTGATAAACAATGCTATGTAATAGCTTTACCGCGGCAGTCCCCGAGTGCCACACGTCATTTTTTTGTACTAAAAGACACATTTTAAGTAGAAATCAAACGTACCTATTTAAATTAAATACATAGTTAAATAAAATCAACACAAGTTTTACTAAGTATGTAAATCAAAACTGAAATAATTGAAAATCGATTTAGGTTTTACAATAACATGTAAGCTAATAATTTAAAAAAATGATTCTTTGCTTTATTAAATATATTCTGTTATTTTAGTTTGTTTCTTGGTTGACACTAGACATTAGATGTTTTTCAATGTTGTAAATTTTATCGAATTTTGTGTGATAGCCAATCGCTGAATTTTCAAAATAGCTATGCAATGTTTCTATGCTTCACTTTTTGTGACTTTTCTTAAGCATGTATTCGAGCTTATGACCTCTTCTTCTCCTTCATTTTCCACACGAGCGACGAGATAGTATGGATAATTATTAAAATTATTTTCTTTAATAAACTTTAAAATTATTTATGACACCTTGATCCATTGGTTGTAATTTAAAGTTAATATACATTTAAATAAATGCACGATTTTATTTTTGATTATTGACAATAGTTTCACTAATAGAGGTAATCTATTCTAGCTATTCCACTTACAGAGGTTCCTGTCAAAAATATTCTAGATTTTAAATTTCACTAACAGAGGTTTATGAATTTCACTAATAGAGGTAATTACGTTAAAAATAAACATTAATTTTTAAAAAAAAAATAATCGGGACCCTAGTCTGCGCGAGTCCGACTCGCACTTGGCTGGTTTTTATATTACGTTTTGACATGAGGTGTGGGCTTCTTCAAGATTTTCAATTTTTCTTCATATATTCATGTAGATTAGATTTAGGAAAACGATTTAGTGTATCCTAAGACAAACAGTTTAAATGAATAGCTCTGGAACCCCGCGCGGAACCCCAGGCACCCTACACTATGAGTGGACCGCGGTCCCACCTGGTCCGACCGACACACACTGGCCTATTTTTTTATCTTGTCGTTCGTTTTGGAATTTAGCTATAATAGGATAGTGAAGGGTAGAACAGGAAGTAATAAGGGCTGTTTTCAAATTAACGAACCATTTATTTTCAATAAATTGTTACTTACTTTTACAAATTAAGTGCTTAAATCTCTTAAATTAACTATTCTAATACAATTTTAATAATAATAAATACAATTTCTGTTAAAAAGACACATTTCAAAGGCTCTAGGTAGGTATGGACTCATATATCTTAAGGCAGGTACAAAACTGCAGACACAAGTCAATAGTGTACAATAGTGCACAATATTGTACAATATTGTACAATAGTGTACAATATTGTAAAAATAGTGTACAACATTGTATACTTTATTCTACAATTTTCTTATTAAAGTATAACAATTTCCTATTTAATTATTAAATTACAAGGCTTACAAAAAATAATCAGTTAATGCACTAAACATCGGAACAAGTTAATCTATTACTACTATCCGTATATCTAAATAAAGCTCTAAATAAAATACATACAATAGGCAGACTAATTTAGTCTTTTAGTAAAATCACTAGGCACTTAATGTCCAGTATGAAAAATATACTTTATTGGGTAGCTATATAGAATTGGTAAAGATTATTTATCTGTAAATAATTAAATAAACTTCCGAAAAGTTTTATTTATTCATACACATGTTACAAATATGCATAGGTAGGTACGTAATGTTGTGTTTTGTTCGCCAACTTTAATGGTCTCAGAAAGGTGTTTCCAATATTAGGATATTCGCAGAAGTGTACCGAGTGCATATTTTACATTTATTTCTACAAAATATAATAATATTAAATACAACTGTTACAATAGGGATGACGAATGCTAGTCATCTGATTTACTTTTTATCACCTGTCAAAAACGACATTTTGTTCTAAAAATGTTAGAAATACCTAGGCGTGACGTCATAGTTTTGCAGTGTCATTTATATACTCATTTTGTGATTTTGATAAATGAAAAATCGAAGACTTGATGGAAACCAAAACGAGTTAGGTTTTCCGAAGTTTAAGTAGGAGGTTTAAGAGATTTAAGCAATTCAGTGATCAAGAGTTCATAATTTATTTCTGATGCTGTCGTCATCCCCATTAGTTCACATACAACACATAGTTAGAAGGTATTCAGTGCACTCGCCCCATGTCCATGCCGGCCAGCTGGCCGATGTAGGGGTAGCCGGACTTGGCCTCCGTCGGGGAGTGCGCGTGCGACGCGTAGTGGGACGCGTTCGTGCCGAAAAACGAACTGTAACAACGAATTAATTCGCATTAGTTACAAAGTAACTGCTTTCAAACTACTTTAAAAAAGGAGGAGGTTCTTAATTCGACTGCATGTTTTTAGGGTTCCGTACCCAAAGGGTAAAAACGGGACCCTGTTACTGAGACTGCGCTGTCTGTCTGTCTGTCCCTCCGTCCGTCAGTCTATCCCCAGGCTGTATTTCATGAACCATGATAGCTAGACAGCTGAAAATTTTCACAGATACATACATACATACATACATATTATGGGACAAAATCACACATGGTCATCTGGCCCCAAAGTAGGATTCCCTGTGTTATGGAAGATGATTTATTTCTGCTGCCGCTATAACAACAAATACTAAAAACAGAATAAAATATATATTTAATGTGGCTCCCATACAATAAACGTGATTTTTTTTTAGTTTTTGCTCAATATTGATAACGGCAACACGTAGACTCTTGAAATATTCACAGAATATTTAGTTATATATTCACTTTAAAAATAAATAAATAAATTAATATAAAAAAATATTTAATGGGGGTTTCCATAGAACAAACATGATTTTATTTGCTCATTTTTGCTCGATATTGATAACGGCAACAGGTAGACGCTTAAAATATTCACAGAATATTGAGTTGTATTATTCACTTTAAAAATAAATAAAGACTCCGATACAACAAACGTGATTTTATATATAACGGTACGGGACCCTTCGTGCGCGAGTCCGACTCGCACTTAGCCGGTTTTTTATGTAACGTTAGGGTTAACACACTTTAACACTGGAAATCCACCCTAACACATGAAATTCTAGTGGGGGTTGTGGGACTGGTTCTAGTGGGACCTTTTTAATCTATTTTAAACATTGTAATTTACTTTAAATAAATTCATCATCTAAGGTTTCAGTAGTGCCCCGACCAAGTCCAACAAAAGACGAGCAAACAATACGGGACGGCCTCCTTTTCTCGAAGCAATTGACGACACTTTTAAGCCTCCTTGAATAAAGTCGACCCCCAAAGTTCATACATATGTAAGTCTCTCATTTCGACTCTGACTCACTTTCTCACTCACCGACCATCAAAAATCTAAAACACTTGTAGTTAAAATTTGGTATTTCAGTTGAACTGATGTTAATCTACAAAGAAATAATTAAGATAAATTTAAAAGTAGATATCTATTGTTGCGAATTTTAACTAAAATATCTTTGCATTTGGCAAATAACCTATCCTTTGTAAAAATAAAATAAAAAAAAAACAGTTTTTTCAACTACGAATGTGAGTTAGATCTTCATCAAAATCTTATTTTGACACCTGTTCTTCTGTAACATTTTTGGCTTAAATTGTCTGCTGATATAGTGAAACAACAGGCGCTTGTAGTAAAACGAAATGCACCATCAGATTCCACTATGCTTTGAAAGGTCCTTTCGCATTCGTTGACGGCACTTTTCAACCGACTTCAAAAAGGAGGAGGTTCTCGATTCGACTGTTTGTGTTTTTTTGTATGGTTTTTACGCCATATCTCCGCCGATTGTTAACCAATTTTCAAAATTCTTTTTTTATTCAAAAGAGTATACTCTCGAGGGGATCCTATTGTCACCAAGTCAAGATCTGATGATGGGATCCCAGGGAAATCGAGGGCAACCCTCAAATTTTATAGGGACGTTTTACGTGTATCCTGTATTTTCTAAAATTTGTTAAGAATTTGCATCTGTTAGTCATCATCTAATGTTGGTGAGCTCATGAAGGAAGGTACAACTCCTTAACGGTTAGGAGTTGGAGGATAATTCTTCAAATATTTTACGTAGATACGTAGGTACGTAGGTACGTATAGACCGATAGTTGTATTCTATCAGGTTATTAAGATGAGCAGATGATGGAAGATTTAACTCCTTAACTTTGATGCTGTCTAGAATCTAGATGATGATGGAAGCCACAGGAATCTATATCTGTTAATGAAACACATGCATTATGATTTGATGGTGCCTATTGCCGAGTGTGTGATTGAGTTTAACGTTTTTAGACAAATAGCAATATCACTAAAAATAAAGATAATAAAAATAAAAGTTTAAAAAACTAAAAACCGACTTCAAAGTGAAATTCACTCAAAAGTATGAAATAATATTATTATACTTAGATACACGACATTAACCAACAATAACGAAATCCAAGTGGGTACGATTTATATTAGGGGCCTAAATTTATTTTTGAGGTCGGTACCAGCACATAGTACATTTTACTTATAGCATTGCTGACACCGACCTCAAAAATAAATTTAGGCCCCTAATTTAAATCGTACCCACTTAGATTTCGTTATTGTTGGTGAATATCGTGTATCTAAGTATAATAATATTCTTTCATACTTTTGAGTGAATTTCATTTTGAAGTCGGTTTTTAGTTTTTTGAACTTTTATTTTTTAAGCCTCCTGTATCAACGTTATTGAGAAAGGTACTCAATTGTACCCCCAAAGTACAAGATTACCTAATATAGGTTACAAAATAACTGAAGTCAAATGTTTGTCTTTTTGTCCCTGACTCACTCGCGTGCGCATTGCCCATCAAAAATCAAAAATCTAAAATACTTGCAGCTAATCCACAAACTTGAAATTTTGTATCCGGCTAGCGGTTTACATTTTCTGATGATATATGGCGCTAGTAGTAAAACAAAATGCTAATCAAATTTTCACAATGCTTTGAAAGTCCTAGAGTATAACTGTAGTGCTTACTATACTACGCTTTACAAATTTAGGTAAAAGTAGTACAATAACTTTTGTACAATAGGTTACTTAGGAAAAGCGGTTACAAGCAAAGAAGAAGCTGGGATCGTTACATCTTTTTTTCGAATCAACTTGGGAATATTTTCACCACCACGGTACCTTTATTTTAATGTAAGAGTCAACTTTTAGAACAAATGAAGTATCAAGTAGTATCAAGATCACATTTCAAGGCAATACGTGATTGCAAGTAAGTAAAAGTTAAAATTTTAGATCTTTAACTCACATATATTTTAATACATTACAAGCGTATTTACGGAACTAGGACTTTCTACAAAAAGAAGTTAAATTCCACCAAAAACATTCATTACAAAAAATGCAGAATCATATTTTTTGCCTTAAAAAGTTTTTAGATCTCAATTCGGGCATTCTCTCAAAGCAATAAATCACAAAAATGGGACTGTTTTCTGTAACTTAATGAATTTTTTGCATATTTCGTTATTTAAAAATAACATTTTGTGAATAGGAAAGCACGCAGCATAGTAAGACTTCGATGTTGAACTTAATTGTTTTAAAAAATATGTACGTTGTTAGTACAAAAATAGTAGTGCGAAAAATTGTTTCAATAGGGTTAACTATTTTTAAATAGATGTTTGCAGCACAGTAATAATAAGTGATTAAAGGTTATCGAGTTGAAAAAATAACATCCTAACCTGTCTATATTATTGTTTTCATAAACCCATAAAAAGGCCAGGTTTAGCTCCACATGAGACCTGAAAACTTTTTATTATAAAAGAACTACGAGATTTGGCATCTTTAAATTGATTATTTTTATGGGATTAATGTGACTGATTTTAAATAATAACATATCAGTCATCGGTCAACAATTATACACTCTATTCTGCTCTACAGTCTACACGTAACACAACAACAACTCTACACACTCCACAGTCTACACGTAACACAACAACAACTCTACACTACTCCACAGTCTACACGTAACGCAACAACAACTCTACACTACTCCACAGTCTACACGTAACACAACAACAACTCTACACTACTCCACAGTCTACACGTAACACAACAACATCTCTACACTACTCCACAGTCTGCACGTAACACAACAACAACTCTACACACTCCACAGTCTACACGTAACACAACAATATCTCTACACTACTCCACAGTCTACACGTAACACAAAAACAACTCTACACTACTCCACAGTCTACACGTAACACAACAACAACTTTACACTACTCCACAGTTTACACGTAATACAACAACAACTCTACACTACTCCACAGTCTACACGTAACACAACAACAACTCTACACTACTCCACAGTCAACACGTAACACAAAATTGATTCTATAAACATGTTTTTATATTAACAGAAACTGGAGATGAAATCATAACATACTTATTTGTTTTAAAAGTCAATAAATAGCAGCTGAACTGTTACGAATAAAAAATACAAGTCACTAGTTGATTTTCCGACCCATTTGGTTTGAGTCATGGTGGATTTGTTTCTTTATAGTGTTGATAGGTGTTTTACAAATAAGTCATCACTCATCATCATAATATCAGCCGAAGGACGTTTACTGCTGGATAAAGGCCTCCCCCAAGGGTTTCCACGACGACTGGTTTTGCGCTGCCTGCATCCAGCGGCTGCCCGCGACCTTCATTTTGCATTTTTTAAGCTATTGCATAGATTTTATCGCAGGCTTTGAGCGCGGGGACCGAATCCAGAAATTCCGTAACGAAGAAAAACCTGACGCTCGGTTGCCATGGCAACAATATCGGTTGTCAAAACAAACATATAAGAAGATTTGATCATTTTCGGAGAATAATAAAACTCTTTTCATAAACTGTATATACCTCCATATGACAAAAAAGATTTGATTATTTTTTATTTATCAAATGCAAAAAGATTTTATTTAAGACACAGCTGTTTGTATTTATAGAGATAGGTACAAAAAGATTTTGTTCCATATTTGGCTGTATAGTTCCAACTACCATTGCTTAAAAAAAAAGTACAAAAAGATTTTATTCCATATTTGGCTGTATAGTTCCAACTACCATTGCTTAAAAAAAAAGTACAAAAAGATTTTATTCCATATTTGGCTGTATAGTTCCAACTACCATTGCTTAAAAAAAACAAAGATGTAAAAAAGCGCGGTTAAGCGAAAATAAATAATAAATATGAATGAACAAAGTGCATTTATTATTAATGAAGAAAGTAATAAAAGCGCGGTTAAGCGAAAATAAATAATAAATATGAATGAACAAAGTGCATTTATTATTAATGAAGAAAGTCACGAAAAAATAGTGAAAGAAAATGAGTGAGTACTCTATATACATACATTTTATTATTATCACAAATGCAGTATTAATTTTGAATTGAAAATATAATACTGCTATAAAGGTGACCTAAATTTTTGATATTAAAATGAGCGATATTAAAAGTAGCCCTCTTTTATACACACAAACACACACACGCGTATAGTTTAAATTCTCAATTTAGATTCTCAATATGTATATATGTGTATATATATATAAATAAATTCATTCTTCATTATGTATATAACAGAAACCATCAAACCAAGCACGTGTACTATTCAGTACCTTTGTTTTTGGTGTATAGATAATGCACATGAATGCCGCGCAGAGAAAGTATATATGATATTATATCTATATAAATGTACATCGCGCGAAATTCGATAATCACTTCTAAATATTGTTATTTATTTAATAAAAGAAAAAATTGTTTTCTTATCGGTCACCACGCTCAAAAAGTGTAACTTGAATTAATATCAAAGAAAAAGAAATACTGCATGAATAAAATAAATAAATAGTTTTAATTGCATAAGTTGATACAAAATGCTATGCAATAGCTTTACCGCGGCAGTCCCCGAGTGCCACACGTCTTTTTTTTTTTTTTTTATTCACTTTCACCTGATGGTAAGTGACGATGATGCCGAAGATGGAAGCAGGCTTACCAAGATTCTCCAACGCAATGGGGAAACTGGCTATCTTATCTTCAAGCCGGAACACATCAATGCTATTAACACTGATGTTTGGCGGCAAGACTTATATAAGATGGTGGTAGCTAGCCAGGCGAGCTTAGAAAACGCCCTTACACCAACCAAATTGACTCATACAGAGTGAGACTCCGCCGGGCATCGAACCTGTGACCTTCTAATGTGAGGCTAATGAGTCCAATGGATTTTTAGTTAAAAATTACGCCATGAAGGACGTTGAAAGCGGGTTCCACAAATGGACAGTAAATATCACGCTCACTTACTCGTAGTAGGAAACAAAGTCGGACGACGAAACATTTACAAATAATTTATATTGTATGGGAGGAAGCTTATTCAGATTTTTCCTGGAATAATAACCGGCGACCTCCTGATGTCAATTTTCTTTGAAATATCTTTGTTTTGTATGACAGACCAGCAGGTGCCATTTGTATAGTTTTCCCAGATATACTACATAATTATGGCATATTTAAGGTGTTAAAAATGTTGTCGATGCGAAAGTTCCCTTAGTATCATTTTTGAGAACAAAATAGGTTCGAAAGAACTTAAGGAATCAATTAAAAACTAAAAACCCGACTGACTTAACCCCTATATTTTTTACTTTTTTTACTTAGTTAAGATGGTCGTAGCTATAGCCAGGCGGGCTTAGAAAATGCCCTACTATCAACCAAACCGAGTCTTACAAGTTGACCCCACCGGGAATCGAACCCGCTACCTCCTGGTGTGAAGCGAATGGACTATAACCATTACCCCACGGAGGCGGTTAAAATAGTACCAAAATTGATGTAACGACATAGATTTAAATTACGAAGTAACTATTTAGTAATCTGTGATTACACTAACATTAGTTTTAGGATGTTATTAACATAATATGGATTATGTTATCTTAAGTAAAATAAATAATAATAATATAGCCGTCATTATCGCTTCTTCGTCCTTGCGTGCTTAAATAACTACACAAATTACTTAAAAACAACCCCTCTTTTTTTGGGCAGTCGAGTAAAGATGTTACTATGTCACTCACGGATCCAGTCGAGTAAAGATGTTACTATGTCACTCACGGATCCAGTCGAGTAAAGATGTTACCTATGTCACTCACGGATCCAGTCGAGTAAAGATGTTACCTATGTCACTCACGGATCCAGTCGAGTAAAGATGTTACTATGTCACTCACGGATCCAGTTGAATCCAACGACTCCTCGCACTCCAAAATCCATCAAGCTGCTCAGGCTACAGAGCGCGCCAAAGAAATAAATATACATACAAACATAAATACATACATAAGTACATACACACATACACATAAATGTTCGTGCGGATGGGGGCGCATCGGGAGCCGGGTCGTTCCTTTCCCTCTAATATGGTTGATGGGAGCGATGGTTGACTCTCGCGTTATACTCGTGACCGGGTGCTGTCCGTGTGAACTGGCCTACTCTTGTTAAATGCATTCAATTATTTTTATGTATAACTTTTCGTGTCATATTGTTTTCAAGTTCTAATGACATAATCTGGTGTATATCAAGGATTTAATTTTGACGTTAATAACTTTTTTTTTTATTCTTTATTCTTTACAAATGACATTGTTATTATTATTTTATGACTATCAGAGAGAGTGTAATTTGCACCTGTTTTGAATAAATATATTGAATTGAATACACTTGAAAAACATAACACTCCTTGTGGCGCAGTCGGGAAAAATCTGTAGCCATAGATTCGACCGGTGCGGTCAGTCAGACCGTGAGAGTTTCGAGCACAGAAACACGAGAGTTGTTCTAATAGACACGTTGATCAATAATGAACAGTATATCGGGTGTAATAGAAATTATAATAACAGAGCCTCGGTCTCTAATGCTCGTTGTAATTGTTAGTTATATTTGGCCTACCGGAGTGCGTAATTTGGGAAGCCGACCTTTCGGAATGATATGCAAGATGTGGGGCTATTAGGCGCATTTTCAGAAGCAATTCGTAAGTGGAGCGTGTAATAAACATTACATTTAATTTTAATGGTACGATTAGGTGGTACATTGCTTGCTACAGTACATTAAGGTACGTAAGATCGCGAAGTCGCTACATCTAGTGCACCAGTGCAGTGGCTTCAAATCTCCTAATGAAACAAGGAAATTATCAAAGGATGACATGAGAAACATTGAAAAGGTAAAACAACCTAACTAAATGATCATCATCATATCAGCCGAAAGTCGCCCACTGCTGGACAAAGGCCTTCCTCAAGGATTTTCACGACGACCGGTCCTGCGCTGCCCGCATCCAGCGGCTCTGCGACCTTCACCATGTCGTCGGTCCTCGGCCTGCCTACGCTACGTCTTCCTTCCGTCGTCTTTGTGAAGAGACTACGGATCCTTATTTTGCGCGAGTCCGACTCGCACTTGGCAGGTTTTTTTGTCGTGTCCGTAGTGACAATTGTCAGGACAAGGTTTGTTTACAAAGAAAAACCCCGCGAGCCATTTGCGGCCCGCGCACCGCACAACGAAAGCGAAGCCGCGGTCAAGAGCCAGTAAAAGAAAAATGTTAATTTCAACGCGCAATTAATAGCGTTTGAACACGCAAGGAATTGAGTTTCAGCTGTTTGATATTAAGAGAAATTAAACCCAAATTAAACCACTGTTTGAGTGTACTCCATTGAAGAGCAACTACACGGTTAGTCACTTATTTTTAACCGACTGTACTAGAAGAAGGGTTCTATTTTTCAAGTGTATATAGCTTACATTAATACATTTATTGCATGTATGTACGTATATTTGTTTGGCACGCCTTGAAACCTAAACGACATGATGAATTCTGGAGTGCGAGGTGTCCTTTAGATTCGTCGTGATCCCGTGAGTGACGTACGAGTACGAGTACGAGTAGGATATCTTTATATCCGACTGGCCATAAAGGAGGGGTTAAGTTTTAATGCATACAAGTTTTTTTTTATGAGATTTTAATTTTAAAACATAGAGTAGACGCAATGAACTATTATTTCTGTTACAGATGTAAATATGAATATTGAATAATACAAATATTTTTTTCCTCATTAAAAAAACCTTTACACGAAAAATCGGTAAAGCGCGAGTCAAAACCACGCACAAAGGGTTCCGTACCATCATACTAGACGGCGCTAGTTTCTTCACGTTGTTTGTGTAGATACTTTCACTTTTTCTAATTTTTAATATTTGTTGTTATAGCGGCAACAAAAATATATCATCTGTAAAAATTTCAACTGTCTAGCTATCGCGGTCAGATAGACAGACAGACGGACGGACAGCGGAGTCTTAATAATAAAGTCCCGTTTTTACCCTTCGGGTGCGGAACTCTAGATATCATGTATTAATTACTTAGTTACAAAGATGACAAGATGTTCATTCTGTGTAGTTGTGTACCCTTCGTATTAAGATGACCTTGTAACGTAAACGCACATGTTGGGGTGAACTTTGCTTTTCGCGGGGCTCTATCAACCCTACAAACATCATAGCCAGGCAGAGGCCGAGGTCGGGTGCCTTTGTAGCACGTACTGTTTTCTTGAACAAAAATTTATTGAGTACAAGATAGATAGATAGGTAAAACTTTATTTCACTAAAAAGGCACAATACATTTTAACAATAAATAAACAAATGAATAAAACTTAGTGACAAATATTACTAGTTTATAAAACAAAAATATGAAACAGTGTCAGTGGTGCCAAGTTAGTGATACTGGTCCAGGCTCAGCATAAATGTTGTGGGTCGCAGAGTACTCACAACGCTGTTTTTCAGCCAAAACCAAGAAACAACAACAAGGGTCAAATTGTTTTACTTATAATATGATGACGTTAGCTATTTTTCTGAGTTTCTCGGTTCCTTGTTTCTATATAATGTAAAATACTCGGTTTCTTGTTTCTATGTAATATCAAGTACTCAGTTCTTATCTGTGGTTAAGGTCAATAGATTGGCAGCAAAGGGGGTTAATGTATATTATTTCTTGTTGTTCAGCTTACGTTTCACTGTCTTGTGATATTCTTTACGAAGGAAGGATTTATAGACCTATGTCACATAAGATTTATTGAAATACTTGTGAGACCAATTTGACAAATGTTGTCTTTGTTACTCTAGTGACTAGTGAGGTGATGCCAATTACCAGTGTGATGCTTACCAATTGTGAATATTTATCTTCAGAGAAGTTTATTTGATCGTCCGAAGAAATGACCACGAAATTTTGAAGAAAATGCATTCTATATCACTTCATCATACCAGCTGAAAGACGTCCACTGCTGAACGGCTTCCTCCATGGATTTCCACGACGACCTGTCCTGCGCTACCCGGAGCCAGCGGCTTCTCGCGACCTTCAACAGATCGTCGGTCAAGCGAGTGAGTGCCAAGCCTTCCTACTCCGATGCGTAGTTACCACTCGAGAACTTTACCACCCCAACGGCCATTTGTTCTACGAGTTATTTACTTTAGTGATTCTGAGTGATATGTCGGTTATCTTGGATCTTCTAAGTATCACCTCATTTCTGATTCGTTCACGTAGGGACAATCCAAGCATAGCACGCTCCATTGTCCTTTGGGTGACCTTCAGCCTTCTTACGAGGTCCATAGGAAGCGATCATGTCTCAGTTTCTCCTTAGTCTTGAGATACTGTGATTACGTGAAGATATTACGAAGCTTCCCAAACACTGCCCATCCAAGTCCAAGTTGGATTCAGCCATATCTTTACTTATTATCATTAAAAACGTGTTTAAGACTATAGGAAAGGGTGTGTGTTTGTGTGTGTGTGTGTGTGTGTGGGTCAGGTGTCCTTATTGGATTTTTTATTTTAAAATAATTATGGGTATCTTTCCTGACAAAAAAATCTGAGGGCACTGTAGAGCCCCCGCCAAGACAAGCCGAAGCAAGCAAGGCACTGCCCACCTTTTCTCGAAGCGTTTCGTCGTATTTACCCGGCTGCGTGCAAACGTATTTTTTTTGGCACTCTCTCTTTATTGCACTAACGGCTGGATAGATTTTGGCACTCTCTCTTTATTGCACTAACGGCTGGATAGATTTTGGCACTCTCTCTTTATTGCACTAACGGCTGGATAGATTTTGGCACTCTCTCTTTATTGCACTAACGGCTGGATAGATTTTGGCACTCTCTCTTTATTGCACTAACGGCTGGATAGATTTTGGCACTCTCTCTTTATTGCACTAACGGCTGGATAGATTTTGGCACTCTCTCTTTATTGCACTAACGGCTGGATAGATTTTGGCACTCTCTCTTTATTGCACTAACGGCTGGATAGATTTTGGCACTCTCTCTTTATTGCACTAACGTCTGGATAGATTTTGGCACTCTCTCTTTATTGCACTAACGGCTGGATAGATTTTGGAGTGCGAGGTGTCGTTAGATTTGTGTTGATCCCGTGAGTGACATAGGTTACATTTTGCACGACTAGCCAAAAAATAGGGGTTAAGTCAGACGGGTTTTTAGTTTTTAATTAATTCCTAAAGTTATTTCGAACCAATTTTTTCTCAAAAATGACGCTAAGGGAAGTTTTGTTATCGACAATATTTTTAACACCTTAAATATGCCATAATTATGTAGTATATCTGGGAAAACTATACAAATGGCACCTGGTCTGTCATACAAAACAAAGATATTTCAAAGAAAATTGACATCGGGAGGTCGCCGGTTATTATTCCAGGAAAAATCTGAATAAGCTTCCTCCCATACAATATAAATTATTTGTAAATGTTTCGTCGTCCGACTTTGTTTCCTACTACGAGTAAGTGAGCGTGATATTTACTGTCCATTTGTGTAACCTGCTTTAGCCTCACATTAGAAGGTCGCGGGTTCGATGCCCGGCGGAGTCTCACTCTGTAAGAGTCGGTTTGGTTGGTGTTAGGGCGTTTTCTAAGCCCGCCTGGCTGGCTATCACCATCTTATATAAGTCTTGCCGCAAAACATCAATGTTTACAGCATAGATGTGTTCCGGTTTAAAGATAAAATAGCCAGTTCCCTATTGCGTTGGGGAATCATGGTAAGCCCGCTTTTATCATCGGCATCATCGTCACCCACAATCAGGTAAGATGATGCCAACCCCCCTCCCCCCCATACGTATTGATTTCCGTGGGGAGTTCGGTTTTTTTTCGGTAACTACAGCGATTAGTTATAAATGAACGGTTCTTTACACAAATTGGTTAAAATGATGAAAGGTGCGCGCGCAACTCGCAGTTTAGGAAGTCGAATGCAAATAGCTGCAGATAAGTTTAATATCTGGTTGTCGGCGGCGGCGGCGGCGGCAGGAGGGGGGAGAGGAGGGGGAGAGGGGGAGGGGGGTAATGCGCGAGTTCACTGCACTAATGTCACGTTCGGCCTCCCATTAATTGCCTTTGCCTAAGCACAACAAAGAAACCTGTGTTTATCTGTTTTCCTTGAGTCTGAACTAAACCTCTTTGGTAAAGCGAGGGTTCTGAACAACACGGCGTGGAGTCTATATATTAGATCGTTACACTTTATTTGAATCAAACGTCAGGTATTAGTACCTGGGTGAAACCGGTGGTGGCGTGAGAATCGCTTGTACTCGTGATCCGATCGCATGTGGTAGCAAAGATGACCTATTGACGGTAGGCTGTTTGTGATTAAGGTGGCAGCACTGAGTTGAGAAGCCATATTAGCTGGACGTCAGGTCTCGGGGTAGATACTTTTTGACGGAGCGTCGAGCAGAACACAAGGAGTGGTGATCTGTGAGCAAAACGGACGTGTCACGTGGACGTAGATCACCGCGTTTGCATCCATTGTAATCCAAGGCATCCTGTACAATTTCGATTGCCGAATGATCAAGACTATTGAAGGAGAACCTCTGAGATATAGCTGCATTGTTA
Source organism: Coleophora flavipennella (assembly GCA_947284805.1). Lineage (NCBI taxonomy): Eukaryota > Metazoa > Arthropoda > Insecta > Lepidoptera > Coleophoridae > Coleophora > Coleophora flavipennella. Next base: position 786,617 of record OX369268.1, read on the forward strand.
TTTGGACGCCCACGACCGAAATAGTTACCGAATAGACTGAACCACAAGCCATCCATAACCTAACAACATCAACCCCCTTCGACATATGATTTAAATCGATTGTTTTGTGCTTGGCCGGTTAATAAACGGTATGTCTATCTATCTTATAGTCAACTAGCTGTATCCCGCGGCTTCACCCGCGTGGACATCGTTTCTATGACTTTTCGAGGGTGCGCAGTGCGCGAGCTGTAAGCAGCTTGCGAGCGTGGAAAACAGTAACCTATATGTTAATTCAGGTCCTAATCAGTCTTCCCTTCAAATTTCGTATCAAATCCGTTCAGTAGTTCTTGAGTGAAAGAGTATATATTATTATACACTTCTTATAGGTTTTCCTGTAATCTGTAGTTAAGAAACTGTTTTCTGTACTTTTTTTTTTAAATCCAGTAGTTTCGGATACCGGTTTTCAATTTCTTAAAAATATATTTAAGAAAAGTTTAATTCTCACAGCAAGCCTTTTCATTAGATATTTCACACGATATAGTTTGCTAAACTTTTTCATTTCATTTTCTTATTTAACCCCCTGAAGTGGCCCTGATGTTTAAAATTCATTTATTTACGTTCCACGTCCGTTTTTGTGTCACTGCCTTGCCTACATATAATTTGTACCGAATTTCAACTCAATTGGTCCAGTAGTTTCGGATCAAATTGGCTGTAACAGACGGACAGACAGACGTGCGTGTGATCCTATAATGATTCCGTTATTTCCTTTTAAGCTGCGGAACCCTAAAAGAAGTTGGCAGCTTCAGTAATTGTGCCAATATCAACAAATAAACGAGAAAGAGAGACAGTAGGAGAAAGAGAAGCAAAGGAAATAAATTGTACACACTAAACTTTCTTAACAATTTTTTTTTTCATACCAAAATTGAATTTAAAAAAATTGGAATAATTTTGATAAATTCATATTGCGTGACTAAATATACAATACCTACTTGAGACTTATTCGTAATACATGACAATAGGGATGACGAATGCTAGTCATCTGATTTACTTTTTATCATCTGTCAATTTTGTTCTAAGAATGTTTGAAATACCTTGGCGTGACGTCATAGTTTTGCAGCGTCATTTATGTACTCATTTTGTGATTTTGGTGAATTAAAAATCGAAGACTTGATGGAAAACAAAACGAGTAAGGTTTTCCGAAGTTTAAGTAGGAGGGCAACTTAGTGATGAAGAGTTCATAATTTATTTCTGATGCTGTCGTCATCCCTATTCAATAGCTCCAACCATTTGTGAGTCAATCGCAAGTTTCAATTTCATTTGTAGGTGAACCATACAAACACGATTTTTCCCCGACCAATGGGTATTACATGTAATAGATAACATAAGTAACTACGACGTGCTAAGTTTCATCGTTAGAGCCATTTTTGAGAAAAAAAAAACAGTTTTTGTTGTATGACAGGCTACTCTTCAGTTCAACGGTACGAAAAAACTTTTGATATTCCCTCGATGAAATAATTTAAAAATCTTAAGTTCCAAATTTGGTCCCAATAGGACTAAAGATATAGCCTCCAGAGCCAAGCATGACGGACGGACGGAATTGAGTCGAGAAAGTAAAAATGGCAATATATGTACATTAAACGAATCTTAAATTGAAGAATGGAAAGGCAAAAGTCAAAGTTCAATGTCATTAGCTAAAAGTGTAGGTGAAAGGGGAAAACGTAAGCGATAGAAGAGAGGATAGGTTAGGTTAGAAGGGGAAAACGTAAGCGATAGAAGAGAGGATAGGTTAGGTTAGAAGGGGAAAAGGTAAGCGATAGAATAGAGGATAGGTTAGGTTAGAAGGGAAAAACGTAAGCGACAGAATAGAGGATAGGTTATGTTAGAAGGGGAAAACGTAAGCGATAGAATAGAGAATACGTTAGGTTAGAAGGGGAAAACGTAAGCGATAGAATAGAGGATAGGTCAGGTTAGAAGAGAAAAACGTAAGCGATAGAATAGAGGATAGGTTAGGTTTGAAGGGGAAAACGTAAGCGATAGAATAGAGGATAGGTTAGGTTAGAAGGGAAAAACGTAAGCGATAGAATAGAGGATAGGTTAAGTTAGAAGGGGAAAACGTAAGCGATAGAATAGAGGATAGGTTAGATTATAAGAGAAAAACGTAAGCGATAGAATAGAGGATAGGTTAGGTTAGAAGGGGAAAAAGTAAGCGATAGAATAGAGGATAGGTTAGGTTAGAAGGGAAAAACGTAAGTGATAGAATATAGGATAGATTAGGTTAGAAGGGGAAAACGTAAGCGATAGAAGAGAGGATAGGTTAGGTTAGAAGGGGAAAACGTAAGCGATAGAAGAGAGGATATGTTAGGTGAAAAGGGTAAAACTTAAGACATGAAAGAGAGGATAAGTTAGTTGAGAAGGGTAAAACGCAAGCGATAGAAGAGAGGGTAGGTTAGGTGAAAAGGGTAAAACTTAAGACATGAAAGAGAGGATAAGTTAGTTGAGAAGGGTAAAACGCAAGCGATAGAAGAGAGGATAGGTTAGGTGAAAAGGGTAAAACTTAAGACATGGAAGAGAGGATACGTTAGTTGAGAAGGGTAAAACGCAAGCGATAGAAGTGAGGATAGGATAGAGAGGCGAGGCATTGATGAGGGGAGAACATTGTAAAGAGAAAATTGCAAATTTCGGCAGTTAAACAATACCTAAGTGATTCATGGACCCCGCGTCCAAGGCACATTCGCAAAGTGAACAATCCTTTACCCTTATCTCGGCTAAATACAGGGGAGCAACATCAGTTTATTTCACATAGGAAGATGCAGTTGACACAAGACACTTAATTAGTTTTAGCCAAAACTACGACTAGTTTCCTGTTGAATTCATAAATGCATGACAACAAATAAATTCCATGACTAAATGCATGATTCAAATCGTTTGAGCCCATCGTTTGGCTAATAAATGACTCAACTGTCACTCACTTTTCCAAATTATGTAGTATTTTCTGTTATAAAGACGACCGTATTGCAAACTCAAATATTAATCATTTCAACTTTCTTTCCTTCAGGCAATAATTAACACTATTTGATTTAATAATATTAACCAAAGTTTGGTGATACGTTGATCAATTGATAGAATCATTTGCCATCATAACTCGTCACTTATACTAGCAGGGCTATAAAGCAATTCATGGCATTGTTAACTTAAGGTTGATTTACTGTACTATATAGCTCTCCAGAAAGTTTTATAATCGTTTCAGAATAAGGTAATATTGGTAGGTAGGTAATCTTGGTAACCAGGTTATTCTGTGCAAATCGTATTTACAGCCAATGACTGAATCAAGTGAATGAATGTTAATTGCAGTAACTAATATATTCACCCACAAGCACCGAAGAATTAAGAGTGTATTAGTATGCACAAACTGAATTATTGTGAATTAAAACATCTGGACATGCGATGGCAAATCACCTAATTACGCAGTTTGATATATAGCCATACAATTGAAGAAACTATTTATGAAGCGATTAAAATTGAAATTTAAAACCGTTCCGCTGCAGATGTATCTGTAGTATAATGCTTCGTAACAGTGTATGCCGAGAGATGTAAGAAGAAATAGAATTGACACTTCAAACTTCACCTTAGGCGTCTAGGACTAGATAAGACAGACACACAAACGGCTAACCCATATATTATTGGTTTGTTCGTCATTGTGCAACATGAGATATTGTGTGTGGTCCAATGGGAGGTTTATAGACGTGCTTTGTCTAGATAACGCAGATAAATGTCGTCGCCGTATACAGTACAAAGCGACAATGATTTTGTTACGTTCTCTTTCGACAAAATCGCTTTGGTAGTTACAAATATATTCACTATATCGACGTTAAAGATGTAACGTATATCTTTTCGCTTCAAACCCATAAATAACTGTAGACATATTCTATTTTGATGCACAACGAGTTCAGGTAATATTTTCAATATTCCGTTCGGATACAAAATAAGTAACTAAAAGTTTAATTAAAAATCGATTGAAATTCTGTATAAAATTCGCAGCCCTATGCATGCACGATCGGATCGGGTAGTGCCGGGCAGTAATAACCGCCCGCGCGGCGGATAATGGCCAACTTCTTACACTCTTAATTGATTAGCGGCCGCGCTGGATAATGATAAAGTAAGGTGAAAAGAAATAAAACGAACGCGCCCTGATTTGCTATCGATCCCGGCTTAGCGAGCCACCGGAGCGTGCGTTTGCTACAGTGCAGCATGCGGCCGCTTCGGACTTCCCTATTGCCTACAATGATTTTATATGATGTCATTTCGAATGCGGATTCTCAACCTACCATTAAAAAATAATAGTCGTACCCCGCAGTATTTAATAGACAGTTGTTTAAATTGTCGGCTGCAAAGGTCAGTTTATTATAATTGCATATTCATTCGTACAATCCAAGTCGGAATATGAGTAGCTGTTCATCAATAATTCATAGAAGTACTTTGCCTCCAGGGATTATTGAGACGTTAAACAATTGTTTGTTCTTAAATTGATGTCTTCGTAAACTGTACATACATAATTTTGTATAAAAAGTACTTCAGCTTACCTGTAATTTTCTGGCCAGGCGCCTACCTCGGCGAGCTTGTTTTGTGGGTGTCCGCTGAGCTGCCTGGAAGTCCAGTGGTTATGTGCGGACATGGCGTGCTCCTGCTTGGAGTAGTCGGCATACGCATATGGGTGGGACACGTCGCTTGAGGAGTACGTGGGGTGCTGGTAGGTGATGCCACCGCTCTGGTTAGCGGATGTACTGGAGGCACTTGGGCTGGAGCTGGGAGGAGTGGTGTCGGCAGGTGGTTGTATCGGAGTGGTCAACTCCGAGGAGTGAGACAAGGGAGTTAGGTTTCCGGATGAGAACGAAGTCGACGTCGGTGGGTGTAGAGATGAAGTCGCTAACGCAGACTGGCATACAGAGGGGGCTGTTAGGGCTGATTGATGGAGGGATGGGGCCAAAGCGGAGTTGAGCACTGAACTGGTGCCAAGAGCGGAAGAGTAAGATTGCTGCCAGGACGCGCACTGGGCGTTGAAGCTCGAGGGAGGTTCATATTGCTGGTGGACGGAAGGGAAGGCTGACTGAAGGGACATGGTATTGAAGGCACTTAGTTGCTGCGAGTTTAGCTGTTTACGCAAACGAGCTCTTCGGTTCGAGAACCAGACCTAAACAAGGAAACCATTTGTCGTTACAAAAAATCCTCATAACAATATATTCACGACAGAAATAAATCTAATCAAGTAATAGCTGCAATCGGATTTGCAAGTAAATAATCCTTGGATGGCACTCGCTTAGTTGGATCTAAATGAATTGCCTATTGCCTTCACAGACAGCTCAGGCAGTTAATACTTTTAAAAACCGGCCAAGTGCGAGTTGGCCTTGCGCTTGGAGGGTTCCGTACCTCTCCACACAATATTAGGTGACAATGATACCTACTACAAACAAAATGAACGCGTGCGACAGAATTTTTTTTATTCAGTTCGGACCCTTTGGCGCGAGTACGACTCGCAGTTGGCCATTTTTTAGTATTTTTTGTTTTACTCCACGATAAGTACTATAATCACAACAAATTCCACGCTTGTATGTATTACTGTTTCTAAGATATTAGAGCCAAATCAAAAATACCTCTAAAATACCTATAAAAACTCGATTTTTGTATGGTATTTGTATCACCCTAATTTTTTTTATTTGTTGTTGTAGCGGCAATAGAAATACACACTCACGGAACTCTAAAAATTAAATCGACATAGCACTCCATTTAATCAATTTTCAATATAATTACAAGCCTCAAGTGTATTATTCTTTGGATCTAGTAATGAAGGGCTATTAATCCAACAAAAAAACTAGAAAGAACCGGTAGCGATGCGCAACATATGGTAGCGCTTACAAACGTTATAATTAATTATAAAGGTAATTACATATTTTTAAAATTGAACCACGCTTTTTGGGGCGGGAAGTGATCGTGATACAACAATGGGTTCATTTGATTGTATTCATCTATCACTATAAAATTCTAAATTCAAATAAAGACGCCTCGTAACGTTAACTTACCTGAACTCTAGCTTCTGTTAGCTTGGTCTTCTGGGCCAGCTCTTCCCTCGTGTACACATCAGGGTACTGAGTTCTGGTGAAGGCTCGCTCCAGGGCCTCGAGCTGGTCTCCTGAGAAGGTAGTCCTGGACCGGCGCTGCTTCCTCTTCAGCGTGATGCCAGGTTCAGACTCCGTATCTGAGTCTTCACAGGATGATGGACCTTTTGAGATGAAACGGATTTTTTGTTGATGTACAGGTTGAGAATCCAAGCAAAACTGTACGTAGGTAGATAAGGGAAGGTGGAAACATTAGGTACCGATTGTAGCTGTAAACACAAGATAACAATATCAAGTGAAATTGTTAGATTAGGGACACCTTTAAATTAAGGTAACTTCGGATATTTCTATCGTTCTAACAAATTGTTTATTTCCAGAGGTCTCGTAGCATTCTTTTTTGTTTTCGTCAATTTAACATGAGCTACCGCATGGACCACACGCGGTACCATTTGAACGTAACCACATCACCTTACGTTTGTGGAGGCATCAAATGAGTTTTTTAGAACTTTAATATTACCTCGTGCATCTGAGTATTATTGAAATAGAATGAGGCACTTCAAATTTAACTATTATTGTAGGTAGGTACGTACCTAAACAAAATTTTGTAAATGCGCATGTTGTTGGCAACGTTAAGTGGGTTTATTTAGTGTACGGTTCGATGTTACAGATTTTCTCGATGGCGTCGAATTCAGTAATACGCAAATATTGCCAGATGGAATCGAAGTTTACCGTTAAACGTCTTTACCAGACAGGCACGCAAGACAAATTTTCAATCCGGACCTGAGTGGCAAAAGAGACCGCTTTTCCAGTGTAGATATTACTTTAGCCGCGCACAACTTAATAATATGCATAATCTTATCGCTCGCAGAATCTCTCTGGCGAAACCGCACTGCTACGTCGCCGCACCGGGATATTAGGAGCGCCATTTTATATTGGATAGCTATACGGCACAAGACGTGCAGTACGGACAGATTGTCGTAATGCAAGCCCCGCGGCCAAACGCGATGGGATAATAACACCCTTGGATACTAATTTCATTTTTATAACCTACAATTTCGAAGCCGACACGAGGGCCGCTGCCGTGGCCAGCGCGCGCCCGTCTCGCTCCGCTCTTACGTGCATTATTAACTTTATACGCCATTTCGAGAAGTTTGCAAACGTTCTGGCGCGGGCGGCCTCATTATAGGAATAAATTTATAATAATAGTGTACTTTGAACTAAATTAAGTGATTATGATCTCGAATCAGCGTTAAGGACTACGATGACACGGCAAGTTATGCACGCATCATTATGTCGAAGGTTTCTTTTCAATTGAAACTTTAAATTTGTTTGCCAAGGATTTTTGAGACGATTATTAATACAAAGCGACCTTGCATGAAAATAATAATGGCTTCTGAATGGGCAGCGGTGCAACAAACAGAGAGCACAGTTGCGAACTAGGGTAATATAAAGTTTAATGCAAACACTATACGGATTTCCTCGACGAGCGGTTTAGTGCGCATGTGCAACGAGCCACGACTGCCGGCTCTGTTCTAACTACTAAACAACAAACTAAACTACAAAATATCAATTGGGAACTCAAACCGTAGACGAATCACATTATTAAAGAGCACATCAATTTAAAGAAAACAACGTCTGAGGTAAGTGTGCACTTACCTAGAATACCATCAATGCTATGATTTCTTCTAGGATCTGATTCGTCCCTTTTGCCTCCTCTTATAAGCCTCGATATTGAACTGACTGACGGGGCTGTATTTTTATCACAGATGCCTTCCTTTATTAGTTTATCTCTAATCTCCCAGGAAAATATACCTGGGTTTTGTCTCTTGAGCTCTTCGATCCTGTTTTCCACTTCAGGTGTCGCCACTCTTGGTTTTGATCCTCCGATTACACCGGGGCGGATAGATCCGGTTTCCTGTTAAACAAAAAGATTAACTACTTAGAAAACCAATTACCTTTGAACCTTATTCCAACTTGCTACCGCTGATTAGAGATACGAATACCACAGTGTAAGAAACCATACAGTGGGTCAACTCCTTTTTTTTATCCACAATTGGTAAGACCTTGGCATCATCTCACCTGATGGTAAGTGACGATGATGCCGATGATGGAAGCTGGTGTACCAAGATTCCCCAACGCAATGGGGAAATGGTGAATCTTATTTTCATACAGGAACACATCAATGCTCTTGCTTAATATTGCTTTTTGGAGGCCAGACTTAGTTAATATGGTGGTAGCTATAGCCAGGCGGGTTTAGAAAATACCCTTCCACCAACCAAACCGAGTCTAACACAGTTAGACTTCACCAGGAATCGAACCCACGTCCTCCTGATGTTAAGCTAATGAACTTAACCATGAAGGCCTGAGGCGGTTAAAATTTGGTTAAAGGTTTGATGTTTGCGTCAATGGCGACATTGGTAACGTTGTCGTCCTTGGCCTCCTTGATGAATTGTCTTAAACGGCTGAACAACGGTTACTAGGGCAGTTTGGTATCGCCCCCCCCCCCCCACCTTGGGCCTCCCCGTCTTTCTGTTCACCCCCCACACCATTTCCCTGTCTAGAACTCTCCGTTAGTCGACTGTATGGATTTTTACCTTCAAGCGCAAGCGACGAAGGAACAAATAGAAAGTTAAGGGATCGTCCGATAAATTTTGAGATTTTGACGAAAATGCACTCTATACTCGTATATCACTTCATCTTCTTCTCATCTTATCTTTTTATATATGTCCCCATTGAGACAGCTGTCGCAACGTGGGCCCAGTGCGGGTTGGTCGACTTCACACACAACCTTCGAGTTTCTTCGCAAGCGTGTGCAGGTTTCCTCACGAAGTTTTCCTTCACCGTAAGAGCGTCGGATAAACATAGATATAAAATCTAAATTCGAAAACACATTAGTACGTGGCAGCATTCGAACCATGGCCTCCCGGACACGAGCTAGCGGCCGTAATGGTTACGCCACCGACGCTCTATATCACTTATAGACACCAAAAAATGTGTGTGTATGTATGATGTCTGTATTACTGATTTGCGGAGAAACTGCTGGATCGATTTGGTTTTTAACACTAATGTTTACAATTATTTGCCAGGGGTCTGTATAAACCAACTCTTTTTTTTTTATATTATGGGTACCCACCATACATAAAATTATGTGTGTCTATATCCTGGATTTGCGAAGAAACTGGTAGACCGATCCAATTTTGAATACAGATTTTTATAACTATTTTCCAGGGGCTTCTTCTCTTAATTTTTTTTGATTTCATAATATAAAGTAAAAAAAACCTTTAAAAATTATTCCGAAGATGTTTTCCAAATTTTTTTTATCGATATCGCCTTATTGACTCCTACAAAATATGCCATCCTAAATATCCTTATCGGTTCCTTAGGATGCAATTTTAAATACAGATTTTTATAATTATTTTCCAGGGGCTTGTTCTCTTAATTTTTTTGTGAGATGACGCACGTCCGCCGCAGCCATCTTCAGCTTTATGTGGAGTTGACTACTTTCCTCACCTGGTACCTATAAAGGATCTTGGAGACACAGCCGTGCGACACGCGAAGATCCGCGAGATGACGCAAGAGCACCCGCCGCCGCCGTTTCCACGATCTGCAGCCTGATATGGTTCAAGTTGACTAGTTTCCTCACCTGATACCTATTGAGGATCTTGAAGACGCAGCCGTGCGACACGCGCAGCTGCCGCGAGATGACGCAGGGGCGCACGCCCGCCGCCGCCATTTCCACGATCTTCAGCCTCATGTGGTGAAAGTTTACTAGTTTCCTCACCTGGTACCTATTGAGGATCTTGGAGACGCAGCTGTGCGACACTCGTAGCTGCCGCGAGATGACGCAAGAGCACCCGCCGCCACCATTTCCATGATCTTCAGCCTGATATTGTTTCAGTTGACTAGTTTCCTCACCTGGTGCCTATTGAGGATTTTGGTGACGCAGCCGTGCGACACGCGCAGCTGCCGCGAGATGATGCAGCGGCGCCCGCCCGCTGCCGCCATTTCCACGATCTTCAGCCTGATGAGGTTCAAGTTGACTAGTTTCCTCACCTGGTACCTATTGAGGATCTTGGAGACGCAGCCGTGCGACACGCGCAGCTGCCGCGAGATGACGCAGGGGCGCACGCCTGCCGCCGCCATCTCCACGATCTTCAGCCTGATGTGGTTCGGCAACGGCCGCCCGTTGATGAACACTCCACCCAGCTGGTTCATACGACCTTGACCTGCGAAATTATAATATCATCAGATATCGCCTAATTACATTTATTTTCATGTACACATATTTTTTCAATCAGATATATGACTCAACTCTTTTCGCACTTCATGCGTGTACCGTCACAGGGGGGAAGGGGGGGGGCGCTATGACTCCCTTGCATACTTTATGCTCCCTAGTGAGCCCATAAATGAGGTATGTAAAGATTGTTATACACTTTAATTTTTGTTATTATTATTACTACAGGTAGCCGACATTTCTCAACCGACACTCGTGAAATTTTATGAGCAGGTTCAATAATTATAAATGATTTTTTATAGATTCAGTTTTTGGATTATTTTAATTGCGGAGCTATGGAGGCTGAAAACGTATTATCATTCTACTGAAATTATAAATGTGAAAGTTTTTATGTATGGATGTTTGTTACTCTTTCACTATTCAACCAATGGACAAATCGGGATGAAACTTGGCACACATATAGTTTGAGTCCTGCAATAGGACATAGGCTACTTTTTACCCCGGGAAAACGTCTTATTCCCACGGGAAAATCGAAAACAATGCGGGCGGACGGCTAGTATATCATATTTCAGCTATTTCGAAAATCTCGCAAGGTCTACCAGCTCAAAGAGCCACTGATTATAAAGATTAACCTATGTACCTATGTACCGCCAAGGCGGACCACATGAGCTGCGGCCGGGATTACATCTATTTTATCTGCGTTCCAAGTTTCTGTAGTTTTCCCCATCTGGTAGGTGCCTACTGTTGGCTTTTCTAAAATTTCATGACTGCGAGAAGCCGCTGAAGTTATTTTGGACATTCTTGACTAAGAGTTTGCTCTTTGTACAGATTTTGGTTGTGGTACCCATACATAGTTTCAGCAAGGGTATTTAATTACTCGTGTACATGTTTATAAACTCTTAATTTCTAGTTTTTAAACAGTCAGCTTAAAAAAAACTAGAAATTAATCAAAAGAGAATCTTGTTCTGGGATAGCTTTGATTTGTATTAATTTTTGGGGTGTAATGAATCTAAATCAATGATTAGATAATAAAATTATGCGATAGAACATAGTAAAAAAGGATGAAAAGTAAATAAATCGGCATTTCTTCAGTTAGCTGCCATTTAATTTTTGTCCTTGTAGGATACATTTTCGTCAGTAATTACTAAGAACCAATCAAAGGAGACGAAATTTTCTTCTTTGTTATATTAGAACCGTCTCTGTAAATTAAAAAGCTACCGAAATACAGCTTTTTAAATTTATATATATTTATATTTGTCCCAGAATATTTAAAATTTATATTTTTTTTTAACTAAGTAGTTTTTAGCTGACTTGTATTGTACAACCAACAAGATTGTGAGATTCGGAAATTCGTTCACATTGAGATTATTGGTACTTCTAGAAGGCATAAAAGTTTTTTTTTTATATATGAGGTTTATAGTTGTCAAGTTATAGGATTCAAAATATATGGTAGGGATGGATCTTTGAAGTCGTTTTTAGAATTATAAAGTTGTGGGTTACAGAGGTTAATGCAGTTAAATAAAGATATTTTTTTTAATTATAGGTTTTACTCTTTTTAGGTTTCCACAGTCCCATGAGAAACCCTTTTAGGACCATTCTGTCCTTCTATTCGTCCTCACAGACAGTTTCAACATCATAACTTAAACAGTTTTAAACTGAATTGGTTAAAAATATATTAAATTTAATTAATATTATATTTTTTATATATTATATTTTATTTATAGTAAATTTTTCTATTTTCAATATTGTTGCATAAGTTTGCTTTGCACAGCCCTTACTTTTATTTAATTGTATCCATTCTCTGGGTTGCCTGGAAGAAATTGCTTTAAGCAATAAGGCCGCCTACATTGTACAATTTAAAATGTTACTGTTTATCCATTTTTAAAAATTAAAAAAAAATATATTTTAGGGGCGATAATTTTATTTGAAAGCACCGCTGTACAATATCGTTTCAAAATCAATTCATATGTACCTGATTTTAAAACGATATTTTAACAATTTTTATAAAGCCCTTAAAATAGTTAAATTATTAAAAACTTTATTCCAGGAGCTTTTAAGAGATGGTTTGTATCACATATTACAGAAAAAAATTGTATTCTTTGAGCCGTACTAACTCCGTAGTTTTTGTCGAAAAATTTGTTTTCTTTGAGCCGTATTACGTAGTTTTGTCGAAAAATTTGTATTCTTTGAGCCGTTTTTGTCGAAAAATTTGTATTCCTTGAGCCGTACTACGTAGTTTTGTCGTAAAATTTGTATTCTTTGAGCCGTAGTTTTTGTCGAAAAATTTGTCCTTCTGCATTTTATAGCTAATAACCGATAAAATTCCGTTTTTTTTGACAAGTTCCGTCACAAAATTTTGTTAGCAAACCTCAGATTAGGATTCTTCACCCCAACAAACATGGAACTCTGTTACTATCACTTATATTGGCCTGCTGTACATCGTAGTTCACTAATACATAACAAATTGGAATGAGATAGATACCATGATGATGATGATGATGATGATGATCTATCCGACCGATTTCGGTCATAATGTACCTATATATGGTAATGGTACCATGGTTGTTTGTTACTTTATCTCAGAAATGGTTCTTAGAACTTTATGAATAACCAGGAATTAATAAGCCCCACTAAACTGAGTAGTTTATTATTCCAGGAAAAATCTGAGTAAGATACCTCCCTTACAATCTATATAATTTGTAAAATTCATCAAGTCCTACCTTCTGTTCTACTAAGTAAGCGTGAAATGATGTTTATTGTTGATTTGTGGACACCGCATTTAAACAGAAGATCACGGGTTCGATTCCCGGCGGATTCTAACTTTGTAAGATCCGGTTTGGTTGGTGGAAGAGAATTTTATAAGCCCGCCTGGCTAGCTACCACCATCTTATCGAAGTCTTGCCGCCAAACATCAATGTTAACAGCATTAATCTTAAAGATAAGATAGCCAGTTCTCCATTGCGTTGTGGAATCTTGGTAAGCCCGCTTTCATCTGCGGCATCATCGTCACTTATCAGGCGAGATGATGTCAAGGGCTTACCAACTGTGGATCAAAAATTAAGAAAAAAAATACCCGACTACGCGAGGCGGTAAAGGCTTCGTGAGAAAGTATGCAGAGCGTGGCTGTACAATTTATTGCAAGAATATTTTTTAAAGTACGTTAAGTTTGTCCCTCAATCCGATTGTAGTACTTGTTGATGTTTGTAGGGTTTCCTCAAAGTATATATATCAGTACTAACATACATATTGGACACTCCCTGCCGCTCTCTAGATTGCGACCTCACCCCCTCGTCACCCAGATTGATACAGATTGGTTACAGTTTGGTTCTCGAACGTATAGGATGTCGCCGTATTTTTTTTGTACCGTCATTCGATTTTTGAACTATCATTTCTTACCCGTTGTATGAAGTGTCCGGGGTGTGGTTTCGTACCCAAAAAAGTTGATTGATTGATTGAAAACACTTTATTGCACAACATAAGAGAGAGAAAAAAGATACAATGATTAAGTAAGTTGTACATATAGGCGGTCTTATCGCTAACAAGCGATCTCTTCCAGACAACTTTTACTAAAGTTTTGGTACGGAATCCTCAGTACGCGAGTCCGACTTGCACTTGCCGGTTTTTTTATTTCTTGAGTAATTCGCCATGATATCTTATATTCTGTGGGAACAGTCGACTACCTCTCACTCTAACACAGTATAACGATGACTCTAACAATGACCCTAAAAACCCTAAAAATGACAACAATGTGGTTTGTACAAAAAAAAATATGAAAATTCTTCGATCATAATCATCATTGATAGTATATGAATTATAACCAATCATCATCATATCAGCTCATTTACGTCCCCACCGAGGGGCTCGAGCCTACCCTTATTTACGGAGATCGACCACGCGGGCTCGGGTTGTTCGACTTCACACACAACCTTCAAGTTTATTCGCAGGCGTGTGAAGGTTTCCTCACGATGTTTTCCTTCACCGTAAGAGCGGCGGATAAAAGTACATATTATGAAACCTAAATTCGAAAACACATTGGTACGTGGCAGGATTCGAACCACGACCTCCCGGACAGGAGGTAGCGGCCGTAACCGTGGCGCCACCGACGCTCTAATACTAATCATCCACATAAAATACGTCATCCATTATCGGTAGGCCGCGATCGGCACGTAATTTTACGTTCCATTGCAAGTCTCTTCAAGCAAGATTACCTACACAAGTTCCAATCCAATATCTTTAACGCGAATGCGCTCGGGCGGAAACGATAGCACTTAACCATTTCGGTCTTTGTCGGGTTTGACGTGTTACGTGTATTGGCTACTGTTGAGAGTTGCACCAACAAAAACATGCTTATTGATCGCGATTTGAAATCTAGATCAAATTTATATTGTTTGATTGTATCGCTTCTGTGGATTTAATTCAACGTCCTTTTACGTGGCCTTTCTCTCTACTTTATTTTTACAAGCTTGCGTATGTCTCCTTCTATTTATCCGGTTGATTTTAGAGCAACTTCCTAGGGTTTGAGCTGAAATTTGGTTTATAGCCGTATTCCCGGTGACAATGGATCCTTTTGGTATTATGAAGTTGATCTTATGATGAATTATGAAGGTGGAGTCAAGGACTTTTCAATCAAATCATAGGGAATACTGTACCTCTCAGCCCGTTCTTTTAAAAAAAATGGAGTCACTAAACTTAAACACTTTAAGTAAAAGCTTATACCTAAAAGTTTTCAGGTGTTTCGAAATGAGCTTATACATCAGTGAATACTAGTACTAGTAGGTACGTACCTTTGTACCTAAGATTACACAATCACTCTCCTCTTAACGATGATTGCAGTGGCCGAGGCCAAAATAGGTCTAAATTGATAGATTTTTCATCAATACTTTAAATTTTTTTTTATTCCAATTGGTAAGCCCTTGGCATCAACTCACTTGATGGTATAAGTGACGATGATGCCGAAGATGGAAGCGGGCTTACCAAGATTCTCCAGCAATGGAGAACTGGCTATATTATCTTCAAGCCGGAACACGTCAATGTTGTTAATACTGATGGCGGCAAGACTTAGTATATAAGATGGTGGTAACTAGGCCAGGCGAGCTTAGAAAATGCCCTTCCATCAACCAAACCGAGTCTTACAAGCTGACCCCACCGGGAATCGAGCCCGCGACCTCCTGGTGTGAAGCGAATGGACTAACCATTACGCCATGGAGGCGGTTGGTGAAGTTGATTTTGATTGGCTGTATTATTTTTGCAAGGTGTATAGTGCAACTTGAAGTAAGTTTTGTTTTTTATTATCAGACGTTATTATCGTAACATCGCAAGACTTATATATCGTTGTACTGATTGCGAAGGCTCGTAAAGGAGACGGAATTTATTTATTTCTGGATTTATTAATGGATGTGGTTCGAAGTGTCGCTATTATAATCACATTGGCTGGGACTGCGGCGGGCGGCGCGGCGGTGCAGGACCACCTAACGTCAAAGGAGCCGACAAGGCCGCGCCGCACCACGATTTTTGCAACGCCTTTTGTGATAGACATGTTGGCTTCTATTCAGTGGTGGGCAAAAAAACTTGATGTGAAGTATTAACATCAGGTAGGTATGTGTATCAACCGGCCGTCATTGGGGCTAAATCACCAGCTAAATTAATATTTAACAATATTTTTGTAAATGCGTGGGTTGTGTTGTGTACTAATCCTAGGTTCGTAATCTGTGTCCTAGGTTTCATACATTTCCGGTAACATACATATGTACCTACACGACGGCACAGAAATTAGGTGACCTAATCTTTTTTAGACATTTTCATACAAAGAGGGTGGACCCAAACAGAAATAATTATTTTTTTCAATCAAGAAAAGTAAGGAAACTACGAAGGGCAGGTAAGAAGGGCTGGCTTCGAATTCGTTGAGGAGCCCAACATTCTGCAGATCCTCATCCATCATATACATAGACTACACAAATGAGAGTACACGGTACATTTGCAATCTTCCGTACATTGCGCGAAATGAAATCATGTTCTTGGTTTTGAGAAATCTACTGGGTTCCTGAGGTACAGAATATTGAGCTCATCGACAAACATGTAGAGAGAGATCTGGCTGGCCGAGTGGTTGCACTTATAATAGTTTCTTTACTTTTCTAATAGAATAATCAACTGTATAATCAATCAAATCTGACCGAACCTAATATCACTCGCTTCGCTCGCTCATTTAGATTTTTTTAACAAAATAGGGAATTGGCAATTTTTTTTTTTTTTTTTTTTAATTGTTGCTGTTTGGCCCCTCTCTTGGTATGAAAATGTATTGTGAAAAATTTGGTGGCCTAACGTCTGCGCCACTGTATGTATATAATTAGGTTTATAAAATGCTAAAACTAACTCGAAAAACTGTTTATTATTGTAAAAAATGTCAATTATGTTGCTTTTTTTAGGAGTTAGCGTTAATTAATTTGCGTTAAAGTTTAATTAGAGTAATTAGAAGCTTTAATATCACTTTTTTTTGGGCAAAGTTTATGTTGTTTTGCTATTCAATAACACAGATTACAGATATGTTTGAAAACGAATAAATTATCACATGATAAATATGTTGGTAAGTAGATAACATTAACCCACCTTAACATCCGGACAATTTCCTAACACAATGACGCCCGGTTAAGAGTGTTTGATAGCATATCTTCCACTTCGATAGTTAATTGTAGGTACGTTGATGCTAAATTGCTACGTGCATAAAAATTAAACTCAAGTAGGTAACCGTTTTATAGTCGATATTAAGATATTATTTGACCTCTGCAGACCTCAGTTTTAAAGAAAACTGCCCCCCCCCCCCAAAACCACATTCCCTACCAAATTTCCGTCTAAATCCTAATCTAAATGTGACTGACACAATTTCGATTAGAAAAAAATATGTAACAGTGGCATCTTCAACCTGCGAAGGCATTTGTAGTTTATCAATTTCAAATAATTCCATAAAGAGGCCGCCGCATGTAGACCCTCCGCCCCCTGCCGAGAAACACCTATCAATTAGACAACATGTCAACAAGTGTGTCTTTCAGAACACAAACCGATTACTGATAGGCACCCCAACCCAAAATCAACCGTAACGCAAACAACACATAGTTGCCAATTGCGGTTCAGGAAAACAAAGATTCTCAAATTCATTCAAAAGAAAGGTTAAGGGGTAACTTTGAGTCTTATGTGGATGATGTTAAGGTTTTCTGCAGCTTTGAAGAGTCACTACATGGACCAGTTTGACCTCACGTCTCGGTTCTGCATGGCATGATCCCGGGTTTTTTGTCGAAGCCCGCAGACGCTGCGGTGCCTCGAAAGCTCTCGTTTTTTTTAGTCTTAATTTTATGTTCCCGAAATATTTATGACGCATAACGTGTCCATAATAATCAGGCTATACAAATGTGGGTGGCTTTTTAATACTGGATAACTTCATTATTATATTATTGGCAAGAATTTGATCTAGTGACTATGGGCTAGACGACTTATTTATTGTTTAAAAAATTCATTATTAACTGACCTATTTAACTAAATTCAATGGTTTGTATTAAATGCCACTATAGGTAGGCATTTATACAAGTTTTGAGTTGAATGGCTCTTCACTCTCTGAAGATATATCAGGCAGGCGGCAGGAGTAATTCAAATTATATCGTAAAGAATACAATCTTCCTACATTGTCAGTACGAAACAGGATCAGTCATAGGTACAATCGATAAAAGTTTAACACAACAAAAGGACCTCAAGTGCACAATGCGTAATAGAATTCGCAAACATTGTAACATTATTAACGCAAAAGGAGGTGAAGTTAACAACAAATTCAAACATTCGTTGGTAGCTAATCGTCCGGAAGCGCTGCCGGATCATGCGTGAGTTGCCGTGCACAATGCCGCCACCGGGGTGGCAATGTGGCACGCAGTACGGAGCGCCCGCGCCGATAACAACGCACAAAGGATATCAGTCAGTGAGGCTTACTCGCGAAGGATAATCTTGTTTTTCTACTCACGTGTTTTATTCATAGCAGGACTTTTCTCCACGGAACATAGTCGCGCACTAAAGACAAAGACACCGTACTGTGAAATGTATAAACTTTTCTCACAATCACATGATCGTGTTCCGATTCGTTCAACCGTCGCGTTCGTGTTACACGAAATTGAAACAGAGTCAATCATTTAATGCTAAACGTAAGAGCTGAACCGTGACCGAATAAATGAAGATTTTGAATTCCCCATTCGCATTTCTGTGTCAACTTTAATTAACAATCACATTTTCATCAAGCCCGGGTACTGCCACCGGGCGGGTTATCATTCGCATTGACTGTCGGAAATTGGATTTCTTCACCTTCTATCTTTCGTTGACGAATTTCGTGTTTGGTTCGATCACCATCGGTTTCTTAATTATTTAAACGTCACTGCACCTTGTTTTGAGCTAATTTGTTGCTTGATGAAGTTTATTAAATAGTTTATTCGTTTTGAGAATTTAAAGTTGCAGAGTAAACTAACTGTGCAGTGCGGTCGTCTTGGGAGCCCGTGAGCCGCGTACAATGTCATAGGTGACTGCATTCGTACTAACCGTTCATACATACATACATACGGGAGCGAAGGCTAATAAAAGTACAAACGCAATGGGCATAAAGATATCTAAGAATCATATTTGTAGTAACCACACGCTATTTAACTTCAACACAGGTTGGCACTTGTCGCTTTTCAACCTATACATTTATGTTTTCACATTTTACACTCGATTCGTATTAAATTCCAAATTTTATTTATAAAATTCTACAACTTAGTTTTTCATATTCATTATTGCTTTATAAATATTAAACTACATCGAGTACTACATCTTACTTGAACTGTTACTAAAATTAACTTTCTACTACTTACTTCTGTAAATACAAAACTAATTTTTTATACAATTTTTGAACGGGTTCTCGCTAACAACGGTACAACGGTACAGTGATACTTTATAATGTATGAAGTCGATATCGTATTGTGTAAATAAATCGTAAACCCCGTTTTCACAATCATAATATGTTTCTGCTAGC
Source organism: Coleophora flavipennella (assembly GCA_947284805.1). Taxonomy (NCBI): domain Eukaryota; kingdom Metazoa; phylum Arthropoda; class Insecta; order Lepidoptera; family Coleophoridae; genus Coleophora; species Coleophora flavipennella. The sequence goes on from OX369268.1 coordinate 805,977, forward strand.
AAATCAATTTCACGTAGCGACATTAATGTGGCTATAGTGAAATTTATATGAGGCTTTACGTCACACGCAACGCCGCGATGTAGTGCGCGCGCGCAAGTATGCCGCGATAACCGCGAAGCCCTGCGGAAACGGTCAGAGTTCAGAGAAATCAAATAAAGTTAACTAATCCAGTCTTAGGCCTGCAAAGTGTTCAAGCTTACTTGCTTTTTTCAATAAATAATTAAGAGTCTCCAGGAGGCTCGAGTTTCCATACAAACGTAGTTCCGCTTTAATACAAAAACTACAGCCGGATTGGATCCAAACTTTGCGAATGTATTGAGTAGACACATATCGACGTTTGTAATTAGTTTTCATCGTAAAAAATATTAACGTAACTAAAAGAAGACTTAAATTAGTTTTGTACTGATACTTTAAAACTGCTCTTTTTTTTCGTTTTATATTAGTACATCGAAAATTAATTACAAACATCGATATGTATCTCCTCAATATATTTGCAAAGTTTGGATTCAATCTGGCATGTAGTTTTTGTATTAAAGCGGAACTCCGTTTGTATGGCAACTCGAGCCTCCTGGCGGCCCTTAACGTGCATTGAAAGGCTCTAATCTAAACTAACATATCAAAATATTCGTCTGCGATAATAGCAATGTCTTTAATAGGTATGAGTTATTTATTAAATCGAAAAACGTTTTCGTAGTAATGGCAGATAAGTATGTTTGCAAAGACCTTGAAGATGTTCACAAATAAATATCGAAGCAGATACTTTGACGCGGCTACGATTTACATCGAAAATTGAATTTATCTATTTTATTGCAACGCGACTTAGAATTAAGGAGTCATCAACCTTTTATCGCAGATGGTAGATTTCTAATCGTAACCTGTTAAAATCATCTATAGACTAATAAAATACCCTATTACTATCCAAAATGAAGCAACAAAGAGGAGAAATGCCATCTGAATAGGCATTCGAATTGAGCGGCGTCCACAAAGGCTGTGTCATTCCATTAAGCCTTCTTCAAGCCTTCGGAGTGTTTGTGTGGCCCGTGGCGGCTGGCGCGTGGTCGCGTGGCCTCCACTCGGACGCATAGATTGTAGCGCAGGCGCAGGCGCGATCGAATATCAAATCAATCCCATTATACTTTCATACACAACACATCTGTGTGACGCGCGAGATTATCTCACTATGTCAAGTCTTGTACTTGTACTTATTGCTTATTTTACAAGTCACCTGTTTCCAGGTTTTTGCCAGCTCTTGTGTATAAGTTTGCACAATAATGAATGATACACTTTTTAACATTGCCTATAGGGATATTTTAAAGAGTGTTTTACACAAAACTGAGAAACGTAGAAACTTTCAAGATAAGCAAGTACTACATGTCCACGTTTTATGAATGTCAACGGTAAATCATACATGTCATACATAATAATTATTCTTAGAGTGTTATCGGATGTAACCTGACTGTCCTCCAGTATATGAAATTAAATTAAAAAAACGGCCAATTTCAAGTTGGACTCGCGCCCTGAAGGTTTGTTCCCACCACAGATCTCTCTACACAAGTCATCATATCAACTCATATACGTCCCCACCGAGGAGCTCGAGCCTACCCTGAATTAGGGCGATCAGGCCTTAGTCGACCACCGGGTTGGTCGACTTCACGACAACCTGCGAGTTTCTTCGCAGGTGTGTGCGGGTTTCCTCACGATGTTTTCCTTCACCGTTGAAACCATCGGTAAGTATATGTACGTAAGTTTTTTTTTTTTTTTAACTCATTGGTTGGCCGTCCAGATTTGAACCCGGTACCTCTGGTTAGAAGGACCGAGTCGTTACCGGTTGAGCCACCGACGCTTTTACAAGTATCACAATGATACCTATCTACTCGTACATTACAAACAGAAGACAACTACTACTACTTCGCTGGCGCAGCGACCCGAAGTAGATCCTGGCCTCCGACATCAAAGTGCGCCACTCTATCCTATTTTGTGCAAAGTTTGACCATTTAGGCACTCCCAACTCTTTGAGGTCTTTGGCGACTTCAACTTTCCAGCGATACCTTGGTCGACCCACCTCCTAGCCGCGGAACGAAAGATCCTGCAAAAGATTCTGGGGCGGAGCGGACAAAAGGGGGAGGAAGGGGAGTGGAGGCAAACATGTAACTAACTAGCAGCTGGAAGACCAAGTCAACCGCAAGACCGCGTTAACGATGTTTACCTGTTAAATGTTAACCGATTTGGACAAATTTTTGATAGGTTGTCAGTCAGAAAAAAAACTAGGCTTATTAATATGTTTCGTTTTTAAAATTGCTGATTATAAATAAACAAAAAATGGCCGAAATTTGTTTTGTATGAACGACAATAAATACTTTATCTAAAAAACAAAAACGTATGAGCCTAGCTTTTGTTCTGACTGACAACCTACCAAAAATTGGTCCAAATATTTTAATATTTAGGAGGTGAAAATTTTTAACGCCGTTTGTATGAAAAGTCGCAGCTTCACAATCCTTGGTCGCCCTTTAGGTGCTACAGAAACTATATAACAATTGGGTTTTAAATATATTTACACTCTATAGGTACATTGTCAGCTTATGAGTTTGATGGTTTTTTTTTTATTAACAATTTCAACATTTGCAGTTGGTTTGTTTAAAGAAGCGATGAGGGGGTTATACTACTTTTATCTGCAACTTTGCTGAAATCGCAAATAAATTTTTTGGAGTTCCCATACAAATAGATCAGTTAATTGTTCAAATTTGTATGGGAAGTCAACACTTTTAGGGTACCGAAGCTAAAATCACTAAAAACATAACCTTTATCATTCCGTAATGTCCGTCCGTCTGTCCGTCTATCTGATCGTGTGTCACAGACAATTATCTCTGTCACTATAAGACCCATCATCATCATCATCATCATATCAGCTGAAGGACGTCCACTGCTGGACATAGGCCTCCCCCAAGAATTTCCACGACGACCAGTTCTGCGCTGCCCGCATCCAGCGGCTTCCCACGACCTTCACCAGGTCATCGGTCCACCGAGTAGAAGGCCTGCGTGGTCGCCACTCGAGAACTTTACTGCCCCAACGGCCATCTGTTCTACGAGCAATGTGCCCCGCCCACTGCCACTTAAGTTTAGCAATTCTGAGAGCTACGTCAGTTACTTTGGTTCTCCTACGGATCTCCTCGTTTCTGTTTCGATCACGCATAGAAACTCCGAGCATAGAACGCTCCATTGCACTTTGGTCGACCTTCTTATGAGGCCCATAGACGTTAGTACTAATATATATACTGTGCCCATAGTAAGCGACCATGTCTCAGTTCCGTATGTCATCACTAACAACACACACTGGTCGAAGACCTTGGTCTTAAGACACTACGGTATCTGGGACGTAAAGATATTGCGAAGCTTCCCGAACGCTGCCCAGCCAAGTTAGATTCGATGATTGATCTCTTTCTCGAATTGGACCTACCTAACTGGACAGTTTGTCCCAGGTATACATATTTTCGAGTGTAGAGCCTCCAACCTTCAGAGGAGTAGGTATGACACGGACGTTTGACATAATTTTCGTCTTGTCATAATAAGACCCATAAAAATGAAATTTAGTGAATGAATCTAAAACTATAAACAAAACTAAAATAGATAGTCAATATGTAAAATTATAACCAAAATAAAATAGATAGTCAATATGTAAAATTATAACCAAAATAAAATAGATAGTCAATATGTAAAAAAGCCTAACTACTTACACATTACTGAAATGACTTGACGTGGTTTTATTTTATCAATTTGTCATACATAATGAATAATCGTGAAAGTTAAAAGTGAAAATTATTTTGGAGTTGACAAATACTTTTTACATATTATGAAACTTGTTTTGGACTGCAACTTCTTGTCTATAAGATCTAACGTCGTAAAATTTTGCGTCCTTTTGTCAAACATAATTTTTAATGGTGCCTCGTATACAAGTAAAAGCGGCACGAAATAAATTATTTTTGCGAAACCCTTCGTGTATTGTTTAATAGGTATTTTTAAATGGGAATTATATTTTTCGTCCCCAGTTAAATAGATTCATCTCTATTCAATATTTTCGTTCTCAAATTGATAGATCTGTCATTAAAAATACGTGTGGCACTCGGGGACTGCCGCGGTAAAGCTATTGCATAGTAACAAATCGAAAACTAGGGGGTAATCGGTCAAAAACAATAAATAAATGAGCGAGCGAAGCGAGCGATGTTAGGTTCGGTCAGGTTTGATTGATTTAACAGTCAAAGAGCCTCGCGAAGCGAGGCTCCCCACCCTGGGTACAAAATTACTTCGCAGCAGAAGAAATCATCGGAAGATGACCCCTAACGGGGGCGTAGCCCCCGCCGCCCGTTTCGAACATCAACAAACTTTCGGGATCCGAAGAGGATGTGGGAGTATCTGTAGGTCACCTTTGTTAGTAATTTTAGGCATTTATTTGGCGACAGATCTACTATTTTGAATACAAACTATATTATTTATGAAATTTCAATTTTTTTATTTAGTGATCGAAGCTATTTAATTGACAATCGTTAAAAGACTTTTCTGGTGATAAATCTTTTCCTTTTGAGTATTGTTTTGGTGTTGTTTGATGACTTTACTTTGGTGACAGATCTACTATTTTGAGTACAAACTATACTATTTAGGGAATTTCATTTTTTTTATTTAGTGATCGAATCTATTTAATTGACAATCGATAAAATCATACCCTTTTTAAATAAAGTCAATATAAGCAACAGCAACAACATGTTTTTGTCAGAAGTGCCATTCCCAAAATATAGCTAGCCAAAGTCGTTAAAAAAGGTGTCCCTGGTGTTTTCACGTAATGACTCCGGAACCGAACACTATGCGTGGACCTGCACGCACTTTGCTGATTTTATGTTACGTTGCAATAATGTTCTAGCTTTTCATGAGTAGAAAACGCTCTTTAGTTTCGTATACACCATAGGGTGACCAACGGGACCCTAATTACTAAGGCTCCGCTGTTTGTTCTGTCAGGGGACTGTATTTTTTGAACCTTAATAGGTAGACAGATGAAATTTTTACAGAGGTTATTTTTAAAAATTTGAAAATGAAAAATTAAGGAGGTGTCCCCGTAAAAAAACTTATTTTGATAGGTATTTTGCCGAATATGCACCTCGGACAAACAGTCCAGTTAGGTAGGTCCATATTCAAGAAAGAGATCAATCGACAAATCCAACTCGGCTGGGCAGCGTTCGGGAAGCTTCGCAATATCTTCACTTCCCAAATACCTACCGCAGTGTGATAAGGGCCCGCTCCTGGCGTGGCACTGGCGAACAACCTAATATTTAATCTTATGGGAATCAGCTTTACACTTTAATTTAAAGGGAGTGTCTTAACGCGACTTACATACGTTTTTTACTTCGGGCGTTAATGCACACTTTTGGTTATTGCGAGCTTAGTAAATATTCTATGATTTATTTATTATTTATTTTATTAATAATTCTGAAGTAAAACAAAAATAATAAAAAGAGGCTAATTATGAGTCGTACTCGCGCTAAGATTAATTTGTTTGGGTTCAAATCTGGACGGCCAATGTACCAATGAGTTTTTCAAAAACTTACGTGAATATCATTACTGATTGCTTTAACGGTGAAGGAAAACATCGTGAGGAAACCTGCACAGGCCTGCGAAGAAACTCGAAGGTTGTGTGTGAAGTCGACCAACCCGCGCTGGGCCCGCGTGGTCGACTAAGGCCAAATCACCCTGATTCAGGGTAGGCTTGAGCCCTTCGGTGGGGACGTATATGAGCTGATATAATAATAATAATGTAAATAGGTAACATTGTCATAACTGTGTTAAGAAGTGTAGTGGTACGGAACCCTCGGATCCTCTAAACCTAACACCCTGTTTATATACGATAAAATTTAAACTGCAGTAGCAGCAAAACAAATACTGTATCACACATGTGCAAAGTGTATAAACTGGAAAATCCAAGTTAATATCGGGAACAAAGGAATTGTGAAAGCTGCGGAAAATATTACACAACGTTAAACAATGAGCATGAAAGGGAGAAAGAAAATGAAGTTCTGGCGGTGGAAGTACGGGCACGAGCACGCAGCGCAGCGGGAACTGCGAGCAGGACAAGGCATTGTTGTGTTAGTCTACGTGTACCCCCCCCCCCCCCCTACTTACGCCAACTGTACAAACGATATGGAAACTCCTTTGGGCTTGTCAACGCCGCCGCCGCGCCGTCGAACAACACTGGCTGGCGAGGTAATGAATGGATCTGAATATTTTATTCCAATAATGGCCGCATGTTTGAGAATGCCCTGTTTGACCTCATTTTGTATTCATATCGCGTTATATACTAATTTTGACGGTTTTTTTCTTTTCATATGAGAAATACTCTTTGGCTCGCACGACTCGCCGCACCGCGTCGCTGGGACTCTGTGTCGAACAGTTCGACAACAGTTAAAGTTAATTCTTAAATATTTTATGCCCTCCGAAAGCAATAGAATTGCTTGAAAATGTAGAGTCAAAAATGTATTCAAGCTCAAGGCCTGTCTTTACAGTAGGTAAAATTTCAATATCACAGATTTTAAGCTTTCTAGCAAGCGTTTATCTTTCGATAAATGGACTTGCATTACTTACCCACGTTATGCTGGTGTTGGTGTTTCTAATGGAACAATGATGCCTATTCTGATGAAGGAACGTACATCGCACTTCGCACGTGACCAACGAGAAGACGTTTAGCGCTCCGGAACGTATTCGAGACAGGTGAAAATCTCAACATTTTGATCCTTAATATGAATGAAAGTATACTCACGGTGAATATAAATTTATGGTGTAAGAGAAAGGTGCCTTTGTCGCGAAAAGTTCTCGAGAGTCGCCCGAAGCGATCCCGATAGTGATCTACAGCCCCTCAGCAGATAAATCTCACAATTACTTCAACGCGCGCGCATCATTGCTATCTGATAAATAACAAAGGAGATTTATTCGCACTAAAAGGTGTAGTTTTTTATTTATTTATTGGAAAGCCATATTCTTAGGTAAAAACAAAGACACAAATAAAAATATTGCTGTATCGTATAATCAATTTGTATTTGTCAATTCGTTGTCGATCCGTATGTTTTAAAGGATTTCTGGAATGGTATCGGTGGAGTTATTTAAATAGATAGGTATCACCTTCACATCAAAGTGTTTTCATATTTAATCATGCAGCAATCATACAGCAAAATTGAAATTCAATAATTCTGATAGGTACAGTGTTCATAAACAAAACATCCTTTGTAACAATTTGTTTATTAATAGATGGGGTATAAGTAATGGCAAGTAAGCGCCCCGGAGGTGGTTCGGCCGAGGTATTTCGCCGGCCGAGCCGCGGGGGGAAGTGGGGGGGGGGGGGGGGCGCGTCATATTATGCGGCTAAAAGAGCCTGTCGGTGCCTTTGATCTCCGCGGAGATGTGCGCGCGCGCCGAGGCGAGATGTGCACCGCTTGTCGGCCCCGTGATATGGATGTGACTAAACCTTGATTATGGTACTGAACTCTTTATAGAGGTCAGCAATCCCATGTTTTGTTGCGTTATAAAACGTCTGATAATTGAGTTGAGTTAATTTTTGTAGAGGAACGCGTTCAGATCATTAAATGTGCAATAAAATCTATAGCGCAGTTAAATTTTATAAGTTCATACTAAATGTTGAAAGTCTGGTACACAAGTAAAATTACAAGGCGCGCGTGCGTAGTGATCAGTATCGGCGTTCATCGCGTCCGTCACCAGCCGCGGGCGGAGCGGCGCGGTGTTGCGTCTGCGCCTCTATATCGAACCCGTCCCATCACACATTATGCGAACTAATACCATCATTACTTACAACTTCTGCATTAAATCTCGGTTACTTAGAAATTTTTAACCAGCTCAGTGGCGTATTGTTTAGTCCATTAACTTCACATCAGGAGAACGCCGGTTCGACTTGGTTGGTGGTAGGACATTTTTCAAGCCCGCCTGGTTTGGTTAACGACCATCATCTTATCTAAGTCTTGCCTCCGAATATCTAATGTTAACAGCATTGAAGTGTTTCGGCTTATAGATAATAAAGGCGGTTCCCCATTGCATTGGGGTATCTTGGTAAGCCCGCATCCATCTTCGGCATCATTGTCACTTACCATTAGGTGAGATGATGCCAAGGGCTTACAAATTGTGGATTTAAAATTATAGCAGACATAATAATAATAATAAGACTTATTTGGTTATACTTTGAGAGCATGATTTGTAGGACATACTCGTAGTTAAAATTGTTGTTCCTGTAGATATTTATATTATTACATAGTATACTTACGAGTATATGCAACTTTTTCATTTTTCGAGCACAAATAGTAACCGTACCGCATCTAGTTAAAGCAAGTGCAAAAACGAATTCGATTAGTCATCGCATTGATCTAAAACAGCGGCTAAAAATACCTAAAACGTTTATACTTACGCTTTGTTAAGGTGGTAAGTAGGTACGCAACTAAATTCCAATGAACCAATCCGAAATAAAAACGTGGATCACTTAATTTTACAAATCACTAAGCGAGCGTTGATTCTCAGATTTTCTGAATAATCCTATAAGCTCCGAGCATTAAGCAAATGTTTTCAGATGATTCGAACAACACGAGACGCTCACGACACTAAGCCCCGCTTTAGCATCAAAGTCTTATATTTCAAGGCGAATTAAAAAATTGAATTCATTTAAAAGACCAAAGGCCAACATGACACACCAAACGAAGTTGACTAAACTGAGAGGAGGCTTTAAATTGTTATTTCTTGCTTCGTGCCATACCTACATATTTCATACATACATATTTCATCCCATAAACGTCCCTACAGCTGGGGCACGGGTTTTTCCCAAACTGGGGGAGGTTAGGCTATACTCCACACTAGGGTTTTCAAATACCCGACAATTTTGGATACCCAGGTCTCGGGTACATTTTTTTAAAATAATCGGGTATACCCGGGTACCCGGGTATTCTTGTATTTTTTGTGAAACTCAAACAATCAAAAATCAAAAAATCAAAAATTAACTTTTATTACGATGATTACCACTCAGATAATATAATCAGCCAACCAGGTACATCATAACCTTGACCTGCAGCATCTCCTGAAATATCCAACTCTATCAACTTACAGCAGAGAAATCATATTGGGCTCATTAGAATAGTCTCAATGAATAAGTGTTAGATAGAATATAGTAACCTTGACCTGATGCTGCATAATCTTTTGAAATCTACAGGATACCCAACGCTATCAACTTACAGCAGAGAAATCATATTGGGCTCATTAGAATAGTCTCAATGAATAAGTGTTAGATAGAATATAGTAACCTTGAACTGATGCTGCATCATCTTTTGAAATCTACAGGATACCCAACTCCTAGCCAACTTACAGCAAAGGTATCGTGTTTGGGCTCATTGGAATAGTCTCAATGAATAGGTTTTAGATAGAACATGGTAACCTTGACCTGAAGCTGCAGCATCTCCTAGTATCTGCATGATATGCGACTCACCAACTTACAGCTGAGTTATCGTGTTTAAGATTGGGTTTAAAAAGCATGAAATAAAACTTTAATTAAAAATTTTAAAAAAACCTGACAAATTAGAAAAGATAAGTAAATACAATAATAAAAACAATAAAATAAAAACAGAATAAAACTATTTTACTACAATAAGTTACTAGGAAATGCTTCACAACTTAGCGGCCCCCCTACGCGATAACTGTTTGATCAAAATATAACAACATACATTAAACTTAAAGGACCAAACCATATTATTTTCTAGTTTTTAAAAGTTTTTTTTGTCGGGGATTTTTTAAATTTTTAATTTAAGTTTTATGAGAACATCACTGGACGAATAATTCAGGGAATATAGAAAAAAGACAGAAAGGTTAAACTAAAAATATTGACAAAACAGATCTGTTGCTATTGTGTCCTAATAAAAAACCGATTGAACCAGCAAAACTTGCTGATTTGCAATCGATGTACAAGTTAATTCCTGAGGATAGTCTCCAATTTTATAAAGATTGAAGAGCTCAGAGGACATTATTTACGACTTTGATGGATTTGGTGAAGTACCAGATTTTGACGTGGGTGACGCAGAAGAACAATAACTTTATAATATTTTTTTACATTTTAGTTAATCTTTTTAACTATCACTGGTTTATTATTTTAATAAAAGGTTATTTTTTCTGTAGTTATTTATAAGTTTCCTAAAATATAGTATTATTAGGGTAAAAAAATAATAATAATGTTATTGGATCGTATTAGCAGAATCATCTCAATTTATTGGCCATACAAATTGGCTTTTTGCAAAAATGTTCCAAAAAGGTTTTTTTATAAAAATATGATCAAAAACTATCACTATACAAAAATCCAATACATGTAGACATAGGAAATTTACATTTCTATTAAATAATCCGTACAACTTTGTCAAAATAAATAACACAAAAAAGTATACCAATAATACACAAATTTGCGTTTATCTCAATTTGAACTCGGCGTAGAATGGAACGATTACGCAAAACAACGTCCATATCAAATTACCTGAGACCTGGGTACGTCCGTTGTTTGTACCCGGGTACCCGAAGTATCAAATATCCGGGTATACCCGGGTCCGGGTACCCGGGTAAAAACCCTACTCCACACACGGGGGCCAAGTCCGGGTTGGTGGAGGTTTAACCCTATTTTCAGAAGTTTTTCAAGCCGCCTATAAGGCAACTGACACGGCTTAACGAATGCCATCTAGTGATAGCAACCGACACCACGGCTTAACGTGCCTCGCGAAGCTCGCAAGCGGTCGAGAAAAATGCTACAAACATTCAAACCCATCTAAGTAATGACCGTACTTCAAGTCAGTTAACCTGCGCGTGTCGTAAATGGACCGTCAAAATATTAAATTTATAATATGCATGACATACCTACATAACTATTTGTCACATGCACTCTAACGAGAGACATGCATTTTAACAGATATACATAATAGAAAAAAATGAAAACGTGCGTTCTCAGCCAATTGTAACTGGAGCTTCTGGCTAATTGTCCTATTGATATTAATAATATGATAATAACAAAAGCCAAAAAATATATATCCATATGTCCCTTATTGTTACAACGACTCTGGATTTTATTGAATTTTATTTAATTTCTGGGGATAGATCAACAATCATAAAAACAAAGACATTTCCGCTACCCTCTTTGAATAACCTATTACTGACGATTTTGAAGCAGATGCTGTGAATTAAAATGAGCTACAATGAAAAGGCTTAAGGTGAAAAATATCCTTGTTGTCGGCATCCTCAATAGTATTGCTTTCCTTCTCCATCGGCCCGCATCCACGTCTAACGGTCCTTTTCTTTTTAATTTAGCTTAGACGAAACAGGTCATAAGTTGGAATGACATTTTTAACAATGCAGTCGAAATGTTTTCGTATGGCCATGATTTATGTGTTAAACCGTCAATGCGGAGCTTTTCGGCGCAGCGTTCGTTCTTTATTTACACACGGCAACTCTTTGAAATGAGCCAAGTTCAAACGCTGGGAAACAATGGAATATTTAATTTTATAGCACAATATTAAATCATTCCCTGCTCAAAGTGTTGATCCTAAATATTTTAAACTTTAGTTATTTATATCTGTTAACAGAAAATGTAAAAGCTTTTGAGGTCACGTTGTTGAGAAAACACCTGAATTTATTATGTACCAGTGGGTGCCCGCGACTTCGTCCGCGCTTTATTCCATATCCGGTGGGAATTTAAAAAAAACCGGACTTGTTTCTAGTCTACATCATAAAGAGAGCTTTTAATACAAAATTTCAGCTTCATGGGTGTAAGGGTTTGCGCTGGGTGTTGACGAATCAGGACTTTTCGTTTTATATGTATGTTTTTACCTTGTTTTTACATTAAAAGGGTTAGTCCTTTAATTTTGTTAATAGTACACGCGTGCATTGACTGAGAGTCGTTCGGTCATACGATAGAAACCAATACATATATTTATTAATAAAAGTGAAATGCTGTTCGTTGGTGAGCGCGTGACTTCAGAACGGCTGGCCTGTTATTGATAATTTTTGTTTTAAAATATTATTTATAGTTTGAATTAGGTTTTACGGAAGCAAAATAACCACCGCGCATCCTCAAAAAAATAGCAAACACGCTCTCCTCCCCCCCCATACACACACACCGATACACACACACACACACGATAGAGCTACACACTTTTATAAAATCTTTTATGCACTTGTTGTTATGCACTTAGTTATTTTATTGTGTTTCTTTACCTATAATATAATAAAACTGTAACGGGGCCGTGTCTGTACATGAAATATTTTTGGAAAATAATAACTGTGGTGGATATTACTAACGATACAGAGGCCAAAACAACAACTTTTGGAATTTTTGTCTGTCTGTCTGTCTGTCTGTCTGTCTGTATGTTCGCGCATCACGCAAAAACTACCAGGCCGATTTTGATGAAATTTTGTATGGTGGTTTCTTAAAGCCCGGGTTAACATATAGGATACTTTTTATCCCAGAAAATTCAAGAGTTCCCGTGGGAAAATCAAAAGTATTCATTTATAGAATGGCTCACCACGCAAATGTGGCTTGACCTATTACAATCAAATTTTACACGTTGATACCCTTATCGCGAACTAAAACTGGGACATTGTGAATCCCAAAAAAATTAGGGTTCCTACAGGAATGCAAAAAATTGTATCTTTAGAATGACTCAACGTAACAATATGAAACCTTTACATTGGGATGGGGTGTTTTGACCATCATTGTATAGTCGGGTATTCTTTATACCGGAAAACTAAAGAGGTCCCGTGGGAAATTATCTATCGATACTTACAATAATAACAATAGAGAACTTTTTTCTGTATATTAGCTGCACATACCAAACATTATAATCATAGTAGCAGAATGTCAATAGATGGCACTGCAGGGATAATAAAACGCGCTTAAGTTGTATTAAAACATTAAAATATTATTTCATACTTTTGAGTGGATTTCTTTTATGTATTTTTCAGCATACGCTACTTTAAACTCTGGAACTATAGTACGTAGTGATGTGTTTCATAGACGAACAGAGAGGTATTTTTTTACAGATTCCAATCGTGTAAAAAAAATAAAAACACGTAAATCGAGTTTAACATCTTTTAACAGGAGGCACAGATATGGGAACTCTTCTGACGGCGACTATTTGCGTGTGGCAGTTGCTCTCCGCCTGCAATATCGATATCTGTGAACCTCATCAATGTATTTGCGGGTCCTCGGTGGAGGCAATTGGCCATCACTCACTGAGTTGCAGTCGTGTTTGTAAAGATTACCACGTCACCAATTCCTTAATGACCTCACTCGGAGGGTACTGGTCTCGGCCAGATAGAATATTCCATCTTTGATGCAGCCGCGGACCGGGCTTTAGGCGATCTGATGGCAAAAGGCCGGAGGGTTTAAACAGGTGCTATGGCAGAGAGGAACGTGTCTGCTTTGAGAAGCCACTTTTTCTGCCTCACTCCTCACCCGTACGGTACTGCTGCTCAATTTGCGGTGAGTAAGAAGCATAATAAGTACTCGGTCTTGGAGGCAAATTACTGCTTTGTGCCGCTGGTCTGTGAGACAACCGGCTGCTGAACCCTCAGAGGCCTTTGCCTTCACAAAGAAGATTGGCCTTCGCCTTCGAGAGAGGAGATGTGACGTGAGGTCCTACCTGCTGCTAAGGTTGTCTATTGCCATCCAGCGCGGCAACGAGAAGTGCGTCTTGGGCTCCTTTGGAGCTGATACGACTCGAGGATTTGACCCATATTAATATTGTTAGGAAATTTTATTACTAGATTGATACCTATAATGATTTGAATTAGTTTTTTGATAATATTTCATCATATCAGTTTATATACGTCCCCACCAAGGGGCTCCACCTGCCCTGAGTTAGGGCGTACTGGCCTTAGACGATCACGCGGGCCCATTGCGGGTTGATTGACTTCACACATAAGCTTCGAATTTCTTCGCAGGCGTGTGCAGGTTTCCTCACGATGTTTTTCTCACCGTAAGAGCGTAGGATAAACGTACATACCAGTATGAAATCGATATTCGTATAGATATTGGTAAGTGGCAGGATTAGAACCACGGCAGGAGGTAGTGGCCCTAACCGATTTGCCACCGACGACGCTCTATATTTTATTTAAGATTTAGAAATCCTTACTTTATATTATAAATGTAAAAATGTGTTTGTTTGTTTGTTACCTATTCACACTTCAACACCTCTACCAATCTTGATGAAATTTGGCATGCAGGTAGCCTGTATCACTGGGAATGAAATAGTCAACCTTTTATCTGTGGAAATTATCATAGCCCGATGCAGTTCCTGAGGAAACTAAAACAATACTCTTTGTTCGTTTTATTTAAAATCGTAACGAAAAAATGGATTGGTGTGATTTTTAGCACAGAGATGAGGTGGAAAATGATATAATTTACTAATAAGTATATCCTGACATAGTTCCCGAGGGATCTGGGGACAACTGTTTTCTACGCTCGCGCACGTCGGTGGCGTCGCAACGGAGCAAAGGATTAAAGTGATTTTTTGTATAGAATTTGTTGAGGGGGTGGGAAGTGACAAAGACTGCTAATCCGAATAGCCCGATACAGTTCCTGAGGTACCTGGAGAAAACTCATGTCCACGCTTGCGAGCTGATTGCGGCTCGCGCACCACTCACCCTCAAAAAGAGTCATAAAAGCTATGTCCACGTGGGCGAAGCCGCGGGCAAAAGCTAGTGTTATATATTTAGAATGCAATCTGTAAAACAGGACATTTTCTAGAACGGACTGCATCATAATAATTTTAAAATGAAAATTGTAAGTGTAAATAAATAATTGTAAAATTTTATTAATAACATAATAAAATAAAATAAAAATAATCTAACAATTCCCTGGTCTTAAGTTTTAATCTGTTCACTCCACGACCCGAACAGCTTTTATGAGTAGATACTGGGGCTGGGGGTTTCGACAGAATACCAGCATTGTGGAGTGTGGACCCCCATCTAATAGTATGTATATCAGTCTCTGGTTCCCATTACACAGGGAATCCTACTTTGGGGCCAGATGACCATGTGTAATTTATTCGAAAATATTTATTTATTTTATTTATTTATCTACAACAATAATGCTGAGTCGACGCCTTTTCTGGACTACAGTTACTCTATTGTATTTCTAACAAGCAGTTGCCAGCGTGCAGCGTGCAGCGAGCAGCGTGGTGGGTGTCGGGGGTGTCGGGTTGCGTGGAAAGGGAGGGTAATGTTTTCGAGTGTATGTACCTATGTCTGTTTCTTTGGCTGAGCCTGTAGTCTAAATGGTTTGATGTACAGTGTAATCTCTCTTAAACGTCACTCGATATAACGATTCAGTCTTTGAAACGTCAAAATTTTCTGGCTCCAGTTGGTTTACTTTGACGCTAATTTCTCTCTGTATAACGAAAACTCTCAATAACGTCACAAAATGCCCGGTCCCTTGAGTGCCGCTATATAGAGTTTACACTGTATTTTGTAGTGCGAGGTGTTGTTAGATTCGTCTTGAGCCCGTGAGTGGCTAAGATACCTTTTTACCCGACTGTCCTAAATAGAGGGGTGATATTTTTTTGCAGTATGGTGAATATTATTTAGACGGAGCGAGCGCGAAGCCAGAGCGAAGCATCTCCGTATCAGCTTGGGCAAAAATGCTTTCGTTTGTTTGTCCGGCGTCTGTCCGGCTGTTCTCCTCTACAAGTCGCATTTCTCAACTAATTCTCGTGAAATTTTGTGAGCAGGTTCGATAATTATATGGAATATTTTTTTTATCGATTCAGATTTTGGACGTTTCAAAATGACGGAGCCGTGGGGGTTGAAAACAAAAAAAAACATAATACTTCAGTCATTTCGTAAAACACGAGAGGTCTTCGAATACTAGGGTCCACGTCACAAGTCTGTTACTCACGATCTAATATTATAATCCATCTATGTAATTCTAAATCAAAAGTTTATAAATTGTATAACAGAGATATAATTTGGTGATGTATCTACTCATACCTACCCTAACTATAACTATAACGAAGTTTTTTGCATCTTGATACTAGTCAATTCAGTGAGAGAGAATATTTTTTTAAAATAAAAGATTTCGACCACGTCCGTGGCGTAATGGTTAGTCCATTCGCTTCTCACCAAGAGGTCGCGGGTTCGATTCCCGGCGGGGAAAAAACTTAGTAAGACTCGGTTTGTTTGGTGGTATGGCATTTTCATAGCCCGCCTGGCTAGCTACCACCATCTTATCTAAGTGTTAACATCATTGATTTGTTCCGGCTTGAATATAAGATAGCCAGATCTCCATTGCATTGGAGAATCTTCGTGAAGCCCTCTTCTATCATCAGGTGAGATGACGCCACGTGGTTATCAAAAAAAATTAAATTGTAACAATCATTCGTTCGGAACGAAAAGGCATTGTAAAAGGTTAAAAAAAGTAATATAAAAAAGTGTAATAAAAGGTATTGTATTGTATTATGGGAAGTATTGGGGAAAGTTGTTCCGTTCAAAATATCACTTTTATATTAAAAAGCTAAAGGTGTAAAAAAGCTAGCTTAGATTTGATAACATTGCACCATCTGTGACAACATTTATCTAAATCAGCCTCATTACACAAATTAAGATCAAGTTCGTTCGAATAACGACTAGATTTTTGTGACAAAGGCTCCGTCGTGACAATTATTCTCTATTGAAATAGAAACAAGCCACTTTCTATAGCCTACGGTCCTTGACCATTCCGGAAAGTTTGGGACAAACAAACGAAGTTCAGTTATTTATAATGATGAGTTTTTTTTCTACAGTTCGTTCCGACGCGTGAGGATGAAATATTGTTATATTGGTAGCAATAAAAAGCACTTTGGCTTTATAATTTCTTCATGATTTTATAACTTTATGACCGCTTCGTGTTCCCAACGCAAGGGACGAGGCGTTTGGTTCCGAGAACTCATTTGTAAAACATCTCAGTCGTATAATTAATCTTAAATCAGATGTCATAGACATAAGTACTTAAATATCATATAATGAACTTTACAATCCATAGTTGCATGATAGAGATGATTAGGTAGTAGTTGTGAACAAAATAAGGCCAGTCAGCTAGGCCGAGGGAGGAGGCAGGTCTTTGGTCAGCTGTGCGTTACCTTAATTGTACCCAAAGCGGTACAGTGTCTGTGAAGAAGACAAATCCTTCCCGCGATACTGACTAATCGTCTATTTCTGGGCTATCGCATAGCCCCCCAACCTCAACCTGGATTTGGCGTAACGTAAAAAAACTATAGCATATACATACACGGTTGTATTGTAAATTAAATTGATATCTATCGCTTATATTTAAAGAGATGAAGTATGATAAAAAACAAGAAAGATTGCGGTCAAATTTATTAGCACATCAGAAAATGCTCGAGAAATTAACAAAAAAATACCAAATAACAAGTTCACGACACAAAAAATTATGCCTTATTTGAAAACTGCACACATGATATTATAGTCAATATTATACCGCAATCTTTCTTTTTACTACAAGCTTTTATTTAGTTTCACCTGTCCCGGTGTCTGTAATAAAATCCTGCAAGGTAAATTTGACCCCCTTCCCGGTTTCTCCTTGAGCTGAAATTTTGCATGTTCATACATGTATATCGCGTAACAATGCAATATTAAAAGCTTGTAGCTAAAAGTTTTTAGGTTTTTGAAATTATTTACGTTTTACTCATCTCTTTGTATAGCGGTATTATTTATTTAGAACCATACCATTGCTGTCGTTTTTCGCGTAACGCCTTAAGTCTTATATAAACTGCTACGCGGTGAGGTTGTTTGTAATGAATAAATAAATTGCCCCTAAAAGCCCAATAATGATGAGGATGATGAACAAAATTAAATTCATCATAGTAAATACAAGGACAAGTACACAGACTGATATAATTCCTAATTTAAAAATAAATACCTCAATTTATATACATTGAATAACATCCGTGTTGACTGTAGAGTTAGTTTAAGAAAGTTATACAAAATGAGCCTAGACTCAGCCTCGACTGCAAAAATTATAGACCTGTTTTAAATTACAATATCATGAAACAAAATTCAACCATAGAATAAACCTCAAATTTAAATAGAGTAAAAAAAGGTCATCTTAACATTCAATGAGTTGTAATTAATAATTTAAAATAAAGATAAGAAGAAAAATGTAAACCTCTTCTAAAAATTGATGCAAATAACTGAGATAAAGGAATAATATATTCTAGATAAAAATGTACAAAAAAAATTGAAATAATATATTATGATGCCATAGTTAAATCTATATGCAGTTAGATATGTTAATTAACTTTAAGTAATCTATAAACAAGCATCACATATATTAAATAAATCATTTCATTACGCTGAAACTGAACACGTACCTTGAAAAGAGTATCCTGTGAAGTATGGCGTCATGTTCAGCGTTGATACTGCCATTGACGTAGGTAAATGAGTAAACTGCAAAAGCAGAAAACTGGCGACTCCAAACAACAAATCAGCCCAACTAAACACATGCAAAAGTTCCGAAGTATCACTGTTTCAGTCTTTCACTATCACAGGTTGCAGACAGACATGATTACGTAGGTGAAAGGAGACCGTGTGTCTAATCCGTGTTACTTTGAAGACAGCCCAGTGCCCACTGACGTGTGATGTAAAGATGTATTTCGACTCTCAAGTGTAATCTTTCACAATCAACGGTGCAACAAAAAATGGTCAAACCGGCCGCCTTCGCAGCCTTCGAAACCCCGTCGTCTGATTGTTTGTCCCTTTCTGTCGCCCTGCTTGTTCCTCTAGCAGCCTCTTCACTGGCTTATAATTCTTCTTCTCCACAACAATTTTCTTCTAGATCTTTAGGTATATTCGAACTCATGAAATTCAGATTGCCATTATTATTTTTATCAGAGTTGTTTAATGTTTTTTCATAATTTGCCTGTACTTATTCACCTGTAAACCGGTGTTGGAACGAGACAGCATGAAGACTCAGGCACGGCATCTTCAAAGCGAGGAGCGCTTACATTAACAATGTGTGAGTCGCGCCTGAGTCGCTGTGCCGTGACGAAAAACACGAGGCGTGTTGCCACAACGATCTATGCCTGCGCGGGCCACTCATTGGTCAAATTTCGTTTAGGGCGGAGTTTGTGAGCACACCGAGATATTTGAGCATTGCGCTTGTGTGTGTTAATTGCATTGTCGTTCTGTGCTCGTGTTGGTCACAATTTTTATTCTGAACAAGAATATTGGGCATACGAATATATAAATTTTTGAACTTTCAGTACAAATGACAACACATCAGTATACAAATAATAAAATGAGTTAATTCATGCATTTGTTAAATTTAGAATTGTTTTATTTTTGAATAGTTTCATATACACGTAAGGTTATATACCTATATAAATCAAGAAAGAAAATTTGCTCATGTTTTATGTCAGTCACCGTTTTATATGAGGTAGGCTAAGACTCCATGGCCATACAGCCTTAACCGCGAGGCCGCAGGCCGAGTTCCGAGTAGGGCGGAGCCCGGAGTGCTCCCTTCAAGGCCAGGGGCCAAGCTCCGAGTAGGGCGAAGTGCAGAGCATCGCTCCTATAAGTTTAGAGACGTCATACATAACAAGACTTTAAAAGGAAAAAGAATAAAGAACATATTTTAACCGACTTCAGAAAAAGGAGGAGGTTTCTCAATTCGACCGTATATATATATCGTATGTGTGTTCGCGGATAACTTCGTCGTTTATGAACCGATTTTGTTGATTCTTTTTTTGTTGAAAAGAAGATATCCCAAGGCCGGTGCCATGATAAATACACCAGGATCTGATGATGGCATCCCAGAGAAATCAAGGGGAACCTTAGTTTCCTGTTTGAAGTAAATTTTTTTGTTCAAATTATTTAAAGCGATTCAATTCTCTTCGATGAGTAAACTTCAGTCTCGCGTCGGATCTCACACGCACACGTCCTAACTTTCTGCTTTTTTATATTTAGGTATTCGAATATTTGCCATTAATAACCATATCTAACTTTGTAAAAATTTTAACTGGCTAGGTGCCTATTAACTACGACGGTTCAAAAAGTACAGTTCTTTTAAGGTAGGACAGACGAACAGAACCCCTTTAGGTACGAAAAAGGACTAACATTTATTGTCGCTAAAACTGTAGTGCGATCTGATCACACCCAATGGTAAATATGGACTAATTTCATTTTCGTTGACTGATATTTGTGAATGTTCAATGATTTCTTACAGTTTTCTTTACAATATGCCCCGTCTTCCTGACCATACCTACCGATACGACCGCCTTTGCACGTTTTGAATGTTTTAACCGACTTCAAAAAAAGGAGTAGGTTTCTCAATTTAACCGTAGGTATATTTTTTTTATGTGTGTTCGCGTCGGTGGCGTAACGGTTACGACCACTAACTCCTGTCCGGGAGGCCGTGGTTCGAATCCTGCCACGTACCTATGTGTTTTCGAATTTCGGTTTCATATGTAGGTACGTTTATCCGACGCTCTTATGCGATAAGATGTATGTTCGCGGATAACTAAAGTGAATATAAAAACTTCATCGTTTATGAACCGATTTTCATGATTCTTTTTGTTCGAAAGGAGATATGCCAAGGGTGGTACCATGATAAGGAAACATGGATCGAATGATGGCATCCCAGAGAAATCGAGGGGAATCATAGTTTCCTGTTTGAAGTCGGTTTTATTTTGTTCAAAATTATTATTCGTAGTCGGTTAAAAACACCTGTTGGCCAATAGTTATTTAGCAGTTGTAATAAAATATGGTGTTATTGATCATACTTATCTCTCCGTCATTTTATTATCCCCAAAATAGAATCAATTCTAAAAAATCAACATGAAAATAAACTATGAAATCTGAAAAAAAACTATAAGCCAATAGCAACTTGAAAGTAGAAATAAAACAACATGGTCTTTCTGACCATACCTATCTATCCGTCATTTTATCAACCCCGAAATAGAATTAATCCTACAAATTCTGATTACACAACATGAAAAGAGATTACGAAATCTGAAAAAAAACCTATTAGCCAATATCCATTTGAGAGTTGCAATAAAAAGTGAGAGTGTGTAATTAAGGCCCTGCGCTGTGTTTCACTTAGATATTTCTAATCAATCCAACGCTTCAGCCACCAAGGCCGATTCCACAATCGGAGTTCAGTTGACCCTCCCTGCGCTGGCATTTGGAATGACGATCTAAGGAAATGGGGTGTATGATGCACCCAGAGCCCGCATGGATGACAAAAGTTTTTTGATAATTCAGGATGCTTTCTTTATAAAATTACTGTTAGGGTAGTATTAAAAAGTTGTATCCTTTTTACTAGGTATGTGAAAACAATCAGTTTAATCATATTCCTTAAATGATTTTAGGTATGTTAACTCAATGAATTATTACAAGTCACATGAAGTGACGTAATAATAAATGTCGTTAACTCAAACAAACGTAAGCGAATTGGAGAAGAAACAATGGATATTGAAACAGCTAACCGGTAGAAATCGACACCTCATTAACAGCCTCGCAACTTTTTAATTAAAAACTAACCAAACGGTCGGACGGGCTCTCGAACTTGCCTCACTCAGCCTCAGCCCCGCTTGCCTCATAAAGATAATGATTATTATACAAGACAAAACTTTAATCGAAGTGCGGCTTAATTTTCTGGAGACAATTAAAACTTTGATTTTAAAGGTCACGGACATTCTTTCGTAGTTAAAATGTATATTAAAAATAATCCTCCGACTTTATTAACTTTCTATTTTTTTTATTAACAATCCGCCTGAAAATGTTATCTTAATACCATTATAATATTCCACTTGAACTATGGGTCAGATATTTGGTTTTACAAAAGTCACTATACGTATTACAACAATAACCTCAAAAATAAATAAATTAACTTGTAGGAATCCAAAAACAGCGTTTGCTTATCCAACCAATTATCTTTGCTGTTGACACTTAACGGATCATTAGCGCTGTTCATACGCACGATGTGTATGCGCACCCAAGACAAAAAAGGCGACAAACGTGCGCTGAAATCGCGGCGCGTACGCTTCAGGCACCATTTGACGGCAAAGGCGCCGCCGCGCGCCGCTGAAACTGTCTGTGCAACGGCGATAATGGGCCGCACACGACGGCAAACAGACAGACAAGAATAAGCGTTGCAAGTGTGAACGCTCCTACATCTCTGTCTGTCTCGCTAGTATCTTGCAAGCTTTATTGTACTACAATTAAGAAAATCTTTGTGCATAGTTGAAAAGCTACATGAGACATCTTAGGGTCATTGCATCTTATTCGGAAGAATAGGAATTCGTTACTAATCCAAAGAGCACCAGGTAACTAGTATTTTCAAAATTATTAATGTAGTTATAAGGGGTTCCATAGTCCTTTCTAGTAACCTTTATACGATCGTTCTGTCCGTCTATCCGCCATAGACAGTTACAACGTAATACATAACTATTAAATTAATTATTATAATCAATAATAATTTTATAAAAATTTAGCACATAATTCTTTACACAATGTCTATCTATATTTACGAAATCCCAAAGTACGAAATCTTAATTCTGAATAATTAAAAAATGGTCAAGTGCGTGTCAGAACACGCGCAAAGTAAAGTTCAGTTGATTGTTCAAAAAATAAGTGTTTATTTCAAAAACAAAGTTATTTTTGCAGTGGGTATAGAGAATACGGAAAATCTATGAACTTTTTTATTAATGCAACGGTACATACCTATTAGTTTGGTAGACGATTACTCCTAAATTGAGAAAGGCTTCTTTCAAATAGTTGAATTACCCACTATTTTCAATATTTTTGATACACATATACAGGCTTTTATATGGATCAATAGGAAACCATGAATAGAGTACCTCAAGGGCTCTCAAAACACCCCAATGTTTTTTAAGACATTTGCGTTTAAATTTTCAGATCTTTTCTGGACTTTGAACGTCAGTTTGTAAAAAATCATCATACACCCAAACCAGAAAAAATTCTCATTTTATCAGCTTTTCGAAAAACATTATAAAGGAATAGCAAATTTGAAAAACCACAAGTTATTGGGAAAAAAAACAGAAAAGATGTGTGTAAATTTTGTGAAAACCGTGGACTTTCGCGGCACATACATGGGGGTGGGGGGGGGGGGGTTTATTCACAATTGATTTAGTTTATCGTTTTGAATAGCCCTTGAGGTACTCTATGAATGCTTTTCGTTAGTTCCATTTGAAACCCGGATCCCTGTATGTTTATATTTATCCACAATTGGTAATCACTTGGCATCATCTCGCCTAATGGTAATTGACGACGCGACGATGCCGGAGATGGAAGCGAGCTTAGATGCCTCAAGATTCTCCAACGCAATAGACAATAAATCAATATTTGGCGGCAAGACAGGATGGTAGAAGCAAGTTGCAGGACTTTTGCAATATACAATTATTACTATGACGTGTATTTTGTGCTACCGAGGTATCTATTAAGTGAATTTTACCTAAATAGGAACTTTCATCGAAAATTATTTTACAAATAGCTTATGCCCGCGGTTTTGTCCGTGTGTACATCGTTTTTATAACTGTCTTTGAGGGTGAGTGGCGCGCAAAGCGGCTCGCGAAAGAGGACATGAGTTTTCTCCATATCCCTTAAATAAATAAAATAAATAAGCTTTATTTCGGAAAAACAATATCCATAGTATATTAGTGTATTAGTAACAATATTGACTTATTATCTATGTTAGTCCCTATTTTATTGTTAGTAGAACGACAGAGATTTTATTTGCAGTTCATATTTATTTTATTTTTCCTATGACTAACCCCACCCAATGTTTTTGAATAGGGCAGTCAAACCTAGCAGCGATAGTCTCCAGGATACTGTTGTGACCGCTGCGTAGGCGTCGCAGCAAGGATGCAGCTTTCTTGCGCATAATAGCATGGAAGCCATCTGTATGTGCTTCCGCGAACATTCCTGATGCGCTGCAGCGCCACGGCAGTCCCAACAGCATCCTGAAGGCATTATTATATTGGACTCGTAGGACGCTGTAGGCTCGGCGCGAATATCTCACCCACAGACCACTCGAGTAAAATGATTGACAATACGCTTTGAAGAGTGTTATTTTTACTTCTTTTGTACATCGAGTGAATCTGCGAGCGAGCATATTGCTCCTCACCGACAACGCCCTACGCTCACGCTCAATATCCTCGTCGTCCCTGAGATCGCTCGTCACAACATGCCCAAGGTATTTGAATCTGTCCACCAGCTTCAATGCAACGCCATCGAGGAGGACTGGAGGTACATGATTTGGTTGTCTTTTACCTGATTTAAATACTAGTATTTCGCTCTTCTTCGAATTATACTTCAGTCCATGCGATTCTGCGTACTCGCTGCAAATAGACAGTAGCCTCCTCAACGCATTGATCGAGGGACTCAGCAGCACCATGTCGTCAGCATAGCTAATATTGTTGACACAGGTTTCGTCAATGAAGCATCCTACATGTGTGCTGCTGAGCCGCTCAAGAAGCTGGTTGACATACAGGTTAAACAGCAGGGGGGAGCTTAATCCACCCTGTCTCACGCCACACTCCATCAGGTACTCATCCGACAGAGCACCAGCCCATCTCACCTGGTTTGTCTGGTTTATATACCAATATTTTAGGAGGGAAGAGCACTCCGCCGGCACACCCGCGTCCCCCAGCTTTCCCCATAGGACATCGTATGAAACTAAATCAAAAGCTTTGGAAAGGTCGAGGAAACACGCGTATACCGGCGTCCTCCTCGCTGTATAATACTCGACAGTGTGCTTTAAGCTTAGAATGGCGCTTTCTGTGGACAATCCTGATCTGAACCCAAACTGGGCATCGTGCAGGCTCACCTTCTTTTGAAGTTCACCGTTCAGCAAACTGTCGAGCACTTTACCTATAGTTGTAGCAAGAGAAATAGGACGGTAGTTATCTCTGTCGGACGTGTCACCTGTCTTATTTTTTATTAGTATCTACATTGGGCTATATTTTGTAGTCTATTTCACTTCCCACCCCCTCAACCAATTCTGTACAAGAAATCACTTCAATTCGTTGCTCCGTTGCAACGCCGACGTGCGCGAGCGTGGAAATGAGTTTGGGAATTATATTTTTCGTCCTCAATTAAATAGATTCATCTGTATTTAATATTTTCGTTCTCAAATTGATAGATCTGTCATCGAATTGATAGATCTGTCATCAAATTGATAGAACTGTCATTAAAAAATACGTGTGGCACTCGGGGACTGCCGCGGTAAAGCTATTGCATGGTAACAAATCGAAAACTAGGGGGTAATCGGTCAAAAACAATAAATAAATGAGCGAGCGAAGCGAGCGATGTTAGGTTCGGTCAGGTTTGATTGATTTAACAGTCAAAGAGCCTCGCGAAGCTCCCCACCCTGGGTACAAAAGTACTTCGCAGCAGAAGAAATCATCGGAAGATGACCCCTAACAGGGGCGTAGCCCCCGCCCCCCGTTTCGAACATCAACAAACCTTCGGGATCCGAAGAGGATGTGGGAGTATCTGTAGGTCACCTTTGTTAGTAATTTTAGGCATTTCTTTGGCGACAGATCTACTATTTTGAGTACAAACTATATTATTTAGGAAATTTCAATTTTTTTATTTAGTGATCGAATCTATTTAATTGACAATCGATAAAAGACTTTTCTGGTGATAAATCTTTTCCTTTTGAGTATTGTTTTGGTGTTGTTTGATGACTTTACTTTGGCGACAGATCTACTATTTTGAGTACAAACTATACTATTTAGGGAATTTCATTTTTTTTATTTAGTGATCGAATCTATTTAATTGACAATCGATAAAATCATACCCAATGAGTTTCCCACAGATCTTAATTAGTAATTTATGTCATTTACCACCCCCCCTTCCCCCAACCATTTCTGTGCAAAAATTCACAACAATCCATTGTATCGTTGCGATGTTGAGTTACGTTGCGAGTATTTTTTCAGTTCCCTCAGGAACTGCATCGGACTAAGCTATTTTCAAGGGATAAAAAGTAGTCTATTTCTCACTGATACAAGCCACCTGCATGCCAAATTTCAACAAGATTGGTCGAGATATTTATCGAGATTTTCATCCTGCAGAAAAGAGATATCCGCGCAATCTATCAGATGCGATCACGTGAGTCGTTACAGAATAAGTTTAAAGAAATCAATATTTTAACTGTTGCTAGTCAATTTATATATGAAAACATCATGTACGTTCGTAAGAATTTGCATTTATTTCCTAAAAACAGTGACAGGCATAATTTGAATTTAAGAAATGTAAATAAAATAGATATAGCCTTTTCGAGACTGAGTAAGGTTAAAAAGTCATTTGTGGGGCAGTGTATAAGATTCTACAATAAAATTCCAGAAAATGTAACTAGTTTGTCAGAGAATAAATTCAAGACTCATGTCAAAAAAGTTTTGTGCTCCAGAGGATATTATAAAATAATAGAATAAGTAAATGACAAAGATATATATGTTGATTCTATATCAAATACCATTACCTGAGACTGTAATCTGAATCATGACATTATTTGTAATATACAATATTTTCTTTTTGTTTTGACTATTTAAAAGTGTGTGTAAACACCTATTTGAAATAAATTGTTTTTGATTTTTGATTTTGATATTGAAGCGTGAAAAGGTAACAAATAAACACATTTTCACATCCTACTAATATTATAAATGTGAAAGTTTGTATGTATGGATATATGTATTAATGTTTGTTACTCTTCCAAGCTCGGGATGAAACTTGGCACACCACACATATGAGTTCTTCTTCTTAATCTGAGGGGCGGGGGGGGGGCGGGGCCCCTGTCGTTGTATTAGCCACCATTTTCTTCTATCTTTTGCTCGTCCTGGAATAGGACATAGGCTACTTTTTACCCCGGGAAAACGTCTTATTCCCACGGGAAAATCGAAAACAACGCGGGCGTAGCCGCGGGCGGACGGCTAGTTTATAATATTACTATATTTTGCCAGCAACTTCGCTCGCGTGAACATAGTTTCTATGACTGTCGTCGAGGATGCGCAGAGCGCGAGCTGCAAGCGGCTTGCGAGCGTGGAGAAAAGTCGGCTATGTGTTAACTTTTAACTGACAACCTATACGTCTCACAGACGTCCCTGCTTTTAATTTAATAATTGTACGTCTCTTTGTCATCACCTCGGTGTTTGCGTAGGGAAGCTCATAGTGTCTCGCTTACGTCATATCGGTTTTTTATTCGTAAAAATATGCACAGAAAGAAGAATTAAACATCTATGTGTGGCGGAAAGACCCGCAGATGATGGAATGTTTTCAGAGCAGCCTCTGAAACTACGAAAACGGAATAGGCCTTTGAAAGATGAAAAAATATCTAAAAAAAAGTACTAAACACAAGTGACGTAATTTTTTTACTGTTCAACCAAGAGTCAATTTTTTGTTTGTTTTGTGCAATGGTTTAGTGAAGTAAATAATATATTTAAAGTTAATATGTTGATTCTTACGAATTTTAAGAAAATACGAGGACTATAGTGAAAACTAAAATTACGCAACTTTTGTGATCTCATTAACAAATGTTGATAGTATACCTGAAAATTGAAGTTGTTTTTTTTATTAGACCATACAATTCATTTTGAAAGTTTAAAGTATGATGTATACTTTAAACTTTCAAATATATACGCTACAGGAATTGAGCATGCCAATCTTTTTTTTACACTATTTCGTTTTTTGACATCTAGACGTAACTTCGTCGTTAGAACTAGGTACGAGTATATTAGGACAGGTCGTCAGCTAAAGGTTAATCCAAAACTTAATCTGTCTACCTACCAAATTTCATCCAGATCCGTTCAGCGATTCAGGCGTGAAAAGTAACAAACATCCATAAATACATACAAACTTTCACTATTATAATATAAGTAGGATTATATTATATGACGAAGTATGTATTGACTGCAGAACCCTAAATGATGTGTGGTCTGACACGCACTTGGCTGGTGTTTTGATTTCCATGCAGGTAAAGTTAATCCGCCTCCTTGGCGTAGGTAATGGTAGTTAGTCTATTAGCTTTATATCAGGAGGTCGCGGGCTCGATTAAACCAAACGTCCATATTAACAGCATTGATGTGTTCTGGCTGGGAGATAAGATAGCCATTCCTCTTTGCGTTGGGGAACCTTGGTAAACCCGCTTTAAACTTCGGCATCATCGTCACTTATCATCAGGTGAGATGATGCCAAGGGCTTAACAGTCGTGGATAAAAAAGTACCATTTTCAATATTATAAAAAGTTATAAGGTAGTGCACAAATAACATTACTGTTTGGCTTTTATTATTAAAGGTTTTTTTATTGAGATAACTATTATCATAGCCACCAATTAACAGTTTTGCGATGTGCATGTAGATCTATTATTTTTCATAAAAAAACATCATTCACATGTGAAACTGCATTAAAAAGGAAATAAAACCAATCAACCTAAAACAAAAGATCCGTCAGTAATGAATAGTTGGACGTGTCCAATCTGCGCAGGCGCGCCTCTACACTAGTGCGACCGATTATTATTTCAAATCACCGTAATACAGGGTGTATAACGGTCGACCTATTAAAAACTAAACATGTTTAAAAAAAAGTAAGTGTGTGGTTTTATGAAACCACGATAAAAGTGAAACTTTACAGAGGACGAAACGATCATGGCTGCTCTCGCTACGGTACAGAGGACGAAACGATCATACCGTCAGACGAAAGCGACCGTCACGCGACATGCAACACACAGACGAAAAAAATTGAGACGATGTAATAAAAGTTTCACTTTAAAATGTGCTGCGTCCCATACGATTAAGGTTACATTTTTCAGTCAGTTTTTGTGAAAAGTCGTTACAACTTTTTCATTGTGAACTAGCTTTGGCCCGCGGCTTTGCTCGCATGGATATCGATGGTGCGCGTTTTTTTAGTAACTTTCCCGGGCGTACGTGCAACAACTTTACGAAGGTTCAACGCAATCGGATGAAAGGAATGGCAGCGCATAAAATAAGAACAAACAAACATTGACTTTTTTATATATAAGATTTTTAACGTCATTTAGTAAACCTGTTAATGAATTAATCGTAAATATGAAATCGTTATAACAACTAAACATCTACTTACTCTCTTTCTGTTCACTCTACTCATAAACATCTACTTACTCTCCTTGGCTCTGCTGTTCACTCTACTCATAATTATCTACTTACTCTCCTTGGCTCTGCTGTTCACTCTACTCTTAAACATCTACTTACTCTCCTTGGCTCTGCTGTTCACTCTACTCATAAACATCTACTTACTCTCCTTGGCTCTGCTGTTCACTCTACTCATAATTATCTACTTACTCTCCTTGGCTCTGCTGTTCACTCTACTCATAATTATCTACTTACTCTCCTTGGCTCTGCTGTTCACTCTACTCATAAACATCTACTTACTCTCCTCGGCTCTTCTGTTCACTCTACTCATAAACATCTACTTACTCTCCTTGGCTCTGCTGTTCACTCTACTGATAAACATCTACTTACTCTCCTTGGCTCTGCTGTTCACTCTACTCATAAACATCTACTCACTCTCCTTGGCTCTGCTGTTCACTCTACTCATAAACATCTACTTACTCTCCTCGGCTCTTCTGTTCACTCTACTCATAAACATCTACTTACTCTCCTTTGCTCTGCTGTTCACTCTACTTATAAACATCTACTTACTCTCCTTGGCTCTGCTGTTCACTCTACTCATAAACATCTACTTACTCTCCTTGGCTCTTCTGTTCACTCTACTCATAAACATTTACTTACTCTCCTCGGTTCTGCTGTTCACTCTACTCATAAACATCTACTTACTCTCCTCGGCTCTTCTGTTCACTCTACTCATAAACATCTACTTACTCTCCTTGGCTCTTCTGTTCACTCTACTGATAAACATCTACTTACTCTCCTTGGCTCTGCTGTTCACTCTACTCATAAACATCTACTTACTCTCCTCGGCTCTTCTGTTCACTCTACTCATAAACATCTACTTACTCTCCTCGGCTGTTCTGTTTACTCTACTCATAAACATCTACTTACTCTCCTCGGCTGTTCTGTTTACTCTACTCATAAACATCTACTTTCTCTCCTTGGCTCTTCTGTTCACTCTACTCATAAACATCTACTTACTCTCCTTGGCTCTGCTGTTCACTCTACTCATAAACATCTACTTACTCTCCTCGGTTCTGCTGTTCACTCTACTCATAAACATCTACTTACTCTCCTCGGCTCTTCTGTTCACTCTACTCATAAACATCTACTTACTCTCCTTGGCTCTGCTGTTCACTCTACTCATAAAATGAAATTGAACAACTTTCCCCAGGGAACTTATTGATTTACTTTTATTTATTAGTATACTGTCGCGGTTCACAGACTGGTGAGGGCCCCGGCAGAATATCAGCGTTATGGGCATTCACCTATAACATATGCTGAGCCAGGGCCTTTTCACTGGCCTGGCACTAACTGCAATTTCATTGTATTTTATTGTATTTATTAGTAAGGCCGGTGAATAAACGGTTTATCTATCTATCTATCTTTAACTTTCAATACATAAACAAAATATTTTTATTCCAATTTTATGTTGCCTCCGAAAAAAAACCGGTTTCATTAGCGCATCCTGAATGTTAATATAAGAAAGGCCGGTGATTTCAATAACGCTCTGTACATTGGAGATGCGTAGATAAACCATAGTTGTTTGGCGCATGTAGACATCGCCTCGTGATTGTGACGCTAGTCGGTAGATACCTATGTACAAGAACAGGTTGTTCGGCGCCACGTGGCTTAGTACCAAAATAAAATAGAGGACCAAAAAAAAGGGTTAATTAAGAGTTTTTTTTAATTAATATATAAAAGCATTTAAAGAAACTGTTTTGATTTTTTTTTCTTTTCACTGGTTACTTTTTATGGTTTTTCAAATGTAAAAAGTGGTGACGTCACGGGCCTAAACAGTATGCAATTACGGCCCCATGACTAATTAATGTCAATCGATGAATAATTTAAAACGAATTTAATTATGTAAATAACTTTAGTTAACAAAAAACCTGGATTTGTATGAGAGCTACCTTATTAAGATTTTTCTTGGAACAACGGACTACCACATACTGTATTATAGTAGATCAAAATCGTTAGGATCATTTTTAATTTTAAAAAATCGGTTAAGTGTAAGCCGAACTAGCACTCCGAGGTTCCGTACCACCACATCTCTCCACACAACTACATAGTATAATGACTATGATACCTATACACATTACAAACAAAAGACATCAACGCAAGCGACAAAACTATGCTTTTTTTTTCATTCAGCTCTGACTCCATATCGCGAGTGTAACTCACACTTGGCCAATTATTATTATTACTTTATTCTTCTTAATTATTAGTACACCAAGTTTGACGCTAGTATATATTACCGCTTTTAAGATACCTACAGCTAAATCTAAAATACTTCTATAGACCTATAAAAACACGTTTTCTGTATGGAGACCCCCTCATTTTTTAACTTTTTCTGTTTTTTAGTATTTTTTTTCATAATGGCAACAGAAATACATGTTCTGTAAAAATTTCCAGCCTGCTGACGGACGGTCAGACGGACAGACAGCGGAGACTTAGTAAAAGGGTCCCTTTGGTCACCCGGTGAGTGTGCGGAACCCTAAAAATAATAACAGATTTTTTTAGTATGATGGCAACCCTAAAAAATCAAAATCTGGAAATTTTAAAAAATAACTGGAGATATTAAAAATAATATTGGCCTAACCACTTGGTTAGGGAGCTAGAGCACTGGACGGACGTACAGACACACACACACACACATTCACACTCATTTTTTATTTATTTATTTTGAGGACTCTATTAGTGTAAGATTCATTCCCCATCAAAATCTCAACTTCGACGTTTTATAAGATCACTGCTTCGTCGCTCGAAAGTGAAAACGGATATGCTATAGTCACTAAGTCTCCAAACAAAAACGTTCCAGCCGCTTCACCCGCGTATACTTGTACAGATAATGTATACAAAACCTTGTAAACATTTTACAAAGTCGAAAAGCTAAAGCTACGAGTATGTATCATTTATAAACCCATTGCTTTGCCCAAAGTAAAGATAATATCCGCAAAGCACTTTCGCGTAAGTACACTGAGCTTTCAGTGTGAGTGAAATTCAATACGATTTGGCATTTTGACCGATGCTTCCAATGTGAAAAGTTCACGTACCAATATTTTATTCAGAAGATAATATTCTAAAAGTTAAAGCAAGAAAGTAGGTATGGTCTCAAGTCATCCTTTCTGCCATCCACCGTTTAATTACATTTAATTCAAACCCCTTTTACGAGGCGGAATTCAAAAGGCCATACGTGCATGAGGATATTAATACGACGGATGGTAATCCAATCGTGTGGTTCATAACGTGGCCCACATGTCACAGCAACTGCAGGTCCCTTCCTGCTGCAATTAGTCCAATTTGTACCGCATTTGTGTTCAGAGGACATTTCACATTAGTCTCTACGTTTTGTGTGCATTTCTACGAGACGTCATTAACTACATATACGTACAATTAGTAGTAGTTTTATTAGTTCATTACATCTTTTTGCAAAATAGGACCCGAGTTCTAGCAATGGTGACTTCTGGGGACATCCCGTCACAGATAAACAATCTCTAGCGCTAGAGATCTCATGGAATGCTATTATGAAGTTCGCGATCAGCACACCTAGGTCACGCAATCTTCTAATGAACAATTTTAACTAACGACCAGCATAAAAAATTTAATAGCTTGACAAAAACCTAAAAAAAAATGAGTTTGAATGAGAGGATAAAGTTACACAAAATATTTTAGACACTCTCGAAGTCGGATGCAAGTTTTGCTTATGCTCTACCAGTGTCAGATCACTGACCCTTGAAATAGTTCTAGAGCTCGTAAAACAATGTTTCACAAAAAGCCACTGTCTATAGTGAAATTAAATGAAACTCGAACACAATAAAACTATAGAATAATAAATGGACGGAAACATCGAAATAGTGTTTGACGCTGCGTGTGAAGGGACCGCCCCACGTGAAAAACAAACACTCGTAAAAATGCCTCCAAATGACACGTAAAATTTTTCTACGTCACTATGAGATATTGTAATGATCCGTTACGAAAAATTATAATTTGTTAGTGGCACATGCAACAGGAGCATTAGCCGACATGTGGCGACGTGTTAGAGTCTATAATGGCGAGGAAAATCCCATTCACGCGGTGTGAATTGAATAAGTTAATGGGCCAACATGGAGACATAAAGTTAGTTTTAAAGAAGTGACAATAAGGATATGGAAAGGCTAATCAAAATGTCATCGACAGTTACAAAATTCTGTTTCATTGCTAATTAATTAACATTTTAATATTGACTATTGCGATATCTCGTGAAAGCTACTGGTAAAGAGGTCAAACGTAAACCGTAAAAACTAACTAACTATGCAAAAAAGGTCACGTCGGACGACCTTAACAGACTGTGACACCAGCTGCGTAAACTAGCCAAAGTAACATGCAAAGCAACGGACCCGTTGATGTCTATTCATCATATCAGCCGAAAAACGTCCACAGCTGGACAAAGGCCTCCAGAATTTCTACGACGACCGGTCCTGCGCTGCCCGCATCCAGCGGCTTCCCGCGATCGTCACCAGGTCGTTGGTCCACCGCGTGGGAGGCCTGTCTACGCTACGTTTTCCGGTGCGCGGTCGCCACTCGAGAACTTTACTACCCCAACGGCCATCTGTTTTACCAGCTATGTGCCTTGCCCACTGCCACTTTAGTTAAGCGATTCTGTGACCTATGTCGGTTACTTTGGTTCTCCTGCGGATCTCCTCGTTTCTGATTAGATCGCGTACGGAAATTCCAAGCTAGCTCGCTCCATTGCCCTGATGTCTATTATATTGCTGAAATATTCATTTCTCATACAATACGACATACTCTCATACGAGGTCGTCAAAATCTTACATCAACTACGCTCGTCTAATAGACTTCAGGAGAAACATTTTTTTTTATTCACAATTGGTAAACCCTTGACAACATCTCACCTGGTGGTAAGTGACGATGTTGCCGAAGACGAAAGCGGGCTTATCAAGATTCCCCAACGCAATGGGGAACTGGCCATCTTATCTTCATGCCGGAACACACCAATGATATCAACATTGATATTTGGCGGCAAGACTTAGATAAGATGGTGGTAGCTAGCCAGTCGGGCTTAGAAAATGCCCTACCACCAACCAAACCGAGTCTTACAATTGACCCTGCCGGAAATCGAACCCGCGACCTCCTGTGTAAAGCCAGTGAACTTTGCCTCTGAGCTACGGAGGCGGTTATAACATAAACATGAAGAAGCCTTGTTCAGTCCCTTCCAGCACCTCGAGTGTGTCGCATGGTTCGTTCCATATTTAACACATTTGACTTGTTTCCTCAAACACAGCGGCCGCGGGCGTGCGGCGGGCGGTACGATCACACACCTTTTTTGTTCCATTTTAAGTTTTTTTTTTATGTCGGCATCTTCTCGTGGCTAATGATTTAAATTAACATTCTCATATTTTCTTAATTTACTGTAAAGATGACATTTAGCGGCGCGGGCGTAGCGTTGGGACAGGTCGTGGTTTGGTAAGACTAGTGGAATTATACAAAATGAGTCTATCAAAAACTAATGTGATGAGGTTAGCACAATCAAATGAAGAATTTTGATATCAACCTTGTATTCTATGCAACCATCAGCATCAAATAAAGGCTTATAATATTTAACCTCCTTCTTCCCTATAGGTAGTAGGCTTTATGTACATCTATTTTTAACCGACTTCGAGGAAGTTCTTAACTTGACTGTATGCCTTTCCCGGTTTCTGCGCCGATTTTGATGATTCTTTTTTTAATTGATACCTTTTTTTTAAATTAACAGAAATCGAAAACAATGTATCGAAGTTGTAGGTACTCAGTTGTTGCGATTGAAGTCAGTTGTTAACGTGTTTGGCGTGCCCAGTTATTGTTCGAAGCGATAATGAAATGGATGACATAAACATAATCCTCCAAAATACCGACTATGTATCTAATAAATTCCTCAGTCAACTCTGAACAGCAAGCGATCGCCGAGCACACAAGCGTCTTACGTTTCCAACTGCAGGTCGCAAGGGAAAGTAGCTTTCGAACGGTTCACAAGCATCGAAGAACAATGCCAGCTGGCGAACGGGAAGTGTTGGGGTATTGCGATAATTTATGTAGGCAGTCCATTTAGGTACAGGTGCGATCAGCTGACTGCCATTACTGGAAATGTCATTTCAAGGTTGTTTTAGGAAATATACCTCTATACCGGTGAGATTACTTTGGAACCAAACTGTAGAGAGTATTCAGTGAAGGGGTTGCCTTGAATCGTAGAGTTTAGAAAACGATAATTCATACCCATTCAATATGTGCTATTATTTAAGCGGCGCTAATATAAAAAAAAACACCCAAAATCACACTCAGATGGAACTCCTGTAGGAATACAAACATTCACTTGTCGAGTGCATACTAGAGGCCATTCTTCGGTTCCACGCACAGATATACTGACACGAGTAGGCTCTCCTTTGACGCGCCCACTTGACAACTCCCAAGGCACCGTTCCATTTTGTTTTGACACACGCCGATCTGTCAAAAGACATGCCACTGGACATCATGGATATGTTTGTATTATAGAATTGTGTTGTGTATCCTTTAACTTGTGTATTTGTAATGAATGTGGTTCTTATTTTATTCAACTTGTTGTCGCATCAATGAGAGGCGCGATAATAGAAACGTGAGTCAGCGGAAAATAAATCAAAGTAAAGAAATTTATGGAACTGAAGGTATAAAAAAGGTTCGATGTAGTAGGAATTAATATTTAACAAATAATACCTACTTTTTTTACTTACGGGGGGGAAGAATAATATGTATTTAAAAACTAACGAAAGACTTCGCTATTTTTCCCTTCCTTTATGTAGTCCTAAAGGTACTTGTTCTATTGGTGGGTCTATGGCAAATCATATTTTAACCACGGTACCGTTTTTCACTTCTAGGTACTTACGTGTAACGGTAAAACAGAAAATGAAAATTTCAACAGAAAATTTTCTGTATTTTTTGATGTGTAACATCTTTGCTCTCGCTTTCCTGCAATTTGTGGGAGTGATTTCGTGAAATGGGACGGAAATGTGTCCCATGGGACGGAAATGTGTCCCATTTTAACAGGAAGTCGCGTTTTTTCAGGCTTTAAAAGCGCGGAAAAGGCAAAGGTATCTATGACCATACAGCCTAGTCTGTCGTATCTTTGCCGTCCTTTTTTCAGGCTTTAAAAGCGCGGAAAAGGCAAAGGTACCTATGACCATACAGCCTAGTCTGCCGTATCTTTGCCGTCC
Source organism: Coleophora flavipennella (assembly GCA_947284805.1). Lineage (NCBI taxonomy): Eukaryota > Metazoa > Arthropoda > Insecta > Lepidoptera > Coleophoridae > Coleophora > Coleophora flavipennella. The sequence goes on from OX369268.1 coordinate 842,414, forward strand.
TTTTATCAAGTATTTTGTCACATGTTACACATCATATGCGAGTACTGTAGGTCTCGCTCGAATTTTTTTTTATTCACAATTGGTAACCCCTTGACAACATCCCACCTGGTGGTAAGTGACGATGTTGCCGAAGATGAAAGCGGGCTTACCAAGATTCCCAAACGCAATGGGGAACTGGCTATCTTATCTTCATGCCGGATCACACCAATGATGATTTTTTTTAGATCAAAATAATTAAAAAGACATTAACAGCTGGCCTTCAAAAATTCGGCGTTTTCGCAGCTATGTATGACGCGCGCATCGAATCGCGCCAGGCAGTGCGCCGACGCAGGACAGTCGCAGGCGCGCGTAGCACAATGCGCGCTACAATGCGCGATAATTTGCATGACGGCTTTTTATCAGTACTGAGCGTTGAGACGTCGACGTGGTCGATGGAAGCAGCTGCAGTCTGGGTATATTTGACTTTAAGAACAGCAAAGAAACATTATGCTCTTTCCTTTACCTATATTTTAGAGTAACGTACCTCAAAATGAAAAAAAATCCTTATAGGACTTCGTTGTTCGTCCGTCTGTCTGTCTGTTAAGACCGTTTTATCTCAGACATGTGTAGGGGTATCAAGTTGTAAAAAAACCAAGCTTCTAATTCAACCCATTCACAAAAATGCGGCCTTTTATGCTGCATATTTTGACTTTCGCAAATAAATCAAAACCTATAGGGTACTTCCCGTTGACCTAAGTCATGAACCTCGGCAAAAAAGGTCTTATAGCACAAGTAAAGAAAAATTCCAAATATCGATAATTAACTTACATAATTTGCAGTTAGAGACTTGAGCGTGACGTAGGACTGTCAAAATATGGGAAGAAAATTTTTTCGAGTACAAAGTTATGTCTGTCTTTTATTTCGACTTATTTATGTCAATACACAACACAAATATATTGTTTAGGTTTACGGAACTCTCGACGCACGAGCCTGCGCTGCACTTGACGGGTTTTAGGGTATTTGACAGAATCTAAAATAATTATATTCTATTATTCTAAAATAAACAGCTGGTGCCGTTACCTCCTGTCCGGGAGATCGTGGTTCGAATCCTGCCACGTATGTGTTTTCGATTTTCATATGTACGTTTATCCGACGCTCTTACGGTGAAGGACAAAATCGTGAGGAAAACTGCATACGCCTGCGAAGAAACTCGAAGGTTGTGTGTGAAGTCGACCAACCCGCACTGGGCCCGTTTGGTCGACTAAGGCCCGATTGCTCTAATTCTGGTTAGGCTTGAGCTGTATGATGAAAATATACTATAAAATATTATTTACTAAACTGCTACAAAAGCACAAAACTTAATCATTTGTTATTTTTATCCATTTTCAATTTTTTATTTACTAAAATCACTAAATTGGTTCGTCAAAGGCAATTAATGAATGACGTCACAAGGTAGTTAACAACAAAAAATTTCAGAATAAATTGTCGTTTTGACAGTTGAAAAAAAGTTACCCAAATGACAATTAATACCGGATGGGTTAATTTATTTTATTTATTCGTATGACTTTCCGAGTCGCTTTTCTAAAAACAGAATAATAAATGGGTTAATAAAACTTTGTTTAATATCGAAGCAAAATAATGTTAACTATGTAAGTTATAATATATTAAAATAGACAGACATCATAATAATACAGTGAATATGAAATAGCGAAGGAGCGAAAATGTTTTTATCTGTGAAAACGGATGATAAACTAGATACGCGTTATTTAGAAAACATTTTGAAATTTGATTTGGCTCGCGAACTCAACCCGAAACGGCATCCATGGGAAAGTTAATCAAAAACCTCTTCTCCTTCAAAAAATAATGAAAGTTAAGTATATTAAATTATGTTGAAGGTCAACAGCGACTCTCCTGAAATTATCGTGGCATACTTACTATTCGTGGTGGTGGGGGTGGCTCGAAATGCATCTTATGTCTGTGATAAGGTGTGGTTTTTCAATAATGGGTTTGATTTCGATCACAACCTCCTTCGCCGAACCTGGGACCGGATTAAGCTGTCCATTGTAGGTAATCCTTACTAATATTGTAAATGTGAAAATATGTGTGTTGGTTTGTTACCTTTTAACGCTTCAAAATCTTGACCAATTTTAATGTAATTTGGCACGCTGGTAGCCTGTGTCACTGGAAAGGATATAGGCTACGTTTTATCCCATGAAAATAGCATAGTCCGATTCAATTCCTGAGGGAACTGAAACAATACTCTTTTTTAGGGATCCGTAACCAACGGGACCCTATTACTAAGACTTCGCTGTCCGTCCGTCTGTCTATCCGTCTGTTACCAGGCTGTATTTCATTAACAGACAGTTGAAAGTTTCACAGTGATTTATTTCTGTTAAATTAGAAAAAGTAAAAAAAATAGAAAAAGTAAAAAGATAATGGGTCTCCATACACAAAACGTGTTTTTTTTAAACGTGAATAAACTGGCGCCATATAGTTTGATGCTACGGAACCCTTTGTACTAGCGCCATCTAGTATGACGGTACGGAACCCTATGTGTGCGGTTCTGACACACACTTGGCCGGTTTTTTTAAAGGTTAGTTTCTTTAACATCACAACGGAATAATGGATTATACTGATTTTTTTTTGCACAGAGATGGTTGAGGAGGTGGGAAATGACTTATATAATTTACTAATTAGTTATTAGCATATCCTGTCATAGTTCCCAAGGGATCTGGGGAAAACTGATTTCTACGCTCGCGCATGTTGGCATCGCAACGGAGCAACGGATTGAAGTGATTTTTTGTATAGAATTGATTGAGAGAGTGGGAAGTGACATAGACTGCTAATCAGAATAGCCCGATATAGTTCCTGAGGGATCTGGAGAAAACTCATGTCAACGCTCGCGAGTCGCTCGCGCACCACTCACCCTCAAAGACAGTCATAAAAACGATATCCACGCAGGCGAAAGCTAGTCATAATATAAACTCATTCGCACTCTCCTTTTTTTCCAAATTTGAAAGTTCAGCAAGGAAAAAATAGTAAGCAAATAGTTTGTCAAGCCCCTAGTTGCACACTATACCTACAGAAATTATGCTGAAACTAAATTTACACACTTTTGAAGCTACACGTTTACTGCTTTTGGATTATAAATATCGTATTAACTTTCTCTTAAAATAGATCCATTCTACGTAGATACAAAATAGATGTAACGCTTCATTTATATGCAAAGCAAGAAACAGTGTGTTTAAAATACAACATAAATTATGCCTTATTTATACTATAGATCCCTTCTCAATCTCCCTACATACATGACTATTCCCAGTGATTTACTATTATTACTACTTATAGTAAATAAAAAGTGGTAGGGGAGCGTAGAGGTGGGGCGAGAACGAACGCTATTGTCATGTATGGTGTATGGTAGGGTCCGAAATAATGCATCGCTTGCAGCGACTTAGTAATGGATTCGCTTATGTCGCTCACACGCAGTGATACAAAATGATACTTCAGTGATAAAGTTTGGCTCTCAATACATCAGAGAGTACTAACAGAAATACCTACCTTTTATAAAAATACCGATACGAGTGGGTTTATATAAATAATGGTGCATAGCCGTAATTAATTTCAGTCCCATTGTTTCCGATAACTAGAATCTAACCTTCGAGGTGATCAATAACGGAGAACTTTGTGTGGTGGTATAATTATTGATAAAGTTTTGTTACAATTAAACCCTAAAATGGATTATACAACGGGCACGGCGTCTTCTATGAACAATATGAGACCAATCTTCGGCGCGTACGCTTTTCAAGGTAAGCTCCAAATTACTATGTATAGACCATTGACACGAAGGGGTCCAGAGAGATGAGAAAAAGACTCGATATGGTTAATTACAATATTCCCAGGCACCAATAAAATAAGCAATAATAACTCGGAATCAAAGAGCCGAAATCAATATCGGCTATTGCCTTAACAATAAAAATTGGGCACAGCGCATTACTTTTTCCATGGATGGTTCCGTAAAAATTTACGCTTAAAGTAAAACTAAATATTACTAAATAGTAACGTTTTCGCAGATTATGACGTGCTTTAAAGAAATGTCAAAATATGTAAGTATTTGTAATTAGGAATATAATCATTGTTAAGGAAAAAATAAAGAATGTTATAACGGAATACCAACAAACTCCCAACAAGCTCAGCATGGTCACATTCTCATTATCAACACGCGGAACTCTAAAAAATGGAGAAACCTTTCAAAGTGCCGCTTATTAACCTCTCATCGGCTCGACCGTAAAATGTAAACTCGATAAAGCCACCAATTAAAACTAAATATGAGAATCTCGACAGTCAAAGCGTGAGCCGCTATATCTGACACCGGCAAGCAACATTCTCCCAAAAATAAATCGCGTTTTTTGTTACCGGCCCAAGGTCGCCTACACAGCATGATTTTCGCCTTTTCTCAGCAACGATCAAAATCACCAATCACACCAAAATCTATTATAGACCTTATTAAAAAGCCTTAACGCATACGACCAACCGACCAACCTTACTAAAGAATACAGGACGGGGTAGGTGGTGATACTCGTAATAACAATGCTTTATGAAAAGGTTTAGCCAACTAATTTGTTTTTTCTTGGCTACTGTCGATCTCGGTAGCGTTGCAACCTTTTTTGTTGTGTTACTGTGGATCAATCAGTCAAAATAACAGTGTGATACTGCCTTTGATGCGAGGCCGGCCTGTTTTAATCTCAACTGATACGTGATTAGTTCACTGATGATGCAGCAAAGCCGAGTAACCGATCCGAAATTGAACGAGTTCGCTCTTCTTGTGGAATTAACTAAACCTTTTACACAGGTGGTTGAACTGTTTTATATTTCTACCAAACATTGTGGGTAATATTATTAATGCACTTGAAAAAGTCATTTAAGTGGAATAAATTAATTCGATACCTTTAATCATTTGTCGCTAAGCCGATTTGGATATTAATCGGAAAAAATATAATAGCGTAATAAATAAGCGTCGTATATTGTGAAAATGGGTATAATGAAAACTAATAAATGCATGTCCTGTGTGCCACGAAAGAAGAATATTTTTTTTTATTGAAAAAAGAAAAAAAAATATTTTTTCATTTGTTTAATGTAGTCTTAAGTTGAATTTCTTTCAGCAAATGTGTACAGTGTACAGAAGCAACCGCATAAAGCCTTGTGGTTTTCACGGAGTGCGGGTGATAAAACAAACGATGCCAGCGACATCGTAATGACCCTCCATCGTTTCACATCCACGTCGAAACGTCCAGCATACGTGTTTCTTCGTCAGCCGGACGGTTTTTGTAACATTTTTTGCGTTATCTGATTTTTGCACTCAACGACACAATAGATACAATCTGTTGATTTTGAAGCCTTTCGCCATAAAACAAACTGCTAATGACATTGTCTTTAAAAAAGAGCGTGAGCTTAAAATATGTACTCAATCTTTTCTGCCTGCAAAAACCTTACATAATTACAAAATACAATTAACTTTCAACAATAAAACCGATAAGACACACACCTGTTGCAAATTCAGAGCGACGTATCGATAGAGAAATAGAAAAATATTAATTGCGAATAATATTCAAGATAAAAACTAAATAGCCGTCAGTGTATAAAGCTTACAAAATATTCATGTTACTGGGATGGAATATTTTCATGGTATGTTCTTATCTAGTCAAATCTGCACTTAATCTGTGCCTAAAATGCGAAATTAATGTTTTATGAGAATTACATTTCTATTAGAAATTTTCTAGCCATTTTTGTAAATTTTAAATAAAATATAAAAAGTTTGTACTAGTGATATTGATGATGAAACCGTAAGTCAAACAATGAATACCATCCGAAAAATTGTAAAATCTAGACACACGGTAGTGTGTCCGCCAAGTTCGAAAAGAAAAAGGTGACACCGACCATGGGTTTTATTACACGATCTTTTTTACTAATTTCATTAATGTCGTGTTTAATTCAAGCTCTGTCTCTAAAGCAAAACTAAACGAAAGTTAACCTAATTGAAAAAAGAGTCCAAAGAGTTCTATATCAATTCTAAGAGAAGAACAAAGGTAATCGAGAACAACGTACGCACTTAATGAATTACATACAAATCAAACTATTTTGTTTCACCGAGGTGAACTTTTATTGTTAAAAACGCCATCGTAATTTTTTAACGTGAAACGTCATTTACTACCGACAAACAGGGTTATGAATCTTTCTGGCTATTGTAGAATTTTTTCGTTATATGTTCGTTCTTTTTACGTGCCGTATTTTGCGATACTTGCTCTTGGATCTTTTTGGTGAAGTTTCCTTTTGAAAATTTGTTTTTCTGGCGGAAAGTTAATTTTCTGGCAGATTGTCATCGCGCAGATTGAAAAATCTTGTTATTTTTTTTCGTTTCATTTAAAACAAATCAATTTTCATGTTGTCTGGAGTTTCAGTTCTACGTAGATTTTTTCTTTATTTCTTTGAGTGCTCTTAGTCATCGACTGTGCCCTCCACTTCTAGTAAAGTATGTAGCATCTTTTTTTACCGACTTCAAAAAGGAGGAGGTACTAAGTTCGACTGTATATATTTTTTTTAATGTACGTTCACCGATTTTTCCGTCAATTGTGGACCGATTTTCAAAATTCTTTTTACATTCGAAAGAGTATACTCCCGAGGGGGGTCCCATTGTCACCAAGTCAGGATCTGATGATGGGATCCCAGGGAAATCGAGGGCAACCCTTCAAAAATAATGAAAAATTTGAATTTTAAAGGCACTAATTACGTGAGTCATATGTTTTCTAAAGCTATTAAGGGAGCGTTCAAGTATTACGTAACGCAATTTTTGAAGATTTTTGACCCCCCCCCCCCCCCTCCCCCCACTGTAACGCTCCGTAACGTTTTTCTGTACCCCCCCACTCCCCTCTCTAAACGTTACGTAACACTCAAGTGATCATTTTTACCCTGAAGTCGCAAAAAGTTATGTTACAGTTTTTATTCTTGGTATAGTTTTAATTGCCTTATATAATAAAACAAGAGATTTTTAATTCGCAACACCTGCGTATTTTGTTTATTTTTTTATAAATTTTTGGCTTTACACACAATTGTTTTTCTCCTTCATTCTTTCGGCCTTCACCTTCAACTCTCGTATAACATCATTTATATGTTCTATAAACTTTTCTTTGTTTTTTAGTTTTTCTTTAGCCGTTTTCCAAATTTCGTTGGCATTTTTTTGACATAGTTGCGCTGGCAAGTCAGCACGAGAGGCTTTATAGGCCAAGAACAGCTGATGATACAAATCTCCTACTTTTGAGGACATTACAGTATGAACACTATGAACTCACTTTAATAACACCGACTACTGCATAACCACTAACGAATACTGACTACAAAAACAACATTAAATGACGTAAAATACAATCTAGGGATTCCCCGTGAATAGGATAAAAGAAAAGGTTTGCCAACATGCCAGAACAAATTAAAAATGAAGACCAGACTAATACAATCGAGGGATTCCCCGTAAAACGTAAAAGAAAAGGGTTGCCAATTTGGGAGTTTCAATTCCCTAATTTTTTATATAAAAAAAGAAATAATGTTACGTAACGTGTTGTAAGAAAGACCCCCTCCCGCCCCTGTAACGCATCGTAACTTTTTACGAGACCCCCCCCCCCCAAATTGCGTTACGTAATACTTTTTTTTTTTTTTTTTTTTTTTCAAATAGGTGTTTACACACACTTTTAAATAGTCAAAACAAAAAAAAATACAATAAAAATAAAAATAAAATTACAAATAATGTCATGATTCAGATTACAGTCTCAGGTAATGGTATTTGAGAATCAACATATATATCTTTGTCATTTACATAATCTATTATTTTATAATATCCTCTAGAGCACAAAACTTTTTTGACATGAGTCTTGAATTTATTCTCTGACAAACTAGTTACATTTTCTGGAATTTTATTGTAGAATCTTATACACTGCCCCACAAATGACTTTTTAACCTTACTCAGTCTCGAAAAGACTATGTCTATTTTATTTACATTTCTTAAATTCAAATTATGCCTGTCACTGTTTTTAGGAAATAAATGCAAATTCTTACGAACGTACATGATGTTTTCATATATAAATTGACTAGCAACAGTTAAAATATTGATTTCTTTGAACTTATTCTGTAACGAGTCACGTGATCGCATCTGATAGATTGCGCGGATTGCTCTTTTCTGCAGGATGAAAATAGTTTCTATATCAGCCGCATGCCCCCACAGTAATATGCCATAAGACATTATACTATGGAAGTAACTAAAATACACTAGTCTCGCAGTAACTTGAACGCTCCCTAAAATACTTGCGTCTGTTAGTCATATTCTCATGTTGATAAGCTGATGTAGGAAGGTACAACTCCTTAACGGTTAGAAGTTGCAGGAAAATTATTTTTAATGTCATACTTAAGTATATACGTAGGTATGGATAGGCCGATAGTTGTATTCCTTCAGGTTATTCAGATGAGCTGATGATGGACGATTTAACTCCTTAACTTTCATGCTGCTGAGATGATGATGGAAGCCACAGGACTCTGTATCTGTTAATGAAACGTATTATGATTTGATAATTCCTATTGGTAAGTATAGGTAATTGGATTTAACGTTGCTAGATTAAAAATAAATAAAATAAAAAAAAAGTTTAAAAAACTTATAACCGACTTCAAAATGAAACTCACTCAAAAGTATGAAATAATATTATTATACTTAAATACACAACATTAACCAACAAAAACGAAATCAAAGGAGGGTGGGTACGAATTAAATTAGGGGCTTGAAATTGTTGTTTGAGGTCGGTACCAGCATACTGTTACGTACGTATCAAATGTTTTAGATTCGATGGCATTGCTGACACCGACCTCAAAAAAAATTTAAGCCCCTAATTTAATTCGTACCCACCTTTGATTTCGTTATTGTTGGTTAATGTTGTGTATTTAAGTATAATAATATTATTTCATACTTTTGCGTGAGTTTCATTTTGAAGTTGGTTTTAAGTTTTTTAATCTTTTTTCCGTTCTATAACGTATTAACGCTTTTATCTCATTTTAGGGTTTTTGTTTATACCGGGCATCCCCACATGCTGCCAGTTCAGTCAGGTTGTGGTTATCTGCTTGAGCTGCCTGGTACCACAACTACCAGAGGACAGCAGTGTTCCCGATACTCTAGCTGTATTTCACCGTGTCGCCCTGATTTTCAGCAGTACAGCGGCTGCGAGCCACCCCCGTTTTCCTACCTATCATGCACCATCGCAGGGCGGTAACTAATCTTGATTTTTTTAACAATTACTAACGTTGTCATTTCACTGCTGTCTAAGATTAGATATTATTAATTTGGTCATGACTTGAAAACAAATTTTGCTTTATTTGGTTATATTTTTACAAGGTAAAAAAAATCAACACATGCAGCCACGTACGAACGGAGTATCTTTATATCTATAAAATTTCTCCTTCACATAACTGATTCAAAAATTCCCATTAGGCAACGTTACCACTTGAATAAATTATCTATTGTACTCTTTTTTTATCTTTTAAGTTTCATAGTTGGCGTGCGATGATAATCCTTTCTATTAATGTAATAGCCTTCAAATCCTTATTCAACTATATTTGCCTGCGACTCGGGCTAACAAATGTCACTCGTTTGTTAATTACCTTTTTAACACCTAACTAAAACCTTTCCACCTTCTTGCCTTTTTCTTTTTTCCAAAATCAGGTTTCATACCAAAATGTTTCGTATTTGTAGTAGTCTGTTTTCTCGGATATTTTTATTGTATTTAAACCCGATTTTGTTATCCTTTTGGCGCTTTAAAAGTAGCAAAATCGGGATAAAATACAAAAAAGTCATTGAGAAAACCGATTGCTTTAAATACGTAAAATTTTGGCGTGAAACCTAATTTTTGAAGAAAGAAAAAGGCAACACGGTGAAAAGGTAAAAAAATAACTAGAATAAGGATTATATTTAAAGAAAATTATTATCATGCACGCCAACTATGAAACTTAAAAGATAAAATTGAGTACAATAGGAAATTTATCCAAGTGGGAACGTTGCTTTATTGGAATTTATGAATCAGTTATGTCAAAGGCGAATTTAATAGATATAAAGCTACCCCGTACGCACATGACTGCATGTGTTGATTTTTTACCTTTTTTAAAAATATAAAAAATGCTGCAAGGAATATATTGTAGCATTTAGTTAGGCATAACCTTTTCATACACTTTACTAAGAACTGGCAGAGCGCAGAAACTGGTCTGTAGTTGCCCGGATCAGTTTTTAAAGGTCTTCGGTTCTTTTCACTATAAGAGATTTAAAAGTTTTTACAATAGTTTGTGGTACAATTACTCTGAAGTAGAATTCTTGATCACAAATAGTAACATTATCCTTTAGCAACCTTTGAGCATACATAGGTGATGAGTTTAAGGTTTCAGTAGTCTTAAGTGGAATATTTGTAAAAAAAGGCTAGAACAAACAGTCAAGAAAGAGATCAATCGACGAATCCAACTTGGCAAAAAAATCACCCCCAATTTATGTGTTGGGGAGGTAGCCTGAAAAACACGTTCTTACAGATTTTATTCTTGATCTTTATAGAGATTACAGATTAGTGTAACCATATCGAATATCCGCTTTATGGCTGTAATGGACTTTGAGAAAAATGGCTGTGACATACCGACAGATAGACAGACAGATGGACATGATGAAACTATAATGGTTTCTAGTTTGACTACGGAATCCCAAAAATATCATCATTATCATCAAATCAGCCGAAAAACGTCCACTGCTGGACAAAGGCCTCCCCCAAGGATTTCCACGACGACCGGTCCCGCGTCGCCCGCATCCACCGGCTTTCCGCGATCTTCACCAGGTCGTCGGTCCACCGCGTGGGAGGCCTGCCTACGCTCCGTTTTCCGGATCATTTAACGTGTATGCAAAATTGCAGCTCAATCGGAAACCGGAAAGTGGTTCTAATTTAGATTCGATGATTTATCCAAATGTAACAAACATACTAACATGGCAAAATAATATAAAGCTCGAAATACAATAGGACTTGGTGTACAAAGTTGGACTAACTGCTGACGGATTTGGCGATTTGAATAAATAAATTGATTTATTCCAAAGAGTGTTTTTTTTATTAAATTTGTAAAGGAGAATACTAATGTCATGTAATGTAATGTTTTACTTTGTATTCGTTCATCTACTTGATTACAAGATTTTATGTAACTTGTAATGGTCGTATGTACGTAAGTATGTAAGTTAAGTGGCAGTGGGCGGGGCACATAGCCCGTACAACAAATGGCCGTTGGGGCAGTAAAGTTCTCGAGTGGTGACCGCGCACCGGAAAACGTAGCGTAGGAAGGCCTACTCCCATATGGTGGACCGATGACCTGGTGAAGGTCGCGGGAAGCCGCTGGATGCGAGCGGCGCAGAACCGGCCGTCGTCGTGGACATCCTTGGGGGAGGCCTATGTCCAGCAGTGGATGTCCTTCGGCTGATATGATGAAGTATGTAAGTTATGCGCTTTATAATTGGCAAGCTAAACTTGATTCACTACTCGGATTAGCTGACATTTTAGATACGTTTGGTTTGGTTGGATGACAACGCACGGTTATCTAAGTGACGTCTTCACACGAATCCCGAAGATGGCGGAGCATTTATTTTTGAGCACCTCTATGATATGGGTATCAAATGAAAAGATTTGCTGGGAATAATACAAAACAATAAAAATTACTTTCATATAAGCTTGTACCTCAAAGTTTTTAGGTTTTTATTTATGATAGATAAGATAAGGCAGCATGGGCTTTGGCGACCTCTATTTCCCTATAAAACACATAAGCGAGGATTGCAAGTTGCTACTCCACTTTATCGAAAAGATATCAACGAAGATGTGTTGTTGTGTAACTAGTAACTGATTTCACTGTTTAGAACATACCGGATTGTGTGATTGTGCAGCCACACTGTGCATACTCTCTCGAGTGTACCTCTACACAGGATTATTATTGGCAGACCAAGAATCACAAATACTAATAATATGTTAAAAAGAAATAAATTAAGAATCTAATCTATATTTAATTATAGCCCAAAATCAGAAATGGTAACAAAAAGTAAAAAACCGGCCAAGTGCGAGTCGGGCTTCCACACCGAGGGTTTCGTACCATCACAAAATATATTTCTGATGTGTATTTTTTTTAAATCCACAATTAATAAGCCCTACATTTACGAAAAACAATTCGAATTAAAGGAAAAAAATATTTTTTGTAGTTGAAAAAGTTCCTCCATACATCGACATACGTCACGCTCAATTTTCCATCTGCAAATGTAAGTTTGTAATCACAAAAAAATTTAATTTGAGGGAGTAAAAGTACAAATACACGATTCTCGGATTTTCCCTTTACTTGTGCTGTGAGACCTTGCTTCTTGCCAAATTTCATGATTCTAGGTAAGGGACGTATCCTATAGGTTTCGATTTACTTGCGAGTGTCCAAATATTTATTTTATTTTTTTTAAGGAAAACTAGGTTATATAATATAATTAAATTTCAATTAGATATATAAAATATTCGACTTTTGGTTACAGATAAATGAGTTTCGAACAGAAGCAGTACAACAATAATGTGAAAAATAATAGTGAACCAACCAGGAAGAAAAAAAAAGACCTAATTAAAAAAAGTAAAATCAGTTCTTTGCAATAAAAAAACAAAAAAAAGTGATACCCTAAGACGTTGATTGAAATTGAGACTTAAAGAAGTCACTATTGTATACGCGTTTCAAAGTATTCGGACTAAAGCAAAATAAATTAAAAACGATCTTGACAGACGGACAGACGAAAAAGGAAGTGACCTATACGGGTTACTTTTTTTTACTTTTGAAGTACGAAGTACTAACAATATTTTTAATACATTTTCAAAAGTATTTTATAGTTACAATGTTAGCATTTATTTTGCTCCTAACATAAAGACGCCCCACGAAAATGCAATCCTATCAAAAACTTTTGACGTGATAACGCCTTATAAATTGATGAACGCCGGCTGCACTCACGAAAATGTGTCACGTCCCGCCTGAGCCGAGCGTGCAAGCGAGAGCCCGGGACAAGCGATAGAGAGGCACGATCGGCCTAAGCGTTCGGCTTGTGACACGTTATCACGTTCGGCTTGTGACACGTTATCACGTAAAATTGTCGTCCGTAAACCGACATTACAGACAACCAGTTTTTTTTTATCAAAAAATTTGCACTCACGTAGTTCTCTTTCAATCATATACAGAAAAAACAATCGAAAACCTAAAAAAAATTAGGTACAAGCTTTTAATATTGAATTTTCACGCGATATACATATGCATGCAAAATTTCAGCTCAATTGAAAACCGGGAAGTGGGTCAAATTTTAATTGCAAGATTTCATTACAGACACCGGGACGGGTGAGACTAAAAAATAAAAGCTTGTACTAATTAAATATATTTATCTGACTTGGCAATCACGAAATGTAAAGAGATCCTATACAACTACCATCAGGTGAGATGATGCCAAGGGCTTACCAATCGAAAAAAGGCGGTTGTCTGTAAGGTCGATTTACGGACGGTCGTCGTTTTTGATTTATTTTGCATTAGTCCGAATACCTTGAAACGCGTATACAAAGTGACTTCTTTGATTCTCAATCTCAAACAACGCAGTTAATCTTAGGATATCACTTACTTTTTTTCTGTTTTTTTATTGCAAAGAACTGATTTAACTTTTTTGATAAGGTATTTTTTTCTCTTTATGTTTGTTGCACTATTATTTTTCACATTATTGTTGTACTGCTACTGTTCGAAACTGTATCCATATGGCGTATGTCCAACTAATTTATATGTAACCTAAACGCGAACATTTTTCTTTGTTCCATGTCTAATTGAAATTTAAATATATTATGTAACCTAGTTTTCCTTAAAAATAAATAAAATAAATATTTGGACACTCGCAAGTAACTCGAAACCTATAGGGTACGTCCCTTACCTAGAAAAATGAAATTTGGCAAGAAGCAAGGTCTCACAGAACAAGTAAAGGGAAAATCCGAGAATCGTTGATTTGTAGTGTTATTCCCTCAAATTTAATTTTTTTGCGATTACAAACTTACATTTGCAGATGGAAAATTGACCGTGACGTATGTCGATGTATGGAGTAACTTTTTTCAACAACAAAGTTAAGTTTTTCCTTTAATTAGAATTGTTTTTTGTAAATGTAGGGCTTATTAATAATAATTGTAGATTTAAAATAAATACACATCAGAAATATATTTTGTGATGGCACGAAGCCGGTTTTCTACTTTTTGTTACTATTTCTAATTTTGGGCTATAATTAAATGTAGTTTCTTAATTTATTTCTTTTTAACATATTATTAATTGATAAGTACTTAGTAAGCGTAGTGTTCATTCTTGATTTGTGATTCTTGGTCTGCCAATAATAATCCTGTGTAGAGGTACACTCGAGAGAGTATGCACAGTGTGGCTGCACAATCACACAATCCGGTATGTTCTAAACAGTGAAATCAGTTATTAATTACACAACAACACGTCCTCGTTGATATCTTTTCGATAAAGTGGAGTAGCAACTTGCAATCCTCGCTTATGTGTTTTATAGGGAAATAGAGGTCGCCAAAGTCCATGCTGCCTTATCTTATCTTTCGTAAATTAAAAAAAACCTAAAAACTTTGAGGTACAAGCTTATATATGAAAGTAATTTATATTATTTCGTATTCTTCTCAGATACCCATATCATAGAGATGCACTAAAATTAATGGTCCGCCATGTTAAGGATTCCGCCATATTGGATTTAGACTGACGTCACTTAGATAATTGTGCATTGTCGTCCAACCAAACCAAACGTGTATCCAAAATGTCAGCTAATCCGGGAAGTAGATCAAATTTAGCTTGCCAATTATAAAGCGCATAACTTACATACTTCATCATATCAGCCGAAGGACATCCACTGCTGGACAAAGGCCTCCCACAAGGATTTCCACAACGACGGCCGGTTCTGCGCTGCCCGCATCCAGCGGCTTCCCGCGACCTTCAACGGGTCATCGGTCCACCGAGTGGGAGTAGGCCTGCCTACGCTACGTTTTCCGGTGCGCGGTCGCCACTCGAGAACTTTACTGCCCCAACTGCCATTTGTTGTACGGGCTATGTGCCCCGCCCACTGCCACTTAACTTACATACTTACGTACATACGACCATTACAAGTTAAATAAAATCTTGTAATAAAGCAGATGAACGAATACAAAGTAGAACATTACATTACATGGCATAAGTATTTTCCTTTATTTACAGATTTAATACAAAGACCACACTGTGGAATAAATCGATTTATTTATTCAAATCAATCCGTCAGCAGTTCGTCTAACTTTGTACAGCAAGTCCTATTGCATTACAAGCTTTATATTATTTTTCCGTGTTAGTATGTTTGTTAGATTGGGATAAATCTTGGAAACTAAATTAGAATCTTTCCCGGTTTCCGATTGAGCTGAAATTTTTCATACACGTTAAATGATCCGGAAAACGGAGCGTAGGCAGGCTTCCCACGCGGAGGACCGACAACCTAGTAAAGATCGCGGGAAGCCGGTGGATGCGGGCGACGCGGGCCCGGTCGTCGTGGTAATCCTTGGGGGAGGCCTTTGTGAAGCAGTGGACGTTTTTCGGCTGATTTGAATATGATGATGATATTTTTAACCGGGAAGTGGGTCAAATTTTAATTGCAAGATTTCATTACAGACACGGGGACGGGTGTACTAAAAAATAAAAACTTGTAATAATAAAATATATTTATCTGACTTGCCAATCACGAAATGTAAAGAGATCCTATACAACTACCATAGGGTGAGATGAAGCCAAGGGCTTACCAATCGTGGATAAAAAAGCGGTTGTCTGTAATGTCGGTTTACGGACGATAATTGTACGTGATAACGTCATAACAAAATATTGATGAAAATATACAGAATTTGACAGTCAACATGACCTAAAACCACACTGTTTTTGTATGTATGTAACGCAACTACTTCGCCGATTTTTTTTATTGACAGGGTAGTCCCATATAAATTTTATCAAAATTTAGAAAATTTACAAGCACAAATGTACATAAGAAAATCGTACTTGTTCATCGCGATGGAAGTCGTTTTTTAAGCGCGCTCAGCGTGGTTTATTTTGTTAGTTTTCATTTTTCCAATTGTGAAAAAAAAAATTAGAAACATGCGAGCTTCGAGTTAAATGTGTAAACTGAAAATACAAGAACCTAATGCCTTAAAACGCCACAAAATACTCTTCAGAGGTTGTTCCATTTCATCATACTCGAGGGACAAACGCCTACATGTCACAGAAGTGTTTGTTCTCTTCTTCAAAAAGGGCGACAACACCCTTCTGAAGAACTATAGAACCATCTTACTGCTGAGCCATGTCTACAAGCTGTTTTCGAGAGTCATTACGAATTGTCTAACACGCAGGTTTGACGACTTCCAGCCTCTCGAACAAGCCGGCTTCCAAAAATCCTTTAGTACCATAGACCACATTAATACGCAGCGACAGATTATATAGAAGACCGAAGAATACAATCAGCCACTACGCTTGGCGTTTGTAGAAAGCCTTTGATTCGGTCGAGACCTGGGACGTCTACAGTCTCCTCAGCGGTTCCGAATTGACTATCGATATATCGAGGTGTTGGAGTGTTTGTATGAAAGCGCCACCATGTTGGTTCGCCTCCTAGACCAGAATTCAAAACCTATCCGGCTGCAGCGAGGGGTAGGGCAGGAAGACGTTATATCATCGAAACTATTCACCACCGCCCTGGAAGATGTATTCAGGCTTCTGGACTGAGTTGGACTAACCGCCTCCGTAGCTCAGAGGCAAAGTTCACTGGCTTTACACAGGAGGTCGCGGGTTCGATTCCCGGCGTGGTCAATTGTAAGACTCAGTTTGGTTAGTGGTAGGGCATTTCCTCATCTCGCCTGGCTAGCTACCACCATATTATCTAAGTCTTGCCGCCAAATATCAATTTTGATATCATTGGTGTGTTCCGGCATGAAGATAAGATAGCCAGTTCCCCATTGCATTGGGAATTCTTGGTAAGCCCGCTTCCATCTTCGGCAACATCGTCACTTACCACCAGGTGAGAGGTTGTCAAGGGTTTACCAATTGTGAATAAAAACAAATAAAAAAGGACTCCTCATTAAATCAACGGCAAGTACATCACCCACCTTCGATTCACTGACGATATCATGATCATGGCTGAGACCCTGGAAGACCTAGGTATAATGCTCGATGGCTTCAATAGTGCCTCTGAACATGTGGGTCCTTGAATGAACATGGACAAGACGAAAATTATGTGTCAAAGTCCGTGTCGTACTCTTCTGAAGGTTGAAAAATATGTACAAACAGTCAAATTAGGCTTACTTCGAGAAAGATGGATCTTCGAATCCAACTCAATCGGGCAACGGCAGCGTTCGGGAAGCTTTGCAATATCTTCACGTCTTAAATACCGCAGTGTCTTAAGACTAACATCTTTGACGAGTGTGTGTTACTAACGATGAGATACAAAACTGAGACATAGTCGCTTATTATGGGCCTCATAAGAAGGCTCAAGGTCACCCAAATTGCTATGGAGTTCGGAGTTTTTCCCTACGCGATCAATCCAGAAATAAGAAGATCCGCAGGAAAACCAATGTAACCGACATAGCTCACAGAAGTACAAAACTTAAGTGGCAGTGGGCATAAAACAGATGGAAGGTGGAGTAGTAAAGTTCTTGAGTGGCAACCGCGCACCTGAAGACGTAGTGAAGGCATGCCTCCTATACAGTGCGGGGTGATGCGAGCAGCGCAGGACTGGTTCTCGTGGAAATCCTTGCGGGAGGCATTTGTCCAGCAGTGGAACGTTTCCGGCTAATATGATGACTTTGATGCCTTTAAATTATCGAGATATTTTTGTGTAATTGTCTAAGTTTTTCGCCTAAATTTGGTTTCTACATTAATAAGATTTCTTCCTAAATTTGTACAGACAGAAAAAAAACTTGATGTTTTTATTTCAGTTTCCGTATTTGTCTTAAATTAATATGGAAGATACGGTCTCAACTTGAAATACCTATTTACGTTTTGTTCTTCGACAATCATCTGCAGAAGATAAAGTGATACAAAAAATTGAAATAATTACCATGATAATATTCATAACGAATTTGCATTTGCATTGAAATAAAATAACGTCAGGTGGAGCAGCACACGCGACAAGAATACTAAAGCCACTCATTAGACCAAGGAAGAAAATATTTTTGTTTAATCTACGTAGAAGGAAGACCATATACCTACAATACTTACCACTATCTGAAGTAAGGTCTTTTAACTAAATTTATTTTAATCAAAACTCCAAGCAATCAAACTTATTTATTACTTAATATTAATTTATTTATTAGTAAAGTTATTATTATGTTAGTAAGTAGTATAGCTGTACTGGTATTAAGTAGGATAGTTAGTATTCTTTGCTATCGTTATTAAATCATGAACAGCACCAGTAGTTCAGTGTCTACCACAAGTCAAACAGAAAAGTTATAAAATTGGTTCATTTGCTTGAAAAATGTGCAGGAACTTTGTCATCAAGATTAATTTTCTTATCGACCATCAGAGCGTTGGAGCCTCCAAGCGGAGATTTCGATGTCACATATTACTAACAGAGGAATGCAGATAATAGGTGAAAAAGTGTAAAATTCCGTTCGCGCTTCGCCGCCATCGGCTGATTGAGTTATAAGCTATGATGGCCATTCCATTTTGTTTTTGCACCGTTTTTCGCCTGAATGCCATGTGGCGAGGGCTGGACTCATATTTAATATACATTAACTCGGACCTCAATCTTTGATTTCTGCTTTCTTGCTGCGCCTGCTTCTATAGGGGAATGCGTGTCTTGTTTATTTTGATTTGTCGCCTTTGATATATGGATCGTTTTTGTTATTACATGAAATACATCATTATGGATGACTGGGAACTTGATTACTTTGCTTTCAAGTCGAATCTTGTATTTAGAGTTATTGTGTGAACGTAGACTTGTAATGTTCTGTCTTCATTAAGTTGGTTTCTTTTTTCTTCAGCCAATTATTACACTATGAGTGATCATATCCAATCTTATTTAGATAGGAAGATGTTTTTAACATATTTTTATGTTGTACCTATAAGAATTTAACATATTTTATGTCGTGCTTACCTATTCGACTTAAAAAAAATTATATCGTACCTATACGACTTTAACATATTTTTATGTTGTACCTATACTATGACTTTGTTTATTGTTTAAATAAAGTGAAACAAAGAAGGAGTCGTACCTGTTGATGCATGTCTAATTCAGACAGTTATTTATTAATGTCACACTATTATTTATTATGTTCCAAAAGCAAATGGTATGGAAAAAAGTACTTTTCACATTCCCTATACAGGCATTAAATGTTCAACCCTTGTAAACAACACGTCCAGAGACGAGATGACTAATATCCTCGATGCACTTACAAAAAACATTATCAAAGCCGAGACAGCCGGTCGCCTCATCAAGCCTTCACTCACTCATCACGAGCCTTATCTCCAAGGCACAGAACCTCTTTTGTGAGAGGGCGGAGGCCCAAGGTACAGGCGAGCACAAAAGCCGAGTAGCCGGCTCTTATGATCGAGAGTGCCTCCGGTTCGATAGTTAATTAAAGAAGTGAATAACACGGGGCAATGCAAGTCAGATGCAATCTTCGACAAGTTATAGGAACAGCATGGAGCGGCTGATGCCACCTGGGGTTGTGTGAGAGTGTTTAATAAATAGGTACTTACTTATTAATTTTAAATCGTATATTAGTGTGCTTTTGATCAAAAAGGTATGGGTTAGTTAAAAAAATCACAAGAATAAAGAAACTAGCATAAGGGTTAGTTGACTTTATCGAAACTACATCATGAACTATATAGTTTACGAAATCGTTCTCTTACTGAAATTTTAAAATCCTTACTGGATCGTTTACTCTTTCTTAATTTTTAATTAATCAAAATCGCAAAATGCACCAATGACGATGGCGATGCCTTGCTATTTTAAACTTTTATGAAACCAAATATGTTATTGAGGGCTGATAATAAATCATCATCATCATATCAGCGCATATACGTCCCCACCGAGGGGCTCGAGCCTACCCTGAATTAGGGTGATCGGGATAATAAGTAACTTAACTAAATAGCAATCAACTACCTTTTATCAGAGTTTTAAAAATTTTTAGTTAAATCAAACACGAATTAAATTTTTGATACCTAACTATCTAATAATCAAGCAAGATAAATATTATGTAAATTTGAGTGTTCGGTCTGATTACTCGTATATACACTCGTATACTCATTAGATAGCTCCCAGGGGACGGCGGTTACTCAAGTACCATTAGTTTAGCAACTTGTAGGTAAGGCACAAACAGCTCTTACTAAATATTATAGAACTTTGCACTAGGATAGTATGCTGGTGATCCCATCGACTTGAGATCCACTTTTAACACGAAGAGACGTCACGAAAACTGCTCCACTTCCTGCCGTGGCCCAAAGCTTTTCTTGATAACCCAGTTCAGAGGCACACTGACTCATTAATACGTAGTTAAGTATACCTACATCGAATAATATGTACTATTATAACTTTTAACGTATCACCTAGTAAGTACCAGCCAAGTCATAAATCAGTCCAATAAAACGTAGCATAAGTAATCAACATAAATTTTCTATATTTTTCCATTGTCACTGTGACGTTTAATGCAAAAAGCAACTCGGAATATATGCAAATAGGTAATATTTGAAGCAATAAAACCGTTATCGGCGCAGTTATCGCTGCGCGGCGGAGCGCATTCTGCACGCTTCTAATGAACGCCTTATGAAACAGGCAATTTATCACATGCGCCTGCGCTTATCACAGCGCACTTATACATTTTATACGACAACAAACTTAAAGAAACAATAGCTATTATTATAAATCCGAAATACCTACCTTACCTACTTCCCTCGAAACCGCCTTCGTGGCGTAATAGTTAGTCCATTCGCTTCACACCACGAGTTTTTTGGGAGGTCGATTCCGGCGGGGCCAACTTGTAAGACTCGGTTTGGTTGGTGGTACAGCATTCTCTAAGCCCGCTTGGCTAGCTACCACCATCTTATCTAAGTCTTATCGCCAAATATCAGTGTTAACAACATTGATGTGTTCCGGCTTGAAGATAAGATAGCCAGTTCTCCATTGCATTGGAGAATCTTGGTAAGCCCGCTTCCATCTTCTGCATCATCGTCACTTACCATCAGGTGCGATGATGCCAAGGGCTTACCAATTGTGAATTTTAAAAAAAACCTACCTATTAGTTGCCCAGGTGAATGTTGCCCAATGCATATCTCCACAAGTTGTTTAGGTCACTTTAGGAGCCCCGCCCTAACGAACGTGACTGCATAAACTCTCATTACCAATTCGAACGAGATGTACTCATATGAGAGTCACAAAGGAGCGTTTAGTCGGCGCGGGCGCCTTGTGTCTCTCTGTGACCATGAATAAATCAATGAAAACAAATAGTATTCGGCTACTAGTGTTCCCAAAAGCTTTTTACGTGATGTACGATCTCCACATTGTTTCAACTCCCGTTTTGTTAACCACTCAAGCGTATGTTAATAAATTCAAAGTGAAATAAAAGGTAGAGCATATTTTCGTGCCAAGATCGAGTGTGCTATGTGTATAGATGGGTTTTGAGGCGTAATTTGGTAGACACCGAAACTAATTTATTTAACAAAGGACCGGCCGACCGACCGATAGACCACTTTTTACGCGCATACAAACATATTACATCGCATAGCTCCGTACAGACAGATAATTACAGATTTGTTTGTGTTCTCCTGCGGGTATTTTGATTAAAACGCGTCGTTACAATGCGGCCTGCAATTTTTATTTAATTCTTCTCTATGTCACTACCAGAGATTTCACTATAAAATGTTACGTTTACTGTGACAAAAGTAACTAAAAGAAACCGCGGCAACGACGTTTCGTAGAACTTTATTGGGGGCCGGATATTAAAAATTCTCAAGGAACGCAATAAAATCATAGGCGTTTGGTTTTCAATTTGAAGTGAGTTAAAAATATCTTCATTTTGGTTTGAAGGCTCATTATTTGTGCACCTCCAGGTCGGTCAGGTCAGACCTCTAAATTAGAGGTCAGTTACAATATTCACCAAAAATACTCTCCAGTTATGGTGAACAGACTTTTTTTGTTGTTTGTAAAATCTTTCGTCATAACAGCCGAAAGACGTCCACTGCTGGACAAAGGCCTCCCGCAAGGATTTCCACGACGACCGGTCCTGCTCTGCGCGCATCCAGCGGCTTCCCGCGACATTCACCGGGTCGTCGGTCCACCGAGTGGGAGGCCTGCCCTGTCTTCCGGTGCGCGGGCGCCACTCGAGAACTTTACAACCCCATCGACCGTGTGTTCTATCTATGAACTATGTGCCCCGTCTTTATTTACACATAATATAAAACATAAAATTCAGAAGAAGACATAAAAATACACTGAAGTAGTAAGAAGGTAGGCACTAGGCAGTAAGTAGATAGGCGGGTAGGTAACAAAGCTAAACTTGTATTTGTAGGGTTCCGTACACACAACGGGTGACCAACGGCACCCTATTACTAAGCCTCCGCTGTCTGTCCGTCTGTTCGTCCGCCTGTCTGTCAGCGGGCTGTATTTCATTAACCGTAATATTTAGACACTTGAAATTTTCACAGAATGTGTTTTTCTGTAGCCGCTGTAACAACAAATACCAAAAATAAAAAAGTGAAAAAATAAGGGTCTCCATCCAAAAAAACGTGTTTTATTGGTCTTCAGAAGTATTTTTGATTTATCTCTATCGTAAAAACGGTAATACATACAAGCGTGAAACTTGATGATTATCGGACTAATACTGAAATAACACACAAATAATAAAAATTGGCCAACTGTGAGTCTTACTCGCGCTAAGGAGTCCGAACTGAATGACAAAAAAAACGTATTTTTTGTCGCTCGCGTTGATGTCTTTTGCTTTGTTATGTAAATAGGTATTATTGTCATAATACTATGTAGTTTTGTAGTGGTACCGAACCCTCAGAGTGCTAGCCCGACTCGCACTTAGCCGGTTTTTTTTTTACTTTCTCGACCCCATAGCACATACTATTTAGTATCTCATCTGTAGTTCGGTACGTACTAGACTTTATGTCCCGGGAAATCCCGTCCCGGGACTCCCGGGACTTTTGCATGTCTCGATCTCGAGACTTTTAGCTCGAGACATTCGAGACATCGAGACATGATTTGAAATACGTACGAGTGCGATGTTGGCGTGTGTCACTGCCGTGCCGTGGCATCGCCCGCGTAGCCGCCGTGCCGATAAAGGCCTCGCCATAGAGGCGGCGTCCTTTGAAGCGGTGAAAGTTACCGCCGCGCGCCACCAGGCTCTGCATCGGGAGTTTGCGCTGTCCGCCGCCCGAGGTAGACGTGCGCTCTCGGGTCGTCGTGTGCTTCGGAGGTGTATCGCGGCGATGGACGGAATCAGCAGGATCGCTGCCGTGGGAGTCGAACCGCCCCTTCTGACCCCCGTGGAGTTAGTCGACCTGAAGCGAGCGTAACTCGGTCACCGTGTATGCCTCCATCATCGGGAAGCCAATGTAACCATACTCGTCGCAGCCGGCCTGTTTCGGACGATCGAGACCGTTGTGTCGTGTGCTTCGCTGGTGTCTCCCGGTGATGGATCTGCGGACGCACGGGTCGCTGGCGTAAGAGTATACTCACCAGGCGTTCGTAATTCGACAATGCGCACGCCATTCATCGTCGGGGAGACATCTTTGGTCTGCGGCACTTACTAATATTCTTCCGTAACCACTCAGATCTGTGCCATCCCCTTATGGCATAATCCCTGGGAGTGGCAGGCTATCTCCACGGTGCGTTTAGTGCAACCCCTCCTCCTACGCACCACCGGAGCAACCCACAGGGGGGAGGGGGCCTTCCCTAAGGATGTGGGTTGCTCCGATGAAGTATTTTACAGGTATTGATTGATTGAGGTCTTAAATCCATGGGGGATTTTTAGTGAGTAGGTTCAACCTTCCGCTGTAAGTCCCACATAACCAGTACAGCCGGGCTGAATTGGTATTCATGATGCATCTCTCCCCCTCCTTCCGAATAAGGCGTAAAAAATCCCTGCTCCGCCGCGCCGCCCGTCATTTGAATGTTCACTGTGCACGCGTACGGACTAGTCAGTGATTATTTTTTCGGGTTTCGCACACATACCTATTATTTTTGGTTAAAATGGATTGAGGAAAGTAATGTAACAACATTTTTTTATTTATCTTAAAAAATCGCACAAAATTCTAATTTCAATTAAGTATGTAAGCAATTTTATTACTTTACACCTACTTGAGTATTTTTCATGTTACCCTTTGACATGGATTGGAACGAATATTAAAACAATTTTCAAGGCAGTTATTTATCTTACTAACATTATAAAAGCACGATTGTTTGTTACTCAATCACGCTCTGAATAATTAACGAATTTAGCAGAAATTTGGCACACATTAAAACTTGATGTTGTAACTTTTTATTATGGTAACGCGTTCAAATTTACAATGAAGTCAACGCGGACGGAGACGCATGTGATCACTAGTTCAGTACCTAATATATCTACGCGATTGCTGGCCCTAAAAGAACGGTTTTATAATGGGTTACATTACATTAATATATCCTTTCAAGCACCCTTCCTTTCGGATGACATTACATTACAGTATGTACAGTGTATCAATCACCTAATGTTTTTCACCTAATTTGTCAATTTCTGTGATCGGTTAAGTTAAGTATAATTTAGATTTAACATATAGGTACCTATTTTATAAAAAACGTATCATGAAAAACGTCAAAATTAATTCTTTACTTTATGTCTCGAATGTCTCGAAAGTCCCGGGAAATTTAGCTCGAGATATCTCGCGGCCCGAGACTTTCAAAACCTCGAGACTTGACAAACCCTAGTACATACGTAGCTTAGGGTAGAGGAAGTGTTGTTAAGTATTTAATTTTAAAAACCGGCCAAGTGCGAGTCGGACTTGCGCACGAAGGGTTCCGTACTATTATCTATAAAAATCACGTTTGTTGTATGGGAGCCCGCCATAAATATAAATTTTATTTTAATTTCATTATTTATTTTTAAAGTTAATATGTAAGTCAATATTCTGTGAATATTTCAAGCGTCTCCCTGTTGCCGTTATCATTATCGAGCAAAAATGAAAATCACGTTTATTGTATGGGAACCCCCCTTAAATAATTGTTTTATTTAAATTAAATGATTTATTTTTAAAATGAATATATAACTAAATATTTCAAGCGTCTCCCTGTTGCCGTTATCAATATCGAGCAAAAAAAATCACGTTTGTTGTATGGGAGCCCCCCTTAAATATTTATTTTATTCTATTTTTTAGTTTTTGTTGTTATAGCGGTAACAGAAATAAATCTTCTGTAAAAATTTCAACTGTCTAGCTATCACGGTTCATGAAATACAGCCTGGTGACAGACGGACTGCGAAGTCTCAGTAATAGGGTCCCGTTTTTACCCTTTGGGTACGGAACCCTAAAATGACCAAGTGAGTGTCGAACCGCGCGCAAAATAGCGTAACGTAATTCTGATAAAAAAAAAATCAAAGTTGTTTTAGTAGTGGGTATAGAATCATTTTTTGTGGAAACACTGAAATTTTAACAAATCCAACTGACATCTTAGTTTGGTCGACTAAAATACCTACACTAAGAAAACTAACTTACCCGTGATACTTCGTAGTTGAGGGTGTTCCTTAAATAGTGATGATGTGATACATTCTTCTTGGAAAGAAAAAAAAATACTTTGCGTCGTTTCGTAACGTGTTCTTAAAAATGGATAAAATTTAAGTTCGCGCGGTAATAAAATATACGATTTTGAAGGTATCAGGAAGATTTTTTTTAAAGAATTTTGGGTTTAGAAAAAAGATGTAAAAAATACATAAACCTGAAAGGTGGTTACGTCGAAAAATAAATTGCGTCATACTCATCATCATTTTTTATTCAACACCCCTAGTTCTGTGTACCACGTTCTTTGAATTTCAGTATATGTTGTACCCTAATTCAGGGCAGGATCGAGCCCTTCAGTGGAGACGTACATGAGCTAATATGATGATGAAACTATACAATTTTCAATACACAGGATAGTAACTGTAACAAAAATCTCCACTTAGTTTTAGTTTTGAAAGACCAGTTCAACATGTCCCATACGACTTACGTTACTATTCCATACCCTTAGAGAAGGTACCCTGATTTTTTTCCATATGTTTACAAGCGTTATTATAACCATACTAAATTTTAGCTTAATAGCTGTAATACTCTTTGAGTAAAACGACCGTGAAATACCGACGGACAGATACATACGTACGGAAATGGCAAAAGTATGAGGGTTCCTAGTTTGACAACGGAACCCTAAAAAGTATCGCTGACGTAACAAATACTAAAAAACGTAAAATATTAAGAGTGTGAGAAACTGTACTAAGCAATTCGTCCCAAAAAGGTTCATCAAGGAAATGAGTCAGGACTCAGGAATCAGAAGTGACCAAACGAGGGTCGCACGCAACTAGTCGCGCCGCGCTTGGTCGGCTGCGTTTCCGGCGCGCGCGCAGCTCGGCCGTGGAAACTGGCCGATGGGAAATGGACGCACCTGCTGCAGTGCTGTGATTGGCTGGCCGTGAAATAACGTGGGATTGATAATGAATGATAGTTTTGGTTTACAACATTTCGAGGAAGGCAGGTACGGGTACTTTAAAGCAAATAGAAGCTGTTTTATTATAAGTAGTGTTCTGTTTTTCCTAGTTTATTACGATGTGACATTCGTGTTAATTAGTTCAACACTATGATTCTAAATAAAAAGAAATACAAAATCTAACCGCCTCCGTAGCTCAGAGGCAAAGTTCACTGGCTTTACACAGGAGGTCGCGGGTTCGATTCCCGGCGGGGTCAATTGTAAGACTTGGTTTGGTTGGTGGTAGGGCATTTTCTAAGCCCGCCTGGCTAGCAACCACCATCTTATCTAAGTCTTGCCGCCAAATATCAATGTTGATATCATTGGTGTGTTCCGGCATGAAGATAAGATAGCCAGTTTCCCATTGCGTTGGGGAATCTTGGTAAGCCCGCTTCCATCTTCGGCAACATCGTCACTTACCACCAGGTGAGATGTTGTCAAGGGTTTATCAATTGTGAATAAAAAAAAAACGGTAATTTAAAAAACTAAAAAACCCGCCTGCGTTTCTGTGTAATTTGGAAATGAAAAACCCTAAAACAAGAAAGTCGTCATACCCGATTGCACTTAACTTAAGAAAAATTGTAGCAGTCGGGACCCATTCTAGAAATGGAGGCATAGTGAATTGAGAGCACATTACATTACAGATTACTCCAATATACTGACTACACGGCTGACTTTCTAGAATGGGTCCCGACTGCTACAATTTTTCTTAAGTTAAGTGCAATCGGGTATGACGACTTTCTTGTTTTAGGGTTTTTCATTTCCAAATTACACAGAAACGCAGGCGGGTTTTTTAGTTTTTTAAATTACCGTTTTTTATTTTATTATTTTTTTTAGTTTTATTATTGAATGAGTTCATTTGAATTTGGCGCCAAAAAACCGCCATTTTGTTTTTTTTTATTTTGATATACCCAGTGTCACTCACACAGTAAATATGTATCTAACGACACCCCTCAAACTAAAATCTATCGAGCCGTTCAGGCTGCAGAGCGTGTCAAACATTTGAATTTTGCGCCAAAAATCCGCCATTTTGTTTTTTTTATTTTGATATACCCAGTGTCACTCTCACAGTAAATACGAATCTAACGACACGTCTCAAGCTAAAATCCATCCAGCCGTTCAGGCTGCAGAGCGTGCCAAACAATTATACATACAAACATACATACATACATACATACATACATACTCTCGAAAAACATAACCCTCCTTCTGGCGCAGTCGGGTAAAAAAAAAGAACAAAGATTTCCATATATCTTAGCTTGTCTTCGCGAATTATTAATGACTTAACTACATTCATTAAATCTTCTTCACTTATTTGTGTCATAACCAAAGTTACTCATCTTTGCATAAACCTGCAAGTTTTCCGAATACAGTTACATAGCACGAAATAATAAGAATCTAACGAAACCCAAAGCGGATTCGTGGTCCCTCACTAAAGAGTTTACCTACTTACCTAATTATAAAAACGTACATGTTCAACTTTAAAATTGAACGAGGAAGCACAAATGAACAGAAACAGGATGTCCAGGAATGTGTTATAAAAAATAAATTGTAAAATCATCGGACACTTTTTATTGTCGATCTCAGACTAACCCCGACAGGAGAGGACAAAAAATTCGGCGCTAAAAAGAATAACGCGGGGAGTCTATTACTCGTACGGCGTGTCATCGACGGTTCATTAAAATACGATGACTTTACACAAACAGGATAGTGGACTTCATTGATGGCCTCTGACGTAAATGCGACCACGAAAAACATAATCCACTGCCAAACGACCTCCAGCCTTAACCCAAGATGTTAAGAGTCAAACCTGAGGAATGTCCCAGCAAGTTCGGAAGGCAACGATGGCCCACAATAGCATTTCATTCCGTAGAATCCATTGATAAAAGTTATGCTACCAGTGTTACAGGAATTCGATCTCACGAGCGTTGAAAAAGTCAATTATTTAAGAATTTGCTCTTACACTTGGATAAAAATGAAAGTTGATTCATCAAAATCTTAGTGGGATTTGATACCAACCAACTATGATACTGATTCGGGAACATTTTAAAAATAGAACCGCCCAAAAGCCCCCCTCGGAAACTGAAATGGTTCGATAACAATATGGAGTACGGATGGAAACAGATTCTATTATCGGGTCCACAGGGGCCTTTCTATTTGAGGGTTTCTTTGTTTTATTTACGAGTATTTTTTTTTATTTACGAGTATTTGCTGCTTATTTCGCACCTCACTTGATTCGCACGCTTGATATTCAATTTTTTTATCGTCATAGTTTATCCTGCGTGACTTTTTTATTTTTAAATATTAGAGCATGTTTCTTCTTCTTCTTTTCGAGTCGACGGCAAACTCAGATAGTCCCGTCCCAAAACTGAGCCATGCAAATGGCCTTGTCAGTGGCCTGCATCAAATCCTCCCGCGTGCAGGTGACAGGGCAAGAAGCACACGTTATGAGGTGGTCCATAGTTTGCACCACACCTACACTCCAGGTTCGTATCTCCATGAATCCCCACTTGAACAAGTTGAAGAAGAAGAAGAAGAGCATGCTTGACTACATCTTACCTTATGGTAAGTGACGTTGTAGTCGAGGATGGTACACGCAAACTCAAATAATGCCTATTCACTCTCGCCATGAGATCCCCAAATTTTAATAATCGGGAAACATAGAGGCAGGCAAGGAGATCCACTCCATCGCTGTCCGAATAATGAATGAGGAAGCGTAACGCATTATATCAACAACAAAGTGGTGAAACCTCTCCCTGCGTCTCTTTGACCGAAGGTGGAATGGAGCTATGGAAATAAGATCGTGTAGTTCTCGTGCACACTCTCTGTAATGAATTCGATAGAATACCGTAAGACAGACAACGTTGCGGTGATGCTTAAGTCTTTAGAGCTTGTTTTTGGCAAGCTCATTGTCGCCAATAAGTCTCCGGGTGCGTCTGTCGATGGCGTCCAAGGTGTCCTGCTGATAGCGGACTGATCCATCCCATAGATGAGAACAGTAGGTCCGTACAAGATCGGACTTGTGCTTAATATAAAGATAGAAGCTGTCCAGGTGTGAAGTACCGTCTCACATTAGAGAGAATACCCAGCTTTTGCCTTGGACTCAATGTATCGATCGAAATGGAGATGGTGTTAGGTGTTAATTCCACATCAAGAAGCTCAAGGTGGAGGATATTTGAATGAATTCATCTGGAAAGTAGACTCCAAAAATATATTGTTTTTATCCACAATTAGTAAGCCCTTCGAATCATCTCACCGGATGGTAAGTGATGATGATGCCGAAGATGGAAGCGGGATTCCCCAACACAGTGGGGGAACTGGTTATTTGAGGACAGAAAAGAGTGGGTATAAACTATTAAAACAGCATAAATAATGTTACAACGAAATAACTCTGAAAAAACGTGTGAAGTCTGGACTAAGACTACTGGCCATATAAAGTAGTGAGATCAAATAAGAACTTAGTCCAAGTGAATAAAAAAAATAGAGTGACTTGACCGTTAAACATTTTTCTAGAAAGCAAGTCTGGGTAGACATGTAGATGGTTTTGCTTATAATTGTAACTAATCAATAAGAATCATTTTGTATAACATATCTACTTTTATAACATATTTTGTATGAGTATTAATATGTATAACATATTTACTACTCATACAAAATGTTTACCGGCCACTCTTTATTTGATCTCATCCTATGAGCCGAAGGACGTGTACTGCTGGATATAGGCCTCCCCCAAGGGTTTCCACGACGACCGATTCTATGCTGCCCGCATCCAGCAGCTTCCCGCGGACCTTCGCCAGGTCATCGGTCCACCGAGTGGGAGGCCTGCCTATGCTACGTTTTCCGATCTCACTACTTTTTATTGCCAAGTAGTCTTAATCGAGACTTATCAAGTTGACAAATAGCTAATCTAGGTATCTAGCTACCTAGTCGAATGGCAGCTGTTGAAGGCTAAGCGAGTGAGTGGTATGCACAGGGCTCTAGCCTACCCTGAATTAGGGCGATCGGGCCTTAGTCGACCACGCGGGCCCAGTGCGGATTGGCCGACTTCACACACAACCTGCGAGTTTCTACGCAGGCGTATGCAGGTTTCCTCACGATGTTTTTCCTTCACCGTTAAAGCAATCGGTAAGTATGTACGTAAGTTTTGAAAAACTCATTGGTACATTGGCCGTCCAGATTTGAACCCAGTACCTCTGGTTAGAAGGACCGAGTCGTTACCGGTTGAGCCACCGACGCTTTGCAGATCCTCAAAATTATTATGAATTGGGAAACACTGATATATGTAGGAAAGAAAACCTATGAGATTTTTCTGGGTATTGGTTAAGTGCCTACTATCTATTTTCGATTTATCAAGATATAAATCGGGCGAGGACGTGCGTAACTCTACTTATCATCTATGTCCACCTCGTGTCCTGTCCGAGCGCCTGTGCGGCGCACGCGCAAACACTTGTACTTACAATGTCCACCTCGAGTCCTGTCCGAGCGCCTGTGCGGCGCACGCGCAAACACTTGTACTTACAATGTCCACCTCGAGTCCTGTCCGAGCGCCTGTGCGGCGCACGCGCAAACACTTGTACTTACAATGTCCACCTCGTGTCCTGTCCGAGCGCCTGTGCGGCGCACGCGCAAACACTTGTACTTACAATGTCCACCTCGTGTCCTGTCCGAGCGCCTGTGCGGCGCACGCGCAAACACTTGTACTTACAATGTCCACCTCGTGTCCTGTCCGAGCGCCTGTGCGGCGCACGCGCAAACACTTGTACTTACAATGTCCACCTCGTGTCCTGTCCGAGCGCCTGTGCGGCGCACGCGCAAACACTTGTACTTACAATGTCCACCTCGAGTCCTGTCCGAGCGCCTGTGCGGCGCACGCGCAAACACTTGTACTTACAATGTCCACCTCGAGTCCTGTCCGAGCGCCTGTGCGGCGCACGCGCAAACACTTGTACTTACAATGTCCACCTCGTGTCCTGTCCGAGCGCCTGTGCGGCGCACGCGCAAACACTTGTACTTACAATGTCCACCTCGTGTCCTGTCCGAGCGCCTGTGCGGCGCACGCGCAAACACTTGTACTTACAATGTCCACCTCGTGTCCTGTCCGAGCGCCTGTGCGGCGCACGCGCAAACACTTGTACTTACAATGTCCACCTCGTGTCCTGTCCGAGCGCCTGTGCGGCGCACGCGCAAACACTTGTACTTACAATGTCCACCTCGTGTCCTGTCCGAGCGCCTGTGCGGCGCACGCGCAAACACTTGTACTTACAATGTCCACCTCGTGTCCTGTCCGAGCGCCTGTGCGGCGCACGCGCAAACACTTGTACTTACAATGTCCACCTCGTGTCCTGTCCGAGCGCCTGTGCGGCGCACGCGCAAACACTTGTACTTACAATGTCCACCTCGTGTCCTGTCCGAGCGCCTGTGCGGCGCACGCGCAAACACTTGTACTTACAATGTCCACCTCGTGTCCTGTCCGAGCGCCTGTGCGGCGCACGCGCAAACACTTGTACTTACAATGTCCACCTCGTGTCCTGTCCGAGCGCCTGTGCGGCGCACGCGCAAACACTTGTACTTACAATGTCCACCTCGTGTCCTGTCCGAGCGCCTGTGCGGCGCACGCGCAAACACTTGTACTTACAATGTCCACCTCGAGTCCTGTCCGAGCGCCTGTGCGGCGCACGCGCAAACACTTGTACTTACAATGTCCACCTCGAGTCCTGTCCGAGCGCCTGTGCGGCGCACGCGCAAACACTTGTACTTACAATGTCCACCTCGTGTCCTGTCCGAGCGCCTGTGCGGCGCACGCGCAAACACTTGTACTTACAATGTCCACCTCGTGTCCTGTCCGAGCGCCTGTGCGGCGCACGCGCAAACACTTGTACTTACAATGTCCACCTCGTGTCCTGTCCGAGCGCCTGTGCGGCGCACGCGCAAACACTTGTACTTACAATGTCCACCTCGTGTCCTGTCCGAGCGCCTGTGCGGCGCACGCGCAAACACTTGTACTTACAATGTCCACCTCGTGTCCTGTCCGAGCGCCTGTGCGGCGCACGCGCAAACACTTGTACTTACAATGTCCACCTCGTGTCCTGTCCGAGCGCCTGTGCGGCGCACGCGCAAACACTTGTACTTACAATGTCCACCTCGTGTCCTGTCCGAGCGCCTGTGCGGCGCACGCGCAAACACTTGTACTTACAATGTCCACCTCGTGTCCTGTCCGAGCGCCTGTGCGGCGCACGCGCAAACACTTGTACTTACAATGTCCACCTCGTGTCCTGTCCGAGCGCCTGTGCGGCGCACGCGCAAACACTTGTACTTACAATGTCCACCTCGTGTCCTGTCCGAGCGCCTGTGCGGCGCACGCGCAAACACTTGTACTTACAATGTCCACCTCGTGTCCTGTCCGAGCGCCTGTGCGGCGCACGCGCAAACACTTGTACTTACAATGTCCACCTCGTGTCCTGTCCGAGCGCCTGTGCGGCGCACGCGCAAACACTTGTACTTACAATGTCCACCTCGTGTCCTGTCCGAGCGCCTGTGCGGCGCACGCGCAAACACTTGTACTTACAATGTCCACCTCGTGTCCTGTCCGAGCGCCTGTGCGGCGCACGCGCAAACACTTGTACTTACAATGTCCACCTCGTGTCCTGTCCGAGCGCCTGTGCGGCGCACGCGCAAACACTTGTACTTACAATGTCCACCTCGTGTCCTGTCCGAGCGCCTGTGCGGCGCACGCGCAAACACTTGTACTTACAATGTCCACCTCGTGTCCTGTCCGAGCGCCTGTGCGGCGCACGCGCAAACTCTTGTACTTACAATGTCCACCTCGTGTCCTGTCCGAGCGCCTGTGCGGCGCACGCGCAAACACTTGTACTTACAATGTCCACCTCGAGTCCTGTCCGAGCGCCTGTGCGGCGCACGCGCAAACACTTGTACTTACAATGTCCACCTCGTGTCCTGTCCGAGCGCCTGTGCGGCGCACGCGCAAACACTTGTACTTACAATGTCCACCTCGTGTCCTGTCCGAGCGCCTGTGCGGCGCACGCGCAAACACTTGTACTTACAATGTCCACCTCGAGTCCTGTCCGAGCGCCTGTGCGGCGCACGCGCAAACACTTGTACTTACAATGTCCACCTCGTGTCCTGTCCGAGCGCCTGTGCGGCGCACGCGCAAACACTTGTACTTACAATGTCCACCTCGTGTCCTGTCCGAGCGCCTGTGCGGCGCACGCGCAAACACTTGTACTTACAATGTCCACCTCGAGTCCTGTCCGAGCGCCTGTGCGGCGCACGCGCAAACACTTGTACTTACAATGTCCACCTCGTGTCCTGTCCGAGCGCCTGTGCGGCGCACGCGCAAACACTTGTACTTACAATGTCCACCTCGTGTCCTGTCCGAGCGCCTGTGCGGCGCACGCGCAAACACTTGTACTTACAATGTCCACCTCGTGTCCTGTCCGAGCGCCTGTGCGGCGCACGCGCAAACACTTGTACTTACAATGTCCACCTCGTGTCCTGTCCGAGCGCCTGTGCGGCGCACGCGCAAACACTTGTACTTACAATGTCCACCTCGTGTCCTGTCCGAGCGCCTGTGCGGCGCACGCGCAAACACTTGTACTTACAATGTCCACCTCGAGTCCTGTCCGAGCGCCTGTGCGGCGCACGCGCAAACACTTGTACTTACAATGTCCACCTCGAGTCCTGTCCGAGCGCCTGTGCGGCGCACGCGCAAACACTTGTACTTACAATGTCCACCTCGTGTCCTGTCCGAGCGCCTGTGCGGCGCACGCGCAAACACTTGTACTTACAATGTCCACCTCGAGTCCTGTCCGAGCGCCTGTGCGGCGCACGCGCAAACACTTGTACTTACAATGTCCACCTCGAGTCCTGTCCGAGCGCCTGTGCGGCGCACGCGCAAACACTTGTACTTACAATGTCCACCTCGTGTCCTGTCCGAGCGCCTGTGCGGCGCACGCGCAAACACTTGTACTTACAATGTCCACCTCGAGTCCTGTCCGAGCGCCTGTGCGGCGCACGCGCAAACACTTGTACTTACAATGTCCACCTCGAGTCCTGTCCGAGCGCCTGTGCGGCGCACGCGCAAACACTTGTACTTACAATGTCCACCTCGTGTCCTGTCCGAGCGCCTGTGCGGCGCACGCGCAAACACTTGTACTTACAATGTCCACCTCGTGTCCTGTCCGAGCGCCTGTGCGGCGCACGCGCAAACACTTGTACTTACAATGTCCACCTCGTGTCCTGTCCGAGCGCCTGTGCGGCGCACGCGCAAACACTTGTACTTACAATGTCCACCTCGAGTCCTGTCCGAGCGCCTGTGCGGCGCACGCGCAAACACTTGTACTTACAATGTCCACCTCGAGTCCTGTCCGAGCGCCTGTGCGGCGCACGCGCAAACACTTGTACTTACAATGTCCACCTCGTGTCCTGTCCGAGCGCCTGTGCGGCGCACGCGCAAACACTTGTACTTACAATGTCCACCTCGTGTCCTGTCCGAGCGCCTGTGCGGCGCACGCGCAAACACTTGTACTTACAATGTCCACCTCGTGTCCTGTCCGAGCGCCTGTGCGGCGCACGCGCAAACACTTGTACTTACAATGTCCACCTCGTGTCCTGTCCGAGCGCCTGTGCGGCGCACGCGCAAACACTTGTACTTACAATGTCCACCTCGAGTCCTGTCCGAGCGCCTGTGCGGCGCACGCGCAAACACTTGTACTTACAATGTCCACCTCGTGTCCTGTCCGAGCGCCTGTGCGGCGCACGCGCAAACACTTGTACTTACAATGTCCACCTCGTGTCCTGTCCGAGCGCCTGTGCGGCGCACGCGCAAACACTTGTACTTACAATGTCCACCTCGTGTCCTGTCCGAGCGCCTGTGCGGCGCACGCGCAAACACTTGTACTTACAATGTCCACCTCGTGTCCTGTCCGAGCGCCTGTGCGGCGCACGCGCAAACACTTGTACTTACAATGTCCACCTCGTGTCCTGTCCGAGCGCCTGTGCGGCGCACGCGCAAACACTTGTACTTACAATGTCCACCTCGTGTCCTGTCCGAGCGCCTGTGCGGCGCACGCGCAAACACTTGTACTTACAATGTCCACCTCGTGTCCTGTCCGAGCGCCTGTGCGGCGCACGCGCAAACACTTGTACTTACAATGTCCACCTCGTGTCCTGTCCGAGCGCCTGTGCGGCGCACGCGCAAACACTTGTACTTACAATGTCCACCTCGTGTCCTGTCCGAGCGCCTGTGCGGCGCACGCGCAAACACTTGTACTTACAATGTCCACCTCGTGTCCTGTCCGAGCGCCTGTGCGGCGCACGCGCAAACACTTGTACTTACAATGTCCACCTCGTGTCCTGTCCGAGCGCCTGTGCGGCGCACGCGCAAACACTTGTACTTACAATGCAAAAGATAATGCAGTCTTGGTGACAAATCAAATAAAATAATTTATTTTAAATAGGTGCTTACACACACTTTTAAATAGTCAAAAAAAATACTTAATGTCTATTACATAATGTCATGATTCAGATTACAGTCTCAGGTAATGGTATTTGTTATGGAATCAACATATATATCTTTGTCATTTACATAATCTATTATTTTATAATATCCTCTAGAGCACAAGCATTTTTTGACATGAATCTTGAATTTGTTCTCTGACAAACTAGTTACATTTTCTGGAATTTTATTGTAGAATCTTATACACTGCCCCACAAATGAATTTTTAACCTTACTCAGTCTCGAAAAGGCTATATCTATTTTATTTACATTTCTTAAATTCAAATAAATGCCAGTCACTGTTTTTAGGAAATAATTGTAAATTTTTACGAACATACATATTGTTTTCATATATAAATTGACTAGCAACAGTTAAAATATTGATTTCTTTGAACTAATTCTTTGAACGACTCACGTGATCGCATCTGATAGAAAGTACAGGTCTTTGAAAAATTGAGCGGAATGGTTGACTCGCTAGGAAGAAGAGGTCCCATTGTTTGTATCGTACTCGTGTAGGTTCCTTAGGAAATATTTTTCAGTTTCTTGAGTATCGTATCAGCTCATATACGTCCCCA
Organism: Coleophora flavipennella; assembly: GCA_947284805.1. NCBI lineage: Eukaryota > Metazoa > Arthropoda > Insecta > Lepidoptera > Coleophoridae > Coleophora > Coleophora flavipennella. Next base: position 879,309 of record OX369268.1, read on the forward strand.
CCAAAGGGCTCGAGCCTACCCTGAATTAGGGCGATCGGGCCTTAGTCGACCACGCGGGCCCAGTGCGGGTTGGTCGACTTCACACACAACCTTCGAGTTTCTTCGCAGGCGTGTGCAGGTTTCCTCACGATGTTTTCTTTCACTGTAATAGCGTCGGATAAACATAATGAAATCTAAATTCGAAATCACATTGGTACGTGGCAGGATCGAACCACGGCCTCCGGACAGGAGGTAGCGGCCCTTGCCATTACGCCACCGACGCTCTTGTTCTTTCTTGAGTATACGAATGTATTTATGAAGCGACTTCCAAAAAGGAGGAGGTTCTCAATTCGTCTGTATGTTTTTTTTTATGTGTGTTACCTCAGAACTTTTGACTGGGTGAACCGATTTTTATGATTCTTTTTTTATTTGAAAGCTGGTGCTTCCCGTGTGGTCCCATATAAATTTTATCAAAATCGGTGTGGAACTTTAGTAGAAAATTAACAAAATCAAAAATAATAATGCAAAAATGTACTAATTTGTTGCGATGGAAGTCGGTTTCTTAACGTGTTTAGCGTTTTCAATTATAACCTCACCTGTATTGTATGGTTGCAGACAACATCGCGGTGTATCGCTTGCTTAAAACAAATGACGTACCTATCGTTGTTTTTCATAGCAATCCCACTAATGTTGTCAATAATTTCCGATTTAATACAAAAAAGAAAGCCAGACAGCTATTTACTTTCCCGGAGCGTGGGAAAAGGTTTCGTCTGGTATTGACGGACTGTGGCAGGCAAAAAAAACCAGTAAGGCGAATTGTAACAGTTACAAATTATTGTGCCGTGAAAATTACAGATTCAATGCGAAAACTGAACGCTTTGATAGCACTCTGTGGGGCCGATTCTGTTTGGAATAAATTAATTAAGGTGATTTGAGACGATTTTCCGCCGACACGACAACACCAGCGTCGCGTCGTCGCGTCGTCGCGTCGTCGCAGACCGTTCAAATTACGATTTCTTACGTTGCCAATAGTAATAATATTTATTTTGATGATCTCGTTAAAGTGAGCCTTTTTCGATTGTGTATTTTATTTTGCTTTCCTATCCAAACTATAATAATAAATGATAATAATGTACACGAGGCAAAATTTCTCGTTTTAAGCATAAGTTATTTTCAACCGACTCCCAAAAAGGAGGTGTTTCTCAATTCGAATGTATGTTTGTGTGTGTGTGTGTGTGTGTGTGTGTGTGTGTGTGTGTGTGTGTGTGTGTGTGCGTGTGTGTTACACGATATCTTTGCGGACTGTGAACAGACGGACGAACAGACAGACATGGCTAAACTATAAGGGTTCCATGTTCATTTCGAAACCCTAAAAAAGTATCTCGAGTACTATCTCAGCAGTATGTCCGGTGTTGATGGCAATCGTATTGATGTTTTCCAGTTTTATTCTTGGTTAGTTTTCTTTTAACATGGGTATAGCTCCCTGTCCATGGACTAAGGAGTAGGTTGCGGTATGTTTATGTCCATCTGGGTGTTTCGGGGAAACGTGGATTATATAGCTAATGCTGAGAAAAGTCCATTTTGACATCGCACTACATTTTTTTTTTATTTCTTTTTTATTTTTTCCCGTGAGGTGTTGTGTAGGGGAGGGAGGTGAATGCATTTACGCATACCTGTGCAGCGGTAAAACTGCACCGGTTATGTGGGACTCACAGCTGTCGAGCCGCACTACCCACTAACACCCCCCGAAGAACTTTGGCAGCATAAGCCACCCTAAAAGTATATCGGAGCGACGCCCCCCCCTAGGGAGGGGGGGGGGGGTGATCGCACTACACCGATTCCGTTGGTCTTATTTGTTTCTTGTGTTAACTTTTTTTGTTTTTTTTTTCTGTTTCTATGTGTTTTACTTCTTTTTTATGTTGTGTAATCGGTGTGTGCTTGTGTCAAATAAAAATCTTTCTATTGTCTATATTGTCACTGTATGTAGTTTTCCTTTAACATGGGTACAGCTACCAGTCCATGGACTAAGGAGTAGGTTGCGGTATGTTTATGACCATCTGGGTCTTTCGAGAAACGTGGATTATATTGTCACTGTATGTAGTTTTCCTTTAACATGGGTACAGCTACCAGTCCATGGACTAAGGAGTAGGTGGCGGTATGTTTATGTCCATCTGGGTGTTTCGGGGAAACCTGGATTATATTGTCACTGTATGTAGTTTTCCTTTAACATGGGTACAGCTACCAGTCCATGGACTAAGGAGTTGGTTGCGGTATGTTTATGACCATCTGGGTGTTTCGGGGAAACCTGGATTATATTGTCACTGTATGTAGTTTTCCTTTAACATGGGTACAGCTACCAGTCCATGGACTAAGGAGTAGGTTGCGGTATGTTTATGACCATCTGGGTGTTTCGGGGAAACCTGGATTATATTGTCACTGTATGTAGTTTTCCTTTAACATGGGTACAGCTACCAGTCCGTGGACTAAGGAGTAGGTTGCGGTATGTTTATGACCATCTGGGTGTTTCGGGGAAACCTGGATTATATTGTCACTGTAGTTAAGTAGTTTTTCTGAAAATACTTAACTCGCGTTTTTCATTTTCAATGTTGATGTTTGAGTTAAAGGACATTTAGTATTTTATTACCATCTTTCATGGTAAATTTAAGTATTCAGAACCTGTCTGATTGCTACTCTAACTGTCATCTGTAGTGACAAAAGAGTTTCGACTGCATTAGTTGTTATTCTGAGGTTTCGACCTTCTCTGAATTTAAATTTTGTTACAACAAGGACAATTGTGTCACGCTGGGCCCGTTGTGGACGAATGTGTAAATTACCATTATTTACTTGAAAAATGTTTCTTAGGCGTGTCAGTTTTAACCGCCTCCGTAGCTCAGAGGCAAAGTTCACTGACTTTACACAGGAGGTCGCGGGTTCGATTCCCGGCGGGGTCAATTGTAAGACTCGGTTTGGTTGGTGGTAGGGCATTTTCTAAGCCCGCCTGGCTAGCTACCACCATCTTATCTAAGTCTTGCCGCCAAATATCAGTGTTAACAACATTGATGTGTTCCGGCTTGAAGATAAGATAGCCAGATCCCCATTGCGTTGGGGAATCTTGGTAAACCCGCTTCCATCTTCGGCAACATCGTCACTTACCACCAGGTGAGATGTTGTCAAGGGTTTACCAATTGTGAAATTAAAAAAAAAAAAAAAGTTTTAACCACAGCTTTAAAAAAAATACAAACGTACTTACTTACAGAAAAAAAACTTCTTGTGACACGTTGCGCTTTCGGGGATTACTTAATTTAAAATAATGATTTAGCTGGTATTTGCCATAGATACTTAATAGCGTACCACTTAATTTAAAATACAGATTTGGCTAGTATTTGCCATAGATACTTAATAGCGTACCACTTAATTTAAAATAAAGATTTGACTGGTATTTGCCATAGATACTTAATAGCGTACCACTTAATTTAAAATAAATATTTGGCTGGTACTTGCCATAGATACTTAATAGCGTACCACTTAATTTAAAATTAATATTTGGCTGGTATTTGACATAGATACCTCATAGCGTACCACTCAATTTAAAATAAAGATTTGGCTGGTATTTGCTATAGATACTTAAAAGCGTACCACTTAATTTTAAATAAAGATTTGGCTGGTATTTGCCATAGATACTTTCGGTGTGCTGACCTTGTCTTTACTTTGACAAGACCAAGGGATTTCCATATATTTAAATATTGGAAATGTGCCGATATCATTGAATAGAGCATGTCATGAAATCGTTGACCAGACCATGAAATCTTCAATGTCCGCTTCCCACATCGTGATATGGTCTGGCTAGCTCAATGATTGAATTAGTGTTTGACGATATGAACAGCTATCATCATCATATCAGCAGAAGGACGTCCACTGCTGGACATAAGCCTCTCCCCCAAGGATTTCCACGACGACCGGTTCTGCTCTACCCGCATCCAGCGGCTTACCGCGACCTTAACCAGGTCACGTCAGTGTGAGGGCTGCCTACGCTACGTTGTCCGGTGCACGGTCGCCACTCCAAAACTTTACTGCCCCAACGGCCATCTGTTCTACGAGCTATGTGCCCCGCCCACTTCCACTTTAGTTTAGCAGTTCTGAGAGCTATGTCGATTACTTTGGTTCTCCTACGGATCTCCTAGTTTCTGATTCAATCACGCAGAGAAACTCCGAGCATCGAACGCTCCATTGTCCTTTGGGTGACCTTGAGCCTTCTCATGAGGCCCATAGTAAGCGACCATGTCTCAGTTCCGAATGTCATCACTGGCAACACACACTGGTCGAAGACCTTGGTCTTAAGCCACTGTGGTATCTGGGACGTAAAGATATTGCGAAGCTTCCCGAACGCAGCCCAGCCGAGTTGCATTCGACGATTGATCTCTTTCTCGAAGTTGGATCTACCTAACTGGACTGTTTGTCCCAGGTACACATATTCGGTAACAACTTCGAGTGTAGAATCTATAATAGCCTACGTTAGTTTTGATGATGGTACTGTCGAAGAGCCTCGTGAACCGAAGCTCCCCACCCTGCCTGGGTGGCGAAATGTATTTTGAGGTAAAGTTCGTTTATAATGAAATGCTCGGCCATTTCATAATCTGGCTAAATGTGGATTGAAATATAATTAAACGTTGTCGTTTAAATGATCATCATCATATCAGCCGAAGGACGTCTACTGCTGGACATAGGCCTCCATCCATTAGGCATCCATTAGTTATTATATGATATGGTCGGTTTTAGTTAACGATTTCATGTTTGACGATTCTATAGATTATTCAACCATTTTATAATATCGCTACATATGATATAATATATCATATTATGTATAGAAATCCCTCGAGCAAGACTTATTGCACGTCACACGTGACACGCGACACGTGACTACAAGTCAGATATTTAGCTACTTATAGAAACTTCTCAGATGTAACTCTCTAAGGAGTTTTTATATTTATGCTACGAGCCCAAACTCCTACATGAAGCTAGACTAATGCTACCTATCCTTACTAATATTATAAATGTTAAACTGTGTTTGTTTGTTTGTTACCTTTTCACGCTTCAACGCCTTGACCAATCTTAATGAAATTTGGCATGCAGGTAGCCTGTGTCACGAGGACGGACATAGGCTACTTTTAAAATAGCATAGCCCGATGCAGTTCCTGAGGGAACAGAAAATATACTCTTTTTTGGTTAATTTCTTTAACATCGCAACGAAACAATGGATTGTGTGACTTTTTGCACAGAGATGGTAAAGGGGGTGGGAAATGACATGATTTACAAATAAGCATATCCTCACATATTTTCCGAGGGATCTGGTGAAAATTCACGTCCACGCTCGCGAGCCGCTTGCGGCTCGCGCACGGCGCACCCTCTAAGACAGTCATAAAAACGATGTCCACGCGGGCGAAGCCGCGGGCAAAAGCCAGTCTAGAATAAAATCAAAATTCAATCCTTTTCCATTCAAGTTACGGTAAAATATTCGTCATCATCACATCAGCCGAAATATGGCCCACTGCTGGACAAATGCCTGCCAAGGATTTCAACGATTACCTCCTGTCCTAATTCGGTCTTGCGCTGCCCGCATCTAGTGGCTTCCCACGCCCTTCACCATGCAGGTTGTTGGTCCGCCGAGTGGGAAGCCTACCTATGCTACGTCTGCCGGTGCGCGGTTGCCACTCGAGCACTGGCCAGCGGCCATCTGTCCTACGAGCTAGGTACGGGCCACGCCCACTGCCACTTCAGTTTAGCAATTATGTGAGCTATATCGGTTCTCCTACGGATCTCCTCCTTTCTATTAATATTTAAAATATTATTAAAGTTATATTATCCAACTTTACATTTCATGTGATTTATATGTGGTTTCGCCCTAATTCAGGGTTGGCTCGAACCCCTCGGTGGGGACGTATATCTATGAGCTGATACGACGACACTATGTAGAAGGTATATTGGTTGATTGATTAAACAGGCTGTTGTTTTGGTCAAGTTAAGGGAATGCAATGTGATTTTCATGGAACTATGAACTTTCCAAACCATATTTTAACTTTTATAATTCATAGGAAGTGCAAGACAGGTTTTGATTTGGGTTGGTCTAGGAAAGTTATTCAATTTCATTAGGCAAGAGCTTAATTAAAATTTCACCCTGTATATCGCTGTTTCAAAACAGAGAGAATTTAAATGAAATACCGGACATAGTTTATAGTTAGTGAAAAAGAGACACGTATATTTCTGTCACTGCGATTCGAAAGAGTGGGCAGATCTCTACCCCTCCATTCGGCGCAGGCGATTGTTTTGGTATACCATTCGGGTGACAATCTTTTGTAATTTTTATATAAGTTTTAAATTCATCATTTTTCATCGATATTTAAGGCTAGGTTGATTGGAACAGTTGTCTCTGTCTTTTTCTTTACGTCTAAAGAGTAAAGAAAATAACCACACATTTTCACTTTTTCAATGGTTTTTCGTTTCAAAACTACAATGAAAGTTTAAAAAATAATAACATTACTCACTTTGTATTATCAAAACAAATATTACTGTATATGTTTTTTTTAACGTACTCGTATTTATCTTTGCTATTTTTTTCTATCGAGCCAAAACTGCTCAATCGTATTTCCAATAGCCTTTGACTTTAAGAAACATCATCAAAAATAAGGGTATTTTTTTCAACCTTGGGTTTTCATTGTTTAGGAGTAATTGACGTCAAAAATAACGAAAATCTGTAATATATAAACGCCTTTACATGTAAACACAACTTACAATTGCGGCTTGACGCAAGAAAATGACAAATTCAAAGAAATACAAATTTAACGCATGTATTTTATAATCTCAATAAATGTGTATATGTAAACTAATCACTACCAAACATTTGGGAACTAAACTTCATAAACTTATTTAAAACTAAATAAAAATATGAGTATGTTTGCTTTGTATTTCTGTAACGACCATCTTCAGAGCCGTATTAAAGTTTGATGCGAGCCCTCTGGAGCTTTTATTACAACTTTTCAATTTTCACTATTTTCGCATAAAAAAAAATTGTTTTGTTCGTATATCTCATTAAACAATTTTAATATTTCCAATTTATTTTTTCCAAAATTGACTTTTTTCCTTAGAGAAAATTGTTTATTTTCGTAATAGAAATCCTAATTACATTTCTTCTTCTAAAATTATATTATGATCTTATATTATGATTTTCCATGCCAAAGAATAGTTTATGGCCGTACTACCGTTTCCACTCTTGCGCAAGTGGGTGTGTACCATGTGTACTCACGCACACATCCACCCTCGCCCTCAGAGGCTCAGACGCAGAGTCTCCTGAGTAAAGCTCACCCACACTACCTCACCTAACCCTATCCGTACAAACACAGCGGCACTCTCAGTCCACTACACAACCTCCTCTACTGCACTCACGCTCAAAAAAAAAAGATAACGCGATCTATCGATCTTTTTTCAAATCAAAAAAAGAACGCCGTCTGATAGGCTCCGCTGCTATAGTCGCGCAACTGACGTCTACAGCCGAGCGCGTCGATACATTTATTTCGATCACAATATTTATGACATCGTAATTAATTAAACATGTCATTGTAATTATGCAAATACAAATGGGTGATAATCAATTTATATTATATGCGTTTCAATCTCGTTCATTTAATTTAATGTAAACAGATATTTATCGTTGTTAGTGACGTTTTTACGGTGCCGGCATTTTAAATGAGACAAAGCTTCTCTTCTAAACTAGTTGCGCGTGCGACGGCACAATGACCAGTTTCAGTGGATTTTCCTCGAGCTGATGTGGAATCAGCGTTAATGGAAACATTGTACCATACCATTATGGAACGCCACCAAAATGGTATGGATGTGTGGGTAGGTAAGGATAATTAAGTCATTATTATTTCTATCTCTATGCTCTACATTGTTCTTGCTTTCCTATTTTTGTACCTATCTAACATCCAGGCTGTCTAGTTGAGTCTTCTTGTTTTTGATGTAGTAATTTTAATAGCTGCCTGTCTATCGATATTTTTTAATCCTATTTAATCCCTATACAAAGTTATATATATTACCCACAACACAAATATTCTAATTCACAAGTATTACCTGTTTTTTTTTGCTTGTGTGGGCTCTGAAGAAATGCTTATCTTATCTTTTAGGGTTCCTTACCCAAAGGACGCTAGTGGGGTGGGACCACACAGCCCACGCCGTCAGTCGGTCTGTCCGGCTTGGGCTTTGACTTTTGAACCGTACAGTCGATGATTTTTTTTACTGAAAATGTGTTTTTATACCGAATTTTCTACAAATATGTAATAAAAATAGAAAAAATATTGAGGGAGTCCCTACACAAGTAACGTGTTTTTAAAAGGTTTTTAATTTGGTTATGCTTTATAGTAAGAACGGTAATATTTACAAGCGTCAGATTTGGTGTGATTACAGTGCAAACAATTTATAAAAACCTGCCAAGTGTGAGTCGGACTCGCACTAAGGATTCCGAACTTTTTTTTTATTCATAATGATTCGTAATTCATTATGAATTAAAATAGTCATTTATCATACAAGAGTGGTAAAAAGTTAACTAACAAAAGGCGAGGGTTTACGTCGTCACGAGTTTGTCATTGACCTTTTATATCCATGTATTATATGGCATTTTTCAAACAGTTGTGACTAAACCTTTCCGTACCTAAAACTAATTGTCATCTACAGCGCCATCTGTGGATATAGCTAAAAAGGAACTAATTGCTGTTGTCGCGTAAATTTACTATGTAGAAGATACCACTAGAAGCTACGAGGTGTCGCTAGTTTCTAAACAATCGGTCTTTGGCAATCATTTTTTACTTAACATTGGCCCTAACCATTTTGATGAAACTCAGTACGTCACTATAACTTTACATGGACTGCAGCACGCAGTTGTTCCGTTATTCCAAGAAAAATTACAATAAAGTACCTCCCATACAAATTCAGGGTATTTGTTACTTTTTCTTAAAAACGGCTCTAACGATTTTAATTAAACTTTTTGAATAAGTAGGACTTTATAAGGCCTACTGCACTGGGAAGTCAATTATTTTAGGAAAACCCGAATCAGGTACCTCCTATAGACCCCAAATTATTTATAAATTTTGTATCAAGTCTGATATACATATGACTACGTACTTTGTTACTAAGTAAGTGTAATGTTTATAATTGATTTGTGTATGCCCGTCAACGACAGACATTCGCGACTTCGCGTAAAAGTATGCACGGCGTGGCTCTACAATTTAGGTACTCTTGGTCTCGTTGATGTCTTTTATATTTAAATATATATCATTCTTGTACTCGTTGAACTAACAACACAAATATATTTTGCGATGGTACCACTCATTAAAATGTACAGCGCCGCTGTGCATACTTTCTCGAGAAGCCTTTGTTGTGTGGCGTAGCCGGGCATATACAAAACAAATCAACAATAAACATTGCGCTTTCTTAGTTATCTAACCAATGTTGTAGACCTTTTTAAGTCCTTGTTAATCTAAAGTATCGTTAAAATCGGCTCTACCATGATGAAAAAATCTACAAAAAATCTGGGTTGATTTTTTGTGAAATACACAATTTGTAAATAACGAATACCACGTGTTATAAACCATTAAGAGTTTTAAGAATGTACAGAGTTATATTAAAATCGAAAGAGACATTTTTTAGAAAAAAAAAATTACTTTGTATATGCCCGACTACTAGATGAGGAAGGCTTAGCGAGAAAGTATGCACAGCATAGCTGTACAATATATTTGGTGGTACCACCAAATATATTTTTGTTTTTAATGCAATCAGTAAAATGATATATATTTCAATATTTGAGACATCAACGAGAGCAGGTAAATAAATTGTGTGCACACTTTTTAACAGGTTCTTTTGTGTCAATGATTTAAATTTAAATATAATTAAATTAAATTAATTTTCAATTCATTACCAGAAACACAGTTTAACGACAATACATTAAGTATCGTGGGGGCCGAAAACAAAAACTTTACCTGACTACAAACATGGCATACAAAGAGGGATGATCATTGTTACCTAAACTATAATACAAGGTTTTCCCTTTTTTAGAATCTTAAGGTAATCTTCGAGGAGATCCGTAGGAGAACCAAAGTAACCGACATAGCTCTCAGAATTGCTAAACTTAAGTGGCAGTGGGCGGGGCACATTGATGGCCGTTGGGGCAGTAAAGTTCTCGAGTGGCGACCACGCACCGGAAAACATAGTGTAGGCAGGCCTCCCACTCGGTGGACCGATGACCTGGTGAAGGTCGCGGGAAGCGCAGAACCGGTCGTCCTGGAGATCCTTGGGGGAGGCCTATGTCCAGCAGTGGACGTCCTTCGGCTGATATGATGAATCTTCACCTATTATTCAATTTTGTCAGCTATGTACTTGAAAAAAATATTAATTTTTAATATTTATTTATTATTGTCATACACAAACCATTAGGTAGTGAACGTTACACTTACTCAGTAGCAAAGTATATCAGACTTGATGAACAGTTTACCAACAATTGGGATTTCTACGGGAGGCACCTTACTCCCATTTTTCCTGAAACAATTGACTACCCGGTGCAGTAGGCCTTATTCAGTCCTAGTTGTTTACAAAGTTTCATTTAAATCGATAGAGCCAGTTTTGAGAAGAAATGTAAAACAACCTGGTTTTGTGTGACAGGTTATCTATTCCGATTTTTCTGTAATAACGAACACGGCGGGGCGGCTCCTCGCAGTGCGAACCACATCTACTCTACTATACAGAGGTAATCTTGGAAATTACTCATTTGATTCATTAATCAATAGTTATAGTGTAATTTCCGGATGTACATAGGCAAAAAAACCCAGCTGACTATCGATATCCACGGGGAAGAAGCCGCAAGCGACAGATAGTAAAGTTATAATTGTCAGTGGATCGAGCCTACCCTGAATTAGGGGGATCGGGCCTTAGTTAACCACTCGGGCCCAGTGCGGGTTGTTCGACTTCACACACAACCTTCGAGTTTCTTAGCAGGCGTATGCAGGTTTCCTCGCGATGTATCGACACAGGACCAGGAGGTATCGACCCTTGCCACTACGCCACCGACGCTCTTATAAGAATGTACAGAGTTTTACTAAAAACGTTAAAGCCATTTAAAAAATGACACGCGACAGGAGTTTACTCATGAAGCATTTTTTTTCGGCCTCCGGTCTCCGTCCTTCGACGGCTGACTCGCAGGGAGCGCGTAAGGCGAAAGGTTTCCGGCCTTCGACCTTGCAGGGAGCGCTCAGGGCTTCGCCCTACGCGAGCCTCGCAAGTCTATGTAGGAGCTTCTACGCGGATGCTCCTACTCAAAGCTCCTATGCGGAGGCTTCTTCTCGAAGCTTCTACGCCGAGCTCCTACTCGCAGCTTCACCTACGCGGAGCTTCTGCTCAGAGCTCCTCCTACGTGGAGCTTCTACTCGGAGCTCCTTCGCCTTCGGCCTCGCGGTCTCGCACGGAGCGCTCCGGGCTCCGGGCTCCGCTCTACAAGGAGCTCGGCCTCCGGCCTGGCAAACAAAAGTTAACGCTTTTCGTTAGTTTCGGGAGGTAACACTTTTAGCTAATAGCGAGGCCTTGAACACTTGATCTCACTCCTCTAATCGCGCTCTACATGTGAATCCATTCTCAAGGAGTGAACTAAATTAAAATAATAACCAGCCAAGTGCGAGTCGGACTCGCGCAAAGTAGGGTTTCATAGTCTTTTCAAAAAATAAATGTAAATTTAAAAAAACAAAATTTTGTTTGCAGTTGGTAATAGAACATTTTGTATGGGAAATCCATTAACTTTTTTCAAATGCAACTGCACGCCTTAACTTAGTCGACTATAACTCCATAACTAATAAAATCTACTTAGCCGTGATAGTTTTTCTTTTTAATTGATTATAATATGTACTACTATTTACAATGATGTCATTAAATAGCGATTTAGCTGGTGGGGACACTTGACTCTAACAAAAATTAGCACTATTGATTAACAAACCAGTCTCTGAATCGAAAAATGGTTTAAGTAAACCCCCAATAGCTTTGAAATACCTATTTAATGGTACCCCACACGATAGGGTACATCAACACGATAGGGTACATCAACACGATAGGGTACATCAACAACAAAAAATTTGCCCCCTCTTTACATAGAGGGGAGGTAACCTAAAAAATTGTATTGTACCACTTTGCCGGCGTGATTAAAAGCTTTCTAGTACTAATATTATCTGAGCTAAGCCGCGGACAGACGGACAGACAAACAGACAGACAGACAAGGTGATAAGTTTTACTTGTTGACTTTAGAACCCTAAATATCGACTTCAAAAAAGAAATTCACTCAAAAGTATGAAGTAATATGTTTTCACATAAATTCACAAGTACGAATTAAATTAGGGACCTACAATTTTTTTGAGGTCGGCACCAGCACACAGCTACTTACCTGTCAATTGTTTTAGATTCGATGGCTTTGCCAGCACCGACCTCAAAAAAAAAAAAGGCCCCTAATTTGATTCGTACCTACCATTGTTTTCGTTTTTGTTGATTAATTTCGTGTATTTATAAAGAAAAATATTATTTCATACTTTTGAGTGAATATCTTTTTGAAGTCGGTTTTTAGCTTTTTTAAACTTTTATTTTATTTTTTGTGATAATGCAGACGATAAATCAATTATATATTTTATGTCGTAATTAAATTCAGATATTACCTAAATCTCATTAAAACCTATCTATTTAATGAAGGTGTATTGTGTATGTGGCTGTAAGGCCTATTTCCTTAGTCTTAAAAGAAGAAATTACTTTATGCTCAAGATCATGAAAAACCATTTTATACAGCCTTCTCTCTACATAAATAACTTTAAGAGCATGAGAAGTGAAAATTTTCTTTCAAATTAACGCTTCTACCTATAAGTTATTAGATTTAACGAAAATTATTTTATAATTTTAATAGCCTAGGATGCACTGAGGATCACCCTAGGGAAACCTCATAATTTGATGAAAACGGTTCAGTATTGAAGGCTTTACGAGGTGATGAAGACATAGATCAAACATACATAAACGTGCTGGCTACATACATACATACATACAGGTGTGGTCAATAACTAGGAACGACGAACGACTGTATTGACTGTAGTCACTTTTAGACAGACAAGTATTTCTAACTTTGTTATTAGCATACTAGCAATAACTTATATCCACATCAAAATAATCGCTGCGTTAGTGGGCTCACTGAATGTGCACAAGAAAGAAAGAAAGAAATCCAATTAATTAACTTTTATCCATAGCTTCTTGTTTACCATAGAGATCGTATTTCAGACGTGCTGGCTACTGGGCCATTAATTAGGAACGGGTGAAACAATATTATACTATTATATTTATTAGCCTATAATATTATAATTTAATGTATGAAACAAATATTATTTAAGAAGGCGTTAACTCTGCTTACAAACCTGATAACTAATATTTGGTAGGAAGGCCCTTGCTTGCACCAACTGTATCCCAACGTCGGTCGGGGCATGGAGTCTATTATTTGTTACATGTGTCAAGAGAAATGGCGTTTCGACATCGTGTATTTCCCGACTCTTACAATTTGGGGATTTTCAAGGCGAGAGTAAAATGGCTTTATTTGAGTTTGCGTATACCATTCTCGACTACATTGTCACGTTCCATCAGGTGAGTCAAGCGCACTCAAATTTTTAATAAACAAAGAAACAAAAGTTCGTTCTAATTGTATGTCCTTCTAACAGCCCATACTCTTCTTTACCTCTCGCCAAAGGTACGCTAGTGTACTGTGCCAAAGGATGCAGATTCGGGCTGTTTGCACGCCAATCTGACATAGTGACTCGATGATCACTAAGTAATATTTCCCTGAATTAGGCTTATGTTCATAGACGTTATCAATATGAAATTTCCAGAACACTGGTAACGTCTCGTCGACATAAAGAATCACAGGTTTCTCTAATATTTGCTTGTATTGAAATTGGTCTACCATCCCCTCAATATTTTTACTGCGGTTCAACGCCATGCCCTGTAAAACATCCCCAAACTTTTATATGTATTCCCATCTCCATGTTTTACTACTATTTTTCGTGAATTTAGGATTCAACACTTGCATAGCAGGTTGACGTTCAAACTGTTTATGGTCAAAACCTCATCTATTTATTTCTATCTCAACATAAAGTAACACATTTTCCTTTGACTTCGAGTCCAATAAACATATTTTATAGCGAAATCTAATCCAGCTTTTCGATGCTCTTTCTTTAGTAGCGGTTACTATCCGGGCGATTCTTCCAAATAAACTTGCATACGTTAAGCGTCTTGGTACCTCTTGTACGCGCGGAGCTAAGCGCGGAGCGGATACTCCCTCATTAGCAAAAACTTCCCTTCCTATACTTTCAGAATCTATCAATGGATCATCTTCACTAAACATATCTAAAATCGAGAATATTAGTAGTATTAAATTTCTTAAAATAATTAACTGCGTCAAATATCTTAGTTTTAGAGCATTTCAAATGATCATCAATCGTTTTATAAGACCAATCACGTTTAAACAATGCCTTAATAATTTTCCGATTGGATGCATCACAGCTTTTCTATTTGTCCGTAATTTTGAATTAATTAATTACTTGTTTTAATAATAATCAGTTTCGAAACCGAGAAAACGTAAAAGAAGGATGACGTAACACGCGGTTATAAAAATAACTGCTATTTGTATTCAAAAATTCAATTTTAGAACCGTTCTTAATTATTAGTCCAAACGGCCAGTACGTTTGAAATACGATCTCTATGATCTTGGTAAGCCCGCTTCCATCTTCGGCAACATCGTCACTTACCAACAGGTGAGATGTTGTCAAGGGTTTACCAATTGTGAATAAAAATAAATAATAAAATAAAAAGATAAAACTATTGATGGAATTTAATTATTTTTTTTGCAAATTTAAGTAAGCAGTGCAGTTAAACTTACTAACGTTGCCTTATTTTGATGTGGTTAAAAGTTATTGTTATTGGTATGCTAACTCAAAAGTTTAAACTATTTTATTTGTTTGTCTAAATGCGATTACAATGTATCAGTCGTTCCTAATTTTGTGACCACAACTGTACATACATTCATAATACATAACATAATACATAAAATAATACAATTCATACATACCATATCTACGTATATACATAGCCTGTTAGATTCATCACCCTTCCTATTAGCTTTTCCGCAGTCGGGTAAAACATTAAATGTTTATAAAACAAATAAAATTATAGATTTCATCATTTCTATTGCAAAAAGTACCAAGTTTCTTACCCCACTTCTCCCCCCAGGGCAAGGACGAGTAAATCAACTGGGGGGCCTGTTCATCAACGGGCGGCCGTTGCCGAACCACATCAGGCTGAAGATCGTGGAGATGGCGGCGGCGGGCGTGCGCCCCTGCGTCATCTCGCGGCAGCTGCGCGTGTCACACGGCTGCGTCTCCAAGATCCTCAATAGGTACCAGGTGAGGAAACTAGCCAACTTGAAGCACATCAGGCTGAAGATCGTGGAGATGGCGGCGGCGGGCGTGCGTCCCTGCGTCATCTCGCGGCAGCTGCGCGTGTCGCACGGCTGCGTCTCCAAGGTCCTCAATAGGTACCAGGTAAGGAAACTAGCCAACTTAAACCACATCAGGCTGAAGATCGTGGAGATGGCGGCGGCGGGCGTGCGCCCCTGTGTCATCTCGCGGCAGCTGCGCGTGTCGCACGGCTGCGTCTCCAAGATCCTCAATAGGTACCAGGTAAGGAAACTAGCCAACTTAAACCACATCAGGCTGAAGATCGTGTAAATGGCGGCGGCGGGCGTGCGATCCTGCGTCATCTCGCGGCAGCTGCGCGTGTCGCACGGCTGCATCTCCAAGATCCTCAATAGGTACCAGGTGAGGAAACTAGCCAACTTAAACCACATCAGGCTGAAGATCGTGGAAATGGCGGCAGCGGGCGTGCGCCCCTGTGTCATCTCGCGGCAGCTGCACGTGTCGCACGGCTGC
Source organism: Coleophora flavipennella (assembly GCA_947284805.1). Taxonomy (NCBI): domain Eukaryota; kingdom Metazoa; phylum Arthropoda; class Insecta; order Lepidoptera; family Coleophoridae; genus Coleophora; species Coleophora flavipennella. The sequence continues at coordinate 895,319 of OX369268.1, forward strand.
GTCTCCAAGATCCTCAATAGGTACCAGGTGAGAAAACTAGTCAACTTGAACCACATAAAGCTGAAGGTCATAGAGATGGCGGCGGCGGGCGGGCGCCCCTGCGTCATCTCGCGGCAGCTGCGCGTGTCGCACGGCTGCGTCTCCAAGATCCTCAATAGGTACCAGGTGAAGAAACTTGTCAACTTGAACCACAAAAAGCTGAATGTCATAGAGATGGCGGCGGCGGGCGTGCACCCCTGCGTCATCTCGCGGCAGCTGCGCGTGTCGCACGGCTGCATCTCCAAGATCCTCAGTAGGTACCAGGTGAGGAAACTAGTCAACTTGAACCACATAAAGCTGAATATCATAGAGATGGCGGCGGCGGGCGTACGCCCCTGTGTCATCTCGCGACAGCTGCGCGTGTCGCACGGCTGCGCCTCCAAGATCCTCAGTAGGTACCAGGTGAGGAAACTAGTCAACTTGAACCACATAAAACTGAAGGTCATAGAGATGGCAGCGGTGGGCGGGTGCCCCTGTGTCATCTCGCGGTAGCTGCGCGTGTCGCACGGCTGCGTCTCCAAGATCCTCAATAGGTACCAGTTGAGGAAACTAGTCAACTTGAACCCCGTCAGGCTGAAGATCGTGGAAATGGCGGCGGCGGGCATACGCCCCTTCGTCATCTTTCGGCAGCTACACGTGTCACACTGCTGCGTCTCCAAGGTCCTCATTATGAACCTACCAGGTGAAGAAACTTTTCTGCAAACTGAAGCACATTAGCCTAAAAGCTGAAAACTTATTGTCTTACCTTCAATTAAATCAATGTTAAACTAGTAACGTAGTCGGTTTATTAGTGTTTGGTGCATGCTAAGTACAGTAACCTTACCAACCCCACTGAAATCAATTTCCCAATGCATAATTTAGAGTTCTTAACAGCATTTTCCCGCTGCTTTGCCTGCGTTTATATTGTTTCTATGACTGTAATCGAGGGTACCGGGATAGAGGGATAGAAGCACTTTCAGTTTTTCCTGGCCACTTTTCAAATTGTTCTTTCCCTAAAAACCTTATTATATCTAAACGTACATTAAAATATTACATAAAGCCTAAAGCTTTTTGGTACAAGCTTTTATATTATAAACCAAATGCTCAAATGAATATAAAAAATACATGGTTCCAAATTCGAAAAGACTGTGTTTCATACTCAGATTAAAAATAATGTAAATAATAAGTTTCATACAACATTCATAACATAAAGTGAGGTAACGCTTGTTCTATTATACAGGGTGTAAAAAAATTGGTGTAGGACCCGTTAACTGGGGGTTCTACCCATCATACTGAACAACATTCCCCAAAGAACCCATAGTAAATCTCCAAAAAAAATTTGACCGGAGGAGATACAAAAATGCACAAAATAGCTGATCGATTAATATGAAGAGTTAAATATTTTTTTTGCTATTTCAACAAAGTCGTAGAACAAAAGTTGTTCAGTATGATGAGTAGAAGCCCCAGTTAACGGGACCTACACCAATTTTGTAACACTCTGTATACGTATGCATCTTCAACTAAAGTGGTGACCTCGAATAATGTTTAGACACGTGATAGGTCCTCTCTTTCACTGTAATTGAGACAGGTGCATTTGAGACATGTCACGGCACATTTCGGCATGTTGACGTTAAGTGTGCCAACGCGTGACTGTAAGCAAAACTGCTCCATCGTGATTGGAGCAGAGTTTATTTACCCCATTTTCAAAGCACTTCATACAATTCTATTGAAAATAAAAGATGATCCAGGGACCTTAATTCCAACTCCAAAGTTCATCATCAGATCAACTTCAAAATACCAAAAGGATCTATTGTCACCGGGAATACGCCTTCATTCCAAATTAGTCGCTCTAAAATTGATCGTAAGATTTGAACCTACCTAAACAAACTAACATACGAGACATACATACATACATACATTGCAAGTAACCACGCATAATGTAAGGTTCCGGAGACTTGGAAAACTGTTTGTCTCAGGATACACCAAACCGTTTTCCTTGGTCCAATAGTTTAGAAACACCACGGACACGGACACGGACACGTTCTTATCAACATAATTTTTGTCAGTTGTGCTATTCCCAAAACAGCTCGTCAAAAGCTGTTTTGGGAATAGCACAACTGACAAAGAATATGTTGAAAGCACTACTTCATTTAAAAAGATCGATTCAATTAGGGGTTTCATAATTATTATTTTTTTCGTGTCGCTTTTATTCATATTGAACTTAACCCCCCTTAAAAGTTTGACAAGAGGACTCCATTTTTACTTTCTCGAACCCGTAGTACAGTACGAACGTACGAAGGGTAGAGGAAGTATTGTTATCGAGACAAAAAAAGTTTTTCCAATTTTCATGAAAATGTGTTCAATTTGTATATTTTTAACACATACCGAAAAACAGAATATCTCAATTCTGTTCGTCCGTTCGTGCGTCCGTCCGTCTCGCTTGGCTCTGGAGGCTAAATCCTTGGTCCGATTGAGACCAAATTGAGTTTCAATTTATTTCAGCGAGGGATTATCAAAAAAATATTCGAACGCGAAATTGCATGTCGCAGTTTCTTATGTTTGTCTATTACTTAGTAATACCCATTGGTCTGGGTAAAATCGTGTTTGTGCGGCTCTTCTCACTGAGCCCGCGTAGTCAACTAAGGCCCGATCGCCCCAACTCAGGGTTGCCTCGAGCCCCTCGATGGGGACGTATATAAGCTGATATGATGATGGTTCTCCTACAAATGAAATTGAAACTTGCGATTTATTCACAAATGGTTGGAGCTATTGAATTATCATGTATTTACGAATAAGTATATAATTTGGTCATGCAACATGAATTCATCAAAATTTTTTTTTTTTTAATTAACTTTTTCTATAACTAAAATATCGTCGAGAAAGTTCAGAGCGGGCTGCCGTACAGTTTATTTATTTTGCGCTATACTGTACACAATACATATAAAACTTTATAACTGTACATCATATACAGACGAGGATGTGTAGTCAAAAACAACTATATATCACTTGTATGGAAAGGATATCCCTTGTATAGAAAGGGGGAGGGGAGCAAAAATATTATTTCATCCTCAAAATAATTCTAGTTTGCTCATTTTAGTAATGTCTAGTACCTGTATTTTTTCAGAATTTTAAGTTCCAAAGATAAAAAGTTTAAAAGTGGGCTCAAAAAGCGTCACTTTATTTTTATTTATTTTTTATTTTATATATATTTATTGAAATTACAGCTTTAAATCTACAGTAATTATATATTTATTAATTAATTATTATTTACCTCAATATTTATACTCTCCTTAATGTAGGGGAGCCTACCGTATTTTGTTTACATATTGACTTCATTTACCAATAGTGGCAGGTAGCTTTCCGTGACCTTCACCAGGTCGCAGGTCCACCTAGTGGCTACGTCTTTCATTATATTTTAGGCGTTATATCCATGCTAAACACGCGGACTTTGGAAATTTCGTTTTTCCTGTAGGAACGAAGGCCTTTAGATGTTCTCATAGATTTTTCTGTAATCTATGCATTCAACCTCATATACTGTGATTGTTTATGAATTTGGGTCCAGTACCTGGTTTCGGAGATAGGGGAGAGAATGGTCAATTTTCACCTATTTTTTTAACTTCAAATATGAAAAAAAACCTTAAAATTGTATTTTTTTTAATTACTAAACATTTTAAAAAAAATTAAATAGTCACAACAAGCCCTTTTATTTGATAACTACTCGTAGCTGTCCCGGCGAACTTCGTTCCTCCTTATACTACACTACACTACTCTACCCTACCATACACTACCCTACACTACCCTACCCTACCCAACACTACCGTACCCTACACTACACTACACTACCCTACCCTGCACTACACTACCCTACCCTACCCTACCCTAACTACACTACACTACCCTAAAACCAATATTTTTTTAAATTTATTTTTTTATTGATGAATATTTTAATACTTATTATCCTATTCCGAACGAAGACAAATGCAAAAACACAAAAATCATAAAAAATTGTCCAACCGTTCTTGAGTTATAAATAGTGTAACTAACACGACTTTCTTTTATATAGATATATAGATATGTCACACGATATAGTATGCAAACTTTTTTTACAGAGTATGTACTAAGAGGTTTTGTTCTGTCGGTAGTTAAAGTTTTGGTGCGGAACCCTGTTTGTGTGGCCTCGAGTCGCACTTGGCCGGTTTTTTAATATATAGATTGACAACACTTAAATCGTTAAGAACAACCGACTTTAATCACAAAAAATACTTAACTACATTAGTATACACTTACCGACTTACCTTGCACTTTTTCCTAAGTTAAAAGACACTTAATACGATAAAAAAAAGAGTTATTGCAACTTACTTTATATTTTTTGAGAAATACGTAGACAAACATACATCATATACAGGTTGTAAAAAAAATGGTATAGGACCCGTTAAGAAAGAAAGAAAGAAAGAAAGAAATACGTTTATTGGTTTCAGTAACACCACACCAAAATATATAATACGTAACAAAAAATGAGGTAAATATAAAATAATAATAATTACATATATTCATGAGGTGCCACTGCAACCACAGGGCCCCAACTCAGCATATGCTAGGCTCGGAGGCGAAGCGCTGGTATTCTGTTGGTACCCGGGGCTGTCAGTCAGGCGCGGACGCGACAGTTTAAATATAAGGTTTAATAAATATTACTTAGTATATTGTAACTACAAAACTATATATATGTATACTTAAATCTAATTTAGTAACTACTTATACATAGGTTATCTAATCTAAACATTTTTTTATCATTATGGTTGTATCCATGGAATTGGTAGTCATTTTTGCAGCAGCTTTTGGTTTTCTAATAAAAAACTCTTATAGTGTTTTTTAAAGGTAATTTTAGACATAGGATTTCTGAGCGGTGGAGGTAGATTATTCCAGCACTTGCAGCGTTAACTGGGGGTTCTACTCATCATACTGAACAACTTTCCCAAGGAACCCATAGTCAATTCTCAAAAAAAAAGTTGATCCTCCATACAAAAATTAACAACATTTGTCGATCAGCTGATCGATTTGTCAAAAATTTGTCAAAAATTTATTTTGCGATTTCAGCAAAGTCGTAAAACAAAAGTTGTTCAGTATGATGAGTAGAAGCCGCAGTTAACGGGACCTACACCAACTTTGTTACACTCTGTATACACTTATGAAACCTCGATAACCTCCTTTTTTGAATCGATAAAGACTTACTTATTAGAATTGGTTTCTTTCTTTTATCAACTTTTTGACTTTTAGTCATTTGCCTGATAAGCGTCAAATAACGTATTCAGATAAGTTACAAAATAATTATGCTGAGTGTTTTGGGCTGGCAGGTTCTAGGGGCAGAAACATTTGTACAATTTAATCGGTGAACGATATGGATACCTGCCTGTAACCTTACTATTCACTGAGGGCTTGCTCAGCCAAGCTCGAAGGTTCGTTTTCACCAGCTCTTACGGGTTTGCCACAATGGGGATTGTTTCATCCCGGAAGTGTTTAGACACGGTGTGACCTTACCAATGTACTGTTGCCGACTAGTATTCGATTGGTACTCATGAGAACTAAAAACGTTTTGTTGAAACTTAAAATACATATCATTGTTTCAGCCAGCTACAATAATCATAATCTTAAATTCGAAGTAAATAGCAAAGCTGAAATTTTGGACGGGACTCTCTTCCAGATACAGTGAAACAACGGGAAACATTTTTAAAAATATACTTGATAAACATTTGAAATATGGTTACGTTAGTACTAATATATATGCTTTGATATGGTCGTCATGGAAATCCTTGGGGGAGGCCTATGTCCAGCAGTGGACATCCGTCGGCTAAATGATGATGAAAAATTTTAGAAATTAATGAACACAAGTGCTGTAATATACATTATAAATAAAAAAAAAATAGCCCCAGTTACTTATTTTTGTTATATATTTTTTCAAAAATTACATAATAATATTTGGGGACAAATCGCACGCGGTCATCTGTCCCTAAACTAGGATTTCCTGTACTATGGTAACCAGAGACAGATATTCATATATATTATATTCATTATATAAGTTTAAATAAATACATATTTAGATATTGAACACGCAGACACAGAGCAAACAAACCAGCTCGTCACACAAATGTTTGCCCTGAGTGGAGATCGAACCCACGACTATCGACCCCGCAGGCAGAAGCGCTGCCACTGGACCCACGGGTCAGTCATTTCGTGGTTATGTATAATTTTTATAGTCTTCTAGCTGACCCGGCATACGTTGTTTTGCCATAATAAAAAATATGTACTTTACGACCTATTCCCATACCTACCAAATACACATAAAAAATTCATGGAAATCGGCCGAGCCGTTTCGGAGGAGTACGAACACAAATACCGTGACACGAGATTTATATACGGGGTGTAAAAAAATTGGTGTAGGTCCCTTTAACTGGGGGTTCTACTCGTCATACTGAACAACTTTCTCCAAGGAGCCCGTTAATTCTCAAAAAAAATTGGACCCTCCAAACTAAAATGCACAAAATCGGTCGATTTGTATGAAGAAGAAAAAACTTTTTTGCGATTTCAGCAAAGTCGTAGAACAAAAGTTGTTCAGTATATGATGAGTAGAAGCCGCAGTTAACGGGTCCTACACCAATTTTGTTACACTCTTGTTGTTACAGATTTTTCAGAAAAATGCATTTATGTAATTATTATGTAGAATATTGAAAAAAAAGTGTGAAGGCTACCTTTCGAGATCCCACAAAAAGTCCACGAAAGCGTCCGGGTGCTGTCCGTGTGAACTGGCCTACACTTGTTAAAGGCAAAGGCTTGTCAAACATTCAATAATTTTAATGTATAACTTCTTGTTTTCGTGTTCTAATGACATTATTTGTTTTTTTTTATATCACGGATTGGATTTTGACGTTATTAACTAATGATTGATTATTTCTTAATTTTTTACAAATGAAATTATGTAATTACTAATTTTTGACTATCAGAAAGAGCACCTATTTTGAATAAATATCTAAAATCCTGAATCTTTAGTTATATAGTTATTTCCTTACCAAAAGAATAAACGGAAACAATTCACTCAACAAACACTCAACAAACAAACAAATAATTAATTTCACTCCACATATAGAATACGAAAACATGACAAACATACAGAGCACGAAACGATCATGGCTGCTCTCGTCTTGGAGCTACGGCACAGAAGACGAAACGATCATGGCTGCTCTGACGAAAAAGTTTGAGACGATGTAATAATCTCTTTGTTTTTCTGGCACTGTCGTTTTTTATTTTAACGAGTTTGTCATTTCCTTTCACACCCATGTATCATGCGACGTTTTTTTAATACAGTTGTGATAAAACAGGTAAATAAAAAAAATACCGTGACAGAAAAACAAAATACATGGGTACATACCTATCAAGGTTTCGGCTATCAAAGTTCATTTTACGCGACTTGTTGCTCATTTAAAACGTCCGGGGAGTAATCTCACTCTATTTTTATTATACTCGTACATATGTATATTTTTTATTAGACATATTTTATTAACTATTCATAATTTTACTCGTTTTCACAACTAAAACAACTCAATTCAGTTTTACGAAAATTACGCCATATTCAATTTAGCTAGGCACACGTACGAATGCGTAAGTTTTTTTAAATATTATCCTAGATAAATATCAATAGCTTGGGGCGGGATTTGCGGCAGACGCATTCGTAGTTTTATTTTGATGTTTTTTTATTGTTTTCTGCTAGGATTTTGTTCAAGAAGTGGTGCATTTTGGAGAAAATCGTCTAGTGCACGTGAGCAATATGGAGGACAAGAAAATGAAACGAAGGAGGACGTGAGAACCCAACTTGCTCTGGGTGCAGTTTTATAGACGCCCTACAGCAACTGGGTGTTCCACCTCAGAATGTAGCTGCTGCAAATGCTGTCAAGAACTTCAGAGAAGATTTGTAATGCACCGGCACCAGCATTACAAATCAAAAAACTAAAGGAAGCTTAAATACGTCAGACCTGGCTGTATGGTCTTAGTTACCTTTGCCTTCTCCGCGCTTTTGAAAGCCGGAGAGAAGAAACCAAAAAAAAAATCAATACCTTGGGATATATTATTATTGTAAGCATTAAAACCTCCTTGGAAAAGATGACCTATGCGCTTTATTCATATTTATTCTCCTTTCTTCACAAAGATATAACCCAAAGAGAATCTAAAACCTCACAGAGAAACAACCACAGATAAGAAAAAAAATATGATTCTTCTATTCTGTGGAAACAACCAATCTCTTTAAAAATTCTCATTTCAAAAACATTAAAGAAGATTCATTATCTCTGGTTATTATATTTTTTTATTTGCTAGAAATGTAGTGTTTCTCAGAACTACAAATAAAAAAAAAGTGGCAACGTAAAAAGCATGTGTGCGGTAAAAAAGTTTTTGCGCATAGTAAACTAGCACATAAAGTACCATTTTTGGAGCAACTGTATTGAAAAATATATTTTCACACAAGAGGGGCGCTGCTTGTGAACAAATGTGTCAAACTAAATGTCATTTCCATACTCTACCATGATGGAATCTTTTAGTTCTCAATTCACTTCCCATACAAACCCAAATTATGTGTAAAATTTAGATGTATTCACCAATTTTTATTGCTACTAGGTAAACGTATTGGTTATCGTTGTTTTGTGTATTCTCGACTACACCAGACCGTGACAGCTTTGCGAAAAAGTATGCACAGCATAGCTGTAATATTTTTTTTTTGTCTTTACGCTTGAAGACTTATTACGTTAAGTACACACCGTGTACGTAGAAAGAAGATGCTATTTGTGTCTGTGTAAGTCTCTGTAATTTTATTACTCTATGACTCTGGTGTGGCTGTATACCTACGCAGCGCGCGCGATGTTATGGTGCGGGTGGTGCGGGGAGAGATATAGAGCTCCGCCCAGACCCTCAAGGTCGCTAGCCCATGTACAAGCCTTAAGAAGATTTAATAAAAGTTTCACTTTAATAATTTTCTTATTCCGTAGTCGGTCCCTCATGACTGAGGATCTTGGTTGGATCTACGTATTTTGGAGCGTACGAATAGGAGATCGGACTGCTAGTCATTTGAGTTACTTTTTATGATTGGTCAAAAACGAAATTTTGTTCTAAAAATATTTGAAATGCTTACAAGTGACGTCATAGATTTTTAGCGTCATTGACGAATTCATTTTGTGAATTAGATCAATTGAAAATTGGAGACGTGATGGAAAAACAAAACAAGTAAGGTTTTTGAAACTTCAAGAGGAGAGCAACTTAGGAAATCATATTTCAGAATTTATTTTTGATGCAGTCCGATCCCCTATTGTCTCCATCTGCTCCTATCCATCGCCAACCTCACCGCATCACAAAACTCATCAGCTGGCGTCTCCCTCGACTGATCGGTCCATCTTGTTGGAGAACGTCCTCTAGATCTCTTGCCATTCAAATTGCCTACTATGACAAGTTTTTCCAGATTGTTACCATTACGTCTCATTATGTGACCGAAATGTGCCAGGATCTGTTGTTGGAAGATAGTGGACAGCCTCGTTCGGATCTTCAGCTGTTTAAGAATAAAGCTAGGTATATCAGACTTGATAAAATTTACAAATAATTTGAGTTTGTATGGAAGGTACCTTACTCAGATTTTTATTGGTATAATTGAGTACCCAGTGCAGTTGCCGTATTAAATTCCAAATTAAATACAAAAATTCATTAAGTTGGAGCCGTTTTTGAGAAAAAGTGTCAAACAAGTACCATATTCCGATTTTTCTTGAAACAATGGACTACCGCGTACTATAGGCCATATACAGTTATAGTAACGTACTGAGTTTTATCAAAATCGTTGTAAAAAAATAAAAAGCGATTTTCGACTACGGTGGCAATCCTAAAAATCTAGTTCGGGGAATTTGTAAAAAAATGCCTGGAGATATAAAAATTTTAAACCCAAATCCGTCCAGTATTTTGGGCACTACAGCACCGGACGGACGGACGTATAAACACACAGACATACACTCACACACACACACACACTTTTTTTTTACTGTTAGTGTAAGGCGTAAGGCATCCAATCCCCATAAAATCTCAATTTCGGTTTTTTCCTTCACAATACCTCCCTCACTCCTTCGTCGCTCGAAAGTAAAAATAATGTGTGACTTTTTTATAATCTACCCACATTTAAGGCTTGGTTCGCACAACTACAATAATTGACGCTCCGATACGCAATCGAACATGAAAGTTCAGAAACTACGTCTTTGGATCGCAAAATGTCCTTACCCAAACAATATCTAACTATTCTATTAGTTCTAGTTATAATAACATATTTATGCATTGGACTAGGTCATTGTTCAATAAGTTCTTAGTTACTTAAACTGTGTATTTATATAAAGTATTCTGTGAACACAAATATGGATCTCGGTTGTCTGCAATAAAATAATTTTATTTATTTTATAATTACCGCATGAAAAATATCCAGATTCAATCGTAAGCAATAAAATGTTTTTAAATTATTTATTTCCTTGGGGGAGGCCATTATCCAGCAGTGGACGTCTTTCGTCTGATATGATGATGATTATAGAGATAAAAAAATAAAACTTCTTCGTCTAAATTTGTATCATAATCCTTTCTTTCTTACCTAAATTTGCTTTTGTATAGAATAATAATATAATTTATTTTGTTCAGGAGACCGGCTCCATTAGACCTGGTGTGATTGGCGGGTCGAAACCCAGGGTTGCCACGCCGGAGGTGGAGGCGCGCATCGAGGAGCTCAAGCGACAGAACCCCGGTATATTCTCCTGGGAAATTCGAGAAAAGCTTATCAAGGTACAGACACTTTGCTGATTCAGAACCTACTATCGCAAGCATACCATACTTTGCTAATTGCATTATTTTTAGTATTACTATCACGGAGCAAAGAAGGGATCACTTTCTTCCTCATTGATAGCTCTTCAGGAGGCACACCTATCTATACCTACGCGTTCTGTATTTAAGCAGTGATTTGTATTTTCCAGTTTTATAAAGCACTAGCTTTTGCCCGCGGCTCCGCTCACGTGAACATAGTTTCTATGACTGTCTTCGAAGCTGCGCAGTGCTAGGACTAGTTGATTCGAGTTGACTAGTTTTGGTGTCAAAGATATTTTTTTTCACATTTAAGCCCTTGGCATCATCTCACCTAATGTTAAGTGACGAATCGGGCTTACCAATATTCCCCAACGTAATGGAGAACTAGCTATTTTATCTTCAAGCCAGAACAAAGCAATGTTTTTAACACTGATGTATGGCGGCAAGACTTAGATATGATGGTGGTAGCTAGCCAGGCGGGCTTAGAAAATGCCCTACCACCAACCCAACCGAATCTTACAAGTTGACACCACCTGAATTTGAACCCGCGACCTCCTGGTGTGAAGCAAATAGACTAACCATTACGCCACGGAGGCGGTTAATATATTTTTTTATTCCATAATTTGTTATTTCAAAAGCAGAATTAAAACTATCTATGCACCTTTCTTTATGTAAACACCGGACATGGGGGCATCTTGCAATGGGCCATTAATTATTGCTACATCGTATTTACACCATTTATATATTTTTAATGTTTTTTAATAACTAATATCAAGTGCCTAAAACAGTGACTTACTTTACCTATTTTATTAGTTACTAGCTGATGCCCGTGACTTCGCCCGCGCGGATCCCGTTTTTTCCGTTCCCGTGGGAATATCCCAAAATCCTTTCTCAAGGGATGCCTACGTCATAATTGCTATCTGTATGCAAAATTTGAGCTGTGCGTTGATAGATCAGTCAGTCAGTCAGTAGCGGTTTCCTTCTATATATACAGAAGATTTAAATTTGATATCCACTTAACATTGATTGTCAATTTGTAACACAAACAAGTCAGCGAGTGCGCCCCAGATCTCAGTAGTCACGATCCGTATTGTAGGTACACCTTTATTTGTGATACACTTCACAGAAATAAAATTAACTTCGATTTCAGTACTGATTAAACTATCCTTACTAATATTATTATAACAGCTCATATACGTCCCCACCGAGGGGCTCGAGCCTACCCTGAATCAGGGCGATTAGGCCTTAGTCGACCACGCGGGCCCAGTGCGGGTTGGTCGATTTCACACACAACCTTCGAGTTTCTTCGCAGGCGTGTGCAGGTTTCCTCACGATGTTTTCCTTCACCGTTAAAGCAATCGGTAAGTATATGTACGTAAGTTTTTTGAAAAACTCATTGGTACATTGGCCGTCCAGATTTGAACCCGGTACCTCTGGTTAGATGGACCGAGTCGTTACCGGTTGAGCCACCGACGCTTTTTATTACCTTACTAATATTATAAATATGAAAATGTGTTAAACAAATTTAATTAAATATAGCCAAGACTTGAATATGGGTGTATCAGTACATAATTCATCATATCAGCCGAGAAACGTCCACTGCGGGACAAAGGCCTCCCCTAAGGGTTTCCACGACGACCGGTCCTACGCTGCCCGCATCCATCGGCTTCCCGCGATCTTCACCAGGTCGTCGGTCCACCGCGTGGGAGGCCTGCCTACGCTACGTTTTCCGGTGCGCGGTCGCCACTCGAGAACTTTACTGCCCCATCGGCCATCTGTTCTACGAGCTATGTGCCCTGCCCACTGCCACTTCAGTTTAGCGATTCTGTGAACTATGTCGGTTACTTTAGTTCTCCTGCGGATCTCCTCGTTTCTGATTCGATCACGTAGAGAAACTCCGAGCATAGCACGCTCCATTGCCCTTTGGGTGACCTTGAGCCTTCTTATATACATAATTACTCGTAAGAATCTAAAAAAAATATTAGGAAAACTTAAAAAAATTTGTGTACAAGCTTTTATTCGGAGAGTTTTTAAGCAAATAAAGCCAAATACTTAAATGAATATATACACGTTTCCAAATTCAAAAAGGCGCATACAGTATTTCTTACGATTCTATTTAAAATAAAAGACGATACCAAAGTTCATCATCAAATCAACTTCAAAAGTCCAAAAGGATCCATTGTCACCGGGAATACAACTTCATACCAAATTTCAGCTCAATCAGACCCCTGGAAGTTGCTCTAAAATCGATCGCAAGATTTGAACCTACCTAACCAAATTAACATACAAACATAGCAAGTTCAAAAAACCTTTGAAATGTTAATACGGTGATGCCCCGACACATATTTCTCACTCAAATAATCGCAGATTTTGTTCAAAAAAATAATTTCTACGAATTGGCTGAAACTTTTGTGATGTGTGTTACGGTGGTCAAATAAATGTTAACGGTCTTAAACTCTACTCTGTGTATTATTAATTTGCAAATCCATAAAAACCTTACGGTAAATTTGCTAGTGTATTTATATACCTCTAAATTAACTAGCCGTCCCGGCGAACTTCGTTCCACCTTACACTACACTACAGTGACCTACACTACATTACCCTACCCTACCCTACCCTACACTACACTACACTACTCTACCCTGCACTTCCATACCCTACACTACCCTACCCTACACTCATCATCATCATATCAGCCACAAATCGTCCACTGCTGAACAAAGGCCTCCCCCAAGGATTTCCACGACGTCCGGTCCTGCGCTGCCCGCATCCATCGGCTTCCCGCGACCTTCACCAGGTCATCGGTCCACCGCGTGGGAGGCCTGCCTACGCTACGTTTTCCGGTGCGCGGTCGCCACTCGAGAACTTTACTGCCCCATCGGCCATCTGTTCTACGAGCTATGTGCCCTGCCCACTGCCACTTCAGTCTAGCGATTCTGTGAGCTATGTCGGTTACTTTAGTTCTCCTGCGGATCTCCTCGTTTCTGATTCGATCACCCTACACTACCCTACCCTAAAACCAATTATTTTTTGACTGATATTTTTTTTTTTTATTTCCCGAATTTCAGCATTTTCATATTTATTCACCTTTTAAACCTTCTCTGGACTTCCACAAATAATTCAATACCAAAATTTGCCAAATCGGTCCAGCCGTTCTCGAGTTTTAGCCAGACTAACGAACAGCAATTCATATTATATTATACAGAATAGATTTCCCCTTAATGTGGGCTACTCGTAATATACCTACTTGCGCAGTTGCGAATTCGATTGCGTTACTACCTTAAAACTAGAACAATGGTTTTTGCGTCTCGTGAAGCCGTGGGCGCCTGGGCGCCTGGGCGGTCTTCAATCAGCTAGATAATTTATGCAATACGAACAAAAAGTGCAACGCTTTTTTATTAGGGTTCCGCGGCAATAAACAAGACTTCAATTGATTTCTATAAATAAAAAAACCAGCCAAGTACAAGTCGGGTTTGTGTACTGAGGGTTCAGTACCACCACACAGTTCATTAGGTTTGATGATGATACTGCCGAACAGCCTCCCCCCAACCCCCTTGGGTGGCGAAGTGCCGTTAGGTTCGGTTCGTTTAGCATGATACGCAGACGTCGCATTACTAAGGTGGACCACGGCCATTTCTTTTTCCGTGGTCCACTTTAATCGACCCGGTGAATCACGGAAAAAAAATTGCCCGTGGTTCACCCAGGCGGACCACGACTAACAAATACATATTTTTTAAAGTTTTTTTTTGTTTTTGCTCAATCGTAAAAAGGTTGACACATACAAGCGAGACATTTGGTGTGATTATAGAACTAATCCTGAAGTAAAACAACAAGTAAGAAAAACTAGCAAGCGTTAGTTCTACTTACGCTGAGGAGTCCGAACTTTTAATGTCACTCGCATTGATTTTTTTTTGTTTCTTATAAATGCATTGTTAAACTTATGTGGAGTGGTGTGGTAGAATGGAAACCTCGCTGCGTGAGTCCAACTCCCACTTAGCCGGTTTTTTTGTATTACTGTACGGTTTGCACTATAATAACACAAAGTTTGACGCTTGTAAGTTTAACCGTTTTTACGATAAAACAAAACACCTAAAAACATGTTTTATTGCACCCCCCTTTTTTTATTTGTTTAGCACTCCTCTACTATAAGTTATAACACATATTTTCAAAACAATTTAGCCGGTCACCTATGACGGTTCAAAAGATACAGCCTTTTACAGTACGGACGGACAGACAAACAGACAGACAGACAGACAGACAGCGTAGGCTTAGTAATAGGGTCCCGTTGGCGCCATTTGGATACGGAATCTTATAAAAGAATTACACAATGCTATACAATAATCTTTATTGTATAAGAACTTAAAAAAAGAAATAAACAATTTAGAAGAAAGCCTAGGTATACGATATACGGTCTTATTGCTAGTAGTTGGGTATTTAGTGTCACCAACCTTGCAAATTGTCAACAAAGGAAGCCACTTGGCACAGGCATACCTAGTGGTCATCTGAGCTGGTTTAGCCCTGTACCCACGTGGTACCACCCTGCAGGTAGGTGGGGGAGGGGGGGGAAAATTCCATCTGCCGCGCTGCACTCTTTCGTCCATATCTCCGTAAGTTTAGCAAACAAGTCGTGTTTGGTATCGTTTTCGTATAATTTAAGGACGACAAATTCATTTCTGGAACAATATTTTCACTTGTTCATAGAAGAAAAAAAGATTAGGCGCAAAAATAGAAAAAATAGAAATAAAAATTCTTACCAAATCTATGCCTACAATTAAACCAGGAGACTATGTTTTATAAAAAAAATATGATTTTGTAGCCCTGTTTATCTAGAATATATAAACATAAACTTTCTTAATAGATTGAACTAGTAAATGTGTCAAAAAAAATTTATTGCCTCGTGCGGTGGAGCTTGGATAGGATTTGACACTAAATTGTAAACAATTATTAAAATAATGAGCAATGAAAATAATTAATATAGGTGTATCTATATCTAGAGATAATATTCTTGAAGAAATATCTAGAGTAAATATTGTTAAAAAATTAATATTAGAGTTCATAACATTAAAATAAATGTTTTATAATCACTGAGATAACCCTAAATTTCAGCTTATTTTAATCATGTTAGTTGTAATAGGGATTCCTATTTTAATTCTAATGGAATAAAGAATAAAAGGTCTATTTTAGTAAATAAGACAATTTATTGACCGTTTCCGGGTGTAAGTGGTCCAATAAACATCTTTAGAATCTAAGCCGACCTCACCTGCTCGTGGTGCACCCTGCTAGGCTACAAACGAGGCTCTGGCGAAACTGGTTACCTTCGGGGGTTTGGGAGTCAGACGGCAGTCGCTCCTTATAATACCTGAAACCTGTCATTTATTGTGAAAATGTCGGACAAAGATCATGGCACAAGTCGGGACAAAGCTAGGTAGAAGAAGAAGATTCACAGTTTCCGCTGCAGCCACACAGTTCGGTGCACCTTATCTCTCTTTTTAAACAATTGCACCTTCCTGCGCATTTTTTCTTGCATTTACATCGTATTAACTCCATGCAAAGCGTCGGTGGCTAAAAAGCGTCGGTGGCTAAAAAGCGTCGGTGGCTCAACCGGTAACGACTCGGTCCATCTAACCAGAGGTACCGGGTTCAAATCTGGACGGCCAATGTACCAATGGGTTTTTCAAAAACTTACGTACATATCATTACCGATTGCTTTAACGGTGAAGGAAAACATCGCGAGGAAACCTGCACACGCCTGCGAAGAAACTCGAAGGTTGTGTGTGAAGTCGACCAACTCGCACTGGGCCCGCGTGGTCGACTAAGGCCTAATCGCCCTGATTCAGGGTAGGCTCGAGCCCCTCGGTGGGGACGTATATGAGCTGATATAATAACTCCATGCAAGCAGCGGCTGCTGGCGGTAGGGTGGTCCAAACAGGCTCCCATTTGCCATTATTTTTTGCCCAACCCCAGTCAGCAGGACATGGCAGGTTTTGTGTAGGTTGCAAAATTTGACCCCATATATGTCCTCCCTGATAAATTGCTCGCAAAATATGGTTGCGCAGGGCATCTTTAGTTGGTGGAAGATTCTCCAGCTGCCTGTGCTTTTTCGTAAATAGTAGTTTTCTACACTGATTGATATCAGTGCACGCGCCAGATCTAAAATGAAACAAATTGTACACAACATGCATTCCAATAATTACTTAAATCATTTCAAATCACAAAAGCCAACCACCACTTAAATTACTTGTCATTTATAGAATTGACAAATTTTTCTAGTATTGGTAAAGCTTGTTCCACATTTCCTTCTTTAGCGCTTGTGAACCCCTCCGTCGCAGGTAGATAAGCGCCCCAAGCTTCGAAAGCACTCTTTTTCCCTTTACCAGCAAAAGACGAAACGGTATCACACCCGGAAAAGGCGTGGAACATTGGCAATACTTCTGCCTTTTCTGGTCCTAAAAGAAAATAAACTAGTATATAGCTGAATTACTTTCAGATTTTAAAGTGTAAATATATTATATTTATTTAGGTTACCTAATGAAGCTGCAATAGCATGGCATGGCAAGAACTGATTTTTTCCCGTGCCAATATGAACCCACAGTTCCTCAAGCTGTGGCAATTGTGACACACATGAAACCGCAAGGACAACAACATTGGTATCCACTGTACGCACCATGATTTTTGTGTGTCCTTGGGCTGCAGCATCACCAATGTGGACCATTATGCGCGTATCTGCTTCCTCATGGTAGCATAGTTCCAGGGCTTTTTTATCACTGGGGCTGTTGCTGAAAACTGTGGGTCCATCTGTCGTATAAAAGTCTTTGCCAGCTAAGAATTCTGTAGCTTGGCACTGTAGAGCTAGGAAATGGAAAAGTTCCTCTTTATTGGAATTATCCCTGAGAAAATTTGCCCAACCCTTCGGAATTCTAAAATTTGAATTAAAACGTGTTCTTTGTCCGGTGCCACGTTTTAGTCTCGTTTTTGAGACTGTCAGTGTCGTATCTGTCCCAAATCACATCTAATCTTGATACAGTGACAAGCTCTCTGTTCGCGAAAGGTATAAATACTTTTTCAGCAGTTTTGCTGAGTCCTGGAGCCCTTAAGTTTAGCAATTCTGAGAGCTATGTCGGTTACTTTGGTTCTTCTACAGATCTCCTCGTTTCTGATTTGATCACGCAGAGAAACTCCGAGCATAGCACGCTCCATTGCCCTTTGGGTGACCTTGAGCCTTCTTATGAGGCCCATAGTAAGCGACCATGTCTCAGTTCCGTATGTCATCACTGGCAACACACACTGATCGAAGACCTTGAGATAGGTACCTACTATATAATAACTTATTAGTAGAAATAAAAAATGGTATTTTTTTTAAGATAACCGGTCGGCTGTCTTCTTCCTGAATCCATCATCGGACCCTCCTCACCTAGTGTAATATATGGGACTCGTCAAAACCATCTAAATGAGCCCAAACTCAAGAGGGTTACTAGTAATACTAGAAGAGTTTCACTGTCCACCTCCTGACTTCATCATCAGGCCCAGTTGAGACTACCATAATATTGTTTCGTTACTAGCACCCCACGTATGCAAAGGTTCATAAGAATCGATTCAGTACAACTGAAAAAGCTTTCACAAGATTTGAAACAAAGAAAGGCATAAATATACGGGGTTAAGTCAAATAAAATCGTTTAAAAACATAGTAAATCTAAATAAAATCGTTTAAAAACATAGTAAATCTAAATAAATACTTACAATCCTCATATCCCATGAAAAAAATATACTAGTTTGATAGTTTATCCTCCTGAAAACACTTCAAAAGTTCAAAATACGTGCTTGCGTTATGTAGTGATCACTGAGTAAGATGCGAACCGACTGAACTGAGAACACGCGTGTATGGTCACTGAGCGCTCCGCGCAGCGGTCGAGTTGAACGAGCCGCTAAAACGCAGCTCCGCCGTGCGACGCTAATGATTTTTTTTGACACATTTACTAGTTAAATCTATTAAGAAAGTTTATGTTTATATATTCTAGATAAACAGGGCTACATAATCATATTTTTTTTATAAAACATAATCTCCTGGTTTAATTGCAGGCAAAGATTTTGTAAGAATTTTTATTTCTATTTTTTCTATTTTTGCGCCTAATCTTTTTTTCTTCTATGAACAAGTGAAAATATTATTCCAGAAATGAATTTGTCGTCCTTAAATTATACGAAAACGATACCAAACACGACTTGTTTGCTAAACTTACGGAGATATGGACGAAAGAGTGCAGCGCGGCAGATGGCATTTTCCCCCCCCTCCCCCACCTACCTGCAGGGTGGTACCACGTGGGTACAGAGCTAAATCAGCTCAGATGACCACTAGGTATGCCTGTGCCAAGTGGCTTCCTTTGTTGAAGATTTGCAAGGTTCCCATACAAATCAACACACTAAATACCCGACTATAGGTAATAATCCGCTTCTATCTTTGGTACCTACCATCTTTGTGCACTTACCAGTTATTCGAAGATAACAAACATGTACGAGTACCACTAAAAACATCTTTATTTTTCAAAGTAAACAACTTTTTAATTTAAATTTCTCGACAAAACTTGATACCCACAATATTAATTCAAAATCATAAGACTTTAACCCTGCAGCTCGAGAATCAGAGGATCGAAGATTTACTATATTAAGATCTTGTAGGTACCTCTATTGTCCCCTTAACTCAATCCAAATATGTACAAAAAAAACTCACTCTAAAATTTTCGAGAAAAGTTATAAATATACAGAACGCAAAGCTAAAAAAAAACAGTTTGAAAATAAACGAGCAGAACCCGCAACGTCTGCATCCATTCTACACTTGCCCACGAGTTGTAAAAGACAATGACTGTTGCAGGAGGGCGTGGCGGACCCGCCCAGCATCTCATCCATCTCGCGGCTGCTGCGCGGCGGCTCGCGCGACCCCGACAAGAAAGACTACAGCATCGACGGTATCCTCGGAGGTGAGCACTGCATGCCTCCATTGATCATGTATTCTACGGTAACTATCGTAGTCTATTGGAGAATTATCTCGTGCGACTACGACAAGACAGACTACAACATCAACAGCATTCTCGGAAGTGAGCAGTACATGCTCTAACAAACACGTAGTCTATTTATGGAAATATTATCAAGTGCGAACCCGGTAAGGAAGACTGCACCACCGACAGCATTCTCGGAGGTGAGCACTGCATGCCTCTAGTGGACATGCACAACATGTATCTATGGGTAAAATAATCCCAAATCTTGTGGCTGTTGCTTGGCGGCGACGCGCGCGACCCCGTCATGAATATATTTTATTTATTTTTTTATATATTAATTGTAGACACACAGTTGAGGTAAACAGTTGATTACAAACTGAATGTACAAATGTCATAAATAACTCCTGTAAGAGTTTTCTTCCTACATACCATCGACATCGACATTACCGACTACATACTCCCAGGAGAGCACCGCATTCCATACTTGATCGGCTGCTACGCCCCGCCCGCGAGTCCGTCATGAAAGTCCCACTAGAGAATAGACAAGAGTCTCAGAGGTGAGTAATCATACATGAGTTTAGTAAACACGAAGTGGTGTATGGGTGGGTATATGTCTGTAGTTTATCGGAGAATTATCGCGTACGACCCCGACAAGAAGGACTACAGCACTGATGGCAGGTGAACGGCGGTGAACGGCGGTGAACGGCGGTGAACGGCGGTGAGCATTATATATGTATCTGTAGATAATGTACTGTCGGTGGTACGTGTGGTTTAAGGAGACTTTTATATTTTTGGCTGTTACTAGGCGGCGGACGTTACCCCAACTAGAAGGACAACAGCATCGATAGCATTGTAATTTGAACGAACACTATACTCTTGACTCTTGTAGTTACTATGTAGGCTTAATAGTGTAGTGTCTCTGATATGCAATGAGAAAGACTACAACTGCACCTTGGTGGTATACGCACTGTAACCAACAGTTTTATTTGTATGTCGTGGCCATATCGTAGAACCGACTAGTTCATGAAATGGCCGTCGTAAAATTGGTCAGATCATGAAATGGATTGACCAAGTCCTGAAATGGTCGGGCATGTCATGCGAAACGACTTAACTTAAACTGCCTCCCGCCGACCGCCCAGGCTCGAGACTCTTCGACAGTCATTATTATTATCGGTCGCTTTGATCGCTTCACTCAAATCCGCCCGGGCATTTCATGATCTGGCCAAATTTAACAATATAGTAACTACATATTATATCAACAACGATTTTTAAATCTAAGTGCTAAACTTGCGATTAAATGGTCTAAAAATATCGTAATCATCTAAGTGATTTAAAAAAAACGAATCTTATAAATAGAATCTCTAACCCACCTCACGACAGAAAAAAATATATAGAATAGAATAGAATAAAATATGTTTATTCAGTGATAAGTACACAGAAGTAAAATGTTTCGTAGTTTTAAAATACAATAGTTTGTACCTATCACTGAAAAGGTCAGCTCGGCATATGCTGTCATATAAAACCATATCTAAGTTATAATCTGAAGAAAATACACAGTTTATTTTTAGTAGTTATACCCACTTCCGAATCAACATCAAACCCGCCGCTCACCGCA
Source organism: Coleophora flavipennella (assembly GCA_947284805.1). Taxonomy (NCBI): domain Eukaryota; kingdom Metazoa; phylum Arthropoda; class Insecta; order Lepidoptera; family Coleophoridae; genus Coleophora; species Coleophora flavipennella. The sequence continues at coordinate 916,796 of OX369268.1, forward strand.
TAGTCACATTAGAGAACCAAAAGTGCACAATAACTTCCCATCTCATTCAATCGGTTTGCAGTTTGCACGTTAATAGCCCCAACCTGTCAAAGCTTTCTCACGGAGTGAGTTCAAAAAATCAATTTCCGCACACAAATCTTACTCAGTCATTGTTGGTGTTTGAAATATTGGAGTTTGTTCTCGAGGCGTCAAAGGGCGGCGGCGCGCGGCGGCGGCTTTGGCGCGGGGCTGCACAAGCGGCCGACAAAGGGAGCCGCGCACGCCCGTCGCGACACTCTCCAGTGCTGAAAACACAACAATAAACAACTATGTGCATGTTTACGTCCTTCTCGTATTGTTGCATTATCTGTACTTTATTTTAACCGCCTAAGTGGCGTAATGGTTAGTCCATTCGCTTCACACCAGGAGGTCGCGGGTTCGATTCCCGGTGGGGTCAACTTGTAAGACTCGGTTTAGTTGGTGGTAGGGCATTTTCTAAGCCCACCTGGCTAGCTACCACCATCTTATCTAAGTCTTGCCGCTGTTTTATAGTGTGTTAAAACATTGATGTGTTCCGGCATGAAGATAAGATAGCCAGTTCTCCATTGCGTTGGGGAATCTTGGTAAGCCCGCTTCCATCTTCGGCATCATCGTCACTTTCACTTACCATCAGGTGAGGTGATGTCAAGGGCTTACCAATTGTAAAAAAAAAACTCTGTACATCTATTTGCTGCAAAGTTAATTGTCCTTTGTGTTTCGCCGTAGTATCGCAGATTCCCCCCCCGCCCCCCCCCTCCCTCCGACCCCATTGGATAGGGAACCTTTTATTTAGCTTTTTATTGCGAATACTTTCCACGATTGTGGTTTTTATTGGCAATAGTAAAGTGGCGGCTATTACATCGGTACGGGCTAAAGCAAACTATTCGATTTAATAAGTTTCGCTGTGCTAAAGCATATATTATATTGCTACTTTAATTTTCTGTCAAGATATTTTGCTTTTCATAAAACGCTGACTGACTATACAGGGTGTAACAAAATTGGTGTAGGTCCCGTTAACTATGGCTTGTACTCATCATACTGAACAACTTTAGTTCTAGAACTTTGCTGAAATCGCAAAAAAATATTGTAACTCTTCATACAAATCGATCAGCTATTTATATGCATTTTTGTATGGAGAGTCCCAATTTTTTTTGAGAATTGACTATGGGTTCCTTGGGGAAAGTTGTTCAGTATGATTCGTAAAACACTTAGTTAACGGGTCCTACACCAATTATTTTACACTCACACTGTATAGTTAGATTAATGTGGAAATTCTCTGTATGTTTCAGCATTCATTGTAATTCGTCTAAGATATACCTACTCTAAAAAGTATGAATAGTTAAATCTATCTAGGAGTACGTAATAACTAAGAACTTTTATTTCTAGAGAGAAGAACAAGTTGTTTGTCCTAAATGACAATAGGTAGCGGTTTCGTAACACAACCACAAGAGAACGTTTACGAGCGTGCGGCCGGCATGCGGCCGAGTACATACTTACTACTTACATAGCAAACATTAACCAAATGAGCCATCGCACATAATCTGAAGCACACATCTTGCGTTGTTTTTGCAATGGTGAGCACACAGAAAAACTTCTGTACATGATGTCCCAATAAGAAAAAACCTACCAAGTGCGAGTCGGCCTCGTGGGGAGAGGGTTCCGTACCATTTAAGGTTTTCCTTATTAGCATATGACATGCTCCATTTTTTTATATTTTTTGCCTCAGAGATAAGGCGGGGATTGCTCGATTTCCGTACATTTTCCGGCTAGACAGACATAATAAGAGTGATCTTAGAAGGATTCCTTTTTTCATCGGAGATACGAAACCCTAAAACCCGGCAAGTTCGAGTTCGACTGGGGTGCCGGGGGTTGCATACCACCACATCTCTCAACAAAATTACAAAGCGATATCAACGCGAGTGACAGAAAAATGTTTTCTTTTTTCAGTTCGGACTCTTTAGAGCGAGTACTACTATAATCACACAATCAAGTTTCACGCTTATGTGTATTCAACTTAAAAAAAACACGTTTCTTGTTGAGGACCTCCCTCTATATTTTTTAAACATAGTCTGTTAAAATTTCAGCCGGCTACCTATTACGATTCAAAAGATAAAGCCCGTGAACGTCGGACAGACAGACAGATTGCGTAGGCATAGTAATAGGGTCCCACTTCTCGGTAGAGACCCTAACAAACCTATAAATGTTCATCAGCATGATAAGGAACGTGAAAAGTTAAAGAGAAATTGAGTACAGAGTTGTTCAAGATATATTGAGTGTCAGCCTCATATTTAAGTGACGGGAACGTTTGCCACCTGTATGTGGAGTGTCGAGTACAATGTCGACAATCGACACTTAAACTCTTTGCACAATCTTGTCGTCCATCTGCTTTCACAGACGGACGGCAACAAAACAAAAGGAGCGCGATAAAATCTGGCATTTGTTTAATAACATCGGTCGTTAGAATCAACTAATGTTGCCGCGGCTATTACCGCCTCCCGCCTACCGCCGCGCCTGCGGAGACACTCCGGCGCTGATGGTCGTGACGTCACACCCAGACCCTCAGCCTAGGTGAGGCTCCGTTCGATATTTAATTTCCTGTTTGAAATTTTGGGTTAGAAAAACCGCCTCCGTTGCGTAATGGTTTAGTCCATTAGCTTCACATCAGGAGGTTGCGGGTTCGATTCCCGGCGAAAACTTACTTTGTAAGACTCGGTTTGGTTAATGGAAGACTACTACTAACTACTGGATAAGGTGAAGCTCGCATGTAGGTCCATAAAAGAAAGTTATACCTACATTCATCATCATAATGACTTCTACCTGCTGGACGTTTACCGCCTCTTAGAGTCGGTTTGGTTGGTGGTAGGGCATTTTCAGAGCCCGCCTGGCTAGCTCTAAGTCTTGCCGCCAAACGTCAATGTTAACAGCATTGATGTGTCCCGACTTGAAGATAAGATAGCCAGTTCCGCATTGGGTAAGGGAATATTTGTAAGCCCGCTCTCATCTTCGGCATCATCGCCACTTACCTTCAGGTGAGATGATGCCAAGGGCTTACCAATTATTTATTATATAAAAACTTTTTTTAAAGGTTTTGTTACATATGATTCTCATATGAAGGATGAACTGTAAGGTGAAACACAAAATAGCCGTGTGTCGCCTGTTCCAAGTTCACATACGATAAGTAGAGATTGTTAAGTAGTTACTGCAGGTAATCATCATATCAGCTCATATACGTCCCCACCGAGGGGCTCGAGCCTACCCTGAATTAGGGCGATCGGGCCTTAGTCGACCACGCGGGCCCAGTGCGGGTTGGTCGACTTCACACACAACCTTTGAGTTTCTTCGCAGGCGTGTGCAGGTTTCCTCACGATGTTTTTCTTCACCGTTAAAGCAATCGGTAAGTATATGTACGTAAGTTTTTGAAAAACTCATTGGTACATTGGCTGTCCAGATTTGAACCCGGTACCTCTGGTTAGATGGACCGAGTCGTTACCGGTTGAGCCACCGACGCTTGTTTTTCTGCAGGTAATAGACTCAACAAAACGTTAAGTAGGTACACGAGGTACGCACCACAAAATTGTTTTAACCCTCAACGTAAACCAGAGGGGTATCACAAGTTTAACGGATCCGTTTGTCTGTCTATGGCATCGTAGCTCCCAAAAGGATAAATCGATTAAAAGGCGACTTGATCGAGTGGGTCATTAGCTATGATTCATAAAAATCTATTCAGCCGTTTGAAGATGATCAGGTTTTTTTTATTCTTTTCTTTCTGAAGATTATGAAGGAATATCGGCAACTTCCACAAGTCTGATCGATTCGAAATTTGGAATACTGTTACTTCAATGATATTGCAATAACCTCTACCTGATGCTGCAGCATCACCTGAAATCTACAGGATACCGAGCTCAACAGCAGAGGTATCGTGTTTGGGCTCACAGGAAAAATCTAAATTATAGCGGTTATAGAGAGAAAGTGAAAGAAAAAGATAACAAGGTTTTTTTTAAATTTTAATTAATAATAGGGATGACGACAGCATCAGAAATAAATTATGAACTCTTGATCACTAAATTGCCCCTCTACTTAAACTTCGGAAAACCTTACTCGTTTTGTTTTCCATCAATTATTCGATTTTTAATTCATCAAAATCACAAAATGACGCTGAAAAACTATGACTTCACGCCTAGGTATTTCAAACATTTTTAGAACAAAATGTAGTTTTTGATAGATGATAAAAAGTAAATCAGATTACTGGCATTCGTCATCCCTATTATATCAGAATCACTCAAATTGCATTTTAGATAATCTCGAAGTACACATTCACTTTCTTCCAGAACATAATTAGCTTGATGCAAACCCTGACTGACGCGTGTGACAGTCAAAGCGTCAAACACTTAAGAGAGCATTTATTGCGCGTTGTATTATACAATTTTGTCTCATCTCTCTTCACATTACTCAACGGGCCCTCCTACATAGAACACGAGCCTCTCCGGAAGTGGCCGACACTATCAAAGAAACGAGGGCCTCCTCTATGGTTATCAATCAAATTTAAGTTTAATTTTGGCTTTTGATATGCTTTACGCACTTTATAGCTATCGTTATCATTTTCAATATTCACTGAGAGGTTTTCGCTTAAATTATCTTTTTTTTTGTTCACAATTGGTAAGCCCTTGGCATCATCTCACCTGATAGTAAGTGACGATGGTGCCGAAGATGGAAGAGGGCTTACCGAGATTCCCCAACGCAATGGAGAACTGGCTATCTTATCTTCAAGCCGGAACATATCAATGTTGTTAACACTGATGTTTGGCGGCAAGACTTAGATAAGATGGTGGTAACTATCCAGATGGGCTTAAAAATTCCCTACCACCAACCAAACCGAGTCTTACAAGTTGATTCCACCAGGAATCGAACACGCCACCTGGAATGGACTAACCATTACGCCATGGAGGCGCTAAACGTTCAGCAGGTTGACTTCATTATGATGATGAATGTCGGTACAACTTTCTTTTATGGACCTTTATATTTTGAGAGCTACACCTTATCCAGAAGTGGAGGTTGTCACTCGCCAAACCTGAAATAAAAAGTATTTACACGTTTACAAACGCAGAATGGCAGTTAAAAGTGTTCCAGAAACCCAACGCACGCCCCCAAACACGACGCGACGTGCTAATCCGGCCATCTGTTAACTTCGGAACAACCCGGTGAAACAAAGGCCGGCCCGGTTTTTAATGAACCCAGATTATGAAGGTGTTAAACCGCCGCCGCCGCCGCCGCCGCTCTTTCAACTCCCAAATTATGACTTTGAGGCGCGCCGCGGTCTGCACGGGGTCACATTTCGGCAATCACCAAAGTCCTCCCACCCTCTCCCACTCGCAGCCTCCGTATAAACCTGTTGCACTCCACAAAACATAAAAATCTCCTATAGTTTTGCTTTACTGCACACGATCAAAATAACAATGAAACTCAACTTTACGACGCCGTATTAAAGTTTTAAATACCTTTTCCTTATATTTTCGAGATACTAAAATCATTTGGCCTCATACGTTATGATCATGGACTGGGAACAAAAAAAGGCTAAATAAATCTGTCCGGGCCTCGAGCTGGGAATTTGAGCAATGTAAATCATTTTATTACAATACGCCTTTCTTATTCAGTGTCGCAGCCTTTATAGTTACAATTATATTGACTTGTACTGTAATGACTCTGTCTATATTATGCATATCATAATGTATTTCCGTTAGGGTTTGATCCGTTCTGGTTTTTATAACACGTTGAGAAGAGAATTCAGGAAACTCACAATTACAAATTTGTTCCTTTTGATGATCTGATTTGGAGCAAAGCAACAGATGACAGCATCGTCAAAAATATCACCTTCGTATATCAGTCAATCATACCAATATAAATAGCGGAAGTGATCATAATTTGTAGAGACTACCTCTACCATTAATGAGATACAGCTTTGAATGATATTTGAGTAACATTCTAACTATGATGGTATCTTTCGTAATGATTACAACGGTTTAATATTGTATCCAAGCCCTGGCGTGATACCGAACTTCGCGTTTTCCTTTTGCGTGTCATAAATCCAGATCGCGACACCAAAATATTGAATAGTGCCAAAATGTCACCCGAACAGCAAAGAGGCCGACAAAGGCACCGCCGCGCTGGGTGTTCCTTACTCTGCCACGTTGAGCCCCCATTTTTTCATCTCATTCAATTTTGACTTCTTTCAAAAGGCTATTAATATAAGCCGCATTTTTTAAATCAGCTTTAAGCGCTTTGTTGGGGATGTTTTTTAATCTGTTTCCGTAGGATACCGCTACCGATTTATAAATGAGATCGGGCTAGCGGCGCGGGCGCAGCGACCAGACGCGGCTCTTGATTTAGCCGAATTAATACGTGATGTGGGTTTTCACAAAAAAAAACAACGCTTTGTTAATAAATAACGCGTGTCTCAAAAAAAGAGATGAAGACAAATTGCAGCAATTTAGTGTCAAATAAATTATAGAAATGATTTAGGTGGAGGTGTCTCTAGTTCTGGATTAATGGAATTCCATTCCAGCCTCGTATTTCAGATGCTTGGAAATTAAAAAATTAGTTATATCACACCACCAATGAACCTGCAGCCCATTAAGGGCTTCATAACTAATTGAAGTAATTACGTTTTATAGGGTTCCCTACTAGATACCGTGACCATATCACAAAGTCTACGCTGTCCGTCTGTCTGTCTGTCTGTCTGTCCGACCTTCCAAATACTGTACATTTGGAATCGTCATAGGTAGCTTGCCGTAATTTTCAAACAATATGTGGTATTATAGCGGATTCACCGAAAAATAATTTTTTTTACTGAGAAAATTTAGGGATTTTATAAGTTTTATGCTTTATCGTAAAAACGGTAAAACATACAAGCGTGAAGCTTGGTTTGATTGTAGTATTAATCCTGAAGTAAAACAAAAAATAATAAAAACTGGGTAAGTGTGAGTCGTAATTGCGCCAAGTAGTCCTAACTGAACAAAAAAAGTCATTTTTCTGTCACTCGCTTTGATATCCACCTACTGAATCACATCTTTCCCTACACAGTGTAATCTTATAGATGCTGAAAAGCGGCGAATGGTTGATGCTTACGTCATGATTATAATATAATACAGAGAATACAATCAGATAGAAATCAAACAAAATAAAAATCGACCAAGCACGTGTCGGATCACGCATTGTGTAGGGTTCCGCTGCATAACTTGAAAATAGAGTTACTAATTCTCACTCACATGGGTGATGTCAAGTTTCCAGGTTCAACAGTTCAGAAACGCCCAGGGACACTTTGTTAACGCCTCCCTGCAGACGGTACATACACTTTGTTAACGCCTCCCTGCAGACGGTACATACTACATACACTTTGTTAACGCCTCCCTGCAGACGGTACATACACTTTGTTAACGCCTCCCTGCAGACGGTACATAGTACATACACTTTGTTAACGCCTCCCTGCAGACGGTACATACACTTTGTTAACGCCTCCCTGCAGACGGTACATACACTTTGTTAACGCCTCCCTGCAGACGGTACATACACTTTGTTAACGCCTCCCTGCAGACGGTACATACTCTTTGTTAACGCCTCCTTGCAGACGGTACATATATTTGTTAACGCCTCCCTGCAGACGGTACATACACTTTGTTAACGCCTCCCTGCAGACGGTACATACACTTTGTTAACACCTCCCTGCAGACGGTACATACACTTTGTTAACGCCTCCCTGCAGACGGTACATACACTTTGTTAACGCCTCCCTGCAGACGGTACATATACTTTGTTAACGCCTCCCTGCAGACGGTACATACACATTGTTAACGCCTCCCTGCAAACGGTACATACACTTTGTTAACGCCTCCCTGCGGACGGTACATATACTTTGTTAACGCCTCCCTGCAGACGGTACATACACTTTGTTAACGCCTCCCTGCAGACGGTACATACACTTTGTTAACGCCTCCCTGCAACGGGACATACACTTTGTTAACGCCTCCCTGCAGACGGTACATACACTTTGTTAACGCCTCCCTGCAGACGGTACATACACTTTGTTAACGCCTCCCTGCAGACGGTACATACACTTTGTTAACGCCTCCCTGCAGACGGTACATACACTTTGTTAACGCCTCCCTGCAGACGGTACATACACTTTGTTAACGCCTCCCTGCAGACGGTACATATACTTAATAAAAAATGTTCTAGGATTTTCATCCCCTTATACATGTACTTCAAAATAAAGTTTTAAACACTTTTTAACATATTTTCACAGTTGAGATGTATACCAAAAGTTTAAAGTGTTTTAAAATTTTGAAAGGGATGGACGGAATTATTTTATTATATTTTCATTAGGAGAACACAAACGGTAACTTACTTAAGAGATTAAATATTAGGTCTTTACCTATGAAATTGCCGATTGTATAAAAAAGTTTAAAGATGAAAGTTAATATTAGGAACAATAGTTTATAAAACAAAATTTATTCTCAAAATAGCATTAAACTATTAAAAATGAAATGGTGGTAAACATATGCCTATTGTTTAGATATTTAAGAGCACGATGGCTTTAACCCCATGAAGTCGGGTTTTTCACTTATTAGTTCCGTTTTCAAAGGGTTCACTGATAATTGGTGCTTTGTGTACTATTTTTCGACGACTCTTGAGACAGATCTCGTAAGATCGCAAAGCACAGATTCTACTTGCCCGCCAATGAGAATCGCCAAGTCGTCTGCATAACTCACTGTAAAAAGCTTTTCTTCGTTGAGCCAACTGATTCGTTTGTTGGCAATAAAGTGCCAGAGGAGAGGTGAGAGGATGTCTGTAGCGTACTCATATTTTTCTTCTTTTTCTTTGTGTTATTTGTACCTTTTTTGTTATTTTTGTTTTGTCTGTGTGTATTTTTGTCGAATAAATGTTATCTTATCTTATCTTATCCTTTCTGATGGCAACCCCGTATGAGCAATGAGCTGGTAGAAACAATAAATATGTGATATCAATTTTTATAAATTCCGCCAGTTGTAACACTTTAAGTATTGGATTTAAAATATTGTTTTATATAACAAAATGCAAGGGTATTAGGTAGTTTTCCAAGTACGTGTTTGTTGTAGGATCAATACTTTAAGAGTGATTTTGAGGAAAATATCCAGTATATTTTTAAGCTATTGCATAGCTTTTATCGCGGGCTTTGAGCGCGGCGACCGAATCAAGAAATTCCGTAACGAAAATAAAACCTAACACCCCACACCCCGCCTACCATGTAGCTCGGCCGAGCGTAACGTAACGTTACCGCGTTCTAAAAACTTACAGTGCCATCTATTAGCGATTTGCGGTACTAAAAGGACTTAGTCAATTTTACTGGTGTAACTTTCTTAGTGTTAATTTTTTACATAAACATCCCACGCCCCAAGGACTATATTATGGTCCTTAAATCAAAAGGAGCACACGAAAACAGTAAAACATAAAATAGTGAATAAATACTGCATGAATTAAAATATATATATAATTGCAAAGTTGATAAAAAATACTATGCAATAGCTTTACCGCGGCAGTCCCCGAGTGCCACACTTTTTTTTTATAAAAAGTTCACCTTGAACTCTTCAATATCTGAAATGATCAGGTAACAGACCTATTTTCTGTGGAGTCCAAAAAAACTTTGAGATTTGACTATGGGCTGCTTGGGAAAGTTAATGAAGATTGAAGGTTGAAGTTGAAGATCACAATTAGCCCCAGTAAACGGCTACTACACCAATTTTGATGGTTATAATAAAGTAGTGGGTGTAACCTGTGGAGAGATATTCTTCTTCTATCGTGTCAACGAGAAGTCATACCTTTCCTGTCCAGAATGTGGCCACCTTAACGACGCTATCGGCGGAGTCCATCAGCTCTTCCCTAGTGCAGGTGTTAGCACACATTGGACATGCAATCAGATGGGCCATTGTGTACGGAGCACCACGCTCACACCGCAGGTCCGACCCGGCCGTGAATCTCCACCTGAAAAGGTTGTATTTGCTCGGGCCAGCTTGAGATTGGAGTCTTTTAATCGACTTCCAGATCGGCCTCGCCAATTCATGTCCTGGGGACGGGCACACCGAAATTGTAACAAACGGAGCGGCTAGTGAGCGTTCCTCACGCCATCGCCAGAGTTCGAAGCTTGCTTGGGCAACAGCACTATCAATAGAGTCAGTGCGCTTAAGGAAGCTATAGCGTCTCTTAAGCCTTTGAGGCACAGATAACAGTATTTATGCATTGGGTGGTGTATACCCGCTTTAAACCTAACCGAGCTAGCAACGCTCCTGCGGATATGTGAGGGCCTGATTCGAGACAGAGGATACAGCATTTGTACTGTGGTTGGCTTGAGGTAGCCGATGATAATCCGTCACGTTTCTTTGCGCATGCAGAGCGGCTCCATACGGGACATGCATACTCGCCCGCTGAATAGCAAACCTGGTAGTTTGCTGGAGACTCAGCCAAGCTCTCTTGTTTGTCTACGTCAGTATCTGGAGGATATTGTTGCGAGCGAACACCTTCTATTTCTTCTAGTTCTTTCCGTATGTGAGTGACCTGTCAAGGGTAACACCCAAATGCTCCGAGTAGTTACGGTGGCTGATTGGTATTCCCCCCACTAGATGTTGAGTTTACGACCCGTTTGTCTGTTGTCAAGGTAAAAGGGCTATTCTCGTATTTTAGGTCCAATAATCGGTCCCCTTCGAAAAAAGGTGATTTTGTAAGTAAAATATGTAAATTAAAAACCGGCTACGTGCGAGTCCGAACCGCACACATAGGGTTCCGTCCGTACCATCATACTAGATGATGTTAGTTTCATGTTTCAAAACCCATCGTACTAGATGGTGCTAGTTTCTTCATGTTTAAAAAAAACGTATTTTTTTATAAGGAGACCCCCCTTATTTTTTCACTTTTTCTTATTTTTTTTGTTGCTATAGCGGCAACAGAAATACATCATTTGTAAAAATTTCAGCTGTCTAGCTATCACGGTTCATAAAATACATCCTGGTGACAGACGGACAGCGGAGTCTTAGTAATAGGGTCCCGTTTTCACCCTTGGGTACGGAACCCTAAAAAAGCAGCTATGGGTAGCGACCGAATAAGACACCTGCCCCAGAAAACATACTAGTTAAAGGAAAATTTTGTATTTATTTGCAAATTACGGTAACTCAGTTGCTTTTCTAAGTAACGCAGTTGTTATTCATATTAAAATTGACTGTCCTTCTGTTCGAGTCACTTGCAATAAACTTGAACTGTACAAAAATTAGTCACAACATCAATATATTTAAATGTTTTAAGTAATGAGTCATTGTTTTAACTTTACTTGGATGCAATTAAGTATTAGTTTATCACAACAACTTTTTATTAATAAAATATTTCTCGCCGCGTCTCCGTTACTAAGCAAAATCATACATGCCCTCTGTTACCATAGGAAAGTAAACCTTAAATCAAACTTTCTGTACATCTTTTCCCCTAAGTGAATTTCATCATTATCATCATATCAGTCGAAAAAAACGTCTACTGCTGGACAAAGGCCACCCCCAAGGATTTCCATGACGACCGGTCCTGCGCTGCCCGCACCCATCGGCTTCCCGCGATCTTCACTAGGTCGTCGGTCCACGGTGTGGAGGCCTTCCTACGCTACGTTTTCCAGTGCACGGTCGCCACTCGTGAACTTTACTGCCCCAAATGCCTCTTCAGTTCAAAGCATTGCATCTGTTATAAATTATAATTTTGATGCGATAGAATGTGCAGGGCGGTAAAACTGACCAAGTTAGTCATACGTGAGTCACCGGGAGAGGTTTGTGTGTTTATTGTGCGACCACTGAGTTACCGGTAACAGAACGTGAGTTTTATAGATATCATTTTATTTTAATCATATGCCTATTATTAGAACGTGTTTTTAATGGTATCATAATTTCTTTAGAATGTACATCTTTTTAATTATCAAGTTGAAATTAGTTTTATTTTTACAACTGCGTTCCCACTACTGCCAGTAGGAATGCAGTTAGTAACGAAGTTGTTTTTCTTGTACTTTTCTATCATTTATTATACATTTTATGGCACAAATGGTATTACTTTGTTATAATGTAATACTTTGAATACAATGGCTACAACACCGACTAAAAAATATAATTACAGTCAAAAATTTAAACAGTTCGCCCGTTGGAAATAACGTTTAGAGTCTTTGCAGCTAATTAAGATTGAACAAAAACTGTAAAATTATTATGACTACATAATTCCTACATATTTAAAGGTATTACTAAAATATTGAGTACAAATTATCAATATTTAGTCCCTTTTTTCGAAATGTCTTGCATTTTAATTTAAAGTTTGGTAACACAGTGGACGAATTATTTATAAAAGAAATACTAAGGCTAAGATTATTTGTGATTTGTCACTATAAGATTATTTTCTACTGTCGTTAGTTTATATGTGATAAGTTTCAGAACTGAACAGAATGTTCCTAACAATTGAACTTGACTTTGTGTGTGAGTAACGCAGTTGTTAATTTTTGTCACCATTCCTAAAATAAATGTCAATAATTAAAATAAAATGCAAGAAAACATTGCAGCAAATGTCTGTAAAGTTTAATATAGATAACAGTGAACATAAATTAACAGTAAGCAAATACTTTACTTAATTTTTCAAACTTCGTAAATGTTGTCCAAATAGAACCCAAAATAAGAGAATGGCGCAAAATGCGCATGACCCAGTCATTTTAGCTGGGTTAGGTTTCAAGCAGAGCGTCGGTGGCATAATAGCTTGGGCCGCTACCTCTTGTCGGTAGGTCGTGGTTCGAATCCTACCACGTACTAATGTGTTTACGAAATTTGATTTCATATGTCCGTTTATCCGAGGCAAAGGAAAACATCGTGAGGAAACCTGTACACGCCTGCGAAGAAGGTTGTGTGTGAAGTCGACCAAACCGCACTGAGCCCGCGTGCTCGACTAAGACCCGAAGGCCCTAATTCAGGCTAGGCTGGAGCCCCTCGGTGGGGATGTATATGAACTGGTATGATGAAGTTGAAAGTAGAGGGAGATGAAAAGTAGAGTTTTATCACTCGTCAGTAAGATTACTTATTCCTCGAGCGGCGTCCTTTGACTCCCTCGCGCTCTCGATTCCACATTAAGATCCCGCGATGCACTCGGGTATCTAATCTAGAATTTTTCTCTCCGCTCTGGATTCAAAATATCACTTTCACCCTGAAAATACTACTTACCTCCCTTGTCTTACAATCTACTATTTGCAGCTTTTTTTCTGCTCAACCAATAATTTTGGGTTATTTGTATTCAATTCCAGGTCGCGGGTCAGACTCGTCAGATATCGAGTCGGAGCCAGGTCTAACGCTGAAGCGAAAACAGCGGCGCTCGCGCACCACTTTCACGGGGGAGCAGCTGGACGCACTGGAGAGGGCCTTCCATAGGACCCAGTACCCTGACGTGTACACCAGGGAAGAGTTGGCATTGCAGACTGGTCTCACTGAAGCCAGGATACAAGTAAGTTTCCTCAAAATACTTTTGTGCATTCTGGAAGCTCTGTAGAGTAGTCTGACCAAGGAGCTTTAATTACAACCGTACTTAGAGTTGATATTGCAAATTACTGAAGTTTAAAAATCTAGTTACCTTACTATTTTGTGAAACTACAGTTTTCTACAACTGCTCCCTCAATAACCCACCTTCTCATCACAAACGAGTTCGCAAGTTCAGTTGAGGTTCAGTGTAAGTGCAGGAATTATTTTTGGGTAGGTTGTTGAATTATTTAAAATTTGAACAAAAATGGGTCATAGAGGAAAAGTGCGTTTGATATAAGAAATTTCAATGTGTTTTCTTTTAAAAACTAAGTCGAACTGCATTTAAAAATATCTGAAAAATTGCTGGCCTTAGCAGAAAATACTATAGTTTTCGATTCGTATGCAGGAACACTCGTATCCTCTGTCTCCTTTTCAAAATACTTCTCAATTAAGTTAAATACTCTTTATTATACACACTAGTTAAAAAAATATATAAACAAATTATAAAAACTTGAAAAAAACTTAACTGAAAAAAAATATTTAAAAAACAAACACAATATAAAAAAGGAACTATAGCGGTACAATTTGGTCGGTCTTATCGCTCAAAGCTATATCCTTCTTCTCCATCCTACCTACGGAACCCTTTAACTTGCAGCGCCCTCCCGACCACCCATCCCGTGCTCATCTCACATCCCTCCTTTCCTTTCCCACCCATTCCACTGACTTCTATTCTTATTCCTTCTCCGTGCATGCGGTTAGGTTGTGGAACTCACTTCCACATGAGATTCGCGATAGTCAGAGTTAGAATTCTTTTAAATCTTAACTAAACGACCACTTCTTGTCTTTTCCTTGAAAAAGTTAGCCATATTTATTTATTTTATTACATTTTTGTTTACTTATTCAAGTATTATAAATTACAATATATGTAATTTTGTACAGCATTTAATTGTTTGTTAGGTATTTAGGAACAAGCAATCAAAATTTCTGTTTTCTTAAATTTAATTCTTCGTTATTTACATGTCTTCTGCCATTCTTTGTAACTTTTTCTTTCCAAGGTCTGTTGAGAGATTTTTTTTATAAAATAAGCTGCACCATAAGTATATCTTGTTTAATGGTTGTTGGTCCCTATTAAAACAGTAAATAAATAAATCATAGATTGGCGAAACGTGAAAAAACAATGAAGTTTAACGAAGCTACGGAATTTTAATTAAAAAGACTTCACTTTGTGTAAAATAAAAAGATTTTAAAATTACAACTAATAAATTGTTTTACGGAATAACTCATTTTTTAAATGGATAGTTTAATAAAACTATAATAATGTGATATTCAAATATTTTTGAAACCTTTTTTAAATATACACAATTGGCAAGCCCCTGGATAACTAAATGAATAAATAACTTAAAAATATATTACTTTAAAAAAACGACTTCAAAAAGAAATTCACTCAAGAGTATGTAAGATTATTTATATGTATGAATTACACGAAATTAACCAACAACAACGAAATCAAAGGTAGGTAGGTACGAATTAAATTAGGGTCCTACAATTTTTTAAGTCGGTGCAAACTTATCGATCTATATGTACCTACGTATCTACGTATAATATTTAAAGAATCATCCTCCAACACCTAACCGTTAAGGAGATGTACCTTCCATCATCAGCTCATCAACATGAGATGATCACTACCAGACACAAAAATTGAATAGCTTGAGAAAAGTAATAAGTGCATGCAAAATTTTAGGGTTGCCTTCGATTTCCCCAGGATTCCATCATCAGATCCTGACTTAGTGTCAAATACAACTTTCGGTCTATACGTACCTAAGTATCTATGTATAATATTTAAATAATTATCCTCCAACTCCTGCACGTTAAGTAGTTCTACCTTCCATCATCAACTCATCAACATGAGATGATCACTACCAGACGCAAAAACTGGAATATCTTTAGAAAATACATGAAACGCGTAATACGTGCCTATAAAGTTTGAGGGTTGCCCAGTGCCCTCGCTCTCCCTGGTATTCCAACATCAGATCGTGAGTTGTGTCAATGGGACCACCTCGGGAGTATACTCTTTCAAATAAAAAGAATTTTGAAAATCAGTCCACAATTCACAGAGTAATCGGTGAACATACAAAAAAAACGGCCAAGTGTGACTCGAGGCCACACAAACAGGGTTCCGCATCAAAACTTTAACTAACCAACAGAACAAGACCTCTCAGTACATACTTTGCTCTAGAATAAAAGGGATCTACTTATTCTGGCCCTAATAAATTTAATTTTTACTGTGAGAACGGAAGGACTAGATTTTCTCTTAGTTTTTCATGTCATCTATGCATTTAACCTCTTATACTGTGATTATTTCAAGATTTTAGGCACAGTAGTTTCGGAGATAAAGAGAGGAGGAAAAAAAAAAAAAAAAAAAAAAAAAAAAAAAAATTAATAAGTTTTCGGCTATTTTCAACCGACTTCCAAAAAAGGAGGATCTCAATCCGATTGTAGGTTTTTTTTTTATATTTGTTACGCGATATCTTCGCTGATTGTGAACCGATTTTTATTTATTTTTTTATTGGATAGGGTACGCTCCCGAATTGGTCAAAATCGATGTAGTACTTATAACAAAATTAACAGAAACCAAAAATAATAATGCAAAATTGTACTAAGTTGTTGCGATGGAAGTCGGTTTTTTGACGTGTAGCGTTTTCAACTATTTTAAATAACTTTAAAACTATTTATCTTAAAATAATAAGAAAATGTTATTGTGATTCTCTTGACAAGACTTTTCATTTGATACATCACAAAATATATTTTTGAGAAACTTAAAAAAACTAATTTACCCCCAAAAGTGTCCTCCGTGTTAATTATTCATTAATTTATGTTACATCTCTGTATTAGGGTCACCGATTTACATAATATGTGTACTAAATTTCAACTCAATCGATCCAGTAGTTTCTGAAAAAAATGCTTGTTACAGACGGACTAACAGAGACACACTAGTGATCCTATAAGGGTTTCGTTTTTACCTTTCGAGGTACGGAACACTAAAATATATACAGTGGAACACAGAACCTCCTCCTTCTTTTGAAGTCGGTTAAACAAGTTAATCTTTTCACATTTTGCCATTTCGAGTGTCGGCTAAGGCAAGCAATGTGTCCAATTCTTTAAGTGTATGTATTTATATTTATTTTGCAAACTTAATTCTCATAGTAGAATTTTAAAACTTCTTAGATTTAAATTTATTTCCTTCCATGGCCTACTACAGCTATAGCGCTGGGATATTATTTGTTTTGAGATAATTGGCCCTAAGAAAATTTTCTGTAACTTCTTACTCGTTATTTGACATGGGTTTTCTTTTCTGTTGCTTCGCAGGGTTCCCGTAGAATCTAATTGGTTTAGTGATAGCGATACACAGTTGTACAATTAGCGTTGGCCCGCGGCTTTGCTTGCTTGGATATCGTATCGTATGACTATCCTAGACGTTGGGTCGTGTGCAATGTGGCTTGCGCACCACCCACCGTCACCGAAAGAAACTCATTTTTACATAATATGTCGGGCTGTGCTACCTAATTAGATTAGATTATATTTTATATTTCATGTTACCAATTACATATTTATTAAAATTTAAAAGTGTAACATAATCGACAAAATTCATAAAATCAATGTCACAATAAAAATAAGGTGTTTAAACTAAGTTAAATAAGTAGTATGTGTCATTATGTGATTAGTAGTATGTGTCGCTTTCTACCTCTTCGACTATTTCTGTGCAAAAAATCACGTCAATTCGTTGCTCCTTTGCGGTGTGAAAGAATTAAACCAAAAAAAAATTTTAAGGGTTCCGTACCCAAAGGGTAAAAACGGGACCCTATTACAAAGACTTTGCTGTCTGTCTGTCTGTCCGTCTGTCACCAGGCTGTATTTCATGAACCGAAATTTTCACAAATGATGAATTTCTGTTGCCGCTATAACAACAAATACTAAAAATTACAAAAAAATATCACTTTAGCTATCACGGTTCACGAAATACAGCCTCGTGACAGACAGATAGACAGACAGACGGACAGCGAAGTCTTGGGAATAAGGTTCTGTTTTTACAATTTGGGTACGGAACCCCGAAAATCACCCCCTCTTTACATGTGGGGAACCTTAAAAAAAGTTTTAAAGATTTTATATAACCAGCTTGTCGGCCTGATGGATACTTATGCCCATGCCAAATTACAGCTTTCTAGTGCTTATAAGTCTTTGAGCTAAGCCACACACAGACAGACGGATATACATCGCGAAACTATAAGGGTTCCTTGTTGACTACGGACCTTTAGGCCGCGTAGGAAACCGCGGGCTCGTAACCAGTTAAAATCTAATGCTTTTTCATCCTTGTATGAAACCAGTTGCGATCGAACACTTTTTCATCCTTGTATGAAACCAGTTGCGATCGAACACTTTTTCATCCTTGTATGAAACCAGTTGCGATCGAACACTTTTTCATCCATGTATGAAAACAGTTGCGATCGATTACTTTTTCATCCTTGTATGAAACCAGTTGCGATCGAACACTTTTTCATCCTTGTATGAAACCAGTTGCGATTGAACACTTTTTCTTCCTTGTATGAAACCAGTTGCCATCGAAGACAACGCTTCGCGTCGCGAGGCTCCTCGACTGTTAAATCAATTAAACCTAACAAACTTAATATCGCTCACTTCGCTTGCTCCCTCGCAACTGGTTACGAAAACAATAAGATGAAATCTTCGACCGGAGCTGGTTTCGTAGAAGGATGAAAAAGTATTAGATCGTAACTGGTTATGAACCAGCAGTTTCGTGCGCGTCCGAACCTACTACGGAACCCTAAAAAGAACAAAGAAACACATTTTAACACGTATAATATTAGTAAGGATTTTTCTAACTAAAGTATATGACAGGGAAGTCGCCTATCGCTGATACATAGTTAGTAAATATTCTTAAATACTTTCGTAACTTTTTTCAAGTTCAAAAGTATAGTTAAACTCCGGTTCTGTAGACGGCCGAAGGGGTTATAACTTGGGAGACCGAGCGTTGCTTGAAGACTTCTAGGCATGTAGCGCCATCTACTGTTGAGTAGCTCAACTACATTAAAAATATTATTTCTTTGTATAAAAACGGATTTTCTCAGGGATGAAACCTATCTTGAGTTAGAAAGTAAAACAAATTTTACCTAAACACAAAATTTATTTCAATCATTAAAGCCGTTGCCGAGAAACTAATTATGTATATACATATTTATGCATATATTTGTTACAATAATTGCTCACTTAAAGTAATGGGATTGTAAAAACCACAAAAATATGATATTTATACTTATGTTTATTTCAGGTGTGGTTTTCAAACCGGCGGGCGCGGCTGCGCAAGCACACGGGCTCCAACTCCGCACCTAGTCTCGCCAGCTACTCCACCTTACCCATGCCCCAGATACCCTGCCCCTACCCCGCGGGGGAGATCCCCCCGCTGTCGCAGCACCACCCGCAGCACCCCGATGCCTGGCATCACCAGAAGTACGCCAACTACAACCACCTCATGGCCCAGTCTCAGCACTTGAATCAAGCCTTCCAGAACGCAGCCTTCCCAAGCACATCCGGCGCAACCTTCGGGCACTTAGTATCAGGCTCCTCAGCTCCCGCCCACAGTCAAATACTAGACGCGGCTGCCCCAAGAAATGACTACCGATATCCAGCCAGTGACGTCTATAACAAACCAATCACCTATCTACCCAAAGAAACGGAGGGCGAGGATAAAGTACCCCACGAGGAAGTCATAGAAAACAGAGAAGATGCCTTTGTCAAGCCTACAACAGAGGATTACAATAAAACGTTACCAAATAGTGAATACCCCAAGGTTCCTGCTGATTATTCCAAAGTGCCCGTCGATCAGTCCGCTCCGTCCAACTGGAGTCCCTCCCACAACACGCTGAACATGAGTCTGGCCGGGCTGTCGGGAGAGTACAAGTACATTAATGATCCCTATTCATTCTCCAACATACCCGACCCTCTCAACCAACACAACTACCCGAATCCGCCGAACCCGGCTAATAAATACTGGATTTGACAGTCCTTTATAACACTTCGCAATAGTGAAAATCACTACTTTATAAGGTTTTTATTCAATTTAAGTCGTAACCTATTTTAATTTATGATTTATAGTTGTATATGTAGTTTATATTAATGTTTTAGATTTCATGTAATTACTTAAAGTGTAACATTATCGCAAATTACCTCTAATGCACATTCCATATAGATATTACTATTACCTATTTTAAACCAAACATTTTGTAAATATTTAGTTAAGATAAGAGAAGTCATTAGTAAATTATTAAAATTTTACTTCCAATTCTGTCCTTTTTTTAGGGTTCCGTGCCTAAAGGGTGTCAACGGAATCCTATTAATAAGCCTAAGCCATTCATTCGTCCTTCTGTCTGACTTTTAAAGAGCTGTATCGTTTGAACCGTAACTGCAAAGTATATATATTAGTACTCCGCGCCGCTCTCTAGATCCTGCAGCACGAATGATCTTACGAGTAATATACTTGCAGTCAGTTAGTCTTACTTATCGAAATATGGTCAGAAATGTTTTTTTATTCACAATTGGTGAGCCCTTGGCATCATCTCAGATTATTCCAATTTATGTGATTTAACCTGATGGTGAGTTACGATAATACCGAAGATGTAAGCGGGCTTACCAAGATTCCCCAACGCAATGGAGAACTGGCTATCTTATCTTCAAGCCGGAACACATTAATGGCAACGAAATGTCACAACTCTCAGTTTCATTTAATTAACCAACTTCAAAAAGGAGGAGGTTCTATGTTCCACTGTATCAATTTTTTGTCGTTTTCTTATGTATGTTCACCGATTCCTCAGTCAATTGTGAATCGATTTTCAAAATACTTTTTTATTCGAAAGAGTATATTTCCGAGATGGTCCCATTGTCACCAAGTAAGGATCTGATTATAGAATCCCAGAGAAATCGAGGGCAACCCTCAATTTTATAGGCACGTACTACGTGTTTCATGTATTTTCTAAAGCTATTCAAGTTTTTGCATCTGGTAGTTATCATCTCATGTATATGAGCTGATGATGAAAAGTACAACTCCTTAACGCTCGGGAGTTTGGTGTAATTACATACGTACCTACGTATATACGTATAGACCGATAGTTGTATTTGTCACTCAGGATCTGATGATGAGATCCCAGAAAAAATGAGGGCACCCCTTGAATTTTATATCCACGTGCTACGTGTTTCATGTATTTTCTAGAGCTATTCTACTTATTGCGTCTGGTAGTCATTATTTAATGATGATGAGTTGATGATGGAAGGTACATCTCCTTAACGGTTAGGAGTTGGATGATAATTATTAAAATATTATACGTAGATACGTAGGTTCGTATATGTCGCAGGATAATTTGATAATCCGTCGTTTCGCGAAAATCCTAGGAATATTAGATACTATGGAGTAGAAAACTCCTAATAAAACCAAATCGAACGGAGCCCCGCTATGCGGGGCTCCTTTTTACGGTAGAAAAAGACATGCTAACCAAACCTAACCTACCTAACGAAGCGGGGCTCCGTTCGATTTGGTTTTATTAGGAGTTTTCTACTCCATAGTATCTAATATTCCTAGGATTTTCGCGAAACGACGGATTATTAAATTATCCTACGACATATATACCGATTGTTGTATTCTTTCAGGTTATTTAGGTGAGCTGATGATGGAAGATTTGACTCCTTAACTTTATTGTTGCTGAGATGATGATGGATGCCACAGGTGTATTGGTTAATGAAACACATGCATTATGATATGATGATTCCTATTGGCGAGTAGGTGATTGGGTTCAACGTCGTTACATAGATAGCATTACCACTAAAAATTAAAAAATTAAAGTTTATAAAGACTAAAAACCTATTTTAAAAAAGAAATTCACTCAAAAGTAAGAAATCATATTTTTATATATGAATACACGAAATAAACCAACAATAATAAAATCAAAGGTAGTCACGAACCAAATTAGCGGCCTCAAATTTTTTTGAGGTCGGTTCCAGCAAAGCCATCTAATCTAAAACATTAGATAAGTACTCGTAAGGTTGTGTGCTGGTACCGACCTCAATAAAAATATTATTTCATACTATTGAGTGAATTTCTTTTTGAAGTCGGCTTTTAGTTTATTTATTTATACTTTTTAAATATATTTTGAATAAATCCTCATCTAATTGTCTAACTTTCCCAAAGGAAGCTAGGGCACAGATTACTAAGTAGTTACTTGCTACGGTCAATTCTCAAAACATTTTTGGTTTCCCATAGAAATCGATAAGCTGGCAGGTTAATTTTGTGTGGGGAGTCCAAATGGTTCATTTTGAGAACTGAACATAATGATACTGATCTTTGGATAGAGTTGTTCGTTACAAGCTTTTGTTCTGCTTGACTACTATAAATTATTTGTTTGTTTATTTATAATATGTTCGAATCACATCTCGCAAACAATTTCCGAGCGACTTCCAAGGGTCTCGTTGAGCTTCAAGTTACAACTTGCCATTTTTAGAGTTCCGTACCGTAACGGGACCCTATGACTGAGCCTACGCCGCCCGTGCGCTGTCCGTCTGTCTGTCCGACCTTTGAAACGCTGTACCTTTGGAACCGTTATAGGTAGCGGGCTGAAATTTTCACAGGACATGTGTTATTATGGAGGATTTACTATAACAAACAATAAAGAATTGGAAAAGGAAATATAAACCCAGGTTCTTTATTATTCTTTTACAAAAATGGCTTAAACTATTTAAATGAAATTTTGTGATGTACAAGAAATGTATAATTTAAGGTCTAACTATTCTAAGTACTTCATTTCTACAGAAAAAACTGATGTGAATCAAGTGAGACGCTGCCAAGGGCTTACTGATTGTTAATAAAAATGTAATAAAAAAAAGAATGAAATATTTAATACGATAGGCTCCTAATTTAATCTTACAGCAATTATTTCAACCTTTGAATTAACTTGCAATGTTTGTATGTATGTAACTGGCCTTAATCAAAATTTACAAGTTAAATATCTTAAATAACTTCCTGGTTTCCGATTGAGCTGAAATTTTACATACACATTTTGTATATGAAATGAAATCATTTATTCTCAGGTACTAGCCCCATAGTCAATAAATTAAATTTATACAAAGTATAGGTTAGCTAAAAGACATCATTCTAAATACAATATGGCGGACCACTTGTTTTTATGCAGTTCTTTTTTATTATTTTTAAATTTGTATCAAATGGAAGGGTTATCTGAAAAGAATACAAAATAATTAAAATTATTTTTTAAAAAAAGCTTGTACCCAAAAGTTGTTAGATTTTTGAAATGATATTATTCAATCATATTTGAATAGTTAAAACAGTATTTTTTAATGCTAAGTAAAGGCGCTTCCCTCATGTAACTTGCGCCGCCATTAGTTGAAAAATAAATACTCGTTGAGTACATAATTTAAAGTACATTTTCAATAATAAAGTAATTCAAACTTGTGTATAGTAAATATGTTGTTTGCGCTTCGTATTTGGGGTTAATTTTGCTAAACCTTAAATATAGGAAACTATAGGTCTGTAATCTACCAAATTTAAGAAATATTTATATATTAAATTACGACTGTTTGTTTCACAAATAAAATAAAATAATAAATTCACTCTCTGAAATATAGTTCGCTGTAGTTACAAGTGGCTGTTTTTGGCATCTGTAACTACAGCGAACTATATTGCATACAGTTGATAGTTTCTAATTTAACTTCAGTACCTATTCTTCAACTTTATCGTTAGAAATTTCCAAAAAAAATTAAGTACTCAGCGAGTAATAATTTATTTACTAATGGCGGCGCAGGTTAGCTAAGGGAAGCCCCTTAAGTGGATACAATAAATAGACAAATAATTTGCAAAATAATTTATTTTGTTCTTTTACAAAGACAATACTTATTTACATTACCTACTTTATCTAACTTTGTTCAAAATACTGTGTTAGTCACTATGCTTGTTCCGTTACATCTACCACAGATGCACCAGCTTCTAATGGTACCGCAACGGTTTCAACTGGTACAGGCTCGGTCACAGGTTGTTCCACTAGTACGCTGGCAGCAGGGGTAGCTACTTCTACCACCGTATTTATTTGCACGGGAGCTTCAGTGTTTTCCACTGTAACAATAGCCACGGGAATTTCAGTCACTACAACAACTCCGTTGCTAGATCCTTCTACATCTGTAGAATAAGTAGTTTGGGCCTCAACTTTTCCATCAGTAACGATATCTGTTTGAACTACAGTGGCAGTCGCATCAGTTGTGACGACAGGGACATCAGTTGCGCTGAGTGGGGCGTCAGTTTCGATGACAGGTACTTCAGTGCTAACAACAGGTGATTCCGTGCTGACAACAGGAACGTCAGTACTGTTGATAGGGGCGTCAGTACTGAGGACAGGGGCAACGGTGGTAAGAGCAGGGCCTTCAGTATTAACAACAGATATTTCCGTACTGACAATTGTAACAAAAGCGTCACCAGATCCAGTAGCAGCGTTGGCATCAGCACCATTGGCGTTAGGATCAGTGCCATTGGCTGTAACGTTAGCAGATTCAGAAGCAACGTTTGCATCAGTGACAGTGGCAGAAGCGTCAGAAGATCCAGCAGCAACATTAGAATCAGTGCCAGTTGCAATGACGTCAGATGATTCAGCAGCAATGTTGACATCAGCGCCAGTGGCAGAAGTATCACCAGACCCAGTAGCAGCGTTAGTACCAGCACTAGTGGTCGACGCATCAATAGTCCCAGCAGCGTTGATATCAGCGCCAGTGTTAGAAGTATCACCAGATCCAGAAGCGGTGAGAGAATTAGCGGAAGTGGACGTAGCATCAGAAGGTCCAGCGTTGGCACCAGCAATTGTGGTGGTAGCGTCAGCAGACGTAGCGCCATTGGCATGAGCCGCAGTGGCGGTGGCGACAGTAGTTGTAACGTCAACACCAGTAACAGTAGCGTCAGTGTATCCAGAAGCGGTATTGTCATCAATACTAGTAGCAGTAGAGTCAGCAGATCCAGGAGAAGCGTTAACATCAGCGCTAGTGGTGGTAGCATCGCCAGGTCCAGTAGCAACGTTGACATCAGTACTAGTGGCGGACGCATCAACAGCTCCAGAAGAAGCATCGGGATCACTGCTTGTAGTGATAGTGCTAGGAGATGCAGCAGCAGTATTAGTATCAGTACCAGTGACAGTAGTATCAGTGCCAGTAGCAGTAGCGTCAGCAGATCCTGCAGCTGCGTGGGTATCAGCGCTAGTGACTGTGGCATCAACAGATCCAGGAGCAGTGTTGGATTCAGCACCAGTAGTGGTAACATCAGCAGATTCAGCAGCAACGTTTGCATCAGCACTAGTAGCAGTAGCGTCAATGGCTCCAGAAGCAGAATTGATATTAGCGCCAGTGGCAGAAGCATCAGCAGATCCAGAAGAGGCATTGACATTAGTGCCAGTGGTGGTAGTATCAACAGGTCCAGTAATAGCGTTGGCATCAGTGCCAGCGGCGGACTCATCAACAGCTCCAGCAGCAGCGTTGGAGTCACTGCCAGTGGCAGTAGCGCTAGCAGATCCAGTAATAGCATTGAAATCAGCACCAGTAATAGTAGTATCAGCACTAGTAGCCGTGGCATCAGGTACATTAGCAGCGTGGGCATTAGTGCTAGTGGCTGTAGCATCAGTGGATTCAGCAACGGCGTGGACACCAGTAACAGTCGCAGTAGTGTCAGCAGATCCAGCTGTGCTGTGGGCATCAGCACTAGTGGCTGTAGTATCCACAGATCCAGCAGCAACATTAGTGTTATCCCCAGTAGCAATAGCATTACCGTTTTCAGATGTGGAATTAGCACCAGCACCTGCAAAAGGTCCTGATACACTAGCGTCAGGAGACTCAGGCACACTAGCGTCAGTGGATCCAGGGGCACCCACGTTGACAGTATCAGAAACTCCACCGTCAGCAGATGCGGGGGTACCAGCGTTGGCAGATCCCGCTGTTCCAATGTTAGCAGAGTCTGGTGCACCAGGGTTAGCAGATTCAAGGGTGTCAGTGTTGACAGCCTCAGATACTCCAGCGTCAGCAGATCCAGAGGTGCCAGAGTTTACAGAGCCAAGTGCTTCAGCATTAGTAGAACCAGGGTTTCCGGCGTTGGCAGATCCAGGGGTGCCTGCATTGGCAGCACCAGATTCTCCAGCGTTACTAGACCCAGAGGCTTCAGCATCAGCAGATCCAGGAGCGCCGGCGTTAGCAGGTCCGGCTGCTCCAGCGGCATCAGATCCAGAGTCTCCAGTGTTGGCAGTGCCAGATGTTCCAGCGTTGTCAGATCCAGAGGTGCCAGCGTTAGCAGTACCAGGTTCTGCAGCACTGGCGGATCCAGGGGTGCCAGTATTGGCAGAACCTGTTGCTGCAATGTTAGCAGAGTCAGGTGCACCAGAGTCAGTAGATCCAGGAGCGCCAGAGTTAGATGAGCCAGGTGCCCCAGCATTAGTAGACCCAGGGTTGCCGGCATTAGCAGATCCAGGGGTGCCAGCATTGGCAGCGCCAGATTCTCCAGCGTTAATAGACCCAGGGGCTCCAGCATCTGCAGATCCAGGAGCGCCGGCGTTAGAAGGTCCAGCTGCTCCAGCGGCATCAGATTCAGAGGCTCCAGTGTTGGCAGTGCCAGATGTTCCAGCGTTGTCAGATCCAGAGGCACCAGCGTTAGCAGTGCCAGTTTCTGCAGCACTAGTGGATCCAGGGGTGCCAGCATTGGCAGGGCCTGTTGTTCCAATGTTAGCAGATTCAGGTGCACCAGGGTCAGTAGATCCAGGGGCGCCAGAGTTAAGTGAGCCAGGTGCTCCAGCATTGGTAGAACCAGGGTTGCCGGCATTAGCAGATCCAGGTGTGCCAGCATTGGCAGCGCCAGATTCTCCAGCGTTAATAGACCCAGGGGCTCCAGCATCTGCAGATCCAGGAGCGCCGGCGTTAGAAGGTCCAGCTGCTCCAGCGGCATCAGATCCAGAGGCTCCAGTGTTGGCAGTGCCAGATGTTCCAGCGTTGTCAGATCCAGAGGCACCAGCGTTAGCAGTGCCAGTTTCTGCAGCACTAGTGGATCCAGGGGTGCCAGCATTGGCAGGGCCTGTTGCTCCAATGTTAGCAGATTCAGGTGCACCAGGGTCAGTAGATCCAGGGGCGCCAGAGTTAAGTGAGCCAGGTGCTCCAGCATTGGTAGAACCAGGGTTGCCGGCATTAGCAGATCCAGGTGTGCCAGCATTGGCAGCACCAGATTCTCCAGCGTTAATAGACCCAGGGGCTCCAGCATCTGCAGATCCAGGAGCGCCGGCATTAGCAGGTCCAGCTGCTCCAGCGGCATCAGATCCAGAGGCTCCAGTGTTGGCAGTGCCAGATGTTCCTGCGTTATCAGATCCAGAGGCGCCAGCGTTAGCATTACCAGGTGCTCCAGCACTAGCGGATCCAGAGGTTCCAGCGTTGCTGGGGTCTGTTGGTCCATTGTTAGCAGCTTCAGGTGCACCAGGGTTAGCAGATTCATGGGTGCCAGTGTTTACTGAACCAGGTGCCCCAGCATTACTAGAACCAAGGTTGCCAGCGTTTGCAGAACCAGGTTTACCAGCGTTTGCAGATCCAGGATGGCCAGCATTAGCAGATTCAGATGCTCCAGCATTAGCGAACCAAGGTGCACCAGCGTTGACAGAGCCTAATGATCCAGGGGTTCCAACGTTTGCAGTATTAGATGCTCCAGCGTGCACAGATCCAGCGGTGCCAACGTTAGCAGTACCAGATGCTCCAGCGTTAGCAGTTCCAGGGGTGATAACGCCAGTAGAACCTGAATTACCACCTTGACTGCCAGTGAATACATTTGATAAGAAATCTAAAACAGTCTGTAAAACAGTTCTCTTATCTTCAATATGTTTTTGTGCTACTGGAGACCACGGCAGGGTTACATTTTTCAAAACAGCTGACTCATTGTTGAGTTTTTCAATTTTCTTTTCCAATTTAGCTTGAATGTGTTGGATACCAGCGGCGTTAACGTGACCAAACAAATGATTCCTGAACGCATTTTGCGCAGCAGGGTCTTGTAATTTAGTCTGGATGAATTTCAGTACGGCTTGACGACGTTCATTTCTAGTGCTATTAACTGTTATGCCAAGTTCTTCTTCTAAATATCTATGGACAGCGGCTTTCTTTTCCAATTTCGAACTGGCAGGAGACAAACCATACTTTTGGTAAACATGAATTTTCCAAATGTCTTCCAAATCTAACGACTGGTCCTCCGTCGACTCTACGGAATTCGCGGTAACTTTTTCATTTTCAGCAGCCTCTTTCTCAAGTTTTTCTAAATGCTTCCTGATCTTTTCCTGGCGTTTTCTTTCTTCCTTTTCGGCTTTTTCTTTCAGCTTTCGTTCTTCTTCTTCCTGTTTTCTTCTTTCTTTCTCCTGCTTTTCTTGTCGTTTTCGTTGTTCCTTCTCATGCTTTTCTTGAGCTTTACGCTGTTCTTCTTCACGTTTTCGTTGTTCCTTGTCTTGATTTTCTTGTGCCTTACGCTGTTCTTCTTCATGTTTACGCCTTTCTTTCTCCAGCTTTTCTTCGCGTTTGTGTTCTTCTTCTTCTTGCTTTCTCTTGTCCTTCTCTAACTTTTCGCGATGTTTACGTTCCTCCTTTTCTCTTTTCTCTAAAACTTTTGAGAAATGTATAGAATCATCATCACTATTATTTTCTACTGAAACACTCGACTCTTCAGAGTCAGATCTTTCTCTGTGCCATAACAGCGCTCTTGAAGCGACTGATTCGTTTGGTACATATTTTGCACTCACCACACAGAAGCATACCTGAAACGGAACGATTGAACTGTTTTAAATTTCAATACAATAACGAAAGTCGTCGGCGATAACAATCCATAATTGTCTCCACCGCTGCACGCTGGAGTTCAGGTCTCTTCCCACTTCCATAATAATATAACATTCATATTTATTAGAAACTAATAGGGTATATTATAAGTTATATTACAGACTAGCTGTTGCCCGCGACTTCGTTCGCGTTAAAAAGGATTTTAAAAAAGCCTACATATATGTTAATCCAGGTTGTAAGTAGTCTGTCTATCTACCACATTTCGTTCAAATCCGTCCAGCCGTTTAGGCTTGAAGAGGTAACAAACACACACACACACAGAGACAAAAACTTTCACATTGATTATATGAGTACTGATACTGGCAGAACCTACAATAAATAACTCAGTGCCTGAGGACAAAAATTATCTTTCTCAAATCGTATGAAACATTCTAGTAAAATTAAATTGCTGGATATCGAATTTGTAAGTTGTTATGTAAAAATTATTGAACTATACAGGGTGTTTAGTAAAATAGATCACATTTTTTGAAGGGGCTTCTATTCACGTAACTGATGAACTTTCGTTCTAAAACGAAGCTGAAATCTAAAAAAAATGGTTTTTCATACAAATGGGTCGTTGATTCACCATTCTTTTTATGGAAAGTCTAAAATATTCTTTACATTTAATAAAAGTTATATGGCAAAAGTTGTTGAGTTTTATAAGTAGGAGTTCCCCTTGAAAAATAAGTTCTATTACTCCTCATTTACCTTTCCAAATATAGCATACCTGTAGACATCTTAGAAAGCTAATTAAGTATTTAGCACAGACTTCTACTTCTTATTGACGCTGTACGTATTAAAAGTAGAAGGACCCAGTTTTCGGGTAACTGATAGTAACATCAATATGCATTGGTCAAAAAATTAAGGATTAAAAAAAATATAAAAATAAAGACTATTTTAGGCCAAAGGGCAATGGAGCGTGCTATGCTCGGAGTTTCGCTGCGTGATCGAATCAGGAATGTGGAGATCCGTAGTAGAACCAAAGTAACCGACATAGCTCTCAGTATTGTACAACTTAGTGGCAGGGGGCAGGCATATAGTTCTCGAGTGGCGACCGCGCACCAAAAGACGTAGCGTTGGCAGGCCTCCCACTCGATGTAAGGTCGCTGGAAGCCGCTGGATGCGGACCGGTCGTTGTAGAAATCCTTGAGGGAGGCCTTAGTCCAGCTGTGGACGTGTTTCGACTGATATGATATTGACGAGACTACTTTAAGAAACTAATTTGAATGTTTTTTTCTTTTAAGGCCTTAAGATGGGTCAAATGACAATATTCAATTCAAATTATTGAAAGACTGTGTAAAGTTATCACTATGGAAAAAATATATATTAACTTAAAGTAATAAAAAATCAATTAAATTTAACACAATTTTAAAAATATTACCACTTTGTACAAATATATACTGTAGACCCCGTTATGGCACTTATTGCAAAATTTCTCGAAATCAAATTATAGTAATTTGAATAAAACCAACAAAAATATCGGTGACTTTAAAACCTTTCATTTTAATTGATAACATTTTTTTAAACTTTTTTGACATTGAATAAAAGTAATAAAAATATGTAAAAATCGAGAATTGGGCTTTCGGTTTCAACGTAACAGCCGCGTTGAAGCCCGCATTGACTTGAACTTAAAATGAATGGACTTACGTTGGATATTTTTTTAACACGTGTCAACCTGCTCGGATTGAGTCATCTTATAGCCTTAAATCATTGGGTATTTTTTTTAATATTTTTCAAATGTTGAAAAGTAATGAAGTCAAAGTCTCAAATAGTTTGAAGGGCCCAACACTAACTCACACGCCTTTTATGAAACTGGACAATACCAATTAAATTAATAATATATAAATATTTTGTACTCACAACGAAAAGTAGATATAAAGTCCTCATTGTTAAATTACTTTTCTAATTGAAAGCAAAGTCGTTCGTCGTTACATTAAGTGTAACTATTGAGCTCGTTCGTTAGTAATTGTTTCAAATTCCATACAAAACATCCTTATATAGTGAGCGCGGCTATTAGCGCAGATAACGTTAGATAATGGTGCTGCGAGATAAAAGGCACAGAAGTCTTACTCAAACAAAATGTTTTCGCGTGCTCTGACTCAAAACAAACACGACTAATTAATGAACGCAATGCAGCAATAATATGTAAGCGTGAAGTGATGGAAAGTACGGATTGTGTGATATGAGCGGATATTTGCGTTGCGAACAAGCAAATAGTTGATCCTCAGGAGCGGAAGCGGGATTATGAGTTTACTGCAGGTACCTACCATGGGTCTTTGCGGGAAATCATATCTTTTTGTAGTATGCCTATGTCTGTACTCACGTAGGAATCCTTACTAATATTATAAATGTGAAAATGTGTTTCTTTGTTTGTTACCTTTTCACGCTTCAACGCCAATCAACTAATTGACAAATAAACAACAAATTGACCAATCCTTATGAAATTTGGCACGCAGGTAGCCTGTGTCACGGGGAAGGACATAGGCTACTTTTTATCCCGGGAAAATAGCATAATCTGATGCAGTTCCTGAGGGAACTAAAAAAATAATCGATTGTTGTGATTTTTTGCACAGAGATGGTTGAGTAGGTGGGAAACGACATAATTTACTAATAACCCTTAAAGACAGTCATTAAAACGATGTCCACGCGGGCGAAGCCGCGGGAAAAAGCTAGTAATATGTAAGTGTGAAGTGATAGAAAGTACAGATTGTTTGATATGAGCGGATGTTTGCGTTGCGAACAAGCGAGTAGTTGATCCTCAGGAGCGGAAGCGGGATTATGAGTTTACTGCAGGTACAGAGGCCAGCACATCAAGCTGGACACTCGTAGTGCTATTCTGATCCATACGCGTACGGCATAAGAACGGTACAAAGTCCAAAGTGTCCAGCTTGATGTGCTGGCCTCTGTACCATGGGTCTTTGCGGGAAATCATATATCTTTGTAGTTTGCCTATGTCGATACTTGCGTAGGAATAAAATAATAAAGATATACGAATAGGGTACTTCTGAAATACGTGATAAAATAAAATGTGACTTCTGCTCAAAACTGAGCAACAGAAAATGTGCTCAATCTTCAAAAAAAATAAGATTTTTTTTCCCTTATTGGCAAGCTCTTGGCATCATCTCTTATGATAATAAATTAAAAATTTAAGAAACCCCCAACAAAAAAACTTTAAAAAGTATAGGTCTAGTTTAATATATTAAGTAGTAATATTTCAATGCAAGAGCAGTTGAGTCGGGGGATCGCTAAGTTGTGAAATTATTAGTAATTAGTAAAGTATAAATCAGGTCTAAGTATTTTGTTATTATTATATTTACTTAGCGGTCCCCTCGCCCTCACGACGACTCTTACAACCAATTATTACTACTTAAATTAAACTTAAAAGGGCAATGCATATATTTTTCACTGTTTAATAGATTTTTGAAGGGTTTTTTTTTTTTTTAAACTTTACAGTTCAATAAATAGTTATAATACGATACATTCTCCTTGGAAAGAAAAAAATAAATACTGGAAGGCATAGCCTTGACAGTTGATATGATGATAATAAAAAAGCAATCAATTCTCTTTTGTTTTTCAAAAACAGAAGTCATTTGTTTGCGTCGTGTTGGAACGTGTTCTTAAAAAAACCGGCCAAGTTCGAGTCGGACTCGCGCATGAAGGGTTCCGTACCATTACCTATAAAAATCACGTTTGTTGTATGGAAGCCCCTCTTAAATATTAATTTTACTTTAATTTTATTATTTATTTTTAAAGTAAATAATACAACTCAATATTCTGTGAATATTTCAAGAATTCACCTGTTGCCGTTATCAATATCAAGCAAAAAAATCACGTTTATTGTAATGATCTCAAATAAATATTATTCTATTCTATGGTTACCCCCCTTATTTTTCAGCAGATTTTTTTAGAAAGAGAATTTTAGGTTTAAAAAAATATATAAAAAAATTATTAATCCTTAAAGGTGACAAAGTCGAAAAATAAAGTAACATTTAAGAAAAGATAATTGCTTCATACTCATTATCACTTTTTTAACAGACTTCAAAAAAAGGAGGAGGTGGCTCAATTCGACCGTATATGTATTTTTTTTTATGTGTGTTCGCGGATAACTTCGTCGTTTATGAACCGATTTTGATAAAAAAAAATAATGGACAGGAGATATTATCCCAAGGGTGGTACCATGATAAGGAAACCACGATCTGATAGTGGCACCCAAGAGAAATCGAAGGGAACCTTCGAAAAACCTAGTGGCGACTAGTACGTTTGAAGTCGTTTTTTTTTTTGTTTAAAATTATATTGAACACACCTAGTATTACAACATAGTAGGCACGCTACAATCAAAACTATCCCCACATTCACACAAATACTTTCCGGGACGGAACACGAAATTGCGACACGAAATCTTGCTTGAATCTATCAAACCTGTGAGGGTTGCTCTTCTTCCTGGTTTAAAGTTGCAATTAAATGTATGTTATATAAACTTATATTTAAACTTCAAATCAATTGGATCTGTGGAAACCCGGCTAGAAAAGGAGCTGTTTATACCTCTGCCTACACCAGCAGCATCAGTTCAAGGTTACCATATTCTATCTAACTCCTATTCATTGAGACTATTCCAATGAGCCCAAACACGACACTTCTGCTGTAAGTTGGTGAGGAGTTGGGTATCCCGCCGATTCCAGGAGATGCTGCAGCATCAGGTCATGGTTAACATGTTCTATGTAACATTCCAATGAGCCCTAACACGATACCTCTTCTGTAAGTTCGTGAGGATTTAGGTATCACGTCAGCTTTTAAACAAAAAAAACGCATTATAATCGATCCACTCGTTCAGGAACTACCATGGCGCAGACAGACACACAGATACACAGGTTAAACTTATACACGTAACACTCCTCTTTTTACGTCGGGAGTTAAACAGTAGTGGGGATGGGGAAGATGGAAGCGTTACCAAGATTTCCCAACGCAATAGAAAACTTTCCGGAACACATCGACGTCGTCGGTAATATCCGCCTCCGTGGTGTAACGGTAAAGTACATTAGCTTCAAATCGTGAGGTCGCGGGTTCGATTCCCGGCGGAGTCTAACTGTGTAAGACTCGGTTTGATTGATGTAAGGGCATTTTCTACGCCGCCGGTTTGGCTACTACATCTAATCTGAGTCTTGCCACCAAACATCAATGTTAACAGAATCGATATGTTTCGGCTTGAAAATAAGATAGCCAGTGCTCTATTGCGTTGTTCTTTTTGTAATAAAAGATGGAAAATTAAAATTTTCTGTTGATAATTTCTACAAATTTCCATCCTTTTTGTTACTGTACTTTAACTTCCGGTAGCCCGTTGGTATTACCGTTCCGGTTCAATTTTTGAGCTTCCCTGCCTTGGTTAAAAAAACATTTTATATTTCCAAAATCGCCTACATCTTGTTTTCAGCCACTTCCGGTACTCGGACGGAAACAAATAGAAACAAATTAGATACAAACTTTTTATATAAAAATAATTTCATTAGATACCCATATTACGTAAGTGCATAAAAATAACTGGTCCGCCATCTTCTAGAGTCCGCCATATTGGATTTATGACGTCTCTAGGATCGTGAAGCTGCGACTTTTCATACAAACGGCGTTAACGATTTTCACATCTTGAATGTTAACCGATTTGGACCAATTTTTGATAGGTTGTCAGTTAGTACAAAAGCTAGGCTTATACGTTTTTTTATAAAGTTAATAAGTTTAATTTTATTTTCGTTCACGTGTTTTCATACCAAACTAATTTCGGCCATTTTTTGTTTATTTATAATCAGTAATTTAAAAAACGAAACGTATAAGCCTAGTTTTTGTTCTGACTGACAAAAGTAGTAGCCTTCTCTTGTACATTAGTCTGCGAATTTCTCATTCAGCTTGCAAGATTTGAGCTAAACAAACATACAGACATTACAAGTTTAATATAAAAACATGAAAAAAAGAATTTATAAAAGGCGAACGATTTTCAGAATTATCTAGAGCAGGACACGTAGCCCAACCCACACTTTACTAACGAATTCCAAGTTTTCAACCAATTTTGGTTGTAATATTTATTACAACACTATCTTTTGCCCGCATTTACATGTGGACATCGTTTTTATGACTGTCTTTGAGGGTGAGTGGTGCGCAAGCCACAAGCGGCTCACGAGCGTGGATATTAGTTTTCTCCAGATCCCTATCCCAGGTCAGGCTACTCTGATTAGCAGTCTATGTCATTTCCCACACCCTCAACCATCTCTGTGCAAAAAATCACAACAATCCATTGTTCCGTTGCAACGTTAAATAAATGAACAAAAAATACTGTTATTTTTAGTTCCCTCACGAACTGAATTGGACTATGTTATTTTCACGGTATAAAAAATTGCCTACGTCTTTCCCCGTGGCACAGGCTACCTGCATGCCAAATTTTATCAATATTGGTCAAGGTGACGAAGCGTGAAAAGGTAACAAACAAACACATTTTCACATTTATAATATTACAAGCCGTCCGCCCGCGGCTACGCCCGTGGGAATAAGACGTTTTCACGGGGTAAAAGTAGCCTACGTCCTATTCCAGGACCTAACCTATATGTGTGCCAAGTTTTATCCCGATCCGTCCAGTGGTTGAAGCGTGAAAGAGTAACAAACATCCATACATACAAACTTTCACATTTATAATATTAGTAGGATTAGTAGGAAGTAAGGATTTGTTTCGTCGGCGTAGTACCTACGTCATCGTTGGGCCTTTATCTTGGCATAAGTTACTCGACAAGCAAACTGTAAGCCTCCTCACAAGGTTACACTAAGCCCTACGACCAAACAAGCCTTTAAACATATTTACTATAACTACTTACGTAATTGTAGAATGATTAATCATTTTACACACGGGCTGACCCGCTTGTGGACTTTATTTTATTCACAATTGGTAAGCCTTTGGCATCATTTCACCTGATGGTAAGTGACGATGATACCGAAGATTGAAGCGGGCTTACCAGATTCCCCAACGCAATGGTGAACTGGCTATCTTATCTACAAGCCGGAACACATCAATGCTTGGCGGCAAGACTTAGATAAGATGGTGGTAGCTAGTCAGACGGGGTTAATAAGTGGCCTTCCACCACTCTTCCAAAACTGGGAAAACTATCAATTCGACGTAACGTAAGTGATCTTAGCTCAGTGCGGCTTGCGTGGTTGCGTCGTACGCGCAGGTAAACTGACTTCGAGCACGGTCATTACCTAGATAGGTTTGTTAGTGGCATATTCCTGGACCGTTTCCGACTTCGCAAGTCGCTAAGGCGTTCCGTGAGCCAAATATCCCCGAATACCCTATACAGGATCTTACTTTTAAGAGTCATCATCATCATCTCAGCCGAAGGATGTCCACCGCTGGACATAGGCCTCTCCCAAGGATCTCCAAGACGACCGGTTCTGAGCTGCCCGCAGTCAGTGGCTTCCCGCGACCTTCACCAGGTCATCGGTCCACCGAGTGGGAGGCCTGCCTACACTACGTTTTCCGGTGCGTGGTCGCCACTCGAGAACTTTACTGCCCCAACGGTCATCTGTTCTACGAGCAATGTGCCCCGCCCACTGCCACTTAAGTTTAGCAATTCTGAGAGCTATGTTAGTTAGTTTGGTTCTCCTACGGATCTCCTCGATGCTTATTATTTTAAGAATAACGCTGAGATTTAAAGACGTGAAAAAACCTTCATCTTAAATATATATAACTCAAATGTGACTGACTGACTGACTGACATAGTGATCTATTAACGCATAGCCAAACCACTGGACGGATCGGGCTGAAATTTGGCATGCAGGTAGATGTTATGACGTAGGCATCCGCTAAGAAAGTATTTTGGGAAAATCGGGATCTGCGCGGGCGAAGCTGCGGGCATCCACTAGTCTTTGATAAGACGCTACCGATACACGTTTTGTAATACTTCACTCGATACAATTTAATCCCAAAATAACTTCTAAAACTGTAATACGTAGGGCTTGAAACAAACTTTTCTCCATATTATATACACTTACGAGTAAGTATTGAAACTTTATGAAACTAGGTTGAAAGTCAAGCATAAGATTAATATTAAGTTCACAGCTATAGAACTTCGATATCTTAAGCATTTTTTTTTTTAATATTAAATTTTTTTTTTGTTGAAAGAAAGTTCTTAAAAAAATATTCGATACAGTTTAGTGCGGGCTCCCGTACAATTTATTTGACTTGTATGTACGAGTATAACGTACCGTTAATACCTTTCTACTATCGTTACTGCTGTATCGTTAAAGCGGTAATACACACTAGCGTTAAACTTAGTGTGATTGTAGTACAAACCATAAAATAAAACAAAAATTAATAAAATGTGAATCGTACTTTTTTTTTATTCACAATTGGTAAACCCTTGACAACATCTCACCTAGTGCTAAGAAGCCCAAACTGATTCAAAAAGCATATATCTGACACTCGCGTTGATATCTAATGTATAGGTATGAGTCGTACTTGCGCTAATGATCCAGATCTGAACAAAAACAAACAGCCAAGTGCGAGTCGGACTCTTTATGTCGGTCTTTCTTCCATACATCGATATAGGTCACGGTCAATTCTTCGACTGCAAATGTAAGTATGTAACCATAAAAAATATTTTTCATCACACCTCTTAGAAAAACGATCATTGGTTCCTCAATAAGTTGATCAACATTCTACTTTGCTCTCGGAGTTTTGTTTCTCTCTTCTGATTGGTCAGCATTCGTGATGGTTGAATGTAAAAAAAATGTAAATATCACAAACTATCATTAAATTGTCTATGGTGAAAAACTTACTTTTGTGATTGGTTATTAAGGAGTTTTTATTAAAATACTAACTCTTTATTGGTTAGTATGTGAAGTTAACCAAAGAGGTCGAACGCATAATGTATGAAGAAATTACTAGACGGTTAAGTTTTGGCCCTAATGCGCACTGAAAAAAACCGATCATGTGCATTCTTCTTTCTTTTCATTTCTTTTTCTCATAGGTTGTGATGAAAAGTGTGTGTGTCACTCGAGGCCAAAATGTTTTATTCTCGGGCAACGTATATTGAATTCCTCAGGATTCAAATTAACGCCCTTCGAAACACAATATTACTTTGTCCCCTTGTTACACAAATAACTATTTTTATGTCATGTAACTACAGATTTGTACTGTGAGACCTTGCTTTTTACTCCTGTATTATTCACATTTCTGTGTTTCTGCCGAATTTCATGATTCTAGGTCAACGGGATTCTAGGTTTTGATTTACTTGTAAGTATCAAAGTATGTGTCATAAATGGCCGTAAAATGGCCGTACTTATCTTTTTATTGCATTTACTTAGAAGCTTGATTTTTTTACAGATTCAAGAGACCGTAGACTTACTCAAAGCATTTGATATTAATTTCAAGTCGATACCTCGACGCGTTCCTCAAAAAAAAGGACCGACAGACGGACAAGGAAGTGATCCCATAAAGGTTCCTTTTTTTACTTTCGGGCGACGAAGGAGTGAAGTTTTAACCGCCTCCGTAGCTCAGAGGCAAAGTTTAGGCTTTACACAGGAGGTCGCGGGTTCGATTCCCGGCGGGGTCAATTGTAAGACTCGGTTTGGTTGATGGTAGGGCATTTTCTAAGCCCGCCTGTGGCTAGCTACCACCATCTTATCTCAGTCTTGCCGCCAAATATCAATGTTTATATCATTGGTGTGTTCCGGCATGAAGATAAGATAGCCAGTTCCCCATTGCGTTGGGGAATCTTGGTAAGCCCGCTTTCGCAACATCGTCACTTACCACCAGGTGAGATGTTGTCAAGAGTTTACCTATTGTAAATATAAAAAAAAAGAAGGTATTGTGATGTAAAAAAAAACGAAGTTGAGATTTTGATGGGGATCGATTGTCTTACACTTGTGGCAGCAACTGCAGTAACCCGCCACTGGACCTTAACACAATCAACGAGAAGACAAAAGAGATACGACATCTAGAACGCGCTATTAACATTTCTTTAGCACTGAGTATACATACAAGTACCAATCATCAACGGTTGGTTCACGGCCGGACCCCAGGCATACCGGAGATATCTCCCTTTGCTGTGGAAGAGTAGGAACGCACCGTTCCTACATTGGTGACCACGAAGTGATCTCACCGTTCCTCCTACACGCTAACAAAGAATAAAAACAAAAAAACAAAAATATGTGTAGTTCCCAAACTACTTGACGAATTTGGGTAAAATTTGGGTTAAGGCAATATTACTTTCATATCCCAGCCGTTTTTTTAAAAAAAAAATTACAAGTTTTGATTTTTTAGGGTTGCCAAGGTAGTAGGTTTCATTATGAAAATCACTTACTGTTTATTAACTCAAAAATGGCTCTAACGATTTTGATGAAACCATAACTTTAAATGGTCTAATTTGGGTTAGAACAATATAATTTTTATATTTCCAGCAGATATTTTTTTATTTCCCGTATCTTGGTTTATTAGGGTCGCCACCTAATAAAAAAATACAGATTATGTTTTTTACTCAAAATTGGTCCTAATGATTATGATCAAACTCAGTACGTTAGTATAACTTAACATAGTCAATAGTACGCAGTAGTTTGTTATTCCAAGAAAAATCGGAATAAAGTACCTCCCATACAAATCCAGGTACTTTGTTACTTGTTCTTAAAAATAGCTGTAACGATATTATTGTAACTTTGTGAATAACTAGGACTTAATTAGGCCTACTGCACTTAATTAATCACTTAATTATTACAGGATAAATCGTAATAAAGTACCTCCCATACAAACCGGAAATATTTCATCAAGACAATCGATATACCTTACTGTATTCTTTGCTACTAAGTTATTGTTATGTTTATTCCAAAAAAACATGAATGTGAAAGGGAGCCAAGTTCAATACAAAATTTTTACAAAGATCTAAATGGGTAGGTTCCAAGTTTTATAGTGGTTTCTTAAATCTCTCTCTCTCTCTCTCTCTCTCTCTCTCTCTTATCGTGTGGCACAATTAACCGTTATATCTACGGCGGTTGCTTGGTGTTGCACTTAGCATCACCCCCGGTCACGTGTAGGGAATTTAGATTTAGACCTACGAACGTGCGCAACGCAACCTTTATGCACATCTGGAATCAGATGGACACTGGGCAGGTTTCCTCAAGATGTTTTTCCTTCACCGTTAAAGCAATCGGTAAGTATATGTACGTAAGTTTTGAAAAACTTATTAGTACATTGGCCGTCCGGATTTGAACCCGGGACCTCTGGTTAGGAGGACCGAGTCGTTACCTGTTGGGCCACCGACGCTTTTCATAAATCATACCTACGGTACTTCAAATTAAAATATTTGTCTTGGACTTCTCCAAATAAAAGAGAATGTACAACGGTTTTCAGTTGTTTTAAAGAAAATTTGTTATCTTCTGTCTTATTTAATAGTGTAACTTAGCAAGTTTTCACTATCCAATTATATTCTTTATTGTCGTTTATTTAAAAAAGTAAGTTATGCTTGCGTGACAGTTTTACTTTTTAGACTTCCAAGTTACAACATTAAGTAGAACAGAACATAATAAATTTTCTTTAAATAACTGAAAACTGTAGTACATTAAAAAATATTTATAGAAGTTTAAGATAAAATATTTAAATTCAAAGTGCCATAGAAAACACTATAGAACTTGGTACCTGCCCATTTAGATCTTTGTAATTTTTTGTATCGAACTTGGATCCCTTTTACATTTATGTTTTGTTGAGATATCATTAACTTTTTTAAAGTTATAATATTAATTTTCTCTATTCAAGTAAAAGACATAATATGTAAAATATTTTTGGTGGTACGAAACCCTCAGTTCGCATGTCTGTCTCACACTTGGCTGGATTTTTTAAATCTTAATATGCCCAATAACCTATTTCTAAATTTAATCCTAACTTAAAACGTCACCTGGAAGTGGACCATTTATTATTTCGATGAGTAGTGGTGGTTTTAATTTTGAGATTACGACTCGCACTTGGCCAGTTGTACGCCCAATAACTTACCTACATTCCAAGCAAGTTTCACCTAGAAATAGTCTATAATTTTGGTATTGGCAAGGAACCCTAATTTCGCAAGTATTTCTCGCACTTGGCCGGTTTTTCGTTTTTTTTCTAAGTGTACGCCTAATAACTTATCTTGATGCCAAATTTTACGTTTGTAAGTTACCTGGAAGTGGTCTGTATATTTTGAGGAGTACTGGTGATACGAAACCCTTGGTGCGCGAGTAAGACTCACATTTGGCCATTTTTCTAATTTTCCCTATGTAAACCGTCCAATAACCTTCCCCAATGCCAAATTTCTAGTATATGGGTCACCTCAGAGTGGTCTATATATTTTGATGAGTAGTGGCTATAGGGAACCCTCGATGCGCGACTACGACTCACGCTTGGCTGTTTTTTGATTGTTTCCTTTGTGTACGTCCATTAACCTACCTTGATGCCAAATTTCAAGTTCCTAAATCACCTGGAAGTGGTTTATAATTTGATGAGACAGTCAGTCAGTCGATCAATCATAAAAATTGTGATTTTTGGACGTCGATATCTCAGAAATGGTAAAAGATATATTTATCAAATAGGGATTCTAGGTGACCGAGGAAGTCTTACTAGACACACGAAATCGTAAGTGTATAGGTCAAACAGATTTTGAGTAACGGGTTGGTCGAAAGTGGCCGAAACGGTTCGCGTTACATTACCCACGGCCGGTGTCGCTCTTTTCTTTTCGAGCTTGGCTGACACCCTACCGTGTGTCTAGATAGTTGATTCGTGTATGCCCGTCTACGACAGATGGTTAAAGCTTCGCGAGAAAGTAAGCACGGCGTGGCTGTTCAATTCATTTCTTTTGCGAAATGGAACTCCTTAAAAACCGGCCAAGTGCGAGTTGGACTCGCGCACCGAGTGCTCCGCAGCACCTACCTCTCAATACGAGAACAAAAATGATACCTTTATATTCATTTCAATCAAAAGAATCAACGAGAGCGACATAAAATTAATAATTTTCTATTTATTTCAGGCTCCTTAGCGCAAGTACGACTCATACTTAGCCGTATTTTTTATGTTTTAATATAGATGTTTTCTGTAAATAAAAAAAAGTGTGTGTGTCAGCTCCGACGCACGACTGGAGTTTACTACTTAAGTACGATTGTCTAAACAGGCACAAAACAGGGCTTGACTTTAGTTTTAAGTTTACTCTGCACAGTTTTTATAACTAATCATTCCAATTTCCGGCCTCTTTTCATAGCTGATGCGTCAGGTGTTTTAGCTCCCATAGTCGCAGCTACTAATGATCCATCTGGTGTTTGGCAGCGACTAACCTCGTATGCTTTAGATGTGGTTATACGAGCATATCTTAGGTCATACCATAAAGGGCTCTAACATTGGTTTTGTGTTGACTCTTCAATTAAATCAAGAGCATTTTTGTTAAGTTTCTCTTGTAATGTTTCTAGTAATTTGTTGACATCTTTCTTTATATCATCACTCACTTGAATAAGGAAATGAAAACTGTCGAACATCACTGTGTTTAAAGT
Organism: Coleophora flavipennella; assembly: GCA_947284805.1. Classification (NCBI taxonomy): domain Eukaryota; kingdom Metazoa; phylum Arthropoda; class Insecta; order Lepidoptera; family Coleophoridae; genus Coleophora; species Coleophora flavipennella. The sequence goes on from OX369268.1 coordinate 958,810, forward strand.
CGTTCTGATACTTTAAAAGTTCACAATTCATAATTTTCTTCTTTTTTGCTTCTTGAAGAAACCCGTGGAAAAGGTCTGTGCTGGTTTCATGATGTAGAGCTGTTTTTTTTTTTAATTTGATATACAGTGACGTATTTCATAGTAGTCCCTACTCTCGAGAGGACGGGTTTTTTCCAGTAACATTCATGCGACGATTTGATTTGATTACTGTGTTGTGATGTGACTTCATTTTAGATTTCGTAGTGACTTATATTATTTTTGTCAGATTCAGCCAATCCTGACTGACTGTTTTGTATCACGTGACAGAGGTGCGCACAATAGGTTGCGCGTAAAAACGTAACGCGCAAAGAGAATATAACAAACTACGTTTTCGATCACTAGATTTTACTCCTCATATTTTTTTCATACCGGGCGCCTTATATGCAAATCGATTCTTAAGGAGTAAAGTCCAATAAAATAAAATTCTTTTATTTCAGACAGAGTCCATATTTGTTAAGTAACACAAAACTTAATATCTATTGTTAGTTTAGGTATTTGAGCCGCTGGGCAAGCAATCCACTCAGCGAGTGTAGTTAGCAACCGCTGAGTGCATCCCAAGCCAGCCCCCCACAATACCCCCATCCAGCCTGGTTTCCAAGACGGCCAGGATGCGGCTGGTGCTGCAACGCAGCCTGCCGAGCGCCGCAGCGCACCGTTTGCGGATCACGGCTTGGAAGCGCGGCAGCCCCACCGTAATCCGACCAAGTTCGTTCATTCGTTCGTATCGTTGTAACGATAGAACAAACACGAAACAACCGGCCAAGTGCGACTCGGTGTCTCACAAACAGGGTTTCGCACCGAAACTACCAACACGACAAGACCTCTCAGTACATACTTTGCTCTAGGCAAATAGAGATCTACTTATTCTATACTTTAGAAGGCCCTAATTTTTAAAATTAAATGCGCATTAAGTTTAGCAATTCTTAGAGCTATATCGGTTACATGGTTCTCCTAGAGATCTCTTCGTTTCTGTTTCGATCACGCAGAGAAACTCCGAATATAGCACGCTCCATTGCCCTTTGGGGACCTTGAGCCTTCTTATGAGGCCCATAGTAAGCGACCATGTCTCAGTTCCGTATGTCATCTAACACATCTACGCAATTACTACGCAAGAATCGTACGTGAAGCCATTGATATTAAGAAACACAGAAATTTCAATCGTGATCAAGGATACAAGCTTTCCTCGTCATGGAATCCGGTGATTGATAAGTGTAGACAAGTAAACTGTGAACAAACACCCGTGCGGCCTGTGGACTGTGTCAGTGTAGTGTGTCGTGACCCTAACTTATTAAGTGAAATGTGTGACCCTAAACCTTCACAAAATGAAGTGAGGGTAGATAGAGGTGTTCCAGCGATGCGCCGGCGGCGATGACACCGCGGCTTTAGTCTACTCGCGACCACGGCTATCGAAGCATAGTCCAAACTTTGAGGTAAAAATAACATCAATACCTTCTCATATGTTACATAAAATCACATCAAATCCCGTATGTCATGACTGGCAACACACACTGTTTGAATACCTTCGTCTTAAGACACTGACCGCAGTGTCAAATACCGATTTGGAACATGAAGATATTGCGAAGCTTCCCGAACACTGCCCAACCGAGTTGGATTTAACGATTGATCTCTTTCCCAAAGTTGGACCTACCTAACTGGACTGAGAAATGGTCGCTTACAATGGGCCTCATAAGAAGGCTCAAGGTGATCCAAAGGGCAATGGAGCGTGCTATGCTCGGAGTTTATCTGCGTGATCGAATCAGAAACGAGGAGATCCGCAGGCAAACTACAGTAACCGACATAGCTCACAGAATCGCTAAACTGAAGTGGCAGTGGGCAGGGCACATAGCTCGTAGAACAGATGGCCGATGGGGTAGTAAAGTTCTCGAGTGGCGACCGCACACTGGAAAACGTATCGTAGGCAGACCTCCCACGCGGTGGACCGACGACCTGGTGAAGATCGCGGGAAGCCGATGGATGCGGGCAGCGCAAGACCGGTCGTCGTGGAAATCCTTGGGGGAGGCCTTTGTCCAGCAGTGGACGATTTGTGGCTGATATGATGATGATGACATTTTGTCGTAAAATTAAGAATTATAGTCAAAAAATTATTTAATTGAGTAGAAGCATTTTTCTGCTCTAAAAAACGAACTATACCGGTTCTGGATCAACTAGGGTGGAATGCTCTTATAAAAGAAATATTATAAAAAATCTAGGTAGTTGTTTTTAATACAACTTTCATAATTTGTAATTTGACTGTCAAGGTCGCCGAGTGTTACGCAACACCGAGCACATACTATCACGTGCTCATTGCCGCTGCCGCCGGCGTCTTTATCTACAGATTACTCTGTTTGCATTTTACTTCTGCTGTTGTTTGTTTGAAAGCGGAAATACGATGATTAAATTAATGCCACCTTTAAAAGTTTATTATATTTACTAATAATATTATAAATGTGAAAATGTGTTTTTTTGTTTCTTACCTTTTCCCGCTTTAACACCTTGACCAATCTTGATGAAATTTGGCATGCAGGTAGCCTGTGCTACTGAGAAGGATATAGGCTACTTTTTAGCCCGTGAAAATAGCAAAGGCCAATGCAGTTCCCGAAAGAACTGAAAAACTGTTTTTGGTTAGTTTCTTTGAAATCGCAACGGAAAATGGATTGTTGTGATTTTTTGCACAGAGATGGTTGAGGGGATGGGAAATAACATACTTTACTAATAAGCATATCAGAATATGATGGACAAAACTCATGACCACGTTCGCGAGCCGATTGCGTTTCGTGCACCACTCACACTCATTGTCAATTACAGTCATTAAAACGATGACCACGCGAGCGAAACCGCGAGCAAAAGCTGGTTGTAAATTATTAGAAAATAAAAAACAAAAAATAATCAATAATTATATCACCCACCCAATCCGCTATCGTCTTATTTTCTCGTCTCCTCCATTTATCGTAAGTTGCATGGAAGAAATCGCTTGAAACTTGTTGGTTTTTTTTTCTCGTATTTTGTTTCCTCCAGTATATTTTTTTATATTGAGAACGGCATATCTCACAAAAATATGTTGTAAGAAAGCACTACTTACTGCACTTAAAAACATCAATGCATTGTTTCTAAATCTTTTTTTAGGTGTGCTTTTTCTTTTATATGGGAGGCACTCCTAAAAGAATGTTTGACAAAAGGACTCTATTTTTCAATTTTGAGTTACAATTTAAAATTACCTACAAAATTTTAAAACTGTTGGTCCTTTAGATGAGAAGTTGCAGTTAAAAACAAACTTCACTTGCAAGGGGGAGGGTAAAATAGTTTTTGTCATCACCAAAACATTTTTTTTTTTCATTTTAGTAATGTCTAATACGTTAATTTATTTCAGAATTTTAAGTCCCATGGTTAAAAAGTAAGAGGGAGGGACGGGACACACGAAAGTGTCACTTTGGAGCTCAATGTTTTTAAAGAAACCTTTCATTCATTTAATGAGACCTATTCAACAATACTCGATATATTGACCTCATTTTCCATTTTTTGGTTATAATTTTACGTCAGTCAAATAAGTTTCATGTAGGTCTAATAGTTGTGGAGATAACTGACTATGACATACAGACTGACAGACGGACGGGCATGACGAAATTGTACGGGTTTCGTTTCTTTAGTCATTTTGACCCCGGAACCCTAAATATACGCTACCAATAGCAAAGAAAAGTAGGTGTATTAGACATGATAACATAGTTACGTAGGTATAAGTACTAACAATATAAAGTAACACATAAAGTTTCATTAAAATCTGTAGGTCCATTTTTGAAGAGATAACATCAATAAATGATTTTAATAGACATAATGGAAACCCTAAAAAATCAAGATAGGAAACATTTAAAAAAACCAGCTGTTTTTTTGTTGTTTAAAATAATATTGCCCTAACTCAAATTGTAACTTCTTGTCGAGTCGATGGTTTGAATAAATGGTCACTTAATCATTTTATATTTTAGTGGCCCAGTATATGTAGCCACCTGTATGCTACTCTCAGTACCCCCCAGAGGTCTTCCATTGTGCAGGTGTGCGCGCACTTGGGGCAAGCCAATAAATACGTCATAGTTTGTGAACTGACTCCACATGGACCTCTTCGCCGTCACAGGAACCCCAACGACACATATTCTCCCTACATCGGCCAACTTGAGTCCGGAGTCTATTCAGAGATTCCCAAACGGACCACGGCAAGTCACTTTCTGCGGAGAGGGCCTCTCGTTGCAATTTAAAGCTTTCTGTGACAAGGAAGGTCTTTTTCCACAGACTGGATTAGAAGGTTATAGCTTGGCTATAGTAGCTAGAAAATTTTTGCGACTTTTTAGTCTGGGATGGGCAAGGCTGCATCTAAACTTGGGGTGTCTAGGGTCGTTTTCTTGTTTGGCTTTCTCGACTGAGCTCGCTACCTCTCTCCGAACACCGGTGGGGCGATCCCTGCCAGTGGGTACAGCTTACTCAGCGGAGTCGTTTTTAAGCAGTCCGTTATTGTCCGGCAAGTTTGACTTAGAGCTGTATCCACTAGTTTCGTATGAATTGTTACCAAACCCGTTGAACAGTTTAGTGTTAGAGCACCGGACGGGCGCACACAGAGACACGCATACATTGTTTATTTTTTGGATTCTATTAGTGTAAGATAATGGATCCTTATCAAATTCTCAACATCGACTTTTTTAGTTTTATTACAATACCTCCTTCACTCCTCCGTACTTCTGAGTCACAGTATCGCAAATAATGCAAAAGGCCTTGCGAAAAGTTGAAAGGTGGTGTGGTGAAAATCACCTGTCGATTAACCCTAGCAAGACAACGGTTGTACCATTCACAAGGAAAAGAAACCTACAAGGTTTACAAACTCTCAAACTGTATGGTACAGAACTAAACTGGTCCACGAGCGTCAAGTATCTAGGCATGACCTCGGATAAAGAACTAACGTGGAGTCTGCACACAGAAAGGATCATGGTCAAGGCCACGAAAATCTTTGGTATGCTAAGATCTGCGTACGGAAAGACCTGGGGCCTGAAACCCAGAGTCATTTATTGGCTATACACAATGATAGTAAGACCCATTATAGCTTATGGCAGCATTGTGTGGTGGCCTAGAACGGAGTTAGGCACGTGCAGGCAAACACTGACAAAACTTCAGCGGTTGGCCTGTCTGGCAATTACCGGAGCATATCGTACAACACCTACTGCATCTATGGAAATGCTGCTAAATCTAAAGCCGCTTCAAATACACATTCAAACAGAGGCGGCCAAGGCCCTTCACAGGTTATCGTTAAATGGCATGTGGAATTTTGATATGCCCAAAACCAGACATACCAATCTACAACTAGAAACAGGTATGGAAAGGGGATGTGACAAAATACAGACTGTGCACATATTCAAAAAAGAATATAAAATCTATGTTCCTACGAGGGAAGAATGGAGTAAAGGACTTAAGCAACAAGGACCAAACACTCTTACATTGTATACAGACGGATCGAAAATGGAGTCTGGTGCTGGTGCAGGCGTTTATGCTAAGGATTACTCAGCGAGTATTAGTCTAGGGCAATATGCAACAGTCTTCCAGGCGGAGACTTATGCTATCATTGCATGTGCACATGAGATTATAGACAAGGAAGTCAAACAAAAAACCATCTATATTCTCAGCGATAGCCAAGCTGTTCTTAAAGCTCTTGACTCCTTCAGGGTTGACTCCGGGCTAGTGCTAAATTGTGTAAAGGTCCTCAATAAGGTGGGCCGACACAACAAACTGCAACTGGTCTGGGTCCCTGGACACGTAGGAGTGGAAGGCAATGAAGAAGCAGACAAACTGGCTAGAATGGGATCACAAACAACAATGTGTGGTCCAGAACCGAGGATAGGGCTACCAAGGAGCACTATTATAAGGGCATTAAAGGAACAGGCCGAGAGAAGACACAGATTGACATGGCTATCCAGAGATAGACATAAACACTCTAAGCTCTTCATCGGTGAGGTCACCACAGGGGCAACCAATTACATTTGGAATAACAGCAGGACACGAGTCAGGGCGATAACAGGAGCGTTGACGGGCCACTTTGCCACAAACGCACACCTGCAAAAAATCGGCCTGACGCACGACCCGACCTGCAGGGCCTGTGGTGAAGATATAGAATCAATGGAACACTTACTGTGTCACTGCGATATCCTGGCTAGCAAGCGTATGTACCTCCTAGGTGATGGCTATCCAAAACCGGAGGACTACAAGCACCTTCCAATCAGCGGAATAGCTGCGTTAATGCAGCACATCTTCGAGTAGGTTGGGGTGCAAAGGTTATAGGGGTAGACACAAAAGATCCCATTGGGTCGAAGTGTCGCTGCAACTGCAGCCCCCACTTACAAAGATAAGATAAGATAAGACTTCTGAGTCTCTCTAAAATAAAAATATGTACTCATCATCATCAAAAATGTGTTCCTTTTACCTGTATTGTTGAAAAAAAAAATGATTCTCATCACGAAAATCGGAATAATATAGGCACATTCTCATACAAATCGATCAGCTGATTGGCAAACTTTGTATGGAAAGTTCAAAAAATATTTTTTTTGCTATTTCAGCAATTTTTTTAAAACAAAAGTACTTAGTTCAGTTTCATGAGTTGAAGCCCGCCTCAGAAACATGCTGTCTTTCATTAAACACACCTAGTTTGCTGACAAACATCTTCTCATTTCAAGATATTTTTCAAGACGGAAATTTTCTCGTCATACCTCAAACAGAATTCTGTCATCCTCAAGGCTACGTAAAGTCACAACAGGATTATTGTGTCTCCTACTTGTGTCTTCTACTCTTTACTTGTTGTTATAGTTAATATACATTTAACTGTTTGCTCTGACTTTACTAATGTTACGGCGTAGACCTACTGTGTTCCAAACAAGCCAAGCCCTACCTACCTAGCTACCTACCAACCGACCTAGCTAGATAAGGTTAGGTATCGGTTAACAGTACCAAAAATAAATCGTTGAATTTCAGACAAAAGTTTTAACGCTACGCTTGATTTTCACTTTCATATTTAAATTCATTTATTTGGTCTTACAAAAGATCTAGAATATAAGTTGAAAAAAAAACCTACAATGTTTGGACACAAGCTTTCATTTCATCATCATATCAGCTCTTATACGTCCCCACCGAGGGGCTCGAGCCTACCCTGAATTAGGGCGATCAGGCCTTAGTCGACCACGCGGGCCCAGTGCGGGTTGGTCGACTTCACACACAACCTTCGAGTTTCTTCGCAGGCGTGTGCAGGTTTCCTCACGATGTTTTCCTTCACCGTTAAAGCAATCGGTAAGTATGTACGTAAGTTTTGAAAACTCATTGGTACATTGGCCGTCCAGATTTGAAACCGGTACCTCTGGTTAGAAGAACCGAGTCGTTACCGGTTGAGCCACCGACGCTTTTTATTATCATTTCAGTGCACTAATAATTATTCAAGTCATTATCACTAAGTATTTAATACGATTCTAATAAAAACAACAGACGGTTCTTGATTCCAGCTTCAAAAATACCAAAAGGATAGGGGCAAGTGCTGTACCTTCGGACACCGACCGGTTTCTTTTACAAAACTGGTTCTAAATTCAAAAAATCCAAAGTTATTAATAAACTATTTACTAATATCCTAAAACAATTAAACAATTTATAATAATCAACAGCCTTCGTTTGAACGTGTTATAAAAAAGTTGTGTAGGTTTTTTTAAAAACCCAGGTATTGTCCACAGGTAAAACCTGTCAATGTACCTTTGGACGGCTTATACGTACCTATGGACAGCTATGTACCTACGGACATAGCACTATTACAAACACCATTAACTAGAACTTAAGACTAAAATAGAGAATTGATAACATTGACACTGGGAATAAAATACGGCTTCGTACTTCATACATCTGAATCGGTCCCCTAAAACGCCCTTGCAGACGATCGCTACAAAATCGATCGCAAGATTGTTCCCCCCCTCCCTCCCTCCCCCCACGCATTCAGGTGAAGTTAAATAAGTGTAATAAAAACCTGGAAACTTTTTAAACGAGCTAGCGAAGCGAGCGAGATTCTCCGAGTTCTCCGAGTAACGAAGCGAACGAAGTTCTCCGACTTCTCCGAGTAGCGAAGTGCTCCGAGTCTACTGGAACATTCCGGCGCGGCGTTTGTATGTATTTGAAAATGTTTGTACGACGATAACTCGAATATCGTGGATCGGAACGTCGTCGTCGTGAAATTTGGTAGGCGAATTAATGAGACAAAAATAATTTGGTACGCGAATTAATGAGACAATATAAATAAAAGTTTAAAAAACTAAAAACCGACTTTAAAATGAAATTAACTCAAAAATATGAAATAATAATTATTGTTATACTTAGATACACGACATTAACCAACAATGACGAAATCAAAGGTGGGTACGAATTAAATTAGGGGCCTAAAGTTTTTTTGGAGGTCGGTACTAGCACACAACTACTCACATTTTATTGCTGACACCGACAACAAAAAAAAACTTTAATCCCCTAATCTAATTCGTACCCGCCTTTGATTTCGTCATTGTTGGTTAATGTCGTGTATCTAAGTATAATAATTATTATTATTTCATATTTTTAAGTGAATTTCATTTTGAAGTCGGTTTTTAGTTTTTTAAACTTTTATTGTTATTCTCTTTATTTTTAGTGATGTTACTATCTATCTAACAACGTTAAACCCAATCACCCACTTGGCAATAGCAACTATAAAATCATAATGCATGTGTTACATTAACAGATACAGATTCCTGTGGCTTCCATCATCATGTCAACAGCATGAAAGTTAAGGAGTTAAATCTTGCATCGTCAGCTTATCTGAATAATCTGAACGAATACAACTATCGGTCTATACGTACATAAATGAGTGTTGTAAATATTTTAAGAATTATCCTCCAACTCCTAACCGTTAAGAAGTTGTACCTTCCTTCATCAGCTCATCAACATGAAATGATGACTACCAGACGCAAATACTTTAATAATTTTAGAAAATACTTGAAACACGTAAAACGTGCCTATAAAATTTGAGGGTTGCTCTTGATTTCCCTGGGATCACGTCATCAGATCCTGACTTGGTGACAATGGGACCCCCTAGAAAGTATATTTTTTCGAATAAAAACAGAATTTTGAAAATCGGTTCACAATCGGTGGAGATATCGCGTAAAAAACATACAAAAAAAAACTTACAGACGAATTGAGAACCTCCTCTTTTTTGAAGTCGGTTGAAAATAATTTGGTAGGCGAATTAATGAGTCAAAAATAATTTTAAGTTCGAACATGAGCCAAGTTGGTCAAGGGGTTGCCGAGATAGAGGTGATGTAAATGTTGAAAACATGGTTTCTCTAAACTCCACTAGATGGCGCTGGACATCGCGAGTTCAAAGTTCGTGGCGAACCACTAGTAAGTACAAGTTTTTATTTGAAAAGTTTCCATGCGCAAGAGCGCCAAATTTTAGTGTGCCAAACAATATTAATGCGTGTTTCGAAATTCAATAACTACGCTTATTAATTTTATAAGTAGATGTTATTATTTATAGTACACTAGCCCGAAGTTTCGCCCTCGTAGATCAGCAGCAAGTAAGAACCAACATTAAATTTCGTGATACAGCCACATAAGTCATTGGATACAGCCCATCCTTTAATATGTACTTAGAAGGTAGGAAAAAAAATCTATGGAAATACTCAAATAAACGATTAGTAACAAAATAATCAGTCCTAAAAATAATATCTCACTAATTACAAATTACACCTAAAATATCTACAGTACCTAAAATGGAACACCTAAAATATCTAAATACCTATAGGTACCTACAAGCAAATTAATTGAAAAAAAAAATGCGACTGCATAAAACTTCACCCCTCCTTTGTTGCCAGCCGGGTAAAAATGTATTTTATGTCACTCACGTCACGGTATCAAGATGAAATAACGATACTTCGCACTCTAAAATCCATCAAGCCGTTTGGGCTACAGGTACAGAGAGAGCGCACCAAAGCGTTTGGGCTACAGAGAGAGCGCACCAAAGCGTTTGGGCTACAGAGAGAGCGCACCAAAGCGTTTGGGCTACAGAGAGAGCGCACCAAAGAAACATACATGCATACATTGCCTTTTTAAATAATAACCTTGATAAGTGGAGAAGATAATTTCAAAAAAAGAAGCGGGTTCACCGAGATTCCCCAACGCAATGGGGATCTGGCTATCCTATCTTCAAACCGGAACACATTAATGCTGTTAACACTGATGTTTGGTGGCAAGACTTAGATAAGATGGTGGTAGCAGATTTTTATTGTTATACTTCTTTAAAGTGCACGAGTGTTCATTATTTCTGGGGATTTCTTGATTGAGGTAAGATGTTTCTTAAATAAAATAGATAATTGTAATATGCATGCCCACTCTTAAATAAGCCAAGAATTCTGGACCAGGCCCCCACCCTCCTGCCGGTTCCAAAGTGAAAATGGCGGAAATTAATACCTATATTTTTTTATTTACAACTATGGTTTTGCCCCCATTTAAATCGTTTGCGCGTGGTCCCATTTTGCTATCTTCAAGCGTTTCCGAGATAGGAATTCCAGGCAACTTTGGGGCTCCGGCAGGGGGGTGGGATCCTGGTACAGAAAACTTGCTATTCCTACTACTAACGGGCATTGCTCCATAACGCAACTGGATATTTTGTCAGTTTTTGTAATTGTCAAGAGTACAACTTTCATTTTATATCTTACTCAGCCATTTCCCTTATCGTTTTTTTTTTTTGGTTACGATAACTATTTTTTCAGGCGCTATAAGTACATAACGCAACCACTTTGCGCAGGCAGACCGACATATTTAACATCAGAAGGTTGCCATTTATCCTCTCAACCTAAGTTTTTCCATTTCCGTTATCGTTACCATATTTGTCATGACCTCCTTTCTATGCTCCAAAAAATGAAAACTCGCGTGCACATAGTAGTCAGTTACCATTATTTTAGTACTGTTTTGATTATTTTGTTATGTGTATAACTCTTAATTTTTATTTGTTCCTTAGTTTATTAAGAGGCACCAAACGCTACAAAATTGTGTACCTACACGGTGAAATAAAATTATCACAGATGAAAAAAAATTCATTTTTTAATTAAATTTCAACAAACAACGGTGTTTTTTATAAAAGACCTGAGACCCGACAAAAGTCGAGAAACAGGCCTCGAGAATTCTCGAAATTCAAAAAAAAAAATAGGTCGAGAAATCAGAAACTCTAGGGTGGAGACATGTCTAACAAAAATCACCACTTAAAAATTAAATATACAATACCATACAATGACAACATAAAAAAAATAAAAATAAAAATAAAGAAGAAAGCCAAGCCTTATTGCTAGGTAGCAATTTCTTCCAGGCAACCTTTGGGTAGGAAAACAGCGATAGAATAAGTTAAGGGGCGGTGCAATAAATAAAAACAGAAAAATAAACAGTTGCAAATAAACAGTTATATAAAATACTTAATTATTATTTTATTTTCTTACCATAAATTTGAGTGTGTTTGGTTGCACCTCACTTAAATAAAATACTTAAATATTAAAACAATACCTTTATACTCGTATTTCGCGAACGAATCATTTATAGTAAAAATTTTTTTTTTATTATTTAATAAATTTATAGGCATTTCAAATTTCAAATCATAGCAAATTTCGGCTTTATAGTCTTTGTGTACAATGGCTGTGACATACCAATGGACAGACAGACGGTTAGACAGACATGGCGAAGCTATAGGGGATCCTAGTTTGACTATGGAAAAATTAACGGGGTCCCCATACAAGAAAAGATATTTTATACGTATTTTTATTTATTTATTTATCTTCAATTTATAGATAGTGACAACAATTAGAGATAGGGACAAACAAACATTAAACTAGATAAGGACATACAAAAAGTACAGCTTATTTCTATAAGAAATTTCTTCCAGCAGACCTTGCAGAGGAAATTACTAAAGAATGGCAGAAGACGTGTACGTAACAAAAACTAAATTTTTAAAAAACAGAAATTTTGATAATTTATTCCTAAATACATTTTTGTTTTTGCTCTATCGTTAAAACGGTAATAAATAAAGCGTGAAACTTGGTGTGACTATGGTCAGGAAGTAAAACCATAAATAATTAAAACCAACCAAGTGTGAGTCGTACTTGCGACGAGGACTCCGAACTAAATGAAAAAAAAAACCTAACCTAACCGCTCCGAGAGTGCCGAAAGAAGTGAAAACTTTTTACAGTTTTATAGTTTTGACCCTCCGAGTGTTCCTGGCGGACGACTAGGTTGACAAAGTTTTGACCCTGCGCGTATTCCTGGTAAGGTGTCGGTTACGTTACATGATCACAGTGTCTCGAGTTCAATGGTTTTTTCTCATCTCCTCAATGCCCAACACGCCTAAAAGTGTTTTCACTTCAAAAAAATCTGTCGCTCGCGTTCATGTTTTTTGTTTGTTATGAATGAGTATAATTGTCAAAGTTGTGTGGAAAGGTGTGCTGTAGCGGAACCCAAGGTGCGTGAGTTGGAGTCACACTTGGCCGGTTTTCTTGCTTTAGGAACTGACATCAAGTTTTGTTTGTTATGAATGAGTATCATTGTCAAAGTTGTGTGGAAAGGTGTGCTGTAGCGGAACCCAAGGTGCGTGAGTTGGAGTCACACTTGGCCGGTTTTCTTGCTTTAGGAACTGACATCAAGTTTTGTTTGTTATGAATGAGTATAATTGTCAAAGTTGTGTGGAAAGGTGTGCTGTAGCGGAACCCAAGGTGCGTGAGTTGGAGTCACACTTGGCCGGTTTTCTTGCTTTAGGAACTGACATCAAGTTTTGTTTGTTATGAATGAGTATCATTGTCAAAGTTGTGTGGAAAGGTGTGCTGTAGCGGAACCCAAGGTGCGTGAGTTGGAGTCACACTTGGCCGGTTTTCTTGCTTTAGGAACTGACATCAAGTTTTGTTTGTTATGAATGAGTATCATTGTCAAAGTTGTGTGGAAAGGTGTGCTGTAGCGGAACCCAAGGTGCGTGAGTTGGAGTCACACTTGGCCGGTTTTCTTGCTTTAGGAACTGACATCAAGTTTTGTTTGTTATGAATGAGTATCATTGTCAAAGTTGTGTGGAAAGGTGTGCTGTAGCGGAACCCAAGGTGCGTGAGTTGGAGTCACACTTGGCCGGTTTTCTTGCTTTAGGAACTGACATCAAGTTTTGTTTGTTATGAATGAGTATCATTGTCAAAGTTGTGTGGAAAGGTGTGCTGTAGCGGAACCCAAGGTGCGTGAGTTGGAGTCACACTTGGCCGGTTTTCTTGCTTTAGGAACTGACATCAAGTTTTGTTTGTTATGAATGAGTATCATTGTCAAAGTTGTGTGGAAAGGTGTGCTGTAGCGGAACCCAAGGTGCGTGAGTTGGAGTCACACTTGGCCGGTTTTCTTGCTTTAGGAACTGACATCAAGTTTTGTTTGTTATGAATGAGTATCATTGTCAAAGTTGTGTGGAAAGGTGTGCTGTAGCGGAACCCAAGGTGCGTGAGTTGGAGTCACACTTGGCCGGTTTTCTTGCTTTAGGAACTGACATCAAGTTTTGGCGGAGTTCGGGGGTTCGAATCCTGCCACGTGCCAATATGTTTTCCAATTTCCGACGCTCTTACAGTGAAGGAAAACATCGTGACAAAACCCGCACACGCCTGCGAAGAAACTCGAAGGTTGTGTGTGAAGTTGACTAACTCGCACTGGGTCCACGTGGTCGACTAAGGCCCGTTCGCTCTAATTAATGGTCGGCTCGAGCCCTTCGGTGGGGACGTATATATGAGCTGATATGATGATCAAGTTTTAGGTAACTTTCGAAGTTATAACATTTTATAACTAACATAAAGGGGAAAGAACGCCGGATGGTAAGTAATTACCTACAGCTACGTGGCGTCTTTTTAAGCATAATCAGGTGAACAGTTACTTTAACAACCCATTAAGTCTCCTCTCTTTCTCTCTCACATCGTGCGGCACAATTAACCGTACTATCCAAGGGATAGGCGGCGGGTGCCTGGTGTTGCACTTAGCATCACCCGCGGTCACGTGTAGGACATTTTGGATTTACACCTACGGATGTGTGCAACGCGACCTTCATACACATCTGGAATCAGACGTGCAGGTTTCCTCACGATGTTCTCCTTCACCGTTAAAGCAATCGGTAAGTATTTGTACGTAAGTATATAGTAGTAGTATAGTTATATAGTAGTAGTAGTAGTAGTATAGTTATATAGTAGTAGTAGTAGTATAGTTTTATAGTAGTAGTAGTAGTATAGTTATATAGGAGTATACGTAGTATAGTTATATAGTAGTGGTAGTAGTATAGTTATATAGTAATAGTAGTAGTATTAGTAGTACTAAAGTTATATAGTAGTAGTAGTATTATTTCGAAAAACTTATTGGTACAATGGCCGTCCGGGACATCTGGTTATATAAGAGAACCGAGTCGTTGCCAGTTGAGCCACCGACGCTATATAACTTCCCCAATGATGGGGTACGGGTCTCTTCCCAAACCCGGGAAGGTTAAGCCATACTCCACACGGGGGGGGGGGGGGGGGGGCAAGTCCGGGTTGTTGGAGGTTGCAGGGCTAGTGGCAAACCCACTGTCGGAAGTTTTTCAAGCCGCCTGTAAGGCATCTGACACGGCTTCACGACTGCTATCCAATGATAGTAACCGACACCAACGGCTTTACGTGGCTTGCGAAGCATGAATACGGTTGAGAAAAATGACACTAAGCAGTCAAATCCATCTAGGTGATGACCGTGCTGCAGTTCAGTTAACCAACGTGATCGACCCAAAGACGCAAATCACACTGAGCTACGTACTTCCGCTGCATGCTGAGGTAAACAATACCTACCTAGTATTAATATTGTCTCCGTAACAACCTGTATGATGATGATGGTGATGATGATGAGTAATAGCGGGAAAATAGTTTAAACAAGATAACTGCCACCACCAGCGGAGATAACTCGCAAGTACCGACCGAATATTCATTGGTTTGATATCAAATACAATTACGCAAATATCTTTTTCAATACAGTTCCTCGAAAAGTGGTACTTTATATAAATGCTAGTTTACTGTGCGCAAAATAGATTTTACCACACACGTTCTTTTTACTATGCCACTGTTTTTGATTTCTAGCTCGAAGGAACAAGACATTTCTAGCAATTAAAAAAAAGCCAAAGATGCGTAATCTCATTTAAGACTTTTGAAA
The DNA here is from genome assembly GCA_947284805.1 of Coleophora flavipennella. Taxonomy (NCBI): domain Eukaryota; kingdom Metazoa; phylum Arthropoda; class Insecta; order Lepidoptera; family Coleophoridae; genus Coleophora; species Coleophora flavipennella. The sequence goes on from OX369268.1 coordinate 974,092, forward strand.
GAAGAATTTCAAAAGAGATAAGTTGTACCTGTGGTTTCATATCTCTTAGTTGGTTAGATTTTATATCTTTGTGAAGAAAGGAAAATAAATACAGCGGTGGCCTTCCTTGAAGGAGATAAATGGATGATGCGTAAAGTGCACAGGTCACACCAAGAAATATGTCATCTTTGCCAAGGAGGTTTCATGCTTGAAATATTATCCCAAGCCTCATTGTAATATATTTATGGTATGATTTAAAAAAACTTATTTTGAAAGGAGTTGTTTTAGTTGTGAATACGAATAAAATATTGAATCCTACTCATATAATAAACGCGAAAGTTTGTATGTATGGATGTTTGTTTCTCTTTTACGCAAAAACTACTGAACTTATCTGGAGGAAATTTGGTAGGTAGATAGACTAGGACCGGGATTAACATACGAGTATAGGGTACTTTTTTCCACGATGCGGCTCACGCACTGCGCACTCTCGGATACATTCATAGAAACTATGTTCACACGAGCAAGGCCGCTTGATACCTGTGTGATAAAAAATATAGCTATGCGTATGTATAGGAAAAGCAAAGTGAGATAACTCCCTCGGACATTTAAAATAAGCCACAAATCGCGTAAAAAGAATTTTAGTTGCCGAAACCTTGATACGTACCCATGTATTTTATTTTTCTGTAACATTCCTTTTTACGGTTCCGTTCCTCAAAAGCTAAAAACGAAACCATTATAGGATCACTCGCGTGTCTGTCCGTCCGTCTGTCACAGCTAAATTGCTCGGATATTACTAGACCGATTGAGTTGAAATTTGGTGCACACATGTTGACTGACTCGGTGGCTCAGTGCTAAATAAAAAAAATCTGGTTATTGGTGAGTATAGGTGATTGGATTTAACGTTGCTAGATAGATAACATTACCACTAAAAATAAAAAATAAAATAAAAAAAGTTTAAAAACTTAAAACCGACTTCAAAATGAAATTCACTCAAAAGTATGAAATAATATTATTGTACTTAAACACACAACATTAACTAACAATAACGAAATCAAAGGCGGTTACGAATTAAATTAAGGGCTTGAAATTTTTTTGAGGTCGGTACCAGCACACAGTTACTTACGTATTAAATAGTTTAGATTCGATGGTTTGCTGACACCGACCTCAAAAAAAATTTAAGCCTCTAATTTAATTCGTACCCACCTTTGATTTCATTATTGTTGGTTAATGTTGTGTATTTAAGTATAATAATATTATTTCATACTTTTTAGTGAATTTCATTTTGAAGTCGGTTTTAAGTTTTTTTAAACTTTTTTTTAAAGTAATATTTTTTAATCTTTGCTGTTAAACTAATTATACTAATCCAAATGTTGAATCACTTTGACATCAATAAACTGCTCCATAACCTGCAGTTTGGTTTCACAAAAGGGCGTTCCACAACAGGCTTCTTCTTGTTCTTTAAGAATCTTATTTATTAAATAGGATACAAAAAGTATAAATAAACGGTATGAAATCAATGGATTTAAGGGTATAGATGGCTGTGCCTCAAGCTCTATCTTAGGACCTTTCCTCTCTTTAGTTTACATTTATGATCTACCATTCATGGTTGAATGAATGTCGAAAATTGTGTTGTTTGCAGATGATATACCACAAGTTTTAAGGGTGGCAGAAAAGCTGATATGTCTGACGAAGTGAACGATAGTCTTTCAAAAATGTACAATTGGTTTACTGTAAATAACTTAATCTTAAACGCAAAAAAGATCAAAAGTATTAAATTCACATTACCTTATGTTATTGAAGTTAAAAACAATGTATCCTTAGCTGGTAACATATTAGAATTTGTAAATCAAAGCGTGTTTCTAAGAATAATTGTAGATTCAAAGCTTTAATGGGACCCGCATATAGAATTCCTCTTAGCTCAGCCGCATACGCAAAAAAAATCAGGCTTCTTACAAATATAGACACCGCGAGACTGGTATATTTAAGCTAATTCCATAGCATTATGTCTTATGGGATACTTTTGTAGGGACATGCAGCTGATATAAATACTATATTTGTTTTGCAGAACCGAGCGGTCCACGCGATTTATGGAAAACGATGTTGTGAGTCGCTACGAGATAAATTCAAAGATATTAATATTATGACCATCCCCTGTCAGTACATTTATGATAAATTTAAAATTTAAAAAACCCTCGAAAATAAACCCTTACTAAAGTAGAAAATAACATGTTTTGGACCTTTAAGTTTAATATAAGTAAGTTATATTTTGATCTAAGAGTCGTCGTGTAGGGGGACCGCTAAGTTGTGAAATTATTAGTAATTAGTTGCAGTAAAGTAACACAGTTGTATTCTGTTTTTATGCTATTAACTTAACGGTCCCCCTACGCTACGACTCTTAGACCAAAATATACTACTTATTATATTAAAGGGCCAAATATATTATTTTCTACTTTTTTGAGGTTTTTTTGTCAGGGTTTTTTAAATTTTAAATTTAAGTTTTATTTCGTGCTTTTTAAGCTTAATTTGTCTCAAACACGATACCTCTACTGTAATTTTGTAAGGAGTTGGGTATCATGCAGATACTAGGAGATGCTGCAGCATCAGGTCAAGGTTACCATGTTCTATCTAAAACCTATTCATTGAGTCTATTCCAATGAACCCAAACACGATTTATCTGCTGTGAGTTGGTGAGGAGTTGGGAATAGCCTGCAGATTTCAGGAGATGATGCAGCATCAGGTCAAGGTTACCATATTCTATCTTACACTTATTCATTGAGACTATTCCAAGGAACCCAATATGATGCCGCTCTTGTAAGTTGGTGAGGAGTTGGGTATCCTGCAGATTCAAAGAGATACTGCAGCATCAGGTCAATGTTACCATGGTTGTGCAATATCGTTACAATTACAGGGCACCAAATTTCGAATCGATCAGACCGGTATAAGTTGCCCACATCCCTTCAACACCTACATAAGAGCTGATGATCTTCAAACTGTTAAATCGATTTTTACCAAATATAGCTAAGAACCACTGCAAGGAAACTTGCTTTCACTTAAAAAAACTACATCAAAATCGGTCCATCCGTTAAACAAATACGATGCCACAGACAAACACACACACAGACATTAAGGTCAAACTTATAACACTCCTCTTTTTACGTCGGGGCGGGGTTAAAAATATCATTTAGTTTCGCAAAAATCTGCATCGCTTTACACTGAATAGTGACAGGCACAGTCGTAATCTTCGGAATAGAAATAAACTTCAAGTAGCTTATACCAGACTTAGCAAAATCAATAAGTCCTTTGTGAGACAATGCGCACTCATGTATAACAAATTACCCGACGATGTCTTAAATTTGTTACAAAAACATTTTAAAAATTGTGTCAAAAGAACTCTTTGTAAAAAAGCTTATGATAAGACATCCGAATATTTAAATGTCAAAAATGTATGGGTAGACGCTAATCATGTTAAACAATAACAAAATGATGACCAAACTAAGCATTGACGTGGAAGCGACAAGACATGACAAGTCTGGTATTTCTTCTAATTAATATTTTTATCTTAGCTTGACATGAGTGGTTCGTGCGTATTGTGGCGTATCGGGAGCCGGGTCGTTCCTTTCCCTCTAATATGGTCGAGGACAGCGATGGCTGACTCTCTCGTTATGCTCGTGAACGGGTGCCTGTTCGGTATGAACTGGCCTACACTTGTCATAAGCATTAACGATAAATGCAATAATTTTCATGTATTACTTCTCGTGTCATATTGTTTTTATGTCTTAATGATATTACTTATTTGTTTTATATCAATGATTTTATTGACATTATTAACTGATGATTTTTTGTTTATAATTTTTTCACAATCTGACATTATGTAATGCTATCGCTATCTTAAGACCATCAGAAAGAGTGTAGATGAGATGGGTCTTAATATGGAGAAACAGGTTTAAATAGAAGTTATACTAGATTATGATGAAAGAAACGAAATGGTGAAAGATATTGAATGATTTTTGAAAACTAATGTCAGCGCATAAAAAAATATATGGATTGAAAAGAAGATGGAATGAAAAGAGATTATATAACAGCGATACCGCGTTACAAAAAACTCTATGTTGCATGCTACCCTTTCAAGTGTTCATAGTAAGTTTATATACTGAACACATACAAAACACATCCAATCAAGGCACCGAAAAATAGGGGGGATTTACATAGGTTCAATTTTACACAACATTTAATTGTCTGACGGTACAAAGATGTTATCTGTGTAGTAAAATCTTACACTTCTACTGGGAAAACCTTATCTGTATAGTAATTATTTTGCTTGTTTAACTAACAAATCCCTAAAGCAAACAATAGCGATAGCGCCTATAAAACGTGTAGAACTTCTCCAGAACAACAAGATTCGAATCAACTTGAGCTCATAACGAACGAATTTGCAACGAAGCTGCAAAAATAAAAATGGTGTCCAAAGTATTAATAGCTCTGTGCCTTACGGTGAGTAACCTACTTTATATTCTGTCTTATCCACATCCAACAGATGTTACCAGTGCAAGGCAAGACACTCAAACAAGTTTATTTTTATAGGTGGCAGTAGCCTTAGCTGTACCCGCCCAACCCGCTCCCGGTGGCTTCGGCCCCCCAGCTTGGGTTGCCGGCGGAGGCGCCAACCCTTGGCTCCCTCCCTGGGTGGCGGCCGCGCCCTGGTATCCCAAATGGGAGCCGTGCACCACCATCGGCTCGACCTGCATGGACTGCAACACCAAAGTAGTATGCACCAAGATCGGCGGCATGCAGAGGGCGTGCTCTGACCCCACAATGCCGTACTGTAACCTCGGAGAGTGCTCAGCCACGCCGACAGCTGAGTGCGCGCCGCCCGCGGTCCCCGCCTCACAAACGGTTTAATTTTTCTATAACAAAAACTGGTTAAATCTTTTAATAAAAATTGGTTTAGTCTAGGTAACCTATTCACTGAACTACTTGGGTTTACTTATTGTCATAAATGTACCACTGCAAAACCTTTTAACAAGCAAATAAAGATTTTGTTAAAATTTATTTGTTTTTTTTACTTCTTTTTTTTTGTACAGGGTCATTTATAATAAATCCTAAACTTCTTTTGTCAACTTTTGTCGGGTACGAAGTACGAACTGAACGAATAACACTTTTGACCAAACGCAGCCTGGACCGACCCACCGACCCACCGCCCCAAAGCCGTCACGGTCGCGTCCAGTCTGCGGCTCAAAGGATACTAATAAATACACAATTTGTGTAATAACATTTACATTAATCATCATTCGAAACAATCTTCTTTTCAAAATAATAAATTTAACATCGAAAGTTCTCTATATGATATAAAAAAATAAAACATTAAACAACATTTTTACGAATCCTAAATTTTTATAAAACGATCGTAGTAAATTTTATTTGTGTTTGAGTGAGGGCATTATTTGTTCAAGCTACATGTTTTTCAATTTAATTGATTTTATAAAACGCGATGTAGTATAATAGTAATTTCGTAAGATTCGTAATTACGCTTTGAGTTTTCGGTGTTTTATTTCTATAAACATATTGGAGATATTCAGTGGTAGTGGTGGTATTACACGGGGTTAGACACCTGGAAAAAGGTAGAACAAAGATCCTTGAAAAGGAGGATCCTAGAAGAAAGGTAGAACAAAGACTGTTGTGGTGTTAACCGTAACTCTATGGTTTCAACTTTCCACGGGAAGGGCTGTGTTTAAGGCCTAGCATAGCAACCTTTGCTACGAACATAGCGATTTAAGCCTCTCAAGTCTGTAGTAGTGAGCTGCTAGGCCTGACCCAACATCCTAGGTATCCCATAACTCAAGGCAAATACAGTAAAACCACTTGAGAATACATTTACATGGCTCAGGGGAGGCACACAGAAGGCGCCGTCTTCAAATCGCTTAGATCTATTAGCTACGAGTCTTTCACTTCGAGAGGCTACACCACACACTTACAACTAAATGTGAGGTTCTTATACCGCCTCTGTGGCGTAATGGTTAGTCCACTTGCTTCACACCAGGAGGGCGCGGGTTCGATTCCCGGCGGGGTTAACTTTGTAAGACTCGCTTTGGTTGGTGGTAAGACATTTTCATAGCCCGCCTTGCTAGATTCCACCATATTATCTAACTCTTGCGGCCAAACTAAGTCGGCTTCTTAATTGTGGATTAAAAAGAAACCTCTTGTTTTGGAGAAAATTCACGTAGACTGAATAGGAATATTTAGGCACATGATATGTTTTGGTTGTAGGAATTCTAGGAATTTTAGCGCTTTTGTCGGGTAACTGGGATTTCCTTACGTGGAAATCCGTAGGAAGCCAATGTCATTGGGTTGGCCAATTTTTAATACTTTGTTCGGTATATTTTATTGTTTGTAGGTGATAGGAATTGATTAGTATAATATTAACTTCACTAGGCAAATTAAAAGATATGATTCAAAGTAAGATGAGACTTTTTTATAGAATAATAGGAAGTCAAGAAAGTTCTACCATAGATAGGGAGGTACAGTCGAGTTCATTAATATATAAGGAAGCGACCCTTATGTAAAGAATGTACTTAATAAATTTAGATAGGTAAAAATATAGGAGCGGCGGTGGCGTAATGGCAAGGGTCGCTTCCTCCTGTCCGGGAGGTCGTGGTTCGAATCCTGCCTTGTACATTCTCCATCAGATATATCGTAGCGGGCAAGGTGTTCAAATATTTTTGAGCAGTGTGGAATTTCAATACCCTACAAGTTGCTATTAGTATCTGAATATCTAATTTGCCATAAATATCTAAGCAGCAGACTTTCCGATATGTAGCGTTATAGGAAAAAGTACTTTACTTCATTGTGTGTGAAGAACATTAACAAAATTGCTGATCAGATATTTGTGACAAATTAGATGCTCAGATATTAATAGCAACTACTAGTGTTCATAATTTATTGAAATTTAACACTGCTCAGATAATTTAAACACCTCGCCCGCTACGATATATCTGATGTCGACTTTACCATTGTGTTTTCGAATTTCGGTTTACGTTACATTTATCCGACGCTCTTACGGTGAAGGGACACATCGTGAGGAAACCTGCAAGAAACTCGAAAGTTGTGTGTGAAATCGATCAGCCCGCGCTGCAGATTGTCGACTTTGGCCCAATCGCCCTTATTGAGAGTAGGCTCGAGCCCCTCGTTGGGGACGTATATGAGCTGATATGATGAGGTAAAAATAATAACACTGGTCAACAGTGGTTTTGGTGCCCTAGATATAAGATCGATTTTGAATATATTTATGCTCACAATTATTGAAACTACCAATGATTTTGTAAGATTTGCTCTCGTTTTTTTGCGTAGAACCCTAAACATGACTGGGAAAATAAATTTAATTACTAACAAGCCGATTATTGATCAAAATATAAGAAAAAAACAAGAGCACATTTAATACTTTCATGAATAAATTCGAAGTCTGGGCACTTGAAAACATTAAAATTAGCTAAGATATCCATCCAGGGCACTATTTCTTTTTTTGTAGAGCTGTGTCATGTCGGAAATTGTTTAGTAAAACCTGTAGCTCCATCTGTGTCCAGTGGATACGCTATTTTTACTTAACTGAGTCAAAGATTAAAAAATATTACTTTAAAAAGACTGAGTCTAGGTTACTACTAAGAATCATGTTGTAGATGGAAAGTTTTAACAGCCTCCGTGGCTTAATGGTTAGTCCATTCGCTTCACACCAGGAGTTCGCGAGTTCGATTCCCGGCGGGGACCACTTGTAAGAGTAGGTTTGGTTGGTGGTAAGGCACTTTCATAGCCCGCTTGGCTAGCTACCCACATCTTATCTAAGTCTTGCCGCCAAAGATCATTAATGTGTTCCGGCTTGAAGATAAGATAGCCAGTTTTCCATTGCGTTGGGGAATCTTGGTAAGCCCGCTTCCATCTTCGGCATCATCGTCACTTGCCATCAGGTAAGATGATGCCAAGGGCATACCAATAGTGAGAAAAAAATATCAGTTCGGTACTAAGTATATACAATTCATAGCCCCTCGGTGGGGACGTATATGAGCTGATATTATGACGATGATGACTAAGTAGTTATTTAGGTAAGTAGATATTTAGGATTCAGGTTCTTGGAGTAAGGAAAATAAGGAAAGCGAATGTTGTTCAATTGTTCAACTTGAGTCTAGGTAGATATGAGTGAGGCTGTACATAACAACAGAGAGGTAGGGTTTAGAACAAATAGTCCGCCATCAGTTGCTGGCCAGAGCACAGATGAGGTACTAGTTACTGAGAGGCGTTCAGTGTGGGAAGCGTGATCAGAATTACGGATAACTTTAGGTACCTTTGTTATTATTTTATCGCAAGGGAGCTGGAGTAGGCAGGTGGACGACGACTGAAGTAAAGATCCATATCTACTTACTTAGGTCAAAGTAAATATATTAGTACTAACATACAGTATGGTCACTACCTGCCGCTCTCTAGATTGCGACCTCACCCCCTCGGCACCCAGATTGATACAGATTGGTTACAGTTTGGTTGTCGAACGTATAGGATTTCGCCGCCATTTTGTTTGATCCGTCATTCCTTCTTTGAAATGTCATTTCTGGTCCGTTGTATGAAGTGTCCAGGGTGTGCTTAGGTATTACAAAAAGGGAGAAGGCCTTGTATCATAATATAGCTCTAGATATGTAAATCTTTGTATTGGATTGAGAGTCCATATCCTACTGAATATAAAGTTTTACCATCCATTACTTTTAAGCACATAGTAATAATATTATTTGCTAAATAAAGCCTTGATTTTATTTTACTTGATGGAAAGAGTTGATACAGAACTACAAATCAATGTGTTGGGATTCGTGTCGTACGGGTCGAGGTAATTCCAATAAATCTTATGTTTTCGATTTTAAACGTATAATAAATAATTGTTATAAAAATCTCATGCCGGTTGTATGCGCAAAGATCGAGTCGATATCTGATGAGGATTCTTTCACAGGCTTCTTTCCTGGTTGCCTCCGCCCGTGGTTAGATGGCGCTAGCGTCAACACTATGTAATCATAAGCTGCTTTTATTGGAACCAAATACATTACATGATTCGATGATTAGAACAAAACAACTACATAATATTTTTAGAAGTAAAAGTTTTCTAATCATCAGATGGTTTGGGTAAAATCTGATGAACTTGAAAAAGAAATATTTTAATGGTTCCTGTTATTAACTTCTCAGGCCTATCATTTAGTGGTAAATAACGCATTGTGGCTGATGATAAAATGACGTGCTGTGATGTCAGTATTCTCTTTGGATATGAGATATTTAATTAAAATTTTTAGAATACAACGTGGAATATTCCAGGGAGACTCACTCAGCCCGCTAGGGTTTTGCCTAGCTTTGAACCCATTGTCAAATTTACCCCATGCTTGTGAAACAGGACATTTACTTAATTATAAAACAACAGACAGTGACGTACAAACTGACAGACATGAGTTTAAGTTAAACCACTTATTATATATGAATGATATAAAGTTGTATGCACCTACTGAGGAAGACTTATGTAAACTAGCAAATGTCACAGAAATATTTTCGAAAGATATTCATATGGAATTTGGAATAGATAAATGTAAAATTGAATGAATGATTTATTTATTGTATTGCTTAAGTACACAAATATAAATAAAAAGAGAAGAGTAGATAAAAAAAAACAATTATAAAAAGAGGAGAGTAAATAAACAAAAAAACAATTATAAAAAGAGAAGAGTAGATAAACAAAAAAAAACAATTATTTTTTTTTACCTTTGAAACCTAATACTAACATCAAAGGAGTATTTTTTTTAAAAAAAAGGGAAACACAAAAGCAACACAAAAGGCAATAAAGCTCAGCGTAATTTTTACCCTAAAGCAAAACGCTGTTATTCTGCTATTGCCCGGACCGAGTTGCGAGAGATGTTGCTAAAAAAATATATTATGTATGTGTTCATGAGTGTGAGTGATGTTTGTGTGTGTGTGTGTTTGTGTGTGTGTGTGTGTCAGCGTGTGAGCATATGCGTGGACTAATGCGACATGATTTTTAATAGTAAGTATGGATGTGATACGAGTGAGTGTGATACCTATGAAGATAAAGAGATACATAGAAGAATAATTCAAAAGAAGAAGAAAGGAAGAAGGAAAGAAAATAGATTCCGTTACGCAACAAGCTTACATTGTGTTTGCAATAGCCACTCTTTCATATTTCTTTTAAATGCGAACTTTGGCGAAATCACGAAAAGGCGGAGGAATATTGTTCCAGCATTTTGTTGCTGCGTAACGGAAACTACCCTCAAATGCAACAGTTTTATGTTTAATAATTATCAAGGGGCAGCGCGTGGATCTGATGTCATATTTATTGTGAAAGGAAGAAAAAATAATTTTGAAAACAAGTAATCCGGACTTTTGAATTTGAAGACATCAAACATGAGTGAGGCCAAATGAAGCTGCCTACGAGATTTCATATTTAACATAGACGCCAAAAGAATGGGAAGCTTATCCCAAGGGAATCATCAAATCATTGAAATTATTTTGGAACAAGACCTTTTTACTTATTGGAACAAATACAAAAGGCTGGATAAGGCAGGAGTTGTGATAGCGGGTGTGCCAACGATTTCAAAAGAATATTATCCTTGTCTGTGGTTAAAAAAAATTCACGACCAAGCAATAAAATTTCGCCATATATGGACTACTCTTTCATTTATCTGGACTGTTTCTACTGTGAACACTGTATACATAAACCCTTGTAAAGTGAATAATAAAACAATTTAATATTTTGTAATGTTCATTGTGATTTACCCCATTTTTTTTAATGCGCATGCGAGTGTTTACCTCAAACCGTAACACCAATTAGTAACATTGTACAAACTCTAACGAACTCTTGGAATTGATTGAAATTTCTATAAAAATAATAAAATCTCTCTAACTTGCGAAATCGGACACATGCCAAGTACAATGATTACTAAAATATCATGTCTACGAAGTTCATTTCAAAATGTTAAATTTTAATTTTTAATTTTTCTGTTACATGTGCTCGTAATGTTACTAAACCACACAGCAAATCCTTTCTAGCTTTAAATACATAATTTAATTAGTAATTGTAAACTAGTTATAGTACCTACTACCTACCTGTCTGTAAATACTATTCTGTATTATCACGATGTTCATCTTTCTTTGTCTGTAGCAAACAAAATTATCTTACGCTCTAAAACTGTAAACAATCCAATATAAGTACCTATTGACGTTAGGATAGAGCAAACTCCTACAGATAACACGTACAGAATTTCCATATTTGATCTCATGTATTTGTTATCTGTAGGCACAGTAGTGCCCCCGCCAAGTCGAGCGCAAACCAAGCATTCCCGTAATGTTCTAGAACAACTTAACACGATTTTCGAGCCCGTGTATCTTGTCACTAAGGAACGATTAAAACGATGAAAATGTCCCGATATAAGCGAATTCCAGGGGTTCTATTAAGTTGTTATTTAGTATAAAGCCGTATTCTCAGTGACGAGAGATCATTTTCAACCGGCTTCCAAAAAAGGAGAAAGTTCTCATTTCGACTGTATGTTTTTTTTGTATGTTTGTTACGCGATATCTTCGCAGATTGTGAACCAATTTTCATTATTCTTTTTTTAATTCGATAGGCTATGCTGCCAAGTCGGTTCCATAAATATATGTCAAAATTGGTATATTTTTTATGTTGAACAAAAATAATAATATTGCAAAATTTTACTAAGTTTTTGCGATGGAAGTCGTGTTTTTAAGGTGTTTTTCCCTATTTTTTTTTATTTAAAATTGATCTAATGAACTTTGGAGCTAGATTCAAGGCATCACTCGGGATGCATTGTATCTTTCAATAGAACCGTAGGAACCTTTTAAACCGTAATAGGTAGCCGGCTGTTCACAGTATAATGTGATTAGGGGGGACTTACTAACAATTAATTATTTATTAATTTTTGAATAAAAAAGTATACAATTAAGGAGAGTTTAACGTTAACGCGATTAACGTGTATTTCCAAGGTTATTTTGTAATGGCTGCTCTATCGCAAACCGGAAATACGTACATACAAGCGTGAAACTTGGTGTGATTGTAGTACTAATCCCAATATAAACGACAAATAATAAAAACCGAATAAGTGTGCGCCGTACTCGGGCTAAAGAGTATAATATATTGAATGAAAAAAAGCATTTTCCTGTTGCTCGCGTCAATGTCTTTGGTATGAAGTGAAGAGGTATCATTTTTATAGTTGTGTAGAGAGGTTTGGTGGTAAGGGACCTTCGGTGCACGAGACCGACTCCCACTTGGCCAGTTTTTATTTTTATTTAGAAATATGCATTATGGTTTCTAAATAATGCCCGACCCGATAATGCACAACCTATAACGGTACATTCCGAAAATGGCCGACTGATAACTCGTGTCAGGGACTTGAATTATTGATACATCTAAATAAAAGCTTGTACGTAAAAAAATTAGAGTACAATTATTCAGTAGTAAGTAGTAATTACCAACCACTGAAAGTCTGAAACAGAGTCACCAGGCTGCGCTGAGGGAACGAAACAATACAATTTTACCTGTTTATTAACGTGCTATATTATATTGGTATCTAATTTTCTGAGAATTAAAAAGACACTCCGCTCAAATACAAAGTCTTTACTGATTTTATTTCCATAGTACTGTAAAGGTACTCGGAAAATAATATTCATTTTCCTAGAAAGAAAATTTTGTGAAAAATATAAAATTTTTCTAAGAAAAAAGCTTGACTGGTAGGTCTACTTTGATGCCAAATGGTAACGAAACATAAGGAAAAAAAATCGTGGTGATAAAAAATGATTCATTTTACCTATCGATAACAGTACTGCGAATGAAGTAAATCCCAACACGTTGCGACATTCTTATTTACTCAAATCGTGATAACATCCTAACACATAGATAGATCGTGCATAAAAGCGATAGAATGCATCCGATAAAACACACTTCAAAGTTGTTCAAGATGGGTTTCAACAATAACATTGTTGTGCTTGCGATACTGGTAAGTTTGAAAGTTATACTTAAATACTTTGGCAATAGAAAAAATTTACCAAGGACTCTTGACTACTAGTGGTTTGCCCCGAACTGTGAACTAGTAATGTATTCGTTTTTAAAAAAATATAGATACGCTCAGCCAGGAGGGTTCTCCAAGTCGAAATGAACAATGTTTTCAAGCAACCAGGCAACCTCTTGACCGATTTGGCTCATGTTCGAAATTTAAAATAGTTTTCGAAAAACCTAAAAACTTTTAGGCAAAAGCTTTTATTATTGCATTGTCACGCGATATACATATGCATGCAAAATTTCAGCTTAGTCGGAAACCGTGAAGTAGGTCAAAATTAACTTGCAAGATTTCACTCGAACAAACATACATACATTGCAAGTTAAATAAAAGCTTTTCAAAAGCCTCATTTTTTTTTATTTTTTTTTATTCACAATTGGTAAGCCCTTGGCATCATCTCACCTGATGGTAAGTGACGATGATGCCGAAGATGGAAGCGGGCTTACCAAGATTCTCCAACGCAATGGAGAACTGGCTATCTTATCTTCAAGCCGGAACACATCAATGTTGTTAACACTGATGTTTGGCGGCAAGACTTAGATAAGATGGTGGTAGCTAGCCAGGCGGGCTTAGAAAATGCCCTACCACCAACCAAACCGAGTCTTACAAATTGACCCCACCGGGAATCGAACCCGCGACCTCCTGGTGTGAAGCGAATGGGCTAACCATTACGCCACGGAGGCGGTTAAAAATTCAAAATTCAAATTTCAATTTCACGACGACGTACGACGTACGTACTCGAGCAAACTCGAGCAATACTCGAGCTTGTCGAACAAACATTTATACAGTATACAATCGCTGGATTGTTCCAGCAGATTCGGAGAACTCGCTTCGCTCCTTCAATTATTTTGTGGCTACGGCAAAACAAGCAGGATAGTTGCGATTTTAGCAATCTAGGTATGTTAGTACATCATCATATCAGCTCATATACGTCCCCACCGTGGGGCTCGAGCCTATCCTGAATTAGGACGATCGGGCCCAGTGCGAGTTGGTCGACTTCACACACAACCTTCGACTTTCTTCGCAGGTGTGTGCAAGTTTCCTCACGATGTTTTCCTTCGCCGTTAAAGCAATCGGTAAGTATATGTACGTAAGTTTTTCGAAAAACTCATTGGTACATTGGCCGTCCGGATTTGAACCCGGCAACTCTGGTTAGGAGGACCGTGTCGTTACCAGTTGAGCCACCGACGATGTTAGTACATAGTTTGTTACATATGTAATATCAATTGTACTCTCGTTATTCATTGACCCACGTAATCCTTTTGAAGATAGGCGGGTTCTATTGTTTGTTCATACATGAAATTCATCGGTAGGTACATACTTATTTGCATAACTTATTAGATCGTTTATTTGTTTCCGCTATATTTAAGAAGAGACCTCATGTATTTCCGTTTAATTACAGCTCAGCCTTGGTGTAATCGCCTACAGCCAATCACCCCAATGTGGCCCGCACTCTTCTCAAGGTGGAACTCACCAGAACCCAGGCAGGGTGCGCAGAGAAGCTGCTAATGACCCTGACACAGAAGAAGTTACCTCCCTTGCAGACGATCAAGGAGACGATACCCAAGAAAAGACTGTAGCCTGGACTGCGTGTAACATTACAACTACGCCCAGGCTCTCTTGCCACGACTGCTCGACTCGTATGATATGCAAGCCAGTGGGTGGTCTTCTGAAGCAATGCAGCAACCCGTTTAAACCTCACTGCTTTGGTGGAATTTGTTCTCCTATTCCTAGCCCTGAGTGCGTTTAAGTTCTGTGAAGAAGTGTTCAGTAGGTACGTACATGCAGCGACTTATTAATTAGGTATGCTTTGATGTTAATCATTTTGATAAAGTTGTGATTATCATCTTATGTAATGGCTTCAGTTTGAACGCTAATTTCATTACGTGTCATTAGAACCATGTTTCTTTTCTCCAATAAAAGCAATTTTGATCTTATGTTATTTTTATTTTTTAACACCCGACGCAAAAAGAGGGGTGTTATAAGTATAACGTGTGTGTCTGTGTGTCTGTGTGTCTGACTGTGGCATCTTAGTTCTAAAACTAATGGACCGATTTTCATGCGGTTTTTTTGTAAGCGGACATGATCAAGGTAGTTTTTAGCTATAATTTATGAAGATCTGGCTGGCCGTTTGAAGAACATCAGCTATTATCTAGGTGATGAAAGGATGTAGGCAACTCATACCGATTTGATTGATTCAAAATTGGGTGCTCTGTAACTGTGATAATATTGCGAAACCATTGCAACCTTCACCTGATGCCGCACCATCTACTGGAATCTGCAGGATACCCAACTCCTCACCAACTTACAGCAGAGGCATCGTTGAAATAGTCTTATATTTCAATAGCTCTTTGAAATAGTCTCAATTAATAAGTTTTAGATACAACACGGTTACCTTGACCTAGTGCTGCAGCATATCCTAGAATCTGCAAGATACCCAACTCGTCGCCAACATACAGCAGAAGTATCGTGATTGGGCTCATTGGAATAGTCATAATGAATAGTTGTTAGATAGAACATGTTAACCTTGACCAAATGCTGCAGCATCTCCTGGAATTGACCGAATACCCAACTCCTCACCAACGTAAAGCAGAAGTATCGTGTTTAGATTCTTTGGAATTGTCTCAATGAATAGGTGTTAGATAGAACATGGTAACTTTGACCTGATTCTGCAGCATCTCCTGGAATCGGCAAGATACTCAACTTCTCTCCAACTTACAGCAGAAGTATCGTGTTTGGGAGACGTAAATTTTAAAAATCATGAACTTAAATTTTAAAAATAAAAAACCCCCGACAAAAAACCTCTAAAAAGTAGAAAATTATATTTTTTACCCTTTAAGTTTTATTTAACTAATTACTTATATTTTGATCTAAGAGGAGTTGCGTAGGGGGACCGCTAAGTAAATAAAATAGAAACAATATACTGTTTTACTTTACTACAACTAATTACTAATAATATCACAACTTAGCGGTACCCCTACGCGACGACTCTTAGATCAAAATATAAATAACTTGTATTAAACTTAAAGGGTCTAAAGATGTTATTTTCTACTTTTCAGAGGTTTTTTGTCGGGGTTTTTTTAAATTTTTATATTTTACCTACTGACGTATCCATAAAAACAAAAATCTAATCAAATCAACAAAATATGTATAGAAGGGTTATCTTTGCATAAAAGTATCTCAAGTTGAATGATCACATAAAGTTATCCATTGGCCATTGTTAAAAAGATATAAACAGATTATTTGAACATTACATTTTTTAGTCACTTGTTGGTTTTTAGGGTTCCGTACACAAAGGGTATAAACGGGACCCTATTACTGAGACTTCACTGCCCGTCTTTCTGTCACCATCATGAACCATGATAGCTAGACAGTTGAAATTTTCACAGATGATGTATTATTTCTGTTGCCGCTATGACAACAAATACTAAAAAACAGAATAAAAGGGGCTCCCATACAATAAACGTGATTTTTTTGCTCGTTATGCTCGATATTATTAACGGCAACAGGTAGACGCTTGAAATATTTACAGAAGAGTTGTATTATTCACTTTAAAAATATAATAAAATTAATATTTAAGAGGGGCTTCCATACAACAAACGTGATTGTTATAGATAATGGTACGGTACCCTTCGTGCGCGAGTCCGACTCGCACTTGGCCGGTTTTATTTTTAATAATACTAAATGATGATGTCGTGGATGATCTATTGATGAAAACAGCCAGTCTTTATTATAATTTAAGATTATTAAACGAATAATTGGCTGTAGTTGACTGCTATCATTTGAGTTAATTTTTGTCCTCTGTCTATAACAAAATTTTGTTTTAAAAATGTTTGCTAAAGGAACGCGTAAGGTCTTAGTTTTTCAGCGTCATTGATATCCTAATTTTGTGATTTATTTAATTAGAAATTAAAGGCGCAAAGCAAAACAAATGAGTGTAATTTCAATCAGTTCAATTTTCAATTACAGGGCAATGTAGGAATACATCAGAAATAAACCCTGACATTTTCAAAATAAAAAACACTTCTTGAATTAATTTTACATACCTCATTTGATTTTAATTTCCAAAAATGATTTTTTAACCCTTTTTCCACCCAAATCAAGGTATCGTAGTTATTTTGGAAATAAATTAATAGATAATTTTGGATTATAACAATATTTGTCGCAATGTCGTGATTAAATGTCAAAACGTCAGAGCCAACAAAGTTGCGGACGCTAGGTTGCGCTGAACTCGTGCACAGAGCCAGCCTATTTACAAAAGATTCGATACATGCATTTTGTACTGACGTAACGAATTATAATTTCCCATTAAAAACTCCTAATAAAAAAGAAAGATAGTACTCCATGGCTTAGATATGTATAAGTTAGGTAGCCATATTTATACATTCGACAGGTTTTGCGAAATGAAACATCAGTATCCAGATGACAAAACAATAAACGAATGTATTCAGTTTTACTCCGAGCTAATTAAGTTAACTAGTCTGCGGGATCGTCGCAAACATATGGACAGTAAGCTAAATCACGCAAAAAAATCCAAAGAGATGTGGCTTGTAATCAATAATGAGATTTCTAACAAAAATCACTCTCAAAATGTTTGCCTACTAGATAATGGAGTTAGTGTTCAAAGTAGTGAAATACCTGACCAGTTCAACAATAACTTTCTCACCCTCACATCAAATTTGCCAATGTTAGGTGATACAGAAATGGCCATAAAATACTTAACACAAAGTTCTGGTGATTTAGACCCACCTGATTTCAGCCTGCCTACTGTTACAAAAGAGACAGTACATAAAGTAGTAAGAAACATGTTGCACACTGCGAATACTCTTGATATCTATGACATATCCGTTAACATTATTTTATCAGTATGGCCTATTACTGCGGATATACTACTAAAGTTTTTTTCCATTGGAGTCTATCCCGATGCTCTAAAAATACTCGAGTGTGTCCAGTATATAAAGGAAAAGGAGAAAAACCCCAGGTTAATAATCAAAGGTCCATTACTATCGTTCCAACATTATTAAAAATTATGGAGTCATTTATATCCACAAGCCTAATTGAATACTTGGAATCCAACGGTTTACTAACGGACGGACTAAAACCAAGTCCACTACAACAGCAGAGCACCAAGTTATAGATTCAATTATTACGAGTATCGACGATAGGTATAAAACTGCTGCTATATTTTGCGATCTAACAAAAGCGTTTGACGTTATCATAAATGACTTGTTAGTGGAGAAGCTAAAGTTTTATGGTGTAAAGAACAGCGCTCACAGGTTGCTGCCATCCTTCTTAGCAGATAGGAATTTAGAAATCAATACAGCAGGAAAAAGGCTTAGGTCGGAAGCAGGAGATGTGACCATAGGTATTCCTCAAGGTTCAGGCCTCGGAAACACTTTTTTTTATTAACGACCTGCCCCACTCCGTCACGGACGGTATAGCGGTGCTGTTTGCTGATGACACAACTGTAGTGCTATGTGCGCTAACATATGAGCAACTAGATGTAAAAATTACTAACACCTACAGTCAATTACGCGCGTGGTTTTCGTCAAATGGTTCCAATCTAATGGTCTTCTCTGCACGCCCCATTCAAAGGCCATTGTTATCAGTGGCCCAGTTCCCCTATGTGACAAATGTAGATTTATAGGTTTTACACTAGACCCAAACATGAACTGGAAAGAACATGTGCAAGCATTGTGTGTGAAGCTCGGCAGCGCTGCGTATGCCCTACGAAAGCTGCGTCCTTTAGTGTCCAACGTAGTTCTAAGGCAAACCTACTTTGCACATTTCCAATCCTTGATATCGGGAATCATGCTGTGGGGAAATTCCACCAACTCTAGTCGTGTGTTCGTTTTGCAGAAGCGAGTACTGCGAGTCCTATCTGGAACCAAACCGAGGGAATCTGACGTACCGTCTTTGCCCAATATAAAATGATGACGCTGTATTCGCTGTACTTGTACGAAGTAATAGCTTATGTACGGAGGAACTTGTCCACGTTCGAGTGTCGCACGGGCGGCGGGCGGCGGGCACGCACTGCGCAGCGTGGGCCGGCTCGTGGCTGTGCCGCGGCGAACTGAACTCGCCACGAAAAACCCGCGCGTTATCGGACCCACCTACTACGAGCACCTTCCTGCGGATCTAAGGAATGTCACAAATGACGAATTGTTCTATCTTCGGCTAAAAAACCTTTTGTTGGTTAATGAATTTACAGTGTTAAAGAAACTACAAAAGAAATTTTAATCATCATTATGATGGATTTATTATTTGTTTTGACATCCTATTTTATTTTATTTTTGACTTATATTTTACTTGGTTCTGACAGCTTATTTTTATTGTGACATTGTTTTTATGATTTTATTTGACGATCATGTTACACTGACAATTTAAATTTTTAATAAATATGGTGACATGAAATAAATAATCGAATCTTATCTAACATAATGAAAACATCTAAATTTTGTAAGCACATCCCTCCATCGCTGTAGCAGAGCATTCCCCGGCATTACAAAATGGCTTGATGGCCGGGCACGGGACCGCCATGCCGCCGTTCCTGGCACACTGCAGCACCGTGCTGCAGTCGTGGCACGAGTACCCTGGCTGCGTCTCGTAGTCGCACACTACCCAGTGGGGCTGCCCAACTGACCACCAGTCGTCGAGATACTGAGCATTCGATGCCAGAATCTGTGAAAACAAATCTATATATAAAACAGGCAAAGTTTGCACTTAAAAATTGACTCGCGTCAGATTCGCGCAAGGTAGGTTTCCAAAAAAATGTGTATTTTGAAAAACAAAATTATATCTACAGTAGGTAGGTACATAATAGAACATTTTGTTTGGAAAATCTATGAACTTTTTACAAACCCAAATGCACATCTCAAGCTGGTCGACATTATACTCCTAAACTAAGAAAGCCTACATAAGTCGTGATAGTTTTCCTCTTAAATTCATTACAGATCCTACAATTCACAATTTTTTTTCTGTTTTTTTTTAATAAGCGGTTTAGCTGGTTCAAAGCAAAAGCTAGTATTTGATATAAGATTATACAGGGTGTAGCATAAAGATGCAGTGATACAAGGGCATGAGTACAAACTCGTCAAACTGAACAACTTCTGTTCTACAGATTTGCTGAAATCGTATTTTTTTTATTTTTCATGTTACACTTTGACATTTTTAATTTTTAATAATTATGGTGACATGAAATAAATAATCGATAGCTGATTTGCTGGTTTTTTATCCGGAAAAGTCCAAAAAAAACGCGATTTCAGCAAAGTTGTAGAACAAAAGTAGTTCAGTTTAATGAGTACAAGCCCACCTTAAAGTATCACTGCACCTTTATGTTACACCCTGTATAATGAATAAATTGAAAATAATAAAAATTCGGCACATTCCAACACTTAGTTATTTTCGGAGTGTTGTAGTTTTGTACAACGACGGCTAATTTGTTTGGCGGCGCGTCACTGGCCTATACAAGGTGTAACAAAATTGGTGTAAGACCCATTAACTGGGGCTTCTACTCATCATAATGATCAAGTTTCCCCACAAAACTCATTGAAAATTTTCAAAAAAAAACTGTACAAAATTGTTCAATCAGCTGATCCATAGCGTTGAGGAATCTTAGTAAGCCCACTTAAAAATTAAAAATATACCCCGAAACTCTGAACGATATTTCTTTTGAGTATCATAAATAAACATTGGTGCCCCAAGATGGTTGTAAAGGGGTTTAATTGTTTTTATTATTATTCACAATTGATAAAGCCCTTGGCATCATCTCACCTGATGGTAAGTGACGATGATGCCGAAGATGGAAGCGGGCTTACCAAGATTCCCCAACGCAATGGAGAACTGGCTATCTTATCTTCAAGCCGGAACACATCAATGTTGTTAACACTGATGTTTGTTTAATGCGAGACTGTTGTCTAAATACCTAACAACATGTGGTTGTGTTGTGTACATTAGAACAGGAGGGGGGGGGGGCTATTCAAGCCGCCTATACCGCCGCCACGCCGTCGGCGTTCTGTGTCGTTCCCAGCATCTGTTACGAACTATGTTGTTAAGTACCCATTTGTATTTATTTATGTTCTGCGGTTGTAATTATTCGTCTGGCTAGGGAATGTGTAAGGCTCTAGTCACAACTACCTCACGAATCATAGCAAGATCTCGCTTCTTTCATCTCTTTTTAAATGTCTTCCTTTTTAGGGTTCTGCACCCAAAGGGTAAAACGGGACCCTATTACTAAGACTCTGCTGTCCGTCCGTCTGTCTGTCCGTCTGTCACCAGGCTGTATTTCATGAACCGTGATAGCCAAACAGTTGAAATTTTCACACGTGATGTTGCCGCTATAACAAAAAACACAAAAAAATTGAAAAAGTGAAAGTCTCCATACAAATAACGTGGTTTTTTTTGAAACGTGAAGAAACTAGCGCCATCTAGTATGATGGTACGGAACCCTTTGGGCGCGTTTCTGACTCGCACTTTACCTGTTTTTTAAGATATGTTGTAGTGGATTTGTTGTGGCGGCGAAATCATAGAATTGACTATTTATTATAAATGGACCATACCCGCTGCCCACATCATGATGTGATCTGGCCAGATCAGTGAACAAATCATCGTTTGACGATCGATACGAACAGCCTAACTGGCCAGATCATGAAAGGCCCGGGCGGATCTGAGAAGCGAGTTATAAAAGGTTTGTTAGGTTTGATGCTGATGTTGTCGAGGATTATGATAAAACATATTAAACCTAACCTAACGCCTAGGTCCACCGCCTCCTGTCCGGGAGGTCGTGGTTTGAATCCTGCCACGTACCAATGTGGTTTCGAATTTAGATTTCATATGTACGTACGTTTATCCGACGCTCTTACGGTAAAGGAAAACATCTTTAGGAAACCTGCACACGCCTGCGGAGAAACTCGCAGGAGTCGCAGGTTGTGTGTGAAGTCGACCAAACCGCACTGGGCCCGCGTGGTCGACTAAGGCCTGATTGCCCTAATTCAGGGTAGGCTCGAACCCCTCGGTGAAGACGTATATGAGCTGATACGACGATTAAACCTAAAAGCATTTCATGATCTAGTCAACATGTATTGGCGATTAAACGATATATGGTCAGTTTTAGTTGACGTTTTCATGAAATACAACCATTTCACACAAAGTGGTAAAATGAAATCTTGAAAAAATATATATTTTGGGGTACTTCCCATACACGTAAAATGGGGATTTTATTTTTTCTCGTCTATCCCATGGTGCGCGATGTTGTTGGAGGTCGTTCAAAGATATTGCGTGTATATGAAAGCCTATTTCTATGCAGGGATCCACTTGCGAAATTAAATTTAAAGTGCTAATTTTTGATAGAGTCAAGTGTGTGTGTGTGTGTGTTCCTGCCAGCTAACCCGCTAGTTTAAGAAATCTGAAAGTAAAATGGAAATAGTAGAACATATGTATAATATATAAATATATGTTTATATATTTATACTAGCTGACCCGGCCACGCGTAGCTGTGGCTAAAGTTTTTGTTATATTACATTATAGTAAACAATCTAAGAGGAACAATAAAAGAACATCAGTCACGGAGTCCACTATGCTTTTTCACACAGATGGTATTTGTAAAAAAATATACTGATCTCCTTATTTGACTTTCTACTACTATAACCCTTTAGTACAATGAAATTATTTACGAACAAAGACGAAAATGTTGATGTTGGTATACAAATTCACTGGATTGAGATTTGAAGGGGAAGTACGTTGAACACAATTAATTAAAATGTTCTTACACTTGATATTAAGCAGAAATCAATAGGTACAAAATAAAAATTTATCAGATTTATTATTTCCATTTAATTTTATAACAAATATAAGTATATTACAGTATAATACAGTAAATAACATGTGACGCTTAAACTCATGAATGAGGTAGGCAAGGCAGACAGTCTTAAACTTTTTTTTTTTGAATTATAAATACTTTCAATTTCAATTTAATTTAACACCAATTGGTGCACAATGTTTTTGGTTAACCTGTCTTTAGCTAACACAAATAGATTTGATGGTTTCCCAACACGTGAACACGCAACATATAGTTGCCCATGAGAAAAACATGGATTTTCCAAATCTAAACCACAAATGGACATTGTTTGACCTTGAGATTTATTTATAGACATGGCGAAAGCTAAGCGAATTGGAAACTGTAGCCTTTTGAAGGGTATAGTAGAATCTGATGGTATCATCGGAATACGTGGCAGCAGGACCACTTTTCCTTTAAACTTCCCAGCCAAAATGGTTGCCTCAAGAATGTTTCCGGTCATCTTTTTGATGACCAAACGCGTACCGTTACATAATTGAGGTGGATTCAAATTACGGAGGAGAATAATAGGGGAACCAATCTTTAATCGAAGATTATGTGGTGGCATTCCAGGGATATCTAATGAATTTAAAAATTCAATCGGAAAATTTACACTTTCATTTTCATCAACAACAGTATCGATTCATTTAAAAGACATCAGATCGCCTGGTAACAACTGTTGTATCTGGAAGTTAATTTAGTCAACATCAACGTTTTTGGCTGCCAAAATCGCCCGTTGACTAAGCCATTCATGATTCAAATAATTATTCTGTATATCCGGGAAAATACTCTGAATCAATTCATTTTTATCCTGAACAACAGTGCAAAAATTGTCTGGTAGTTTAATGCATTGCGTATTTGGTTGCAGTTCTATTTTACCGTTCCCAATATCTAGTAGTTGTTCGGAAAATATTTGTGCTGATGGATCATTTTGCAATTGTACTCGCATATTTATGGTCAATCGAAGTGTTTCAACACTTCGCCATAAGAATGATTGTTTCAAACATGCATTAATCTCATCCGCGAAAGTAGAGCGAGGTATAACCGGTAAGGTCTGCCGGAAGTCACCAGACAAAAGTAGATAGCACCACCGAAAAGTTTATTATTGCTGTTTAAATCTTGCATAGTTCTGTTTTATGCTTCAAGTGAATATTTGTGTGCCATTGTGCACTCATCCCAAATTATTATAGAACTCTTCCGCAACACTGCAGCTATTCCACTATTATTTTTGATGTTACACATTGCATCTGGTTTATTATGAACGTCCAATGGCAGCTTGAATGTTGAATGTGCTGTTCGCCCACCATCCAGTAAAGTAGCCGCAATGCCTGACGATGCTAATGCTAATGCGATTTTTTGTTGCGACCGTATTTTGGCAAGAATCAACGATATTTAAAATGTCTTACCGGTTCCACCGGGTGCATCCAAGAAAAAAAAACCGCCTTGTTCAGCAGCAATAGCCAGCATAATCCGATCATAAATAATTTTTTGTTCTGCTGTCAGTAATAGTTCACTGTTCATGATAATTGTTGCTAAACTTCCATGGTCATATTGATTTTCTCGTTGTAAATCGGTATTGACTAAGTCGGTGGCTGGACGATTAGGTGATGGCATACCATAATGATTATAAGTGGTAAATTTGAAGTATGAACACATAAATCCTCGATCAAGACCAATGCTTCATTGTACATCTCTGGTGTATAATCTATGTTTTGGCATTGATTTGTTTGTCTAATTCGGTGCAAGATGTCTTCTGTCATACAATTTTTATATTTTTCCCACAAAGTTTGTGCTTGCGAGGGATAACATGTCGTCAAAATAATTGCAAACAACTGACGAATGTTATTCGGTGTTGATGTCAACGCAGCATCAGCAAGCGTTAAGTCCCAATGGTTATCGTCTTCTAGCAATTGCAGTTCACGACATGCATCCTGGTATGTATTGAATACTCGACCATTAACTGTTCGTAAAAATTCAAAAGACGTTGGTCCGGGAACATAAAACATAAAACATGTTATCATAGCACATTGAAATAATAAGTGCAAAATAATTTTCAATGGAGGTTAAATAAAATAATATAAAATTTTTTGTACAATTATTGAAAAAGTGTGGGGAGCTTTGTGCCATTTTCTCATTGATATATTAATTAACTTTTATAAAACTATGTCTCGTTCTCCTGCTGCTCTTGTCTTATGATATTCTATATCATTCTCTATATATGATTGAGCGCGGGGACCGAATCCAGAAATTCCGTAACGAAGAAAAAAACCTCACGCTCGGTTGCCATGGCAACAATATCGGTTGTCAAAACAAACATATAAGAAGATTTGATCATTTTCGGAGAATAATAAAACTCTTTTCATAAACTGTATATACCTCCATATGACAAAAAAGATTTGATTATTTTTTATTTATCAAATGCAAAAAGATTTTTATTTAAGACACAGGTTTGTATTTATAGAGATAGGTACAAAAAGATTTTATTCCATATTTGGCTGTATAGTTCCAACTACCATTGCTTAAAAAAAAAGTACAAAAAGATTTTATTCCATATTTGGCTGTATAGCTCCAACTGCCATTGCTTTAAAAAAAACAAAGAAGTAATAAAAGCGCGGTTAAGCGAAAATAAATAATAAATATGAATGAACAAAGTGCATTTATTATTAATGAAGAAAGTAATAAAAGCGCGGTTAAGCGAAAATAAATAATAAATATGAATGAACAAAGTGCATTTATTATTAATGAAGAAAGTCACGAAAAAATAGTGAAAGAAAATGAGTGAGTACTCAAACATACATTTTATTATTATCACAAATGCAGTATTAATTTTGAATTGAAAATATAATACTGCTATAAAGGTGACCTAAATTTTTGATATTAAAATGAGCGATATTAAAAGTAGCCCTCTTTTATACACACAAACACACACACGCGTATAGTTTAAATTCTGTTAAAATGTAGCTTATATGACACGTTCGTAGATTTACCATAGCAGCGCCATCTATTGATTACTTACTCAACCCAGTCGTAAGGTATCGACATCTGTTAGAATCATTTGGAGTTAACAGATAATTGTGACGTCAAATAATAACAGACAAATAATTAGCAATAAATTAAAATTGCTACTATAATTTGAGATTTAAACTATCCTATCTCTCAAGTTGGATCGAACTGCACATGGTGTGCGAATTTTATTATAATCGGTTAAGTGGTTTAGGAGTCCATTGGGGACAAACATTGTGACACGAGATTTATATATATTAAGACTAGCTGTCCCGGCGAACTTCGTACCGCCTAACATTACATTACACTGCCCTACCCTACACTACACTACCCTACCCTACTACATACACTACACTACACTACCCTACCCTACACTACCCTACCCTACACTACCCTACCCTACACTACACTACCCTACACTACCCTACACTACACTACCCTACCCTACACTACCCTACCCTACCCTACCCTACACTACCCTACCCTACCCTACACTACACTACACTACCCTACCCTACCCTACCCTACCCTACCCTACATAAGAACCTTCTCCTGACAATAACGAACTCGACAAAAAAAGAATTAGCGAAATCGGTCCAGCCGTTTAGGAGGAGTTCAATGACTAACACACGGACAGAAGATTTATATGGAATAAAATCTTTTTGTACCTATCTCTATAAATACAAACAGCTGTGTCTTAAATAAAAATGTTTTTGCATTTTATAAATAAAAAATAATCAAATCTTTTTTGTCATATGGAGGTATATACAGTTTATGAAAAGAGTTTTATTATTCTCCGAAAATGATCAAATCTTCTTATATGTTTGTTTTGACAGCCGATATTGTTGCCATGGCAACCGAGCGTGAAGTTTTTTTCTTCGTTACGGAATTTCTTGATTCTTAATTAAAATTGCTACTATAATTTGAGATTTAAACTATCCTATCTATCAAGTTGGATCGAACTGCACATGGTGTGCGAATTTTATTATAATCGGTTAAGTGGTTTAGGAGTCCATTGGGGACAAACATTGTGACACGAGATTTATATATATAAGATATCTGTAAATACAAATACTTGGACAATTATTTTAACCAATAGGCTTTACGTAAGATGTAAAGTTGGATTCGTAAAATGTTACAGATTTTACACGTAAAATGTTCTATACTAACTACAAAAATAACTTTGTTATTAAAATTTACATTTATTTATTAGAAAGACTACGGAACTCTAAATTGCGCGTGGTCCAAAACGCACTTTGCCACTTTTTGTATAATTTGTGGTTTTACTATAGGATTAACTAAATTTGACGCTTGTAATGTGAATGTGAATGTGTATCGGAAGCAAAAAATTTTTGAAACAAAACCATTTTCTTGTATTTCCCCAAATTATTTTTGTATTTAATAAATATATATTCATTATTTTTTAGTTAATCCGCCATGATATCGTCGTGGCCTTTGTCCAGCAGTGGACGTCTTACGACTGATATGATGAGGATGATGATGAAATCCGCCAATAACACACGCTCTGTGAAAGCTGGCTATTTACTGCTGTTCAAAAGATATGGCCTTGTTATGGGTGGATAGATGGACGGACAGGGGGACAGCGCGGCGTAGGCTTAGTAATATGATCCAGTTCAAGATTAATGATATTTATTCAAAATAGGTGCTAATTACACTCTTTTTGATAGTCATAAAATTATTTTATTCATTATAGTTGATAACGTCAAAATCCAGTTATACATGGAATGAAACACTAAAAAGTGACAGTCATAAAAGATTTAAATAGAGATTGAGTAGGTGATTAGTACGGCTTACCGTCCACACAAAGAAAATATAATAACACGTCACGTATTTACACATTGTCTTATATATTTCCAATGTTCTATTTTCCGATACTGCATCTCACTGTCACAGACATATTGGTTTTGAACAATCGTACACTACACACGTATGATGTAATCTGAAGTGCAAAAAAGATTAGATCCAGATATGTACTTATTTTCTCGCATAATCTGTGATGTAAGTCATCATCATTATCATCATATCAGTCGAAATACGTCTACTGCTGGACACAGGCCTCACTCAAGGATTTCTAGAACGAGCGATCCAGCTACTTCCCGCGACTTTCACAAGGTCGTCGGACCACCGAGTAGGAGGCCTGCCTACGCTACGTCTTCCTGTGCGCGGTCACGACTAGAGAACTTTACTGCCTCAACGTATGTAGGTATTTCCCAAGGTATGTAGGTGCCAAGAGCGGCGATAACGGCAAAATCCCTTCAACTTGGGAAAGGCTCATCTCCAGCAGTGGACATCTATGATCATCATGATGTTATAATAAAATGAAATAAAAATAAAATAAAATCTCATCAGCCAAAGCAGCAGACTATAGCGTTGGTCACTCTATCTATTCAGTTGGTATAATTACCTACTAGACTCTTAGTTCCTTCCTGGTTCTGGTACCGATGCAATTAAGTAGTGGATAACGGTCTACAATCCTCACACACAGAACCATTGATATGATACCTATTTTCAAAAGAAACTTCGAAATCGGACTACTCTATAAAAAGTTACGCGTGATAAAACAATAGTACATTGTGATACAAGGGTGGAAAGAAGGTTATTGTAAAAAAGTCACGAGTTTGCAATAACCTACACACCCGTGTATCATACGACCTTTTTTAATTCAGTTGTGGAAAATAGTAAAAAACAATTCAAATAATTAATTATGTTTATTTCAACAAAACATACGTACATAGGTAAGTTAGGTAATTCAATTACTAAAACGCTAAACACGTTAAAAAACCGACTTCCATCGCAACAACTTCGTATACAATTTCGCAATATTATTTTTGGTTTTTGTTAATTTTCTAATAAACTACTACACCGATTTTGATAAAATTTATATGGGACCACACGGGCAGTACTAGCTTTCAAATAAAAAAAAGAATCATCAAAATCGGTTCACCCAGTCATAATTTCTGAGGTAACACACTTTAAAAAAAAACATACAGTCGAATTAAGAACATCCTCATTTTTGGAAGTCGCTTGAAAATAGCGCGTTTTTGCAACTGGAATTTTTTTTTACAACGTACGCGTATACAGCCTATTCGATTTAAGACAAATATTGATGTAAAATTATTTTTTTTTGTTTTTTTTTTTTATTATTCATTATTGGTAAACCCTTGACAACATCTCACCTGGTGGTAAGTGACGATGTTGCCGAATTAAATTAAAACTATTAATTAAAAATCAAACAGCCATTTAAAAGAATTTTGAGAATTCAATTCTACGGAGTCAATCATTTTCAACCGACTTCAAAAAGGAGGAGGTTCTCAATTCGACTGTATGTTTTTTTTTGTATGTTTGTTTTCGATATCTCCGCCGTTTGAGAACCGATTTTCAATATTCTTTTCTTATTCGAAAGAGTATACTCCCGAGGGGGTTCCATTGTCACCAAGTCAGGATCTGATGATGGGATTCCAGGGCAATCGAGGAAAACCCTCAAATTTTATAGGCATGTTTTACGTGTTTCTTGTGTTTTCTAAAATAATGAAAGTATTTTCGTATGTTAGTCATCATCTCATGTTAATGAGCTGATGAAGGAAGGTACAACTCCTTAACGATTAGGAGTTGGAGGATAATTCTTCAAATATTTTACGTAGTACGTAGATACGTATGTACGTAGAGACCGATAGTTGTATTCTTTCAGTTTATTCGGATGAGCTGATGATGGAAGTTTTAACTCCTTAACTTTCATGCTGTTGAGATGATGATGAAAGCCACAGGAATCTGTATCTGATGAAACACATGTATTATGATTTGAGTGTTCCTATTGGCGAGTGGGTGATTGGGTTTAACGTTATTAGATAAAAATCATTATCACTAAAAATAAATGAAATAAAATGAAAGTTTAAAAAACTAAAAACCGACTTCAAAATGAAATTCACTCAAAAGTATAAAATAATATTAATATACTTAAATACACGAAATTTACCAACAATAACGAAATCAAAGGTGGGTACGAATTAAATTAGGGGCCTAAAATTTTTTTTGAGGTCGGTGTCAGCAATGCCATCGAATCTAAAACATTTCATACGTAAGTAGCTGTATGCTGGTACCGACCTTAAAAATAAATTTAGGCCCCTAATTTATTTCGTACCCACCTTTGATTTCGTTATTGTTGGTAAATTTCGTGTATTGAAGTATATTAATATTATTTTATACTTTTTAGTGAATTTCATTTTAAAGTCGTTTTTTAGTTTTTTAAACTTTTATTTTATTCCTCGTACAAAATCCGATTTCATTCTATGTATGAAAACTTCTTGCAACTGGAAATTTTTAAATTGACTTATAAATTTAAAAGTAAACTGCAAAGTAGTGATCGAGCTCGTATAAGAAAATTACGACCGCGTAAAAAAAGATGCCTATAGCCTCTGAAAGTTCGCCATGTTTAACAACTGTACTGAAAAAAATACATATCAAAATCAAATCAAATCAAAAACAATTTATTTCAAATAGGTGTTTACACACACTTTTAAATAGTCAAAACAAAAAAAAATACAGTATATTACAAATAATGTCATGATTCAGATTACAGTCTCAGGTAATGGTATTTGATATATCAAACGCGACCAGTTAAAGGCCCGACCACCTGCGACCATTTCATACAATTACGAGGGTGGCATACTTAAATGCCCTCAGTGCGCGAGGAGTTTCGCTGCGAAGATTGGCTACATAAACCATCTTTGAGCGCACGCGCGGCAAACCGACTAGGAGTCGAAGTGGTCGCCATGACCGAAATCGGTCGGATAGATCATCATCATCATCATTTGATATAGAATCAACATATATATCTTTGTCATTTACATAATCTATTATTTTATAATATCCTCTAGAGCACAAAACTTTTTTGACATGAGTCTTGAACTTATTCTCTGACAAACTAGTTACATTTTCTGGAATTTTATTGTAGAATCTTATACACTGCCCCACAAATGACTTTTTAACCTTACTCAGTCTCGAAAAGGCTATATCTATTTTATTTACATTTCTTAAATTCAAATTATGCCTGTCACTGTTTTTAGGAAATAAATGCAAATTCTTACGAACGTACATGATGTTTTCATATATAAATTGACTAGCAACAGTTAAAATATTGATTTCTTTAAACTTATTCTGTAACGACTCACGTGATCGCATCTGATAGATTGCGCGGATAGCTCTTTTCTGCAGGATGAAAATAGTTTCTATATCAGCCGCATGCCCCCACAGTAATATAATATTTACGAATGACTTGAGTACCTCCTCCTTTTTTTGAAGACAGTTGAAAATAAACTTCCCAATAGTAAATGGACACTCGTTCACACAGTAGACGTCAAGTATCACGACTTCACGACTTCACGATGCCTTCATTCAGTACTTAGTTCAGTAGCGGAGCACTGCCCACTGCCCATTGTTCTAGAGAGCGGTGAGCCTCTTTAAAACATGAACTGTGACGTCACTTGTTTACAGGAATAGGGTTTGTTCGTTTGCGGCTTACGGCCCACCCAGCGGGACCAGACTCAGGGTTGTGTAAGATCACCATTAATGTTGACGACACACGACGAGAGATGAAGGTTTTTTTAGGTTCCGCGTCAAGAAACCGGACTTTATTACTAAGCCTATGCCGTTTGTCTGTCTGTCTGTCCAAACTTTAAAGGGCTATATCTTTTGATTCGTGTAGCTTAATGTTATAATGTGTTTGGAATATTCACAGAATATTATGTATATTATTACAGGGGATATACCCAAAATGACAAAAATTAAAAAAAGTAAAATTATGAAGAATACATAAAAGGATTTTTAAAAGTCTTTTTTTTTTTTACTATAGATATTTAAAAAAACAAGCAAGAATGAAAATTGGTGTAATTGTATAGTAAAAACCCTAAAACAACAAATAATAAAAACCAGCCATTGTATGAGCTTTAGTCGCGCTACGAAGGCAAAACTAAAAAAAGAATCGGCAAAGTGCGTGTCGGACAACGCGTAATGTAGGATTCATTATTTAATTAATTAACTAGGATAAAAGTCATTATTTGAAACTGTTAAATTTTTTTTCGTTTTTTTTTTGGAAACTTTTTTTAATTTCACTTTTCCGTTGAAGTTTCAGTTGTACTATGTGTCCCAGCACACATTTTGTTTTCTATTTATCCTAAGTCCTATAATTAAAATATACGACCCAATAAAGCGTCACTTTGGAGCTCAACAAAATAATTTGAAAAAAACCTTAAAATTATTTAATGACTCCCACTCACACTTCCACACAACACTTCCATTAATAAATACTCCCCGTATACTCCAAAACAACGTTTTCGCATATTGACTTAATTTTCCATTTTGTGTCATAATTTTATATTTGTGTAGTATACTACTCAGGTGCAAAATTACGACATTACTGTGTAGGACGGATAGTATAGCAAAGAAAATTAACTATGACATACGAACGGACCGACGGACGCACACATTATAAGAGCTCTGGTTTTTATTATTTTGACTCCAGAACCCTTAAATACACTTTTCTGTCGCTCTCGCTGATGTCTTTCGATTGAAATGAATAGGTGTCATTGTTGTACTCGTGTAGACAGGTGTGATGGCGCGGAACCCTTTTGGTGCGCAAGTTCGACTCGCACTTGGCCGGGTTTTTGTTGTTGTTTGTATTTAGGAGTACATTTGGCTGTAAAATGTGGTATATTTTAGTTAATGCTTCATTTTTACTTACGTACCTACTCAGTAAAGCTACTAGTAAATATCAACTATGTAACTAAGTAATTAGGTGAGTGGCATCTTTTAATTTTTAAGGTATTAAAATAAAAAAATGACATAGTTCCCGAGAGATTTGGAGAAAATTCACTTCCGCGCGACTTGAGCTGAGCACCATACACCCTCCCCTCGAAGTCAGTCATAAAAAGATGTCCACGCGCGCCAAGCTGCGGACAATACAATAACTAGTTCATCAAACCAGCCGAAAGACGTCCACTGCTGGACAAAGGCCTTCTACAAGGCTTTCCGCGACGACCGGTCCTGCACTGCCCGCATCCAGCGGCTTCCCGCGACCTTCACCAGGTCGTCGGTCCACCGTGTCGGAGGCTTGCTTACGCTACGTCTTTCGCTGTGCGGTCACCACTTGCGAACTTTACTTTAAAAGCTAGTTATTTTATAATTATTTAAATAAGTGACCTGAATTTCAGCTGCTTGAGAATGTGTGTACAGTGCGTCGACATCCCTGAAGGCGGACATAGAAATTAGCATTTAAATCGTATTATTAACCTGCTGTATATATAGTTACGCCACGAACACTATCCTCAGAAGCCTCTAGGCGATTGCGATTGTGTACGAGACTTCTTTACTCTTTCGAGATGGCTCGTGCTAAGAATCTCTTCTACGTAGTCGCAGTTCTGGTAAGAGATACCTATCTTTCTCTGAAACCATATAAGTCTGTAGCAAAATTACTGTAAGGGAGAAGAGAGGCATTAGTGCACTCGGCAGGTCCCCGTGCGGTGGACACGTACAGACCAGGTCGTCAGGCTGGAGTGCCTCTCAGTCTTAATGGATGCACCAGGAGGGCTGCGTTTAGAGGAGCATCGCGTCATGGTATTGCGTGTCCAGTCTTCAATCCTAAATGATGACCACGACTACTCTGCCAAGAGTGGTTGGTGGTAGGGCATTTTCTAAGCCCGCCTGGCTAGCTACCACCATCTTATCTAAGTCTTGCCGCCAAATATCAATGTTGATATCATTGGTGTGTTCCGGCATGAAGATAAGATAGCCAGTTCCCCATTGCGTTGGGGAATCTTGGTAAGCCCGCTTCCATCTTTGGCAACATCGTCACTTACCACCAGGTGAGATGTTGTCAAGGGTTTACCAATTGTGAATAAAAAAAATGAAAAAAAAAAGTGTTACTGTAAATACGAGTATGTATAAAATAGCTCAACAGGTGTATTTCACGACTTAATATGCTTCATTTATGTGAAACTCTCATTCAATACGTATAAGTCAATATGCGTATAAGTCAATATGCGTATAAGTCAATATGCGTATAAGTCAATGTGCGTGAAAGAAATCAGTCGTTATGCGAGTAACCCAATAAAACCACTTCCTTGTAAAAAAAACTCTATTTTCTGGATGGTGGCGCATCGGAAGCCGAGTCGTTTATTTCCATGACAAATTCAATTATTTTAATGTATTACTTCTCGTGGTGGTGACGACCTGATGAAGGTCGCGGGAAGCGGCTGGATTCGAGCAGCGCAGGACCAGTCGTCGTGGAAATCTTGAGAAGGCCTTTGTCCAGCAGTGGACGTCTTTCAGCTAATATGATGATGATTACTTCTCGTGTCATATGATATTATTTGTTATACATCAATGATTTTTTTGACATTATTAAGTAATGATTTTTTTATTTTGTTTCACAATCTCACATTATGTAATGTAATTACTATTTTATGACCATCAGATAGAGTCTAATATGCACCTATTTTGAATAAACATTTTTTAAATTTCAAATTTCCAGGCCTCAGTTCAATCTACTGTAGCAGAAGAAGGATCCGGCCAATTAGATACAGGACCACTTAGCCACCAACATTACGGAGTATCAAACAACGGAAAACAGAACCCATTTGGAAATGTTATAGACGGGTTTTCGAGCTTTGGAAACTTAGGGGGTTCTGGTGGAAGTGGTAATCTTTTCGGTGGGTTGGGTGATAGTGGTAACCCTTTGAGTGGGTTCGCTTCTACGTTCGGCTTTCCTTTGTTCGGTTCTCGTCAAGGAGAGATTCCCCATCCTGACTTTGAAGTGGAACGCAGCAATAACGATGAACCAATCGAAATAGAAGTAAGCGAGAAACACAAAGAGGAGAGTGAGAGTGACAGCCAAAGTGAAGAAGAACCTAAAAGCAGATTTTTCTTTTCCTCTCTTTTCAACACACGACTGAGGACTTGTAATTATACGACCCAGGTAAGGTCTAATAAATTAACAATTTTTCGTAATTACACAATTTTACGCTTTGTCTTTTTTTAGGGTTCCGTACCTAATAATAAGTAAATAAATTGTACAGTCGTGCTGTGCATACTTTCTCGCGAAGCCTTCATCGTCTAGCGAAGTCGCGCATACACAAATCAACAATGAACATTTTACTTACTTAGTAGGAAAGAATATGCTACTTATATATGAAATATTTACAAATAATTTGGGTTTCCACGGGAGGTAATTACCTTGCACACATTTTTTCCGATGTAATAAAGAAATACCCAGTGTAGAGGGCCTAATACATTCCTAGTTATTACTATATATATCAGCTCATGTACGTTCCCACCGAGGGGCTCGAGCCTACCCTCAATTAGGGCGATCGGGCCTTGGTCAACCACGCGGGCCCAGTCCGGGTTGGTCGACTTCACACACAACCTTCGAGTTTCTTCGCAGGCGTGTGCAGGTTTCCTTACGATGTTTCCTTCACCGTAAGAGCGTTGGATAAACGTTATTCACAAAGTTTTATTAAAATAGTTAGAGCAATATTTGAGAAAAATTATAATGAACAACCTGGGTTTGTATAAGAGATACTTTATTCAGATTATTTTTTTTGTAATAATAAACTACGGCATTACTACATGTGTATATAAGGTTATAGTAACGTACTTAGGTACAGAGCTTTTTTAATGTATTATTTAATATGGTGGCAAGCCTAAAAAACCAATACAGAATAAATTTGAAAAAAACGGCTGAGACAAAAATGATATTGCTCTTACCCAAATTTCACTCAAATCCTTTTAGTAACTTAGGCGCTAGATCACCAGACGGACGGACAGATACACACATACATTTTTTAGTTTTTTTTTACTCTATAATGTAAGACAATCGATCCCAATGAAAATCTCAACTCGGACTTTTTTTTTCATCACAACACCTTCTTCACTTCTTTGTCGCTCAAAATTAAAAAGGAACCCTGATAGGATCACTTCGTTTTCCATCTGTCTGTCTGTCTATCTGTCAAAACACTTTTTCTCAGAACGGGTGGAAGTATCAAGTTGTAGCTAATATCACATACTTAGGTCTACGGTCCCTTGAGGCTGTAAAATAATAAAACATCTAAGCCAATGCTCAGAGTTTCCCTACGCAATCGAATCAGAAATAAGGAGATCCGCAGGAGAACAAAGATAACCGTCATAGCTCATAAGTTCCAGTGGGCGGGGCACGTAGCTCGTTAAACAGATGGCCGTTGGTGCAGTAAAGTTTACGAGTTGCGACCGCGCACCGGAAGACGTAGTTTAGGCAAACCTCTCACTCGGTGGAAGGTGAATGTCGCGCGGCAATCCGCTGGATGCGGGCAGCGCAGCACCGGTCGTCGTGGAAATCTTTGGAGGAGACCTTCGTCTAGCATTGGACGTCGTTCGGCTGATATGATGATGAGAAAGTCAACGCAATCAAAAAATACGGTCATTAATTTTACCTACGCAAATTAATCAAAATCTGTAGGGTATTTCCCGTTGACCTAGAATCATAAAATTTGGCAAGAAGCTAGGTCTCACAGCACGGGTAAAGGAAAATCCAAAAATCCTTAATTTGTAGTTTTATTTCCTTTTTTTTTTCGAATATATACTTACATTTGCAATTGGAAAATTTGCCGTGACGTATATCGATCGATGCATGAAGGAACATTTATTTAAACTATGTACACAGTTAAGTTTACCTTTCAATTCGACTTATTTTTGATGAATACATAATACTAATTCACGGTAGGCCTGAACCCCTCGGTGGGGACGTAAACGAGCTGATACGACGACAATCGACATAATACTAATAATATATTTGTAAAGAACGGTAAGTAACACTCGGTGCACGAGAACGACTCGCACTTGGCCGTTTTTTAATGACCTGGAAACGAGTATGAAGCAAAACAAAGTATACGTTACTATGATACACAAGACTTGTAACAATATCACGCTAAATGTGTTGACTATGTAGTTCGGGTTCTTAAACGTATTAGTCTATGTGCGTATTGGTCTTTATATGTAATTGGTCTATTTGCGTATTTACTATTCTTCTTAATGCGTATTGGTCCTTTTGCGATTGAAACTTTAACTAATATTGGTCCTTATGCGTGTAAATGGACTCTTCTAGTTAGTATTTTAGAAATTCTAAGTTAGGAGAAACATTTGGATTTCAAATTGCTACCTCAAGAGCCATTATTTTTCGTGGAAATTATATAATTTCATTTTCATTTCATTGTTATATTGTTATATTGCCTCCATCGCATAACAAAATTTATTAGCCCATTAAGTATATTTGCTCTGTCCATTTTTATTGTTCCGTGCCTCAAAAGGTAAAAACGGAACCATTATAGGATCACTCGCGTGTCTGTCTGTCTGTCCATCCGTTCGTACGTCCGTCTGTCACTGCCAATTTGCTCCGAAACTACTGGACCGTTAGAGTTGTAAACATGAGGGCCACTTCTGGGGGGTTAATTATATTTTTTTAAAGTTTTGCAAACTATGTTGTGTGACATATCAAATGAACGATCTTGTTGTAAGATATATACATATTTAAGATAAATGGTTTTGTAGTTATATAGTAAATAGGCGAAAATGAACCAATCCCCCGAAACTACTAGGTCCAAAATCTTTAAAAAATCACAGTATATGAGGTTGAAACCATTTATAGGTTTTTTTCATTACCACAGGGAAAATAAAATTTCCAACATCCAGAATAAGTAGACCCCTATTTACCTAGAGCAAAGTATGTACTAAGAAGTATTGTTCTGTTGGTAGTTAAAGTTTTGGTGCCGATCCCTGTTTGTGTGACCCTGAGGTACTTTTTAATCCACTGGTAATTAGCAAGCCCTTGGCATCATCTCACCTGAAAGTAAGTGACGATGATGCTGAAGATGGAAGCAGGCTTACCAACATTCTCCAACGCAATGGGGAACTGACTATCTTATCTTCAAGCCGGAACACATCAATGGCGGAATTTGTCTGCAAGACATAGATGAGATGGTGGTTACTATCAAGGCGGGCTTAGAATATGCCCTTCCGCCAACCAAACCGAGTCTTACAAAGTTAGACCCCGCCCCGCCGGGAATCGAATACGCGACCTCCTGATGTGATGGTAATGCACTAACCATCACGCTACGGAGTCGGTTAAAATGGAACAGAAAAAGCTAAAAGACTTATTCTTAGTTTTATTGCGATGTGCAGTGTTCCTTTCTTTATGGGTGTAGTTCCCGCACAGTGGCACCCTCATCAGTTTTATTTTTATTGTTATTTCTTATAATTTATTATGAAAATACAAACACTAAGAGATTGTCACTGCAGTACATAGAATAAAAGTTTTTTTAAATATATTTACAGTAGTACTAAGTAACCACTTTTAGCTGTTTTCAGTCTTGTACTGGTTCTGTACAGCGTTGTATCAATTTTATTATTATATTATAATAAGTCACCTCTTTTTGCGTTGGGGGTTAAAAAAAACTTAACCGATTTTGAAAAAAAAAATATGGGACCAACCTGGCAGCATACTAATGAAAAAAGAATCTTTAAAATCGGTTTAAAATCTGTGAAGGTATAGCGTAACAAACATACAAAAACATATACAAACTCTATATAGCGACACTCAAGGGATCGGGCATTTTGTTACGTAATTGAGAGTTTTCGTTATACAGAGAGAAATTAGTGTCAAAGTAAACCAACTGGAGCCAGAAAATGTTGACGTTTCAAAGAGTGATTCGTTATATCGAGTGACGTTTTACAGAGTTTACACGTCATTGTATTGAGAACCTTCTCCATTTCAGAAATTAGTAAAAAATGTGTTTTCTTATGTACTGCAGTGACACCACCTTACTTATTGCAGTTTGTTTTTATATTTAAAGAAATAACAGTAGAACTGATGAGGGCGGGCGTCACTGTGCGAGGAACGATTTGTTTTTTAACGATTTGTCCAATTTGTCCAATCGCCAGCCCGGGGCGAGCTGCTCCTCCTGCAGAGAAGTACTGCGCTGCCGTCCGAACAACGTGGGCACGGTGAAGCGGTGTGGGCTGTTCTTCCCATACTGCAACAACGGGCGGTGTTCCCTGTTCCCTGGGGCTGCCTGCAACTCAACCACCACTACGGTGGCTGCTGACACCACTACTGTAGCCGCTGCCACCACGGCTGCAGCTACAACCGCGGCTCCTACTACAGTTTAAAAAAATATGTATTTTTTGTGAATTTGTTTAAGGGCTGCCAGGAGGCTCGAGTTTCCATACAAACGTAGTTCCGCTTTAATACAAAAACTACATGCCAGATTGAACCCAAACCTTGCAAATATACTGAGGAGACACATATCGATGTTTGTAATTAGTTTTCAATGTACTAATATAAAACGGAAAAAAATAAGAGCACTTTCAAACTTTCAGTACAAAACTAATTTAAGCCTTCGTTTAGTTACGTTAAAATTTACTACGATGAAAACTAACTAGAAACATCGATATGTGTCTCCTCAATATATTTACAAAGTTTGGATTTAATCCGGCATGTAGTTTTTGTATTAAAGCAAAACTACGTTTGTATGGAAACTCGAGACTCCTGGAGACTCTAGTAAATTAGTGACGATTTTTTGTTCAGTTGCTTGAAGATTAGAGAATTAGGTAGTGTCCATAGTTTTTGTTTCCGTTTAACAATAAAATGGTAAGATTACTACAGTTTTGAGGTTTTTTGACAGTGAACGCAGGGCGCCAACTCGCCCGGAAGCGAAACGCTAGTACTTATTCTGTTGGCAGGACAGGCAGTATTTGTAGGTTGGCACTACAGAGCTCAAATGAGTTTACAGTCAAAATACCTACCAACATTGTTATATCTAGACTTTTTTTGCGACGTTAATACAAGTATTACAATCAATAAACATATTATTTATAATATTTAACTGTAACAGCTATTTT
The DNA here is from genome assembly GCA_947284805.1 of Coleophora flavipennella. NCBI lineage: Eukaryota > Metazoa > Arthropoda > Insecta > Lepidoptera > Coleophoridae > Coleophora > Coleophora flavipennella. The sequence continues at coordinate 1,013,944 of OX369268.1, forward strand.
TATTTCCCTTTTATTGCACATTCCATTTATCTGTACAGTGTGACTTTTTTATTCGCGTTAAAGTAGTAAATGGTACCTAATTGTAAGTACTGTGAAATTGTATAGCTTTCCCCGAGAAACCTATACAATTGGAGCTCTAGTTGTTGCCCACGGCTTCGTCCGCGCAGATCCCGTTTTTGGCCGTTCCTGTGGGAATTTCCAAAAATCCTTTCTTAGCGGATACCTATCTCATAATTGCTATATGTATGCCAAACTTCATCCCGATCCGTCCAGTGGTTTGAGCTGTGCGTTGACAGATCAGTCAGTCAGTCAGTCATAGTTTACTTTTATATATACAGAACACTAGCTGTTGCCCGCGACTTCGCCCTCGCAGATCCTATTTTTCGCATAAGAAATTTCCCAAAATCCATTCTTATCACAATTTCAGCCTAATCCGTCTAGTGGTTTGAGCTGTGCGTTGATAGATTAGTCAGTCAAGGGTTTCCTTTTATGTTTACAGATCACAGAAAAAAGATACAGATTGATCAGCCGATTTGCAAAATTACACAAAAAGAAACTATTAAAAGTCTTGTAAACTTTTTGCTCCAACAGTTTAGGTTTCTTGGGAAATTTTGTTCGCATCTATCATTTGCCACTTCTCAGCTAGTAAAATTGCGCCCTGCATCGTGACTTCTTTCTCTGCTACAATAACATTTGGTTTTCCCTGTTCCTTCTATCTCTGCTGCAACAACGGTCGGTGTTCCGTGTTCCTTCTTTTTCTGCTGCAACAACGATCCCTATTCCCTGTATCTCCCTGTTCTGTTGTAACAATGGTCAATGTTCTCCATTCCTGCTGCAACAACGGTCGGTGTTCCCTGTTCCTCCTTTCTCTGCTACAACAGCGGTCGGTGTTCCCTGAACCTCCTTGCTTTCCTGCAACAATGGTTGGTGCTCTCTGTTCCTTCATTGTCTGCTGCAATAACGGTCAGTGTTCCATGTTCCTCCTTTCTCTGCTGTCGGTGTTCCCTGAACCTCCTTGCTTTCCTGCAAAAATCGTCGGTGTTCTCTGTTCCTTCATTGTCTGCTGCAATAACGGTAGGTGTTCCATGTTCCTCCTATCTCTGCTACAACAGCGGTCAGTGTTTCCTGTTCCTACGGCAACGCGGTTGCCCTGACGGCAGACGCAGCCACCATGACAGGATAGTATAGCCGCCAGGAAATGGCTGCTCAAACCACACACGACCCGTGATATCCACAATGGATACTTCAAGGAAATATTTTAGATATTCGAATTACAAGTCTATAAATATACTTGCCTGTTTCAACTCAGTAATCCTTCCTACTAATATTATAAATGTGAAAGTTTGTATGAATGGATGTTTGTTACTCTTTCAAGCTTCAAACGGGATGAAACTTGGCACACATATAAGTTAGGCCCTGGAATAGGACATAGGCTACTTTTTACCTCGGGAAAACGTCTTATTCCCACGGGAAAATCGAAAACAACGCGAGCGTAGCCGCGGGCGGACAGCTTGTTTATTATAGTTCACAGTCATAATGTAGTAATGATTCGGTTCTATCCTTAATTTGATCTGAGAGTATTTTCCTCAGCAGCAGCAGCTGCAGCTCAGCTCACATACGTCCCCACCGAGGGGCTCGAGCCTACCCTGAATTAGGGCGACCACGCGGGCCCAGTGCGGGTTGGTCGACTTCACACACAACCTTTGAGTTTCTTCGCAGGCGTGTGCAGGTTTCCTCACGATGTTTTCCTTCACCGTTAAAGCAATCGGTGAGTATTTGTACGTAAGTTTTTTTAAAAACTCATTGGTACATTGGCTGTCCAGATTTGAACCCGGTACCTCTGGTTAGAAGGACCGAGTCGTTACCGGTTGACCCACCGACGCTTTTTCCTCAGATCATCCTTAAATTATGAGTCGCTTGTGCTATTTGGATGAGGGTTATTTTGGGATGTTTTTCTTACTGAATACAAGTGTTTACCTCGCAGCCTTGTTTCCTACCACATACATTAATGCTCGGAATTCGAGGTCAAACGGTCAACCCCTTGTCACATTCTGCAAGTTCTTGAGAAGCAATGAAACTGCTATTGACAAAACCGAAGGCGCACGTATGTAGGTCACATTTATGTAAACATGGTGCTATGGGATTTACGAAAAATCAAGCAGAAATTGCCCCTGAATGAACAAAATCTTTAATTCTTGCCTGAGAACTTTTGGAATATTTGACTAGCTGTTGCTCGCGGCTTCGCCCCGTGGATATCGAGAGTAAGCGGGTTTTTTTTAGCATATGTCCATCCTGAAATTCCATTTTAACTAGGTAAAGGTGAAAGATTTTTATAAATATGATGAGTAGTTTCAAAAATTACCTCCAACATACAATTATACAAACTTTACCTCTTTATAATATTAGTATAGATTCAGATGAGTTGCAGTCAAACGCATTTAAATTTTTATTAAAAAAATATGTGATCATATTTAATAAATCTAAAGGTTCAAAACAGATAAAATATTTAATTCCACAAATATTTCTAAAAATTGACATCATGCTACGGTCAGAATCAAACGAAATGTTCTGTGCAGTTATCATTACATTCTTTTTTCTTGTATATTTTTTCAGAATAGAGACGAAGTAACTAGTATCTCTTTAGTGCTAGAGAGCCATAAAAGCCTAGCTGAATAAAACCAGCTAGAGAGTTTATATAAATAAAAAACCAGCCAAGTGCGAGTCTGGCTCGCGCACTAAGAGTTCCGTAACACCACACAATTATATATTGACAATAATTGCCAACGATAAACACGTTAAAAACAAACGCCTTTTAATCGCAGCAATTACAATTACAATTTTGCTACATTTTTAAAGTTTTGCATTTTAATTTTATACAAAAATTCAAAACCTATTTAGAAAAAAAAAATAGGGAACCAACGTCGAATACACCAACTATACCCTAACCAATATAAAAAAATCAAAATTGGACTAATCTGTAAAAAGTTATTCGTGGTCATGTGTGATAAAATAAATTGTACAACCACGCTAAGCATACTTTCACGCGTATGTCTGTCGTAGCCGGGATATAAGGTCTAACAAAATTAGCTGAAACAATTTTAACTGGTGGTTCTACCCATGAAACTGAGCAACTTTCCCCATGGAACACATAGTCAAATCGCAAAAAAAAAATTGGCTCTCCCATACTAACTCGATCAGCTGATCAGCCAGCTTAGTTAAGTATGGGAAGTTCTATTTTTTTTTTAGATTTGACTATGGGTTCCATGGGGAAAGTTGTTCAGTTTCATGGGTAGAAGCACCAGTTAAAATAGTTTCAGCTAATTTTGTTATACTTTATGCACAAATAATCAACAATAAACATTGCGCTTACTTACTAGCATATAATAAAGCTAGCTACTCGTATGTCTGACTCGATGAAAAAATTACAAATAATTTGGGTTTGTATGGGAGGTACCTTTCTCAGATTTTTCCTGGAATAAAGTAACCCAGTGCAGTAGATAGATACGTTTTATTGTCACTGCAATCACAAACATATTATTACACTCGTACATAATATAAAACAAAACTTAACAAATTAAAAAGAGCAAAAAAAGAATACAAAAACATATGTGTGTTGCAGTAGTACAAAAGGGCACAAAAAGTAGGTCTTATTAAGTCCTTATTATTCACAAAATCGTTAGAGCCATTTTTAAGGCAACGCATTAGAAACTTTGGTCGCAGGGATCTCGATTTTTCTCAGCGATTACAAAACATGTGAGAGTGATATTTTGTAAACTGATTCTTCATTTCAATGACTTCATTATGTCTGTTGGAGAAACACGATTCGTTAACTTTATAACAGAAGAAAAAATCAAAGAAACCTCTTTTAAAACAGAGATTTGCATTCTATAGGTAAACCAAACCGATTTAGTACCCCTAATTTTTTTTTAGTCCATTATTTTAAATACACAATTCAATATGCCAGTTAAATTTTTAAAATCAATTGTAGTTTGTAATTGAAACGAAAAAAACATTGAAAAAGTGAAAAAGTATCTTCTCTACTAGTTACACGTAAAGAAAAAGACAGAGACAACTGTTCTAAACAATGCCTCGTCTTGCAAAAATAAAAAAACAACCTGGATTTGTATGGGAGGTACCTTATTCCGATTTTTCTTGAAACAAAATCGAGTTTCATCAAAATCGTGAGAGTCATTTTTGAGTAAAAAATAACAAGTGATTTTTACTGTGGGGGCAAGTCTTAAAAATCAAGAAAGGGGAAAGTGAGTGAAATAACGTTCTCCCACACATCGACAAATATGTCACGGTCAATTTTTAACTACGAATATAAATTTGTAAACGCAAAAAAAATTTAATAAAAATACAAATTACCAATGTCCGGATTTTTCCTTTTACTTGTGCTGTGTGGCCTTGTTTCTTGCCAAATTTCATGTTTCTAAGACAACGGGAAATACCCTACCTACAGCTTAAGATTTACTTGAGAGTGTAAAAATATGCGGTATTATATAGCTGTATTTTTGATCACTTTGAATTAGAAGCTTGATCTTTTTACAGCTCTAATGGACCGTAGACCTATTTAATATTAATTTTAACTTGACACATCCACGAATTTGAGATAACAAATCACGATAAACACGTTAAAAAATCGATTTCAATCGCAACAACTAAGATCAATTTTGCTTTTTCTTATTTTCGTTAATTTTATAAGAAGTACTAAACCGATTACGATAAAATTTATATGGGAAAAAGTAGGAGATTATAGTCTATCAATTAAAAAACAAATCGGTTCACAATTGGCCAAGAAATCACGTAACATTCCCAAAATAACTACACGAATAAAATAAAAATTATAAGCCCGACTACATGAAAACTCTTAACTCTTCTTTTTGGCCAGTCGGGTAAAAATGTATTCTAATGTCAATGACGGGATCAAGACGAATCTGAAGACATATCGCACTCCAAAATCCATCAAGCCGTTAAGGTTACAGAACGTGCCAAAGGAATAAATATACATACAAACATACACTCGAAAAACATAACCCTCCTTCTGGCGAAGTCGGGTAAAAAACATTTATTTTAATAAAAAAATTAGTGCGTTTGAATGCAACTCACCTGATGGGATTTAAAAGTCTTTTTTTGAAGTCGGTTGAAAGAGAGTTGATTTGACAGACAGATAGACAGACGGGCAACAAAAAGATCCTAAAAAGGTACGGAGCCCTAAAAATTAGAGTTCCGTAGTCTTTAAAAAAAAGCAAGAGTATACTTAAAACATGTTGTATGCGAAACTATTCGATAAACTTTTTACAAATCCAACTGCACTGCACACCATCTTAAGTTTGTCGATCAGTCTCCTACAAGCCTGCTTAGCACTTAGCCGTGATACTTTCTTTTGTAAATTAATCATCATCAACATATCAGCAGAAGGAAGTCCATAGGCCTCCCCCAAGGATCTCCACGACGACCGGTTCTGCGCTGCCGGATCCAGCGGCATCCCGCGACCTTCACCAGGTCATCGGTCCACCGAGTGGGAGGCCTGCCTACACTACGCTTTCCGGTGCGTGGTCGCCACTCGAGAACTTAATGCCCCAACGGCCATATGTTCTACGAGTAATGTGCCCCGCCCACTGCCACTTAAGTTTAGCAATTCTGAGAGCTATGTCGGTTACTTTGGTTCTCCTACGGATCTCCTCGTTTCTGATTCGATCACGCAGAGAAACTTCGAGCATAGCACGCTCCATTGCCCTTTGGGTGACCTTGAGCCTTCTTATGAGGCCCATGGTAAGCGGCCATGTGTCAGTTCCGTATGTCATCACTGGCAACACACACTGGTCGAAGACCTTGGTCTTAAGACACTGCGGTATCTGGGACGTAAAGATATTGCGAAGCTTCCCGAACGCTGCCCGGCCGAGTTGGATTCGACGATTGATCTCTTTCTCGAAGTTGGACCTACCTAACTGGACCGTTTGTCCCAGGTACACATATTCGGCAACAACATCGAGTGTAGAGGCGCCAACCTTCTGTAAATTAATATTCCCTACTATTTTCAATACTTTTCAGAAATCCTTTTACTCTTTTCAGGGTTCCGTATACCTACGGGTGACCAACGGGACCCTATTACTAAGCCTCCACTGTCTGTCTGTCCGTCTGTCCGTCTGTCTGTCTGTCCGTCTGTCCGTCTGTCCGTCTGTCCGTCTGTCCGTCTGTCCGTCTGTCCGTCTGTCCGTCTGTCTGTCTGTCCGTCTGTCCGTCTGTCTGTCTGTCCGTCTGTCCGTCTGTCCGTCTGTCCGTCTGTCCGTCTGTCCGTCTGTCCGTCTGTCCGTCTGTCCGTCTGTCTGTCTGTCCGTCTGTCCGTCTGTCTGTCTGTCCGTCTGTCCGTCTGTCCGTCTGTCCGTCTGTCCGTCTGTCCGTCTGTCCGTCTGTCCGTCTGTCCGTCTGTCCGTCTGTCTGTCTGTCCGTCTGTCCGTCTGTCCGTCTGTCTGTCTGTCCGTCTGTCCGTCTGTCTGTCTGTCCGTCTGTCCGTCTGTCCGTCTGTCCGTCTGTCCGTCTGTCTGTCTGTCCGTCTGTCCGTCTGTCCGTCTGTCCGTCTGTCCGTCTGTCTGTCTGTCCGTCTGTCCGTCTGTCCGTCTGTCTGTCTGTCCGTCTGTCCGTCTGTCTGTCTGTCCGTCTGTCCGTCTGTCCGTCTGTCCGTCTGTCCGTCTGTCCGTCTGTCCGTCTGTCTGTCTGTCCGTCTGTCCGTCTGTCCGTCTGTCCGTCTGTCCGTCTGTCCGTCTGTCTGTCTGTCCGTCTGTCCGTCTGTCCGTCTGTCTGTCTGTCCGTCTGTCCGTCTGTCTGTCTGTCCGTCTGTCCGTCTGTCCGTCTGTCCGTCTGTCCGTCTGTCTGTCTGTCCGTCTGTCCGTCTGTCCGTCTGTCCGTCTGTCCGTCTGTCTGTCTGTCCGTCTGTCCGTCTGTCCGTCTGTCTGTCTGTCCGTCTGTCCGTCTGTCTGTCTGTCCGTCTGTCCGTCTGTCCGTCTGTCCGTCTGTCCGTCTGTCCGTCTGTCTGTCTGTCCGTCTGTCCGTCTGTCCGTCTGTCCGTCTGTCCGTCTGTCCGTCTGTCCGTCTGTCCGTCTGTCCGTCTGTCTGTCTGTCCGTCTGTCCGTCTGTCTGTCTGTCCGTCTGTCCGTCTGTCCGTCTGTCCGTCTGTCCGTCTGTCCGTCTGTCCGTCTGTCCGTCTGTCTGTCTGTCCGTCTGTCCGTCTGTCTGTCTGTCCGTCTGTCCGTCTGTCCGTCTGTCCGTCTGTCCGTCTGTCCGTCTGTCCGTCTGTCCGTCTGTCCGTCTGTCCGTCTGTCTGTCTGTCCGTCTGTCCGTCTGTCCGTCTGTCTGTCTGTCCGTCTGTCCGTCTGTCTGTCTGTCCGTCTGTCCGTCTGTCCGTCTGTCCGTCTGTCCGTCTGTCTGTCTGTCCGTCTGTCCGTCTGTCCGTCTGTCCGTCTGTCCGTCTGTCTGTCTGTCCGTCTGTCCGTCTGTCCGTCTGTCTGTCTGTCCGTCTGTCCGTCTGTCTGTCTGTCCGTCTGTCCGTCTGTCCGTCTGTCCGTCTGTCCGTCTGTCCGTCTGTCCGTCTGTCTGTCTGTCCGTCTGTCCGTCTGTCCGTCTGTCTGTCTGTCCGTCTGTCCGTCTGTCCGTCTGTCTGTCTGTCCGTCTGTCCGTCTGTCTGTCTGTCCGTCTGTCCGTCTGTCCGTCTGTCCGTCTGTCCGTCTGTCTGTCTGTCCGTCTGTCCGTCTGTCCGTCTGTCCGTCTGTCCGTCTGTCCGTCTGTCCGTCTGTCCGTCTGTCTGTCTGTCCGTCTGTCCGTCTGTCTGTCTGTCCGTCTGTCCGTCTGTCCGTCTGTCCGTCTGTCCGTCTGTCTGTCTGTCCGTCTGTCCGTCTGTCCGTCTGTCCGTCTGTCCGTCTGTCCGTCTGTCCGTCTGTCTGTCTGTCCGTCTGTCCGTCTGTCCGTCTGTCTGTCTGTCCGTCTGTCCGTCTGTCCGTCTGTCTGTCTGTCCGTCTGTCCGTCTGTCTGTCTGTCCGTCTGTCCGTCTGTCCGTCTGTCCGTCTGTCCGTCTGTCTGTCTGTCCGTCTGTCCGTCTGTCCGTCTGTCCGTCTGTCCGTCTGTCCGTCTGTCCGTCTGTCCGTCTGTCTGTCTGTCCGTCTGTCCGTCTGTCTGTCTGTCCGTCTGTCCGTCTGTCCGTCTGTCCGTCTGTCCGTCTGTCTGTCTGTCCGTCTGTCCGTCTGTCCGTCTGTCCGTCTGTCCGTCTGTCCGTCTGTCCGTCTGTCCGTCTGTCTGTCTGTCCGTCTGTCCGTCTGTCTGTCTGTCCGTCTGTCCGTCTGTCCGTCCGTCTATCAGCAGGCTGTATTTCAAGAACCGTAATAGGAAGACAGTTGAAATTTTTACGTAATGTGTATTTCTGTTGCCGCTATAACAACAAATACATAAAAAAATTAATAAGTGAAAAATAATGGGTCTCCATACAAAAAACGTTTTCTTATAGGTCTTTAGAAGTATATTTGATTTAGCTCTATCCTAAAATCTTTAATACATACAAGCGTGAAACTTGATATGAATATACTACTAATACTTAAGTAAAACAACATATAATAAAAATCGGCTAAGAGTGAGTCGTACTCCCGCTAAGGTGTCCGAACTGAATTACAAAAAAGCATATTTTTGTCGCTCGTGTTGATTTCTTTTGCTTGTAATGTAAATAGGTATAATTGTCATTATACCACAGATAAGATACTATTTACTTCGATTATACTATGTAGTTGTGTGGAGAGGTATGGTGGTACAAAACCTTCGGAGTGCTAGTCCGACTCTCACTTGGCCGGTTTTTTACACATTAAAATCCATGTGTTTATAATATATATATATATATATATATATATATATATATATATATATATATACTAGCTTTTGCCCGCGGCTTTGCCCGCGTGGACATAGCTTTTATGACTCTTTTCGAGAGTGAGTGGTGCGCGAGCCGCAATCAGCTCGCAAGCGTGGACATGAGTTTTCTCCAGGTACCTCAGTAACTGTATTGGGCTATTCGGATTAGCAGTCTTTGTCACTTCCCACCCCCTCTACAAATTCTTTACAAAAAATCACTTTAATCCGTTGCTCCGTTGCGACGCCACCGACGTGCGCGTGCGTAGAAAACAGTTGTCCCCAGATCCTTCGGGAACTGTGTCAGGATATACTTATTAGTAAATTAAATCATATTCCACCTCATCTCTGTGTTAAAAATCACACCAATCTATTTTTTCGTTGCAATTTTAAATAACTTAACGAACAAAGAGTATTGTGTTAGTTTCCTCAGGAACTGCATCGGGCTATGATAAATTCCAGAGATAAAAAGTAGACTATTTCATTTCCAGTGATACAGGCTATCTGCATGCCAGATTTCTTCAAGATTGGTAGAGGTGTTGAAGTGCGAATAGATAACAAACAAACAAACACATTTTTACATTTATAATATTAAGTAAGGATTTCTAAATCTTAAATAACATATAGAGCGTCGGTGGCGTAACTATTAGGGCCACTACCTCCTGTCCGGAAGGCCGTGGTTCGAATCCTGCCACTTACCAATATCTATACGAATATCGATTTCATATTTTTAGGAAATGTACGTTTTTCCAACGCTCTTACGGTGAGAAAAACATCGTGAGGAAACCTGCACACGCCTGCGAAGAAACTTGAAGCTTATGTGTGAAGTCATTCAACTCGCAATGGGCCCCCGTGATCATCTAAGGCCTGATCGCCCTAACTCAGGGCAGGTCGAGCCCCTTGGTGGGGACGTATATAAACTGATATGATGGAATAACACATATACCTATATTATCAAAAAACTAATTCAAATCATTATATCAATCTAGTAATAAAATTTCCTAAAAATATTAATATGGGTCAAACTTGAGTCGTATCAGCTCTAAAGGAGCCCATAGCGCACTTCTCGTTGCCACGCTGGATGGCAATAGACAATCTTAGCAGCAGATAGGACCCGGAGCGACATCTCCTCTCTCGAAGGTGACGGCCAATCTCCTTAATGAAGGCAAAGGCCTTTGAGGGTTCAGCAGCCGGTTGTCTCACAGACCAGCGGCACAAAGCAGTAATTTGCCTCCAAGGCTGAGTACTTCTTATGCTTCTTTCTCGCCGCAAATTGAGCAGCAGTACCGTACTGGTGAGGTGTGAGGCAGAAAAAGTGGTGTCCCAAAGCAGGCACGTTCCTCTCTGCCATAGCACCTGTTTAAATCCTCCGGCCTTTTGCCATCAGATCGAATAAAGCTGCAGCCACCGGCATCAAAAATGGAATATTCCATCTGGCCGAGAGCAGTGCCCTCCGAGTGAAGTCATTAAGGAATTGGTGACGTAGGAATCTTCACAAACAACGACCGCAACTCAGTGCGTGATGGCCACCGTGGACCCGCAAATACATTGATGAGGTTCACAGATATTGATATTGCGGGCGGAGAACAACTGCCACACGCAAATATAGTCGCCGTCAGAAGAGTTCCCGTATCTGTGCCTCCTGTTAAAAGATGCTAAACTCGATTTATGTGTTTTTAATTTTTTTACACGATTGGAATCTGTAAAAAAAATCCTATCTGTTCGTCTATGAAACACATCGCTACGTGCCATAGTTCCAGAGTTAGAGTTGTGTAAAGTAGCGTATTCTGAAAAATACACAAAAGAAATCCACTCAAAAGTATGAAATATTATTTTAATGTTTAAACACAACTTAAGCGCGTTCAGTGCAGTGCAGTGCCATCTATTGACATTTTGCTACTATGATTATAATGTGTGGTATGTGTAGCTTATATGTGGAAAAAGTACTCTATATTTATTATTGTAAGTATCGATAGATAATTTCCCACGGGACCTCTTTAGTTTTCCGGGATAAAGAATATCCGGCTATACAATGATGGTCAAAACACCCCATCCCAATGTAAAGGTTTCATATTGTTACGTTGAGCCATTCTAAAGATACAATTTTTTGCATTCCTGCAGGAACCCTTAATTTTTTTGGGATTCACAATGTCCCAGTTTTAGTTCGCGATAACGGTATCAACGTGTAAAATTTGATTGTAATAGGTCAAGCCACATTTGCGTGGTGAGCCATTCTATAAATGAATACTTTTGATTTTCCCACGGGAACTCTTGAATTTTCCGGGATAAAAAGTATCCTATATGTTAACCCGGGCTATAAGGAACCACCATACAAAATTTCATCAAAATCGGCCTGGTAGTTTTTGCGTGATGCGCGAACATACAGACAGACAGACAGACAGACAGACAGACAGACAGACAAAAATTCCAAAAGTTGTTGTTTTGGCCTCTGTATCGTTAGTAATGTCCACCACAGTTATTATTTTCCAAAAATATTTAATGTACAGACACGGCCCCGTTACAGTTTTATTATATTATAGATAATATAATATAATAATCTTTATTTCAGGTTAAAACCCATAAGGTCAATAAATAGTCACATTATACATTAATAGTTTACAAAATCATTGAAACAGCAAATTATTTCTTATTGGCACTCTGGTGTAACGATAACCAGTGTGTCAGGAAACCATTGCCGAAAAGGTCCGTGCTCACCACACGCAGTAGTTCGTTACTTGAGTCACGTATTCGCTTCCAAAAAAGGGCCGCCCTACTCCTCATAATGGCGAAAAAATCCGGGACCCTGGCCTCAGCGAACATGCCCGACGCACTGCACCAGCGTGGCAGCTTCATCATGATGCGAAACGCATCATTATACTGTACTCGAAGGGTGGAGTAAATTTTCCTTGAATACTTGATCCATAATGGACAAGTATAAAAACATTGACAAAATGCCTTAAACAGGGTTACTTTAGCATCCTTTGAGCACTTTGCAAAACGACGCGCGAGCATGTTACACCGAACAGCCAGGGCCCGACGCTCCCGCTCGATATCTAGGTCGTCTGACATATTTTCAGTAAGGATATGTCCCAAGTAACGAAACTGATCGACCATCTGAACCAATGAGCCATCCAAATGGACTGGAGGAACCCTATCCGGACCTGCACCTGCACGAAAAACCACTAGTTCGGTCTTTTTGGCATTATATTTCATGCCGTTTTTTGCGGCAAACTTTTCGCAAACATCCAGTAACTTTTTTAAGCCACTGATCGAGGGGCTAAGAAGCACCATATCATCCGCATAACTTATATTATTGAAACATACACTGTTTATATGACAACCGATTTTGGTTCTTCTCAGCTCCTCGATCAGGTCATTCACGTACAGGTTAAACAGGTCCGGAGAGGTGATCCCACCCTGACGTACGCCGCACTCTAGTCTATAGTCACTAGAGTGTGCGTCGCCCCATCGCACACAATTTATTTGGTTCTCGTACCAGTACCTCATCAGCTCTACGATATGATCAGGTATGTTCGACGCCCTCATTCGTCTCCAGAGGATTTTATAGTTTACGAGATCGAACGCGCGACTCAAGTCAAGAAAACACGCATAGACAGACGTGTCTCGCGCTTTATAGTAATTGATGGCATGCTTTACGCAGAGTATCGCAGAATCTGTTGAGACACCAGCACGAAAACCAAACTGCGCTTGACTAATACTTACATTTCTCATTAACTCGGGCTGTAGCAGCCTTTCTAAAATCTTTCCGGCAACGGTTCCCAAGGATACTGGTCTATAATTATTCATATTGGACAAATCACCGGTCTTGTTCTTAGTCACCGGGACTACAATCGTTTTCATTAATGCCTTAGGTAAGTAACTAAATTTAATGCAGTTATTGAAAAGATTACTCAAAGCAATAAATATTTGATCACTGGCGTAGAGAACGTGCTCAATGCTGAGGCCATCATGGCCCGGCGACTTTCCCCGCTGCATCGTCCTTACAACCTGTTCCACCGCAGATGGAGTAAACTGTATAGGTTCACCGGCCGGTTCCGGGTCTTGTGGCCCAGCACTGAGCTCGTCCTCCACGGCCCGCGGTTCAACCTTGAAATGTCTTGCGAACTCGTTCGCAATCGACTCGGGTTCGCAGACGTTATTGACACTACTTGGCAAGTTGAGTTTATAGTTCAAAGACTTTGTAGATTTCCAAAATCTGCCAAAATCTTTCTTAGCGTGCTGATTGGCTATAACGTCCATTTTAATGTTTTCTTCATTCTCTTGGCACCACCTAAGTTTATTTCTAAATATTTTACGACTAGAACACATATTATTGTAAATTACGCCTGAAGTAGGTTTACCGCTAACTATCCAACATTTAAAATACAACCTAGCGTCGTCGTGCCATTTTTTTACATGGAAGTTCCAACCGGTGATTTGTCTTTTTTTAATATTTACACCACGACGCGAGGAACTAAGTATTGAACCAGTTTGTAAAATTTCAATAATATTTGAGTAAAAGCAATCTAATTCCTTATGAATAAAATCATTTGTCTTATCACACCAATTATCACAGATTGAGTTAGAGTTTAAAAGTTTTAACTTCTGAAGACAGAACATACCATAGGTCTTGATTTGTTCCTGGTCTCTTTGTTGACCCCAAAATATCTTATTAACGTTACAACTTCTATTAATTACTTTACTACTCACAGTTTGCAAGTTACACTCCATAAAGAGGGCAAAGTGGTCCGACCATAACACATCATGATCGACAGATACACTAAGCACAGTATCACTCACAGCTTCGGTGGTGACCACGTGATCCAGCCAGCGCTTGCACCCGTGCGCTTCACTAATGTAGGTGAAACAACCTGAATCAATGCCTAAAAAGTCTATGTCAGCACAGGTCCACTTCTGCTCAGTGCAGAACGATAACAACTCTAGACCAAACCTCGCTTGGGGATGGGCATTGTAATCACCCAACATGTAGACAGCTTCCACCCCGCGCTCCTCGATGATAGCATTCATATCTGCCAGCACACTCGTAAATTCGGTCAAATTATCCTCTACATCGACCGGCATATAGACATTGAAGACTATAAATTGTCGACTCTCAAGCTCAATTTGAATAGCCGCCAATCTATTGGAAGTGCAGTTTATTATAAATACATTGCGGAATGCAGATTTTCGCCATAGCAGTGCTAGCCCACCATACGGCCGCCCACGTAGGATTCCCGCCGAACTATCTACTGACGTCTTCGCGAAAGACCCAAAACTGTCATCGATCTCCTGTACTAGTCCCAAATCGTGCTGTAGAAGCCACGTCTCTTGTAGCGCAATTATATCAACCTTATGACACAATGAACGTACATATTCCAGTGAACGTTTAATTGATTTACAATTAAACGTCACCATGGTGATATTCATAAAGTTTATAGATGTCAACGGTTTGTATAACCATACTAAATTTCAGATTTAGAGCTATAATATGGTCTTTGTGTAAAACGGCTGTGACATACCGATGGACAATTAGACAGGCGGACAGACGGACATGCTGAAATTGAAATTGGATTCCTAGTGTGATTACGGAACGGTAAAAGTCAAAATGTTCGTATGTTCAAAATTTCAAAAAGCTTTTCACGGACTGATTTGAAAGTTTGTGCAGTTGAGGGCTCGCTAGGGGAGGTATTTGGCAAAAAAGGTACAACGCTAGCGAAGCCGCGGGCGGAGAGCTAGTTTAAAATAATAAAACAAGTTGTTTTGATACTGTACTCGTTTATTTACAGTATAAATACGACAAGAAAATTGATAGTATCTTAGTCTAAATATTTAAGTAGGTATTAGCAATATGCATCTCTTTTTGGTCACCATAGCTAGCATTATTGTCACATGTTTTGATACACATTAATTAAATTCACAGTAATATTTTTCTTCCAGAACCTTATAACTAAAGTGAAATCAACCATTGATTTATTATTATGATATTGATTAGATATGTACGTGTTGATAATATATTTTTTTATTATTTGTCAGACACAGCTAATCTATAAGGTTTCACCCGATCTCACTTCTCAGTGACGTCATGGTATTTAACGGGAATAATTTTTTTCCCAAATTGTTCCATATTATTAATAACATTAGATATTCTAGGGAACAAAAAGGAAAATGACACTTGCTGACCGATGACGTCATGTACAATAGAAAAAATGGAAACGTTTCTTTCTAGTCAAAAAGAGACTTTCGTAAATAAGAACATTTTTCGGAATATTATATGAAAAAGATTCTTTAAAACTTTATACATACTAGGAGTTGTAAAAAGTATTAAAAACTTTTTTATGTAAAATCTCTGTCAAATATGTTGCAAAAATAGTTAACATTAACTATTAAGTGTAAACTTATGATATCGTTGACTTAACTATTAATAATTAGATTTGCGATTGACAACATTTATTTTATTTTTTTATAAGATAGAATATTTTCAAATACTTTAATCATAATTGTTCATTAACTGGCCAAAGTCGATTTACAAAAACGAGATCACATAAAGTCGATATAACAGACTATTATATATTAATTAATCTTAATTTTAACTAGAATTACAAATACAGTTATTAAATTTAACAACATTTAACATCGATACAAGAGTTATTATCTTTTTTTCGTATTTTATTGTCATAATATCTCTAACGGTTATAATGTTCCCCTTGTTCTAAAACTTATGATAGTAAATGTAACGTTACATTCATGTCTAAGGTAGCCGTTCGTCATTGGAGTAGGTACTGTAGAGTGTAGATACGTAATACTTTCGCCTTTCTGCGATTGAAGTAAAAAAAATTAAAATGTGATTTAAAAATCTCTTGTTTAGATTAAGATTATTTTTTTTTATTCATAATTGGTAATTGATACAATTCATATTATTTTAAAAAAGCTATTTTATGTTGTTTTTGATTTGCTTACATGAAACCGGTGCGAAGTGCGAAGAAGAGATTTAAGAGGGCGTATAAAGCAAAATGTTTGTCCTCCTCGCTCTCGCGCGCTTTTAATGCAGTTTTTATTGAATTAGTCGAAAAAGGAAAACTTAATACATAAAAAGGAAGGAGTAAACCTTCGAGTATATTTTTTTTTAAGTCTCATATTTGTGAGTTGTTGAGTACACAATTGACATTAGTGTAATTTTTCAGGTAACTACGCGATACATTTGTATGGAGCAAATTATGAACAATCGCGTTTATGGACAGAGTCATCTTGAGTTTTTTTTTATTTAAAGGTTATGGATGATTCTCATAAACCATTTCAAAAATGTGAATTTTGCTTCATACCCCCACTTAACACTAACTGCTGACTACGATCACGTAGACGGCGCGTAGTACGTACTAGCGTTTTCCCATATTTTAGCCGAAACCCGTAATACACACAAGCGTGAGTACACGATGGTCTGCAGGTCAGCAGTTAACTCAAAGTCCATTACTAGCAGCGGTGAGCCCAGGGTTCCTGCTGAGCAACTTGACGTCACCCAGCGGACACTGGCATAGCTACTGATTCTTCTGCCGGCTCGGCAGGCTGCTGTTAGGGTACGCCTTCCTCAACAGAATGTTGTCCACGGCCGGAATCAACAGGTATCTCTTCCCGGACCTGTAGTACGGCACCTTGAGGGAGCGAAAGTAAAAGAACTTGGGGATCTCCTTGGTGTTTGATTGCCAGCGGTTCTTAGAGAGGGCGTCGATGTGGTTGGGGGCGGGGATGGGTGGCGTGGGTGCGTGGGGCGCGGTGGGGTCGGGCACGTCGTTGTTCAGCGGTCGGTGGAGGATCCGCCCGGTCGGGTGCGAGTGAGGAGATACTGCCGGCGGCGGTAGGTCGGCGTCGTCCCGATCGCCTGCTGGCTCAGCTTGGGAACCAACGAAATATTGCCTGCGGACAGATCGTTAAGGTAGCTATATACAACACATAACTCGTAGAACAGATGACCGATGGGGCAGTAAAGTTCTCGAGTGGCGACCGCGCACCGGAAAACGTAGCGTAAGCAGGCCTCCCACGCGGTGGAACGACGGCCTGGTGAAAATCGCGTCTGCCGATGGATGCGGGCAGCGCAGGACTGTTCGTCATGGAAATCCTTGGGGGAGGCCTTTGTCCAGCTGTGGACGATTTTCGGCTGATATGATGATGATGATGAACTGTACAACAAGGTA
Organism: Coleophora flavipennella; assembly: GCA_947284805.1. Lineage (NCBI taxonomy): Eukaryota > Metazoa > Arthropoda > Insecta > Lepidoptera > Coleophoridae > Coleophora > Coleophora flavipennella. The sequence goes on from OX369268.1 coordinate 1,031,019, forward strand.
AACTGGGATGTGGGATGCCACTGGATGTGGCCAGCGCAGGACCGATCGTCGTGCCTTTGTCCAGCAGTGGACGTCTTGCGGCTGATACGATGAAGGCAAACAAACGTCCATTAAATTTAAAGTTTAAGTGTCTCCAAATGTATGATTTTGACTTCTCATTATAGTTTAACAGCGGATTAAAATGCTAACGATCGATCGTTCCTGCAACTGCCACGTAGCGCGTATGTAAAGCGTAGCAGCATTGTTACCGACTTCAAAAAGGAGGAGGTATTAAGTTCGACTGTATTTTTTTTTTATGTATGTTCACCGATTTTTCCGTCAATTGTGGACCGATTTTCAAAATTCTTTTTTCATTCGAAAGAGTTTACTCCCGAGGGGGTCCTATTGTCATCAAGTCAGGATCTGATGATGGGATCCCAGGGAAATCGAGGGCAACCCTTCAAAATTAATAAAAATTTGAATTTTAAAGGCACTAATTACGAGATTCATATGTTTTCTAAAGCTATTAATATACTTGCGTCTGTAAGTCATATTCTTGTGTTCATAAGCTGATGTAGGAAGGTACAACTCCTTAACGGTTAGGAGTTGCAGGAAAATTCTTTTGAATGTTATACATAGATATATACGTAGGTATGCATAGACCGATAGTTGTATTCCTTCAGGTTATTCAGATGAGAATTAACTAAACCTACACACGCTTGAGGAGAATCTCGCAGGTTGTGTGTGAAGTCGACCAACCCGCACTGGGCCCACGTGTTCGACTAAGGCCTGATCGCCCTAATTCAGGGTAGGGTCGAACCCCTCGGTGGGGACGTATATCATCTGATATGATGATGATGATGATGAAATTTTCCAGGTGTTCCCGGTTTGCAGCGGAAACTCAACAACACATTGGGTGCGCTAGGTGGACTTCAAGACCACATATTCAGGTTTAGTGAGCAGGCAAGGTGTAGCAGGCACCTATTTTTAAAAATCATTTCCCTTCGCAACAAAATACGATAGACACGATATTCAATATCCAGGAAACTCAAAGGAAAATGAAGCACAGACATTATTATAGAGAGAGTAATAATAAAGTTTCATATCGTTCGCTCCCGACCCCGGTAGCGGCAGGTAGCGGCAGGTAGCGGCCGCGGCTTCCGTAGCGGGAAGTTCGAAAAGCTACCCACACTATCACCACACCCCGGACACTGCATACAACGGTCGTGAAATGACATTTCAAAAAACAAATGACGGAGAAAACAAAATTACGGCGAAATCCTATACCTTCGAGAACCAAACTATAACCAATCTGTATCAATCTGGGTGACGAGGGGGTGAACGTTACCTAAAGGACAATGGATCGAGCTATGCTCGGAGTTTCCCTACGCGATCGAATCAGAAATAAGCAGATCCGTCGGAGAACCAATGTAACCGACATAGCTCACAGAATCGCTAAACTCAAGTGGCAGTGGGCAGGGCACATAGGTCGTAGAGCAGATCTCTGTATCAATCTTGGTGACGAGGGGGTGAGGTCGAACCTAGAGAGCGCCAGGGAGTTTGCTATCATGAAGAAATTACACCTACCGTCTACTATACATTCATCATCATCATATCAGCCGAATTACGTCTACTGCTGGACAAAGGCCTTCCCGAAGGGTTTTACCAGCTCGTCGGTCCACCAAGTGGGAAGCCTCCCTACGCTGTATCCTCCCTTCCAGGGCGACCAGAGCGCGCTTCATTTTGAACGTTAAAATTTCCAGACCGGAAAGCCTTAACCAAGTTTGTGCTATTGACTGATACTCATTAAGTCAGTAAACAGCACAAATTTTAATAATAATATTAATTTTTATAATAATAATAAATTTATTTCAACCAAAAGGACATTTACAACACATTTACAGTGATCGGTTACATTCTATGATTGTTGTAATTAATTTCAAATGTATACAACCTTCAACCCATTCAAAGTAATGATTTACTTGTGTTATGGGTAATCCCCGCTAATATATGTATAATAAAATAAAAATATGGGTAATGGGTCTTCCCCGCTGGATAAAACATAGTAATTTTGATAAAGGACTACCGGTACATAAATAAAAGATGTCATTACAGCTCATATACGTCCCCACCGAGGGGCTCGAGCCTACCCTGAATCAGGGCGATTAGGCCTTAGTCGACCACGCGGGCCCAGTGCGGGTTGGTCGACTTCACACACAACCTTCGAATTTCTTCGCAGGCGTGTGCAGGTTTCCTCACGATGTTTTCCTTCACCGTTAAAGCAATCGGTAAGTATGTACGTAAGTTTTTGAAAAACTCATTGGTACATTGGCCGTCCAGATTTGAGCAAAAAAAATAAAAGATAATAACTAGAAAATTACAACACAAAATTAGGAATTTTATTCGTAACCTGTGTTGCATTTTTACTTTTTTTTTATTAAATTTCAAAATTTACCGAATTTCTTCATTTGCTTTCACTCATTTTTGTAGACAGAACAGACAATTGATAAATGGCAGGTATTTTTTTATTATTTTTGTAAACATTTTGCATTTTCAATTTTATTATTACCAGCCGGGTACAAATAATACAAGCAAAGAGATTTGGTTACATTTTGTTTCAATTTTTTTCCCGACCTATTTTATGTAAATATTTGTGATCTAAAAATTTCATATTTTCATACTTATGAAAAAATATTCATCAATTTATTCGACAAATATATCCACGAATAGAATTTATATTAAAGCTTAATCGAATGGAAAAAGATAGGTATGATATTCAGCTCACAGAGACATACTTAGTTGGGGTGCGTATTATATTTAAAAACTTGAGGGTGCGTGGGGTTTTTGTTATTTACAAACTTGTCCTGGCCATTACAAAGACAACCAAAAAAAAATAAATCGGCCGAGCCATTTTCGAGTTTTTGTGAGACTATTTATTTAATTAATTAAATTAATTGCGTTGGGGATTCTTGGTAAGCCCGCTTTTATCTTCGGCAACATTGTCACTTACCACCAGGTGAGATGTTGTCAAGGGTTTACCAATATTGAATAAAAAAAAAATAAAAAAAAATATACACACAGGCGACAGGCGTTGTCCTGCCTGAATCATAAAATTGAAAAACATCTTTAGAAAAATTCTAATGTCACCTACCGGGTCCAATTGTGAATCAAAAACCATCGAAGGACCCACTCATACACACAGAAAATTTCATCAAAATCAGTCCAGCCGTTTAGGAGAAGTTCAGTGACATACACACATACAGAACAATCCTTACTAATCCTTTCTTATATTTTAAACATGAAAATGTGTGGGTTTGTTTGTTTGTTACCGTTTAACGCTTCAACACCTCGAGCAATCTTGATGAAATTTTGCATGCAGGTAGCCTGTGTCACTGGGTAGGACATAGGCTACTTTTTATCCCATGAAATAGCATAGTTCGATGCAGTTCCTGGAGGAATGGAAAAATACTCTTTTTTGTTTTTTTTTCAAATGGCATCGGAACAATGGATTGTTCTGATTTTTGCACAGAGATAGTTGACATGGTTCCCGAGGAATCTGGTGAAAACTTATTTCCACACTCGCGCACGTCGGCGTCGCAACGGAGCAACGAATTGAAGTGCTTTTTGGTAATGAATTGATTGAGAGGCTGAGAAGTGACATAGACTGCTAATCAGAATAGCCCGACATAGTTCCTGAGGGATCTGAAGGAAACTTATGTCCACGTTCGCTAGCCGCTTGCGGCTCGCGCACCACTCACCCTCAAAGACAGTCATAAAAACGATGTCAATGCGGGAGAAGCCGTGGGCAAAAGCTAGTTATAAATATATTATAAAGATACAGATAACTCACCTAATTCCGAAATTCTCGTCAGGGGAATGCTTCCTGTAAAGTAAAAATGTAATTAAGGGGCTGGTAGTTTGCATGTTCTAGAATCTATGGACCACGTAAATCGATGCAAATCTAATCCACATAGGTACAAAAACATTTAAGTATTATTAGAGATCCATGACCTCCTTACTTAAAAAATCTCAATTATAAGGGTTATACATAGTAATAAGGGTTTGTCTACAATGATAGACGACGATGGGTGCACTAACAGATCATGCTCCTTACGGATCATAAACCTACATTAAATTCTACGCGAGGTCCTAGTTTAAAAGCGCTGAAACTTACCAACTATTAAACTAAACATTTCGACACCGATGAACATTAATCCGCAATGACCTGTAACATTTCCTGACTAGGCAGCAAGAGGAGCGCCCTTCCGGACTTCGATCTACTAATAGTTCTAGAATCTATTGAACACGAAAATCGGTGCAAATCTAATCCACTTAGGTACAATGTACATGCGACAAAACATCTAAGTATAAGAGATCTATCACCTCCTTCCTTAAATCATCTCAATAACAAGGGTTGTACATAGTAATAAGGGTTTGTCTACAATGATAGACGACGATGGGTGCACTAACAGATCATGCTCCTAACAGATCATAAACCTAAATTAAATTCTACGCGAGGTCCTAGTTTAAAAGCGCTAAAACCACATAGACGAACCATCTATCAAACTAAACATTTCGACACCGATGAACATTAGGTAGTCCGTAATGACCTGTACATTTCCTGAGTGGGCAGCAAGAGGCGCGCCCTCCCGGAGCGACTGTAACGCCCGCCAGAGAATCTAAAAGAAGGCAGTAAACCTAACCGGGCAAGCGAGCCTATGTGCCGCTTCTCAAAGTTATCGCGCACTTCACTATCGTCATCTGGAACAGAAGTTGAAAGAGCATTATACAAGTTCAAGGACCAGTATTTAGAAATAAGACATTTTCCACTTACCAACAGATCTCTTGTCTTCGTCAATGTCGCTGTTTTCCTGGTCATTAATGTCATTCTTCTCGATTACATCCGGAAACGATAAGATGTATCTCTTGGTCCTGGCCGTCGGCTCCGCGTAAGACGCTCGGTAGAGCCCATGCACAGGCATGCCCCCAGCGCCCCTCTTCAGGCTCCAGTTATCGTACATCTCATTTCGGTAGTTGTCGTACAGTTCGTCAACGCCTCGCTTGTAAACTTGGGACAGAGGAGGAAACATGTCCGGATTAATAGATTGTTGTAGATCATAAAGCTCATTGTAGTCAAAGGGGCCGTCGATTTCTGATAGCGGCGGGATGGGGTTTTGGTAGAACGGATAGAAATATTCATCACCAGTGACGATATCGTCTTTTTTGTGAAGCAGCCCATTTCGGGCCAGTGCTTGGATGTTCCTTTTCTCGTTTTGCTGCTGGCCGTTTTGGCCGCGGCCCGGGCGGCCACCATCTCTGGCCAATGCCTGAACATTTCTCTTAATTTCCGGATAACTTCTCATCCTTGCAATATAAGCTACGTTCCTTTTCTCGTGGGCTTCATCGTCTTGTTCCTGCTTATCAGTTTCGTCGTATGGCGATCTGAAGGTTGGTAACTGTCCGTTCTTTGCAAGGGTTGATATGCTTCTCTTGAGGCCGCTGTGTGGCATTTTTATGTAGCCGTCTCTGGCTAAAGCAGCTATGTTTCGTCTTGGGAACGTAGGCCATTGAATTGAGACATCAGCCGGGAGACTCGCCGCCTGTCAATAAAAATTATACAATTCTATGTGTTAGGTACTTGGATGCATACTTGGGAGCGATGGCCGACTCTCGCGTTATACTCGTGACCAGGTGCTGCCCGTGTAAACTGGCCTACGCGTACTCTTATCAAAGGCATTAATGACATTCAATGATTTTTATGTATAACTTTTCGTGTCATATTGTTTTCAGGTTCTAATGACATAATCTGGTTTATTTCAAGGATTGAATTTTGACGTTATTGCCTAATGATTGTTTATTTCTTGATTTTTCACAAATGACAATATGTTATTATTACATTATGACTATCAGAAAGAGTGTAAGGGGTTTGAAAGTTATTGGCATACTCAGGATTCGCCATTTTGTTTTTTTTTTTCAAAATGGCATCGCACAATCTAACCTGTGTTTTTGGATAGAGGATCTATAGATGAACAAAAAATGTCATACAACATTTTGGCCTAAAGTGTCACGTTTCTGAGATAATATAGAAGTTAAAAATAATCAAAAATTACTATGGAATATAAACATTCAATTATCTCCGTAACGTGATGTTTTAGGACACTATGTTACATTACATTTTTTGTTTGTCTGTATGTCCCCTATCCAAATATATAGGTCTCAATGTGCGACGTCATTTTTAAAAAAAAATATGGCGGACTCCTGTATGCCAGTCTCCATACAAAAATTTTCAAACCCCTTTGCACCTTTGAATAAATACCTTGAATCTTGAGTTTTCAAGAGTATGACATTCTTACCTTCTCGACGTAGAATATCAAAGCGACGGCCATGAGCATCATCAGGCACCCACCGCTACGTCTGCTACTGTTAGTCCGCGTTGAATGCCTCATCTACATAGAACAAGATATTCCTTTATTATTTTAATGAACTACAAAGCACTAGGTACAACTTTAAGGACAAACCTTAGTAAAATAACGTATTTTAACTGAAAATTCATTTCGGATAGGTCAACATACTTTGAATTATCCGCCTCTGCTTAAGTAAACAAACGAGCTGGTAGATCTGGCACAACAATCCACTCTGTACGAGTATTTGTTCAACGTTTCATCCCAAGTGTAGGTAAGAAGTTAAATTATTTTGTGGGTAGCTGTTGTTTGAACAAGTATTTATTAGGGTTCCGTACCAGGCAACGGGACCCTATTACCAAAGTATATATATTAGTACTGGTAACTAAGGCTTCGCTTTCGGTCTGTCTGTCAGTCCGCCGTTCAACTGTCTGTCTGTCCGAGAGCTAAAAGGCTTTATCTTCGGAACCGTAATATACAGCTGGCTGAAATTTTCACAGAATATGTGTTATGATAGGGATTGACCAACAAGTCCTTACTAATAAATGTGAAAATGTGTTTGTTTGTCACCTTACAACCTTAACCAATCTTGATAAAATTTGGCATGCAGGTAGCATTTGTCACGGGGAAGGACATAGGCTACTTTTTATCCCGTGAAAATAGCATAGTCCGATGCAGTTCCTGAGGGAAATAAAAATATACTCTTTTTTTGGTTAGTTTCTTTAACATTGCAACGAAACAATGAATTGCTGTGATTTTATGCACAGAGAGGGCTGACGGAGTGGGAAATAACATAATTTACTAATTAGCTGACATGGTTCCCGAGGGATCTGGGGAAAACTCATTTCCGCGAAGTGGTTTTTTGTATAGAATCGGTTGAGAGGGTGGAAAGTGACATAGACTTCGCATCAAAATAGCCCGATATCGTCCCCGAGGGATCTGAGGAAAACTCATGTCCGCGCTTGCGCGGCTCGCGTACAGCTCACCCTAAAATACAGTCATAAAAACGATGTCTACGCGAGCGAAGCCGTGGGCAAAAGCTAGTAATGAATAAACTAAAAAAGTGAAATCTAATGCGAGTCCTTCCGGCCGTTCTATCTAACCGATTTTTTTTTTAAATGAAAAGTATTGATACACAGATTTGTCATAAGGCATTGGAAATCTCCCCCGCGAGCCGCTAGCAGCACGCGCACCGTAATACAAGTACGTCCGGCCATTCTATCCATCCGATTTTTTTTTTTATAAACGTTATGATACACAGATCGGTCATAATAAAATTGGAAGTCACCTAACTTACACCCTTGTCATTGATATTAATTAAAAATATAAAATCTAATCCAAATCCGTCCGTCCGGCCATTCTATCCAACCGATTTGCTCAGTTTTATTTTTAAACAAGACCTTGGTCTTAAGACACTGCGGTATTTGGGACGTAAAGATATTGCGAAGCTTCCCGAACGCTGCCCAGCCGAGTTGGAGACCTCGAGTGGCGACCACGCACCGGAAAACGTAGTGTAGGCAGGCCTCCCACTCGGTGGACCGATGATCTAGTGAAGGTCGCGGGAAGCCGCTGGATGCGGGCAGCGCAGAACCGGTCTTCGTGGAAATCCTTGTGGGAGGCCTATGTCCAGCACTGGACGTCCTTCGGCTGATATGATGGTTTTTAATTAAAAGGCACAAATTTGTCATCAACTGTTCATCAAGCATTGTCAATCATGTAACTTTCGCCCTTCTTAATGTATTATAAAAAAAACTAACCTCTCCGGGAGTCCCGACAGAAGTAAAAACTTTTTACAGTTTTATAAGTTTTGACCCTGCGAGTGTTCCTAATAAGGTGTCGGTGTCGGTAACGGTGCCGCGAGTTCATTAGTTTTTTCCATCTCAAAAATGCCCAACGCGCCTAAAGAAGTTTTCACTTCAAAAATAAATCTAATGTGAGTCCGTCCGAACGTTCTCGTTAACTGATTTGCTTGAATTATATTTGAAACTAGCTTTTGCCCGCGGCTTCGCCCACGTGGACATAGCTTTTATGACTCTTTTTGAGGGTGAGTGGTGCGCGAGCCGCAATCAGCTCGCAAGCGTGGACATGGATCGGGCTATTCGGATTAGCAGTCTTTGTCACTTCCCACCCCCTCAACAAATTCTATACAAAAAATCACTTTAATCCGTTGCTCCGTTGCGACGCCTCCGACGTGCGCGATCGTAGAATACAGTTGTCCCCAGATCCCTCGGGAACTATGTCAGGATATACTTATTAGTAAATTATATCATTTTCCACCTCATCTCTGTGCTAAAAATCACACCAGTCCATTTTTTCGTTACGATTTTAAATAAAACAAACAAAGAGTATTGTTTTAGTTTCCTCAGAAACTGCATCGGGCTATGATAATTTCCACAGATAAAAGGTTGACTATTTCATTCCCAGTGATACAGGCTACCTGCATGCCAAATTTCATTTAGATTGGAAGAGGTGTTGAAGTGTGAATAGGTAACAAACAAACAAACACATTTTCAAATTTATAATATTAAGTAAGGATTTCTAAATCTTAAATAAAATATAGAGCGTCGGTGGCAAAACGGTTAGGGCCACTACCTCCTGTCCGGAAGGCCGTGGTTCGAATCCTGCCACTTACCAATATCTATACGAATATCGATTTCATACTGGTTTTTACGTTTATCCGACGACGCTCTTACGGTGAGAAAAACATCGTGAGGAAACCTGCACACGCCTGCGAAGAAATTCGAAGCTTATGTGTGAAGTCAATCAACCCGCAATGGGCCCGCGTGATCGTCGAAGGCCTGATCGCCCTAACTCAGGGCAGGTCGAGCCCCTTGGTGGGGACGTATATAAACTGATATGAAATAACACATATACCTATATTATCAAAAAACTAATTCAAATCATTATAGGTATCGATCTAGTAATAAAATTTCCTAACAATATTAATTTGGGTCAAATCCTCGAGTCGTATCAGCTCCAAAGGAGCCCAAGACGCACTTCTCGTTGCCGCGCTGGATGGCAATAGACAACCTTAGCAGCAGGTAGGACCTCACGTCACATCTCCTCTCTCGAAGGCGAAGGCTAATCTCCTTTGTGAAGGCAAAGGCCTCTAAGGGTTCAGCAGCCGGTTGTCTCACAGACCAGCGGCACAAAGCAGTAATTTGCCTCCAAGACCGAGTACTTATTATGCTTCTTTCTCACCGCAAATTGAGCAGCAGTACCGTACGGGTGAGGACTGACGCAGAAAAAGTGGTTTCCGAAAGCAGACGCGTTCCTCTCTGCCATAGCACCTGTTTAAACCCTCCGGCCTTTTGCCATCAGATCGACTAAAGCCCGGCCGGCGGCTGCATCAAAGATGGAATATTCCATTCTGTATGGAATCAATTCCATCTGGCCGAGACCAGTGCCCTCCGAGTGAGGTCATTAAGGAATTGGTGACGTGGGAATCTTCACAAACACGACTGCAACTCAGTGAGTGATGGCCAATTGCCTCCGCCGTGGACCCGCACATACATTGATGAGGTTCACAGATATTGATATTGCAGGCGGAGAGCAACTGCCACACGCAAATAGTCGCCGTCAGCTGTGCCTCCTGTTAAAAGATGCTAAACTCGATTTATGTGTTTTTACTTTTTTACACGATTGGAATCTGTAAAAAAATACCTCTCTGTTCGTCTATGAAACACATCGCTATCGTACCATAGTTCCAGAGTTTAAAGTAGCGTATGCTGAAAAATACATAAACATCAAAAGTATGATCACTCAAAAGTATGAACTAATATTTTAATGTTTTAATACAACTTAAGCGCGTTTTATTATCCCTGCAGTGCCATCTATTGACATTCTGCTACTATGATTATGTGTAGCTAATATATAGAAAAAAGTACTCTATTGATATTATTGTAAGTATCGATAGATAATTTCCCACGGGACCTCTTTAGTTTTCCGGGATAAAGAATACCCGACTATACAATGATGGTCAAAAACACCCCATCTCAATGTAAAGGTTTCATATTGTTACGTTGAGTCATTCTAAAGATACAATTTTTTGCATTCCTGTAGGAACCCTAATTTTTTTGGGGTTCACAATGTCCCAGTTTTAGTTCGCGATAAGGGTATCAACGTGTAAAATTTGATTGTAATAGGTCAAGCCACATTTGCGTGGTGAGCCATTATATTAATGAATACTTTTGATTTTCCCACGGGAACTCTTGAATTTTCTGGGATAAAAAGTATCCTATATGTTAACCCGGGCTATAAGGAACCACCATACAAAATTTCATCAAAATCAGCCCGGTAGTTTTTGCGTGATGCGCGAACATACAGACAGACAGACAGACAGACAGACAGACAAAAATTCCAAAAGTTGCTGTTTTGGCCTCTGTATTGTTAGTAATGTCCACCACAGTTATTATTTTCCAAAAATATTTTATGTACAGACTCGGCCCCGTTACAATTTTATTATATTATAAGAAGATGATGATGAAAGGTATTTATAGTCCGTTTTCTATTGGGTATGCTTGTATGGAGAGGTATACAATTTTGAGAAAAGCAATGCCATTTGGTACGGGTATTATACACGTCCACCTGAGCCCAAAACGCCCGGTAGCCAGTTTTAACTCCGCGACAGGTGGGGTGGAGGGGGGTTAAAGTACAAAGCTCCCGGCGCTCAGAAAAAAATTCTGGAGGATTAGTTTGGACCTTTCAGTCAAGTTTGGTGTCGTTATCAGGTAACTAGATGATGCCCAATTCATTCTCTATACCAGTTTTTAGGATTCCGTAGCAAAATATGACGGAATCCTTAAAATAATAAACTTTTAGTAGTGACACAATGCAAACAAACCCGTATAGTTTTATATTTTTGTATTAAACTTGGTTTATAAAAATACTGTCTGAAAGCCCATTTAACGCTGATTAAAAAACGTTAACATTAAATACACATTTAACTATTTTTAAAGTCAAATCGCTCGGCGGGGCCTTCGCCATTCGCAGTAACACAGAGACGCTCTTTTGCCCTTTGGGTGACCTTCAGCCTTCTTATGAGGCCCATAGTAAGCGATCATGTCTCAGTTCTATGTTATCACTGGCAACACACACTGGTGGAAGACCTTGGGCTTGGGTCTTAAGACACTGTGGTATTGGGGACTTGAAGATATTACGAAGCTTTCCGAACGCTGCCCAGCCGTGTTAGATTCGACGATTTATCTCTTTCTTGAAGTTGGACCTACCTAACTGGACTGTTTGTCCCAGGTAAAAATATTCGGCAACAACTTCAAGTGTAGAGCCTCAACCACAGTTGAGATACTAGTTACTCTCCAACCTTCAGAGGAGTAGGTGCGACACAGACGTTTGACATAATTTTCGTCTTGTCCATGTGCATTCTAAGACCTACTTGTTGAGAGGCTCTACTGAGGCCATCAAGCATTAAATTGTGCCTAAGTCGTCCATACACTCAGCTACGATCACGATATCGTCAGTGAATCGATAGTGGGTGATGTACTTGCCGTTGACATTGATGCCGAGTCCATCCTAATCTAAAAGCTTAAAATTCTCTTTCAGGGCGCGGTTAACAGTTTCAGAGATATGTCTCTCTGTCTCACTCCTCGCTGCAGCCGAATAGGTTTTGAGTTTTGGTCCTGGAGACGAACCGACATGGTGCAGTTTTCATACAAGCACTACAGTATCTCGATATATTGATAGTCAATTTGGCACCTCTGGAGAGACTGTAACACAGCCCAAGTTTCAACCAAATCAAAGGCATAGTCCACGAACCATCCACGAACGCTAAGCATAGTTTTTAAGCATTTTTGAAGAAAATCACGACCACACTTCTGTGTCATGCCTTAGGCGTTTGTCCCTCGAGTATAACGAAATTAAACACCTTCCGAAGAGCTTTAAGTACCGGTGTTCCAACTGCTTTCAGAAGTTCAGTTGTAATTCCATGCTTTATTGTTCTTGAGCTGTTTGAGAGCCATTCTAATCTCGTACAGGATGGCGTCCGGGATATCTTCGGTATAGTGTCGGGTTAGTCTGGTTCTTGGGTCTTTAGCCAGATCACTGACAGGCAGACGTGTGGTCGTGTACAATTGTCCGTAGAACTTCTCAACTTCTTCCAGCAACTCAATCTAAGACGATATGATCCTGCCATCCTCAGTCTTCAGCTTGGTAAGTTGGTTTTGTCCAACAGACAGATCTCTCGTGAACACTTTTGCGCCTTTGTTGTTTTCATCATCATCAGTGGCCTTATGCGTCTGTAGCAGACGATTTAGTCATTTACTCGGATGCAATGTTTTTGGTGACTGTATAATCCGATGCGAGACCGGCACAGTCGACCGCAGGACTGACGATAGATGGATTAGAGACAGCTTGATGTTTCCTGTGCCTCCGTTCGGATAATAGTTAAACCCGGACTCATCACACAACTTGGGACCATTCATTACCCACACACTTGCGCTACCCGTCTTTATCCTCCGCGAGCTTTTCGCAGCCCTGGTAGTCGATTTTGAAGGCTGACATGTCACGTCTGGCACAGTATTTGAAGCGCAACAGTGGCCACCCAACCTTTCTTTTGGCGTGCGCAACTGCACTCAACATTACCCGTCGAGGCAATTGAGTAGACTCCATTCGATGCACATGTCCCAACCATCGTAAGCGTCGCTGTTTCAGCATGGCTGTGAGGCTGGGCAGTTGCGCAATCCCCAGAACCTTCTCGTTTGTAACTCTGTCCTCCCATGATATGCCTAGGATGTTTCGTAAGCAGCGCATGTGGAAACTGTTGAGCCGGCGTTCCTGTTTTGCGTATGACGTCCAGGTTTCGGCACGAGTATACTGAATACGCAAGCTTGATAAACACCCATCTTGGTTTTCACCGTCATGTGTTTAATGTCCCAAACTCTTGTACGTAGCTTCAAGAACGTGGTCGCCGCTTCGCTGATACGGATTTCGATGTCCGCATTGAGCGAAAGATTGTTCAATACGGTCGAACCAAGGTAGCGAAACCTGCCAACAGCCTCCAAAGATGTGTCATCCAGCAATATAGCTGGCGGGTTCTCACATCCTAGAACGAGCACTGCGGTCTTTTTGGTGTTTATGGACATAGAGTACAAAGCACAGGCGTGGGCGAATTTGTTCATAAATTATGAATCATAATACACTGAAGCTCGCTGGAAGTACTCGCAGTAAATGCCGCATCATCAGCGAACAGAAGACTGTCAACGAAAAGATCCTCACGATATTTTTAGATTTGAGGAGAGAGATGTTATGAATGTTGTTCTCAATCGCCTCTTCAATACAATTTGTATTATACCGGCGCAAATTGCGAGTCAGAGACTTAGAGATCTCCATGTTTAGTTGCCGATACTGAGAAGCGTCTTCAGAGGACTGCAAAACCAATCGGCGTCTTTCTTCAATACAACATACTTACCTTAAGGGCAGTTTTACAGGCTGTTTATATTTGGAGACAGTGCCTAAAGAAAACGCAAAATATTCCTTGTCCATCTGAATGGGGTTGGCAGAAAGAAGAAGAAGCTTGGGTGCCACAGTGGACCCAAAGTCGTATGGCTGCTCAAGCATACCTAGAATTAATAAGATGTCAGTGGGTGAAATCTTACAGTTCCAGGTGCAATTGTTTCAAACGCCAGCTCAAATGTACTGAGTTATATAATTGTGGAGGTGGTTGTAAATAAATTGTTCATAAAGAAAGAAAGAAAGAAAGAAAAAAAGAAATTAAGTTTATTTGGCAAAAAAATAAATGCAAAAATAATTACAGTATTAGGTACTTAATATAAATAAACGTTCTATTATTGTCTTTATTTTTAATAGAATTACCTGACTTCGTTCATAAATTGAATATGATTAAAAATCACACTGACGTATTATAAAGGCCAAATTTGTGAGTGTGTGTGTGTTTGTTACTTCTTCACGCTCAAGTGGCTTGACGAATTTTGATAAAATTTGGTATGGAGGTAGCTGACACCCTGGATTAACACATAGGCTGCTTCTTAACCGTGGGTAACACCACGGGGCGCAGCTGGTATAATATTAAGTGGATCTTCTATGGTCTTTTTGCCGTCTTCTACGCTGCGTCGCAGTACTTTTAATATTTTATTTTACATTGAAAATAGACAAATTTATATTTACTGTTATTTTTTTATTAAAAATTTTAGTGCGTTTGACTGCAACTCAGCTGATGGTAAGTGATGATGCAGTCGAGGATGGTACACGCAAACTCAAATAATGCCTATTCACTCTTGCCTTGAAGATCCCCAAATTATAATATTAAATGGGCTTTTGGCCAGTATTTTCTTTAAACCAAGTTGAATAAAAAAATATAAAACTATACGGGTTTGTTTGCATTGTGTCACTACTAAAAGTTTATTATTTTAAGGATTCCGTCATATTTTGCTACGGAATCCTAAAAACTGGTATGGAGAATGAATTGGGCATCATCTAGTTACCTGATCACGACACCTGACTGAAAGGTCCAATCTAATCCGCCAGAATTTTTTTTCTGAGCACCGGGAGCTCTGTACTTTTTCGTGTGCGCGATCGCCGCTCGAGAACTTTACTACCCCATCGACTCTCTGTTCTACTAGCTATGTGCCCTGCCCACTGCTACTTTAGTTTCGCGATTCTATGAGCTATGTCGGTTACTTTGGTTCTCCGGCGGATCTCCTCATTTCTGATTCGATCGCGTAGGGAAATTCCGAGCATAGCTCGCTCCATTGCCCTTTAGGTGACGTTCACCCCTCGTCTCCCAGATGGATAAAGATTGGTTTAAGTTTGGTTCTTGAAAGTATAAAATTTCGCGGAGATTTCATTTGTTTCGTCATTTGTTTTTAAAAATGTCGTTTCTCGCCCGTTGTATGAAGTGTCCGGGGTGTGTGCATAGTAAGCGGCCATGTATTAGTTCCGTATGTTGTCACTGGCAACACACACTGGTCGAAGACCTTAGTCTTGAGACACTGCGGTATATATAAAACTAATTTATGAGACATCTTATTTGCTCGACCCAAACTTTCAATTCTTTAAAAAAACATATTTGTTTAGAAAAATATACAAGTCCCTATTAAGGGTAAACAAGGACCTCCATATTTGTTATTGTCTTTCTCATATCTCCATGTAAAAATAAAACCGGCCAAGTGCGTGTCGAGATACGCATAGTAAAGGTTCCGCAGTTGTACCTATATAACTTGAAAGCTTTTTAATCACAGGATTTTTAAAATCATTTTCGTTGAGATTTCCCACATAGGTCAAACCATTTAGAAATGCCGGATGGGACAACGCTGTCGATTCCTTCGATAGCACGGTTGATTGTACCACACGATAAGAGAGAGAGAGAGAGACTATAATTGATAAAAATAAGATCTTCGGGAAACTCTATTCCGTTTATTAAACCTATTTAACGATACCACACACCGGGGGAGGGGTTACAAAAACGAAATGTCATCCCTCCTTCACTTAGGTCCTTCAAAAAAACTCAAGATGGATATCTGGACGAACTGAAAAAATTACCTTATAAGGGTTCCCCGTCCCTACGAGTTCCCCACGGAGTCTAACATTGTAAGACTAGGTTTTGTTGGTAGAAGGGCATTTTCTAAGCCTGCCTGGCTACTACCATCTTATCTAAGTCTTGCCGCCAAATGTCAATGTTGCCAGCATTGATGTGTTCCGGCTTGAAGATACGATAGCCAGTTCCCCATTACATTGGGGAATCTTGGTAAGTCCGCTTTGATCCTCAACATCATCGTCACTTACCATCAAGTGAGATGGTAGCAAGGGCTTACCAATCGCGGAAAAAAAAGGTTAAAAAAACAGAGATTATAATAAATAATATGTAATCAAGCAAAACCAACAAAAAAATCATAGAACAGAGACACTTAAAAAAAAATACGAGTGTTCTTTAGACGACACGACTGAAGAAGTAACTAGTATCTCATTTGTGACTGAAGTAAAACTTCTTTAGCTCCATCTATAATTATGTATGAAAGTAAATACTTAGTCTTCAGAAAATAATCAAATCTTTTTGTCATATGGAGGTATAGACAGTTTATGAAAAGAGTTTTATTATCCTCCGAAAATGTTCAAATCTTTTTTATCTTATATGTTTGTTTTGACAACCGATATTGTTGTCTTGGCAACCGATTTGTTGGTAAACAAAAATAAATAGTATCTCTCTTTCTATCTTCACTAATTTATATATCCCTCTCAACTTCCGTTCGCCTCGCCCGATCAAACTTCCGTAACGCTCTCGTCACGCATCCACCAGCTTACTCCCCAAGTCAAGCGTGCGAAAAGAAGTTTTACTTCAAAAACATATGATACAGTAAAAAAGTAAGTGTGTGTTTTTATGAAACCACGGTAAAAGTGAAACTTTACAGAGGACGAAACGATCATGGCTGCTCTGGCTACGGTACAGAGAAAGAAACGATCATACCGTTAGACGAAAGCGACTGTCACGCGACATGCAACACACCGACGAAAAAATGTGAGACGATGTAATAAAAGTTTCACTTTAAAAAACAGAGATCGAAACAACCACGAAACCCCAAAAAGTATTCATGTATCATCGATAATACTCTGCCGGAGAGCGGATAAACTTGGCAGATTCAATTACTCTCCGTGCACCTGTGATACGATATTGCAATATGTCAACCGTGATAGGTACACGCAATATTTCAACCTTGTGTAAAGAGAATATGATTTAATTTCGTTTCACGATTGGCTTTAATGTTATGTTTGTTGGACTTTAATTTTTAATTTATTTTTCATCTCTCCTGTTCGGAAAGTTTAATTTTCATGAGTAGATAAACGAGTGGAACATTGCTTTTTCATCCCTAGGGTGGAAAGTATTTTTTCAAAATTGCCACGGAGTGGAAGATAATTTAATTTACGCCATATTATTAAATTAAAATAAATTAAGAGGTTTTTCTATTAAACGACTATTTATTAAACGACGTGTTTATTATAGAGATGGGCCGACTAGTCGCCGACTAGTCGGGAAAGCCGAATATCCGGCACCTATCCTAGTCGGCGACTAGTCGGCGAATATTCGGCAAAACATGCCGATTATAATCAGTGCAGGATTAATTAAATAAAACCAATATTTCTTTTATAGTTTCTATAAAGTACAATTGTTACAAACGTAAACAATTTCAAAAGAGCAATAATTAAATAATATAATTATTAACCGTACTAGGAACTTAAAAATCAGTCAGTATACATTACAAATCAAAAAATTATGGCACTAAACTAAAATAGCAAGTAAACAAAACTTGTCAGAACGTGCAGAGCGTGGCCGCATTACGGCTCATGCGCATGCGTGAGCGAACCGAGTAGTGACAAAGTAACCCGAAGACCTCCGAAATACGAGTATTAGAATGATCGGCAGTGCCGACTAGTCGGCAGTTTTAAAACCGATTAGTCGGCTAGTCGGCTAGTCGGCAAATACCATAGTCGGCCCATCTCTAGTTTATTATGATCTATAGGTCGATAATAAAATCGTTTTACAGATGGTCTATTTTGTTTCACAATTGCAGAGGATCAACTTTTAAAATCGTGTCTCTAATCTGCTGCCCGGTGACTTTTTTCACGTTTCGGCATGGCCATCTAGATGCACGTCGTGACCAACTCGATTAGGTACAATCTAGTCGACCGTGGCAAGTAGCCATTGCAAAAGGTTGGAGGTTGGATGTAGGTAAACTTAATTTATTTATATGTAATTATTAATTTATATCATCATCATATTATCAGCTCACATACGTCCCCACCGAGGGGCTCGAGCCTACCCTGAATTAGGGCGATATATCATATTATTAATAATACATTTCCTTACAGTCGAAATTAAACGTAGAGTGTTTAACTCGGGTGAAATTACCCATTTCACCCTCGAAATATCTTGGGTGAAATTACCTATTTCACCCTCGAAATATCTTGGGTGAAATAGGTCACTTTCTTCCCTTGATTGACAATCTATTATTAAATCTGAAACTACGTACTGTATTTGTTTTTTAAAGGTACAGAGTTATTTCTTGCACATACGAGTAGATAGTAGTAGATAGTAGACGAGAGAGGAGTGATATAGACTACTTTTTATCAAGTAAAAATGGTGATAGGGGTTGGGGACACGCAACTCAAATAAACCTGTCAAGCGCGATTTGGAGTCGCACACTAAGGGTTCCATATTCGTCATGAAAAATTGAGGTCAAAAGAACACGTAGGTATTTTATGAAAATTTCAAGTATTCTAAAAAACTAAATATAAAGACCAGGACAGCGTAGGCTTACTAGGTAAAAGGGTACAGTTAGCACACTTTGGCTATGACTTTATCCTTACTCATGTATTAATCAGAAAGTGTGTCTTTCTGTCTATTTTTTACCCTTCCAACTTTTTTCGCTGAAATTTGGCTCTTTTTTGTAAGTGAATTTTAGGAACACGGTCACAGATTAGGTAATAGTGCTACGGTGTTAAATGTCCAATTAAAATTTCAAACGTTTAAAGAGGGATCCAGGACAAACAAGTTCTAGCTCGCAAGTCACTTGCCACACTTGCCACGCACTGCGCATCCTCGGATACATTCATTTGATAACTGGTTACGAAACACAGTAACGATTTAAGTCCGCGCGCAAAAGCTAGTAACTATATATTTTCTCAACAGATCGTGTATCCAAAAAGTGTTCATACATAACCTCCAGTGTTTTTAGAAGGTCTATTCAACTATACATATATTACCTACACAATACGAATTTTAAAACTCATTAGCGCTCTTGTATTTTGCTAACCCTAAAAGAATCAATTCTACTTAAAAAAAAATAGTACCAAGAAATTATAGAAAACTAAGACGAAGCATTAAGAGGCTCCTGAAGACTAAGTGGTGCCCCTATTAGTAAAAACCATAACTCACTGAATAGATCATCATCATATCAGCCGAAAATTGTCCACTGCTGGACAAAGGCCTCCCCCAAGGATTTCCACGACGACCGGTCCTGCGCTGCCCGCATGCATCTGATTCCCGCGATCTTCACCAGGCTGTCGGTCCACCGCGTGGGAGGCCTGCCTATGCTACGTTTACCGGTGCGCGGTCGCCACTCGAGAACTTTACTGCCCCATCGGCTATCTGTTCTACGAGCTATGTGCCCTGCCCACTGCCACTTCAGTTTAGCGATTCTGTTTAGCGCTGATTAGATAGTTTAACGAAAATCGGCCGGAGACGATTGAAGTAGATACTTACACTAGTTCATTTAGAAATCACTATCACTAGTTGAAGTTATAGATACAAAAGAGCAAAAAACGGCGCCGACACTTCAATGAGTAGAAGTCTAATAATGTGATTGGGTTAATGCGTTCCGTCGTCAAAATGCTTGATGATCAAAAAGTTTATTAATTAACGTTGTAATTTTTATAAAGAACAAATGACAAAACCAACATATCAAAATCCGCAAGGTGCAAAAACGTATCTATGCGATAAGGCATACTTGTGACCATAAGTGTAAGGTAGCCTTGACCTGATGCTGCAGGATCTCCTGAAATCTGCAGGATACCCAGCTCCTCGCCAACTTACAGCAGAGATATCGTGTTGGAGCTCATTGGAATAGTCTCAACGAATAGGTTTTAGATAGAAAATGGTAACCTTAACCTGATGCTGCATCGTCTCCTGGTATCCTCAGGATACCCAACTCCTTAGCCTTACCAACTAACAGCAGAGGTATCCTGTTTGGGATACGTAAAGTTTGAAAAGTATGAAATAAAACCTTAATTAAAAATTTAAAAAACCCCCGACAATAAAAACGCTAAAAAGTAGAAAATAATATGTTTCGGCCATTTAAGTTCAATATAAGTAGTTATATTTAGATCTAAGAGTCGTCGCGTAGGGGGACCGCTAAGTTAATAAAATAAAAAGAGAATACAACTATTTTACTTTACTATAAAATTACTAATAATAATATAAACTAATATAATATAAAATAATAATAATTACGAATAATTTCACAACTTAGCGGTCCGCCTACGCGACGACTCTTCGATCTAAATATAACTACTTATATTGAACTTAAAGGGCCCAGACATGTTATTTTCTACTTTTTAGCGGTTTTTGTCGGAGGATTTTTAAATTTTTAATTTAAGTTTTTTTATACTACAAGCGTTTAGCACTACGAGCTACGCGGCGGGCGGCACGAGTCGTAGCGAACTACGAATATTCGTAGCACGACAGCCGAAATTTTACATTGATTAGAAATATAGAGGTAATTATTTGAATACTAGCTTTTGCCCGCGGCTTTGCCCGAGTGGACACGCAAGCGGTTTACATATGTGACCGAATTTCAACTCAATCGGTCTAGTAGTTTCTGAGAAAATTGGCTGTGATAGACGGACGGACAGACACAATAGTGATCCTTTAAGGGTTTCGTTTTATCTTTTGAGTTACGAACCCTAAAAACTCACCAATATTTACAATGTACGTTCAGGATGAATATAAGCACCGCGAACCCTAGACATCTCCGCGGGCGAAGCCGTGGACAACTGCTTGTTATCTAATAATTTGAGTTTGTATGGGAGGTACTTTGTTCCGTTTCATCGGAAATGATGATGATGATGATCTATCCGACCGATTTCGGTCATGGCGACCACTTCGACTCCTAGAAATATGTCTAATTATTTTTAGTGAGTCATTTTTTAGAAAAAAAAACATGGGTTTGCAGGGGAAGCACCTTTTACAGATTTTGTCCTGGAATAATGAACTTCATACTGGAACATTTTTAAATATAATAAGTGGTTTTTTATAACACTCACACCCACGTGCATGTTTAATTTTTTTTTTTTGACAAAAGAACCTAAAAAAGAAGACGAGTAATAGTAGTGTAAGATGCGACATGAAACAAACACACTTTCGCATTTATAATGTTAGTAAGGATTAAGATTTATTTAATCACGCTTAATTTTATTCCATTCACCTTCTCGAACAGTGTTCGAGTAGGCATTGCTGAACAAAACCGTTACAGAATTTAATAACCTCAATATTATATTATGCGGGCGAGCGATAGTCGAAGCTTTTGTTATGCGTGCCGTAATCACAATATTGAAGGCGTGTGGCCAGTGGGCCAAGCCCTCGAGACAACCCTTAAGGCGCTAAGATCACTCAATCCGAGCAGGTTGATACGTGTTTCAACAATATCAAACGTAAGTTTATTCATTTTAAGTTCAAATCAATGCGGGCTTCAACCGAAACCGAACGCCCAATTCTCGATTTTTACATGTTTTTATTACTTTTCATCAATTTCAAATAAGTTTTTTAAAAAATTGTTCAATTAAAATTAAAGGTCTTCATCATCATCATATCAGCCAAAAATCGTCCACTGCTGGACAAAGGCCTCCCCCAAGGATTTTCACGACGACCGGTCCTGCGCTGCCCGCATCCATCGGCTTCTCGCGATCTTCACCAGGTCATCGGTTCACCGCGTGGGAGGGCTGCCTACGCTACGTTTTCCGGTGCGCGGTCGCCACTCGAGAACTTTACTGCCCCATCGGCCATATTCTGTTCTACGAGCTATGTGCCCTGCCCACTGCCACTTCAGTTTAGCGATTCTGTGAGCTATGTCGGTTATTTTAGTTCTCCTGCGGACCTCCTCGTTTCTGATTCGATCACGCAGAGAAACTCCGAGCATAGCACACTCCATTGCCCTTTGGGTGACCTTGAGCCTTCTTATGAGGCCCATAGTACGCGACCATGTTTCAGTTCCGTAAGTCATCACTGGCAACACACACTGGTCAAAGACCTTAGTCTTGAGACACTGCGGTATTTGGGACGTGAAGATATTGCGAAGCTTCCCGAACGCTGCCCAGCCGAGTTGCATTCGTCAATTGATCTCTTTCTTGAAGTTGGACCTACCTAGCTGGACTGTTTGTCCCAGGTATACATATTCGTCAACAACTTCCAGTGTAGTCTCCGACCTTTAGAGGGGTGGGTGCGGGTGTAAAGGTCTTAAAGTCACCGATTTTTGTGTGTTGGTTCCATTCAATATTAACTATTTGTTAACGAGAAATTTTGTAATTTATGCCAAGAACAGCGTCTACAGTATATTTTTTTATATCAAAAGTGGTAATATTTTTAAAATTGTATTCAATTAAATCGATTTTTATTATTTTAAGTATATTATATATTTTTTCCATGGTGATAGCTTTACACAGACTTTCAATAATTGGAATTGAATATTGTCATTTGACCCATCTTAAGGCCTTAATATCATATCTTGATACTGCAAGGCCAGCAGCTGCGGCTGTCGTCATTTTGATATAGATAGTCCGGCGGCTTTGTTTGCTAAGCCAATCACTAAAGCCGGATTTGTAGGTTGTGCCAAAGTTTACAAATAAGTATTACATACCTTACTAACAAGACTTTAACAGGCCTTTGTTCAGCAGCGGACGTATTTCGGCTGATATGATGATGATGATTAACAAGACTAGTTGTACTTTGTAGTCGCCGAAAATTACTACGTGTTACATAACAACGAATACTAAAAGTTTATAGAAAAAAAATCAGTCAAGTGTAAGTCCGCAAAGTAGGATACCGCAGCCTTTTAAAAAAATTAATATATATTTAAAAAAAACTACTGAGCCGATTGAGTTGAAATTTGATACACGTAAGTCGGTGACCCAAAGACGGACGTTTAACGTAAATAAACAAAAGTGGCTTTATTAGAAAATATAAAAAGTTTGCAAACTATATCGAGTGACATATCAAATGAAAGGTTATATTATTTTTATTATTAAGTTTTGTAGACATTTAAAAAAATAGGCAAAAATTTATCACCCGCTTCCTCCCTCCCCTTATCTCCCAAAAACTGTGTTTTTTTTTAGGCTTGGTAGTTTCGGATATAAGGGTGGAATGGTCAATTTTTGACAATTTTCTTAAAAAAGATTTATCATAAAATTTAAAATATATTTGATATTCTCACAAGTCCTTTCATTTGATATATCACGCGATATAGTTTGCGAAACTTTGTTTTTACTAACTACGTACTAGTTTTCGTGCGGAACCCTGTTTGTGTGACCTCGAGTCGCACTTGGCCGGTCTTAGATCTTGCTACCATTTGTAGAATAAAAGTGAGAAAATTAATATATAAGGTAGCATCCTAAAGAAGAATGACAAAAGATTACTCCAGTATGTAAAGTATAATGAATTCGCCTTCGTAGTATCTGTTTGGCTTTGAAAAAAATTGAGATTTAGCACCAATTTTGGCGACGATATATGATTTAGCTACTTCACCTCTCAACTAATTTTTATCTTGCTTGGTGTCCAGTTGAAATACTCGCAATAAGCCCTTTCATTTGATATACCACACGATACAGTTTGCAAAACTTCTTGTTATCATTTAATCCCCAAAAGCGGCTTCCATGTTTAAAATTCATTTGTTTACGTTATACGTTCTTTTTTGGGTCACCGGCTTACATATGTGTACCAAATTGCAATTCGATTGGTCCAGTAGTTTCAGAGCAATTGGCTGTGACATACCGACGGATAGACAGAAAGTCAGACGGACACACAGACAGATATGGCGAAACTATAACGATTCCGTGATTACTAACTAAAGGTTAGCTAGGTTTACAAAAGATACATGTAAGTAAGTACTTGGGCAACAGGGTTGAACTCGATTCACACACACACACACACACACACACA
The DNA here is from genome assembly GCA_947284805.1 of Coleophora flavipennella. Taxonomy (NCBI): domain Eukaryota; kingdom Metazoa; phylum Arthropoda; class Insecta; order Lepidoptera; family Coleophoridae; genus Coleophora; species Coleophora flavipennella. The sequence continues at coordinate 1,055,073 of OX369268.1, forward strand.
CACACACACACATGTGAGACATCTTTTAGGACTATCTTCTACAGACGTACTCGTCTCGTAGGTACGCAAGGGTCTTGAACACCGACACCGACACCGACACCGACACCGACACCGACAAACGGAAATTGAACGGAAATAGCAAGTAAAGTAAGGACTCCCGACGGGTGATAGGACGCGAAGGATCTTAGAGCTGTACAAAAATGTAAACAACTAACCGCCTTTGTGGCGTAGTGGTTAAGTCCATTAAATTCACATCAGAAGGTCGCGGGTTCGATTCCCGCCGGAGTCTAACTTTATAATATTATTTTTGGTTGGTGGAAGGGCATTTTCTATTCCTGCCTAGCTAGCTACCACGCACAAACTTATCTAAGTCTAACCGCCAAACATCAATGTTCCGGTTTGAAGATAAGATAGCCAGTTCCCCGTTGCGTTAGGGAATCTTGGTAAGCCCGCTTCCATCTTCGGCATCATCGTCACTTACCATCAGGTTAGATGGTGCCAAGGGCTGAGATTGTGGATTTAAAAAAACTTTTATAAAAACAGTTCACCATATAAACAGGGTGTAACAAAATTGGTGTATGTCTCCTTAACTGGGGCTTTTACTCATCATACTGAACAAATTTTGTTTAACGACTTTGCTGAAATCGCAAAAAAAAATTAACTCTTCATACAAATTGATCAGCTGATTGACCAATTTTGTGCAATTTAGTATGGAGGATCTAAATATTTATTATTTATTTATTTAATAATTACAACCAGTAATTAACCCAATTACAGTAATTAAAATAAAATAAGATTTAATTAATATTTACCATTATGTCATAAGTCATTACAAAGGAGTTTCATATTTATATATTCATTAAATATTTTGTTGAGAATTGACTATGGGTTCCTTGGGGAAAGTTGTTCAGTGTGATGAGTGGAAGCCCCAGTTAACGGGACCTACACCAATTATATTACACTCTGTATATAGGTAACGTATATATAAAAAGAATTTGTAAAATCTAATGCGAGTCCATCCGGCAGTTCTATCCAACCGATTTACTTAATTTTTTTTAATGAAATTTATTGATACACAGATTCATCATCAAGCATTGGAAATCATCTCCGCGAGCAGCTAGCGGCTCGCGCACCGTACTCCCTCTAGAATGTAACACGAGTCCGTCCGGTCGTTCTATCCAACCAATTTGCTTTTAAAAAAAATGAAAGTATTGATGCCTACATTTGTCATAAAGCAACTAAATTCTTTGGGGGAGGCCTATGTCCAGCAGTGGACGTCCTTCGACTGATATGATATTACTAATTATAGACATAAAAAAATTATCGAGAAAAAAAGTTGTGTATGTGTGTCCGTGTCCTTGATTTGCGAAGAAACGACTGGACCAATTTTGATTAAATTTTGAATATAGATGTTTAAGATTATTTTCCATTGTTATTTTTTTAGAATTTTAATTTTCAACATATTGTTATAAGTGGAACATTTGGGAAAACTCTAAAATAGGTACTTACTGCCCATACAAAATAAACTTTACGAGTATAAGAAGCTCCCGCGAGAAAGTGATGTTTGCGGGTGCAATTTATTTACAGAATCGTCTTCGATACAAATACTTTTTCTAAAATGAATTGGCCTGTTGTAATAAAACTTTGTACTTAAAAGTAAGTGTAAAGTAAGTGTACGATGTAGATTTTCAAAACACTTAATTCAAAAGACGTAAAAAGCGCATTTTAAAATTTCTATGAAAACCTACTAAAAATAAATTTACCTCAGAAAACTAAAAAAATTAACTTCAAAATTAAACTAGCATTAGATAAGATGATATGACGCCAAGGGCTTACGAAAGGGCTTGTGAATAAAAAAAAACTTAAAATGAAACTTACAATCTCAATGTTTTTGTGAAAATATTTTTTTTTAATAATCGTACAATTGCTAGTGTCTCAAATGTATAGTTACATTTCAAAAAAAGTAGGTTTTACAATATTTTTAATTATTATTACTTTGTATGGAAGACTACTTTTGACACAGACTTTTAATAAAATCACAAAATAAATACATCAAAGATGCTGAAAAAGTATTATTAAAGTATTTTATTTTTTTAATAAAATATAGGTAGAGTTTACTACTTTAGAATGCGCTTTACAACGAAACTTTCAAACTTACTTCGAAAAATCTCAATCCACGGTCACTGTTGCACTTTATCGACTTAGCAAAGTTTATGACAACTTCAGAGATGGAGGGCGTCGCGGCCAGCCGCCAGAGGGACACTAGTCGCGAGGAATGATTCTCGGAGGCTGGAGGAGCAGCTTTATACTGGCCGGAGACGTCGCGCATGCGTGCACTGCACCGGCTGGGCGGTGCTTCATGTGCAAGGAATTAGTGGGCATAAGGGCCGACAGGATGCTCGAGTTTCCATACAAACGTAGTTTCGCTTTAATACAAAAACTACATGCCGGATTGAATCAAAATTTTGCGAATATATTAAGTAGACACATATCGATTTTTGTAATTAGTTTTCGATGTACTAATATAAAACGTAAAAAAATAAGAGCAGTTTCAAACTTTCAGTACAAAACTAATTTAAGCCTTCGTTTAGTTACGTTAAAATTTAGTACGATGAAAACTAATTACAAACATCGATATGTGTCTACACATTATATTTACAAAGATTGGATTCCATCCGGCAAGTAGTTTTTGTATTACAGCGGATCTACGTTTGTATGGAAACTCGAACCTCCTGGATTTTTATTTCTCGCATAGTAAAATAATGATTATAAATTTCTTAGGTTGCACATTGAACCACCAAAATTTCATCTAAATCTGTTCAGTAGTTTAGGTGCTAGAGCACCGGACAAAGACACGCACTTACCCACGCACGCACGTAAGCATGCACACACACACACACACGCACTCACACACTTGCATTTTTTATTTTAGTTTTTTTACTCTAATAAAGTGTAAGAGGATCGATCTCCACTGAAGTAAAAAGGAACCCTTATAGGATCACTTCGTTGTCCGTCTGTCTGTCTGTTATAGGCCTTTTTACAGTAGGTTTATGTTTGTACCAGTCTATGTATGTATGTATGTTTATCCGTTCCTTCGTTATGTTTTTGACAGTCTATGTATGTATGTATGTTTATCCGTTCCATCGTATTACCTAAACCACATAACCAGTCTTGACAAATGTAGTGTCTTTGGATTCGTGCTATTACTCCTCATGTCATAGGATATATAGCATTTAAAAAAATACATGGCGGATTTTATAGGTGAGTTACACAATCCAAAAAAAATTTTTTTTTAGAGTTTCATTTCATGTTTGAAATCAAAAGAAAGGTCTTGACGAGCTCATCCTAAATATATATGTATTACGAGTACATATGCAAATGTTTTTAATTTCTTGCCAAAATGGTCTCACAAACGATATTATGAGACGGCTCAATGTGCACGCCGCCGCGGGTAGCGGGGTGGGATGGCGTTGCGTTGTACTCCGAGCACCAAAAATATGGAAATAAAAACTAAAATCCGACTACGGAAAGGTATGATAACAAGAGTTTCCCGCCTTAAATTTTTAACCTTTATTTTTCCCTTCATCTGGGTTAAGAGCCGTGTGGTCGCAAGCCCTATCGTAATAAAAATGTTTATCATAAGTTAGTACTTATTAATACGGCTTGCGACCACAGCATTACACCAAATGAAGGGAAAAATAAAGGAAAAATAAAGGCTTAAATTTAAGTCTTGTTTTCAAACTTTTCCGTAGTCAGGTTTTACTTTTTTATAACTTATGTTTTTTCTGAGGAACGCTAGAAGGCATCAAGTTGAAATTAAGTAACATAGTATGCTTATGTCTACGGTCCCTTGGAGAGGTATCAAAAATTCAAGCTTCTAAGTCAACGCAATCAAAAAATACGGCCATTTTTGACTTAAAAGCTTGATTTTTTTGACACTCGCAATTAAATCAAAACCTTATAGGTTACATCCCTATTGACTTACAATCATGAAATTTGGCAAGAAGCAAGGTCTCACAGCACAATTGAAGGAAAAAATCGTAGATCTGTAGTAGTATCACCACAGATGAGATACTAGTTACTTCGTAAGTATCACATAAAAAAAAATATGCGTTTACAAATTTACTTTTGCAGTTGGAAAATTGACCGGCCCAATATCGATGTATGGGATTTTTTTTAATGTTTTTTTTATCAAATAAAGACGTATTTTTTGTACATACATAACACAATATATATATTGTGCGGTGGTACCAGCCGATGGTGCGCGAGCCCGACTCGCACTTGACCGGTTTTATTTTCTCTTCTTCTTTACAAAAGAAATAGATTTTCATAGTATTTAGTATGTAACGCTTAAGTATTTAGTGGTGTAAAGCAAAAAATCCCTACTTTATCAAATCAAATAATTTATTTGATAATTATATAGGAAATACCACTTCAGAGGGAGAAGGGTCGTTACGTTACGTTTATTTCTATAGCAGTTAATTAAGTTGGTTAACCCACCATCAACTGTCGAGGCTCTACGCGTTTGATTACAATCACCTGTATTAGGAGCATTCCACTAGCAATGCAACCGAGGCCTACAAAACTAAAAGTTAAATTATGGCTAAAATTTCATTACGACATAATACTTATATATACTTAAGCACTAGTAACTAAAATTTTAATGGGCAAAATTTATTTTTCTTGTCATTATTTTAAATTTATTTAAAAAACCAAACATTTCTGTTTTACCTTACTCAATTTTCCTCGTTTTTATCGCCTGTTGTACAAAGAAACACAATTTTAACTAAAACTTTTTGGTGTATAATCAAAGAAGGAGACCATATGTTAGAATAAAAAATAAATTTGATTACGATTGACAGTTAATTTGTAATCTATGACTTTAGTAATAATACTCTACTAACGCTGTCCTGCACAACAGGATTTTTAAACAATTTAAATTTTGTGAGTAACGAGAAATATATTTATAATTAGTGTTCACATAGTAAACACAGTTTGATAGTAGCTATCGACCGCGATACCCGGTAGTGCATTTGCTTTGATCGTTTATTTTCAACTATATAAATATATATATTTGTCCCGCACAACAGTTTTAGTCATACTCTTTTTTTGCAATGTCCGATCAATGTAATTCTAAGTATGTGAAGAAATACCGCGAGAAAAGAAAAGCTGAAGATCCAAACTATCAAAAAAATGAAAATATTCGAATTTCTAATTTAACATAGGATTTATTTGATGACAAAACTTGTCTGAAATCTGACCATTTTTTTAAATAAATAATTTCCATTCAAAATAGATGATCCCTAACCTAGTCAAATCATATGCTAATTTTATGTCTATCAAACACCCACTAGCTTCTTAGCTTCTAGCTTCTTGGTACCCAAAATACGTGAACTGGTTGAGATAGATCAGTTGAGATAGATCAGTTGGTTGATGGTGACTGTACTTACAATCCGTGGATGACAGAACTTTGGGATTTTCCCTACTCTCAAAACAATATGTTTTTCTGTCAGATAACGACTGTAACACACACATTATATTAGTCATGTGAATTCCCGAACTAAAAATATGTAAACATAAAACTTTTTAGATAAGAGTGGTCAGCATAGGTACATCGCATTTATTAAGGAAAACCACACTTCAATAACAAGAGATAAATAGCTTACGTGGACATTTGATAGTTGTTTGAAAAACGGTCTTAAAAATATGCAATTTAAAAGTAAAAAGGACCCTAGGTCAGTCGGGCCAATGGAGAAAGAAAAGATAAGCGAGAGAGAGGACCTACTTGGAATCTGAAGATTGTCTGAAAATTTCATCGAAATCGGTCCAGCCGTTTTGGAGTCTATAAGGAACATTTTTTTTTCCTTCACATAGCACAGAGATAGACTGGATTCAAGTGCTAATAACTACAGCCTCCCTGAAATAATAAAAGGATTTGAATGTAACTAAACACTGGCTTCTCACTGCTATCTATGAGGATAGTACGTTTAGACAAACACCAAAAAAAATGTTAGACAAGAAATTCATGATGTGTGAACGGAAGATTAACACTTTTTTTTTTTTTGTTTCTGCTCCTCTACAAACTTATTCAGTCCACAGTCTCTGCACCACTTCCAAAAAGGGCTGAAATCGTACACTCGGCCACAATTGATACATGTTTTTTTTTGGGACTCCATTTGCTCGGAATGGTTGCAACAATATGAATCATTTCGACCCTCCGTCTCCGTTTAAATAGCAATGCTTATCAAAACTAATTAATTAATTAAGTTACATAGTTGGACTCACATGAGTTTATTTATTTTAATATGGTTCCAAATTTAACGGACAAAACAGGTTATAAGTATTCACCGCTATAACCTGTCCTCATAACATTTTTTTTTGTTTAAAGTTTATTTACTTAAATAAACGATACATATTTTTATTACTTAAGCTAAGTAAACAAATAAGAAAACCTTATAATCTCTTTTTTAGTTATTTTAATCACAGCCCTGATTAAACAAAATCATTAAAAAGGATTAAAAATGATTTGATTTGTAATCATTTTGAATAATTTTTAATCGTTCAAATCATTTCTAATTCTTATGAGCGTTTAACATGTGATTTACATTCAAATCCTTTTATTATATCAGGGAGGCTGTAGTTATTAGCACTTGAATCCAGTCTATCTCTGTGCTATGTGAAGGAAAAAAAAATGTTCCTTATAGACTCCAAAACGGCTGGACCGATTTCGATGAAATTTTCAGACAATCTTCAGATTCCAAGTAGGTCCTCTCTCTCTCTTATCTTTTCTTTCTCCATTGGCCCGACTGACCTAGGGTGCACGGAGAAAAAAATATCGTCAGAATAACTATTCAAAGTTTATAGTTAAATTAGTTAAAAGACGTATCGTTAATATAGCCAACTGTTTCGTCAAACTAAGGATCTGTATCGCTGAATTGGCTATACAGATCCTCAATTCTAGAAAACAGTTGACTACATCAACGATACGTCATTTAACTAATTTAACTATAACTTTGAATAGTTATTCTGACTATATTTTTTTCTCCGTGTGCTTTTTATATTAATAATATGTATGTTGCAGTCGTTATCTAACAGGACAAAGTATTATTTTGAGAGTAGGGAAATTCCGACGGAAGTACGGTACTGCTATTGGTTTCTGGCAATTGCATGACACCACCTCGTGGTCAAATAATATAAGTAAAATAGTCTTTTTCTTTCTAATTTAGAGGTAAGGGTTAATTTTAAGGGTCTTAGGAAATGAAAATGTAAAAAAAAATACATAAAAGTTATGCAAATTTAAAATATGCGACATTAATACCGTAGATAAGTTTATATAGTTCAGGATCGTGTATAAAGATATGCATAGAGCTACTGTTTCGTAATTAATGTTTTACTTAAGAAGAAATAGGTCATAGATATAATTATAGAGTAATTTAGGTTTCTTCTTTGTTTGCTAGTGAAAACTGCCAATGTTTTTATGTTATTATTTATTATCTCGAGTTGTAAAAGGATGTCTTTGTTTCTGAAACTTTATATGTGTAATTAGACATTATCTTCATTAAGTTTTTATAGAGTGTATAGACTTCATTTGTGACTTTTGATGTGTATTTTCGTTCATTCTCTAAAAAGCTACAAAATTTGCGAACTAGTCACAGATTTGTAAGCTCTCAGATACCATAAAATTCACTATTTATCAACCATTATGATTCAGCATAGAACGATAGCCATCCAACACAATAAATGGTCATTCTTTAGCGCCTACATGTTTTAGAATATCAAAATCCACTGAATATATGTTATGAACCTGATGTGATGTCTTGTTTACGAAAATGCCATTACTCAGCCATAATAAATCATTTCGGATAACATCTGTGTTTCATTTAACGCTCCCTGTACAATTATAAACAGTGCGCATGGTTAAATTTTTTATAAGAATTTTCTAGTTGTTTTCTTCTAATCTTTTGATGCGCACTCACAGAAAATCTCGTCGAGTTTAGTTAAGTCCTTACTTTTGGATCCGAATAAATTCTGAGTAAAAAAGAAGCAAAAGGAAGCTGTGACGAAAAAAGAATTGGAACAGTTAAAATTGTACGAAAGAGAGAAGAAACGTAAACAGAGGGCAAAGAAACGCCTATCCAGTGAACCGTCAACTAATTCTACAGTCGTGAATACATCAGGCGAAACACCAAGCACTTCCGTGCCCGCGCACCCATATAAGTGTCCACAAACAGCTTCTAAGGCGATCCGAAAAGCTGTTCAGGCCCTTCCATCTTCTCCTACTAAACGTGACTACGTCATAAAAGGTCTCTGTAGCCGTTATGGAATCCGGTTAGCCAAAGAGATGGAAAGAGAACTGGAGCAAAATGATGAAGAAAACTGGGACTATGACGAAAATTCGGTAAAAAAAAAATATTTTCGTCCAGATATTGTCTACACATGTCCAGGAATGAAAGATTGCATGACTTCCTGGAAAAGTGGAGAGAAAAAAAAGCTGCAAAAATATTATCTGACTATGTTTCTTCGTGAAGCTTTTCAAATATACAAAGAAGAAAATGTCTTTACCAAAATCGGATTCTCTAAGTTTTGTGAGTTGCGTCCTGAAAATGTCCTTCTCTTAAAAGATACTCCAAGTGAACAATGCAAATGTAGAATACACGAAAATTTTATTTTGAAATTAAAGGCGCTGAAAATTAACTACAATCAAGGGTTTTGGGAGACAGTTCTATGCGACTGTTCAATTAATTCTGCTTGTTGGCAACAGAACTGTTGACTGTGTGGTGATATGCAAAAGTTAAATCCACCTGAACATATGCTACAGCCGATTAGCTGGAGAGAATGGGAAAAAGATTCTACAGGAAGGCTAAAACTAGACATAGACATAGACATCATTTATTAATAATATACATTACAAGTTAAAACTAACAAAACTAACTAAAACTAGCATTAAAAGAAAGTGTATCTGCGGAACTGTATGACTAGGTTAAAGAAGACTATCCAAAATTTCTGAGTCATGTTAACTTAAAAAGAGTGCAGAGTGCTGAGTTCGAAAAAGATAAAAAATGTGCCAATACAAGGATCTTACAGATAGATTTTGCTATGTCGTTCTCATGCGAATACCAAAATGAGATTCAGAGCGCGCTTTGGGCGCGTTCAAGTGTACTTATGCTCACTGCTGCGGTATTTTTTCAAAACCAATGCGAAACTTATGTCGTCTGCTCAGATAGTCGCAACAAAGACAAAGATACGATTATTCGTTTTTGTTAACTAACTTTTTGAAATAATATTTAAAAAGAATAATGATGCAACCATTCAAAACATCATATGGAGCGATGGCCAGTCATCCGAATTTAAAAATAAATACATGGTGAAGCTGCTTAATCACCTGAGCCTTAAATATAACCGACAATTTATCTGGAAGTATTCAGCGACGTCCCATGGAAAAGGAGTTGTGGATGGCGTAGGAGGGAACGTGAAAAGATTGGTAAAACAAAAGATGTTAAGTCAGGCTGGAATAGTAGTCCAATCGGCTGAAGATTTCGTTAAAGTCGCACGAGAAGTAATAAAGACCACCGAGATTATTTATATTTCTCAGTCCGAAATATATGCCAAAATCAATACCGAAAATCCATGGACCTCAGTGAAACCTATTCCTGGCATTTCTAACTTTCACGTCATCACCTGTGCCTCCAACAAAATTCAAGCCCAGAACCATGGCATCAGCGATGAAATAAAAGTTTTTAACTTGTAATCTATAGAACCCAGGTGGCACTTCCTTTGAGTTTCATAATGTTCTCATTTAGTTCTTAGCGGACCTATAGAAACTCTTTTTCTACAATAATTTAGTGTTTTTTTGGCCTATCAAAGAGATGGTATAATTTAGTCAATTCTCGGCGTTTTGTTTTTTATTTCTACATATTAATCACAAAAATTTTGTTATATTTTGTAGGTGAAATACTTAACTGTTAGAAAAATGCAACTGTTTTCATTAAATCTTCCAAGACAATTTTTAGTTAAAGTTTGGATGGAATCGCTCCCGTGGTGTAACAGTAAAGTTATAATGTCCACAAAGAAGGCATGGTCATCCACGATACATGTGGTTATTGCGGGACAAGACAGGAATATTATGATGATGGCGGTGATACGCCGTCCAACGATTTATACGACTTGTATTGCCCGTCATGTGGCGAAGATACTTTTAATTTTACATCTTAAAAATTGTAACTTAATGCTTTTATTATAATATTTTTTTAGTTTATAGAAGAATAAATAATATGATTTAAATTTAATTTGCACAATTAAAACTATTTCCATGAAAAACTTAAATATTATTTATTTTGAAACAACAAACGATCATTACATCTACTTAATTTATAAATTTATAAAACATACATATGTGCAGACTTATACTGCCCTCAATTAATTACTTACAAGAATTTCGTTATAAAAAAAGGGTCGGGATGATCAAATATAATCTCAATTAAGCTCAAATATAATCGTTCTTTTTCATTACGGTCTAATTCATGAAGAATTCATTGATAACGAATACTGTGATTACCAAATTAGTACTGGAATTCGTACTCGTCCCGCACAACAGGCGACGCGTCCCGTACAACAGATGTGAATATTTTTTTTTCCAAAAAAAAGTTTCCAACAGATGTGCGTTTTATTTATTTCAAATAACTCCTTCGGCTTTAGTTTATCAGTGTTAAAAATAATGTTTCGTTAGATGTTACAAATTCGCTTAATAATCGAATTAATTAAAAGGAATCGCAGACTTGGTAGTTTCGCTGTCCCGCACAACAGGCGACGTAAAACGTCTATAAATACTTTATAATTGAGTATATCTAGATAGACTATACATTTTATGATTGATCGAAGTTATGTTGTTACGAAATGCTAAGTTTGAACCAGAGGCGTTCCCTAGTAAATGTTTTATTGTACATCAAACACAAACTATCGTACGAATGTCCCATACAACAACGTGGGATGCTCCATTAGTAGATTTTTGTTCTCATCCAAAGCAAAGATTAAAGACTATTTACTATCGAAAGTAACAATTATAAGTCTGTGTTATTAGTAGACTACTATACTCTTTGTTCTTTTGTTCTTATCTAAAGTAAAACATTATGCTGTCGTCATTTGCATATTTGAGTCAACTCCAAAATTCCTAACCTCTGGAGAACCCTAGGACGTTAATGAGACATGGGAATGTTCCAAATTGAAGTGGCCTTTAGTAGGTACCCATTGGCACAGCGAGGGCGGATCTAATGACGTCACCCGACCCGCAGCAGCAGTTACAAATCAACGCCGCTGATTGGACGCCTTGGGACCGAGCTCCATTTGCTGTCGATGTCGCTACAGTGATTTATACGACTGAACTTCAGTTAATGCGTCATATTACGTCGTGCTGCATGTACCGTTGTAAGATTTATGTCAGAGCAGATAATAAATCTGGGGGCACGGTAGTGCCTCTGCCAAGACGAGCCAAAGGACGACCTACTTTTCTGGAAGCCTTTGTCATATTTTCGGACAGTCATACCTTCGCTCCGGATGTTGCTAGAAAGCTGAAATTTTCAGGATAAGATGTCCTCGACAGACTTATCAAACGTACAAAGTATCAGTTACCTAGCTTCTATGCTTTCAAATTTATTTAACGTCTATTTCGTGACTGACTCGTTACTGATGATAATCAAAACCTCTAGGGTACTTCCTGAAGTCCTAGAAGACTGAAATTTAGAATGTAGGCCAGGAATTGCATACATACAACGAAAAAATTAAGAAATTGAAAATATTTCCCCTCCAAATCCTCGGGTGCATACCTGTAGATTTTGAACTGTCATAGCTTCGGACCGGATGATGGTAGAAATTTTCAGGGTACTTGACAGACTATCAATCATGTTAAGGTATCAATTCACTAGCTTTTATGGTTTTAATTTTATTAACTTCTGAAATATCGATTTCGTGACTCACTGATGATCATTAAAAACCTGGGGTACTTCTTGAAGTTCTTGAAGACTGAAATTTGGTATGTAAGCATACTGCATATAAACAACGAAAAAATTAAGAAATCAGAAACTTCCTCCCCCCCCCCCCAAAACCCTCATATAGGGCCCTCATATACCTGCACAGTCTATACATTTCGAAACTTTATAACTTCGGCCCGGATAATGCTAAAAAACTAAAATTTTCAGGATGAGATGTTCTTGGCACGTTCATCAAACATACCAAAGTATTATATATGTAGCTAATGGTTTCAGATTCATTGATATCTGAAATACGTTGATATTTATCGAGCCTAAAAGAGTAAAAAATCCATGGCACCTGCCAAAAAGAATTGATATCCAACCTAAAATATTTCACATGTAAAATTGGTTTCCAAGACTCACAAGTTCATAATGCTTTCGCTGATAAAGAGTTGTGAGATCTCTTAGCAGAGCCAAGCTCCTAGATGACCTCCGATTTGTGCTCCCCACTGGGGCTGTCCAAGTCCACAGTACTTTAAGTGCTCTTGACTGTACCACATTTTTAGCAATAAATAATAAATACCTTTACCTATAAACGCAGACTCTACACACTTTACATCTTCGCAAAAAGGTATGGCTCGGCAGTTTAATGTTCGTTTCGCGGCTGACTCGTTACTGATGATAATCAAAACCTCTAGGGTACTTTCTGAAGTCCTAGAAGCCTGAAATTTTGAATGTAGGCTAGGAATTGCATATAGACAACGAAAAAATTAAGAAATTGAAAATATTCTCCCTCCAACTCCTCGGGTGCATACCTGTAGATTTTAAACCGTCATAGCTTCGGACCGGATGATGGTAGAAATGTTCAGGGTACTTGGCAGACTATCAATCATGTTAAGGTATTAATTCACTAGCTTTTATGGTTTTAATTTTATTAAAATCTGAAATATCGACTTCGTGACTCACTGATGATCATTAAAACCCTGGGGTACTTCTTGAAGTTCTTGAAGACTGAAATTTGGTATGTAGGCTAGCAACTGCTTACAAACAACGAAAAAATTAAGAAATCAGAAACTTTCTTCCTCCAAACACTCATATAAAATGCATTTCTACACAGTCTGTACATTTCGAACCTTTATAGCGTCGGCCCGGACAAAGCTAAAAAACTGTAATTTTTAGGATAACATGTTCTTGGCACGTTCATCAAACATACCAAAGTATCAATTATCTAGCTTTTAATGGTTTCAAATTTCTTGATATCTGAAATACTTTGATATTTATCGAGCCAAAAAGAATTGAAATCCCACCAAAAATATTTCACATGTAAAATTGGTTTCCAAGACTCACAAGTTCATAATACTTTCGCTGATAAAGAGTTGTGAGATCTCTTAGTAGAGGCAAACTCCTAGCCGAGTTCCGATTTGTGGTATACATCATAAGCCCACTGAGGCTGTCCCAAGTCCACAGTATATAGCTTTAAGTGCTCTTGACTGTACCACATTTTTAATATATAAAAATAAAAAATAACTCCACCTATAAACGCAGACTACATACTCTACATCTTAGCAAAAAGGTATGGCCTGGCCGTTTAATGTTCGTGAAACTACTCCGTGTCCATGACATAACATTTAAGTCCTTAGGAAATAGTTTGTGCGACAATCACGAAACGGCCAAGCCATACTTGTTTTACCAAGATGTAGAGTTTGTGAAATCGGGGCTCTCTCTCTCTCTCTCTTATCGTGTGGCACAATTAACCGCGTTATCTAAAGGAAAATCAGAGCTTAGAGAGTTATTTGTTATTTATTGTTTTAAATGTGGTACAATCAAGAGCACTTACAGCTATATACACTTAAACCACACCCTAGACACTTCATACAACGGGTCAGAAATGACATTTCTAATAAGGAATGACGGAACAAACAAAATGGCGGCGAAATCATATACGTTCGACAACCAAACTGTAACCAATCTGTATAAATCTGGTTGACGAGGGGGCGAGGACGTAATCTAGAGAACGGCAGGGAGTGTCCATACTGTATGTTAGTACTAATATATATACTTTGCGCTATCATGTGCAGCACAAATTGGAGCTCACCTTGGCACTACTTGAGATGACTTTTTAACAGTGAAAACATTATGAACTTGTGAGTCTTGGCAACCAATTTTACATGAAATGTTTTTGGTGGGATCTACTTTTTGGATCGCACCTCGGCAGCGTTGAGTCTTAAATCCAAAAAACATAAACGCCCTTCTCGAGAAGTTGGGTAAAGATATGCACTTCGAAAAAGAGATACCGAATATCTATCTACTCTGACTATATCTGACACTTCTTCTTCCTCGGTCCGTCAAGGCTGAGGATCGGATCACAAGTGAGGTCTCTATTGGCTGCAGTTGAAGGCACTGTGGGCTGCCCTCTGGATGTTCCCGTCCAAAGATTTCTTCACAGCATCAATCCATCGGGAAGGTGCATTGCCCCTGCCTCTTACTGCCCTCTACTCTGCCCTCTTACAATACACACTTATATCTGTTAATTTCTTTAGCTGAGCCAGTTCCCAAACTTGATGGATTTTTGTCCGAGGTGTGGTTAGATTCGTATTCACTTCATCCCCTGAGTGTCATAGTCTACTTTTTAAGCAGTCGGTTTTAACATTATCCGCCTGTCTGTTTGGCCGACCTTACTTCTATCTTTGGAACTGTACTAATAGGTAGCCAGTTGAAATTTGCACAGAATATTTATTCATAAACAGATAATTAATATAATAAATAATTTTCGAAAAACCTAAAAACTTTTAGGTACAAGCTTTTAATATTGCATTGTCACGCGATATACATATGCATGTAAAATTTTAGCTCAATCGGAAACCGGAAAGTGGGTCAAAATTAACTTGCAAGATTTCACCCGAACAAACATTCATACATTGCAAGTTAAATAAAAGCTTAAAAAAATATAAAATGGGGGGTCCTCATACAAGAAACGTGGTTTTTGTCTCGTTTTTGTTTTTGCTCTCTTCAAATAACCGTATACACCCTATAGTGCAAACCCTCTAGTATAACTACAAATAACCGTATACACCCTATAGTGCAAACCCTCTAGTATAACTACAAATAACCGTATACACCCTATAGTGCAAACCCTCTAGTATAACTACAAATAACCGTATACACCCTATAGTGCAAACCCTCTAGTATAACTACAAATAACCGTATACACCCTATAGTGCAAACCCTCTAGTATAACTACAAATAACCGTATACACCCTATAGTGCAAACCCTCTAGTATAACTACAAATAACCGTATACACCCTATAGTGCAAACCCTCTAGTATAACTACAAATAACCGTATACACCCTATAGTGCAAACCCTCTAGTATAACTACAAATAATAAAAATCTAAGTGTCAGCCGCGCAGGAGGGCTCTCTACCTAGTCGTTATAAAAACAAATTGTCTTATTTAAAACTAAGTTTATTTTAAATCCGATGGATAAAAACATAATAAATTATAGCCTAAAATGGACGGCACAAATTTATACTTTTAAAACTAATTGAATTAAGATACCATTACCTACATTTAGTGCATTTTTCGCTACACTTTACTCACAAACTAGTTTCAAGTCCACCTTTCAAGCTGCTCAATTTATGCTCAACCAGTTTGATGTCTTCGATTCTCTCCAGAGTGGTGACGTCAGACTTGTCCGTCGAACCGCTGTCATCCAGAGGTATCTCTACTGAGCTGGCGTTTACTGGAATATTCCAGATATGACGAGCTACCGTCGTGTTAGCGTCGTTCACGTTGATTCTCAAAACGTTTGGTTTCGCATTAGCGTCGCAACAGTCCATAGTTGCAACTGGGAGATTGTGACGTTTTGTCGCGTTCATTTGAGACAGGTTTGGCACCGAAAATGTCGTCGTCAAATCGTCCATTTGGCTCAGGATTTCTGTGAATAAAATAAAAAGACGTGTGGCACTCGGGGACTGCCGCGGTAAAGCTATTGCATAGCATTTTTCATTAACTTTTAACACTAAGAAAGTTACACCAGTAAAATTGACTAAGTCCTTTTAGTACCGCAAATCGCTAATAGATGGCACTGTAAGTTTTTTTAGAACGCGGTAACGTTACGTCACGCTCGGCCGAGCTACATGTTAGGCGGAGTGTGGGGTGTTAGGTTTTTTCGTTACGGATTTTTTTTAATTCGGTCGCCGCGCTCAAAGCCGGCGATAAAAGCTATGCAATAGCTTAAAAATGATAAAAATACTGTCAATAGTAACTATTAACTATTTTCATTGATAACGATTACAATCATTTTCATCAAGTCCGCCCAAAGAGGAGGCCAGCGACTTCCCGCGACCTACATGAAGTCTTCGATCCTCCACCGTGGGAAACCTGCCTACGCTACGTCCCCTAGCGCGCGGTCACCACTCAATACTTTACTGGTCCAACGGCCATCAGCTATTCTGCGAGCTATGTGCCACACCGACTGCCACTTACGTTTAACGATTCTGAGGACTATGTCGGTTACTTTGGTTCTCCTACCCCACGGATCTCATTTGTAAATCTATCACGTAGGGAAACTCTGAGCTTACGAGTAGGACGCCAAAAATCATTTTACATTGACCTAAATGTATGCTACCACAAATGTAAAACTATGCAATTGTCTAATTTATTTATCTTTATAGATTATAAAAATTCCGGTGTGCGTGTGTTCGTAATTCTTCTCTTCCCAATCGTGTGGACCGATTTTGATTTTATTTTTCTTGTACTTATGAGGGTCACTTGAATGGTTCTTAGCTACATTTGAACCTGGTAGGTGGCGCTATTGTTAATATCCAGAAAAAAAAATAACAGTGCTACCCGTACCGGTACGCGTATATACAAAGGCGACTGCAACACAGAGAGGAGCTGTTCTGTAATGCTGCCGGGTTCCTATATATATAAATAAAACAAACAAACAAACATGACTACTCCACAGACATTTATAAACTGTTCGAAAGATATTGTTTTAACAAAAAACGGCTGCAATACGGAACGGAACGAGGAGCGAAACGAGCGATGATAGGTTTCGTTCAGGTTTGATTGATAATACTGTCTAAGTAAGAGTTCAGCTGTCGCTTTGCGAAGCGAGGCTGTCCCTCTCCCCCACCTCTCAGGGTAAAGGGAGTGAGGGGAGGGGAGGGGAGGAGGGGGGGGACAAAATAATCAATCAAACCTGACCAAACTTATCATCGCTCGCTTCGCTCGCTCAACTTGTAGAAATAAAATACTCAGAGTATGGGTGTCTGTGTTGAATCCGCCTTCGCGTTGACTTGTAGAAACAAATGCGACTGCACTACAGACCGCTGCTGTGTTGCACCTAAGTTTGGACAGAAAATAAATGCTTTAAGGCATCCGCGAGGTTATGCAGCCCTAACGGGTATCTTGTGTTGCAGCCGCCTTCGTATTTACGATACCGGGTCTACTTTATTATATTATTAGCTTAGAACTATCCAGGTGACCCCTTAAGTGCAAAAAAAATAACCAAAATCGGTCAAGCCGTTTAGGAGGAGAATTACAAACACGCGCACACCGGAATTTTAATTTCCGACCAAATCTCAAACACGGGCGGAGCCGCTGGGCACTCACTAGTTAAAGTATAAAAACAGTTAATTTTAGAAAAGACACATTTGGCCTTCAAAGTGACCACTAGGGGTTTCTCTAGACTCTAGTCAATATAGAGCCTACAGTAAAGTGTTCCTCAATTCTCTCTAGAGTCTAGAGAGAATTGAGGAACACTTTACTATTGACATAGTACAAACAGAATCTTCATACAACGGTACCTCGCGCGGTTTGTTTGTGTACGCGCCAGTAGGCACTCATAGTACGCACGCAACAAGCGCGCGGGGACCCCTCCAACAAGCAAACACTCTTTAAAGTTTGCATCCGACCGGTAATGACATACGCGGCCTCCGCCTTTGCGCATACACTCCCAAATATCATGGACATGATCCAAGTTGTCCAAAACATTTTTTGCCGTAGAGCGTTTAACGCCCCATGGTACATCCGAAACGCCGACCTACACCGAGACATGGACATACAGACCATCCAAAAATTTATCAAAGGCCTCTCCGAGAACTTCTTCAAGTCCTCGGAGACGCATCCCAATCCGTTAATTCGAGAGGCAGGGGACTATTCCCCGCCTCTCGAACTATCTAGTTATATGGTCCGTAGACCAAGACACGTACTGTTTGATCCTCCCACTCAAATTTCAGCCTGGCAGCCCAGGGAGGATCCGATAGTGTCACTTCTTGAATGACACAGTCCCCCTCACTAACACATTAATGTGATTCTCTAAGCGGCCGCTCCCATCAGGAGCTCTCCGCACTGTCCCCTTAGTGTTAAATTTTCGCACCCACACCCTTCCCTAAGGGTATGGGTCGCTCAGATGGGCTTTTAAGGTGGCCTATGCTGCCAAAGCCTTAGGGGGAGTTTAGTGGGTAGTGTGGTCTTGGGCCTGTGCATATTTATTCATATAATACCTTATGTATATAATGGGTATGTATGCATATAGGCGCAGGGCTGTGAGTCCCACATAACCAGTACAGCCGGCTGTATTGGTATGCATAAACGCATTCTCCTCCTCCCCTCCACCGCAGTCCGAGGAAAAAAAAAAAGCGCGCGGGGACATATGGAACTAACCCAAAATGTTTCGCGTCTCGTAGTATTTCGTGCGTACTATGCGTGCCTACTGGCGCGCACAAATACAAACCGCGCTAATGAAGATTCTGTTTGTACTATGTCAATAGTAAAGTGTTCCTCAACACCGTTGTATGAAGATAGCCTACCATTCTGTTTGTACTACGCTATAGGTACTACAGTGCTTCTATTTGCTATCTCTCGGCAAACTTCATAAACAATAAAGTACGTATTTGATTCTGAATTCAAATTATCATACATGATAAATCTAATAATTATTGGACATTAAGTATTCGATTGCATTCGGAAATGCGATGACTGTCGAGAAAATAGAAGCACTTTATTTAACTACAAACCTGTTATTTGCAACTGTGTTTCTTCATCAATAAACCCTTCTTTCCTAGAATCACTTGTCTCATCATTATATGTATCAACTGGCTCTCTAGCCACAGTTTTCCATTGTTTGGTTAGAACTGCCTTCCTCAAAGACGCTATTTCCTTTGGAGAGTAGTTGTACAACACAGAGCGCTCGCGCATCGCTTCCACGTTCTTATTGACAACGTTACTTTCAGCGTGACGGTTGCGGTTCTCATCATCAGACAAGTTGAAGAGCTCATCCATTTTTATAGAGAAGCTTAACTCGACGCACTTCTTAGCTTTGAGATGGTTCGTCAATGTCGCCAGCGGGAAGTTCGCAGTCGATGATCGAATATTAGCCGTCCTAGCGAAAATACTCCGTGACATATTCGCTTGCTTTTTCATCGAGTTAACGTACGTGTTAACGTTTCTTGGGTGGTAGACAGTATGAGTGATGTTCTTGGCAACTGGCTCCTCAATTTCGCAGGCAAATAACTGGTCTTCGTTCTCTTTTGGGTGCAACAAACTGTTTGTTCTTGTGACCAAAGTGTAAAGCAGTTTTAGACGCTTCACGAGTTGTTCGAAAGATACTGAGTCATTGATATTATTGTTGTTGACTTGGTATACAAAATCATCTCCAATGGCAAGCATGTTGCTTACTATTTTGCACTCTTTTTGGACTGAAACATGAATTATTAATACGTACAATGATGATGCTAAAATATATTTTTAATTATGTTCTAGAAGGCTTGCGATAAATAAAAACTACTACAATATTAATTTGCTTTCCACGAAACTGCATTTCTTTTTCTGACGCCCACAATTGTCAAAGGCTAGACCACAGTTACAGGCAAGTGGATGGTAAGGATAACTCTTGTTTAGATCCATTGAATCGCAATCTAACAGATACGATCCCGTGAGTCGTTACAGAATAAGTTTAAAGTAATCAATTTTTTACTGGTGCTAGTCAGTTCATTCATTCAGTTGTTCATTTTACATATATCTGTATATAAAAACCATGTACGTTTCTTAGAATTTTCATTTTTTTTCTAAAACAGTCATAGACATAATTTCAATTTAAAAAAATATTTAAAATGGATTAGCCTGTTCGAGACTGAGCAAGGTTAAAAAGTCATTTGTGGGGCAGTGTATATGTAACTAGTACAACAATGAATAAATTCTAGAATCATGTCAAAAAATGCCTGTGCATAAAATAATAGATTATGTTAAAGACAAGGATATATCGATATGCATTGATCCTCCAGCAAACACTGTAATCTGATTCATGACATGACATTATTTGTAATAGAGATTAAGGTTTTTTTGACTATTTAAATGTAATATTTTGAAATTGATACATGAGAAGCTAATTTTATTTTATTCAGAATTGGTAAGCCCTTGGCATCATCACACCTGATGCTAAGTGACGATGATGCCGAAGATGGAAGCGAGCTTACCAAGATTCCCCAACGCAATGGAGAACTGACTATCTTATCTTCAAGCCGGAAAACATCAATGTTTTTAACACTGATGTTTGGCGGCAAGACTTAGATAAGATGGTGGTAGCTAGCCAGGCGGGCTTAGAAAATGCCCTACCACCAACCAAACCGAGTCTTACAAGTTGACCCCGCCGGGAATCGAACCTGCGACCTCCTGGTGTGAAGCGAATGGACTAACCAATACGCCACGGAGGCGACTAAACAACAATCTGAGTAACTTAAGGGGACATGTCCCATTGTTTTTACACCAGAGCAAAAAAAAACTGAATGATTTTTTTTAATAACAAACTGGTGCGTTTTAACATAAGTAAGGCGCTACATAAGTTTTGTCGCATGCAAACTACATATAATAATATTGTGATTTGAAGCCACAGCCATAAAATCTAAGTAATTTAAAAACAACAAAAAACAAATTTAGTTGCAAGGAATCGTTTGTTCGATTTTTTAATTAATTTTCTAAATGAAAATGGCGGCATTTTCTCGTTATGATATTCGCGTAATTATTTCGTATAACTTTAAGCGTGGCTTGACTAAACAAAAATGTTTCGAGGAAATGAATAGTGCACTGAGGGAAACTTGTCCATCTCTGAGGACCATAGAATGGTGGTATATTCAATTCAATCGCGGCAATTTTAACTTGGAGGATGAAGCAAGGTCTGGCAGGCCGATAGAAGTGACTACCGATAATAACATTGAGGCTGTACGAAAACTATTGGATGAAGACCGACGTGTGACATATCAACAGATCGAGGAAACCCTTCAAACCCTCAAGTTAAGCGCACCAACTGTTCATCGGATTCTTCACGACCATTTGAAAGTACGGAAACTTTGTTCTCTCTGGGTATCACACTTGATGACTGACGTGCTAAGGGAGCAACGTGTGACTTGGTCAGGTGATATATTAAAAAAAATAGAAGACGGCCGATCTAACTACGTGAACTCGATTGTTACATGTGATGAAACGTGGCTGTATTATTTCGATGTACCTACTAAATCCCAGAGTAAAGTGTGGGTGTTTGAAGATGAACCACCGCCGACGTCTGTGAAAATGTCCCGATCCGTAAAGAAAAGAATGGTTGCTGTATTTTTTACTAAGAGAGGAATATTGGCTACGGTTGTGCTTGATAAAGGGAAGACTGTTACTGCTGCATGGTACACAGAAGAATGTTTACCTCGTGTATAAGAAGCTTTAAAAAATGAACGACCAAACTCAAGACTCGATACTTGGCTCTTGCATCAAGATCACGCCCCTGCACATCGAGCCGGCAAAACTACCAACTATTTCCACAAAGCTGGAATCAAATTGTTGGGACACCCTCCTTATAGTCCAGATCTAGCGCCATGCGACTTTGCACTATTCCGTTATGTAAAAAAACAACTGAAGGGACGCAAGTTTTCGAGCGATGACGAGCTTATAGGAGCTTTTGAGGAGATATGCGGCTGTGTTCCAGAAGGATACTGGAGCAATGTGTTCAGCACCTGGTTTACACGTATGAAGACCTGTATAACTGCCGGTGGTGACTACTTCGAAAAAAAAATATATTTCACAAAGTACGACAAAACTTATGTAGCGCCCTAGTATTATAGTCTATAATAACATTATTAACCAAAAGCCTGCTATTTGGTCACAATAATACATATTTTCAAATTTTTATTTGGCAACGGTGGACCACTCCGGTTATGACTGGAAGAGAAATAGAAAAATCACGGCAAAAATCATCAGCAAACTTTTCCAGTTTTGATTGGAAAATCTTTTAGATTTCTAACAGGACAAGTACGATTTTGAACTAAATCAGACTTTTAGAAAGTTGCTTTCTATGAGATTAAACCGCTTTTAAAGCAAAATATACTTCAAAAGCCTATAGATTGGCTTAGAGTAAGAAACCAACAAAAAAAAACGTTTGTAGTGGACAAGTCCGCTTTTGTTCCTCAGCACCTCATACATAGTAGTATAGTAGGAGATTTTAAAAAGTACTCAGTTACCTACAGAACAGAGCAAATAGCATCGGTTTCACCCACAATCGGCAAGCCCTTGGCCAAGCCATCTCATCTGATGGTAAGCGACGGTTATACCGAAGATAGAAGCGGGCTTACCAAGATTCCCCAACGCAATGGGGTACTGGCTATCTTATATTCATGCTAGAACACCTCAATGCTGTTAACATTATTTTTTAAAGTGAAACTTTTAGTACATCGTCTCAAATTTTTTCGTCTGTGTGTCGTCGCGTGACGGTCGGTATGATCGTTTCGTCCTCTGTACCGTAGCTCCAAGACGAGAGCAGCCATGATAGTTTAGTGCTCTATTTATATATATAATGTGAAAAAAGTTTCACTTTTACCGTGGTTTCATAAAACCACACACTCGATTTAGATTTAGATTCGCCAGTAATCGAACCCGCGACTACCAGTGTGATGCGAGTAGACTTATCTCTACACCACGGATGTGGTTAAATTTTAGGCTGATTACACAGCTACCCGAGCGGAAGACCCGGACGGGCTGCCCGCGGACGTAGCGCTGGGATAGCTGTGAAACGATGAATGGGCAACAAGGCGCTAGCGTGTACAAGGAATGTACGTGAGTCCGGGTGTGTGTTTCGTACAAGAATCGCTGTGCAAGGATGTTCTAGCGCCTCACGTGTGTCACTGCTCCGGAAGCCCGTACAGAAAGCTGTGAAACCAGCCTTAAATAGGGATGACGAATGCTAGTCATCTGAGTTACTTTTTATCATCTGTCAAAAACGACATTTTGTTCTAAAAATGTTTGAAATACTTTGGCGTGACGTCATAGTTTTGAAGCGTCATTTATGTACTCATTTTGTGTTTTTGGTAAATCAAAAATCGAAAACTTGATGGAACACAAAACGAGTAAGGTTTTCCGGAGTTTAAGTAGGAGGGCAATTAAGTGATCAATAGTTCATAATTTATTTCTGATGCTGTCGTCATCCCTATTATTAGTCTATGAGTGGACTTACCTTTATTCAAGTCAGCAATTAGAGGCATTAGCTTGTCACGGTGAGTCAAAGCATCGGGCTCCTGTGTTATGTACACAGAAAAAAAGTCATGCACCACACACCCAATGCTGATGACTTGGCACACGTCTGAGTTGCTGTATTTATTCCGCTTCAAGATCTCCAAGAGCTTTTGATGCATCATTTGCTTTGATTTCTGAAACATTTGGTACAGAAAACTATTATTGCAGTGATTGGACGTATTGGAGGGGAGTAGTTTCCGCAGCCTTTATTTACAAAAGAAATCATAAACTGCAATGTAGAACTTAAAGATAAATAAATAATAATAGTTTTGACTCGAACCCACGACCCTCAGCCTAACAGCCAGGAGCACTAACTATTACGCCACCGTATCAGTCAAGACCCATCAAGACCCAATTACATGGAAACTTAATATTTCTTGGCCAAACAGTTTACAAACGCCAGGAGGAGGACCTCGTTATTAACGCTTTGGCCGCCTATATCGTGCAAACAATCCATCAAAGAATGTATATAATCGCTGTGGTACACCTTATAAAAATATGTTTTTCAGAGAACTCTGCTTCATTTAAAAATATATATTCAACAGTACCTTACAAGCGCGTGAGCACTTAAAAAAAAATCTCTCTACGTGTGTGGAAACTACCCCTAACTTATTTAAATTATCATCATCATCATATCAGCTCGTATACGTCCCCACCAAGGGGCTCGAGCCTACCCTGAATTAGAGCGATCGGGCCTTAGTCACAGCCCACACGGGCCCAGTGCGGGTTGATCGACTTCACACACAACCTTCGAATTTCTTCGCAGGCGTGTGCAGGTTTCCTCGCGATGTTTTCCTTCACCGTATTAAGAGCGTCGGATAAAAGTACATATGAAATCTAAATTCGAAATCACATTAGTACGTGGCAGGATTCGAACCACGACCTCTCGGACAGGAGGCGGCGGCCCTAGCCGTTACACCACCGACGCTCATATTAAAATTATATTCTAAATTATTTAAAATAGAGATCTATTTATGGTCTAAATTTCATGCAATTCGGTATATATGTAAAAAAATATTTTTAAATGTTTGTGATGGACAAGCATAATATGAGAACGATCCTATAGATATTTGTTGTCATAAAGACAACAGTCGCTTACATGACAAAATATATCTACAAGGTGAATGTTCTTGTTCGCTTGTATTTACTCGTAAAATATAAAAAATTGTTAATTTACAGACATTCCTCACATCATCGTTATTTGGTTTATAAAAATTGGTAAATTTAATCTTTAATTTTAATGTTTTGACATGAGACGTTAGTTAGTAGTACAGTGTGCCCCCTCAAAAGTAAACATTATTGTACCGTAGTGGTTCGTGGCATCGCGTCGATAGAGCCAGATAACTAGCGCGTTCCGTTATTGCTTTTGTTACATGTCTTAGTTGGGTGAGATAGCCGTGTGAACAGCTCTGTTAAGGACTTTGCAGATAAGGGTTCCTCGTAGCGACTATGGAACCCTAAAAACAGTGATTTTTTGAAATCACCAATAGACATCTTGTACTGTACCTCAATACCTTCACTCAGGGGAAGCTAGTAGATAGACATTACAAACAATACCTATACCTCGGAGGAAGAAAAACCTATACTAGTCTTTTGAGTTACCTTTTACCGTCAAAAACGATATTTCTTTCTCAAAATGTTTGAAATAGGTAGTCGTAAGTGACGTGACGTCATAGTTTCTTTGTGTCATTCGAGAACGTATTTTGTTAATTTCCGATCCCTCAGGAACTATATCGGGCTATTCTGATTAGCAGTCCATATCACTTCCCACCCCCTCAACCAAGTCTATACAAAAATCACTTCAATCCGTTGTTCAAGACATGCTAATTAGTAAATTATGTCATTTTCCACCTTCTCAACTATCTCGGTGAAAAAAATCAACAATCCATTATTCTGTTGCGATTTAAAAGAAATTAACCAAAAATAGAGATATTTTTTTCAGTTCCTTCAGGAACTGCATCGGACTGTGCTATTTTCACGGCATAAAAAGTAGCCTATGCCCTTCCCAGTGATACAGGCTACCTACATGCCAAATTTCATCAAGATTAATCGAGTGTTGAAGCGTGAAAAGGTAACAAGCAAACAAACAAACACATTTTCACATTTATAAGGATTTGAAGGAAGGCAACTAATTGAAAAAGCAAAGGAATACGGAAAGACGTTACATATTATGTGTTTTATATATTACACACAAGCTCTCGATTCTCTACACTTCGAAGCTATATGGACATCACTTACACAACAAGGCCATTACCAGAAATATGTAACACAAAGGTAAGACGAAGCCAAGGGCTTACCAATTATAAATAAAAAAAAGAGTATATATACAAAATGTCATGCAAAAGTACGCCTAGAGCGTGATAGTACAGAATTCACTATACAAAAAGGAGTAAGGCAGGGAGACCCTCTCTATCCGAAGTTGTTTTCAGAGGTGCTCAAATCTATTTTCAGATGTATACAGGGTTTAAAAAAGTTGGTGTAGGACCCGTTAACTGGGGGTTCTACTCATCATACTGAACAACTTTCTCCAAGGAACCCATAGTCAATTCACAAAAAAAAATTTGGACCCTCCATACTAAAATGCACAAAAATTGGTCGATCAGTTGATCGATTTGTATGAAGAAGAAAAAACTTTTTTGCGATTTCAGCAAAGTCGTAGAACAAAAGTTGTTCAGTATGATGAGTAGAAGCCCCAGTTAACGGGACCTACACCAATTTTGTTACACCCTGTATATTTGGAAGCGAAGGGAATACGGGTATATGGAGAACTACTAAACCACTTGCGTTTCGAGGACGACATAGTGGTCTTCGCAGAAAGCGCCACCGAATTGGACAGTATGGTGATCGAACTAGCAATGGAAACTTAAAAGGTTGCACTGTCAATGAACTCGACGAAGACTTAATTTTAACCAATGGAATAACACCTCGGGACATTACGGCACATGAAAAGATTGAATATTATGTAAAAGAATATCCCAACAAAACATAAATGTTGAATGGGGACAAGTTCGATATAAAAAAAAATTACAACGATCTAAATAGGTAGGTACCAAGTTCTATAGTAAATATTTATTTTAGACTTTTCCAAGTAATAGAAAAATTAAAACTGTTTTCAGATACTTAAATAAAATGTTATGTTCTGTGCCACTGCATGGAGTAACTTGGCAAGTTTTCACTATCCAATTTTATTCTATATTGATATTTACTTTTAAAAAGTAAGCTTTGCTTGCTTAACTTCACCATTTACACATGCCAAGTTACACCATTTAGTGGCACAGAACAACAATTTTTTTTTAAACAACTGAAAACCGTTGTAATTTTTCTATTAATTGGAGAAGTCTAAAATAATTATTTAGTAGCTGTGATTTAGGAAACACTATAGAACTTGGTAACTACCCATTTAGATAGCTGTAATTTTTTATAACGAACTTGGCCCCATTTCACATTTATGTTTTGTTGGGATATAATTAATTTTTGTAAAGTACTAATACTAATTTCCTATCCTTATTCAAATAATAGACAAACATATAAGATATTTTGGTGGTACCGAAGTCTCGGTGCACCAGCCAGAGTCGCACGTAGCCAGTTTTACGATTATTATTTTTTGTACACGCCTAATAACTTATCTCGATAACAAATTTCAAGTTTATAAGTTATCTGAAAGTGGTCTATATATTTCGCTAATTAGTGGTGATACGGAACTCTTAGTGCACAAGTACGACTCACACTTTGCCGTCTTTGAAATTTTTCCTTTGTATACGTCCAATAACGTACCTCGATGTCAAATTTCAAGTGGAAGTGGTCTACACTACATATTGCTGATTAGTGGTGATACGGAACCCTTGGTACGCGAGGACGACTCATACTACGCCGTTATATTTATATTTATTTAGATATATTTATAAAATTGGATTCTAGATGATAGTGGGAGTCTTACTGGACACACAAATTCACAAGCGTGTAGTTCAAACAGATTTTAAGTTACAGGTAGGTCGAAAGAGCCCGAAATGGTTCGTGTAATATAACCCACGACCGGTGTAGCCTTTTTCTATTCGAACTTGGCGGACACACTACCGTGTGTCTCGAGTTATATATTTAGGACAGTTTCTATCTGCCAACGTACGAGTAAAATGGAAAGAAGCATGCATGGTCTTAAACTATCAAATAAAGTTAACAGTGTCAACATCAGGAAATAAAAATAGATGTAAGGAAAAGAACATATTATGTGTCTTTCCAAATGCCGCTTGAGTGATCTTGTTCTTTTTCTTACATCTAAGGAAAAGAACAAGATCACTCAAGCGGCATTTGAAAAGACACATATGTAGGGTGAATGACAAAACAGCTGGACAAAATTTAACAGAATGGGTACCAAGAGACAGGAAAAGGAAAAAAGGGAGACCAAGTAAAAGTTGGCGAGGCATCTTCAACCAGAAATGTTGGAACCTTATGGATGTGAGAGGCGCGGAAAAGATATGTATGAAAAGGTTCAGGAAATATATCCAAAGTTGCTTTTAGCAGTGCTTAAATCTATTTTCATATGTCCAGATTGGGAATCGTTCCTTTCCCTCAAATATGGTTGATGGGAGCGATGGCTGACTCTCGCGTTATACTCGTGACCGGGTGCTGTCCGTGTGAACTGGCCTACTCTTGTCAAAGGTTTCAATGACATTCAATAATTGTGTGTATAACTTTTCGTGTCATATTGTTTTCATGTTCTAATGACATAATCTAGTTTACTTCTAGGATTTAATTTTTACATTATGAACTGATTGTTTATTTCTTGATTTTTCACAAATGAAATTATGTTAAGTATTATTAATTTATGACTATCAGAAAGAGTGTAATTTGCACCTATTTTGAATAAATACCCTGAATCTTGAAGCGAAGGGAATACTGAGAGCAGAGGCAATGCAGAGGCGACTACTACTTATACAGGTTGTAACAAAATTAGTGTAGGACCCATTAACTGGACGTTCTAACACATTATACTGAACAACTTTCCCCAAGGAACCCATGATCAATTTCCAAAAAAAATTTGGACCTTCCATATTAAAATGCACAAAATTGGTGGATCAGCGGATCGATGTGTATGGAGTAATTTTTTTTTTGCGTTTTCAGCAAAGTCGTAGAACAAAAGTTGTTCAGTATGATGAGTAGAAGCCCCAGTTAACAGGACCTACACCAATTTTGTTACACCCTGTATATCTGAATACATAATTATATATGTATGTATGTACCAGTATAAAAATACATAACATCTATACTATTACAACCAAGATTTATCTTAAGTCAAATTTGAATGTTAGTAAAGGCTATTTTTATTTTATTCTGTTTTAAAGTAAGGATTTGAGGTGAAGTCAGCTACCCTATACCACTAGGGTAACAGAATAATAGGCTAGGGAAAGTTAATAACTGTCATAGACATGAAAAATAAAAGAATCATAGGAAATCACATCAGTGTATCACGTTACCTCAGCAAAAGCAGCGGGATCCACAATCAGGAAGACACTGTCTCTGATATCCCGCACCTCCTGCCTCCAAGAGTGTGCCAGCAGCCTGGAGTGGTGGCTCTCTGGAGACAATAGGAGCCCTGGCACCAGGTGGGGGTCCAGAGCCTCCACGCTGGCCAGTGCACTACGCAGAGTGAGGATTCCTGGAAACATGGTAAGAGATGCTAATAATGTTTGTTATGGATCTTTAAAATATCTCTAGAATATAGGTACCTGTGACATACCGACGGACAGACATGGCGAAACCATAAGGGTACCAAGTTTGACCCTGGAACCCTAAAAATGTTCAGTGAACATCTTAAAACCAATATGAAGTTGTTTTACCATTCTATATTACTAATGAAAGAGTGCAATGAGTTTCCTCACAATGTTAGCACAGTACAAGGAGAATATCAACATATCAGCCGAAATATGTCCATCCACTACTGGACACAAGCCCCCTCCAAGGACTTCCACGACTGTTCCTACGCTGACCGCATCCAGCGACCTTCACCATCGTCATTCCATCTAATCTGCATATGCTACTTCTTCTAGTGTACTGTCGCCACCGAGAAATTTATGATTTACTTTAACCTCTTTAAGAAAACATATTACCTATGTAAAGAATAAAGACTGGCCAACTAAACCGCGACCAGACATATTCTTCAAAGTTTTAACATATTATGGCGGGCGTCAAGACACTTAAAGATAATGGTTAGTATGGCCACAACAGTGTAAGAAACCATACAGTGGTCCAACGACTTTGATCTTTGCGTCAAAGCCGACATCACCAGTTACTGGACACGTCCACGTCTTCCTCCTTCTCCTGGAATGAGTTGTCCCAAACTGCAAAACAATGGTGGCTATGGCAGTTTGGGCTCAATCTCCCCTGTCATGACTCCTGCTCCCCACACGATCACCCTCTCTATACTCTCTTGGACAACTGTATGCATTCTTTAGACTGTGGTATGGTTTTGTAATCATGTCTTGATTGTAGTTGAATATATATTATGATGATACCTTTTCTGGTATATTGCATTCCAGTAAAAACCCGCTTTTTGTTTAGTATTATAAACCTTTAGCTTTTCTGTGATAGTAAGATTATTATTATTAGGGAGTAACAAAAAACAACTCTTACTATTTTGATCAGATGAACAGGAAACAGCGAAAGATCCGATCTGTAACAGCCTCTCATTGTACAAATCAAACTCCTTTACAAACTCACAGTCCTCCACATCATCACTGCTCTTATCATGACATGAGCATTTTGCGTCAGATTTAATGTGACCTTCAAGAATGTCCACAGGCGAAGTATTAATGCTAAAACAGTGGACAAGCAAAGACAATAGTGCAGTGTTAGTGTTGGTCTCCAAAACGTAGAGTGCATCCTTCAAGACATCTATCAAAACATTGATATTGGACGGCATTATAGGCAGCTTCAAGGACTCTGGTGTGGCTTTAAAAGCTGTGTCCAGATCTCCCTCTAGAAGCTCACTAAGTAAGGTGGTGGTTTCTCTTAGTACCTGCAAAAATTTGGACTCTGTTATTTAATTCCATTACTTTGGTAGGTGGCGATTGTAATACAGAAAAACTGTCCACAGAATCTGCAATCAAATAAATAAATTAAAAAGATAGTTTCAAGATAAGTACTACAGGATGGAACTGTGTTGAGTTTAAAAAGCTCATAGAACTTTGGAAAAATGCATCCTCATAGGACCAATGCTTGTTTACTATGATGAATCTACTTACTGTACGATAAATCAAGCAGTTTGGGCACCTGTGTTCACTTGCAATAAGTACTTCTAGACTCCAACATCCCATACAAATAAATTTTAATAAATGTCAAAACAGTCAAAGGCTATTACAAAACCTCTGACTAGTTGATGATGACATGTGGAAAATAAAACCAGCAAAGGTTCGTAGAGCAAAGGATATAAATTTATTTATGTAAATGGTAAATTATAACTTTCTCTTTGGATATGTTCTAAATTCGCTAGCAATAAGTGACATAATTTATAAAGGTGCATCTGTATTTGAGAAAATGTACAGAGGTAGCCTACCTTAGCTGCAGGTTGACTCTGTACATTTGCTCAATTGTTGCCTCGGCATGTTCCCTCTATTCACAGACGCACACTCGGCGCCAGCCTTGAGTAATAAGGTTGCATCTAATGTGTATGCACCTTAAGAGTACTCAATGTACCTACCAACATAAAAAAGAAATAATTTGGAATAGTAATAAAAACAGACTTTCTTACCACTTGACAGCGTGCTTTGATAATGAGCTGGTCTGCAGGCAGACAGTACTTGGCCAGGGTCATTGCAGACAGCAACAATTCGTCCAGGGATATGTGCATGGTGCTCACGCAATCTACCATCTAAAATGTTATAAAATTTCACAGGTTTTCAATTAAATGTATTAATTCAAAAAAAGACAACAAAGATCCATAATTTAAGAAATTACATAAACTCTTTTCTTATTTTTAGAGTTTGAGGCAAAAACAAATGTGAGTATGAGGAATATTGTACACTATTTGATACAGAATTACATTTTACATTACATTTGATACATGATACAGAATATGCATTAATAATGAAGTGATATTTCGCTTACTTTCTTCATATTTTCACATACTAATGCCAAAAATAAAACAAAAATACAAAGTTTTCTTACATCATCTTTCCACTGGTTGTAAACTTCCTCAGTGTCTTTATAATCATTACTTTCTTCATATTTTCACATACTTATGCCAAAAATAAAACAAAAATACAAAGTTTTCTTACATCATCTTTCCACTGGTTGTAAACTTCCTCAGTGTCTTTATAATCAGTCTTATAAATAAGATTGGAAAGTTTTGTGAGAACTTCGAAGGTGTGATCAATCCAGTTGACGAAGTACATTGGTGACGTAAGGATAGAAGTTGTGCTTGAGTCAAAATCAGCCTGACAGTGTTTTGATTTCTCCAATTCTTGTTCAAGAGTAAGGAGTCGATTTATACACCATGAGAGCCTCTCGGTAGCGTAATCGCGGCTTTCCTACAAATTAAATTAAATTTTCTATCACAACACAATGCAGTGATTGGCGCGAAGCATTTATTTCAAAATAAGCATTAGTACTTACTAAAAGGTATTAGGCTGATGTTATTTTTTAAGGCAGCCCTGGTAGCACTCTTCCCTCCCCCCCCCCTTCCCCCTACAGCAAAACCAGAATAGAAAAAGGTTGACATATTGACATATGGATACTCTCTCATTGCCTCTAAATGCTAGGACGGTCCCCTTTCCTGCCCTCCAAATATCCACTATCCCCTACATAACTGACTATAACCACAAAAAATATATTTTTTACTCAAGATCTCATTGGTATTCACACAAAAACAGTCCAATATGAGGTTTAGCTAATTGTAAAGTGCTTCAATGCATTGAATTAATGTGCACAAACCTGTAACAATAGGCCTTTATGATGTTCTACTTTGAAAATTTCAAGTAAAATTTGAAAACACTTGCTGATTTGACTAGCACACAAAGTGTACACTTCCTGTACCTTCGATGACTGCTCATCATTTAGGGCATCCCTGTACATATGTATTTTATTCCGAATTTTCAGCATTAATGGATAAATTTCGTAGAAAAGAACATCCTGAAAAATAAACAAGGTAAACAAAACTCAAACAAATCATGGCCATTTTGCAAATGTTAATCTTACCGAGACATATTTGGTAGCTTCACGAGGATAATCTGATAACTGTGAAAACTTATTAAAGCACTTTTTATTCATATTTTTTACGAAATTCACTAAAATCGTTTCGATATACTGATTTATTT
This sequence comes from Coleophora flavipennella, assembly GCA_947284805.1. Classification (NCBI taxonomy): domain Eukaryota; kingdom Metazoa; phylum Arthropoda; class Insecta; order Lepidoptera; family Coleophoridae; genus Coleophora; species Coleophora flavipennella. The sequence continues at coordinate 1,087,900 of OX369268.1, forward strand.
TTATTACAAAGAAACTTAATTTCAAAATTTTGAAATCCAACGTCACGAAATATATATTTTTTGTTTACTTGTAGTAGGACAGGCTAAGGCTCCATGAGCATACCGCCTTGTCACATTTTTGTAATACAAAAACGACTTCAGTATGTATGTATACATAATTTTTATTCGCTTACCACTTTTACGATGGAGCCCTCATGGCGTTGCACTCCGGAACGTTGGAAGCTCTCTTCTGACCGCTTGACGAACCGTTAGCGCCGCGCGCTCACATATCACTTTCGAATCCCTTAGGTCATGACAAAAATCCAAAAGTCCACATGCAGCGCGATCTATTATTTATTGTCCAATAAGAATCTTGTAAAAAATATTTCTATTCCATTTAGAATTCAGGGCTACAACTGGCTCGATAGTCAAATTTTCGTAGATCTCTCTACTCCTGGCGTAATAACGTCACTAAAACTGTACATGTAGGGTCTACATGATTTTTTTCATGAACCGGTATCTATTCTTCTTTCTATCAATGCTACAATCATAATATGTTTGCTGTGTCATAATCCATCAAATAAAAACATCTTTAAAGCCTTGCGAATCTAGTTTTCTCAACCAAAATATCCATGATATTGTGGCAAAATGGCCGCCCGTCTAACGGACCGCTCACACGTAGCGTCGCTTACATAACAGCCAGATAACCACAGTGTTGAATATTTTTGCTTGTACGGTACGAGGTACGTAATTTTAGTGTAAATCTGTCTTATTGTTTGTATACATGTTATGTATGTATATACTGGATACAAAACCACACTCGTCAAAAAATGCTCTACAAAAACCGCCCAGTTAACGCCTGTGCGTACAAACCCTTAACCGTACCATAATCGGAATAGTCAATGGCAACATTTATAGCCAGTACACATTTTGATGAAAGTTTCTGCGCAGGCGTGTGCAGGTTTCCTCACGATGTTTTCGTTCACCGTAAGTATTTACTAACTTAATAAAAAAGTGTTAAAAAAGGTTACCTCAATTTTAAAACTTGTTAACCAAGGTTAACTCAATTTTTCATCGCTCGGAGACTAAAGGTCAAATCGGTTTACTTTTAATTCGCAAATATGTAATAGATTGTAATAAGCATCGCTGGGCACCGTTAATTTAATATTTAACTTCGTTAATCGCTAATCAGTTACTGAAAAAGTTAACTTTATTAAACGTTAAAGCGTTAGATTTCGAAAGATTTAACGGAAGTTAACGTTAATTCATGAAAGACATGAAATATTAATAAAAGAGGGCTGTATCATTATCATCATATCAGCTCATATATACGTCCCCACCGAGGGGCTCGAGTCTACCCTGAATGCGGGCGATCGGGCTGTAACTACCCCTGGCTATTCATTAAAATAGCCAAGAATAGTACATAATAAAATATGATTTCATGTATTAAAAAAGAAGAGTGTGTTCGTGTATTAAACAAAAGGTTGATTTGTAAGTAAAAATAAGTTTTAAAGAGTGCAAAGGATCAAATAGAAGTCGAAAATAACAAAATTAAAGTTTGGAAAACACGAAAATTTCTTCTACTGAGCGGGCTTGCCAATAATGTTCCCCGTATATTATGTAGGAAAGCAGGTGCGAGTCAGTGCAAAAAGTACGTACTAAGGCGTACATAATGATAAAACGCTCATAGCGGCGTAAATCAATGCATGTGTGATTAAGATAAGGCTAGACCTGAGGATCAAGAAGAAAATAGCGTAATTGCTATTAATCCATTTTCAGGCGCTCGGACCATTATGGGGCGAAATGGCCTAAAGTGTCACTGGTGTTGCATGGAACCATATGTCTGGTGTATGTATGTTGATACATCAGCTGAGAGCTAGATAATTACATTATTGAGCGACACTTAAGCAGAGGCATGGAGGAGTCAGTGATGTTGTGTCGGCCGGTTTAGTGACATAAGTATGGTGTTCGGTACGATTAACAATCGTGGTGTACATCATGTTCGGCAATCTGAATGGTAAACACAAATCGGTTGTTTAAAGTTGTCGACGGTGCGTTTGGTGTTAATTTACACTCTTGTAAGCGTCGGCTGTCGTTCCTTTTACTTTCCCTCTGGGATTGTTTTGAGGAACGTTGCATGATGTGAAATCTCTATAATTCCGTGTGAATAAAGTATGAGTTGCTTGTGGTAAATGTAATATTACATAAAAGGAAAATAAAAGTGATAATTAGCTTGAATGTTGAATACTGAGGTGTATGCAGCAGGATCAAACCTGAGGTGTATTGTATACCACAGGGATATGCCCAAGCGGCGGGGTAGAACCTTCCGTGTTAGCATATTTCTGTTCCTTAAGGAAGCAATGAGTTTATTCACTTTGCTTCCGCACAGAGTTGCAAAGGTCTATTAGTCACCAAGATTAAGCCGTGCATGTCTAAAAAAGAAACCACGAATGACTCGATATATCAGTTTTGATTTATTAGTTCATATTCAGTCATATGGGTGAATGGGACAGATCTAGAGCTAATTAATATATGCAATGAAAGCTCTCACCAGTAATGGAAGTAGAGCATTTGTTGGACCAAAACCAAATGAGGGAAGACCTTGAGTCTTAAGTTTTGATTGATGAATCTGGATGACTAATTGCTGATCGCAAGTTTCCATACCAGCGATAAATTGTCTGCCCTATCAACTATGATGGTAGTATCACGGGTTGTCACGGATAAGCGGGGAATCAGGGTTCGATCCCGGAGAGGCAGCCTGAGAAATGGCTACAATAATTAATAAATATAGCAGGCGCACAATAATACCTATTAAAATGGCCTTAAACTCTGTTGGAAAGAAAAACAATTAAAACGGAGACCGAAAACAATATACAAACTATTCTTAATGATTGTGATCACTAAAGATCAGAAGTAAAAGCATTTAGATAGGTTCATCTTATCTACTTGCTAAAGATAAAGGTCCGAAGACTTTCTGATGGCTTTTCGAACGCAATACGACTCTGCGGAGTCATACAATCTATTCCATTGGGCGCATACGCTAGTGTGTGTCGTAGAATGAAGCTGTTGGTGGAGTTAATCTTTACCGATGGCTAGAACTAGGCTCTTGTTATAAGCGATCGTAATTCCCCGAAGTAATGATCCCTTGTCTCTAGTGCAGATCAATATTCCATAACGGAATGATCTGTAGTCTTTTAGCAATTTAACTAGATCTACTGAAAAGAAAGATCATGGTTGAATTGTGGTCTCTGGTTAACGGGAGATGATGTACAGAAATGGAGAGTGTATTCGTAACGATATGACGAGTATCCATTGTCAATTATGTCCTAGTAGTTATCTTGAACGAACGTGCAACTTAGTTGAATCCCATTAGTGTTGTGGAGAGTATGCAATCCAAGACTGAATCCGACTCTTGATAAAAAGGAGTTGACGTGCAGAAATGGAGAGCGTAACCATGTCAATACAATGGGTATCCTTTGTTAATCACGTTCTATTCGAGAGGGATCTCAAACGAGCGTTTGACTTTGTTGGATTTCAGTTGTGTTGTGGAGATTATGTTATCCAGGACTGATTTCCAACTCCTTGTTGACAGTTATGCTAGACGGGGATCAGTTTACTGCTTCCCCCCGTATTTAAATAAAATACGGTATGAACATTGTGAAAACCATGTTCTAGATAGCTCTAACGACATCGGCGACTCCTCCGAAAGTCAGTAACCGATTGCGTTGAGCCTGGGCTTATACACGCATTGCGGGGCTAGACCTGGAAAGTGAGTTCAGGTCAGAAGAGGAGCTGAGCAGTTCGACGACGTGGTGTGTGTAGCCTTTAAGATAAAATCCTGTTCTTGTGGTATTGCACAAATAGCGTCGTTAAATAAATAGGGTAGTGAGCTGTACATGCAGTAACTGTGTAGAAATACACAGGATACCGAATATGTTTCTTGGTTGGAAACATTGGCTGAAGAATGGTTGTGGAAACCAATTACGTCTTGTCTGTTACTGGTATTTGCCGAGTGGTTGGAGGCCTCACCCCAAAGCGTGAAGTAATTTGACAATGACTTGGGACTACGAAATCGTTGTATAAGTCAATTGTTGATTAACTGAGAGACAGTCTGGTTTCAAGGATGGAACCTGAGAACTTTGGACTTGGAAACAAATCACAATCATTGAAAAGTGATACCATAAGTGAACCTTGGCAGTATGTTTGGTTGTGACACATTCGTTGAAGTTAAACTCTGTCGTACGATGCAGAACCATATTTAAACTAGATTTGAATCGTTTAGTTGACTGAGCAAGGACGTTGTCCTATATGTTATAATGACCGGACATGTGGCCTATATTTTTCAGTTGGAAAAGTATTGATTCCGTGAATTCTGATCTTGTTCGAGAATGGTGGTGTTATCTTGGAGGTCTGTAAAGACTTCCGATCCAAGAAAAGGGGATCCTGATTGCGAACCGGGATATTACCATGGGTCCGGAATAGTCCGGATGGTCCCTTTCTCGAAAAGAATGTATTGGTTTCTAAGGAGTCTGTTTGCTTGGAAGACTGAATCTTTCCTAAAAGGGAGATTGTGATGTTTATGTGATCTGGAAAGTATTGGGATTACAGATTACGAGGGCCTGGGAAAACAGATGGTTGCCAGGACCAAGGTGGCGAAGGACGGAGCCGACCTTCTCCCCACATTTCTTTTATTCTTAAAGGAGTGAAGAGGTGTGGGGTGCGTACTGTCGCGTCATCTTTCTTTATTCGAGACGCAGCCTATAAACGTGGTATCGCAAGTTTCAAAATATTGCGAGAGAATTAAATGATCGATCCTTTGAATACACACTAAACAGTAAAAGAACCAAGTTGCCACGGTTCACAACAATACAATTGAGTTTTAACCATGGACGATTAATGGACAAAACAAATTTGCTATAAGCTAATTTTAAAATTAAAAAAAAACCTTTGGAAAGATCAAATGTTGACAAGATTTAAGGATGGCTTCCGCAGTTTGCCTTTCTTTATTTTGTTAAGGACAAATTGACAGTTACAGCTAGGGCCTTAGTCGATCACACGGGCCCAGTGCGGGTTGGTCAACGTGAAGTTTTGTACAACACAACCTTTGAGTTTCTTCGCAGGAGTGTGCAGGTTTGCTCACGATGTTTTCCTTCGCCAGCCGCAAGAGCGTCGAATAAAAAAAAAAGTTGTGTGTCAGCTCCGACGCACGACTGGAGTTTACTACTTAAGTACGATTGTCTGAACAGGCACAAAACAGGGCTTGACTTTGGTTTTAAGTTTACTCTGCACAGTTTTTATAACTGATGTTTCCACTTTGCGGCCTCTTTTCATAGCTGATGTGTCAGGTGTTTTAGCTCCCATGATCGCAGCTACTAATGATCCATCTGTTTTCCATCTGTTTGGCATATGCTTTGGATGCGGTTATACGCGCATATCTTAGGTCATACCATAAAGGGCTTTTACATTGGTTTTGAGTTGACTTTTCAATTAAATTAAGAGCATGTTTGTTAAGTTTCTCTTGTAATGTTTCTAGTGATTTCTTGACATCATTCTTTATATCATCATTCGCTTGAATAAGGAAATGATAAAGTGAAAACTGTCGAACATCACTGTATTCACATCGTTCTGATACTTCAACAGTTCACAATTCATAATTTTCTTCTTTTTTGCTTTTTGAAGAAACTCGTGGAAAAGGTCTGTGCTGGTTTCATGATGTGGAGCTGTTTGATCTACAGTGACGTATTTCATAGTAGTCCCTACTCTCGAGGGGATGGGTTTTTCCAGTAACATTCAACCTCGGTGCAGGAAGCTTCTTCACTGCGACGGTGGGTCCACATTAAAAATATCACTGCATGCTTACAACCACCAGCTAAAGCTGCACAGTCCAAGCACTGGCAACTGACGATTTCACCTTTAGTCTCGTCTATCACCATAGTGACTTTGTATGAACTAGCCCTCACTTTGTGCTCGGGGCAGATCTTGCAATTGAGTGTGCAAATTCCTGATCCACGACGTAGTTGCACGTACCCAATAGCATCGTCACCATAAGATTCTCGTGCAGCCCTGAAAATGCAAACTAATTATTTACTGTAAACAAAATTTATTCTTTATAACCTAAAAAACTACTACTGAAAGAAATACTATTGTTTCGCCTTAGCAGGATTAAGGTTACTTACGTGGGTAGTGTTATATTATTTTATAGTACTTACATTGCTGTTTTTACATTTCTCAGCTCTGCAGAATAAAAATCGGGGTTATTTTTGAAGAACATTCCAACCATGATTGAGTCCACTTTGGGCAAGTTTCTGCTATCTGCTTTCACAAAATTGACATCCATGATGGAGTGGAATGCCAAATTATACGATGGAGATTGTAAAATATCACATTTTCACGATAATATTATCGTAAGACTGCAACAATGACAGATCTGATTACTGTGTTGTGTGTGACGTCATCTTAGATTCAGCCAATCCTGCCTGTTTTGTATCACGTGACAAAGGTGCACACATTAGGTTGCGCGCGAAAAACGTAACGCGATCACTAGATTTTACTCCTCATATTTTTTTCATACCGGGCGCCTTATATGAAAATGGATTCTTAAGAAGTAAACTCCAAAAGAGCATATGAAATCGAAATTCGAAAACACATCGGTACGTGGCAGGACTCGAACCACAACCTCCCGTATAAGAGGTAGTGGCCCTTGCCGTTGCTCCACCGACGACGCTCTCACATAGTTTCGTATCATTACAGTTTTATAATAATAACAATTTAAAGATCATTCATCGCTATCTGACATAAGGTGAATATTCCCCTAATAAACATTAACTTTTTCGTCTGAAAGCGAGAGTATAAGCAAGACTCATTTAGGCGTCAAAATATCTTTGCTTGTGGAAAAAATACGCACCGTGCTTGTTTCATCTGTCTCAGCCTTCGCGGTGCAGTCCTCGCAGTATCCTTTTGGCAAAAAGTAGGTATACTTAATTAACGATTAACGGACATAAGGAAAGTTAATAAGTTAAGTTAAAAGTTAATCCGTTACTCGAAATGTTAACTTCGTTAATTAAGAGCATTCATCCCAAAATAAGTCGAAAGTCCTGCTAATCTGCATTCACCGGCTTTCTGTAACCTTCACCACTCACCAGGTCATTGGTCCACTATTGTAAAAAAATACATGTAAATTGTTTTTAGAATGTTTAAAAAACAATTTTCACGAAGTACGTAGACATAAAAAACTAATTAAATATTCATTGATTGAAAACACTTTATTGCACAACATAAGAGAAAAAACAGATACAATGGTTAAGGAAGTTGTCATAAAGGTGGTCTAATCGCTAACAAGCGATCTCTTTCAGACAACCTTTAGGTGAAGGAAACATAGAAAATCATTATTGGGGGGTAGTAGTAGGCAATAAACAAATTCATAGCGAAAAAAAATTAATAATAATAAATGTCCATTATTTTCTTTCTTTCTTATCGTGTGCCACAATTAACCGTGCTATCCAAGGAATAGAGGGCGGCATCTATTCTTAAACTATGTAATACATGTAAATATATACCTAAGTAAATAAAAATGATATAAACTAAAATACATATACTTATTACATACGTAACATATACAGGGTGTAACAAAATTGGTGTAGGTCCCGTTAACTGAGGCTTCTACTAATCATAATGTATGACTTTTGTTCTACGACTTTGCTGAAAACGTAAAAAAAATAACAATTTTACTCTTCATACAAATCGATCAGCTTATCGATGGATTTTGTGCATGATAGTATGGAGGGTCAAAATGATTTCTTGAGAGACTATGGGTTCCTTGGAGAAAGTTGTTCAGTATGGCGAGTAGAACCCCCAATTAAAGGGACCGACGCCATTTTTGCCACACCTGTATAGTATAATAAGATAAGATAAAGCTAATAAGTACATAACCAGATTAATGATGATAATGAAAACAACGAGACATAATATTCTCAAAACTTATGCTGTGTCTTCATTCGGCTTAGCAGGGCAATATTTCTTTTCCTTAATTGATGATGATGATGATGATGAGCGAGCGAAGCGACCGATGTTAATTTCGGTCAGGTTTGGTTGAATATACTGTCCAGCCCCCTTGGTGGCGAATCTTACAGCTTATCATCGTAACTGCCAGATTCACCGCCAGCCTCCTCGACAGTATATTCAATCAAACCTGACGGAACCAAACATCGGTCGCTTCGGTCGCTCATATAATTAAATACAACGCAGTATACAAGCCGCTAGTGCCCTTTGTAAACAGCTGTGGTCATACTGTCGTGTGACGCTTGTGGTCTGATAGTTCGCAGCCTATAGTGTGCACCCCGTAGTTCGTGAACTGATGTATTTAAACCATTTGTACATACTCTGCAAACTACTGAACAAAATCTATAGCCTGTACAATTGGTTCATAAACTACGTGTGTACGTGACATCAAATCTATGAAACAAACGCGTTCCTACGCACACAGTCTAAGCTCGTGTAGGGGAACGCGTACCATGCTTGTGTGAGTGAGATAAGACATGCTAGGGTTGCCGTTGAGGCTACTGAGCGGGGGTGGGCGGCACTTTCAACGGGAGGCAGGGAGTGACCATATTGTACGCTAGTATTCTTTATTGTACTGTGGTGTAGCCGTAGAACACGTGCTATAGTTGTATACACGTAGAACTAAGCAATACTATACTTTAACTAAGGGCTGCAACTGATGGCGCTCTACACCACCTCTAAACGAAAAAAAAGTCACTTGCTCTACACCACAGATGAGATACTATTACTTCGTCTACACTCTACGCCAAAGAGAATATAATAAACTAAAACGTTTTTTCTGTACTCCGTTATCAGCCTAGCTAAACTATAGAGAGACAAATATTTATATGAAACCCCTACGAACTGTAATGACTATGTTTGTCTCTTTCTACCTTGTACACACGTCTCTTTCTTGATCTGTCAGTTTCAAATTCGCTCCTGCCAATATGATATCCAAATAAATTCTATTCATTAAAATGTGAAGCGTCGAATTGTTTAAATTCTAATTTTTTTATAAATATAGGCTTAAATAGCGGATAAACGCTATGACAAAGGTTTATAGTGATTAAATAGTGTTCTGTGGTGTAATGAAAGCAAGCATGTATAATAATTAAACGTGTGAAATTTGTGGAATAAAAGCCGCCGGCCTAACAATAAAATTGAAAACGTATGTTTATGGCGAATTTTTCCTCAAACCATGGTTGATATTTTTACACCAACTAGGAAAAGAGCTGATGATCTTTAAACGACAGAACCAATTTCCGTTGAATAAATTCATAATCACCTTGCTGAACCCAGCCTTTTAGTAAAAAACACATCAAAATCCGTTCATCCGTTTCAAGATTCAAGGTATTTATTCAAAATAGGTGCAAATTACACTCCTTCTGATATAATAACATATTTTCATTTGTGAAAAATCAAGAAATAAACAATCATTAATTAGTTAACAATGTCAAAATTAAATAATAGAAATAAACCAGATTGTCATTAAAACATGAAAACAATATGACACGAAAAGTTATATACACAATTATTGAATGTCATTGAAACCTTTGACAAGAGTAGGCCAGTTCACACGGACAGCACCCGGTCACAAGTATAATGCGAGAGTCAGCCATCGCTCCCATCAACCATATTATAGGGAAAGAAACGAACCGGCTCCCGTTTGGGAACTATGATGCCACAGACTGACAGACACACAGTCAAAGGCTTCAAACTAATAACAACCTTTTTTGCGTCCAGGTATAAAAATTGAATTGTGAACGTCCTCCTATGAAATCGGTTTAAAAAGAAATATAACATGTTTTTGTATTTATCTGGTATAAATAAAACGCTTAAATTTTACCGAGTTTTTGTTAATGAAAAAAAATTAATAACCAGATTATTTTGTATCAAATTATTCTTTTTATCTTCGATATTGAAACCATCGTCGTGAAAAGAGCGTCAGTGGCGTAACGGCTAAGGCCGCCGCCTCCTGTCCGGGAGGTCGTGGTTCAAATCCTGCCACGTACCAATGTGATTTCGAATTGAGATTTTATATGTACGTTTATCGGACGCTCTTACGGTGAAGGAAAACATCGTGAGGGAAACCTGCACTTGCCTGCAATAAAACTCGCAGGTTGTGTGTGAAGTCAACCAACCCGCACTGGGCCCGCGTGGTCGACTAAGGCCCTATCACCCTAATTCATGGTAGGCTCGAGTCCCTCGGAGGGGACGAATATGAGCTGATATGATGATGATTGAAACCATTCTTTGTCGCGAATCCCCATCGTAGTCTTTATCAGTTTCTCATGTTGGCAGCAGCGTCGTATGACCAAAGTGGATATAAGTATATAGCCATATTTAATTTTATATTATCGGTAGAACTGTTCGATAAGTAATGAGAATCCCGACTTTAAAAACGATAGTTTCAGCAAAGTATATATATATATATATATATATATATATATTAGTACTGTTACCGTTTGGTTGTCGAACGTATAGGATTTCGCCGCCATTTTGTTTGTTCCGTCATTCGTTTTTTGAAATGACATATCTAGCCCGTTGTATGAAGTGTCCAGGGTTTGGTTTCAGGGTATTTTCACTTAGAACATTGTTCTTTTGTATGAGCAAATGTCGAGGTCTTTAGTTTTGTCATTCCTCGATAGATGGCACCTCAAGACATTGAGATTTTCATTAATTCATAAATATAAAAATTAGTTTTTTTATTTTTTTATACAATTTTTAAGTTTTTCAACTTATGATTTCATTTGCCCCGGCAATATGATTGGTAATTTCGCATTCAATGTTATGAGCTTATAAGCCTAATGGTTAGAGCATAATATTACGTTTAATCCGAGTTCAAATCCAGTAATAATTCGTTTTTTACGTTTTCTCTATAGTTCGGTCTCTTGACACGAGATATCGCTTACAATCACTGACAAGTTTAAGTTATTTTATGGTAAGTTTGTTATATTCTCTTTGTCTGTTAACTATGCTCTTTGCTTTGTAAATCAACGCAACGCCATCAGAGTTTTTTGGCGGGATTTGTGGTAGACGCATTCGTAGTTTTATTTTGTTGTTTTTTCATTGTTTTCTGCTAGGATTTTGTTTAAGAAGTGGTGCATTTTGGAGAAAATCGTCTAGTGCACGTGAGCAATGTGGAGAACAAGAAAATAAAACGAAGGAGGACGTGAGAACCCAACTTGCTCTGGGTGCAGTTTTATAGACGCCCAACAGCAACTGGGTGTTCCACCTCAGATTGTAGCGGCTGCAAATGCTGTCAAGAACTTCAGAGAAGATTTGTAATGCACCGACACTAGCATTACAAATCAAAAAACTAAAGGAAGCTTATACGTCAGACCTGGCTGTATGGTCTTAGTCACCTTTGCCTTTTCCGCGCTTTTGAAAGCCGGAAAGAAGATACCAAAAAAAAAATCAACGCCATCAACACGAACGTCATTAATTTTGCTGTAAAAATTATCGTTTTTATGCCGCAAATAGCAATTAATCTAAATTAAGTCATCACCGAATAATAATAAAATAAGCAAAAATGAGTGAATTAGTCTGGGGCATCAAAAACGGCGATATAGATCAAGTAAAGGACTTCGTTGAAAAGAAGGCAAGTGTCGGCTTTGGCAAGTTTCTTTGTTTTATCGGCTATTTACAAACATCTCTCTAATTAAATGAATTTATAGGTAGGTCTCTTTAGGACAAAACATACATGAAGGTCTCCTCCGAAAATAAACATGTCTCAAGGAATATAAACCTTGTACAAATGGTTCCTGTAGATGCATACACATACAGTAGGAGCTAGTATTGACAGTGATATTTTTTTTATGGAAACTGCACTAATAAAGTGGTTGGTGTAGGTACTTCTATTGGTAGTGATCAAGATTTAGATATTTTTTTTCTAAATAATGAAGCATCATAAAGTAGTGACTTTTGGTACCTATGACAAAAAAGAGCTCCATTTTAATTTTACATCAAAATCGCGAAGTTAGAAATCAAGTTAGAAATTCGTATTTATAGCTAATCTAGAAAGTCTTCAATGAAGGCTTATTGATAATTACTCTTTGCAGCAAATTGATGTCAATGCCTTGATTGATGGTCGATTACCACTTCACTATGCAGCAGATTATGGCCAAACTGCAGTCCTGAACTATTTACTCGATAAGGGAGCTGACCCCAATGTAGGTATACTTTTCATTATTTTGGATTTTTTTAAGAATAAGCATTGCGTTTTTACTAAACAGTTGTTTTCTCTACTTCCAGATGTTAGACAAGCATGGCATATCAGTGTTGTTAGCTGCCATTTGGGAAGGCCACACAGACTGTGTGAAAACCCTGCTAAAACATGTAAGTCAGTAGATTACTAATATGTAACATATTGACTGCCAAGTGTATCATCTTAGATACACAAAGTACCACCTCCTGAGGCCACCCATAGCTGTTTGAATACACGGGCACATGGGCAGTGCTTCAGTGCGAGGCCAGTGTATCTATTGCAGCCATTATGTAGAATCTGCCAGCTTGCAAAACAGCACGCCGCTATACAAAATGGCAGATTTTGTGCCTCTTTGTAAAGTAGGTTTTGAGTAAAAAACTCTAAATAAAACAGGGTTCGAAAATATCCGATATTTATAATAAATATCAAAATATTGGATATTTATGATATATATAGGTTTTCGTATAGAGTTTGCCTACAGGATACACTCGTATCTCAGTATTTTTAAAATCTATAATAATCATAAACTATTAATTAACAAGTAGGCACACTAGTAGCTTAAATCAGCCTAATCAGTAATAATCAGTCTCACAGAAATTCAAAAAGTACACCATACCTCAGTATAATTATATATCCACAGTATCCAATAAACATAAGTAATAAAATTAAAAGTTAAAGTTAAACTTAGTTAAACTCAGTTCGACGTTATAAACTTGCACTCTAGTGTTTATACTGAGTAGTAAAATCTGCGTACGGAAAGACCTGGGGCCTGAAACCCAGAGTCATTTATTGGCTATACACAATGATAGTAAGACCCATTATAACTTATGGCAGCATTGTGTGGTGGCCTAGAACGGAGTTAGGCACGTGCAGGCAAACACTGACAAAACTTCAGCGGTTGGCCTGTCTGGCAATTACCAGAGCATTTCGTACAACACCTACTGCATCTATGGAAATGCTGCTAAATCTAAAGCCGCTTCAAATACACATTCAAACAAGCCAAGGCCCTACACAGGTTATCGTTAAATGGCATGTGGAATTTTGAAATGCCCAAAACCAGACATACCAATCTACAACTAGACACAGGTATGGAAAGGCTTATGCACATGGGATGTGACAAAATACAGACTGTGCACATATTCAAAAAAGAATATAAAATCTATGTTCCTACAAGGGAAGAATGGAGTAAAGGACTTAAGCAACAAGGACCAAACACTCTTACATGGTATACAGACGGATCGAAAATGGAGTCTGGTGCTGGTGCAGGCGTTTATGCTAAGGATTACTCAGCGAGTATTAGTTTAGGGCAATATGCAACAGTCTTCCAGGCGGAGACTTATGCTATCATTGCATGTGCACATGAGATTATAGACAAGGAAGTCAAACAAAAAACCATGTATGTTCTCAGCGATAGCCAAGCTGTTCTTAAAGCTCTTGACTCCTTCAGGGTTGACTCCGGGCTAGTGCTAAACTGTGTAAAGGTCCTCAATAAGGTGGGCCGACACAACAAACTGCAACTGGTCTGGGTCCCTGGACACGTAGGAGTGGAAGGCAATGAAGAAGCAGACAAACTGGCTAGAATGGGATCACAAACAACAATGTGTGGTCCAGAACCGAGGATAGGGCTACCAAGGAGCACTATTATAAGAGCATTAAAGGAACAAGCCGAGGGAAGACACAGATTGACATGGCTATCTAGAGATGGACATAAACACTCTAAGCTCTTCATCGGTGAGGTCACCACAGGGGCAACCAAGTACATCTGGAATAACAGCAGGACACGAGTCAGGGCGATAACAGGAGCGTTGACGGGCCACTTTGCCACAAACGCACACCTGCAAAAAATCGGCCTGACGCACGACCCGACCTGCAGGGCCTGTGGTGAAGATATAGAATCAATGGAACACTTACTGTGTCACTGCGATGTCCTGGCTAGCAAGCGTATGTACCTCCTAGGTGATGGCTATCCAAAACCGGAGGACTATAAGCACCTTCCAATCAGCGGAATTGCTGCGTTAATGCAGCACATCTTCGAGTAGGCTGGGGTGCAAAGGTTATAGGGGTAGACACAAAAGATCCCATTGGGTCGAAGTGTCGCTGCAACTGCAGCCCCCACTTACAAAGATAAGAAGATAAGATAAGAGTAGTCATCATCATCATCATATCAGCCACAAATCGTCCACTGCTGGACAAAGGCCTCCCCCAAGGATTTCCACGACGACCGGTCCTGCGCTGCCCGCATCCATCGGCTTCCCGCGACAGAAGAGTAGTAAAATGAGTAAAAGTAAAACAGCAAGAACTTTTAGTAAGACGAAAGTTTATTTTGATATATATCAATTGATATATATCCTCGAACCCTGGAATAAAACCAATGATTTCTTCCTCTGCAAAGCATTCTGCTACCCAAGGCTCTGACATATAATCAGTGAAACCTGAGTGAACTTAATATTGCTCGCATTGCTCATTAAATAGTTTTTTTCTTAGTAGTTTTTACACAAATCGGCGCCCATACAATGCGGCGTTCTTTATTTCAGCCGAATTGGGATCTGGCTGATCGTTTTACAATCCTGCGGTATTCAAAACGGCAGATTCTACAGTGCCACTTCCACATAGGAAAAATGTTTTATTACATTATACTATGGAATCTGATTTGTCAGACCTTCATGGATATGTTGGTCTAAGTGGATTTTCTGTATGTCAAAAGTTATATCAAAAATAAAAGACACAACAAAGAAATCCAAAAGAGGTTTTTTCCCGTGGTCCTACTATTTTGTCCTGTACCTATTTTGGTATTGGGTCTCTTTTGCTTCGAAATTAAATTTTCAGAACTCATAAAATTCCTCAAACTTTGACCACATTCAACCAAATTCAGTCAAATTTTACCAAATGTCACAAAATGTCATCATATTCTACCAAAATCGACCATACTCAACCAAATTTCCGCAAATTCAATAATGTTCAACCAAATAAGTAATTTTAAATTTGATTAAACAAAATTCATGAAATACCGTAATTTCCAAATTTTTTAAAACTGTCTCAATTTGAAATTAAAACAGAAAAATAAATGATATTTGTTTATGTCCATTTTCTCAATTAAAAGCAAGTAAAATCATATTTATATTTAAAGGTTTTGAATTTACCGCTTCTCTATCATCTGGAAGTAGAGAAAACAACTATAGTAAAAACGATGTACTACTAGGTACGATGATGTTTGCCGCGTGACGTCATCTTTGTGTCTTGCAAAGTTTGTATTCAATCCGGCTTGTAGATTTTGTATTAAATCGGAACTATGTTTGTATGGAAACTTGAGCTGGCTGGGGACCCTTAAGATAAAATTTTTTTTTTTTGTTTACATGTTTGGCCATGTCCAAACAAATACATTTTAGTTAGCAATTTTCAGGGTTCCATACCCAAAAGGTACCATCCATCTGTCAATACTGTATTCAAAACAAAATTATAACATACCAAGAGGCCCGGTGTTAAATCCTGTTGAATGTAGAGGAAGCGAGAGAAGTATGTCAGGATCGTAGCAAGTGGAAAAATGTGGTCTCTGCCTACCCCTCCGGGAAAGAGGCGTGATCTTATGTATGTATGTAAATCCCAACTGAGTAATAAAATATTTTTCTATAATTTTATTATAGAGAAGTTTTAAGGTACTATTCTAAGCTACACTGCTGACTGCAATTGCAGGCTTATTCCGTGAGTAAAAGCACCTGTCACTACTCTACTGCACAAACTAAGGCAACGGGTGGAGGCAGGGTTCGAATTATTTTCTTTGATAATTATCACTTCGAACCCTGGTGAACCTGGGCCTCACCTTGCTTCAGTCTCTTTTGAGAGAAACAAGATATTGGATGTGTGGAATATGGGTGAAAAGAATTTACTGTTATATCTTTTATTAGAAAAGGAAGAGGATGTTGATGACCTGTTGTTATCGTTCATTAAAGATAAAGAAGACAAACCATGCATCCTTTGCTTCCAGTTGAAGGAACTTATTCAATACTAATAAATGGATGATGAAGAGGATTTTTGAGACTCATTTGTGAGAAATTTGAAAAAGAAAACATCTGTCTCGTACTACTGACACTGCTATACTGGTCCACAATCAGCAGGGCCGTGTAACCATACACTGCACATGCAGCCGCCGCCGTCTGCAAGTGCTGCTGCCCTAAATTATTTCATAGAAATAAATGCATACACATCAGTAGTGCCACTGCAGTCTACTGCTTGCAGTTACTGCACTTGTTGTCAGCAGGGTGGCTTGGAATAGTACCTTTAGGGTTCTGTGGTAAGAAATAAATTACTACAGCGTTTTATTTGTCTACAGGGTGCTTCTAAAGATGGAAAAACCCCAGATGGTACCCCATACATTGAGGCTGCTGAAAAGGATGAGATTAAGGATCTCCTGACATAGGATGTATGAAATGTATTTATCTCTAGAACCCAGCTAAAATGAAATCAATAGATGGAACAATAATCGAGTATAGTATATTTTTACATGCATTTATTTAGACTGCTATAAAGTTATTTTTATAAGCTCAACATGGATTGTTAAGACATGTCTCTTGATTTTGCGTCCATTTAGTACTAGTTCATGTGATTTGTAAGGCCTGGTCTCTACTAGAAATTATTAGCCAGAGGCTATAGAACCAGATATGGTTTTTATGCATTATCTAAATTCATTTAGCAGATATATGCTATATTATCTTAAGGATTTATCATAAATACTAATTTCAAGAAACATTAGATGTAATGTTTACTGCTAAAATAATAAACTGAGGTTGCTGATTAAAAGGGTTTTCATTTTTCTTACTTATAAAAAAGGTAACCATTGAAACACATCTAAAATTTAAGGCAATCCCATAGCACTCCTAAGTAGCACTGCCATTAGTTAAAAAATAATTTATCCCTGGGTGCATGCACTTTAATCACTATGCTATCTGTAACTAGAGCAAACTATATATCACAGAGTTCGTAGTTTATAGATTAACTTCTCTTCTTAATAATTAATTCTTCAAATTCAACATGGTAAATTTTCATTAAAGTATGTATTTGGCAAGTTATTATTTTTTAATTGGTGGCGCTAGTTAGCAGGGGGTAGGCTCCTAAGCTAAATCAATAATTTACTAATGTCTATCACAATAGTGGCATATAAGTATAATTCGAATTTATATACAGGTGTCCCAGGAAAGAGTAATATGATGAGCAATGGATCACAGAGGGGAGCACATCGTGGGGTATCTGAATTACCCCACATATGTTCTGCATAAGTTTATGGTTTTCAACTTTCAGAATAAAAAAGGCACCACGGAAGGAAAAAGATGGAAAAAGCTTTCTGCCTATATTATACTATCAAGTTCTTGTTAAATTAAAACAATTTGGGAGCACTTATTCCCAGTCACCAGCGGTTACGAATGGGATGAGAAAATTCGATTATCTCCTGGTGCACTACCGCTTGGCACTACTTAGTAGAGCCGAAGGTAATTTTTCTCTCCAGAGACACTACCGGTATCATGGACTTACTTTCGTAACTGTCAGATCCGCCAGTTTGTTTCCCCACCCAGGATAGGCCTTGTACAATTTTGAAGTGAGTAAATTGCCCTGCTGGATGGAAACTGAGAAAAAAAGTGATTTTCCCAATTACTAGGGTTATTTGATTTTTAGCCCCCGACGTAAAAAGGGGTGCTATAAGTTTAACGTGTGTACTCGTAGTTCCTTAACCAATGGACCGATTTTAATGTGGTATTTTTGTTTGAAAGCTGATGTGATCAAGGTGGTTTTTAGTTATAATTTATGAGGATCTGTTCAGCCATCAAAAATCATCAGTTCTTTTCTAGGTGATGAGGGGATATGGATGGAGAGCAGGATACCCAACTCCTCACCAACTTATAGCAGAGGTATCATTTTTGGACTCATTGGAATAGTATCAATGAATAGGTGTTAGAACATGGTAACCTTGACCTGATGCTGCAGGATACCCAACTCCTCGCCAACTTACAGAAGAGGTGAAAAAAGTTAGTATTGTTTGCTCCTTTTCTAGCTCATGAAGGGGTCTCGGAAAATTCCACAGGTCTAATTTTAAATTTATATTGATTTGAAGTTTACATTTAATTGCAGCTTCAACCAAGGAAGGTGACGCGACGACTATTGGATCAAAATATAACTACATGTAAACTCTATATAGCGACACTAAGGGGACCGGGCATTTTGTGACGTTACTGAGAGATTTCGTCCAGAAAATTTTGACGCTTCAAAGAGTGAATCGTTATATCCAGTGTCGTTATACAGAATCGCCCTGATTCAGGGTAGGCTTGAGCCCCTCGGTGGGGACGTATATGAGCTGATATAATATACAGAGCTTACACTGTACTTATATTTAACTTGAAGGCCAATACATATTATTTTTTACTTTTTAGGGGATTTTTGATGAGTTTTTAAAATGTTAAATTTATATTGTTAAATTATGTAGGTACATTGAACGAGCTAGCCATTTTCATCTGTTCTAGTTCATGGGGGCCAGCTAGATAGAACTTCATGCAATAGCGTGTCGCCGAATCTGCAACTGTTATTGCGATAGTTCCTAAAAACTGACAGCTGTATTGTAGGTAACTAGATAACAAAAATTCCAGGTTTTCTATTTTCCCCATGCTGTTAAAGTGAAACTTTTATTACATTGTGTCAAATTTTTTCGTCTGTGAATCGCGTGACGGTCGGTATGATCGTTTCGTCCTCTTTACCATAGCTCCAAGATGAAAGCAGCCATGATCGTTTCGTGCTCTGTAAATGTCTATAATGTGAAAAAAAGTTTCACTTTTACCATGGTTTCATAAAACCACACACTCTTTTTTTTTATGCACAATTGGTAAACCCTTGACAACATTTTTTTCTATGTTAAGTAGTTTTTTTAAGTATCAAACCAGTTAAATACAATTAAGGCCCACCATGTACATGGGGGTGACTCAAATACCCCATGTGGTGCTCCATCTCTAGACCACCGCTTATCACTCTTTCCTGGGATACTTGTACATGTGACTAGATATCTTGCTCACTATCATGTATTTCATACTACTAACTATTAAACACTTAAATTCTAAAACACAACACTCAAATAAATTCTCAAGAGAACTTTATACTCAACATTCCTTTTTGATCCACAATAAAAACTACAGGTTAACCTTATTTCTATAAGTCATCGCCTGAGAACTTTTTGTACTTGCTGTTCTTAGCTGGTGGACAATAGCATGCGTTCTTCTGGGCATCCAAATATGATTTGCAGCCTAATGTTAAAGTTCCAGTGAAAAGTAACTTGGCCGCTGCTTTACAACCTAAGATCAAATAAAATGTAAATTATTCTCTATAGGTTTTTCAAAATTGTAAATTATTCATACTATTTTTTGATTAAATAATAATCATATGCAAAAAATTTAACTAATCTTTCTACAATTCTTACACTTAGTTTTATCTTTCAAAGAGACTTGATAAAATTTCATAGGTTGTTTACACACATACACCTTCCCACATTCAATCACATAGCGCTTGGCACTTCTGTCATTGCATGAATGCAAAATCATCTCATCAAAGATTTGTGTTCAATTTCTCCATTAAAAGATAAAGATTGTTTTTGCAAGTAGGTGTTAGTCTTACCGCTCTATA
Organism: Coleophora flavipennella; assembly: GCA_947284805.1. Taxonomy (NCBI): domain Eukaryota; kingdom Metazoa; phylum Arthropoda; class Insecta; order Lepidoptera; family Coleophoridae; genus Coleophora; species Coleophora flavipennella. Next base: position 1,107,776 of record OX369268.1, read on the forward strand.
ATTAAATATTATGACAAAGACAGAAAATACTACCTTTTGTAATTGTGTTCCCAGCTACATTCACAGACTTGTAAGTATCACAATAGTTGTAAAGACATCTTTTGAACTCTAGATCGCACAATTCTTTGCCACTGTTGCAGGTATCGTAGCAAATGTCGTGGGCATCACAGCATTTCGTCATCTGCTCTACTGGCAGGTATTCAGATGCCACCTCAAAACCAAGTGAACCGCACCCATCCGACTTTGGAATGTGATTCCTGTTTCTCACTGGTTTTTGTCCTGTAACAGAAAAAAAGTTATAGAGAGAATGGGTGGGATTTGTTAATTTATGTTTTACATGTTCCAGTGTTAAACGCGAATTAATAAAGCGATAAACTATACCTTCTGGACAGGAGAATATGCATTCTTCTTCAACAGCAGCATCAAATACCTCGTGCAAAGATTTAAACTTTTCTGCTACAGTTATGATGTTTTTAAACATATCTCCAAATACAGACTCGGCTGATAACACGGCATCTTTTAGATTCCTCAGCATACTCGAGCCAAAGCCCGTGTAAGCGTAAGCGAAGAAGGTAAGAGCGTAGATACATATCTTCTTGTAAGGAATTTCCATTATCGGATGTTCAACGAACGAATAACAAATATCACAATGTGATGTAAACCGACAGTTTAGTGAATTATGGTCATATTTAATTTTAAATAAAGAACCAATGCACTGAGTACACGTATTAATTTTCTGCATCTATTTATTTTTAGAACAAAATGCACCCCGGTTCTTATTGAAGACATTGACAGATGAACAGCTGGTCGGCTCAAGCACTGTTGCCAACCTAAGGAAAGCAAAAAACAGCAAATGGAACTTAAAAAAACAGCAGAAAACAGTAAAATAGTAATTTTATATAGGCAAATATACTGTTCGATAAAACATTCATAGAATTGATAAATAGTTATACAACTACTATTAGATTTACCTCAGATTGTCTTTATTTAAAGGAATTTCTGGGAATTGTAAAGTAAATAAAGTCAAAATGAAAGATTTATTCAAAATTATACACTTTATATTACAATGGAAATGCTACTAATTGCTTATTAACATTTTCGATTTCCTGGTCTTCAATATTTTCGGACTCATTTTTTTATTGAAATCATACATGTTTTTATTAAATTTATTCATGTGCACCGCAGTCAGCAAGAGGCCTGCTCAATGACTTCTATATTACCAGCGTAGGCCTGCTAGTGATACCAACTGTAAAAAGGCGCGTGACCGATGCATACAAGAACTATCTTTATTGCTTTTACTAAAAGGTTATTCTGGTTTGACATGTTCGTTGTGACATAATGCGATTTGGAGTAAATAAGTTCGAAATTCGGATACATCACCAAAAAACAGTAGAAATACGCACTAAAACAGAAAACAGGGAAGCCATGGCGAAAACAGTAAATCTACTGTTAAAACAGTAGGGTTGGCAACAGTGGGCTCAAGGCCAAGGGCAAAGAGAATATAATACACTACGTTTTGGCCAAGAGAACGACCAAAGAGAATATAATAAACTACCTACGTTTTTAAGCACGACAGCTTCATTCTAGCTCTTTTGGGACAGGCTTAATTTATTTTCTCGTAGGAATAATGAATACTGGAGTAGCCTTTTCAGGCGATACCCCTCTCGAAAAATTATGGTCCAACAGTTATATACGTTCACACACCCCATTTCACAAGGTCGCTTCACAGTTCGAAGCGGATCGTCGTACAGGGTATAGCTTTGTAAAAAATGGAATATTGCATTGTATCTTCCTGCAAAAAAGTCAGACATCTCGAGTCTGGCAATGATGGTGCTACTTTTCACCAGTATATAAAAATTACGTAAAACTACTCAATTCCTCGTAATTAAGACATATTGAAAACTTTATTCAAATTTTACCACACCGGTCTCGTGGGGAGTAACAATACGTGTGACATGAAACACAAATTAATTGGTCGCGTGGAAGTAAGCGACCAATCAAACTCAACGGAATTTCAACTAATATTAGTACGTGAAAGTTATCGACATTCATATCGACCTTTTCTTTTTTTCTTCTTTACGAAGTTTTTTAATACATTGTAAGAAAACAGTTGTGCGTTCATATTAACCTATTCCCTGCGCATGACGCCCCAGAGCCGGCATGCGAAGACAGTACAGAGCGGCACATCCGGCTTTGGGGTGTCATGACAAATTTGATTAACAATCCGTTAATTTCACCTTAATCAGCTTCACAGTGAATTGCATGGACTTAAGAAAAATAATCGTTTCGTGCTCTGTACCGTAGCTCCAAGAGGCTTGAAAGCTGAAAAACCTTTCAGTAACTTAAAAATAAGTCCTTATTTTTACTTACCGTATATAGGGTGACCTCAAATTAGTTCTTGATACCAAAGGGTATGCATGTGCTCATGACAAAGAACAATTTTCCCAAAGAAACTATATTAAAAAAAAAACGTTTTCATCTTAATCAAAAATAAACAAAATTTCCTACTAACGGTGTGAGTGTGTCACTCCTGCCTGGAAATACCACACCTGTAAGCCACTCTCTTCTTTCGCTTGATTCCAACTTTTCTACCATAATTTTTTAGACTTCAGACAAGCAGTCGGACTACATAAGTAATTTAGTTGATATCAGAAGTTAAAAATAAGAAAATTAAAAAGAAATATCAGTATCACAGAAATCACAGAAAAACTATGAAGCTACTAAAGTACCTGCGGTAGGTATGACTGGCATGTTTAAAAAATGTCGCCTAGCTGCTGCACTGTTTCCATCTTCAACGTAGATGCTAGCACCACACCACATTATTGTATCGAATTTCTACTCACTAAATCACAAACAAACAAAATCACGCGCATATGGATGGTTGCGGGGGCACTGACCGTGACCTCCATTATTACTTGCATAGGGGTTACTGCGTGACGTGGTAGGGATCCGAAAAAAGTATCGATACCTGAGTTTACTCGATACTTTTATTACAATACCAAGTATTTTGTTACTTCATACTTTTTAGTACGATACTGAGTTGGAATCAATACTTTTCACATTACTGAATACTTTTCTACCAGCTAGCAACGGGAAGATATGAAAACGGTATTTCTGGGGCTCAATAAAATTTGCCGTGCAGTTTCTGATGAACCAGAGACGCCAGTTCTGGCGGAAAGTCTTTTTTCTAAAGCTTGAGATCAGATTACGGTGACGCGATTGTTTATTAACTACTATTTCTATCTGATTGCGAAGGTTTGACTAGGGAATAAGATAAACATTTGTCGTTATCATTATTTTTGTGTTTTTATTAACTGTAATTAGCTAAACAAAAAAGTACTCGACACCTAATTAACTAGATACTTTACAATTAAACACAATTATCGATTACTTTAGTTGCAATATTGCTCATGAATACAGTATCGATACTTTTGTTTTTGATACTCTTGTTACAACGCTTTATCGACACATCGACGTTGTAGAAGTTTTGATGTTAAAACATCGATGTTTTTATTTTTCTTTCAATGTTATTAAGAAACAATAAAATAAATACTAAAAGAAAATAAATAACTTCCATAGTAAAAAAAAAACATATGATAAGAGCTGATGATCTTGAAAGGGGCTAAACAGTTGTTTTTCTTAATCATAGCTACGGACACTCTTGATGAATTCACCTTTCAACAATAAAGAAAACTAAATCAAAATCGGTCCATATGTTCGGAGCTGCGATGCAGACAGACAGACACACAGATACACACGTTAAGCTAATAACACTTTTCTGTTTACATCGGGGGTTAAAAAATCGTATGGTAAGTAATAATCTTTATTCAATAATAAGTAAGTAATTTAACCTAAATAACTTTTAAATCATCAGTAGGTTATCATACCAGCTCATTTACGTCCTCACCGAGGGGCTAAACCCTACCCTGAATTAGGGTGATCGGGCCTTAGTCGACCACGCGGGCCCAGTGCGGTTTGGTCGACTTCACACACACCCTGAGAGTTTCTTCATAGGCGTGTGTAGGTTTCCTCACGATGTTTTCCTTCACCGTAAGAGCGTCGGATAAACGTACATATCACACTAACATAAAGGCGAAAATTTGAGAGTGTGTATGTTTGTTACTTCTTCATGCAAAAACTACTGAACGGATCTGGCTGAAATTTGTTAGGTAGACAGTCTAGGACCTGGATTAACACATAGGCTACTTTTTCACGCTCGCGCACTGCGCACCCTCCAAAAGTCATAGAAACGTTGTCCACGCGGGTGAAGCCGCGGGAAACAGCTAGTGAAATCTAAATTCGAAATCACATTGGTACGTGGCAGGATTCGAACCAAGTCATAGAAACGTTGTCCACGCGGGTGAAGCCGCGGGAAACAGCTAGTGAAATCTAAATTCGAAATCACATTGGTACGTGGCAGGATTCGAACCACCACCTCCTGGACAGGAGGCGGCGGCCCTAGCCGTTACACCACCGACGCTCTAATCGTCAGTACTCGTAGGTAAGTAAAAAATACGATCAAAGTACCGAGATAGTATGGAGTTACAGATTGCTAAAAACATCGATATTTCCGAAACATCGTAGGTATCGTTTGCAACCCTACCGAATTCAAGGAAAACCCGAAACCAGGTTTATTGTTGTGTCCGCACTGATTTCCTATTTCTTTTTGCCATGCAAAGTCGCCCGGCGCAGGAAGAGGCGGCGCTCCTCTTCCGCGCTGACAAGTTGCAACCAGCCATCAAGCAGCTGATGTAGTGCAAAAAGAAGTTAGCAGTGATAGTTATTCGTTCGTTACTTATTTGCAAACAAAAATAAAAATGTTGCATTGTTGCTACAGTGGAAAGTGTGTTGTGTGTGGAAGATAGTAAATAAAATTTGTGTTTGTGAATACGATAAAATGCAAACTGTGACAGAAAGTTCGGTCACATGTTGTTACATCTAAAGGTAGGGAATACTAAAGTACTCTACTCCAGTGACAAGCAAGACTGCTGTAAGTTTAATTGATTTCCTTTATCAACAATTCAATTATCAAAAGGTATGTACATTTGTTGAAATTTAAGCTTGCTGAAGATTTTTTTTGTTGACGTCCTAAAAACTACCAACACATTTTTCTTGTGAAATTCACTCGTGTTGTCGGAGGACGAGTTCGGTGTTCTCTTGTACTAGCGCGGTTTGCCGACCACAAGAAATGACGAGAATTTACATGCATTCAAGTAGGTAACTACACATACTATGTCTTCAGTCTTCGCGGTAGTTGGCTATACTTACATAACATTTTAGTAGGTATCATTCAATAAGGGCGGCCGGTGAGAGAGAGAGATGGTAGGCGTGCGAAACGAAGATCAAAATTTAAATATGATTGAACTGCGGCCGACCGACGCTTACACCGTAACAGCTTTTTATTTTATTTAATTTATGAGAAATTAAAAAAATGAATTTAAAAATATATGTTTCTTTGGGAAAGTTGTTTGTTATCATGAACACATGCATACCCTTTGGTATCAAGAACTAATTTGAGGTCACCCTATATACTGGTGAAAAGTAGCACTATCATTGCCAGACTGGAGACGTATGACTTTTGCACCAAAATACAATGCAATATCCCATTTTTTACAAAGCTATACCCAGTACGACGATCCGCTTCGAATTGTGAAGCGACCTTGTGGAATGGGGTATGTGAACTTATATACCTGTTGGACCATATTTTTTCGACAGAGGGGTATCGCCTGAAAAGGCTACTCCAGTATTAATTATTCCTAAGAGCAAATAAATTAAGCCTGTCCCAAAAGAGCTTGTATCCATTGACTTGATTATATTCTGAAAAAAGAAATAAAGCTGACTTTTTCTATAAATAAACCGCAAAAATGGAACGGACGGGCTCAATTTTTGCTGGCAATTTACAGAAAAAGTAGACACTCTACAAACAAACTAGCTATGCCGACGTCGTTACGTTTGAAACGTAACGCTTGCTGAACCTTCAAATCTGCTCGGGAAAAAGCTAAACGAATAAAGATCGAACACAAAAGTTTTCAGGTATTTCGTCGTCTGGCCTATTTTCTTTCGCTAATAACTCCTTAACGAGTGCGGTACGATTGATATTAAGCAAGTATTTCTCAATTGGTTTTCCGGTACTCTTTAGTCAGTAACTGCAGTAATTATGGAGAAAACCGGTGATTAAAATTGTATGTAGATCAAGAAATTACAAGGAAGTATCCCGAACTCGAAATCTAAGAAAAATACGAAATTTATTTTTTGTAAAAAAACTGTCTCAGATGAACTATTTTACACAGATGGGGTATTCTTAAAGCTTTCAGAAAATGGAACCCATAAAGGATCACTCGTGCGTCTGTCTGTCTGTCCGTCCGTCCGTCACAGCCAATTTGCTCCGAATCTACTAGACCAAATCAGGTGAAATCTGGTAGGATAGTGTAATCCTATGACCCAAACACAGACGTGTAAAGTACATAAATATATTTTTTTAAATAAGTGTCATTTTCGGGGGACAAATTAAGAATTTTGGCTATACATCTCATTATACTTTCTGTTATTAAAACTGATTCATTTTTCTTTCTTTCTAGCTACTATTATAGTAAGAGAAAGTTAAAGTCAAACCACAGGTTTTTTTGGCCACTTTATTAGTCTTTTCATTTTTTAATCAACGGTAAAATGAGAAAGTTTATCCCACGTACTTACAAACTTTCACGTTTATAAGATTAGTAGGATAATAAGGTAAACAATGCTACTTATTAAAAATAAAATAGTTCATTAAACACCTTTATAATAATAATCTCAGAAATTGTTTAAGAATAATTAATTTGACAACGCTATTACAAGGTCATCTCTTATTGCCGCACATTGCGTTCCCAATTCGCGAACGCACTACGAATAAATTAAGGCAAAATGGTGGCAACCCTAGCATGTCTTATCTCACTCACACAAGCATGGTACGCGTTCACCTATACGAGCTTAGACTATGTGCGTAGGAACGCGTTTGTTTCATACATTTGATCGTCAGTGACCGAGGTGTGATATTAGTGTGATGACAGCGTCTTATTCCACGTTGACTTCTTGTTCTTTGTCTGGTAATTACCCGTTTTGCTTGGTAAAACTGAAAACCAAATACGACTCCTAAAGTTTGAATGCAAAGCTATTGCTCTACCTGCGAGGTAACGGTTGATTGTACGGCTATTGCCTGAATTCTGGACTTAAATACCTAAAAAAACTTACCTAACCTAAACATGCGATTGTGAAATTAGGTAAGTACCTAATTTAATATATTATACCTAGTAAAAGCAACGTCTGCAACTAGACAAAGCGTGTTGGAGGCTTGACCACGCGGCCACTTCGTGTGCGAACCAGGTCTGATGCAGCATTTTTGTGCGATGGCCATGTGTGTAGGTAATTGTACGCCTGACGCCTCGCGGCCGCGAGCAGTGTCAGCAGACGCCGGTTGACCGGCATAACCGTCGGGCTCAGATAACAAGTATGCTGGTTTAAGCCTGTCGATAGAAATAGCTACTTGCCTTCCGGGGAACTGAACTATGTACACTTTAGATTTATTTTTAAGAACACGATACGGACCTTGATAAGGTGACTGTAGCTTTTTGCCTACAGTGTCATCTCTTACAAAAACGTATTCACAGGTGGCCAAATCGGGATGTAAAAAAAATTACCTTTTGTTAGAATGGGACTTAGTAGCTGGCTTGAAACTTTTAATAGTATTAAGATTTTTTTTCTACCAGATCGTATCCGTCTGTGCCTGTATAGCTATTCCCGTTAGTATCTTAGAACTCGCCTGGTAAACGCAAGTTACAACCGAACGTTAGTTCGGCGGCGCTAACTGCGTTATCGCTACGCGCTGCAGCGCGCAGTGCTAGTAAAACCGTAAGCACCTGTTCTACCCAGGTACTTTCATATTCCTGTAAGCGAGCTGAAAGCGCTGCTTTTGAAGAACGGTGAAATTTTTCGCAAGCTCTACTACTCTGCGGGTGATATCGAGTAGTGCTTATTCTACAAACACCTAATAGTTTCAATAAGCTATTGAACAGATTGCTTTCGAATTGGCGACCTTGATCCGTAGTTAATTTTATGGGGCAACCATAACGACAAATCCACCTCTCGTAGACCACTTTGGCAACTGTTTCTGCTGATATGTCTGAAACAGGGATAGCTTCCGGCCAACGTGTTACCCTATCTATCATTGTAACGCAATACCTAAGTCTGTCACGTGAGGTAGGTAGCGTCCAACTATGTCTATATGAATATGCTCAAAACGACCGGCGAAAGCGAACAAGTTTACTTCTGCGAATGAATGTCGGTTAATTTTTGCACTTTTACAATGTAGACACGACTTAGCCCAATGTGTTAAGTCTTTGCTCATTCCGGGCCAAAAGTAGTTAGCAGAAATCTCAGAGCAAGTATGTAGGTACAGAGTACCACCGTATCAGTTTATGAAAATCTATACCTTGCACCTGTTTGTTATTTTAACACATGATAGTGTTTGTCGTAGTCATTTAACTAAAGGTCATAAATTGAAATGATTGTCGTACTAAATTGTTGTTAGGTAGGGTAGGGTAGGGTGGGTATTCAACATACCTAACGGATTTTTATACGGTTTTCACCAGTGGGCGGACTGGTTCACGAGGAAGGATTTTAAATTATTACTTTGGAATACCTCATCATATCAGTCGAAAGACGTCCACTGCTGGACAAAGGCCTCCCTCAAAGATTTCCATGACGACAGGTCCTGCGCTGCCCCCATCTAGTGGCTTCCTTTGACCTTCACCAGGTTGTCGGTCCACCTAGTGGAAGGCTTGCCTACGCTACGTCTTCCGGTGCGCGATGGCCACTCGAGAACTTTACTACCCCAATGGCCATCTGTTCTACGAGCATGTGCCCTGTCCACTGCCACTTCAGTTTAGAGATTCTGTGAGCTATGTCGGTTACTTTGGTTCTTCTACGGATCTCCTCATTTCCGATTCGATCGCGTAGTGAATTTTCGAGCATAGCTCGCTCCCTTGGAATACCCAATAAGAATAAAATCTTCTTTAATACGATTTAAATTGTTACTTTGTAATACCTAACAAGAATAAAAACTTTTTAATACGATTTAAATTCTACTTAGGAATACAAGAATAAAAATTTTATTCTATAGTACAATCACAATTCACAGTCTAAGAATCTTTGAAGTGGCGTAATAAAAATTTACGTTAAGTGAATATGTAGTGATTTTTCATTTCTCTATACAGGGAATGTTAATAAAGGTGACACTTTAAGGCGGGTTTAAACTCATCAAACTGAACAAATTTGCTGAAATCGCGATTTTTTTTTATACAAATTGGTCAGCTTGGCCGGTTTTGTTTGAAAAAACTTTAAAAAAATCGCGATTTTAGCAAAGTTGTAGAAAAAAAAGTTATTCAGATTAATCAGTACAAGCCCACCTTAAAGTATCATTGCACCTTTATGTTACACCTGTATAATATACTGAAATTGGTTTTATTGTTAATTGACTTACCTTCCCCAAACAGTACCTACATCTAGGTGTGAGTATATACTTGTAGGTACAAATGTTTTATTTTTGTATGTATTAGGAAATGAACATTGTATAATCCATAAAACAATCATAAATTCTTAAAATTACCTACTATATTATGCTGCTGTTTATCCTTGGTTATCGATAATCCGCTAAGGCGATAGTGCACTGCAGTCCATCATCCCTAGTTGTCACGTATACATCTATATAGTTTACTATAGCTCACTTGCCTACGATGTATTATTATGCGACCGATGCGGTAGACGCGCTCTATACCTACATACTTACTCTCAGGCAGAAATTAACTTGCGTGTTGTCCGTATACCAGAATGACTTTTTTTTTTTTCACAATTGGTAAACCCTTGACAACATCTCACCTGGTGGTAAGTGACGATGTTGCCGAAGATGGAAGCGGGCTTACCAAGATTCAAGTTTTCAAAAACATTTTTTCTGAACTTTTGTGATAAGTAATGTCTTGCTATAGATGAGGATATTTCACAATAAGTTTTAGTATTACTCTGCTATTGTTATGGCTTTCCGACAAAATATGAGTTAGGTACTCATCGCTTGATTGCGCGTCCGCTATTAGTTCCTGGAAATTCTCTACCGTGGGGCAAAACACTGTCTCAACGCTTGATAAAGCGTCGGCCACAACGATAAACGAACCCCCTATGTATTGTATGTTGTTAGTGAAATCGCTAATAAAAGAAATATGCCTAGAGCGACGGGGAATTTCGTTTTCTTATTTGTTTGATTTCCGAAACATAAAAGTTAACGGTTTATTGTCTGTAAAAATGATTAGTTGTCTGCCTTCAATGAATCTTTTGGAATGTTTGATTGATAAGTATATAGCTAGCAATTCTCGATCGTAAGTTGAATACTTTTGTTGAGCTTGGGTTAATATTTTTGAAATGTAACCCAAGGGTTGCCAAAAATTGTTTACTTTTTGCTGTAGTCCAGCAACTACACCTGTGTTTGAGGCATCTGACACAATGGCGAGCTCAGAATTTGGATCTGGATGCGACAATGTAATGGCTTGTTCAAGGCCGATTTTACATTGTGCAAAAGCTTCATTCGCGCTCGGAGATCATTGAACTGGCGTCTTATCACTCTTTTTACAGCTTTACAAATATTTATTTAACTCTGTAAGGTATTTTACCGCATTTGATAAGTGAGGACAATAAAAGTTGACCATTCCTAAGAAACGGCGCAATTCCTGTACCATTTTTGGTTTAGGAAACGTAATGACTGTCTGTACCTTCTCTTCTAGAGAATGAATACCTGTAGTACTAACCTCGTGACCTAAAAATTCTAATTTGTCGAGATCGAAGCGGCATTTGGCAACATTTATAGTTAAACTGAATTCGTGGATTTTTTTAAATGTCTATTTATTTCTTATGTAGTGCCTAAATACAAAGTTTAATTAATTTATATTCAATAACGACGGACTCCCATACAAACCCACATCCCCTCTTCTAACCCCTTCAAGCCTTTTCTCGCTACAGAAGTTAACCCCTATCCTTCTCGAAGGTCTAATGTATCTTTGTAACAAATTTTATCAAAATCGGTTAAGCGGTTTAGGCGTAAAACATTACAGACAGACAGAGTTACATTCGCATTAATAATATTAATAGGGAGGGATAGGGATAGGAGGTATTACAATTATATGCTCGGTCAGAAGCGGGCCGGGACTGCGACTATCTTAAGCGGCGCAATGAATGCGCCACGACAGTCCGCCTCACTCGAACAGCCGCCTCAGTAGAAGCATGCCTCTGACGACGACGACGACAAGTACCACTTTAGCAACAACGTATGACTCACCCGACGAGCATACCTCGCGCTCACGTAAGTTGGTTGTTTGTCACCAAAATGTGCAGTCCATTAATAATAAAACGCATAAAATTGAAGTTCTACTCAAAGCTGAGTTACGATGTGACATCTTAGCTGTTACCGAACACTGGCTGACTAGCGACCAGCTTAAGTGTATTAATCTAGACGGGTACACTTTGTTATCTTGCTATTGTCGTAAACAGCACATTCATGGTGGGTCAGGTATGTTTATAAAAGACAATCACAGAGCTATTGCATTAATTGACTTTTGTAATCTATCCAATGAATTATTTTGTGAAATTTCAGCAATTGAACTTATCGACTTTAATTTAATTATCATATGTGTTTATAGGACAAACTTAATAAGTGCTACTGATTTTTTGACTCACCTTGAAGGTGTGCTCGAAAAAGCCAGCGAGAGCGGAAAAGACTGTGTTATAGTAGGCGACATGAATATTAACGTAATAATGGAAAGTACTGATTCCAAAAAGTTATTTAATCTTTTGTCGACTTACGATTTCAGCAATAAAGTTGATTTTCCCACGCGAATCACTCAGGACACGAAGTCTAGCTTAGACCATGTCTATACCAACGCACAGGCGGGAACGGTATGTGCATCCCCAGTCACAACTAACCTCTCTGATCATATTGCGGTGCGCACAGAAATTGCGCGTCCGAGAATCGAACCTACACCAGCCCGCGTTGTGCGCGACTACTCTAAAAGTAATCGCGCCAATTTTGCGATATCTATTGATAGTATCAATTGGGTTGATGTATGGGAAAGAAGTGGCGGCTCTGCTTTGAATATGACGATATCTATGATAAATGTAATTTGCAATAAATTTGACATATGTTTTCCCCTTAAAAAGAAGCCTACTTCAAAAAATAACTCCTGGGTAACTGATGATATTATTAATTTAAAATTTTTACTATTTGATATGATAAAATTAAGTTGCGTATTTCCTTATAATGACGACTCAAAGAGAAAAATAAACGACATGAATTTATTATACAATAAATTAATATCGGAGAAAAAATTTGATTATTATTCCAATTTAATAAAAGGCAGTCAAAATAAAAGTAAAATGATGTGGCACATTGTAAACAAGGAGAGAGGTAGATCTACTCACCCTCTTACCCAGTTTACAGATATAGTTGTATCAAACGGAATAAAATTTACTTCAAAATCGGACGCTGCGAGCGCTATGAACGCTAGATTTGTAGGAGCCGCTGCTTTGTGCGGAGCCCCGCGCGCTGACACAGTGTTAGCCTGTACTGCATTGCGCGCCGCCCGCGCGCCGTCGGACCGCTCACTGCGCCTGACGCCTTTCAGCGCGCAAGAAGTTTACCACATCATCAGCACTCGTATACCGCATAAGCCCACAAAAGATATATATGACATATCTATGGAGCTACTTAACTCGGTTGCAGCAACGCTATCGCCGGCATTGGCCGCACTGTACAATCAATGTCTTAAAGAGGGAACCTATCCATTACCCCTGAAAGTGAGTAAGATCTCTCCACTTTATAAGGGAAAAGGAAAAAGGGAAGATTTCGATTGCTACAGACCAGTGTCTATAATACCGGCGATAGCAAAAGTGCTGGAAAATGGGTTATGCTCTCGTTTAACCGAGCATCTCGACGCGACGGGCGCTCTGTCGGAGCGGCAGTTCGCGTACCGCGCGGGCCGCTCCACAAGCGCGCTGGCGCGGCGGGTGGTCCGGCGCGTGCTGGAGGCGCGTGAGCAGCGCCTGCAGGTGGCCGTGCTGTGCTGCGACCTGTCTAAAGCGTTTGACGTAGCAGATCACCATGTTCTCGCCGCCAAGATGCAACACTATGGAATCGGTGGTCGTGCTGCCGACCTATTCGCCGACATTCTTAGTGACAGGTCGCAGGTGGTGGTGTGCGACGGGGGAGACGTAAAGTCAGACTCTTTGAACACTACGATGGGTGTAGCCCAAGGATCATCGGTATCGAATATTCTTTTCTCGTTACTTTTGAACGATTTACCTGAAGCGGTGCCAGCTGGCGACATCTACATGTACGCTGACGATGTAGCCAGTATCGTCTGCGCACCGACTTTGGAAAAACTGGAACAACGACTTAACGATGCCATGATCCAGCTCTCGCGGTGGTTTGTCTGCAACGGACTAGCCTTAAATTTAAAAAAGACGCACTTTCTGCACTTTCACCTGGGAGGGAAGCTTCCGAGGGATCTGTCGCTGAGTGTGAATGGAGTACGTGTTGAGCAGGTGAACAGCACCACCTTTCTTGGATTCGAACTGGACCGCGGCCTGACTTGGGAATCTCACATAACCAAGCTGTGTGGGAAAATTGGCGGAGTCAGTTTCGCCCTCCGACGGCTGGCTCGGGTGGTCCCGAGAGAGGTGGTGCGGTCCAGCTATTTTGCGACAGCACAGTCGCTCTTGCAATACGGGGTAGAGCTGTGGGGGTGCGCTGCCGAATGGGAGCGCGCCTTCCGCATGCAGAAAAAAGCCGTACGAGCGATAGTGCAAGCATCGCGCCGTACATCCGCGAGGCCGTTGTTTAAAAGCCTGGGCATACTTACACTACCATCCTTAGTAATCCTTCAGCTGGCTACCTATGTATATATCCATCGTGAAGAGTACCAGACGCCTAAAGATGTACATAACCGCAACCACCGCAATATGGACAGACTCCTGCCTGTGCGATGCAGACTCGCCAAGTCAAGCAAGCTGACGCATGTGCTTGGACCGGCAATTTTTAACAAACTCCCGGTAGAAATTACTGAAGCTCCCTCATTAACAACTTTTAAGACAAAACTCAGACGCTGGCTCATTGAGCACACGTTTTATTCATTACAAGACTTTTTAAATTTACACAATGTGTAAACTATTTTTTAGTTGTTAGTTCTTTCAAGTACCTAAATATAAATATTTTTTATTAAGTATTATATTATTTAAATATGTGTGTTATTGACAATTTAATTGTTCATATTATTTCGAAACAATTTATAAAATGACCTGTAAAATATTTTTTACCAATAAATTATTATGATTATGAATAAAACACGTCAATTCAATTCAATATATTTATTCAAAATAGGTGCAAATTACAGTGTCTCTGATAATCATAAAATAATAATACCAATGTCATTTGTGAAGAATCAATAAATAAACAATAATTAGTTAATAACGTCAAAATTAAATCCTTGATATAAACCAGGTTATGCCATGAAAACAATTTGACACGAAAAGTTATACTTATAAATCATTGAATGCATTTAACAAGAGTAGGCCAGTTCACTCACACGGACAGCACCCGGTCACGAGTATAACGCGAGAGTCAGCTATCGCTCCCATCAACCATATTAGAGGGAAAGGAACGACCCTGCTCCCGATGCGCCACCATCCGCATGCTTTGGTCTTTTTGCTTTCGTCATGCTTTGGTACAGAATTTATAATATGTGGCGTGCAGAGAGTAGTTTGCACGCGCGTCGGGCTTGCATCGAACACACATCAGAAGACGTAGCGCAATCAGGCCTGTCACCTGTCAACCTGGTGAAGGTTTCGGGGAGCCGCTAGATACGGGCATCGTAGGACCGGTAGGACAGGTAGACCAATTTACCAGCTCAACGAAGATCTTAACAGAATAAGTAATCGGTGCAGGTCATTTGGCTTGACGATAAATCCTAACAAATCTCAAGTGATCATTATAGGAGGATCAAGGCAGATAGCTGGTGTTTCTTTTGGTAATATCTTCCTCCCGTGGTTTTGAACTACATTCCAATTCCTTTTAGTAGCGTAGTCAAAAATCTTGGAGTATTGTTCGACAGCACCATGTCGTGGTCTCCACATGTAACTGAATTCAGCCGTAAGTTCTTTGAAGCAGCTCACTCGTTACGACGATGGAGAACCTTCTCCTCCAGAAAACCAAGATAGAGTTAGCACAGTCTCTTCTTCTGCTAATCTTGGACTACGCTGATGCGAGCTGTCCAGATCTAAACGAGGATCTGAAGTCTAAACTCGAAAGGTTACAAAACGTATGCATTCGTTTTATATTTGGGTTACGCAAATATGACCACGTATCTGAATATCGCACCCAGCTCAAATGGCTTCCTATCCGTCAACGGCGTCACTTGCATCTCCTTTCCCTTCTCTTTAATGTCCTGTATAATCCCAATGCTCCAACCTATCTAAAGACCAATTTTACGTACCTTGGATCTGATCACGATCGACAGCTTAGGTCTAAAGAGGATAACCTGCTGAAACTTTTACACTTTCGCTCGCACTACTACACCCAGATGTCCGCTCGTCTATGGAACTCTTTACCTTGTGATGTTCGCCACGCTGAGACACTTGCAGCGTTCAAGCTGCGTCTTCGAGAATTTTTCCTGATCCAGTAGTTTTGTGCGTATATATGTATATTTATACTTGTTATATATTGGTAATACAATAATTATTATTTATCTACCCATATTTATATTTAAAACATATATATTTATCGTGGATTACTATTTCTTTGCCTTTTGGAAAATAGTTACCTTGCTATCAGATTCTTGCGATATCGTTGTTCATCATAATATATTTGAATATATCTCATCTGCCACGAGATTGTCTAGAAGAGATCGCTTTTAGCGATAAGACCGCCTTTGTACACTTAAGTGTGATAAAACCAATTTGTGATTATTCCTTGTGTGCAATAAAGAATTTATACTTATAGGTAATTTATTAGATAAAATTAGCACTAAGATGCACTTTAATTTAAGTATTTTGTTGGAATCCCTAACTATTTCAGTTTGTATCTCCTCATGTATATTATAGTGTAAGTGTGTTTCAGGAGAACATATTTAGCCTTCTTACTCTTAGGTACTCTTTGCGTCACATAAAGGTACCTAACTACATGTAATTCATGCACGAGTTACGTATTATCTGTAACTGTTGTTTTTAAGTAAATATTTAATAAAATATTCGACATGTAATGTTCAAAATACATCATAATCAGAAATACAAACTCAAAATTATTTCAATTTCGCGCCGTGTTCACTTAACGGCTGACACCCTACCAGTAAAAACGTAAGTACTTGTCTCTGGTCCAAAGTACGGAGTGTCATAGGTGAGACTTAGTAGTAGGTCATCTTTGCTGGTATATTACTAAATATTTTCTCTAAAAATCTTGACACCCACCACTTTTTGAAGTGAAATTTTAGCAGAAAACTGTACCCAAAAAAGTATGTTTTCTGTAAATCCGGTTTACGGACGATAACTTTACGTGATAACGTGTCACACACAAGCCGAACGCTTGTGTGCTTTATGGCCATCCAGATGCACGTCGTCGTGACCAACTCGATTAGGTACAATCTAGTCGGCCGAGGCAAATCTAGTTAGCCGTGGCAAGTGGTCATTGCGAACGCTTTCACACACACAGAAACATATGCAGATACGTGTTTTCCTCACAGAGAATCGACCGCATTGGAACACCTCTTGTAAGGTTCTGGAAGCCTAGTACTTTTAATCCTTTGACACACACAGATACGTGTTTTCCTCACAATAATCGACCGCATTGGAACACCTCTTGTAAGGTCCTGGAATCCTAGTACTTTTAATCCATTGATACACTTGATTGACGGTTCATCCGTCCGTCCGGACATCCAAGTACATGTATAAGTACTTGTACAAGTAAAACTCTCGCTTGCTCGCACGGCTTAGGCGTGACGCGACAATGACGTCATACTTGAGTAACGCAACTACGGGTGTACAGCGACAATGACGTCACACTGGCGTGATAATGACGTCACACTTCTTCGTGAATGCATCCCGTGTCATCAATTTGTAAGATGTTATCACGTCAAAAACAATAACAAAACTCTACGAATGCGTTAATACAAAAAACAATAACAAAACTCTACAAAAACGAGTAAACTATTTAATTAGTAGCTCGAAGTGAGCTCCATTTGTTGGATACACAAATTTATAAACCTTGGCAAAGTGCAGTGAGTGTTATTTCGCAGTGCTGCGAATTAACTCTCCCCGCGTGAGCCCCGGTGGCACGTTTGATAAATTTAAATCTAATTTGTTTTTTAAATATTTTTTTGGTATTGTTTGCACCGGAAAACGTAGCGTAGGCAGGCCTCCCACGCGGTGGACCGATGACCTGGTGAAGATCGCGGGAAGCCGATGGATGCGGGCAGCGCAGGACCGGTCGTCGTGGAAATCCTTGGGGGAGACCTTTGTCCAGCAGTGGATGATTTGTGGCTGATATGATGATGATGATTGTTTGCTATATCCAATATTTAGAGTACTTATCCTTGAGGTGCGGCCACAAAATCCCAGCCTGTATATAAACAGAAATTAAAAATTTTGGTTAATCAATTTACCTACATCGAATAAGTACCTAGGTGTGAGTATAAGATATATGTAAGTACCAATGTTTTATTTTTATATGTCATCATCATCATTATCATATCAGCTGAAAGACGTCCACTGCTGGACAAAGGCCTTTTTATATGTATTAGGAAGTAAACTTTATAACTAGAAATTTTTACAAGTACCTACTTTATTATGCTGTTTTTGTCCATGGCTATCAATAATCCACTAAGGCCGCATATACATCTATATTGTTAAGTATAGCTAACTTGCTTACGATGAATATTAAGGGTCCCCAGGAGGCTCGAGTTTCCATACAAACGTAGTTCCTCTTTAATACAAAAACTACATGCCGGAACATCGATATGCGTCTACTCAATATATTTGCAAAGTTTGGATTCAATCCGGCATGTAGTTTTTGTATTAAAGAGGAACTAGGTCTGTATGAAAACTCGAGCCTCCTGGAGACTATGTAACCTTAGCGATATGAGTGCTCTTATTGTAACTCAAAGGAATGTAAGTTAAGATCATTATATTTATTATTCATTTTACTTCAGTTAACATAATCCATATTGTATTAGTAACAGTCTTAAAATTAATGTTAGTATAATTTAAATCTATATATATATAGTGAGGTATGTGATGTCATTTTAATTTTAAATATCATTTCAATTTAATATCACTGACCAACAGTGAGTGATATTAAATTAAAATGTTGATGCCGATCAGGTAAACATTATGTATTATTCACCTGACGAAAATTTTTTGGTATAGTTGACCCATAGGCTGCTCGTAAAAACGTAGTTTATTATATTCTCTTTGGGCTGCTCGTATAAACTCTGACAGTAGGCTTTAAAAAGTGTTATTTTCGTTTATTTCACTTGGTCAGTACAGAATGTAGAATGAAGTATACTATAATGATGATGACGAGTTTGATAATCATTCAAACCCGGTTATCTCTGTGGAGGCATGCATAGGCAATTTTTATTATCGCTTATGGCAACACAAGTTTCAAATGTCTGTTGAATATCCGGTAGCCATATTGATTTAAAAAAATAGTCTTTTCCGTTTTGTTGTCGTGAAAATGACGGGCTTTAGTAATAAGGTGAGGAGAAAAATGGATAATATTGTGTAAAACGTGACAATAATTCATCAAATCCAATTGCTATGGTCGAATTGTGATCTTAGAATTTATCAAAATGTGATTACTGGTCTACAAATGTGGTGCTTCAACCATCAAGCGCGGTGCATACACGTGCATGCTTCGTGGTTTTATTTTCCGACAATGCTCTACATACGTTCGCCTCTAGTATACAAGTACTCTCTCCATCTATATCTCATCTCTTGTAGTGATTTTACTGCAACATTTTACTACTTTTAGGCCTACAAAGCAAATGTCAGGATATTGAGGTTATGTGCGGCAAGTAAGTCGCGCGTCCTCACTGATATATGTAATGCTCTGTTTCAGGCCGTAATTATCGATGGCCGTGGCCATCTGCTGGGCCGCTTGGCCGCAATCATCGCCAAGGTGCTGCTCGAGGGGAACAAAGTTGTTGTTGTTCGCTGTGAGCAACTCAACATCTCTGGCAACTTCTTCAGGTTAATATCATTCCATAAGAGAACAAGAGATGTAAGATAGAATTTGTAAGGTCTCAACTTGGGCAAGCTGGCATTCAGAATTTTATGTTTTACCTACCAGCTGACATTTCCTGCTAGGATCAGCCGTGGTAGATACTAGTAATGAACTCATTGTTGTGCCCATTGAAACATCAAAATTAAGAATCTCACCAATTTAAAAAAAAAATAAAACCCAAGTGCATAAAATGTACCCTAGGTCACTCAGGTGGGATCAAGACAAATCTAATGACACCTCACACTGTAATCCATTAAACCACTATTATTAGGCTACAGGCCCAGCCATTTAGGCAGACATTCATACATCACCCCAATAACATTACTCTTTTTATTGAGTACCTAGTCATAAAAAATCAGGTTTAAAATCAGCATGGCATAATATTACAATTATGTTTGACTTGTACTAAGAGTGTATTCATGAGATTGTTTCCCATACAAACTTAAAATTATTACTATGTGAAAATGGATAGGCCGATTCTAATGAAACTTATACACATAAGTAAGTCACACACAACATTCTTGTTTGTGGATAGATTACATTTTCTTACATGTGACTTATTATTTGTGTTCAATTAAGAATTTCCTGTTCAAAGCATTTAATTCTGCTTTACAAAATTAGAATTCAAGTTTATGTAAACTTTCAGGAACAAGCTGAAGTTTATGTCATTCCTGCGCAAGCGGTGCAATGTGAACCCAGCTCGTGGCCCCTTCCACTTCAGAGCACCCTCCAAGATTTTGTGGAAAACTGTCAGAGGTATGTTTCTTACATGAAAAAAAATCTAATTTTTCTGTTACTCTTGTTTAAAGACAAGATTTTATGGTTATATACATGGGTCATAAATAAAACCTTTCAGTACAGGTACATAATAATTATAGTTAGGGGAGGGCTGGTCCAGGGATTTCAGTAGCAACTTTGGGGTCCCTGATAACTTTCTGAAGCCACCTCAGGTCACAGAAGTGAATGACCCTGTACTGTGCATGGGCAGCAGTCTCCTACCCTCCATGCATGCTCTGCATGGAGTCCGTGGTGTTTATTGACCAAGATTAGTTATAGCAGCTGCTGTTACTGTTGTCAGAGCTGAAATCTCCGGAGTCTCGGGAGCGTCAGTACAGATAGTATAACTAGTGGGTAAAAAAAATCATGATTAAAAAAATTATATCGGGTCCTAATTCTAATTAATCATGATTTATTATATTGGGTCACATAACTTTTTCAGAAAATCCTAATTTAATCATGATTCATCATATCAGTCACATAAATTAGCCACCGTAAATTAGTGTGATCCATGCAGGCTCTAGTGCGGGTTGCTCTACTTCACACACAGCCTAGTTTCTTTTATCATGATTAATTTCATTTATTTTATCATACAGTTGTAAAGGGGAATCCTTGAGCAGTGTTTTGTACACTTTGTATACAAATACTGTCTTACATTCATTGAACAAGCTTTTACTTGTTGAATTATGTTAATTCTGTGTTGCATATTTATATGAAATAAAAAGGAAGTGATTAACAATGTCACACCTCTTGACTGGTGGATGTATCCAGTGAAAAGTATCTGTCACGAGGAACAATCAAAGATTTACACTATAGTAAGGCAACTATTAGGGGCGAACGATAGCCTCTTCAGCTTTAGTTGAAAAAGTTTTTTCTGCTTTTCACATTGTTCAAACTAAATTACACAACTAACTGGATACTGAAGAAGCTAGAAAAATAACATCAGAATCAATTTTTTTATTCACAATTGGTAAGTCATCATCATCATATCAAGACCTCCACTGCTGGACAAAGGCCTCCCCCAAGGATTTCCACAAAGACCGGTCCTGCGCTGCACGCATCCAGCGGCATTACAGTTGGTAAATATATTGCAGATAAACAGTAATAAAAACTGATTTAATCATGCCAACCCTGCTAACCAGAAAACCTCATGGTTTCACCATGTCCATTGGTATCTCACAGCTGTTTTTCTCAAATACATTACAGCTATAAAGCTGAAATCTGGTATGGTTATACAAATGAATAAAATCTGTAAAAAAAGTTATTTACTTTATTTTTTCCCCTATGTGTAGTGGGGGTGATTTTTTTTATTGATCACGCACCCTATCGTTTGGGGTATCCTTGAACAGGTCTCTTTATACTATTTGGGTTTGCTAAGTTCGTTTTAAACCTCCGACGCAAAAGAAGGCGTGTTATAAGTTTGAGTGAGTCTGTCGTCCCTCTGTGGCATCGTAGTTGTTAAATGAATAGACCGATTTTGATGCGTTTTTTTGGTTGAAAGCTAACATGATCGAGGTGGCTCTTAGCTATAATTTATAAAGATTTGTTCAGCCGTTTTAAGATTATCAACTCTTTTATAGGTAATGAAGGGATGGGGGCAACTTCTACTAATCTGAACAATTCGAAATTTGGTGTCCTGTTTAAAAATCACTACTTTTCTGTCGCTTGCGTTGATGTCTTGATTTTAAAATTAATAGTTTTCATTACTATACTTGTGTGGAGTTTTTACTTATGTAGTTTTGAAATGCTGTTGATTATAAGTTTTCGCGAAAAAGTAAGTGCAGTGCTGCTGAACGGTTTTTTTTTATTTACTGCTTTGTCACCAGCCAGAAAAGACCTGAAAGGCTTTCAAATAACCTGCTAAGATGTAATCCTATGAAATATCGATATGTCGACATCTAAGGTTTTCTTAAAACTCTATCAAACAATACCCACGATAATTATATATTAATTATTGATAAAAATATGGCTAAGAATGATCCATAAATGGAAATATGGATTTAATTGAATAAGCAGTAACGTTTCCACAAAAAACTACACTGCAAGTTGGTGTTTTCATTCAAAATACCTGAAAACTTTCTGCAATGATTCTTAGATAACTAATTATAACAAACTGATGATGAAAACTGTACGTAAATGAAAATTTTTCTGGGTCTGCCGACCGTCCACCCACTTGCGGCGTGCGAAAGGTGCCCTGTATTGTCAGTCTAAGCTAAGAGAAGGGGAAAAATCTAATGTCTTTGGCTGTAACATTGGCTCCTAATGATTATTCAATTTCATACCTACATTATTTGATGTTTATGATAAAACTTTCGACTATGAAGATGCAACAATGTTATGCAGTAATTCCTCTATCATAGCCACTATTCTCATTGCAAATTGTGACTTTTAGGGATGATCCCACACAAGACTGAGCGCGGGAAGAACGCTCTCAGAAGGCTGCGTGCCTACGACGGTTGCCCGCCGCCATACGACAGCCGGCGCCGCGTGGTGGTGCCCGCCGCGCTTCGCGTCTTCTGTCTCAAGCCTGGCCGCAAGGTAACGTCACCCGGCACCCCTACTACAGGAACACCAGACAGTTCTCACACGTTTAGTGTGTGCGAAACTATTGTAGGGCTGGCAAAATCATCACTGGGAGTTTTTCCTTTCGTCTGAAGGATACAAGCTGTGACAACCAAATGACGGTAGCACAGGATGTCTTCTTTTGAGTACCTCCTCGTATCAGGGGTCGATAGAATGGCGGAGGAGGTGCTTCACTGTTGTATATACAATATTTAGAATGCTGTTAAATTAGATAAGGACATGGGGTACCAATTAACTCCATATTCAGATAGACCATTGATTTTAACTCATATTACCATTATTGTTTGAGTGGATTTTAGGTAATGGTGTCGATTCGGTGTAACACGATTAAACTTATTTGACAGGACTATAAACTAAATTTAGGCATTCCGTCTATTTCTTTCTGTATCGAAAAGACAAGGACCGAATGCTTCAATTTAGTTTAGTCCTGTCAAATAAGTTTAATCGTGTTACACCGAATCAACACCACTATCTGTTTTACTGAGAGGGACCAGCTATTTCCCAGTTTATCCAGTGAATAAAAAAGACAAAAAGTTTCGTTTTTGTTGGGCAATTAACAGTAGCATAAATGATTAGGGATAACTTTGCATGATGGAATTATTGTGCCTTCTACAATAAAAGGCCAAAAAAATATAGTCTCTTGGCTTACACTAAGCGTTTTAGTCCGAGATTTCTCTATGATGTTTCTATTGGGTAATTTGCGACTGAATAATCATGTTGCTAACATATTTGTCTGAGACTTTAATGTATGACTTAACAAACATTACACATTTATTTTCCGTATGTTAACAAAAATACACATTTGCAGTACTGTCACGTGGGCAGGCTGTCCCACGAGGTTGGCTGGAAGTACCGTGACGTTGTCCGCAAGCTTGAGGACAAGAGGAAGTTCAAAGCCGTCCACAAGATTGCACATGACAGGAAACTCAAGGTTGGTGCTACTCTGCATACGTATTCAGTAATAACCCGGTTTACGCAACCCCGCTTTGCACGCATACCATAACGCGAATGTCCAATTTTGCGCTATAATGCCTCTTTTTACGCAGTCAATTTTGTTTCAATCGAAGGTATGAAATCATAACATGTGTGTGAATAGTTTGCAAGTACGAATCGGCGAATGCTTTGCAGCGTCGTTGCCATCTTGTACTCTTTACATTACACTTACAAGCCCACTGGGTTGTTTATTATTATTATTATTTGGTTAATACACTAGCAGCTCTAAGAGCTGATGCGTGTATATCACTGCACTTGTGTTTTAAAATGTTTATCAAGTCTGTTTTTAAAACTGTTGGAGCACTTATGACTGTTTCTGGGAGAGAATTCCATATCTTCATCACTCGAAATGGCAAAAAGTGTGTTCTGGGGTTGCGCTAGCACATGGAGGTTTTGTTAGTTTCAAAGAGTGCCCTCTTAAACCTTTATTCTGGTTCATCATGCACAGGTCCTTTAAATATCTCACATTATAATGGTCATTGAGTATCTTGTATGTTTCTATAAGGTCTCCTCTCTTCCGTCTCTGTTCCAGTGTGGTCAGGTTGAGTTATAAAAATAATTTCTTCAAAATCAGGACTTACTACATACGGAACAAACAAGCGAATTTCAAAATTTTAAAAAACAAACATTCCGTTTTTTTTGTATTAAAACGGAACTACATTTGTATGAAAACTGGGGCCTCCTTTTCCTGGCCACTCTCAACCTGCACAATTATGGTATTGTTTGTATTCTATGCGGTGATGATCAACGTTATCTTACCTACATTATTTGAGGTTTATGAAAATAACTTGTATTCTGAGCTATTGTAAAAAAAAACAATGCAACTTGCTGTGCATTCAGTGCCTACTGCAATGTTTTTGTTTATTTGCAGAAAATCACCAAGGAGGCGAGCCAGAAGGTGGCGAAGGCGACGACTCCGTTCACCAACGTCATCCAATCCTATGGATACGCTTAGGATTAAGAGTATTTAAAAAATAAACCATTTGGTTGCCCAAAACCTTTTCTTTATTATTTGTAACCCATCCTGTTAAGGGTCCCCCCCCAGGAGGCTCGAGTTTCCATACAAACATATATTCACTTGAATACAAATACTACATGCCGGATTGAATCCAAATTTTGCAAATATATTGAGTAGACACTAGACACATACATATCGATGTTTGTAATTAAATTAGAATTCATTCCATAACTAAACAAAGGCCTAAATTAGTTTTGTACTGAAGTTTTGAAACTGCTCTTATTTTTTTCCGTTCCATACATCAAAAACTAAGCAAACATCGATACGTCTACTCAATATATTTGAAAAGTTTGGATTCAATCCGGCATGTAACTAGGTTTGTATGGAAACTCGAGCCTCATAGGGAGCGGTTCGACTAGCACACTAGCGCCGGCGCCGCCAATAGAAACCATTGAGTATCTCGTGCATATAGGGGGGCAACAACTGTAGTGGCCACTTTGAGCAGTTTTGCAATAATTCGATTTGCAATAAATGCTCAATAATTCGATTTGCAATAAATGCTCAATGATTCGATTTGCAATAAATGCTCAATGATTCGATTACAGAATGAGTAAATTATTAATTTCTATTGGCGGCGCCAAGTGTGCTCATCGAACCACCAATAATTATTTTTCGTACCTACTTAAGAACCACACATATATTTTCACCAGATCGTCGGTCCACCGCGTGGGAGGCCTGCGCGGTTGCCACTCGAGAACTTTACTGCCCCAACGGCCATCTGTTCTGAGAGCTATGGGCTCGTGAGCTATACTAAGAAAAATCTGAATAAGATACTTCCCATACAAATCCAGGGTTCGTTATTTTTTCTCAAAAATG
The DNA here is from genome assembly GCA_947284805.1 of Coleophora flavipennella. NCBI lineage: Eukaryota > Metazoa > Arthropoda > Insecta > Lepidoptera > Coleophoridae > Coleophora > Coleophora flavipennella. The sequence goes on from OX369268.1 coordinate 1,133,305, forward strand.
GCTACCGATTTTAATGAATATTTGTGTGTTACTCGAACTTAGAAGGCCTACTATTTTGCGTAATAGTTTAATATAACATAAAAAATAATAACAAGGCATATCTTCTCGTACAAATTAACCCAAGTTATTTGTAAATTTTTGATCAAGTATGATACATCTGGGGCACGGTAGAGCCCCCGCCAAGACGAGCCAAAGGAAGACGGGGACTAACTACCTTTTCTGGAAGCGTGTCGTCGTATTTTCCAACTGTCATAGCTTCGGTCCCGATGATGCTAGAAAGCTGAAACACTACATAAAAACATTCTACTGACAATACCAAACTCAAAAAAAAAAAAGAAATATCAAAATCTGTCCAGCCGTTCACGCGTGATTCCGTGACCAAGGAATTAGCGATTCATTTTTATATATCTACTAGAATTCCCGGCGAACTTCGTACCACCTTACACTATCCTACCCTACACTACCCTTCCCTACCCTACCCTACACTACACAACACTACTCTACCCTTCCCTACCCTACCCCTGCCCTACACTACACTACCCTACCCTACATAAGAACCTTCTTCTGACAATAAAGAACTCGACAAAAAAATAATTAGCGAAATCGGTCCAGCCATTCACGCGTGATGCCGTGACCAAGGGAAATAGGGATTCATTTTTATATATATAGACTAGCTGTCCCGGCAAACTTCGTTCCACCTTACACTACACTACCCTACCCTACACTATCCTACCCTACACTACACTACCCTACCCTATCCTAACTAGACTACACTTACACTACCCTACCCTACACTACACTACACTACCCTAACCTACCCTAACTACTTACTTCTTCGCAATCAGGCCGGTGGATGTTGCCCTCATCACTTCAAGCTGATGATCTTCAAACGGCTGAACAGATCGTTATAAATTATAGCTAAGAACCACCTCGATCACGTCAGCTTTCGAACAAAAAAACACATCAAAATCGGTCCATTCATTTAGAAACTAAAAGGGCGTAGACAGACACAGATACAGACGTTAAACTTATAACTTCTTGCGTCGGGGGCTGAGGTCGGGGGTTGATAAGGTCTCAGTCAGGGGAAAGACAATGCAATAATTTGTATTTCATATAAAATACTAAGGTCTTAGGTCCCTTGGAGAGTTGGAGATCTAACATCGTTATCGTTGCCATGATGCCAATGAGATGGAATTAGCAATCCTAGACTAAAAAATCTATCTCTAACATACACTTGATATCTCGATTACGCTTTGTAATCGCAAAGCGTAATCGATTTTTTTATCCACAATTGGTAAGCCCTTGACATCATCTCATCTGATGGTAAGTGACGATGATGCGGAAGATTTATTTATTTATTTGTTTCAGTTTCAGTTTTACATTACAGTTTTTTTTTCACAAAACCAAGGCGTTGTAAATTTTTTAAATACAGAACAATATTATACCTAAATAATAATGTACATTAAAAATAAATTGTAAAATTTGTATAAAATAAATTCATGTCCATAAATTAATTACAGATAGTCAATAATGTCAAAAAATAAGTAGTAATTTATATAAAAATGTAATTATCAATGTAAAATTGTCAAAAAGAGAACATACTATAATTATTAATAAATCAAATTAGTTAACTAGGAATAGTGCTGGAAGATGGAAGCGGGCTTAGTATCTACAAGCCGGAACATATCAATACTGTTAACACTGATGCTTGGTGGCAAGACTTACATAAGATGGTGGTAGCTAGCCAGGCGGGCTTAGAAAATGCCCTTCCACCAACCAAACCAAGTCATACAAAGTTAGCCGGGAATCGAACCCGCGGCTGTGAAGCTAATGGTTGTTACCATTATGCCACGGAGGCGGATACTTGCATAAGGCTGTACTTTTACATGGTTTTCTAAGCTCAACTACCTACAAAATTCACCTTTAAATAAAGTATTGCACAATATCAGGGGGCACCAAGTCGACCAGATAAGCACGCTCGTAGGTACACCCTTATCTCGAAACAACTCGAAGCATTTTTGAGCTCTTAATTAATACCTTTATTTGATAGGGACTGAAGAAACCGCCCGAATTTTATATTGCTTTGTTCACGGAATGTAGACAACGTATATTCCAAATAACAAGTGTCTACCTTTAACGGTTTTTAAAATATTGTTTTTCAAAGTTTTTATATTTCGTCACTCACTCACTGACTAACAGACTCACTGATCATCGAAAAGATAGACTACTTCCACATGACTTAGAAAGTTGAAATTTGATATCATCATTACAGCTCTTATACGTCCCCACCGAGGGGCTCGAGCCTACCCTGAATCAGGGCGATTAGGCCTTAGTCGACCACGCGGGCCCAGTGCGGGTTGGTCGACTTCACACACAACCTTCGAGTTTCTTCGCAGGCGTGTGCAGGTTTCCTCACGATGTTTTTCCTTCACCGTTAAAGCAATCGGTAAGTATGTACGTAAGTTTTTGAAAAACTCATTGGTACATTGGCCGTCCAGATTTGAACCCGGTACCTCTGGTTAGATGGACCGAGTCGTTACCGGTTGAGCCACCGACGCTTTTTATATAGAGATTTTGAAATTTGATATAGAGATAGGTAATTGGGAGTCTATACAGGGAAAAGTCTGAAAACATGATAACCGCATCGGTGGCGTAATGGTTAGTCCATTCCCTTCACACCAAGAGGGCGCAGGTTCGATTCCCGGCGGGGTCATCTTGTAAGACTCGTTTTGGTTGGTGGTAGGGCATTTTCTAAGCCCGCCTGGCTAGCTACCACCATCTTATCTAAGTCTTACCGCCAAACATTAGTGTTAACATTGATGTGTTCCGGCTTGAAGATGAGATAGCCAGTTCTCCATTGCGTTGGGGAATCTTGGTAAACCCGCTTCCATCTTCGGCATCATCGTCCTTTACCATCAGGTGAGATGATGTCAAGAACTTACCAATTGTGGATAAAAAAAAATCTTTCTGATAGTCATAAAATAGTAAGTTACATAATGTAATTTGTGAAAAATCAAGAAATAAACAATCATTAAATAATAACGTAAAAATCCAATCCTTGATATAAAACAAATGATGTCATTAGAACATGAAACAATATGACACGAGAAGTGATACATTAAGTAATCATCATCATCATATCAGCCACAAATCGTCCACTGCTGGACAAAGGCCTCCCCCAAGGATTTCCACGACGACCGGTCCTGCGCTGCCCGCATCCATCGGCTTCCCGCGACCTTCACCAGGTCATCGGTCCACCGCGTGGGAGGCCTGCCTACGCTACGTTTTCCGGTGCGCGGTCGCCACTCGAGAACTTTACTGCCCCATCGGCCATCTGTTCTACGAGCTATGTGCCCTGCCCACTGCCACTTCAGTTTAGCGATTCTGTGAGCTATGTCGGTTACTTTAGTTCTCCTGCGGATCTCCTCGTTTCTGATTCGATCACGCAGAGAAACTCCGAGCATAGCACGCTCCATTGCCCTTTGGGTGACCTTGAGCCTTCTTATGAGGCCCATAGTAAGCGACCATGTCTCAGTTCCGTAAGTCATCACTGGCAACACACACTGGTCAAAGACCTTAGTCTTGAGACACTGCGGTATTTGGGACGTGAAGATATTGCGAAGCTTCCCGAACGCTGCCCAGCCGAGTTGGATTCGTCGATTGATCTCTTTCTTGAAGTTGGACCTACCTAACTGGACTGTTTGTCCCAGGTATACATATTCGTCAACAACTTCCAGTGTAGAGTCTCCAACCTTTAGAGGAGTGGGTGCGACACGGACATTTAACATTATTTTCGTCTTGTCCATGTTCATTTTAAGACCCACTTGTTGAGAGACCTTACTGAGGCCATCGAGCATTGTGCTTAGGTCTTCCATAGTCTCAGCCATGACCACGATATCATCAGCGAATCGGAGGTGGGATATGTACTCGCCGTTGATATTGATGCCGAGTCCACCCCAGTCCAGAAGCTTAAAAACATCTTCCAGGGCGGCGGTGAACAGTTTCGGAGATATAACGTCTCCCTGTCTCACCCCTCGCTGCAACTGGATAGGTTTCGAGTTCTGGTCTTGGAGGCGAACCGACATGGTGGCGTTTTCATACAGACACTTCAACACCTCGATGTATCGATGGTCAATTTGGCACCGCTGGAGAGACTGTAGCACAGCCCAGGTTTCGACTGAATCAAAGGCCTTCTCATAGTCCACAAACGCCAAGCATAGTGGCTGATTGTACTCTTCGGTCTTCTGTATAATCTGCCGCAGCGTATGTATGTGGTCTATGGTACTAAAGCCTTTTCGGAAACCGGCTTGTTCGGGAGGCTGGAAGTCGTCAAACCTGCGTGCGAGACGATTCGTAATGACTCTCGAAAACAGCTTGTAGACATGGCTCAGAAGTGAGATGGGTCTGTAGTTCTTCAGCAGGGTGTTGTCGCCCTTTTTGAAGAAAAGCACGACCACACTTCTGTGCCATGCCTTAGGCGTTTGTCCCTCGAGTATAACGGAATTAAATAACTTCTGAAGAGCTTTTAGTACCGGTGATCCACCTGCTTTCAGAAGTTCAGCCGTAATTCCATCATCACCCGGTGCCTTGTTGTTCTTGAGCTGTTTGAGAGCCATTCTAATCTCGTACAGGCTGACGTCCGGGATATCTTCGGTATAGTGTCGGGTTAGTCTGGCTCTTGGGTCTTCAGCCAGATCACTGACAGGCAAACGTGTGGTCGTACATTAAGTAATATTGTTTACTAAGTTTATTATTTACTGAGTTTGTTAGAAAGAGAACTACGGTGCAATTACCTGAATATTTATTTAAAAAAAGTAATGCCACACTTGACTCCATCTTAGATCTCATACATTTTTACGGGAGACTCACGAAGCTTGAAGGTTTTTTACATAAAAATGTTTTACATGGGATTTGGATGAGCGAATTGACGTCAAACCGTTCCAATTTATAGGTCCCATTTGCTACTCCAGCGGGTTCGATCAGATAATTATTAACGCGCACGGGACACATTTTCTTGTGCAGCTGCGGCCGGCGATAACGCGCGCTTTCTCGTGTAGTGGAGACAACACTGTTTGATACTTGACAGTTCTTCCATAGGACTATAGGACCTAACATTGATTTTTATAAGACACTTTTGCCTTAAAAGTTAACGATCTTTGCAAACGGGATTTCCGGTCGGTAATATGTTATAATATAATTGGTCATCAACATTAATTAAGCTGAAATACATAAAATATAGTTTTCACATGTCTGCCTACCTACGCGTTTCATCACGACACATTTCTAAAATTTCAAAGCCCCATGGGCCCTTGTTTTTGACTGGTATAATCATGTAATTCTATATTTAAGATCTCTATTTAATTTTTCGTTTGTCGGTCTAAACGCCTTAAACCGTTCTTACCGTAAATCGTTTTTTATGTTTCTTGAAAATAAATGATCTGATTCTAATGAAACTTTTTACACATAAGCAAAGCAAGAAATTGATCAGTGTATAAGTATGAACTACTTTTTCGAAATTCTTTATTTTGAAAAGAGAAGCAAATTTTAAGGTAACTATTTAAACCTTAAAATGCTGAAAATTGGTACTATTTTTTGAAAAAGTAGTCAATAAGTACACTTTGAACAATGTCCTGTCTTGCTTATGTACTTATTAAGTTTAATTGGAATCGGCTCGTTCGTTTTTAAAAAATAGTTATCTTTAATTCGTATGGAAAACGAGTTTCTGAAAGGCCCTTTAGAGACTTCGAGAACTTAGATTAAGTATTTTCAAGGAGTCCGGACCTTTTATTTTTATTATTCAGGGTGTAACCAAACTGGTGTGGGATCCTATAAGGGGCTTCTACTAATAATAATAAAGAATGTGCCCCAAGAGGCACACACACACACACACACACACACACAACACAGTCAATTCGTCAAGTCACAAGAAAAAGTCATAACACTCAAATAGATCGATGAGCTGAATGACTAGTTTTGAAATGTTGTCCATTTTTGTATGGAGTCCAATAATTTTTTTGAGATAGGTTACCTCTAATTTACACAATATACGTTTTATAATCATCATCATATTAGCCGAAGGACGTCCACTGCTGGACATAGGCGTCCCTCAAGGATTTCTTACGACGCCCGGTTCCAGTAGCTTCCCGCAACCTTCACCAGGTCATAGGTTCACCGAGTGGGAGGTCTGCCTACGCTATGTTTTCCGGTGCGCGGTTGCCCCAACGGCCATCAATTCTACGAGCTGCCCCGCCCACGTTACGTTATATACCTACTACGTTCATAATATTACATTTCCTTATTATACGTTCTATATAATATACATACGGTCTTTGTAGAAAGTTGTTCATATTATGATGATTTAAAACCTGCGGAAACATCTCCTACACGAATTTTGTTTCACTACATATGATTTTGCTAACGCTGACAGTTAATAAAAAAACGAGACGAATCAACGCAGACTTGACTTTGTGATTATATTTAAGGCACCTGTTACTTTCGAGCGACGAAGGGGTTAAGAAGGTATTATGATTGTAAGAAAAACCAAAGTTGAGATTTTGATGGGGATCGATTCTCTTACACTATGTGTGTGTGTGTGTGTGTGTGTGTCCGCGTCCGTGTGGTGCTCTAACTATCCTAATCTGTAGTACGTTATTGCGGGAAAAATCGGAATAAGGTACCTCCTGTACAAATTCAGGTTGTTTGTTACTTTTTCTCAAAAATTGCAATAACGATCTAAATGAAACTTCGTAAATAATTGGGACTTAATAAGGCCCACTGCACTGGGTAGTTCATTAATCCAGACATAATCTGAATAAAGTACCTCCCATACAAACCAAAATTATTTGTATTTTTTTTATCGAATCTAATCATCATCATCATCATCATTACAGCTCATATACGTCCCCACCGAGGGGCTCGAGCCTACCCTGAATCAGGGCGATTAGGCCTTAGTCGACCACGCGGGCCCAGTGCGGGTTGGTCGACTTCACACACAACCTTCGAGTGTCTTCGCAGGCGTGTGCAGGTTTCCTCACGATGTTTTCCTTCACCGTTAAAGCAATCGGTAAGTATGTACGTAAGTTTTTAATACGAATCTAATGCACTTCTTTTATTGCTACTAGGTGAGCGTAATGTTTATCGTTGTTTTGTGTATTCTCGACTACGCCAGGCGATGTAGGCTTCGCGACGTGGCTGTACATGTTGTGTGTTATGTCTTTGGATCCTTCCCTCATAATTATTCCTTGATGAGAGAGATCCTTTACTTACTTGATTTTTTTCTTTAGCAGCTTACCTTTTTCAAGTATGAAGATTATTTATCATACGTTTTAAATTTCAAAGCGTCCTCAACAAGGACCGCTCTGCGTGGGAAGCTGAAAATTGAATGCATTGTACCGCCTAATAAGCGTTCAACCCTTACAGCTATTGCCGTCCCTGAAGTATATAAGCCCCGCAGATCGTAGCCTCACCAGTTCGGAAGCAGCCTTCCAACGGGTCACTTCTAACTTAATACATAGCGAAGAAGAAACCACACCAAATACAGTAACTGTTACTATGTATAATTGGCGTTTTCTGATACTTGCGTTGCTCGCGGCTTTACATCCGATCTCGTCGTTCTCGGAGCGCAACTCCGTTGATGGAAGGCAGCAGTGTTGTGACAACGAACCTACAAGTCTCTTGCGGGGAACGAGGCTTTCTTATGGATCGCACCGTCTCTGGCAAACTACAGCAAAAGATAATCGCCTAGACCTTCACCGTAACATTCCAGAGAATCGACGTTATGATATTGACAACTCCGTGGTTCGAGGATTCATAAGAGAAAAGCGCCTCGAGGATAGGCGTCCAGAGAGGGACAACAGGCGAGTCTCTAGCGAACCTTACCGATTGGCTCAAGATGATATGAGACGTGTTGAAGCTCACGAAGGTGATAGGCGTCAACGAGAATTCACAAGTGTGGAAAGAGATGCTAACAGGATCACTTCCAAAGATATCACCCGCCTCGAGAGGAATCGAGTGCGAGACACTAAGACATTCTCCACAAGAGCCATCAATGAACAAAACAGATTTTCTATGGAATCTCGACGTGACTCGCGAATGCGAGTTTCCCATTCGGAATTCAGAAACCAGAATAATAGGGAAACGCGTAATTTACTCCAACGAGCAAGGGATGACGTAATGTCTGGTGTTCGTAGAGATCAGCAGATTCGAGGTGATTCTATAAGATATACCAGACACAGAATTAGTCGATCTCTTGAACGACGTGACTACAAGGCAAAGGATAGGGTGGAAACGCGTCAGCTGAAGCAAAATGAATTCAGGTTGAGCAGAGAACATGGCTCTGTCAGGGATCCTGAATACAGAATTAGCAGATCTTATGACAGATTGGAAACGCGTCAGGAACTCAACCGGATTGAGTTTAGGTTGAACAGAGAACGTGATTACATCAGGGATCCTGAACACAGATTGAGTCAATCTCTTGAACTACGACGTGAAAGCAGAGCCGGGGACAGGATGACGGCCCGTAATGAACTTCGTCAAAGTGAATTCAGATTAAACAGGGCACATGATTTTCAAAACCGCGAAAATCAAGTGCGAGATTTCAAGCCAGAGTCACGAGTTACCGACCTCTCTAACCAAAGAATAGCTAAAGACAAGAGTTCTTTTGATCGCATATCAATCGGTTCCATACATCAAACTCGGGACCTGAAGGAGCGGCGTCAAGATGCTGCCGACAGTTTAGATGAAAGACGTGCTCTCAGTGGCCCACAAGACACAAGAGGTCAGGAGGAATACCGAAGCAATCGCAGAGTTGTGAACGGCAATCAGCGACGTGCTATTCGAGAGATGGGACACAATGAAATTCAAAGATCTCGTTCGGAATTAAGACAGATGGATCGGCGACTCTCTGGCCAAAACGATGAACGCATGTACGAAAGGAACGTGGAAAGGAGACGTTTAAGGCCGCGTTCGTTAGATATGAACAACAAAAGGGATCGTCAATCTGTAGGCCGTCGTGAAAGAGAACGCACTTCAGTTGATTATGCCCGTGATGAGAGGAGGGTATCGCGAATCAATGTTCTTTCAAGTCCACTTGCCGATGACCGACGACAATCCGTAGATCGTCGTCAAAGGGAGAGAGAGTCAGTTGATCGAGTTCATATTACGAGCAGAAAATCTCGCCTCAATGTTCAAGGAGTTCGAAGCTCACTTGATAAAAACTTACGACAAACTGTAGATAGTCGCCATAGGAAGAGCGATCAAGTTAATCGTGTTCGTAATGAGAAGAGGGAAACACGAATCAATGCTGGAGGAGTTCGAAACCAATTTGACGAGAACCAACGACTATCTTTTGACCGTCGTGAAAGGGATTCAGTTGACCAACAGTTGAGCAACAAGAGGATGAAATCCCGACTCAATCTTCGAGAGGTTCAAAGAGTACGTTATGAAGATGAACGTCAATCTCTCGGACGGGACAGTGTGACAAGGGCTGTTCAAAACAGCGAACATGTCGGGGAAACGCCCAGAACTATGCGGATTAGAGACGTTCGTCAAGTGTCCCGGGAGCAAAGATCTCGAGAATCTGGTGAACCATCACGTTACGTCTTACTCGAACGTCGCGGGATTCGCCAAAGCATACGAAACGATGATAGGGAATCGAGAGCGCTTAGCCGAAGAGTAAGGACTATCTATGATTCGCGATTGGCAGACAGATCAGTGGATCGCCAAATCTCTCGAGACTCGAGACGCGATGAGAGAATGAATGGACGTACGGAGAGCACAATCACCCGAAACCTGGAGCGCGACGAATATCGCATCCGATCCGACGTACGCTTCTCTAAAAATCGTGACAACTTTGTGTTGCAACACAAAACTGGTAATACCACAATCAACTGGCAATACCTCTTCTACACATTGCAAGCTATTTACCTATGTGGTATTTTCGCAAACTTGCTATCCGGGGAAAAAACTGGAAAGAAAACTAGGTAAGGAGGTAAAATAGTTCTCTTCAATACATCCCTGTACTACCTTTGTCCTTGCAGGTATACACCACAGATAAGAAAAATTTTGGTGGTATACATTATAAGTAAAGCGAGAAAGGAGTTTTCTCACAAAGGGGTACAAACCTCATTGGCATAGCTACATAACTATGTAAAATAACTACAACAATCAATTCAAAATTAAAAACCGAACTGCATAAAACTGAACCCCTCTTTTTGGCCAATCGGGTAATAATAATACATATTCTATGTCACTCACTTAAGAGATTGAAGATTAAGAGAATAATTATTACTTTGACAACATTTAACTCAAAATATATTGGTGCGAGATTTTGAAAAAACCTACTAGTTATGTACTGTGCCATGCTCCATACAAAACTGTTCCAACCCCTTTCAATTGCAATGTCTTAGGAGTTTATGAACGACAAAATTGGAGCCCAATCCTGTAGCAAAAATGACAAAATCTGTAGTTTCCACTTCTGAAGTCTGATTTCAGCTTTTGAAGTATGAACATTTAATCATAGATACTTCCTACTACTTGCCAACTACCTTAGAGCTATCAATTCATAATACAAGGTATGTTGTTGTTCACAACTCATAAACGTCCCCTTTGCTTGGGTATGGGTCTCTTCCAAACTGGGGAAGGTCAGGCCATACTCCACACACGGGGCGGGGGGCCAAGTCCAAGTAGGTGGAGTTTGCAGGGCTAGTGGCAAACCTCACTGTTAGAAGTTTTTCAAGTCGCCAACAAGGCACCTGACGAGACTTAACGACTGCCATCTAGTGATAGCAATAGGGATGACGAATGCTAGTCATGTGAGTTACTTTTTATCATCTATCAAAAACGACATTTTGTTGTAAAAATGTTTGAAATACCTAGGCCTGATGTCATAGTTTAGCAGAGTCATTTATGTACTCATTTTGTGATTTTGGTGGATGAAAAATCGAAGACTTGATGGAAGTCAAAACGAGTAAGGTTTTCCGAAGTTTAAGTAGGAAGGCAATTTAGTGATCAAGAGTTCATAATTTATTTCTGATGCTGTCGTCATCCCTATTGGCAACAACGGCTGAACGTATGTATTTTAATGGGTATATGTATTTTCAACTATTTCAGGTCTCTGCAATGGTGGACTGGACCTTCACATAACTTGGTGAAAGTGGACTAATCATGAAGTAGTGGCATTTCGATCTCAGCTCATAAATTCATTATTGGTATGTACTTTGATGGTAAGGTATTCATTACAAATTAAATTATATGTATCTGTAATAAAAAAAGGTAGATGCGTTGTTGAACTGTGTTTTGTACCGTGTTATCTGTAAGTTAGCTGGTGTGTGTACTCATGAAAATTTGTAACTTGCAATCCTACAACTTTATTGATATTGAAAAACAATTGAAGTTTCATACAAATATCAGCTTAGCTTTAAGCCTACTTTGTATGGGGAGTTCTGTTCCTCAGTTTCGTCACTCGATATGTATGAGGTTTTCGGTAACTTTTAAGGCTTTAAGATGCCTCAATCCGAGCAGGTTGATAAGTGTTAAAGTAATGTCGAATGTAAGCCTATTCATTTTAAGTTCAGATCAATTCGGGCTTCAGCGCGGCTGTTACGTTGAAACCGAACGCACAAATCTCGATTTTTACATGTTTTTTTATTTTCTATACTTTCAAATAGTAAAAAAAAAGGTTCAATTAAAATGAAACATCTTAAAGTCACCGATTTTTGTGTGTTGGTTTCATTCAAAATTAACTATTTGTTTTCAAGAAATTTTGCATTATTGCCAAAAACAGTATATATTTTTACATCATCATCATTACAGCTCATATACGTCCCCATCACCGAGGGGCTCGAGCCTACCCCGAATCAGGGCGATTATATAGGCCTTGTCGACCACGCGGGCCCAGTGCGGGTTGGTCGACTTCACACACAACCTTCGAGTTTCTTCGCAGGCGTGTGTAGGTTTCCTCACGATGTTTTCCTTCACCGTTATGTTTTCCTTCACCGTTTGTTTTCCTTCTTTGATATTTTTACATCAAGTGTTAATATTTTTAAAATTGTATTCAATTAAATCGATTTTTTTATTACTATAAGTATATTATATATTTTTCCATAGTGATAGCTTTACAGTCTCTCAATTATTTGAATTGAATATTGTCATTAGACCTGTTAACCCTGTATTTACATTAGTATAGTTTTAGATACTAAATGTGTACAATATCCTACCTGTGTAGAATGTACGTATTCCCGCACTTGTTACTTGTTACTGTGTCAGATTATAGAATCTTTTGGCTTCCGTAGAGCCTACTCATAGCAATAGGTAAGTGTGTGCAACAATATTTACACAAAGTTAATATTTTTTTATGTAGACATTTTAACAATACATTCATTAGAATATAAAATATGCAGTTTTAGATTTCTGCACAGTGGAGTGTATTCTGTAGAAATTAATAAATGCTTAATGTCGTGTTCATTTGTATTTCATTTTTAACCGACTTCAAAAAAGAAGGAAGTTCATAATTCGTCCGAATTGTTTTTATAAACAACCTTTTTGCAGCCAACATAGTATAAATAAAAAGTACAATTGCTATTTTAGGGTTGACTCAGAATTGACTAATACAGGAAAAATATTAAAAAGCGTCCGCAAGGCAATTTTTGGTCTTCCTATAAGCTTGGTAAAAACTGGCTTCTATGAATGGTAAGTTTTTATTCCATTTTTTTTTGCTTTTTTCCTGTACTTTTTTTTTAGGGTTCCGAAGCCAACAAGGAACCCTTATAGTTACGCCATGTCTGTCTGTCTGTCTTTCGGCGGCTTAGCTCAAAGACTATTAGTACTATAAAGCTGTAATTTGGCAGGGGTATACATATTATTCACACCGACAAAGTGGTCCAATAAAATCTTGAAAAAAATTATATAGTTAAATAGGTCTTAAACCGATTTTTAGGACATCTGTTATTTTTTTAAAGTAGTACATTTAATCACTTTAAAAGGAAAACTATCACGGCTAAGTAGGCTTTCTTAGTTTAGGAGTTATAGTCGAGCTGGATTTGTAAAAAGTTCATAGATATTCCATACCAACTGCAAATATCATTTTGTTTTTAAAATATACATTAATTTTTTGCAGGCTACGGAACCCTACGTGTTAGACTCGCACTTGGCCGGTTTTTTATATTGAAAATTTGAGTGCGTTTGGCTACACCTCACCTGATGGTAAGTGCCGATGCAGCCTAATATATAACACGCAAGCTCAAATAGTGACTATTCACTCTCGTTTAAAAGATTCCTAAAATATACAAATTGGGGAGTATGAGTACATCTAAATCACCTTCGTACTTTCTGTACACCTTACGTTTAATTTTATATTGGAGGTTTATTCACAAGAAGCAACTGATTCTGAATATGATTTAAATATCCTTATCCTAACTTATATAAAAGTGTGTCTGTCCGTTTGTAGTAACAAACGGTTAGCTGAAATTTGGCACAAAGCAGTAGGCACAGAGAACAACATAATAGGATACTTTTTTTATCTCGATATTCAGGTTTTTTTAACTCCTGCCAAAACTTTACACTGACTTCTACTCATGAGACTGAACAAATTTGCTGAATATATAAAAAAAACAGATTTCATAAATCTCTTTTTTTTGGGATCTCAACAAAGTTTTTATTGAGTTTCATGAAACTTCTGTGTAGTTTTGGCGGGGGATCCAAAAATAGCCTTGTGTGTAAAGTTCCCGAGGGATCTAGAAAAAAAATATTTCGGCCACTCGGTATTTTCTTTACATCATTAAAAATTACTAAAACTTATCTAGTTACTAGCCGTCCGCCCGCGGCTACGCCCGCGTTTTTTTCGATTTTCCCGTAGGAATAAGACGTTTACCCGGGGTAAAAAGTAGCCTATGTCCTATTCCAGGACCTAACCTATATGTGTGCCAAGTTTCATCCCGATCCGTCCAGTGGTTAAAGCGTGAAAGAGTAACAAACATCCATACATACAAACTTTCACATTTATAATATTATAGTAGGATAATATTCTTTAAATTATTCGAATGTGCTGTGCTCGGAGTTTCTCTGCGTAATCAGTAACGTAGATCGTAGAACGGATGAATGTTGGTGTAGTAAAGTTCTTGAGTGGCGACAGCGCACCGGAAAACGTAGCGTAGACAGGCCTCCCACTCGGTGGACCGATGACCTGGTGAAGGCAGCCGGCCAGCGCAGAACCGGTCGTCGTGGAAATCGTTGAAGGAGGCCAATGTCCAACAGTGGATGTCCTTCGGCTGATATGATGATGAATTATTTGATTATTGGCGGTTACTGTTTGCTATTATTCAACAGCATGTCTGCAGACAAAGGCCTCGGTTAACTTAATTAACCTGATACAAATTAGGAGGGCCATTTATGGTGTATAACGTCAAATACATAGATCCTCAAAGATCTGAAAAAACTCATTTCCACTTTAGCGAGCAGCTTGCGTTGTGCTGTGTTCATTCTCACAAGTCATAAAAACTGAGCAGGCGAAGCCACGGGCAAAATTTAGTATAAAATAAAACAAATAGTGTACACTATACTCATACAATAGATCACTTTTATTCTTACATTAATAAGTTATAATAAGCACTTACAATTATAAAAAAATATAAATTATAAAAAAAAATAATGAAAAAATACTAAAAAAAAGCTTACAAATCTAAGGTGTCGGTCTTCTTCCTCTGCTGCCCTTCATACCAAGCCTTTGTGATCATTCTTTTCATGTCGTCATCTCCCGTTTCATACCTGGAGAAATTAAAAAATCCATGATTTGTTTGTTTTCATTTTAATTTGTGTTGCAGACATAGTATTGATCTTCAATAGCAGCTATGCATGTTGCTGAATACTGGCAACACAGTCAATACTATCGATCGATAGTATTGATCTTCAATAGCAGCTATGCTAGTTGCTGAATACTGGCAACACAGTAAATACTACCGATCGATAGTATTGATCTTCAATAGCAGCTATGCTAGTTGCTGAATACTGGCAACACAGTCCATACTATCGATAGTATTCTTCAATAGCAGCTATGCTAGTTGCTGAATACTAGCAACACAGTAAATACTATTGATAGGATTGATCTTCAATAGCAGCTATGCTAGTTGCTGAATACTGGCAACACTATCGATAGTATTGATCTTCAATAGCAGCTATGCTAGTTGCGGAATACTGCTAACATAGTCAATACTATCGATAGTGGCGATACTATTGATAGTGCAACAATAATATTGATAGTTTTGCACTATCGATAGTGGCGATACTATTTATAGTGCAACAATAATATTGATAGTTTTGCACTATCGATAGTGGCAATACTATATATAGTGCAACAATAATATTGATAGTTCTGCACTATCGATAGTGGCAATACTATTGATAGTGCAACAATAATATTGATAGTTTTGCACTATCGATAGTGGCAATACTATTGATAGTGCAACAATAATATTGATAGTTTTGCACTATCGATAGTGGAGATACTATATATAGTGCAACAATAATATTGATAGTTTTGCACTATCGATAGTGGCGATACTATTCATAGTGCAACAATAATATTGATAGTTTTGCACTATCGATAGTGGTGATACTATTGATAGTGCAACAATAATATTGATAGTTTTGCACTAGCGATAGTGGCAATACTATATATAGTGCAACAATATTATTGATAGTTCTGCACTATCGATAGTGCAACAATAATATTGATAGTTCTGCACTATCGATAGTGGGAATACTATATATAGTGCAACAAATTTATTGATAGTTCTGCACTATCGATAGTGCAACAATAATATTGATAGTCCTGCACTATCGATAGTGGCGATACTATTGATAGTGCAACAATAATATTGATAGTTTTGCACTATCGATAGTGTCGATACTATTGATAGTGCAACAATAATATTGATAGTATTGCACTATCGATAGTGGCGATACTATTGATAGTGCAACAATAATATTGATAGTTCTGCACTATCGATAGTGGCGATACTATTGATAGTGCAACAATAATATTGATAGTTTTGCACTATCGATAGTGGCGATACTATTGATAGTGCAACAATAATATTGATAGTTTTGCACTATCGATAGTGGCGATACTATTGATAGTGAAACAATAATATTGATAGTTCTGCACTATCGATAGTGCCTTATATTGAAACAGTATTGGATGTAATTTGCAGTTTTTTTTATTTACAGTCGGTGAGCCCTTGATATCATCTCATGGTAAGTGATGATGATGCTGAAGATGGAAGAGGGCTTACCAAGATTCCCCAACGCAATGAGGAACTGGCTATCTTAACTTCAAGCCAGAACACATCAATACTGTATACATTGATGCTTGGCGGCAAGACTTAGATAAGATGATAGTAGCTAACCAGGCAGGCCTAAGTTCTTGAACCTTCCTTCCACCAACCAAACCGAGTCATACAAAGTTACACTCTGCGGGTATTCGAACCTGCGACCTCCTGATTAACCATTATGTCACAAAGGCAGTTAAGGGTATCTTATCTTATCTTTGTAAGTGGGGGCTGCAGTTGCAGCGACACTTCGACCCAATGGGATCTTTTGTGTCTACCCCTATAACCTTTGCACCCCAACCTACTCGAAGATGTGCTGCATTAACGCAGCAATTCCGCTGATTGGAAGGTGCTTGTAGTCCTCCGGTTTTGGATAGCCATCACCTAGGAGGTACATACGCTTGCTAGCCAGGACATCGCAGTGACACAGTAAGTGTTCCATTGATTCTACATCTTCACCACAGGCCCTGCAGGTCGGGTCGTGCGTCAGGCCGATTTTTTGCAGGTGTGCGTTTGTGGCAAAGTGGCCCGTCAACGCTCCTGTTATCGCCCTGAGTCATCGTGTCCTGCTGTTATTCCAGATGTACTTGGTTACCCTGTGGTGACCTCACCGATGAAGAGCTTAGAGTGTTTATGTCCATCTCTGGATAGCCATGTCAAACTGTGTCTTGTCTCGGCCTGTTCCTTTAATGCCCTTATAATAGTGCTCCTTGGTAGCCCTATCCTCGGTTCTGGACCACACATTGTTGTTTGTGATCCCATTCTAGCCAGTTTGTCTGCTTCTTCATTGCCTTCCACTCCTACGTGTCCAGGGACTCAGACCAGTTGCAGTTTGTTGTGTCGGCCCACCTTATTGAGGACCTTTACACAATTTAGCACTAGCCCGGAATCAACCCTGAAGGAGTCAAGAGCTTTAAGAACAGCTTGGCTATCGCTGAGAATATAGATGGTTTTTTGTTTGACTTCCTTGTCTATAATCTCATGTGCACATGCAATGATAGCATAAGTCTCCACCTGGAAGACTGTTGCATATTGCCCTAGACTAATACTCGCTGAGTAATCCTTAGCATAAACGCCTGCACCAGCACCAGACTCCATTTTCGATCCGTCTGTATACCATATAAGTGTTTGGTCCATGTTGCTTAAGTCCTTTACTCCATTCTTCCCTCGTAGGAACATAGATTTTATATTCTTTTTTGAATATGTGCACAGTCTGTATTTTGTCACATCCCATGCGCATAAGCCTTTCCATACCTGTGTCTAGTTGTAGATTGGTGTGTCTGGTTTTGGGCATGTCAAAATTCCACATGCCATTTAACGATAACCTGTGTAGGGCCTTGGCCGCCTCTGTTTGAATGTGTATTTGAAGCGGCTTTAGATTTAGCAGCATTTCCATAGATGCAGTAGGTGTTGTACGAAATGCTCCGGTAATTGCCAGACAGGCCAACCGCTGAAGTTTTGTCAGTGTTTGCCTGCACGTGCCTAACTCCGTTCTAGGCCACCACACAATGCTGCCATAAGTTATAATGGGTCTTACTATCATTGTGTATAGCCAATAAATGACTCTGGGTTTCAGGCCCCAGTTAAGGGTATTATTTTCAACCAAACTATTGGATTACATTTTGCTATCAATAGTATTAATTGTATTACCAAAATTGAGAAGTAATACTATCAATACTTATCGATACCATTGCTGCTATTGAAGATGATGTTGATGTTGTAATGGGCAAGGAGCTTATAACTGATGTGCCTTTATCTGTGTTAGTGTTTTGAAAAATATTCTAGGTTCACACTAAAGTATGCTGCACTAAATTTCTTAACACCATTACCAATATTGTAGATGATTTTCAAGGTCAGCTATCGATAGTTCGGCAACGCTAACTAAAAAAAACACAGACTTCCGATTTGGCCATCTTAGGTAAAAAAAAAGAAAAATTTTACACTAAGACATAACTATAACAAAAGGTGGGGTAGTATTTAGAGGGGCTTCTCCTGAATTTGAACAGAAATCCCTCAGAAATTAGTAAAGCAACTTATATCGATACGATTCCAAAAAATAAATCAAACATATAATCTTGTGTACTAGCTTCAAAGTTGTGGTATAAGTACCTTGTTTTGGGAGATGTACATTGCCAGCAGCAAAGTATAAAATATAATGCTTACATGTTCTTCATAAGACTCATGATGGAATCCTGCGGGTCTTTCTTGTCCATGTCGTCGTTCTTGAAGCGGCTATTGCGCTGGTCCTCAAACTTCTTCTCAATCTCTGTCATGTGAGACCATTTGATGTTAGGATGGGATTTTGCCAGGAATATTACTACCATATCTGTAATAAAACATATTTTACTAGACAAAAACAACTTGTGCTTTTTTCTGTCGGTGTAGACTAATTTGCGAAACTAACTCTTTAGAAGAATTAAGAATATTACTTTGTTTTTCTTACACTCTTCAAGTTAGCAAACTGGTACTAACAAACAACACTCATAACTTGAAGCAATTGAAACTTAAGTAACAATTTTAAATAAAAATTAAAAACAATGTTTATATTTTATTTTAGAAAAATTTAAAATTTTTAAGCTGCTTACCAGTTTTCTGCTTCCAGTGGCTCTCCGCAACGTCAATAGGTTCCAGCAGCTTGTTGATGACGAGTAAATAGTCTTTGTTCTCCAAGTCATCAACATGCAGCTCCATTGATCGGTCAGTCAGCTTGCAGTAGACCTGCTCTTTTGGCACATTCTGGACATTCTTGAGTGTTACGAAGACTTTGACGTATTTGTCGGACTGATCCCAGCCTGTAAACATTGTGCATTGAAACTCTAAAACTTCTACCTTCACTAGGAATTGTGTAGTAGCTAAGTTACAAATGTTTTGCATTTTATGGACTTCTATTTCCAAAAGTAAGTTGCTTAATTAAATAAATACCTAACAAAAAACAGAAGCTTGCAACTTGAATGTTGTTAGGTAAGGTCAGGATATAAATACTCAATGTAAACTTACCGTAGCCATTTAATTTGACCTGGTATCTCTTATTTTGTGCAGACGCAGAGGAGGTAGGCGTGACTTCCATCGGAGTTCCTTCAGTTTTCTGGCTCTCTTTTAAGTTGAAACATTCTGTTTCCAGTTTGCGGATCTCCAAGGATAGCAGATCCTGAACCTTCTTTCGTTTGGCTTGTTTCAAAAACTCATTCAGCTCATCAATATCACTCCTCAACTTGAAAAAAGATACTAGTTGTGAGGAAAACGAAAATAAAAAAAAGAAAACCGGCCAAGTGCGTGTCAAATTCGTGCACCAAGTATTTTTAAAACAGTACACTACATTAATATCTAATCACTTCAAATGAGAGCAACAGATTTTATTTTTATTTTTTAATTCATTGGATTCCTCAGTGCGAGTGAAAATTTTAGTTTGTTAAGTGCGAGTATGACTTACACTTTGCCAGTTTTCATTATTTGTTGTTTTAATTTAGGATTAGTTCTGCAGTGACACCAAGTTTCATGCTTTGAAAACTATGTATTATTTTTACAAATAGAGAAAAAACAAAAAACCTGTAAAAACACGTGTATTGAAAATTTCAGTCGGCTACCTATCACAGTGCAAAAGATACAGACAGACGCACGGACGGAGGCATAGTACATATTGGTCCCGTCAGTCAAATGATGTCTCATGCATGCTGCATGCAGGCTATACTCACCTCTTTGATTTTTGTAGTAGACATGGCTCAAAGCGCAGGTTACTTGATGGACTGCTCAAAGATTCAATAGAAAAAACAGAGTCGCTTTAGTGAATATTCTAGCTTGGTGAATTTTCCACACAATTTTCAAAAACAGTCAGCTGCGGCGCAGCTCTACTATGGCACAAACAACTCAGCTTTCAGCTACAAAAGAGTAGGTTACTGGTTAATATAACTCTTCTTCTTTCTAGAAAAGTCAATGACCACACACAGGTCACCAAAGCCAAAGACCAAGGAGTATAGAAATCTCAAATCACTACGTTCCAAAGACTAAAGAGAATCTATTAATCAAACTAACGTTTTTATGTGGTTTTTACACAGATCTACTAATTCAAACTGACGTTTCGTTTCATAGGTTGCCATTTTTTGACAAAAAATAAATAGGGATGTAACATAGTGAACAGGTAACGATAACAAACACAACGTATCAAAAATTTATGGTTACAAAAATAACAGGCATTGGACTAAATAAAACTATTTATTAGATATTGTTACTTCAGAGCGACGTAGAAGTGAATAACGTATTGTGATGGCAATAAAAAACAGAAGTTGAGATTTATAATTAAGTTGAGATATTTACTCCTTACGATCTTCATATCGAATGACATCTATCATACTTAAAACTCCTATACCTTAGAAACTATTGATCTTAAACTCTAATTCCTAAAGAGAAATAATAGATATGCTTACGATCCTCATTTCGGATGTCAGCTATCAAATTTAAAACTTCTGTAAGTAGGTATCTTGGAAACTGTTGATCCTAGATTCTAGTTCCTAAAGAGAAATTATACAGGGTATAACAAAATTGGTATAGGTCCCGTTAACTGGGGTTTCTACTCATCATACTGAACAACTTTTGTTCTACGACTTTGCTGAAATCGCAAAAAAAAAAATACTCTTCATACAAATCGATCAGCTGATCGACCAATTTTGTGCATTTTAGTATGGAGGGTCAATTTTTTTTTTGAGAATTGACTATAGGTTCCTTGGGGAAAGTTGTTCAGTATGATGAGTAGCAGCCCCAGTTAACGGGTCCCACACCAATTATTTTACACCCTGTATATCCCCTACGATCTTTATTTCGGATGACAGCTGTGTAACATAAAACTGCTCTACTTCGGAAGCTTTTGATCCTAAACTACTAGCTTCGAAAGAGAAATAATACATTTGAAGATCTTTATTCACGACATGATAAATTGATAACAGTTAATATAACTCGGAAACTCGGTCTAGGGTAGAGACTAGGTACCTACTCGTGTGCAAGGACAACTGATTGAGGTCAGATCTTCATTTCAGATGACAGCTGACAAACTGAACACCACTATAAACTAAATACAATTAATACATAAATTTGATTCATTGTTCGGCAGATGTCCACAAAAAGCGATCTGCTCAGCGCCCTTTTTACCCGCGATGGTAACGCGTTTAGGGTGAGAGGTTATTTGTGTGTGCAAACGAAAGTTGCCATTTTACTCAAAAACTACTAGTGAAGGGGATTGTATGAATTGAAACTCCATAGATTTGTTCGAAGTTCGACGTCAGAGCGAGACACATATAATGAGATAGTTGCAGAGAGAGTATGGCGGTGATTGCCTTTATTTGTAAGATTTTATCTATCTCGCTATTAGTGGGATCATGGGTGACGGTTTATTTAGAAAAGGACAACAATACAAAAAATACTTAGAAACTAATTATAGACATGAACAATTAAAACAAAGGAACATAAGTGCTTAAAAAACATTATTTACAAATTGGAGGGTTTATTTCCTCTAGTCGCTTACAGTCTCCCCCTCGGTGCGCTTAATAGCACCCATAGTGATCGGGGTAGCGACGTTTTCTCTTGTGCTTTCGCCAGTTCGCATCTTGCGGTTTTTTCTTAACACGAGTTGCTATACGTGTTTTGTTTTCAAGCAGGTTTTTGAACAAGGCGATGTACTGCAGGAATCGGGCTGTGGCTCGTAAAAGGCGTAACCATGTAGAGCATCGCGTCGGATCGGGAGTAACAATGGTTACACGTCTAATCGTGTGGGTTGTAAGACGTTCTTCTCCGATTGTTACGGGTACAGTAGCGGATCGGTCAAGCGGCCATTCTGACTCGGACTTTCGTAGGAAGGCGGTGCCGGAAAACCATCTATGGCTTGAGTTGAAGTTTCCTGGGGTGCCGCGGGTTGCGTCGTCAGCCACGTTTTCTTTCGTGGGTACCCATCTCCACTCATCGGATTTGGTATGATCTTCCATCTCGGCTAGCCGGTGAGCTACGAACATCTTGAACGTGCGTGGGTCGGACTTGGCAAGAACGGTGCGTGAGTCGGACCAGTATAATCTTCTCTTTATTTTCTTATCCATTTCTGTCTGTATGGTGGCGTATGCTTTTTCACTGGCATCGCAGAACATGTGTAGAGCCGCCTCTTGGTTCGTTTGCGATACGCATCTTGGTATATACAAACTAGTTAGTTCGTGTAGGTGCGATAGCCATGCGCGCCATTGCAGGTCTTGTGCGAGCTGCACGGGCTCGTCCCATCTGGCTCCCGTTCTCCACAGGTCTTGGATGAGCATCTTTCCTTGGACGAAAGTAGGTGAAGCAAGGCCTAGCGGGTCATATATTGACATCACAGCGCTAGTTATCTCCCTTTTGGTAGGCGCGCGTTGTCCTGTAAGCGCCTCTTCGGGCGTGTGTCGCATGTTTAAAGCGAAATTGAACGTATCTTCTTTTAAGTTTTCTCCCTTCGCTAGGGTTCTTATTTCCCTTTCAAAGCAGTCGCGCTGAACAATTTCGGAAAGCCTTTCTTCGGCGTTTTTTATTGTCTCTTCCGACATAGGCACAAGTTCGTTAGTGCGAGCGAGAGGGGTAGCGAGTGAGTCGGGTAGATTGTTTCTCATAGACGAGCGAGCGAGAGGTGTAGCGGGGTTGTGTATCTGTCCCTTTCTAGCGTGAGTTAAGTACCAAGCGCGACGCGTAGTAGGCGCGTAGTTCGTAGCAACTTCCGCGTAGCCGCTGTCTATCAAATTTTTCATTTGCTTTTCGTAGCTTCCTTTGAAGTTTTTATCCTTCTTCTTTTTCTTTTCTATGCCGAGCAGTCTTCGCAGAGCGTTGGGTCGGCTTTCAGGCATTCGTGTGTCGTCTGTCTTCCATAATAGCCCGGTTTCGAACCATCTTTCCTCAGGCACGTACTTGCAGGTGGACTTCAGTATTGTGAGAGCTCGTTCCTCCGGATCGTTCCCCGGTTTTCTAGGCGCTATTCCGAGCGAATCGATGGTGAAAATGTTCTTCTATGAGCTGCTCAACGGTGTCTTCGTGCGTACTGACATGTGTGAGGTGGTTGATGACGTGTATCGACCTTACAGGCTTCGTTATACTGGAGTTACAGCCATGAAGGACCCATCCTAGGGTCGTAAGCGAAGCGACGGGCCGAGACTTGCTTCCGCTGCGTACGTCTTGTGACACGATCAAGTGCCAGTTATCTTGCCCAATCAGCAGTGAAGGCTGGGCAGTGTCGTACGTGAGCTCGTAGGGCACGTCTTCCAGGTGTGGACAGTCATCCAGGTCTTTCTTCCTGACCGCTTGAGGTGCCAGTTCCAGCTTTTCTATTGTAGATGCGGTCATGTCTTCGTACTCGCGGCAGTAGAGTCCTCTTATTTTCAGTTCAAGCCGCCGGGAAGTAGCTTCCTTTAGTCTCTGTCCTCCCATTCCCTCGATGAACAGTTCCTCCTTGGGGCCCCGCGCGCCTATCTCGTCGGCTACGCTTTTCTCGATCAGCGTGACGGTGGAGCCCTCGTCGAGAAGAGCGAAGAGTTTCTTTGTTCCCGTTGGACCCGAGATTTCTACTGGAGCGATCTTTAGGTAGGCCTTCGTGGCCACCAACGTGTTGACCGATGCAGTTTGCTTATCTTCTTTGTTTTCCTCCTGTGTTTCTTGCTTTTCAGGCGCTGAGTCTGCGTGCAGTAGCACGTGGTGGCCACGCCTACACTTGGAACACGGTTTCGCCTTGCAGTTGAAACCTCTGTGTTTTGCACTTCGTAAACAGCGAAAGCATACGTGAGCTTTTCTCACTATCTCCCATCTCTTTTCCACGTTAGCGTTTGTGAATATCGCGCAGCTCTTCAGTTGGTGGTCTCTTTCACACGCAGGGCAGGCGGCATCTTTTGTCTCTTTCTTTTGATTAGTAGCGAAGACGTGTTGCATCTCTCTTTCGCATGCTTCGTCCTCGTCACTCGTCGTTCTGCCGCAGTCGTAATCTGACTCGTAACTTGCTTCTTCGACCACTGCTGTAGCTGCGTTCACCCTTCGTGGTTTTCGTAATGCGCCGCCGTTGTTTGTTTCCCGCTTAACGCTCCCTGTGTCGTAAGCTTCAAACTGGTCGGCTATCTTGTTTAGGAATGTTGACAACGCGAGTAGTATGGGTTGCTCCTCGTCCAAAGCTCGATAATCGAACCACCGGAACCGTATGATGGGGCTCATCTTCTCAATGATTTTCTCAGACAAATCGCTCGAGTGTAGAAAGTTGGTCTTCTTCATCTGGACGATGGTGGCTACTGTGTTGGCTACAACACCTGCAAATTGCACTATTTCTCGTGCGTCGTCCGTCATCGGGCGTAATTTGTCGATATTTGCCATCTCGTTCTTTATGAGGTATGATGGGCGGCCGAATCGTCGTTCCAGGGCGGTGAGGATGTCTTCTGGGTCGCTCGCTGTGTAGAGCCTGCCTTTGATTGCCTCTCTCGCTCTACCCTGTACAGCGCGCCGTAGCCTTGCGACATTTTCTATGCCGCTGAAGTACGACTCCGTGTCCCGGTAAGTGGCGCGGAATGCGATCCACTCGTTTGGGTTCCCGTTGAAGGAGTGCAGCTCTGTTATATAGCGCGGCGCGGTCTTCGGTCTGTTGCCCGTGGTACTCGCTTTGATAGCTTCCATTATGGCGTTTGCCAAAGAACTTTCCGTGTCCTTTTTCCTTTCTTCCATAGGAGCCGGTCGGGGCGCGCTCTCCTCACGCTTCTCCCCTGCCGCCGGCTGCGGCAATATGGCCTCCACTCCAGTAGCAATGTGTGCGTGTTGTCCGACCCACTGGTCTACTCTCTCGTTGACGGTAATGATTTCTTCGTCAGACTCGGAGTCGGAGTTCACCTGCAGTAGTTCCAGACGTAGCCGAGCGCAGTCGGCAGCGGCGCGCGCCTTTTCCAGGTTGAGCTGTTCTAGCTCTAGTTGGGCTTGTATTTCGGCCCTGCGGCGCCCCGCTATTGACTTTCCTCCTCTCGACTTGGTTAGGACGGGCATCACTGAAGTGAGCTTTGATGTGTCTGTGCAATCCTTCGCAACCTTCTCTCTCTCGAGTATAGGTGCGTCTCCCTCTCGCGGCGGTTGTTCCTCAACGCCGGTCTTGTTCTCGCTCATCGTCCGATCCGTCGCGTTCGTTGCTGTGCTAGTAGCTGTAGATTCGGTGCCTGATTCCGTAGATACCGTGCCCGATTCCGTAGATACCGTACCCGATTCCGTAGATACCGTACCCGATTCCGTAGATACCGTACCCGATTCCGTCTCGCTCGTTGTGTTCCCACTACCCGACTTATCAGTTCCCTCGCTTTCTCCCCTTTGCGACCTCGTCTTCATCTCACTGCTACCGAACCGGCTCTTCTGCACGGAACGGTGCGATGAAGAAGCTACCTTGAAAAAGGCCGCCCCACCGCGTACTAAGCCTTGAAAAAGACTGCGGCAGTTACTCCTGCAAGGTTATTGCTGGAGCCTAAATACTCACTAGGAAACTTATGAATTCAGAAACTTGAGGTCAGAAACTATATGACGGTTGACGGTTGGGTGTCTTCTTTGCCAGCGGTGACCTCTCGACGGTGCGTGGACTCGATGATGCTCTGCTCTGAACGCCGCTGTCCTCTTCTAACCTCGAAGTCAGCTTGCCCGAAGTGAACCTTCTTATTTGAAGATCTTCTATATTGATTCTTCTGTTCTTCGATAATGAATCTTCTGTTTTTCGATAATGAATATTCTTTCTTCTATAATGAATCTTCTTTCTTCGATAATGAATATTCTTTCTTCGATAATGAATCTTCTTTCTTCTTTACTGACTTCTTTCTTCCATGTGCTGTTTCATTCTTCTAAATCCGGCACTCGATGGACCAAAACTGAAGGGGATTGTATGAATTGAAACTCCATAGATTTGTTCGAAGTTCGACGTCAGAGCGAGACACATATAATGAGATAGTTGCAAAGAGAGTATGGCGGTGATTGCCTTTATTTGTAAGATTTTATCTATCTCGCTATTAGTGGGATCATGGGTGACGGTTTATTTAGAAAAGGACAACAATACAAAAAATACTTAGAAACTAATTATAGACATGAACAATTAAAACAAAGGAACATAAGTGCTTAAAAAACATTATTTACAAATTGGAGGGTTTATTTCCTCTAGTCGCTTACAACTAGTCCGATTTTGATGCGGTTTTCAATGATGGGTTTGAATTTGATTGGTGCATGTTCTTAGATAGGTGTTACTTAGGGCGCTGCAGTAAACATTTATTTGTACAAACCAATTTTGCCAGTTATCTCCAAAATTACTAGTCCAATTTTGAAGGGAATTTCAGTGATGGTTTCTGGTTTGATTGGTGCATGTTCTTATATGTGTTACGATGAAAACTCACCAGGGGGTGCTGCTTTGAACATTTGTTTGTGCAAAAATCGGACAAGATATTACTGCAGCGCCACCTAGTGAGTTACTACCGTAACACCTATTTAAGAATCACATATGAATCCTCCTTCACCGTTAAAGCAATCGGTAAGTATGTACGTAAGTTTTTGAAAAACTCATTGGTACATTGGCCGTCCAGATTTGAACCCGGTACCTCTGGTTAGATGGACCGAGTCGTTACCGGTTGAGCCACCTACTTACCGATTGCTTTAACGGTGAAGGAGAACATCGTGAGGAAACCTGCACACGCCTGCGAAGAAACTCGAAGGTTGTGTGTGAAGTTGACCAACCCGCACTGGGCCCGCGTGGTCGACTAAGGCCTAATCGCCCTGATTCAGGGTAGGCTCGAGCCCCTCGGTGGGGACGTATATGAGCTGTAATGATGATGAATCCTCACTAATCAACCACAAACCTATAATTAAAAAACTGCATCAAAATTGAACAAGTAGTTTTGATTTGCACAAACATAAATCAAAGCTGCTAGTGCGTTCTGGATGTGGTTTTTTCAGTGATAGTTTCGGGTTTGACTGTGGTGCATGTTCGTAGATTAGTGTTACGATGACAAGTCACCAGGGGGCGCTGCAGTAAACATTTGTTTGTGCAAAACCAAAGCTACTAGTCCGATTTTGATGCGGTTTTCAATAATAGGTTTGGGGTTGATTGGTGAGGATTCTTAAAGAGGTGTGCAAAGTTTAGTTGTAAATACTTATTATAATTATATATTAAAATATACTTTATCGATTTTGTATAATGGATGTACCTACCTATGCTCTTTAAAAAGTTTAAAATAAATAGCAATATTAAAAATTTTTCAAAACCCACGACGGTTAAAATGTAATTGAAAAAGGATAAAAAATGTTTAAAAAAACCGACTTAATGAATTTATGTAACTTTCAACTCCCTATAAACTTAATAAAAAACCAAAAAAAATCCGTCGAGGGCTGCCATCACTGTTTCAAATTTCAACATAAACATAAATAAGTATAGCAATAAATTAGCTCCAAATTATTCACGTTACTATAAAACTAGTTCATTTAATGGCAGCCCGGATGGATTTTCTTGGGTTTTTTTATTAAGTTCATAGGGAGTTGAAAGTCACATAAATTCTTTAAGAGAACTTTGAAACCTCGGCTAAAATTTGACTTTTATACAAACGGCGATAACGATTTTCACCTCTTAAATGTTAACCGATTTGGACCAATTTTTGATAGGTTGTCAGTCAGAACAAAAGTTAGGCTACTTTTAGTTTGATTATAATTTAAAAAAATTGTCGAAATTAGTTTTGTATGAAAACACGTAAACTAAAATAAAATTAAACTTATCAACTTTATCGAAAAAAAAACCGTATAAACCTAGCTTTTGTTTTGACTAACAACCTATCAAAAATTGGTCCAAATCGGTTAACATTTAAGAGGTGAAAATCGTTATCGCCGTTTGTATGATATATAGCAGCAATCCTTTTTTAAATTAATTATTTTATCCTTTTTAAATTACATTTTAACCGTCGTGGGTTTTTTCGAAATTTTTAATTTTGTTTTTGTACATCTTAGGACGGGAGTATCGAATTCACGGAAAAGAACCGGAGCGATGGGTATAGTCATAGATATGCTATATGTAAGGATATCCGCTCCACTGGCAAGCACTTGAAACTCGTTTATCCGCCAACTGCCACAGCCCGCCGGGGGGGCGCACACCTGTTCGGACTCCGGTTACAATATGCTTGATTTCTCAAGTACTATGAATGTTACAAGTGTGTAACTTATAACGCCGAGTTCGTTAAGAAACAAGCTAACTCGTTGTAGAATAATCTATACAAGATAGATTTTGTAATTGTGACAATCCTTAGCTATAATATTGGTTGACTTTTTTTTCGGTTTTTTCCGGTTTTTTGTATAAATACCCAAAGATCTAATAAATAGCATGATTACTACCCAGCTCCATTTTTTGCACAACATGTTTTCCCATTCCAACAAAACTGTCCCTACGGAACAGTCTCATCAGCGTTGTGCCTCACTCTTTTTGCACAACATGATTTACCATTTCCACAAAACTGTCCCTATGGCACAGTCTCGTCAGCATTGTGCCTCACTCTTTTTGCACAACATGATTTCCTATTCCCACAAAACTGTCCCTACGGCACAGTCTCGTCAGCATTGTGCCTCACTCTTTTTGCGCAACATGATTTCCTGTTCCCACAAAACTGTCCCTACGGCACAGTCTCGTCAGCATTGTGCCTCACTCTTTTTGCACAACATGATGTCCTATTCCCACAAAACTGTCCCTACGGCACAGTCTCGTCAGCATTGTGCCTCACTCTTTTTGCACAACATGATGTCCTATTCCCACAAAACTGTCCCTACGGCACAGTCTCGTCAGCATTGTGCCTCACTCTTTTTGCACAACATGATGTCCTATTCCCACAAAACTGTCCCTACGGCACAGTCTCGTCAGCATTGTGCCTCACTCTTTTTGCACAACATGATTTCCCATTTCCACAAAACTGTCCCTACGGCACAGTCTCGTCAGCATTGTGCCTCACTCTTTTTGCGCAACATGATTTCCTGTTCCCACAAAACTGTCCCTACGGCACAGTCTCGTCAGCATTGTGCCTCACTCTTTTTGCACAACATGATGTCCTATTCCCACAAAACTGTCCCTACGGCACAGTCTCGTCAGCATTGTGCCTCACTCTTTTTGCGCAACATGATTTCCTGTTTCCACAAAACTGTCCCTACGGCACAGTCTCGTCAGCATTGTGCCTCACTCTTTTTGCACAACATGATTTCCTATTCCCACAAAACTGTCCCTATGGGACAGTCTCATCAGCATTGTGCCTCACTCTTTTTGAATAGATAAGACGGGTCACAAATCTTGCAGAGATGGAAGGATGGGCTAATTTAAATTAGACAAATGAATCTACACAAATCGGAATTTATTTCAATAATAATAATGGAACATGGAATATTTAGTGTGATCACTAGGCACACACACAAACATGCGTATGTGCTCGGATAGTGCACACTGCACGGGGCGGCGGTTCAGTTCTTGCGGTGGGCGCGGTTGCGGCGGATCTTGTCCTGGCACTGGGGGCAGTACCACTTGCCCTTCGGTGGGGCCGTGATTCCCACGCACGGGTAGTGGAACCACTCGTAGGGACACTGTAATATATGAATTGATAATTAAGAATATTTACTTTTTTTAAACAAATTTAATTGAGTGTTATAATAATACCTAGGAGAGGAAGGATTTTTGACTTGTACTTTATGATGATTAAGGAATGCCATTACATCGTAGCTGCTGTCGTTTTTTAAGAAAATTTAAACGACAAAAAAGTGGATCACCAACGAAATTAAATAATCTTTCAAATTAGACTATTTTGAAGTCTGTGCTGCGGCTAATTCAATAGAAAACATATTTTTTAAGAATAGCTACAAAAAAATAATATGAAAATAAAAATGGCTGACATTTAGATGTACTTTGGTTGATTTTGTAACTGTGTTTCAAAGTTTCTTGGTACTTTCGGTACCTACTTGCTATACTAATGTAACACAATTGGTGTAGGAGCCGTTAACTGGGGCTTCAACTCAGCACACTGACCCATTCAAAGCCCACAGTCAATTAGCAAAAACAATTTTGAACCCTTCATACAAATCGATCAGCTGCTGATTGACCAATTTCGTGCATTTTGGTAAAAAACTTTTTTTGATGTGTAACGTCTTTCCTCTCGGTTTCCTGCACTCTGTGGGAGTTATTTCGTAAAATGGGACGGAAGAGTGCAACAGAAATCCGAACGTTTTTTAAGTCACGAAGGCTAAGGTAACGTGGCTATGCCGCCTAATGTGAGGCCGAAGGCAAAGATGACCTACTATCCGAAGGCTCGGCCCGTGAGTGTACGAGCCGATAATTCATAAATTTCAACACATATTTTCGCATGTTACACATCATATGCGACTAGTGTAAGGCTCGCTCGTATTTAGAATTGACTATGGGTTCCTTGGGGGAAATCGATCAGTACGAGTATGATTAGTAGAAGCTCCCGTTAACGGTCCTTCAACTTCTATGTGTCTTGTCATCGCTTATGATTCTAATACTCTTTATTGCACACACAAAATATTGAAATTTATGTTGTTTAATTTTAGGTCTCATTGTTAACACTTTGTTGTTCCATAATAAGCTTGGCCTGTGGTTAGGCCCAAGTATATCATCACCCCATCTCCTCCAGGGGGTATCGTAGGAGGCAATTAGGGGACCCACCGGAGAATGGGCAGCAGCGTCCTTACCGCGTACCATGCCACCACACTGCAAGCGTGGCGATTACGACAAAAAAACCCATTACCTAATTTGAAGGAGGCCATGTCCAGCAGTGGACGTCTTTCGGCTGATATGATGATGGTCATCCATCATGCCAAAAAGGGTGATAGATTTTTTTAAATTCACAATTCAATAACAATAAACATAAGATATGTGGTGACTGGTGATGACTCACGTCCTGGTTGTCGCAGGCCACCATGTCGCCGTAGGAGACCTGGTTGCAGATGCAGTAGCGCGGCTCGTTGGGGTCGTACGTCCACTCCTCCTCCATCGGCTCTTCCATCACGTTGCCCACCAGGCTCGAGTTCAGTCTGCAACATCAATATATTCATTTAATTGAGTAACTGACTCCATCACAAATAAGTGAAAGCTTGTTAAGGGTATATTTTTAAGTTGTATTTTCATTTTAGTGTTAAATAGCTGTAAGTTTTTACAAAGAAATTAATCAACATAAATAAAATTATGAACTACTGAGCTCCCTCCTACTTAAATATAAATAGATCTCCTAATCAAAAAAACTTTACTCATCAAAATCACAAAAATAGTACATTATAATATAAATGACGCTGAAAAACTTTTTTCTATTTATAATATATAAACTATTTTTAGCTTATATTACGACTATGTTCCTGTTGAATTCTTTGTTAATGGATCACAACAAACATAGATTATGCCAGCGTGCATGGTTTAAATAGTTTGAGCCCATAGTTTGTCCAAAAAAAAAATACAGTCCCTCTGTACGTGTTCCTGTCCGTAGAACCCACATGGTAGGGGGAAAGTTCCCAAGTCGTATTTTTAAAGGGGTTTGAAAATTTTTGTATGGAGACTGGCATAACTGGTGTCCGCCATATTTTTTTTTTTCAAAATGACGTCGCACATTGAGACCTATATATTTGGATACAGACAAACAAAAAATATCATGTAACATTTGACCTAAAACGTCACGTTACGGAGATAATTAAATATATTCCATAATAATTTTAATTATTTTTAACTTCTATAGTTATTATCTCAGAAACGTGACACTGTAGGCCAAAATTGTATATGACAGTTTTTGTTCTTCTATAGGTCCTCTATACAAAAACACAGGTTAGATTGTGCGACGCCATTTTGAAAAAAAATCAAAATGGCGAATCCTTAGTGTGCCAATAACTTTCAACCCCCTTTGTATTTATACGTATGTACGAACTTTATTTCTAAAGTGTTATTAAAAAATGTAATATTCAGTAAGATACGTACACGACGGTAGGCGAGGAGGACCTACTGGCCGCGGCCGCCAGGGACTGCTGCACGTGCGACGACACGCTGCCCGTGGAACTGTAGCTCGCTTTCCTTAAAAACAACACTTTGATAATATTTTGTATGTACTTATGGTTCCAAATGAAAAAATATATTAAAAGTCCAGGGTTAACAAATGAATACTGTTAACGCAAGCGCATTTTGTCGACGTACCGAGCCAAATTGAAAGAAGCTCTTTAAAACTAAATTCACTTTTAGTTTTAACTAGCTTTTTCCCGCGGCTTCGCCCGCGTGGACATCGTTTTTATGAGTGTCTTTGAGGGTGATTAGTAAATTATGTCGTTTCCCACCTACTCAACCATCTCTGTGCAAAAAATCACAACAATCGAGTATTTTTTTAGTTCCCTCAAGAACTGCATCAAATTATGCTATTTTCCCGGGATAAAAAGTAGCCTGTGTCCTTCCCCGTGACACAGGCTACCTGCATGCCAAATTTCATAAAGATTGGTCAAGGCGTTGAAGCGTGAAAAGGTAACAAACACATTTTCACATTTATAATATTAGTAAGGATTATTATTTTTAATTTGTAAGCCAGTTGTGATATTACATAATTATCTAACTAATGCCCGGTAGTCTGTACCTAATATAACAAGGACTAATTAAAATTATTGTAGGTATATAATATTTCTTGTTAAATACGTTTGAAATCTAAAATAATTGAATAAATAAATCATATAAACATTGACAGTTTTCTATGAAAAAGTAATTATGTACTAACTGATATGTTGTAAATACAAATAAAGTAAACAAGATTAAAAATAAAAGACAAATTACATAAAAATAAATTACAAACAAAGAAACGCAGTAGTTGTGGATTGTGTTCCCACAGCCTCACAACGCGAACCTTTAGAAAGCTTCACCATCATATCAGCTCATATACGTCCCCACCGAGGGCTCGAGCCTACCTTGAATTAGGGCGATCGGGCCTTAGTCGACCACGAGGGTCCAGTGCGGGTTGGTCGACTTCACACACAACCTGCGAGTTTCTTCGCAGACGTGTGCAGGTTTCCTCACGATGTTTTCCTTCACCGTAAGAGCATCGCATAAACGTACATATGAAATCTAAATTCGAAATCACATTGGTACGTGGCGGGATTCGAACCACGACCTCCCGGAAATGAGGCGGCGGCCCTAGCCGTTACGCCATCGACGCTTAGAAAGCTTGTCACCTCAGAATACAGAACAACCAGACCGCGCGTACGGGGGCGGTAAAAGTGAGCCAACTTTTACTTCTATGAAACTACTCCAAATTATTGAACTATTGACATTTTGGCCCTTCTAAATCCTGGATTCTCTAAAACCTGTATCATCTAAATCCTGTATCCTCTAAATCCTGCATCCTCTAAATCCTGCATCCTCTAAATCCTGTATCCTCTAAATCTTGCATCCTCTAAATCCTGCATCTTTTAATTCCTTCATCCTCTAAATCCTGTATCCTCTAAATCTTGCATCCTTTAAATCCTGCATCCTATAAAACCTGCATCATCTAAATCCTGCATCCTTTAAATTCTGCATCCTTTAAATCCTGCATCCTCTAAATCCTGCATGCAGGTGGATTATTATTGTGAGTAAACAAGCAGTAGTTCTTTCTAACTTGCAATATTACAGCCGAGGGCAGGAGGGTGGGCGCGGACTTTTCGGCTTGAGCGTGATTGATTACGATCTGAATGAAAAGCACTAATGTTGACTGTTACATTTTACACAATATTGCCATTACAATTAATATGGATAATCATTTCTAGAATGTTGCTACTTACATCTCTAAAATTCCTAAATTTTGTACCAACATTATTATTCATTTTGCAAAAATATTCAACACTAGCTTTTGCCCGCGGCTTCGCCCACGTGGACATAGCTTTTATGACTCTTTTTGAGGGTGAGTGGTGCGCCAGCCGCAATCAGCTCGCAAGCGTGGACATGGATCGGGCTATTCGGATTAGCAGTCTTTGTCACTTCCCACCCCCTCAACAAATTCTATACAAAAAATCACTTTAATCCGTTGCTCCGTTGCGACGCCTCCGACGTGCGCGAGCGTAGAATACAGTTGTCCCCAGATCCCTCGGGAACTATGTCAGGATATACTTATTAGTAAATTATATCATTTTCCACCTCATCTCTGTGCTAAAAATCACACCAGTCCATTTTTTCGTTACGATTTTAGATAAAACAAACAAAGAGTATTGTTTTAGTTTCCTCAGAAACTGCATCGGGCTATGATAATTTCCACAGATAAAAGGTTGACTATTTCATTCCCAGTGATACAGGCTACCTGCATGCCAAATTTCATTTAGATTGGAAGAGGTGTTGAAGTGTGAATAGGTAACAAACAAACAAACACATTTTCAAATTTATAATATTAAGTAAGGATTTCTAAATCTTAAATAAAATATAGAGCGTCGGTGGCAAAACGGTTAGGGCCACTACCTCCTGTCCGGAAGGCCGTGGTTCGAATCCTGCCACTTACCAATATCTATACGAATATCGATTTCATACTGGTTTTTACGTTTATCCGACGACGCTCTTACGGTGAGAAAAACATCGTGAGGAAACCTGCACACGCCTGCGAAGAAATTCGAAGCTTATGTGTGAAGTCAATCAACCCGCAATGGGCCCGCGTGATCGTCGAAGGCCTGATCGCCCTAACTCAGGGCAGGTCGAGCCCCTTGGTGGGGATGTATATAAACTGATATGAAATAACACATATACCTATATTATCAAAAAACTAATTCAAATCATTATAGGTATCGATCTAGTAATAAAATTTCCTAACAATATTAATTTGGGTCAAATCCTCGAGTCGTATCAGCTCCAAAGGAGCCCAAGACGCACTTCTCGTTGCCGCGCTGGATGGCAATAGACAACCTTAGCAGCAGGTAGGACCTCACGTCACATCTCCTCTCTCGAAGGCGAAGGCTAATCTCCTTTGTGAAGGCAAAGGCCTCTAAGGGTTCAGCAGCCGGTTGTCTCACAGACCAGCGGCACAAAGCAGTAATTTGCCTCCAAGACCGAGTACTTATTATGCTTCTTTCTCACCGCAAATTGAGCAGCAGTACCGTACGGGTGAGGACTGACGCAGAAAAAGTGGTTTCCGAAAGCAGACGCGTTCCTCTCTGCCATAGCACCTGTTTAAACCCTCCGGCCTTTTGCCATCAGATCGACTAAAGCCCGGCCGGCGGCTGCATCAAAGATGGAATATTCCATTCTGTATGGAATCAATTCCATCTGGCCGAGACCAGTGCCCTCCGAGTGAGGTCATTAAGGAATTGGTGACGTGGGAATCTTCACAAACACGACTGCAACTCAGTGAGTGATGGCCAATTGCCTCCGCCGTGGACCCGCACATACATTGATGAGGTTCACAGATATTGATATTGCAGGCGGAGAGCAACTGCCACACGAAAATAGTCGCCGTCAGCTGTGCCTCCTGTTAAAAGATGCTAAACTCGATTTATGTGTTTTTACTTTTTTACACGATTGGAATCTGTAAAAAAATACCTCTCTGTTCGTCTATGAAACACATCGCTATCGTACCATAGTTCCAGAGTTTAAAGTAGCGTATGCTGAAAAATACATAAACATCAAAAGTATGATCACTAGATAAGATAAGATAAGATAATATTTATAGTCAAAACTGAGTAATATAGTTGTTACAATTAATTAGTATCATCAGTTTACCCATTTCGGGCATACAATAGTCATGGTTTAACATTTAAAGTACAGTCATAATTTTATTCAAAAATTAAAACATAAAAAGCATATATAAATTAATTTGAAAAATATTCTTCTAAAGTATAAAATACCTTGTCTGTCAACCAATCTTTTAGTGTTTTTTTAAATTTAGTACCATCTAATGACTTGATATACATTGGTAAGTGATTAAAAATTTTAGCACCTACAACTACAGCACTTTTATTAAATATGTAGCTTTTAGCTAACACAACGCACATGTCATATTTATATTGGCTGCGTAGAACATTTCTATGATAGATTTCATTTTTTCTAGTAAAATGTTCTCTATGGTTTTTTACAAACACACACATTTCCAGTATATATATACTAATTACTGTAAGATATTTTTGTTCTTTGAATACAGACCTTAGAGACTCAGTGCTAGGTATTTTATAGATGATCCTTAGACATCGTTTTTGTAATATAAAAGTAGAGTTAACATTTACAGAGTTACCCCAATATATGATGCCATATGTCAAAAGTGGATAAACGTAGCCATAATATGCATTTCGACTAACTTCTGTTGAAGTCACATTACTTAGTATAGACAAAGCATAACATTTACTTGATATCTTCTTGTTGATCGTTTCAATATGAGATTTCCAATTCAAATGAGTATCAATTGTAATTCCTAAAAATTTAATGTCATTAACCAATTCTACTGCTTTACCACAAATAATGATATTTAAATAATGTGGTTCCTTTTTATAATTCCTAAATTCTATAATTTTAGTCTTATCTAGATTTAATTTTAAATTAATTGATGTCAACCATTCTGTAGCCATGTCAATAGTGTTACATATTTCATTGATATATTCGTGATTACTCAAATTATCCTTTGGTATAAAAATAGTAGCATCATCAGCAAACAAAACACAGAGATGATTGATCACCAAAGGTAGCTCATTTATATAGATAAGGAATAGTAGAGGTCCAAGAACACTTCCCTGTGGGACACCTAATCGTATTTTTCTAAAGTCAGATTGAATTTGCTCTAGCGTCTTTGTATTTGAATTATACTATTCAACAATTGTAGCTTGCACTCTGTTAGAAAGATAAGACTCCATTAATTTCAAGGCATTCCCCCGTAACCCAATATTTTCTAGTTGTTTAAGCAAACGTTACTCAAAAGTATGAACTAATATTTTAATGTTTTAATACAACTTAAGCGCGTTTTATTATCCCTGCAGTGCCATCTATTGACATTCTGCTACTATGATTATGTGTAGCTAATATATAGAAAAAAGTACTCTATTGATATTATTGTAAGTATCGATAGATAATTTCCCACGGGACCTCTTTAGTTTTCCGGGATAAAGAATACCCGACTATACAATGATGGTCAAAAACACCCCATCTCAATGTAAAGGTTTCATATTGTTACGTTGAGTCATTCTAAAGATACAATTTTTTGCATTCCTGTAGGAACCCTAATTTTTTGGGGTTCACAATGTCCCAGTTTTAGTTCGCGATAAGGGTATCAACGTGTAAAATTTGATTGTAATAGGTCAAGCCACATTTGCGTGGTGAGCCATTATATTAATGAATACTTTTGATTTTCCCACGGGAACTCTTGAATTTTCTGGGATAAAAAGTATCCTATATGTTAACCCGGGCTATAAGGAACCACCATACAAAATTTCATCAAAATCAGCCAGGTAGTTTTTGCGTGATGCGCGAACATACAGACAGACAGACAGACAGACAAAAATTCCAAAAGTTGCTGTTTTGGCCTCTGCATTGTTAGTAATGTCCACCACAGTTATTATTTTCCAAAAATATTTTATGTACAGACTCGGCCCCGTTACAGTTTTATTATATTACTAGCTTTTGCCCGCGGCTTCGCCCGCGTGGACATAGCTTTTATGACTTTTTTTAAGGGTGAGTGGTGCGCGAGCCGCAATCAGCTCGCAAGCGTGGACATGAGTTTTCTCCCGGTACCTCAGGAACTGCATCGGGCTATTCGGATTAGCAGTCTTTGTCACTTCCCACCCCTTCAAAAAATTCTATACAAAAAAATACTTTAATCAGTTGCTCCGTTGCGACGCCACCGACGTGCGCGAGCGTAGAAAACAGTTGTACCCAGATCCCTCGGAAACTATGTCAGGATATACTATTTGTAAATTATATCATTTTCCTCCTCATCTCTGTGCTAAAAATCACACCAACCATTTTTTCGTTACGATTTCAAATAACTTAACGAACAAAGAGTATTGTTTTAGTTTCCTCAGGAACTGCATCGGGCCATGATGATTTCCACAGATAAAAAGTAGACTATTTCATTCCCAGTGATACAGGCTACCTACACGCCAAATTTCATCAAGATTGGTAGAGGTGTTGAAGTGTGAATAGGTAACAAACAAACAAACACATTTTCACATTTATAATATTAAGTAAGGATTTCTAAATCTTAAATAACATATAGAGCGTCGGTGGCAGAACGGTTAGGGTTACTACCTCCTGTCCGGAAGGCCGTGGTTCGAACCCTGCCACTTACCAATATCTATACGAATATCGATTTCGTACGGGTATGTACGTTTATCCGACGCTCTTATGGTGAGAAAAACATCGTGAGGAAACCTGCACACGCCTGCGAAGAAGCTTATGTGTGAAGTTAATCAACCCGCAATGGGCCCGCGTGATCGTCTAAGGCCTGATCTCCCTAACTCAGGGCAGGTCGAGCCTCTTGGTGGCGTCCCCACTTTATATGATGAAATAAAACATATACCTGTACTATCAAAACACTAATTCAAATCATTATATCAATCAAGTAAAAAAATTCCTAAAAATATTAATATGCGTCAAATCCGCGAGTCGTATCAACTCCAAAGGAGCCCATAACGCACTTCTCGTTGCCGCGCTGCATGGCAATAGACAACCTTAGCAGCAGGTAGGACCTCATGTCACATCTCCTCTCTCGAAGGCGACGGCCAATCTCCTTTGTGAAGGCAAAGGCCTCTGAGGGTTCAGCAGCCGGTTGTCTCACAGACCAGCGGCACAAAACAGTAATTTGCCTCTAAGACAGAGTACTTATTATGCTTCTTTCTCGCCGCAAATTGAGCAGCAGTACTGTATGGGTGAGGAGTGAGGCAGAAAAAGTGGCGTCCCAAAGCAAGCACGTTCCTCTCTGCCATAGCACCTGTTTAAACCCTTTGGCCTTTTGCCATCAGATCGACTAAAGCCCGGCGGCTCAACAAAGATGGAATATTCCATCTGGCCGAGACCAGTTCCCTCCGAGTGAGGTCATTATGGAATTGGTGTCGTGGGAATCTTCACAAACAACGACCGCAACTCAGTCAGTGATGGCCAATTGCCTCCACAGTGGACCCGCAAATACATTGATGAGGGTCACAGATATTGATATTGCAGGCGGAGAGCAACTGCCACACGCAAATAGTCGTCGTCAGAAGAGTTCCCGTATTTGTGCCTCCTTTCCTTATAAAAGATGCTAAACTCGATGTATGTGTTTTTAATTTTTTTACACGATTGGAATCTGTAAAAAAATACCTATCTGTTCGTCTATCAAACACATCGCTACGTGCCATAGTTCCAGAGTTAGAGTTGTGTAAAGTAACTTATGCTGAAAAATACATAAAAGAAATCCACTCAAAAGTGTGAAATAGTCTTTTAATGTTTTAATACAACTTAAGCGCGTTTTATTATCCCTGCAGTGCCATCTATTGACATTCTGCTGCCAAGATTATAATGTGTGGTATGTGTAGTTAATATGTGGAAAAAAGTACTCTATTCTTATTATTGTTAGTATCGATGGATAATTTCCCACGGGACCTCTTTAGTTTTCCGGGATAAAGAATACCCGACTATACAATGATGATCAAAACACCCCATCCCAATGTAAAGGTTTCATATTGTTACGTTGAGCCATTCTAAAGATACAATTTTTTGCATTCCTGAAGGAACTCTTAATTTTTTTGGGATTCACAATGTCCCAGTTTTAGTTCGCGATGTTGTTTTTACATGTAGATACCCTTTATCAACATGTAAAATTTGATTGTAATTGGTCAAGCCACATATGCGTGGTGACTTATTCTATAAATGAATACTTTTGATTTTCCCACGGGAACTCTTGAATTTTCTGGGATAAAAAGTATCCTATATGTTAACCCGGGCTATAAGGAACCACTATACAAAATTTCATCAAAATCGGCCTGGTAGTTTTTGCGTGATGCGCGAACATACAGACAGACAGACAGACAAAAATTCCAAAAGTTGTTGTTTTGGCCTCTGTATCGTTAGTAATGTCCACCACAGTTATTATTTTCCAAAAATATTTCATGTACAGACACGGCCCCGTTACAGTTTTATTATATTATAGATAGATTAGTGCTTTTCATTCAGATTATAATCTATCAAGCGCGCGTCATACTATTGTCACAGTACGCGTGATCTGGTTTGTTCTGTGTTCTGAGCTTGTCACTTACTTTTGTTTGTTATGCCGTTTGTTCGACGAAGAAGAGGAAGACGTGTTGTGCGTGTGCGAGGTGGTGTGGTGGCCGTGGGTGACGCTCTGGCTGTGGCCGGGCGGTACTCCGTGACCTGTGCACAACGCAACGTCAACACGAGTACTTGACCATGCCGAACACGTTACAAGGGACCGACTAGACAAAAATCATTAGAATCGGTTCACAACCGCGAAGAAATCGCGTAACATAAAAAAAAAACACAGCCCAATTGAGAACCTTCTCTTTTTTGATTGTTGTTTAAAAATTCAAAATGTATAGGTAATAAGATACATAGTTAACACTTTGGCAAATATAGAATATTTTTATTTGTATTATTTGTATTTGTTAAGCTTACAAGGCACATATAAATAAAAGAAAATAAGAGTTAAGAACGAATTCACCAAAACTTTATCTTCAAGCTGGAACACATCAATGCTTTTAACATTGATGTTTGGCGGCAAGACTTAGGTAAGATGTTGGTAGCTAGCCAGGCGGGCTTTGAAAATACCCTTCCACCAACCAAACCGAATTTTACTAAGTTAGACTCCGCCGGGAATCGAACGCTCGACCGATTGATGTGAAGCTAATGGACCTAACGATTACGCCACGGAGGTGGTTAACAAAATTCTAGTTTGTGGATAAGTTACATTTTAAATATTTTTTAAATACATACATTATATTATTATTAAAATTTTAAAAATATTATTTAAATACTTTATTTTTTAAAAGGTTAATGAATTTTAAAATTTCTAATTATTTAGTGATCACATTTTTTTTATTCACAAAGTAAAATTTCGCGACTTTTGTATTGGAAACGATTTTGTGAATACGATCTTAATTAAAAAGGGAACTAAATTTACCAGCAACATAAATATCTTGACAAGTAGTTGTGGTTCAGACCAATAAATGTTTCATTAAACAACAAACATTTCTATCAGTGTCAAAATTACGAGTAATTGACCAGCTACACTGATTGGGGAAAATCCTGAAACGATAAAGTGTAGCAGCTGAAAATAATATACCTACAGGTAAAATAAATAACTAATTACAAATTAAGATAAATAAATCATTTATCAATTACTAATCATAGCCACTGCTCAATGGGTTGATGGCGCAACACGATTATTTTACATACATGTGACTATACCACAGACTTATATAAGTCATATATATACAGACTTATATAAGTCTTATATATACAGACTTATACGAGTATAAGTCTGTATATATAAGTACTTATACGAGTATAAGTCTGTGGACTATACACATTCTTGTAACTTGCTTGGTCTTATCAACAACGGTTCTCCCAATAATGAAATAATCGAAATCAAAATTTGTGTCAATAATGTATTTTTATTCTATTTATCCCACCAGATAACACTATGCGGCAGCTGCATTTCAAAACCCAGTATATGACAATTCTCACCATCTAATTTAAGAGAACTTTCTCACATGTTTGCAAATTTGTCATAAAAAAATGATTTTCAAAATATTTATCAAAAATAAAACTTTTACGCCATCGTGCACATATTGTCACGGGATTTCCTTCCTAGCAGGAGACAGCTTGTGTATCAAAACGACGTTGCGTAAAGTTTTTTGTGTAAATAAACACGCTGAGGAGACACGCTTTAAGAAAAAAACATGAGATTACACATAAAGTGCAAAAATATCTGGGTTTTAAGAAGGGGCAGCTGTGTTCTTGACGTTACATCTACGAGTATGTATCTAATGCGCCTTCATGGACACAGTTCACTATATAGCCAGCTTGCGGATGTGACAGAGTGACACAGTTCACGCTTAGCCAGCTGTGTGCATGTGACATAGTGACACAGCTCACGCGTGGCCAGCTGTGTGCATGTGACAGAGTGACACAGCTCACGCGTAGCCAGCTGTGTGCATGTGACAGAGTGGCACAGCTCACGCGTAGCCAGCTGTGTGCACGTGACAGAGTGGCACATTTACCGTGGTCGTGATGCGCGTGCGCAGCGTTCGCGTGCGTGGAGTGCAGCGCGTGGTGCGGCAGCTCGCCCCCCGCCAGCGCCTCCAGAGACGCCTTCATGGACACCGAGCGCCGCCCGTGGCCCAGCTGGTCGGGCAATCGTTCAACATTTTATTCATCAATCAATCAATCAATCAAGTATGCTTTATTGTACAATTACAAAAATTAAAAAATACAAGTACAGAATAAATAGTAAAATTTTAAATTGTACAATGTAGGCGGCCTTATTGCTTTTTGATTCATCATCATAATATCAGCAGATACGCTTCCGCTGCTGGACAAAGGCATCCCCAAAGACTATCACAACGACCAGTCCTGCGCTGCCCGCATCTAGCGGCTTCCCGCAACTTCACCAGGTCCTTGGTCCACCGAGTGGCCTGCCTACGCTACGTCTTCCTGTGCGCGAGCCGCGTGATTTCAAATGCTTGATGACAAATCTGCGCTTCAATACCTTTCATTATAAAAATAGCAAATCGTTTAGATAGAACGGCCGGACGGACTCGCATTAGATTTCACAAATTCTTTTAATAAATGCAGTGTGTATCGGATAGAGTTATCGATATTTTAAGGGCATGTAATACACCACATTTCATCGCCAAAAAGCTCTCCGTTAGGGGGTCGCATCCTTCTCCCCTCTAAATGGCAGCCATTTTCATTTTATTTTTTTGTAGCTGTTCATGAAAAATATGTTTTCTCTTGAATTAGCAGCATTACAGACTTCAATATAGTCTCATTTGAAAGGTTATTTAACTTCTCTGATGATCCACACAAAAAAATACCAAATCGTTTGAGGGGAGAAAAAAACAAAAAAAATATTTACAGAATAAAAATGCAAAAACATATATTTCTTTTTTTGAACCTACTGCAAAAACTAGGTCATTAACGTGATTTTGAGCTAAGATATAAAACGACACCAAATTATGTACCATCGGTTACTTACGCAATGATGCAAATTGATGGTTAAAAGACTCATGTGCGGGGTTGTGACAACCCTTTAATTGTAATTGTACAACTATTTAACATTTCCACATGTTTTTAACTGAAACACTACTTAAAAC
This sequence comes from Coleophora flavipennella, assembly GCA_947284805.1. Classification (NCBI taxonomy): domain Eukaryota; kingdom Metazoa; phylum Arthropoda; class Insecta; order Lepidoptera; family Coleophoridae; genus Coleophora; species Coleophora flavipennella. Next base: position 1,176,912 of record OX369268.1, read on the forward strand.
AGTTGTTCAAAGTGACTGCCTCCATTATGCAGACACGCTGTAGCTGTCACCACAACCTGCTGTGTGGCCCGTCTGACCATTTCCAAGTAACAAACCGCGAGGGTCGCGTATTAATCTTAGATTGGCACACTAAGTAAGTAATCTAATGGTAAGTACATAATTTGGGGTCGTTTTATAGCTTAGCTTAAAAATCAATCGATTACGAAGAAAAAAATATGACGTTAATGACCTCGTTTTAAACTTTTTTTTTGCATTTCTTTTCTTTAAACTTTTTTGTGTTTTTTTTTCTCAAATGTTTCGGTTAATTTTATGTGTGGATCACCAGAGAAATTAAATACCCTTTTAAATTAAACTATTTTGAAGTCTGTACTGCTGCTAATTGAAGAAAAATATTTTTTTATGACCAGCTACAAACAAACAGTTTAAAATAAAAATGGCTACTACTTAGAGGGGAGAAGGATACGACCCCCCTGTTGGGGGTTTATCGTCGATGAAATGTGATATATTGCATGCCCTTAAAACATCGGTACACACTGCAGATGAAAACTAGATGTCGCTAGTAATTAATATTTTTTTACTTAAATCAGAATAATTCCACTTCGAAATTACTGTTTAATAGATATTTTGTATCATAATGAGTTTTAATGTGATTAGAATATGTAAAAACCCAATATTTACGGTCAGTTTATGTAACATGTTTCAAAAGTTAACATAAGTGTCGCTACATTGAGTTACGCAAGTCACTAGAGGTATTGTAATTTTATTTTTGTAAATGGCCTTTGGTACGTACTTACTCGTACATCTATAACCATTACATATCATCATCATATCAGCCGAAAGACGTCCACTGCTGGACAAAGGCCTCCCCCAAGGATTTCCACGACAACCGGTCCTACCCTGCCCACATCCAGCGGCTTCCCGCGACCTTCACCAGGTCGTCGGTCCACCGCGTGGGAGGTCTGCCTTACGCTACGTCTTCCGGTGCGCTGTCGCCACTCTAGAACTTAACTGCCCCAACGGCCATCTGCTCTACGAGCTATGTGCCCCGCCCACTGCCACTTCAGTTTAGCGATTCTGTGAGCTATGTCTGTTACTTTGGTTCTCCTACGGATCACCACATTTCCGATTCGAACGCCATACATATAATTTCTCTTATATCTCAGTCGGTCTGTGCGACTCGACTGTTGTAACGCAAATGGAAGGCTTACGAATAATTTTGCATGGAGTTGAACAAATTTAATTTGATGTCCCGTTTGTACACACCTGCTGCGTAGCCGCGATAGCTTGACTGGCCGCCGCCGCGATGGCGTTCGTGGCCTGCGAGTAAGCGTCACGACCCGACAGGGCAGCCTGAAACATGTCAACATCTAGATATATCGAAAAGTGGTTGTAATAAACAACAAGCATGAATAAACTATGAAATTGAATACTTTGAATAGAAATATTATCTAAAGGTATGAAGGTTGAGTTATAAAGGTAATGCGGCGTCGGCGCACCCTCCAACTACGCCGATGCACGCACCAAAAAGAAGTTAGTTAAGGAGGGAGGGGAAGGGTTCTTTCAAAAATAGACAAATCCACCAAACTGAATATATATTAAAACTGGTTGTGGCAAAAGCTATGAAAAAAGAATTAAACGTAAAATATGCAAATGGACAGTAGGTATCGATGATCAGGATAGGTATGACAATTAAAAAAAACAAACAATTACAAAAAGTAAAAATAGACTAAATGATGATAAAAAAGCAGGTTGAAAATAAAAAACAAAAAGATTGACTTCGTCACAGTATTCGAACCTCATTTAGGTCAACTTCAAGGGAAACGAAAAAAAATGAAGTGATAGAGATTTACAGTTATAGCGGAGGTATTTATTTTGTGTCAAAGCATATGTTAATGTATTAAACTTGCATCTAGAACCCATTGAAGGCAATAGGAACCAAACGTGACAACACGTGTGCTTATGCGCTTAATGGACAAAAGCATATACTTTAGATTTTAATCAAAACAAAAGCTACAACTCAATAAATAACAAGTAATCGGTAAGTAATCAATCATTGATAGCCCATATTTGTCTAGGTAGGTGGATGGGGGCGCATCGGGAGCCGGGTCATTCCTTTCCCTCTAATATGGTTGATGGGAGCGATGGCTGACTCTCGCGTTATACTCGTGAACGGGTGCTGTCCGTGTGAACTGGCCTACTCTTGTCAAAGTTTTCAATGACATTCAATAATTTTATGTATAACTTTTCGTGTCATATTGTTTTCATGTTCTAATGACATAATGTGGTTTATTTCTAGGATTTAATTTTGACATTATTAACTAAGATTGTTTATTTCTTGATTTTTCAAAAATGAAATTATGTTATTTTATGACTATCAGAAAGAGTGTAATTTGCACCTATTTTGCTGACATATAGCGCGAATTGAATCTAATGCTACAACCAATTCCTGACGTTGAAGACTACGTAACAAAGAATGCACAGCGTTGCTGTTTAGTTGTATCAATATACCTACTTTAGAGTGTGTTTGCGTCGCGAAGGCGCGAGATCCACTTGTAAGGGTTCCGGCAGAACAACAGCGTCGTAGGTAGCCTAGGCAACACTAGGCTCGCCCGCGCGCGGCAGTATGCGGCAGTATGCTGAGCCGGAACCCATTCCAACACAGTTTTCTTTCTCTAAGTTTACGTTGATGTTTTTTATATTTAGTTTAATTCAATATTGTTGTAACATAACAATTTAATATTCTGTATGTGTGTGGAATAAAGCTTTATCTTATGTCCTTTAATTTTTGTAACTTTGTTCATGACATGTGTTCCCTAGTTGTGCGTTGTATTTTATTGCGATATTGAATTGAAACGTGAATGAAATCTAGGCCAGTAAATGGATACGTGTACCTCCCTAACTTCAACCCGCTTTAAGTGGAAAACTCTATAACTTCAGTTTATTTTCATTTCCCTTGAGTTTGACTGACTGGGTCGAGGTTCGCGTGTACCTGTATTGCGGAGTCAGTACGAGACAGGTTTCCGGCTGAAACGTGCACTCGGGGTTCTCGCGGCGCCCAGCTCTCCCTTCTTTTTTCAGGTCTGATGCGATATCTGAGAAGGTTATTAAATAAACTATTATCATGTTTTGGATGTTAAATTTTGGTTAGCATGCTAGTGTAGAAACGGTGTGTTTCTATATGACGCGAGCAATAGGAGATATATCCGCCAGGCGAGGTAGTGGACCAACCGTTGATGATTGGTAGTTGTATATATGTCACGGCTAAAGGTGGGTGTGAACATAAACTTAAGTTTAGCTGGCTAAAGTAGTTAGGGTAAAGTCCGATTATTAGTTGGTATTCGGCGTTTAAGCGAACACAACAAGGTCTACCCAACACTGGCTGGGTCATGTTTTTTTGGGTGGTGAGCGATATTAGGTTCGGTCAGATTCGATTGATTTTACAGTCGAAGAACCTCGCGAGGCTCCCCTTCTGGGTGAAGTTTAGCCGGCTAATCTTAAGTTTGTGTTCACACCCACCTTTAGCCGTAACATATATACACAGTGGAGAAGAAACTTTAATAGCGCGTTCTAGATAGTCCTTCGTCACGTAAAGCCGGTGGTGCCGGTTGTTAGTACTAGATGGCAGTCGTTAAACCGCGTCAGATGCCTTATAAGCATTTTGAACAAGTTCTGATACGAAAGGTTCGCCATTAGCCCCACAACCTTGCCCCCCCCCCACCCCGAATGTGGCCTAACCTTCCGAATTTGGGAAGAGACCCGTGCCCAAGCAGTGGGGACGTTTATAGCTGTCCTGGTTACACTCGTAAGTGTCAGAACCTGGGCGACCAAGCATTGCTCCAGTCTCCAAGGTATGTAAACTAAAAATATTAGTTCTTTTTGTGTGAAAACAGATTTTTTTAGAAGTGGCACCTACCAAGATAGGATTTGATTGTTTGTTTGTTTGCATTGAATAGGCTCCGAAACTACTGGACCGATTTGAAAAATTCTTTCACCGCTGGAAAGCTACACTGTCCGCGGTTGCTATAGGCTATATTTTATTTTCAATAAAATTAGGGATCCATACTAAAACTCTAATAATATAACCCAAGGTGTAAAAGAATGACCTGAAAATTTCCTGCATTATCTACAAAAGTAGTGTAGTGTAGTATAAGGCCGTACGAAGTTCGCCGGGACAGCTAGTATTTTATAAACAATATTTATTTACGTTATCTACTTTCAGTAATCTTATCATTTACAAATAATTTTGATTAAGTACAAAATGTCGCGAACAATAAATCGGCCACTGGCTTCGTCACGTTGAAATCCCGTCCCGACTCATACCCGGCCCAAATGTTCCCATGCTGCCAGCCGCGTTGCCGCGCTGGATAGCCACAGAAACACGTTTTGTTGGTAATATTTAGAAAAACATATAGAATACCTGTTTTCTTTGTAATGATTGTTGTTAGACACGCCCGTGTGGTTCGTGTTGATATCCAGCTCCAGTGAGCGTTTCTCCAGCATCTCCGTAATACCTTTGTTGTCGGCTTCCAGTTCGCACTTGAATTTGTGCAGCTCCGTGTCTGTGGTCGACAAAAGGGGTTTGTTAGGATTCTTGTAGCTCAATGTCTACTATAAAATTTAGCCAACTTCAATCTATATATATAATAAAAGAAAGTCGTGTAACCATTTGTAACTCAGGAACGGCTGGACCAATTTTTATGATTTGTGTTTTTGCATTATTTTTCGTCCGGAATAGGATTAAGTATTAAATTATGATATCCATCTATAAAAAAAATATCTGTCAAAAATTAATTGGTTTTAGGGTAGAGTAGTGAAGTGTAGTGTAGTGTAAGGTGGAACGAAGTTCGCCGGGACAGCGGTAAAGCTATTTATCAACTTATGCAATTATAATTCTTTATTTATTTTTTATTTATGCAGTATTTACCAGTACTATAATAGTTCTTGGGGCGCGGGATATTTATGTAATAAATTAACACTAAGAAAGTCAATCATCATCATCATCCCCCTCACCATCCCCTCACCGTCCCCTCATCATCCCCTCCGCATGCCTTCACCGTCCCTCTCACCATCCCCCTCCCCATCACCACCATCATCATCATTGTGATGGATAGATAGATGGCACTGTAAATTTTTTAGAACTCTATATATATATTTGGGGTGTCAGGTTTTATTTACGTTAAGAAATTTCTTGATTCGGTCCCCTCAAAGCCCTCGATAAAAGCTATACAATAGCTTAAAATTTTTAGCGATAGGTATCTAAACTTTTCCGAACATACCACAGTTTGTGACATTCATTTCATACTATAATAATTCTTTGTTCTCTGTATAGAAGGCATTTGAGGCGCCATACCTCAAATTCGACTCTAGCTACAGCCCTGGTGCGTACATACTAGAGGCAGCCCCGGGGCTGGCGCCGAGTGTGATTCGGACTTAATCGGAGGCAACTTGTCTCGCGGTACTAATATATATACTGTGCTCGCGGCGAGCGCCGCTTGAGCACTCGGGTCGAGGAATATGCGTGGCGAGAAATGGCTGTGACTGAGCGCCAGCAAATGCACAGAGACATCCTGCCTCAGCCGCGTATTGCTAAACCAGCCTTCTACTCAGCACGATGCCGTGTTAAACAGCAGGATGTATTAGTCGGCTTTTGTACAAATTACCTCCGGAAGCAATACTCGACTTAGTGATGAATGCGAGGACGATTTCCGAGCGGTTATTATCTAAAGAGCCTAGTGACATCGTCCTTTAGCTCAACATGCCCGCGTAGTTAATAGTTAAATGAACCTAAATAAGTACTAAAGAGAATTCTACTTTTACCACAATTTTTCGCCAGATCCTCATCCATTGCGTTGTGGAATCTTGGTAAGCCCGCTTCATCTTCGGCATCATCGTCACTTACCATCAGGTGAGATGATGCCAAGGGCTTATAAATTGTGGATAAAAAAAATATGTTTGTAAGTACCTTCGCCGCCTAGGCTTCTTTGACACTAAACCTAACAAACCTATCATCACTCCCTTTGCTCGCTCAACTCTAGTCCAGTCATGTCTTACACAATATTTTAGTCGTGCACTCAGTAAAAGCACACTGTAATACATCTTGCTGTTCCACACGGCAGCCTGCTCAGTTGAAGGATGATTTAATAAGATGCACCTCTATGCAGCCCAAAGGCTGCCTCCAGTAATAACACAACCATGTATAAATTTTCTATTTAAAAATTTATACATTATCATCAATATTGTGCCTCCAGTGAAAAAACCATACACATTATTTACTACTTTACTAAGCCAAAGATTTGGAGGGCTGAGCATTGTTACCTAGCCTATAGCACGGGGTCCTTTCCTTTATTAGGAGGTGAAAATCAGTTTGACGATTGGGGTCCACTTCTAAATCTTCACCCATAATTATTTTGTAAATTAATAAATTATTATTTTTCACTGGAGAATAATTTTGCTACAATGAACTAGAAGGTAGGTACCACACGTCAATGGTATAACATAAAAAACCTATAACACAGGGTCCTTTCTTTTTTAGGAGGTAAAATCATCATTAATTTTGTCAATTTTTGTACTTGAATAAATTATTATTTTGTATTTTTCACTGGAGATTAATTTTTCTAAACTGAACTAGAAGGCACTGCACGTCAATGGTATAACGACTAGGTACTTAAGATCTGGTCTTTTGTTTTAGTATGTTCTGTTAATTTAATAATAAAATATGCGGACAAATCACACGGTCATCTGGCCCAAATCTAGGATTCCCTGTACTATGGGAACCAACGACTGGTAGGTATATACATACTCATATACGTTTAAATACATATGCCGTCCAAGAATCGCACCTCCTATTTTTTCTCAGTACATTTTCATACAAAAGGGTAATCCAAATAAGGACATTTTTTTTTTAAATAACAAAACTTTAAAAAAAACAAAAAGCGGTATCAATAGGTTAGTGATCTAAATAAGGACGATTACTTTTTTAAATAAAAAAACAAAAAGCGGTATCAATAGGTTAGAGCACAAAATTCCGCAGAATTGCAGGAACTCTGTAGACTGTGCAGAAGAGACAAATTTTCCATTCATTTTGCAGAAAAAAATCATGTTCTTTGTTTTGAGCAGTTTACTGAGTTACCGAGGATCTGCAGAATGTTGTGCTCTTAGGCAAATTTGTAGCCAGGGATCTAACCTAATGATACCATTTTTTACTTTAGTTTTCTTCATCATCATCATATCAACCAAAAGACATCCATTGCTGGACAAAGACGTCCCCCAAGGATTTCCATGACAACTGTCCTGCGCTGTCCTACCTTCACCAGGTCATCGGTCCACCCTGTGGGAGGCCTGCCTATGCTACATCTTCTGGTGCACGGTCGCCAGTCTAGTTTTCTTAATTTAATTAAATAATCTGCTTATTTGGAGCCTCTTTTTATATGAAGTTGTATTGAGAAAGAAGGTTAGATTTTTTTTGACGACGAGTGTACAGACACTGTGTTCAACTTTTATGTATGTACACTCGTCGTCCACACACACTGTGTAGTAGACACAGAGCAAACATACCTGTTCATCACATGAAATTTTTCCATGGGTGGGGATCAAACCCATGATTATCAGCCGAGCAAGCAGGAGCACTACAGAGTATTTCCACTTATAATGGTAGTGTGCTAACAATGTGTACCAGTATAAGCTGGTAAGAAGTTTCATTTATGGTGCTGTTCTGCTTATACTAGTAGCGTTATCTATCATTGAAGTACAGTTGCATATGCATACCTATCTACTGCAATCTCAGAAGTAAAAATGTAGATATATATATAATACACACCCAATCTCCTCAAATATCGGTCAACCAATTCAGACATCTGGTTAGCAAGAGCCACCTTTTCATCTGCTTCTTCTAGGGTCTTGCTGTAGCATCGCCTTATGTCTGAGAATTCCGTGTCAGCCTGCTCCGTATTGAGCTCCCCGCGTCTACAGCCACCAAACAGAGTTCTCACTCGCTTCTCTAAAGTATCTATGTTATCTAAAAATCAAATAAAAAAGTTAATGTTTTTCCTCAGAATAGGTACAAAATAAACCAGAATAAACACATGGCGATAAAAGTGAGGCAACTTGTGCTTGTATGAAACTACTTTAAATTGGTGTAGTTTTGACGTTTTGTCCCTTATAGAGCCTGTATATCCTGCACAGGCTTATTATACGGTCTATGAATTTTTTATTAAAATGAAAAAAATAACAGCGAAATGCTTTATAACATTTAATTAGTTTAAAAATATTTTAACTAACTTGTGCCTAATCTCATTTTTTAAAATTAAGTTACTTTGTGTTTTAAAATGACCTGTAATTTGCTTTAAATTATTAATAAATACTGAAATTGAAATTGTATGCAGGTGGTTCATTTTTGTGGGTGTTTTTTTTCTAACAAACCTAACTCGAATTTTTAAAATCCAACTTATAATATCAATATTACAGCAAAGGGAAAGAGGGTAGGTTTTTGGCTTCAGTGTTCACGGCGTAAACGTGTTCTGGTTTTTTCTGTATTCCGAGTGTTTTTCTTAGCAGGAATGGTCTATGAAAATTATGTCAAGAAAATCAAAGTTGTACCTATTTTAAATTGTTTGCTTACTTTGCACAGACAAATCCATTTCACGCATTTCTGTGAATCTATCTCTGAGTTCTTGTGGAAGATGTTCTATCACTGAAACAGAAAATTCAGATAGGTATTTCAGTAAAAAGTATTCCAAAGTTTTTTTATTTTTGCGCGCCTCTACAAAATAGACGCCGCTCCAATGCTACCACTATAAAAAAATTCAAGAATCGTGTCGTGTTATGTCACCATACGGGACAAAGAATCACTTACTTTCCAAATAATCCTCGAGATAAAGCATTTTGGTGAGTGTTGTTTCGTTCTTTCATTTGAAAAACACTGCTTGCAAACAAATTACTGAGTAAATAACTTATTTCACGCCTAGTTTTCAACAAAACTGATAATGGACGTGTTCTTTTTTTACACGTCACAAATTAATCAATGAATAGTGATGTGCGAGTGGCGAGTTTGCTGAATAGTATCGATCGATTAGAAATAAAATAATTTTATTATCCATTGTAAACATCCATAATGTTTTTATCTGTGATTTATGCCTACAAGAGTTAAATTACAGTTATATATGAGCAGATTAGCATGGCTTTGTCTAAATTACGTTTTTACGTTTAAAAATCTTTCTAACTTGTACGACAGAGAAGACGTAATGAAATTGCTAAGGTGTGATCTCTATTTAGTACATTTTTTTCACCATATTATCATGAAAAAAAAACGCAGCAATGGACAACAGTGATACCAGTTATTATTTTTATTTTCCGCTACGCAAATTAAAAAAATAATCTTTTGAATGGGTGAGCCATTTTTTTTAATTTTAGTTTATGAACAATTAAAATATTGTTCTCTTTTAACTCATACTATATGGTTTTATAGTGGTTCAATTTTATTTGGTTTTAGTACCACCCTCCATATAAAGTTAATGTTGTATTTTACTGAATGGAATTCCTGAATTAAGATTAAATGATGGAATTAGAAAGAAGAGACACGAATGTTCCAAATGTTGCAGATTTCTGCTTTTTAGGTCTTTATATCTACAATTTTAAGAATATGCATAAGATTACCACAAAAATAAAACTTATTCAAGCATTCCAGTAAACACATAAAGAAACAGTTATCATCAGAATCATTTAAAATAACAAATACGTAAAAATTTAAAATTTACAAATTTGATATTTTATATAAAATCAAATTAAAATAATTTATTTTAAATAGGTGTTTACATACACTTTTAAAAAGTCAAAAAAACTTATTGAATATTACAAATAATCTCATGATTCAGATTACAGTCTCAGGTAATGGTATTTGTTATAGAATCAACATATATGTCTTTGTCATTTACATAATCTATTATTTTATAATATCCTCTTGAGCACAAAACTTTTTTGACATGAGTCTTGAATTTATTCTCTGATAAACTAGTTACATTTTCTGGAATTTTATTGTAGAATCTTATACACTGCTCCACAAATGACTTTTTAACCTTGCTCAGTCTTGAAAAGACTATATCTATTTTATTTACATTTCTTAAATTTATATTATGCCTGTCACTGTTTTTAGGAAATAAATGCAAATTCTTACGAACGTACATGATGTTTTCATATATAAATTGACTAGCAACAGTTAAAATATTAATTTCTTTGAACTTATTCTTTATCGACTCACGTGATCGCATTTGATAGATTGCGTGGATAGCTCTTTTCTGCAAGATGAAAATAGTTTCCATAGATGCCATAAGACAACTATGGAAGTAACTAAAATACACTAGTCTCGCAGTACTTACATCTGTTAACTGTCTTATTTTCTTAACGGCATAAGCAGCTGAACTAAGCCTTCTCGCTAATGTTTCAATGTATGGTCCCCATTGAAGTGAAACATCCAAAGTTATACCCAGGAACACCGTAGTATTTACAAATTCTCAGTTATTACTGTCTATTATTACACTATTATTGACCTTTTTTACATTTTATACATTTTGTTTTCTTAGCATTTAATAATAAGTTGTTCACAGTGAACCAGTTCAGTATCTTTGAGAGAGTGTTGTTTACTTCGTCAATTTCATTTTCTTTCTTATTCACTTTAAAAAAAGAGAAGTATCATCCGCAAACAACACAATATTTGATAGATGTTGCACCATAATACGCAAATCATTTATTTAAACCACCCATTTTCACTCTAGATCCAGATGAGATTGTGCCATTCACTTGTACTTTTTGTGTTCTGTTGTCTAAATACGAATTTAAAAGACTGAGAGCCCCATCCTCTACACCGTAATGCTTTAATTTTACAAGTAATGTTTGGTGTTCAACACAATCAAATACCTTAGATAAATCACAAAACACTCCACGGTTGTTGATCGACCTTTCGTGAAACAAATTGTTGGTTATGCAGTAGTTTGTTTTTACACTTTACTAAGGACTGGCAGCACAGAAACTGGTCTGTAGTTGCCTGGATCAGTTTTTGAACCAAATTTATATAAAGGTATTTAGCTTCATGAGATCTGGAAAGACGCCACTATCAATACTAATATTAAAAAGACAAGCTAAATATGGCACTTAAGTATCTATTACATTACTGATCAAGCTTGCCGATAATCCCCAGAGGTCTTTGGTTCTTTTCATTTTAAGAGATTTAAAAGTTTTTACAATAGTTTGTGGTTCAATTACTCTGAAGGAGAATTTTTGATCACAAATACTAACATTATCCTTTAGCAACCTTTGAGCATACATAGGTGATGAGTTTAGGGCTTCAGTAGTCTTAAGTGGAATATTTGTGAAAAAAGTTTTGAATTCTTTGGCTACATCGGCATTCGAACTAAATTTACCTTGATCTGTTTGCAAAACATATTCTTTGTCGCGAGTTTTGACTTTACCTGTTTCTTTGCTAATAATATTCCAAACAGTTTTTATTTTATTATATGACAATTTTATTTTTTCTGGCTAGTTAATTAGATTTTGCTACGCGGCAAACCTGCTTAAAAGTTTTTGAATATTGTTTCACATAATTTCTAAAGGTCTCATCATAAGTGTGTCATCAAATTTTTGAATAATAAAGAAAGTGTGTACTCTGTAAAAAAGCAATTCATGATTTCACCTATTGTTTAATCCTACTTGAAATGGGTATAGCTACGACTATTTATTAATTGATTTTGACTTGTCGCAGTATTATAAATTACCACAGTGTTATTTTCAAATTATAATAATAATTAACCAATATAGGCTCTTACTAACAAGTTATGGATTAATATTGTCCATTTCAATTTGAATAGCCACTAGCCAAGTTTTACCATGGCAAAGAGAAAATAGAAGTAAAATTATTTTTCTAGCGAATTACATCTTGCCTCAAGGGCTCAGGGGAGAGCAATGGCCTCAACGTATCCACACCTCCATTGTCCTGATTGCGGTTGCGGAGTTACTGCGTTCACTATAAGAAGGCGTATGTCGCTCTCAGTATTTCTACGGAAAACACATTTGTGCCTGTATTACTAATCTACAAATACTGCCAGTTCAAGGAACTATCTTAAGCGCATAAATTTGGGAAGACTAATTGTGATTCCGGAAAGTGTAATAAGAGTAGCGATGGTTAGGTTACTAACTAGGAAGTCAGACAGAATGGTTCCTGCCTAACTAGCTTAGCTTTTTAATTAGAAAAACTTTCAGGAAAGTATAGTCTCATCCAGGACGCTCATTCGGCTAGCGACGGGCGAAGCGAGCGGTTCTCTAAGCAGAGCCCCCTTTAAGCACAGTCTATCTAGGCTACAGCCTTAGGGCCCATGCTGAGAAGTAGATAATATTACTAGAGTAAAGGGAGATAACTTTACTATAGTAAACTTACTTACAAGGCAGCTAACATTATAATACCTTTCATCGCACGGATGCGACCTTCGTTATAATAAATAGCCTACAAGCCTTACGTCCGAGTCCCAAGAGTCTATACTATTTCGCCCGTCATGAACCTTTATAAAAGGCGCTCCTGTTGTAGGGTTGGGAGTTGTGAGAAAACATTAAATTTATTAAGAAATTGGTAGTACAATACACTTTGGTGTAATGTAACCTGTGTTGCCGTGGTTTTTTAGCGTTAGGCGCACGTCAGGTGGAGCGCGCATCGTGACACCATACTGAATTTACAGAGCGAAGTGCGCCAGGCCTGCCCATGTCACACAGCAAAAACAAACAAGTTTTATTTTGACTCCTTTCTTATGTGATTGTGTGTTTCGGGTCACTCTTATGATTATATATGGTAGCAAGAAAAACAGTGTTTTTTGCACCTTCTAAATTTTGACGAATGACCAACAACCATGCCCTTATTGTGCAAAAACAAAAAAAACTACTTATTGGTTCTGTTTTTTTCCTCCTCATGCAATCATACGATCCCCAATACAAATTGTTGATTACTGGAACCAATAAAGAGAACAATTGGCTTTGGAACGCTAAAAAAAGGGAGATGGATTAGCACAAAAATAAACCTATCTTATCATATTTTTATGTAACTTTTTGCAAGCGTATCAGTCAAAAGCATTTTGTAAAAACCTCCTGGACTGGATCCCCGCACCACAGGTTCAGTTAAGGGGTCTATAGTTACAAAACCTAAAGACGTTGCTTGCTGTGTCTCTAGGTCGAAACATGAAACTAATTACACACAAAAACCTAAAAACTTTTATGTACAAGCTTTTATTTGTAAATAATTATTTCTTTTTTTCTCAGTTAACTCTTACATTGGATACCAATATTATGGGGTTAAAAAAAACTAGTCCGCCATCTTGGATTTAGAATGACGTCAGTTAGCTAACCATGCATTTTAATTCAAATTAAACATGCAAAATTTCAGCTCAATCGGAAACCGGGAAGTAAGTCAAATTTAACTTTCAAATTTTGAAACGGACAACTACGAACATTGCAAGTTAATAAAAGCTTGTAAAATAAGTAATTCTTAGTTTTCAATTTATGAACGTTTTTTAGTCTTCCATTTGTGACATGTAGGTAGTGTTAAAAATTTGGACCCCTTTTCCCACCCCACCGAAATTCAATTTCTTTTGTTGATTCGTAATAATTATTACTGAGATAACAATAAAAATATTATTTATAAGTACCTAGGATAGTTGAAGAACTTAACAGAATCGATTGAGCTCATTTGTGCACAGCACTAGTAAGACTGGATATGGTATTGCCAACACAATGATTTAAAGATGCATACGAAGGAACCAGTATCTCATCTGTGGATGCGTTCTCAAACCTTCTAATTTTTTTTCAGTTAGTCTCGAAATGATAAGGAGACCGTTGACTGAAATTACTCTAAAACTTGAAGATGTTCAAGAATATGAAACCTATCGGCGGGAACAGACGAATTCTGCATCGATTTCATCGGAAATGCAGGAAGATACACCAAAGCCTCTTGGTGGCTCAAAGACTACAGAAGAAATCCACAGTAGAATAGGATTTGCTCCAAAAAAGAAGGCTGGATCGGGTGTGTGTGGTCCAAAGTAAATCAAACTTCATTCATTAGCATTTATTTTATTCCTTATTTTTAATATTAAAATATTATGTGAGAATTAAAAGCGTTATCTGTACCCACTTTTTATCTACCACTTCACCTAAGCACACTTCACCTAAAACATCAAAAAGGCAGGTAGGTACCTACCAAGAAGGTAAATTAATAAAATTGGAGGATAAAAAAGCAATTAATCAACAAATTGTTTGGTGTGCTCGATTTTCAGCACATCGCCTTTTTCATCTGGAACGGCTGCGATTCGCTTCTTTGCACTTCTTTTACTCCAAAACAGGCATAACAGTCTGTAAAAAATATTCAGGTTTTATATTTCCGATATCCATGACTACATGCAACATTTGAATAAAACTAGGTTATGAAGTAGTATACAGGTATACCAGTAAGTTTCTAGCGACAATTCGTACTGGAAATCGAACCCGCAACTTTTCTGTGTGAAGCCGTTAAGTAGATGCCATTAGATTTATAAGCCACATGTGCTATATGTTACATCTACAGCTAAGCTTACGAATGTAAAATAATGTGCAATCAAATATTTTCATGAAAAATAATGTGCAATTAAAACATTTTAATGTAAAATAATGTGAAATTGAATTATGTGATATTTTTAGCCACATGTGCCAATGTGGCAATCTTAATTAAATTCTTACATGAATAAATAAAATTATTTTCAAACTTACCTCAAAGACAAGAAGTAGAGTATCTCGACGACGCTAAGTATGGAGAAGCCCATGAACAGCCCCAGCAGGCCGCCGCAGTTGGCCAGGAAGTCGGTCTGGCCGTACAGCTCCGACCGGCGGGACGTGATGAACTGGGCCTCCTTGAAGAAGACCATCACACGTGCGAACTGGAGGCTGGGAATGAGAACGAAGTTAAGGGTTGGTTTGAAGAAGACCATTACACGTGCAAACTTGAGGCTGGAGCCTAAGAACGAGAACTAAGTGAAGGGTTTGGTTTGAATAAGATCATCATACATGCGAAGCGGAGGCTGGGGGCGAAGGCGAAGTTAACTATTACTTTGAAGAAGACCACCACACATGCGAACTGGAGACACGGCTGCGAGTAGGACGAAGTTAAGGGTTTGGTTAATTTCGTCTATGAATTAAGTATCTATTTATTAGCAACTGGGTGAAGGCACAGATATGAGATAGGTACTAGTTACTTGGTAAGTGAGTTTTCCCATTTCTCGACATACTTGGAATACCTAAGGTATGCATCCTACTTACCTACTTTTACTTAACTATTGAAGAATTACAGCGTATAAAATAATTGGTGTATGACCCGTTAACTGGGGGTTCTTCTCATTATACTAAACAACTTTCCTCAAGGAACCCGATCAGTTCTAAAAAGGTGGATCCCCCATAAAAAAATTGACAAAATAGGGATGACGACAGCATCAGAAATAAATTATGAACTCTTGATCACTAAATTGCCCTCCTAGTTAAACTTCGGAAAACCTTACTCGTTTTGTTTTCCATCAATTTTTCGAATTTTAATTCACCAAAATCACAAAATGAGTACTTATATGACGCTGCTAAACTATAACGTCACGCCTAGGTATTTCAAACATTTTTAGAACAAAATTTCGTTTTTGACAGATGATAAAAAGTAACTCAGATGACTAGCATTCGTCATCCCTATTGGTCGATCAGTTCATTGATTTGTATGAAGAGTTTTTTTTTTGCGATTGCAGCAAAGTCATAGAAAAAAAGTTGTTCAGTATATATGATGAGTAGAAGCCTCAGTTAACGGGACCTACACCAATTTTGTTACACCCTGTATAGAAGCATGTCTATTGAATGAATATATCACTGTTGCACCTACTCGTTGCATACCTACACAACACAAATGCAATATTATATGTGGTTGTACGGAATCCTTGGTGTGCGAGTCCGACTCGGACTTGGTCCTTATAGGTTTTATTTAACTGGGATAGCAAGGGAAAGTCTCAAATAGTAATATTACAATTTGTCTACTCTCTATTTAACTATATATAAAAGGAAACCGTGATTGACTGACTCATCTATCAACGCACAGCTCAAACCAACGAAATTTGTCATACAAATAGCAATTATGACGCGGGCATCCGCTAAGAAAGGATTTTGGGAAATTCCCACGGGAACAGCAAAAAACGGGGTCTACGCGGGCGAAACCGTGGGCAACAGCTAGTCTAATATATTTGTGTTATGTATTTAAGTACATAAAATTAGTCTGATTTGAGGACACATTTTATTTTATTAACGGGGGACCTTCTTCATGAATCACTCCGTCCATTGTTGAAAACCGTATGAAAATCCGTCCGGTAGTTTTTGAGTTTATCGCGTTCAAACAGACTGACAGAGGCAGCGGGGGGACTTTATTTTGTGATATGTATAGAAACTATAAATTAATTATTTTCGGGGTTTTTCCTTTGATTGTGCTGTGAGGACTTGCTTCTTGCCAGATTTCAAGTACTTACCCTATAGATTTTATTTTAATTTACGAGTGTCAAAATATGAGGCATAAATGGCCGTAGGTATTTTTGATTGTGTTGACCTAGTAGCTTGATTTTTTTACAGCTCCAATGGACCTAAATATTTGACATAAATTTCAACTTGATACCATCACGCGTTCCTGAGAAAAAAAATGTCTTGACAGACAGACAGACGGACAACGAAGAGCCTATAAGGGTTCTTCCTTTACCTTTGAGGTACGGAACCCTAAAACATCCGGTATTATTGGACACAAACACGTTTATTTCAAATCTGCCTGGGTTCAAACCATATTATCCCCTTGGGTCTAAATCAGCGTTTCCTAACCTTTTTCAGCCACGGACCACTAGGAAATTTTCTCAATTTTCAAGGACCATTTATTTGAATACTGCAAATACAAAAAATACCTTTTTGTATAAATAATACTTTAATGTGAAGGTTGGTGTTGCATTTTGCAACTAAATTAGTGATAATCGGGTTGATGTTTCTAAAAAGTTTTAATCTCAAATCGGATTCCAATATAAGTAAGCGTAGCGATTAGGAGACTTTTGTTGGCATTTATTTTTATTGTTATATGGTCCAGGGACGAGGCTGCGGGTCCGCGGACCACAGGTTGGGAAACACTGGTCTAAATCCTCGACCCATCTCTAATGACAGACAACCACTTGATAAAGTAGAACCTATTAAGTAAGTAGGTACTTAGTACTAATCTATCACAGCTTTACAAAAAAAAGAAGGTTTTTGTTGCCCTGGATATCTTAGCAAATTTTAATGTTTTCAAGTGCCCAGATTACGAATTTATTAATGAAAGTATTGAATGTGCTTTTGTTTTAATGATTAATGCACATCTTTTATTATCGGCTTGTAAAACGAGAGCAAATCTTACAAAATCATTGGTAGTTTCATGAATTGTGAGCATAAATATATTCAAAATCGATCTTATATCTAGGGCAACAAAACCAATGTAGACCAGTGTTATAATAATATGGTTCGCCCCGAAATGTGAACTCGCGATATAGTCATAGGTAGGTACTCACTCTTCCATATTTTCTTCTATAGTCTGATTGTGCGCGCGGAAAAGGGCTTTCCAGTCATAATCAGCTTGCGAGGTCTCTGCTTCATACTCTATGGCTGTGCAGGCGGGAAGGCAGCTGCATTGAGAAGCGACCTCCAGGGCCGAACCTAAAGTGTCATCATCAGAGTTTCCTGGCGTCTCCAACTCGAGTTGGACCTCGAACGTTGTCAGCTCCACTGGCAACAAAAAAAAATGGTACTTACCTCAATTGCAATTTTTGTACATATGTTGGAAGACTAGTTGGAATTTCACACTCTGCATTATCCTCATCTCATGACGTTAACAGATAAGACGGTGGTAGCTAGCCAGGCGGGCTTAGAAAGTACCATCAATCAAACCGAGTCTTCCAAAGTTAGCCCCGCCGGGATTTAATCCATGACCTTTTGCTGTGAAACGAATGGACTAACCATTACGCCACGGATTCGGTTTCTTGGCTTGTAGGTGAGGTGGGGGTGATGATAATCGTGTTGTTAAATAAATAGAGTTTAAAAAAACTATAAAACACGCTTTTAAAGTACATCAGACTAAAAAGTAAAAAATAATTCTTAATATAAGTTGAAAATAATAATTAACAAAAAATACTAGTATTATTGTGAAAAAGCGTGGGGCGCTCTGTGCCATATTTTTCGTCTATCGAGCAACCCACACTTTTTCACAATAGTACTAGTATTTTTTGTTAATTATTATTTTCAACTTATATTAAGAATTATTTTTTTACTTTGTAGTCTGATGTACTTTAAAAGCGTGTTTTTTTTTTTATTAAACTCTATTTATTTTTTAATTTTTAGTAAAAACTTATGAAATTATTATATTGTCGCTGATTCTTGATAAGTCTACAAAGTTTGAATTAAATCTGTCCGTTTAAAGTGGGTCAAAATCGAGTCCAAAGGAGTCGGTTACATACATACAAACATACAGGTGAAGCTAACAAAAGCATGTTAATATTCAAATAGATGAAGTAGATTTGAGTATTAAATCGATGTAATCGTTTCAATTGCTTTATGCAGGTATATAAGTAGTTAAAATACTTAATTAAAAACGAAATCAATGAACAATGTAAGAAAACAATAGTGACAGTTTAATAAACTATAGTCCCACGGAATTCCAATAGCAGAATCATGTAATTGGAGGATTAAAACGCACTATAGGTAATGCAACTACTTTTGGTAGATTAGTATTGTTTCCCAGTTCTCACGTTTATTACAAGTTAATATACTTAGTAGGTATATACTTGTTCGTTACTGGTGGGTAAATATCACAGAGTTAAAAAGATTTCGCTCCCCTCAAGAGGAGGGAAATCCAATGTCTTTTGCAATAACAAACGCTCCGACCATAGAGTCTCTTGTACTTATAGCAGATGACTAAATATTGCTACTTCTAGTCGGCCGAAAGAAGGTATTTAGTTACTTACACCGAGCATTCTTGATACAGCCCACGCTGCCAGCATTGCATACTTGCATGTTTGGACCGTCTGAAATAAACCAAGATTAATAGATTAACCGTAGCAGTCAGCACCTTTACTAAAACTACATGTATACAATCAAACAGAGAAAGAACATAACGGAGACAGTTTTTTATTTTATTCACAATTGGTAAACCCTTGACAACATCTCACCTGGTGGTGAGTGACGATGTTGCCGAAGATGGAAGCGGGCTTACCAAGATTCCCCAACGCAATGGGGAACTGGCTATCTTATCTTCATGCCGGAACACACCAATGATATCAACATTGATATTTGGCGGCAAGGCTTAGATAAGATGGTGGTAGCTAGCCAGGCGGGCTTAGAAAATGCCCTACCACCAACCAAAGCGGGTCTTACAATTGACCCCGCAGGGAATCGAACCCGCGACCTCCTGTGTAAGGCCAGTGAACTTTGCCTCTGAGCTACGGAGGCGGATTTATACAATCTACTATAGTAGATGGAACTAAGTGACCGACATAGCTGACAGAATCGCTAAACTAAAGTGTCAGTTAGCGGAGTACATAGCTCGTAGATTAGACGGCCGTTACGGTAGTGAAGTTCTCGAGTTGCGATCGCTTACCCAAAGATGCAGAGAGGCAGGCTTTTCTATCGGTGGACCGATGACCTGGTGAAGATCACGGGAAGACGCTGGATGCGGGCAACAGGGGATCCGTCGTTGCGGAAATCCTTGGGGGAGGCCTTTGTCCAGCAATGGACGTCTTTCGGCTGATATGGTGATGAAGAATAAAGCAAACACACATACCAATAAATTAATTCATGTTTCAAGTGTACAATAGGGATGACGAATGCTAGTCATCTGATTTACTTTTTATCATCTGTCAAAAACGACATTTTGTTCTAAAAATGTTAGAAATACCTAGGCGTGACGTCATAGTTTTGCAGCGTCATTATGTACTCATTTTGTGATTTTGGTGAATTAAAAATCGAAGACTTGATGGAAAACAAAACGAGTAAGGTTTTCCGAAGTTTAAGTAGGAGGGAAATTTAGTGATAAAGAGTTCATAATTTATTTCTGATGCTGTCGTCATCCCTATTCATGAAACTAAAAGGTTTTGATTAGGGTACATACGAGGCATTCCAAACTGGACGCAGCCGCACCGCGCGAACGTGAAATTAGTAAGGCATTCCATTTCGCAGTTAGCTTGGGTGTACACCTTGAAGTACCGCAAGTACCGCTCAGTTGGGAAATAGCACAGTCGTCTGAAACAGGTAAACAGTCCTACGTTAAACAGTGAAGGTAACGAGAATTGTTCTAGCAGTGGGTAGGTAAGTAAGGGCCACAACTCATGGGTACGCGCGGCACGACGTCACATCGTAACACGAAACGTCAACTTGTCACGATACGGGTACGACTCTCATATCGCCACGACTTAGTATCGTGTACTTAGTGAAAACTGTCGATGCATTTTCAGAAGGAGTTGGACCTTAAATTCTTTTGTACAAAGTTTATATTTGTTATGCGATTGCATTGGCAGTTTTTACGGCACACAACGACGTCGTCGTGTCTGTGCCTATGTGTTTTCGCCCCACCTTGTTAGCAGTACTAGTTTTTGCCCGCAACTTCGTTCGCGTAGGCATCGTTTTTATCGCTGTCTTTGAGAGTGAGTGGTGGGTCCATGTCACTTCGCACTCCCTCAAATCTATCTATATCTATGCAAAAAATGAATTCAATCCGTTGCTCCGTAGCGACGCTGACGTGCGCGAGCCTGGAAATGAGTTTCCCCAGATCCCTCGGAAACTATCTCGGGATATGCTAATTAATTCTCGTTATTTCCCACTTCTTAACCATCTTTGTGCAAAAATCACATGAAATCTGTTACTTCGTTGAGATGTTAAAGAAACCACCAAAAAAGGTATCTATTTTTTGGAATTTACTCCGAATCGATTTTCATTTGGCGCCCGGTATGAAAAAAATATGAGAAGTAAAATCTAGTGATTGAATGACCGTGTCACGTTTTTTGAAACACAGACCTATGTTTTTTGAAGTATTTTTGGAGTTTACTCCTTAAGAATTGATTTTCATAATATATAAGGTTGTAATGTGTGTAATTTGTCTGTATTGTGTGTAATATGTGTGTAATGTGTATGTAATGTGTGTGTAGTGTGGTTGTAATGTGTGTGTAATGGGTGTAATTTATGTGTAATGCGTGTGTAATGTGTGTGTGTAATGTGTGTGTGTAATGTGTGTAGTGTGTGTGTAATGTTTGTGTAATGTGTGTATGTGAGTAATGTGTTATTTGTCTGTAATGTGTGTGTTATTTGTGTAATGTGTGTGTTATATGTGTAATGTGTATGTAATGTGTGTGTAATGTTTGTGTAATGTGTGTGTGTAATGTGTGTGTGTAATGTGTGTAGTGTGTGTGTAATGTTTGTGTAATGTGTGTATGTGAGTAATGTGTTATTTGTCTGTAATGTGTGTGTTATTTGTGTAATGTGTGTGTTATATGTGTAATGTGTATGTAATGTGTGTGTAATGTTTGTGTAATATGTGTATTTTTTTTATTCACAATTGGTAAGTCCTTGGCATCATCTTGTATGTGTGTAATGTGTGTAATTTGTCTAATGTGTGTGTAATTTGTGTTATATGTGTGTGTAATATGTATGTAATGTATGTAATGTGTGTGTATTGTGGGTGTAGTGTGTGTCGTATGTATGTAATGTGATAAATGTTTGTGTAATGTGTGAAATGTGTGTGTATGTGTGTGTACGTACGTAGGTATGTATGTATGTCCTGTAGCCTAAACGGCTAGATGGATTTTGGAGTGTGAGGTGTCGTTTGATTTGTGTCAGAATTGAAAAAAGTGGTCGCAATTTTGAACTTTTTATTTACTGGACCGCTTGCTTCCAAAATTTGAGGGTCCCAGAGTTTCTTTTTCACGAATCCGTTGTCAGAATTGAAGAAAAGTGGCCAACATTTTGAACTTTTTAGTTACGGGACGGAATGCTTCCAAAATCGATATCTGAGGGTCCCTGAAGTCCCTAATCACGAATCAGTTTTCAGAATTGAAAAAATTGGCCACCATCTCCCAACACATTTATAATGGTTAGTAACGAGTAAACTCCAGTCGTGTGTCGGAGCTGACACACACACTTTTTGCAGATCCCTCAGGAACTGTATCGGACTCTAGCTATTTTCACGAGATAAAAAGTAGCCTTTATCCTTCCTTAAAATAAAGTAATTCCGTAAGTTGAGATGTTTAAGCGTGAAGAGGTAACAAAAACAAACACATTTTCGCATTTCTAATTTAAGTAAGGACAGGTGTCCCCATTGTTGGGACTTGGGTATTTCGCGTATATCGGGAGGATCGGTGAGTCATAAATGGTTTAGAATAGAGTAGGTAAGTTTGCCTTTTAGGGTCATATGGCTTCAGTCCATCGGATGTGGTCATCATCTTCGGCTTCACGGCTACCACCACCTCTTGTGAGAGTGGCGCGCGGAAGTACTGCTGAGAAAGACGTGGAAGCTCCGCGGGATTGTGCAGGAGTATCTAAAAAACATAAAACCCAGAATTTGAGGATTTTGTATATAGGTTTAGCATGTACCTATATATGGGACGTTTTGCGAATAGGACGTTCTGCGACCAAAACGATATTGGGAGGGGGCATCCTAGTATGCATATCTAATAATTATTATAGAGGCTAATATATTATAATATTTTTAATATTATAATATATTAACAACAACAATAGCGGTTTGGGTGTACTGTAAGCTCTTGTTGTATTTTAAATAAATAAATAAATAAATAAATATAAGTATTTTGGATGTAAGAGATATAACCTCATTTACTACTCCTTCGATAAAAAAAATCCTTTACTATAATATTGAAAATAAACCTTTATCAGGATTAACATAGGTTAAAAAACTAAAAAAAGTGGAAGGGCATTTTCTAAGCCCAACTGGCTACCTATCACCATCTTATCTAAGTCTTGTAAACAAACATCAATGCTAACAAAATTGATGTGTTCCGGTTTGAAGATAAGATAGCCATTTCCCCATTCCCATTGCGTTTGGGAATATTGGTAAGCCCGCTACCATCTTCGAAATCATCACCCTTACCATCAGGTGAGATGATGCCAAGGTAACTAGTAGGTATCTCATCTGTGGCCAAGGGTGAATAAAATAATTATAATTAAAAAAACACTCACCTTAAAACCTTGCACGGGACCTTTACATAGATAGTCCAGATCGATCTCTTTGCCTTGCAGCAGAAATGTCAAGCCGGCTTTCACACCGTAACCCTACGACATTCAAGTACACATTATCACCTGTTCACTTTCTGCGAAACACATTTAAGGCTCTAAGAGCACTTAGTCCGAGCAGGTTGAAACTTGTTTAAATAATATCGAACGTAAGCTCATTCATTTTAAGTTCAAATCAGAGAGAGCTTCAACGCGGCTGTTACGTTGAAACCGAGCGCCCAATTCTCGATTTTTACATGTTTTTATTACTTTTCATCACTGTCAAATAAGTCTAAAAAAATGTGTTCAATTTAAAAGAAAGGTCTTAAAGTTACCGATTTTTGTGTGTTGGTTTCATTCAGCATTAACTATTTGTTATCGAGAAATTTTGCAACTAATGCCAAAAACAGGGTCTACAGTATATTTTTTTACATCAAAACTAGTAATATTTTTAAAATTGTATTAAAATAAATCGATTTTTTATTACTTTATACGTATATTATATATTTTCTCCATGGTGATAGCTTTACACAGTCTTTCAATAATTTGAATTAAATATTGTCATTTGACCCATCTTAGGGCCTTAAAGATGAACAAAGCTAAAGAAATCATTAAAAAAAAGTAAGTGTGTGGTTTTATGAAACCCCGGTAAAAGTGAAACTTTACAGGAGGACGAAACGATCATGGCGGCTCTCGCTACGGTACAGAGGACGAAGCGATCATACCGTCAGACGAAAGCGACCGTCACGCGACATGCAACACACAGACAAAAAAAATTTAGATGATGTAATAAAAGTTTCACTTTAAAATTGACAATGACGGGATCAAAACTAATCTAACGACACCTCGCAATCAAAACTACCAAACAGATTAGGTTGCATGTTCAGACAAATAATACATATAACATACATACATATAACACAGCTAGTAACATAGATGGTCGTTGGGGTAGCAAAGTTCTCGAGTTGCGAACGCGCGCTGGAAGACGAAGCGTATACAGGCCTCCCATACGGTAGACCGACGACTTGGTGAAGGTCGCGGGAAGCCGCTAGATGCGGACAGCGCAGGACAGGTCGTCGTGGAAATCCTTGTGGACGTGTTTCGATTGATATGATGACGATGAAAACATACATGAAACCATTAACCTCGTTTTTGGACATTCGAGTAAAAACATTAAGTATACTTACAAGCCCTCTATGTGGGTAGGTTTCCAAAGGCGATCCGGGGGGGTATCCTTCTTCCAGAGTCCACGATTGGTTAGCGATTGAGTTATACTCCAAGTATTGGTACTCCGAGTGTAAACTAAAAGGAGAGATAATGTTTTATTCCAAGTGACATATGTTTGCTAACTCATTTCAACTTCCACATCCATGCTTCATCATATTCTCGCTTTCACACCAACGAATTATCTGCCAGTAATATCAATAGTCGTCCTAACTCAGGGTAGGCTCGAGCCCCTCGGTGGGGACGTATATATGAGCTGATGTGATGAATATCAATAGTCATTATAGTCCTTAGTTAGTAAAATCCGGCCAAGTGAGAGTTTGACTCGCGTACCGAGGGTTCCGATCCGACTTCCGTACCACCACACCCCTCCACGCAACTATAACTATAACAATGAGACTTATCTACATATTAATTTCAAACAAAAGACATCAACGAGAACGCCAGAAACGAATAATGATACGTCAAAAACATAAAAAAAGGAAAATGGAACAAATAAAAAAAATGATGATAAAAAGCAGACTGAAAATAAACCAAATATATGAGTATATGAATACCACATCGTCACATTACGACAAGTCCAAAAACTATTGTTCAGTTTCATCGTTTCTAAGCCCCCCTTTAAAATATTTGCTAACATACTTTACGGAACCCTAAAAAGGCATCATACATACTACGACGAAGAGTCTAACTGTTGTATAAAAGACATCAGTAGTCAGTACTATGAGAAATTTTAACTGTGAAAAAGACATCAACGAGTCAAAAGCATCGGCGCCGCAACGGTTAGGGTCGCTACCTCCTGACCGAGAGGTCGCGGCTCAAATCCTGCCACGTACCAATGTGTTTCCGAATTTCGATTTCATATGGACGTTCATCCGACGCTCTTGCGGTGAAGGAAAACATCGGAGGAAACCTGCACATGCCTGCGAAGAAACTCGAGGCACAGATGAGATACTAATTACTTCGTACTCGAAGGTTGTGTGTGAAGTCGACTAACCCGCACTGGGCCCGCGTGGTCGACTAAGGCCCAATTGCCCTAATTCAGGGTAGGCTGAAGCCCTTCGGTGGGGACGTATATGAGCTTATATGATGACATTGAGTCACTCGCAGTATACTACAAAAAAACTGTGATTTAAAAGACATCAACGAGTCAGGCAGTGTTGTGCAAAAAAAATCAACCACACTTTGTGGTATTACAAAGAGTAATTGATTTTTTTTAATTCACAATAGGGTATTTGACAGTGTTTATAATAATTTAAAAATATTATTCACTAAATAGCATTTCTCCTACAATAGCATAAAAACTTATTCATTTAACATTTTATTCTAATTTCAATTTTATATTTTATCAAAATCACGAAATTAGTTCGTCAAAGACAATGACGTCACAAGTTTGTAACACGAACAATTTCAGAACAAAATGTCGTTTTAGACAGTTGATAAAAAGTAACTCAAATGACTAGCAGTCAAATACCGGATTGGAAAGCTCTTGTCATCATCTCACCTGATGGTAAGTGACAATGATGCCGAAGATGGAAGCGGGCTTACGAAGATTCCCCAACGCAATGGGGATCTGGCTATCTTTATCTTCAAGTCGAAGCACATCAATGCTGATAAGATAACACTGATATTTGGCGGCAAAACTGAGATAAGATGGTGGTGTTAGCCAGGCGGGGCTATCCATTACGCCACGGAGGCGGTTGTTTGAATTGTTTTAATTAAAGTCATAAAAGTATTAGAAGCATCTGCTAGTGAATAGTGGTGGACCTAGTAACTTTCCTTTATTATTAGTTTTGATTCTTTAATAAAAAAATATTTGACTGTGCTATTGGGTGTATTAGGTCGGCAAAAAGTTGCAGAGCTGCATCTTGAACGTTAAAAATTCCAGACTGGAAACGCTTGAACCATGTTTATTGTGCACTGACTGATACTGCATAGTTCCTTAAAACAATACAAATTTTATTCGCAACCTCTGTTGCACTTTTACCTTTTTTTAAATAAATTTCAAAATGTAGCGAATTTCCTCGATATTTTCACTCATTTTCGCAGACAGAAAAAACAATTCAAAACTGGCGGTAATTTTATTAAAATTTCGAATGTTCACCTTCATATTTTTTTTTAAAACAGCCACCAGGTACAAATTAAAACAAGCAAAGAGATTTTATAACAAAATTTGATTTTTGATTTGATTTCTTACTAAATGCGAAGAAACCTTTTCCCCACCTTTCATTAAAATCAAGAGCCAAGCCAAGAGCAACTCGGGGTCTCACAAACAGGGTTCCGCACCAAATCTTTATCTGTCAACCAACAGAACAAGACCTCTCAGTACATACTATGCTCTAGGTAAATAGGGGTCTGCTTATTCTGGACAAAGGTTTTTATTTTTTTTCCTGTGGGAACGGAAGGAATAGATTTTCTAATAGCTTCTCCTGTAATCTATGCATTCAACCTCATTTTCCGTAAGGGAATGGTCAATTTTCACCTATTTTCTTAAATAACAAAAATTATTTATGTTAAAATTATAAAAAAATATATTTGAGACTCTCACAACAAGCCCTATTATTCGATATAATATGTCACATGATATATAGTTTGTAGAAAAAAGATAATTCCCAAAAGTGGTTCCTATGTTAAAAATTAATTGATTTACGTTGCACTTCAGTCACTGATTTGCATATGTTTACAAATTTAAACTCAATCGGTCCAGTAGTTTTTGAGCAAATTGGCTGTGACAGACGGACGGGCAGACAGACACGACACGAGTAATCCTATAAGGGTTACGTTTTTAACCTTTTGAGATACGGATAAATAGGATGTAGAACCGGCGCGTTCGTTTCAGCAACAAATAAAATTATAATAGTGTTGATACTTTTCGAGTCTGAAGAGCTGGTCCGCTCCAAGGGTGTTGAAGGTATAACATTGGCCCTCCTCAGTCAGGATGGGGGAGAACAGGTCCCCGCAGGTGTCTTTAGGGTCATCCTTCCATTTGCATCCGAAGATTACGTCTGTTTTGTTCGGTGACACCTACAAAAACAGACAAACCTTACTAATGTGAAAGTGTTTTTGCTTGTTTGTCCTTCTTTTAGGTCGCAACGGAATAACGGATTCACGTGATTTTTTGCACACAGATAGTTGACGAGGTTTTTAATCTTGTGAAATTAGCATAGTCCGACACGATTCCTGAGGAACTGCAAAATCTATTTTTCATTGATTTATTTCACGTCGCAACGGAGCCACAATAAATTGATGCAATTTTTGCACAGTGATATAGACTCTATTTAGCAATGCCCGACATAGTTCCGGAAGGACCTGGAGATAACTCATTTCCACGCTTGCGAGCCGCCGAAGCTTAGTGTTTAGGTCGATCATGCAGGTTAACTGACCAGAAGCACGATCATTGCCTTGATGGGTTTGACTGTTAGTGGCATCAATCTTAACCGTTTCCGTGGTTCACAAGCCGCGTTACGCTGCTGGTGCCGCTTGCTATCACTGGATGGCAGTCGTTGACCCGCCTCAGAGGCCTTATAGGTAGGGGGGATTGAAAACTTGAAAAAGTGGGATCCGCGACAAGTCCTACAAACTATTCTAATCCGGACTCGGCTCCCGTGTGTGGAGTATGGCCTAAGCTTCACAAGCTTGGGAAAAGGCCCGTGCCTAGGCAGGGGGGACGTTATGGGTTTTAACGAGCCGCTTGAGGCTCACGCACCATACACTCTCAAAGACAGTCAAATTAATGCTAGCCCGATAGAGATAATGATAATGCCCGTATTAATCACCTGGTCCATAACGTAGACATCTTTAATACTACTTTGGGCACAGCTTTGGCTGCCTTCAAAAGTGCGATTAAAAATAAAATAAATTGTTAAAAATAGTTTAAGTAAAAATATTCATGCAATTGATATTGTCTTAGGGTTGTATATTTTATGATTTATTGTTATTATAAGTGGAACTGTATGCAGTAACTAGTATATCATCTGTGCTCCAGGTCCTTTTTCATTTAAAATTTATATGTAATCCTATTTAGGTGACTTTTAATTAGTTCTTGATAGCAAAGTAAGTATATGAATGTACTCGTGATTACAAACAACTTTCCTAAAGGAACTATATGTCAAATATGATAATAATTTTTGGTCCTTCATATTTAATAAGTTATTAAATCGGCAAAAATGTTTATAGGACCAAAAGTTTTTTTCATATTTGACATATACCTAGTTTCTTTGGGAAAGTTGTTTGTAATCAGTAATCAATCACGAGTACATTCATATCCTTGGCTATCAAGAACTAATTAAAAGTCAGTCCATATATGTATGTTTGTTTCCTAAATAAAGAAAAGAAAATAAAAAAATAACGAAATAAATAAATAAAAATTAAAGTCGAAGTGCAAAACAAAATAAATGTGAGATTTTTTTTAAATTTCTATGAAATTTAGGGAATAACATTTCATAGTTTATTTACGATACAGTCGACTATCCTATTGGCTAGCCCTTGGCATCATATCACCTGATGGTAAGTGCTGATAGATTCCCCAACGCAAGGGAACTGGCTGTCTTATCTTCAAGTCGGAACACATCATTGATGTTTGGCGCCAAGACTTAAGCAAGATGGTGGTAGCTAGCCAGGCGGTCTTAGAAAATGCCCTTCCACCAACCAAACCAAGTCTTACAAAGTTAGACTTCGCCTGGAATCGAACCCGCGACCTCCTAATGTGAAGCTAATGGACTTATTACGCCACGGAGGCGGTTACTGACATGTTCCATACCTACCTCTTTTATATTGTTTACAGTTTCAGTTCCATTTGAAAACTTCCTGCCATCTGTTGGAGCCAAGTGATCGTCGCACACCAGCGATACATCCTCGAAAAGATTGCGCCTGGGTGAATTAGAATTTTTTTAGTGTTTTCAAGACTGCTGCTGCTTATTTCGGCGGCGTTACCTAGATAATTTTTGAATAATTTTTAAAATCTTAGTATAAATATGAAGCGTCGGTGGCTCAACCGGTAACGACTCGGTCCATCTAACCAGAGGTACCGGGTTCAAATCTGGACGGCCAATGTACCAATGAGTTTTTCAATAACTTACGTACATACTCGTATACTTACCTATTGCTTTACCGGTGAAGGAAAACATCGTGAGGAAACCTGCACACACCTGCGAAGAAACTCGAAGGTTGTGTGTGAAGTCGACCAACCCGCACTGGGCCCGCGTGGTCGACTAAGGCCCGATCGCCCTAATTTAGGGTAGGCTCGAGCCCCTCGGTGGGGACGTATATGAACTGAGTAGTAGTAGTACCTAGATAATTTCGAACCTAGGACATACAAAATTGTCGTAGGTCCCGTTCACTGGCGCTTCTACTGATCAGACTGAATAACTTTTGTTCTATGACTTTGCTAAAATCGCAAAAAAAAACTTGATACAGATCAACCAGTTTTGTGCATTTTTGTATAGAGGGTCCATTTTTTTGAGAATTGACTATGGGTTTCTTGGATAAAGTTGTTCAGTATGATGAGTAGAATCCCCATTTAACGGTTGCTACACCATTTCAAACACCCTGTATAATTTACATAATCATGGATGTGAGTTGGATATAGGTATTGTCGAAGTAATGTGGTACTTACTCCCATTCTTCTAAAGTATCTCTTGTCTCGTTATTTTTATTCAGATGGTAATATTTCGTGAAATTGAACCGTGTCTGCATGGCCTTCGTTTCAAAACATACTGTTACTGCTGGATATGGTATCTAGAAGGTTTAAAAATTATGGTCAAAATGGTTTTCACAAAGATTTTCATTGAAAATCAATCTAAGTAAACGAATGCTAACCTGCCAAACAGGAGTGGGGTTTTCAGCAAAGCTGACGATCACAGGACTTTCGTTCCACTTGAGCCAAACTTTTCTGATCAAACCAGCACAGAGGATCACGCAGCAAGAGAACATAAAAAGCCAGAATACCCTGCGAGACACAATAATTTGGTTTACAATCAAAATAGGGAAATTAAAAAAATACCTTATAAATTAGCCATGGAAACTATTTGAAAAAAGGGCGAAGTTCCTTTTCAAAAAGTTCTGGTAAAGTAATGTTTGCGGCCAAGTTTACTCTTTTGAAGTAGGTGCCTACTACCTATCCTTACAAAAATTCCTCTTTCGTTGATTTCCTACTGTTTTCATATAAGAACTAGACTAAAACTTGGCCAGTTTCAGGAATCGTTTAGCAAGAGTACCTAGACTTATGTTCACTCGTTCAGCGGCCATATTGTATTAAAATTATTTTATTACGAGTGGCCACGTTTTAGGCTAGTAAATAAATGAAAACTGCAGAAAATTAACAAGAGTTCAAGAATGCGAACTTGGCCGGAAAATAGGTATCATTACTTTTATAGGCAGAATTTTGTAGAGGGAACTTGGCCCTTTAATAAATATTTTTATAAAACTCAAACTCACATATTTTATTACCGATTATTGGTTTACGAGAAGAGCGACGGTGGCGTAATGGCAAGGGCCGCTACCTCCTGCCTGGAAGGTCGTGGTTCGAATCCTGCCACGTACCAATGTGATTTCGAATTTCGATTTCATATGTACGTTTATCCGACGCTCTTACGGTGAAGGAAAACATCGCGAGGAAACCTGCACACGCCTGCGAAGAAACTCGCAGATTGTGTGTGAAATCGACCAATCCGCACTGGGCCCGCGTGGTCGACTGGCCCGATCGCCCTAATTCAGGGTAGGCTCGAGCCCCTCGGTGAGGACGAATATGAGCTGACATGATGATGGTTTACGAGTACCTACATTAGGTCTTAAATAAAGTGTACTATGTTCACAATAACCTGCATTAAAATAATCAAAAAACACACTTTTAGTAAACACGTTAAGTAGTTATCTTGGATGTCCGCCATGTTGGATTTAAGACCCGTGACTATTTTTTCGTATTCCTGACAGCAAACCCTTTCATTTGATACCCATATCATGGGGGTGCATTTCAAATAGCCTGTCCGCCATTTTGGACGTCCGCCATATTGGATTTAAGTCACGTGACTATTTTTTTCGTAATCCTGACAGCAAACTTTTTCATTTGATACCCATGGGGGTGGATTTCAAACAGCCAGTCCGCCATCTTGGGGAGGCCACCATATTGGATTTGTAATGACGTTTCTTAGCTAGTCATGTATTGTCATCAGAACTCAGAGCGTGTGCAAAATTTCATCCTAATCGAAGACCGGCAAGTGGGTCAAATTAAGATTCCAAGATTTTCTTACATAGTTACAAGTAAAGCTAATAAAAGCGTGTTTAAAACATGCAATATTCAATGTTATGTAATTATAAAGAAGCCTTATGTTTATCCTTTAACTTTTCTGCGATTAAACAGTTAAAAAATATATTTTTGGGTTTA
The DNA here is from genome assembly GCA_947284805.1 of Coleophora flavipennella. Classification (NCBI taxonomy): domain Eukaryota; kingdom Metazoa; phylum Arthropoda; class Insecta; order Lepidoptera; family Coleophoridae; genus Coleophora; species Coleophora flavipennella. Next base: position 1,208,815 of record OX369268.1, read on the forward strand.
ATTAAAGCTCCAGTGAGTATGTCAAGCTAAGACAAATGAAAATACAGAAATATTGGAACTTACTTTTCAACAATGGTGCGCTCTTTCTCGCCGATGTACTTGAGGCCGTGAAGATTGGAATTAGCCGTGTAGTCGATCAAGTACTCTTTGAAAAAGTTGTGTCTTCTTCTGAACCTTTCCTTTTTTGTTTCCTTGTTTCCACTGTTCTCCAGGTCTTGAGGTTTCCCCCCATTGTCAGATCTAAAGAAATTATTATACAGTATGTATCGGATAGTGGTACCGATATTTTATGGGCATGTACCCAATACACCACATTTCATCGACGAAAAACACCCCATTCGGGGTCACATCACATCTTTTCCCCTCTAAATGGCAACATTTTTATTTTCAATTTATTTTTTTGTAGCTGGTTATGAAAGATATGTTTTCTCTTGAATTAGCAGCAGCACGAACTTCAAAATGGTCTCATTTAAAAAGTGTAGTTAATTTTTCTGGTGATCCAATACACATAAAATTAACCAAAACATTTGAGGAATAAAACACAAATAAGTTTAAAGATAAAAGAATGTAAAAAAAATACAATTTTATTTTTCGTTTTTTAAACTTCTGCAAAAAGGATGTCGTTAACGTGTTGTTTTTTTCTTCTTAGTCGACGCCGCGGCGGAGGCGGTTAATACCTACCTATTAATTACATTTGGTACCTATTATCTAGTACCTATGGTTCAATAGTGGTTACAACTTGCAAAGTTTGATTTAAATTATTTAAAATCGTTACAGCTATTTTTGAAATTTTAAATTTCATGTTGTATGGCTCTAGCCTTAAGACGCTCAGAATCTTTCGACACATTATGTTGTCAATCGGACCATTGGAAAAGATGTTAGGGAAAAGGAAAACGTGACGGACGGACGTTTTTGAAAAACATGTTTATTGTTTATACTAGTGATATACAACACATTTTGGATCAAAATTGATCAAATTAGAAAAACGATAATTAATTTCAAGGGACTAAGTAGTGAAGCGTCGGTGGCTCAACCGGTAACGACTCGGTCCATCTAACCAGAGGTACCGGGTTCAAATCTGGATGGCCAATGTACCAATGAGTTTTTCAAAAAACTTACGTACGTACCGATTGCTTTAACGGTGAAGGAAAACATCGTGAGGAAACCTGCACACGCCTGCGAAGAAACTCGAAGGTTGTGTGTGACCGCACTGGGCCCGCGTGGTCGACTAAGGCCTAATCGCCCTGATTCAGGGTAGGCTCGAGCCCCTCGGTGGGGACGTATATGAGCTGTAATGATGAAGTAGTGAAGAAGTATTGTGATGGCAAAAAAATCGAACCTGAGATTTTGATGGGGATCGCTTTTCTTACACTAAAGGAGTCTAAAAACACAAAAGTAAAACATGTGTGAGTGTGTGTGTACGCACAACAGTCTGGTGCTGTGACAAAGCACTGGACGGATTTGGGTGAAATTCGAGTTAGGGCTATATTATTTTTATAAGTCCAGGCGATTTTTTTTTAATTTCCTCTATTTTGCTTTTTTAGGGTTGCCACCATAGTAAATAAATCACTTAGTATTTTTAACTCAAAAATGGCTTTTACGATTTTGATGAAACTCGTTATCATACTATAACTGTATATGGCCTACTGTGCTCGTTAGTCCGTTCTTCCTACCATACAAATCCTGTTTTTTTGTTACTTTTTCTCAAAAATGGTTCTAACGATTTTAATAAAAATTTGTGAATTATTTGGACTCAATAAGGCCTACTACACTGGTAATTTCATTATTCCAGGAAAAATATGAGTAAGGTACCCTCCCATACAAACCCAAATTATTTGTAAATTTTTCATCAAGTTTCATATACCTAGCTATATTCTTTGCTCCTAAGCAAGTGTAATGTTTATTGTTGATTTGTGTATGCCCGACTAGGAAGGCTTCGCGAGAAAGTATGTTTAGCGTGGCTGTACATTTTGTTTCTCGTTGCGCTCGGTCGCACAAAAGAAAACCAGCTGGTCAACTATTAAAAATTTAGTATCTACTGTATGTGAAGTGTTTTGCTATTGTAAATGTTTAAGTAGGTCTTTTGAGTTTCAGAAATAATTTGCCTCTTTTTTAGGGTTCCGAAGTCAACAAGGAACCCTATAGTTTCGCCGTGTCCGTCTGTCCGTCTGTCCGCGACTTAGCTCAGAGAATATTAATACTAGAAAGCTGTAATTTATACATATTAATCACGCCGACAAAGTTGTACAATAAATTCTTTTAATTTTTTTTATGGTACCCCCCCTAAGGGTACATTTTTTTGGTAACGTACCCTATCGTGTGAGGTATCGTTAAATAGGTCTTCCAAAACAACTGAGGGTTTGCTAAAACCATTTTTGATTCCGGGATCAGTTTGCGAATTACATACTCGCATTAAGCTTTAAACTGCTAATTTTTGTTCGAGTTAAGTGCTCGCATCCATTCTCGGCATCATCGTCGTTTACCATCAGGTGAGATGATGCCGGGAGCTTACCAATTGTGGATAAACAAACAAAGTTAACCTATATAGTGACCAAAATATTTTCATTGGATCGTTCTCACTAGATCCATATTATTGACCAGACCAGATTGATTAAATGTTAACAAGTGAGCTACATTTTGGAACAGAAAAGGTTATAGGTGGAAAATAAATTTATCTTTATCTTGAAAAATGCTAAATTATTTAAGGCCTTTCTTACCTCGAGTTCCGTCGCATGATGCAAAAGCTGGACTAGTGACTACATATGACGAATGTTGGTAATGTTATGGTGGCCAGTAGGGCGAGGAAAGACAAGTCATTTACCATTCGCTCTCCCAGAGGACTGACTTGCCAATAATTAAATTGAAATTAGTGACCGACCAAAGCTATTATTTGGTTTCGGTTTTGACCAAAAAATTACGTTTCGGCCATAAATCAGCCGCAGATTTGGTAGAGTCAAAAAACAGATGTTTGTGAATTGTCGCGTGTCATTCAACTTGCCTACTTCCTAAGTTTTGGTAGAGTCAAAAAGCAGATGTAGGTTCGTGAATTGTCGCGTGTCATTCGGCTTACTTTAAAGATCGGGGAGATTTTATTTTTTGTAATTTCATAAGTGTGATTTGTTCTTTTTTTATGAATCACTTGTAATTTTCAATTTTTGTCAAGACTTTGTGAAACAATAAATACAACAGGAAATGCAAAAATTCTTGTAATTATTTTATTTTTTAATTGAATTATTGTGTTTCATTTCTTTTAAAGTCAAAATTTTCTATTTTTCTACCCATGTGTGTAAAAAAAAACTATACAAGGTTGCAGTGTACAGCGGAAATTTTCACATCTAAGTACTTTTAAGATTTGGTATCGGTTTCGGCCGAAACTTCTTTTTGGTTTCGTATCCACTTTCGAACGGACACTAATTGACATGCGCTGCTACATAGGTGTTCATGCGTACTTCCACATCCACAGTGGAAATGGTTATCAAACATGAGAGCTGAGCTGTAACTTACCTTATAGTTACATATAGCATGCTTCACTTTTTGTTTGCCTTGCAAATGACGGCGGATAACTTATTCTAGACAAATAATGCGTAAAGTACAAAATCATTCATCCTGACAATGATGATGACGGTGATGCTGAAAATGGAAGCGGGTCCAACATAGCAATAGGGACCTGGCTATCTCATCTTCATGCTGGCGATGGCGGCAAGAATATGATAAAATGTTGGTAACTAGCCATGCGGGCTTAAAAATGCCCTATTTTTTTAAAAATTCACAATTGGTAAGTCCTTGACATCATCTCACCTGATGGTAAGTGACGATGATGCCGAAGATGGAAGCGGGCTTACCAAGATACCCCAACACAATGGAGAACTGGCTATCTTATCTTCAAGCCGGAACACATACCCGAACCAAACCGAGTCTTACAAAGTTAGATCCCGTCCGAAATCGAAACTACGACCTTCTGGTGTGAAGCGAGTGGACTAACCACTACGCCACGGAGGTCACCAAAACACGCAATAATCCCCATTTGTGGAGCTCTTAGAGCATTAAAATTTAAGTAAAGTCAGGTCGTTAGTACTAAAATATATACTTTGGTCAGGTGATGGTACCATAGAGTACTAAGTCAGGCACTAGGTATGATAAAATGTTACAGGTATGATAATATGTACATACACAATCGTGGATACATATTTCTGATGCTTTTTTTCTCTGACTGTACTAGTCAACTGGTTATAAAAAGGTCGCGATATCGATTCCTGGCCGGGTTCAACGTTACATAGCCTGGTTTGTTAGGTAGCAGGGTACTCCTAAGGCCTGCTGGCTAAACCATCTTATTTAAATCTTACCACCAAATTTAAATATTTCGGCGTTGCAGATGATTGAAATATCCAGTTCCCCGATGCGCTGTGGATTCTTGGTAATCATATCAGCCAAAGAGCGTCCACTGCTGTCAACAGCCCCAAGGATTTCCACGACGACCGGTCCTGCGCTGCCTACGCTACGTTTTCCGGTGTACTTCACTGCTCCTTATTTCTAATTTTTCAAAATACATAGCGGCCCGTCCCGGCTTCGCACGTGTGGACATTTATTTTTTAAACATTTTGAGATAAAAGTAGAGTAAATATGAAGAATTTTTGGAGTTTATTTGTTACAAACATTTAAAAATACATACAAATCTTTCCTCTTTATAAATAATAATATTATAGATAAATGAATTTGAAAAGTAAATTCGATCGATTTTAGCGTGGTCACTCGAAAAGCCAACTGATAGAAGTTACACGTTATAAACTATAAGTAATAAAAGTTAATTAGAATAATTAAGTAAGAAATATATATTATTTACTTATTTGCAATTTCCGTAAGTATAGTTACATTACCTACATGTATAAAAAATAAAAAGCGAAATTAAATCTCAGTGACCTGATTGATAACCTTGTTATCATCTTATTTGTGTCGAGAAGGGTCAAGTAAGTAATTAAATGTTGACGAGAAACGGAGGAGGATAAAGGGAAAAAGTGGCTAAGTTAGTGTCTTACTACGCTCAGTCACTTTTTACTTTCGAGCGACGAAGTAGCACAGTATTACCTACGACTATGAAGTAGTGAAGAAGGTATTGTGATGGCAAAAAAAAGACGTGTTGCACTCGGGGACTGCCGCGGTAAAGCTATTGCATAGCATTTTTTATCAACTTATGCAATTATATATATATATTTTTTATTATGCAGTATTTACCAGTACCATAGTCCTTGGGGCGCGGGATGTTTATGTAATAAATTAACACGAAGAAAGTTCATCATCATCATCAATTGCCATTGCCATCGCCATCGTCATCATCATCATCGTGATGGATAGATAGATGGCACTGTAAGTTTTTTAGAACTCAATATATATATTTTTTTGGGGTGTCAAGTTTTATTTTCATTACAAAAATTCTTGATTCGGTCCCCTCAAAGCCCGCGATAAAAGCTATACAATAGCTTAAAAATGATGTTTAGCTTTTGATGGAGATTGATTGACTTGGGCCGGTTTTTCAATGCTCAGATAAACAGACAGATAGCGTTTATTCGAGAGATAGCAAGATTTTGAATTTTTCAATAGTCTGATACATCTATCTGATGCTTTGACCGTCATATAAGTGCATTATTCGATAGATAGTTTGACGTTCAGTATAAACGTAGTGATGATGATGATGATGATCTATCCGACCGATTTCGGCCCTACACTAATAGTCTTAAAAATAAAAATATGTGGGTCTGTGTGTGTGTGTGTGTCTGTGGCCTGTGCGTCCGTTCGGTGTTCTCGTTCCTAAACTACTAGACTGATTTGGGTTAGGGCAATATTAAGTAGTATGTTCTCTTTGGTTAAGTAATTTGGTTAGGACTTTGAGGTTGTTTGTTTCTTCAATGCATACTTCTTGTCTTTACCTATTAGTCATCGAATTTGTCAGTATAATTTCAATATTCATATTTTCATTACTTTTTGATTCTCACGAGTAACTGAACCTCAGCAGTAGCAAAATTTGCCCAACGCTCGCTTTTTCGAGATTCCATTGCAATGAAACTAATAATTTAGGTAACGTCAAAGACGATGTACTTATTTAATACGAGTCAACTTATATTAAGGTTCAGTATTCCTTAAAAGTCGAAACGAAATAATAAGGTAACACATAACGAAAAAATCCCAGTTGAATCACAGTGTCTAAAGAAGGAAAACAACAAAAAAATATAGACATTGACAGGAATCGAATACAACATTCTATCCTGCTCTAACGCATGAGTATGCAATTTATCTGTTTCACCTCTCTGAAGTTTGAGTTGCCAGAATTGAAATATCCGGTCAGATAGTTATTAATTGAATAAATGACAATTGAAAAATACCCAACCAATTATCTGACAGATAAACAGCTAGATAACTTTATTCGTCTGGTAGTTATTCGTTAAAAAATAAAAATATGTGTGGGTGTATGTGGGTCTGTGTGTGTGTGTGTGTGTGTGTGTGTCTGTGGCCTGTGCGTCCGTTCGGTGTTCTCGTTCCTAAACTACTAGACTGATTTGGGTTAAGGCTATATTAATTTTGTATTACCAGCCATTTTTTTAAAAAAAATCTCCATCGGTTGCCAGTTGCCACAATAGTAAAAATCTCTTTATATTTTTTTTCTTAAAAATGGCTCTAACGATTTGGCTGAAGCTCTGTACGTTTATATAACTTTAAATAGCCTCCTTATTCCGGAAGAAATAGGAATTAGATGCCTCCCATACAAATCCGGCTTGCTGTTAATAAAAAAATGTTCTAACGATACAAATAAAACTTTGTGAATAACAAGGACTTAATAAGGCCTACTGTACTGGGTAATTCATTATTGTTTAAAAAATCTGAATAAGCTACCTCCCATACAAACTAATACAAATCTTTTTATTGCTACTAGGTAAACGTAATGTTAACCGTTGTTTTGTGTATTCCCGATTACGCCAGACAGTGAAGGCTTCGAGAGAAAGTATGCACAGCATGGTTATACAATTTATTTGATAAACAAATAGGCTTATATCATTATCATATATCTGCAGGATACCCAACTCCTCGGCAACTTACAGCAGAGGTATTGTGTTTGGGATACGTAAAGTTTAAAAAGCATGAAATTAAACTTTTAAAATTTAAAATTCCCCAAAAAAATCTCTAAGAAGTAGAAAATTTTAAGCTTTGGATCTTTGAGTTTAATATAAGTAGATATATTTTCATCTAGGAGTCGTCGCGTAGGGAGACCGCTAAGTTGTGAAATTATTAGTAATTAGTTGTAGTAATGTAAAATAGTTGTATTCTGTTTTTATTTTATTAACTTAGCGGTCCCCCCACGCGACGACTATTTAGGGATCTTCAAGTCGAGAGTAAATAGGTACTATTTGAGCTTGCGTGTTACATCCTCGGCTGCATCGGCACTTACCATCAGGTGAGGTGCAGCCAAACGCACTCAAATTTTTAATAAAAAAAACTACTCTTAGATAACTACTTATATTAAACTCAAATAGGGGCAAAACGTTCAGTATAAAGGGGAAAGTTGTTCAGTATGTATGTAGACCGACGTACCCCGATACATTTTTGTTTTAGAATTCCCTATTCAATCTAGGAACCTTTGTAGATTCGCCATGTCGTCGGTCTGTTTGTTTATCTGGTTAAAAAGGCTGTCCTTATTTAGGAGAAATCAATCATCAAACCAGCCGAACGACGTCCACTGCTGGAAAAGGCCTCCCCCAAAGGTTTCGACGAGGACCGGTTCTGCACTGCCCGCATCCAGCGGCTTCCTGCGACCTTCACCAGGTCGACGATCCACCGTGTGGGAGGTCTCCCTACGCTATCAACTTAAAATTTCAGTTGTTTTTGTAGTAAAAAGTTCATAGATTTTCCATACAAAATGTTCCATAGTTAGCTACTGCAAGAGTAACTTAGTTTTTTTATACAAGAGCGTCGGCGGCGTAACGGCTAGGGCCGCCGCCTCCTGTCCAGGAGGTCGTGGTTCGAATCCTGCCACATACCAATGTGATTTCGAACTTAGATTTCATATGTACGTTTATCCGACGCTCTTACGGTAAAGGAAAACATCGTGAAGAAACCTGCACACGCCTGCGGAGAAACTCGCGTAGTCGACTAAGGCCCGATCACCCTAATTCAGGGTAGGCTCGAGCCCCTCGGTGGGGACGTATATGAGCTCCAGGAGATGCTGCAGACTCAGGTCATAGTTACCATGTTCTATCTAACAATTGAGACTATTCCAATGAGCCCAATACGATGCCTCTGTTGTAAATTGGTAAAGAGTTGCCTATTCTGCAGATTCCAGGAGATGCTGCAGCATCAGGTCAAGATTACCATGATTTTGCAATATTATATTACAGTTACAGGGCATCAAATTTCGAATCGATCAGACTGATATAAGTTCCCACATCCCTCCATCACCTAGATAAGAGCTGATGATCTTCAAACAACTGAACAGATTCCCTTTGATCACGTCAGCTTTAAAAAAAAAACGCATCAAATCCGGTCAATTCGTTTAAGAACTACGATGCCACAGGACAATATAGATAAGTTAATAAGTGGCCACCGACAGACAGACGCACAGATACACAGATACACACGTTCAACTTATAACAACACCCCTCTTTTGGCGTGGGGGGGTTGAACATTTTAGAAATCAACCAAATTTGTTTAAAATAAAACTCGGCTGCTTGAAATTTCCATCTTTTAATGCTGTCGGATTAAAATGTATCCTACGTATGTTTTGGGATCAAGACGAATCTAAGGACACTTCGCAGTTCAAAATCTATCAAGCCGTTTAGGCTACAGGTTCAGTCAAAGAAACAGACAAACATACACACACACACCCGAAAACATTACTCTCCTTTTTAGGCAGTCGGGTCTAAACCGGCCAAGTGAATGCCGACGCATAGCATAGAGTTCCGCAGTCATTAGTTCATAACTTGAAAACTGTTTATCACGTGAGAGGTAGACACCCGAAATAATTTACATATAAAGTCCCTACACAAGCCCACTTTTATGGGTGATGAGGGGGGACCTTGTTTACGACTTTGGTGGCCTATATCTTGAAAACGCACCCTAACAACTGTCCTTCATTTTGAACACGAAAAAATGATTTAATCCCCCCTTATGCATGGGAGGTAAGTACCCTGAAATATTCTAACTATTTTTGTGCACAGTGTAATTGGCATAAGTCTTTCTAAAATACTAAGTACTTATAATGAAACTGAGAATTCATTGTGTAACGGAAAAGCCCGTGAGGCATATGAAATTCCGTTTGATTATAAACTCTTATGTTTTGGTCACTGAAATAAATATATATATCACAGGGATATATTGGACATGTCCTCTAGCAAATACCATTGCCTGACACTGTAACCGGAACCTTGACATTACTAAGGTTTTTTTATAAGTATTTAAAAGTATGTGTAAACACCTACCTATTTAAAATAAACATTTTGGAATTAAAAAAAATAGATGTCATGCAATTCGGTTTAAAAATGTAAAAATTATGACGTTGTGTCGCAAGTGTCTGACAGACTGACCAACAAAAGGATCTAAACAATAAAGTTTCCTTGTAGGGATTATGGAAGCTTAAAAGTAAAAACACTTATTATTAGCATGGCTAGAAATCGATAGAAACAACACACCGAACTAAAACGCCACACACGTTAAAAAACCGACTTCCATAGCAACAACTCCGAACAATTTTGAATTATTGTTTTTGGTTTTTATTAATTTTCTAATAAAGTACTACACCGATTTTGATAAAATTTATATAGGACCACACGGAAAGCACTAGCTTTCAAATAAAAAAGAATCATCAAAATCGGTTCACGCAGTCAAAAGTTCTGAGGTAACACACATAAAAAAAACATCGAACTGAACCGAAACAGTCGAATTGAGAACCTCCTTCTTTTTGGAAGACAGTTGAAAAAGATCGATGATCCTTCGTAAGAAAGAAAGAAATAATTGTAAAACTTCCCAGAAACCAGAAAATGAAATACTTTCAGTGATCTAAAGTAGGTCGCAAGCATCACATAGAACTCTATTTCCGACTCGAGTCTTCCGCCTCACACACGTGTCTCTCAAATTGGAGACGATGAAGTAGTTCTTCTATTTGGATCAACAAAAATTAATTGGTTATTGCGTAAGCGTCTAATCGGCTTAATAGTTTTGCGTTTATGAAATCTTCACCGATTATGAGTTTCAAACAATTAATTACCAAACAACTTTTACTAAGTAAAGATTCTAGGTAGATATGTGACTTACAAATATCTTCGTCGCCATTCGCTGTAAATTGCGAGGAGATTGAAGCCGACTACCAACTAGAAGTATCCACCTAAATGAAGTGATGATGATGATGAAATGTTCACAATTTATCAAACATGTATTTGTACAAAAGTTTGCCGAAGTCTCAATTCTCTAATTAGATAAAACACGCTCAAAAATTATGTTGATAACGAATTACTTCTAGTAACTTGGAGCCAAATTTTAACGATATGAGACATGCCTGTAAAAACTTTATTTTTCACTAGTTTTTTCCCGCGGCTTCACCCGCGTGGACATCGTTTTTGTGACTGACGTAGAGGGTGCGCGGTGCGCGAGCCGCAAGCGGCTCGTGAGCGTGGACATGAATTTTCTCCACATCCCTCGGGAACTATGTGTCAGGATATGCTTATTAGTAAATCATGTTATTTCCCACCCCTACACAACCATCTCGGTGCAAAAAATCACACGATCCATTGTTCCGTTGCGATGTTAATTAACCAAAAAAGAGTATATTTTCAGTTCCCTCAGGAATTGAATAGGGCTATGCTATTTTCAAGGAATAAAAAGTAGTCTATGTCCTTCATTGTGACACAGGCTATCTGCATGCTAAATTTAATTAAGATTGGTCAAGGTGTTGAAGCGTGAAAAGGTCACAAACAAACACATTTTCACATTTATAATATTGGTAAGGATGTGCCTAGGTTCATTTTTCAACAAACCATAAAAGTACCCCACTGCTCTCTCTGCCACGTATAGTAAAAGCATCCGACATGACCTACAGACTGCCATCTAGTGATAGCAAGCGGAAACACGGAAACGGTCGAGAATAACGCCACTAAACCCATCCAGGTACTGAGCGCGCTTCTGGCCAGTTAATCTGCGTGATCGACCCAACCAAGCAAGTCCAACTGAGCTACGATAGCTTCTTTATGTAGGTTGGCACTCCTATAAATCTATTTCCCCATCCCTGATCTAGGTCCTTACGTCCTTCACCTATGAAATTGCCGTAAGGTAAGAAAAAAAACCGGTAAAGTGCGAGTCAGAACCGCGCACAAAGGGTTCATGGGCACAAGGGTTACCATCATACTAGAAGGCGCTAGTTTCTTCACGTTTAAAAAAAAACACGTGTTTTGTATGGCGACTTTCACTTTTTCGAATTTTTAATAGGGTCCCGTTTTTACCCTTTGGGTACGGAACCCTAAAGAGATGAAAATTATTATAAAACAATAGTTATTAAAACAAAATTAATTCTTAAAACATCATTAGACTATTAGAAATTAAATTAAATTAATGAACGTAGATGTACTGTAGGACACCCATTTTTTAGATATTTCATGAGCACCGGTGGCTTTAAACCTATGAAGACGGGATTTTTTCACCTCGTAAATCGCCATTTTTAAACAAAAAAATACATATTTTTATTTGTAAAACTTTAGAATTATCGCAGCAGATCATTCGTTATTTATTACTTATTATATAAACATCCCGCATAAGGTTTCGTCACTTTAAGGAAAATTTAAGAAAATTATGGCGTCAAAAACATTTTCCAAATCTAACAACTACGAACACGCTTTTGTTACATTAAATGTTACGTATAACCTCGGAGGAAGTTATTAAAACGTCCTTGCGTATAACATGGTGTAACTCCAGGGCTTGGACTAAGAAAAACACCACACTGGTCACTAATAAAAATATTCATATTATGTCAATAATATTTATCTTTTATGCTATAGTTAATAATTAAAAACAAGAAAAAAAGCCATCAAGCCATTTAGGCTACAGAGCGTGCCAAATAAATAAAAAAGACGTGTGGCACTCGGGGACTGCCGCGGTAAAGCTATTGCATAGCATTTTTTATCAACTTATGCAATTATAATTATTTATTTATTTTTATTTATGCAGTATTTACCAGTACCATATAGTCCTTGGGGCGCGGGATAAATTAACACTAAGAAAGTTAATCATCATCATCATCGTCATCGTCATCGTCGTCGTTGAAAGAAGTAAACATACATACAAACAGATATTCGCAAAACTTCTAGCGCAGTCGGGTAAAAATAGAGCTATAATAATATTTCACTGGTAGAGGTGCGTAAAGGAGATATTGGTGTCGATTCGGTGTAACACGATTTAACTTATTTGACAGGACTAAACTAAATTTAAGCATTCTATCCTTGTCTTTTCGGTACATAAAGTAAAAGACAGAATGTGTAAATTTAGTTTAATCCTGTCAATTAAGTTAAGTCGTGTAACACCGAATCGACACCAGTAGGTACCTACCTTAATAAAGCGCGTAAAAAAAACACGATTTGCAGTAAAAAGACGATGTTTTTTTATATATTTTTTTATTTACAATTGGTAAACCCTTGACAACATCTCACCTGGTGGTAAGTGACGATATTGTCGGCTTACCAAGATTCCCCAACGCAATGGGGAACTGGCTATCTTATCTTCATGCCGGAATACACCAATGATATCAACATTGATATTTGGCGGCAAGACTTAGATAAGATGGTGGTAGCTAGCCAGGCGGGTTTAGAAAATGCCCTACCACCAACCAAATCGAGTCTTACAATTGATCCCGCCGGGAATCGAACCCGCGACCTCTTATTTAAAGCCAGTGAACTTTGCCTCTGAGCTACGGAGTGTTGTTTATAATGTTGTTGTTGTCATCAGTAGAGCCTATTAATGTAATGGGTCCAGATTTGGTTGATGGTCAGAATCTGTCCAAATGTATTTCTTTCCCTATGCCATGCCATGCCACCCGGCTCGAGGCTCGGCGTCCCTGCTTCCCGCGCCCGCTGATCCGCCCGGTGACGCCGAGGGCACCCGAGAGCCTGGCCGAGTGCGCGCGGAGTATTTGCGTCGATCTCCGCGTCCCCCGCGACGCGGCTTGATTGCGAGGCACTGACTGCGGGCACACGCCGCACCGGCACCGCCAGTAGTAAGATCGTACCGCCGGCAGACTCTCGCGTGCTCGAGCCGGCCCGCTCACCCACACCGACCTTACAATTCTTTTGCCGCGCAAATCTCGATATGGAGGCTACGGAGGAACTAAGCTGCATCCTCTCCAGGAGGCAGGAGATCAACGACAAACTGGAGGAAGGCGTCGAAGTCAAGCCGAAATATAAATTCGTTAATGTTTACACGGAGTTTCACGAGTTCTCGAGGAAAGAAATAAAACAATACGAGGAGACCTTCAACAAGTAAGTTTTTATCATATTCATACTTATTTGTAGGTAGAAATTCATTGAAAGGGATTTTAAATTGTTTCATGACGTTTAAGTTGGAATCTGTGTGCAATCTGTTTGCATTTAGCATATAAATCATGTTTGCAAGTTCAAATGGATCATGGACCTACGCACATGGATATTGAACTACACTACTTTCAAAGAATACCCACTAGCTACTACCTATAACTACTTAAAAGCAAAAAGGTCGTTGTAAATCTAAAAATGTGTGCTTGAAAGCTTTACGTTCGTCCCTGTTTGTACAAAGGGTTAGTTTGTTTTCTTAGATTAGATAGACGGGCATAGTTGTGGGTGTGTCATAATAGGAACGCTTATGTTTACCAAACTTTGAAGGTAGTACTTTAGTTGTGTCATCATAGTTAGTTGTCAAAATGTGAAAAGGTTGCATCAAACAACGGCTGTTTAATGCTGGAAAGGGTAACTTTACGACCCACACGCATCAATTAAAGCCAGTTGGGAATAGAACCCACTCATCATAATTACAAAAGCCGAAGTGGTTTTGGGAATTCTCATTAACATCAACCTACATTTTGCCCTTTAACAATGTAGTTAGGTAGTTTTGGATAAATATGGTTCCGTTTTTTTTTTGTACGGAACCTAAAAACTGGCTAAGTGCGAGTCGAACTTGCTCACCGAGGGTTCCGTAGCACTACACCACTACTCCATACAGTATAATACTCGTAATGATACCTATTCATTGCAAACAAGAAGTCGACGCTAGCGACAGTAAGATGCTTTTTTTATTCAGTTTGGACTCCTTGGCGCGAGTATATAAAAATATACCTACTTGGCAGGTTTTTATTATTTATTGTTTTACTTCAGGATAAGTATTATAATCACATCAAGTTTCACGCTTGTAAGTATCGTTTTTCAAAGAGAGCAAAATAAAAACTTTAATTTTTCTTTCTTCTTAATTTTTATTGTCAGCCAACTATACTCGCCCTTATCACTGTTCCAATGATACAGCCTTATAAAGGTTGGACAGACAGGCAGACTAACAGACGGACACACGGACAGTATAGGCTTAGTAAAATCTATTTGCTTGGTAATGACCAAAAATGTAAAAAACTAAGTGTTTTCTTAAATAACTTTAGGAATTATTTTAAAAATAAAAACCTAAAACAAGCATAACATTTTAGCCTCTATTTTTTGGCTAGTCGGGTAAAAATGTAGGAATCCTATCACTCTCGGGAATCGGGATTAAGACGAATCTAACGACACCTCGCACTCCAAAATGTATCAAGCCGTTTAGGCTACAGAGCGTGCCAAAGAAATATACATACATACATACATTCGAAAAACATAACCCTCCTTCTGGCGCAATCGGATAAAAATAAAATAGTTTCAGTTGGTATTTTAGTCTTAAATGAACTCACATAAAGATTAAATAAATAAAATGTTTCTAGAAACATGCTCGATGTCCAAATGTAAGTAGTTAAGATAAAAAGTGTCATAATAAAAAGCGTGTTTTTAGCGTAATGTTGTGTTTACATGTTTGCCCATTTCCTAACAAAAAGATTTCAATACGGACCCGTTACCTGGTACGGCGTACGGAACCCTGAAAACGGATGATTTGCTTTCAGATGGAAAAAGAAAACCTTGTATTTAACGAACTTGTAACACATAGTCAAAATGTATGATATTTTATTTTCAACCTTCAAAAAGGAGGAGGTTCTCAATTCGACTGTATGTTTTTTTGTTGCATATTTGTTACGCGATATCTCGGCCGATTGTGAACCTATTTTCAAAATTCCTTTTTTATTCGAAAGAGTATACTCTCGAGGGAGGTCCCATTGTCACCAAGTCAGGATCTGATGATGGGTTCCCAGGGAAATCGAGGGCAATCCTCAAATTTTATAGGCACGTTTTACGTGTTTCTTGTATTTTCTAAAATAATGAAAGTATTTTCGTATGGTAGTCATCATCTCATGTTGATGAGCTGATGAAGGAAGGTACAACTCCCTACTTTCATTCTTACCCACCTTTGATTTCGTTATTGTTGGTTAATGTCGTGTATTTAAGTATAAGTATTATTATTATTTCATTTTGAGTTAATTTCATTTTGAAGTCGGTTTTTAGTTTTTTAAACTTTTATTTTTTGAACAAATAGTCAAATAAACTATAACGCTAATGAATGAGCCAATTTTGATATAATTAAGTAAGTACTATCTTATAAAACAGCACTCATCATCATTAACAAGACGATAATCGGAGAAATGAGAGGCGTCTGCGTCGTGGGAGACGCCTCCCCCCTCCTCCCTACCCCGCCGTATGGGAACCTGGCAATTTAAGAGAAGAATAATTCACATTATTACAACTTTCATTAGGTGCGAGTACCTATAGGTATAGAAGCTTCATTCGTCATCTAATGCATTTCACACGATCAGTGTGCTGATGGCAGTGGCAATGTGATTGTACTTTCGATATCACTTGGTTTGTTTATTTATCTTAATTTATCTTTGAATAGAAAACTAAAAAGTACGTATTCAGGATTATTAAACCTTTTTATGTGTAAGGAAACCACCGGCCTATAATTTTCCAAAAAAATAATGTATGGGGTCCAAAAAGAAAGTCAAAATATGTGGGTATTCTGTTTTTTTTTTCTTTATTCTATTCACAATTGGTAAGCCCCTGGCATCATCTCACCTGATGGTAAGTGACGATGATGCCGGAGATGGAAGCAGGCTTACAAAGATTCTCCAACGCAATGGAGAACTGGCTATCTTATCTTCAAGCCGTAACACATCAATGTTGATAACACTGATGTTTGGCGGCAAGACTTAGATAAGATGGTGGTAGCTAGCCAGGCGGGCTTAGAAAATGCCCTTTCACCAACTAAACCGAGTCTTACAAGTTGACCCCACCGGGAATCGAACCCGTGACCTTCTTGTGTGAAGAGAATGGTCTAACCTAATAATAATAATATAATTTCTGTTAATATTTAAAAATAATATGTAAATCCATAGAATTCCGGGTTTTGCTAGAATGCTTAGCACTTCTTCGCGAAGACATTGTTTATAATGTTGACATCGAGTCAATAGTCAATATAAAAAGAATAAAAATAAACTGTCTTTCATTACATTAACAACAATGACTACAAATTGTTTGTCAATAGAATAGATCTAATAACAATTCCCTAGTCACACACAAATAATAAACATTATATAAATACATCACAGCTAATAGGAATTTCATTTTTCTTTTACACGATAACAAGATTGGGAAGTATGGCAAGTTAATAACCATAGCTGTGTATCAGAAAAGCGGAAATAATTCATATACATATCGGTGACAACACATAAACCTCTTTTACGTAAATTAGTCACCTCTAGCTTACGGTAAGAGTTCAAACGATTACGAATCGCCCATGAATCAATTTGTTTACAATGTCTGTCCTAGAAATAATCTCTGGGCATGGTGCGTTTTCACTTTCTACGTGTTTGAATTAAAGAGAAAAAGCAGAAACAGTTTGGATACCTAAATTGATAAATTAAATCATACATTGAACAATACAGTTTGGGGTCCTAAAAAGGATGCTGTCAACCAATCCATATAGGAGTAAAACACAAACGACACATACACATAATTTGCGGGGTCCCTTTGGAAATAAATGTGCTTATACAAAAGTGACACTATCACTTTGTCGTATAGTGGATTTACCATCAATTTTCTAAGGAGGAAAAGTAACCAGAACAGTAACAATGTACTCTAGAATACTATTCTGTGGAGATAGAAAGAGTCTTTAAAATACAGACAAAGTGCATTCGAGTAATGATGAAGCTTGGTTTCTAGACAGCTACAAGCCGTTGTTTAAAAAATACGAAATACTGCCATTGCCCTGCGTGTAGGGTACGTCAAAGGTGTCTGTATTTTTGTTCAAAAGCATTTGCACTTTTTCAAAAGACGTGGTGAAGTAATAGAGTGACAGGCAACGGGCTAAATATATGAACTTATTATATCTACCTTTTTGTCGCAAATATACATTTTACCGTAGAAATAATTTTAATATGTGTATTTTTATTTATAATAATCTACCCGACGAAATTAAATCACTTGTCATCAAATATTTTAGGAATGAATTGACCAAATGGCTTTTAGGAAATTGTTTTTATACTGTAAATTATTTTATTAATTTTACGAAAAAATAAGACAGTTATAATGATAGTTGATTGTAATTTTAATTATTGTAAACTGTATTATATTTTTTTGTGTTTGCACACCAGCACCTGTGTGCAATAAAGCCTTTTGAGATTGAGTTTAGAGGCTCGTGACTCGTGACTCGTGCCAAAATCAATGCAGTGTTGAGTGTAGCTGCGAATGACTCATACACATACACACTCGTACGTAACATCATACAAACACAAGTATTATACGTTTATACATGCACCGAACTGCATTTAGCATTAAAGTGGGTACTAGAAACTTAGGGTGTTGTGCTGTGCGAGTGTGAACTAGCCAGCTAAGTAGGATTTATTAAATTTAAATATTAAAATATATGTAGACAGTAAACAGTTACAACTGTATAATGCTAGGACATCCCGGTTCATAATGATGACAAAAAGTACGTGGCAATCCTGACGTGTCATGATTTAGGCATAATTTGCTGTCATACATATATTTTCCTTCAATGGACAAGGAAGTCCGATGGTGATGATGAGTCATTCGGACAGTGAGTGTTCGCGTGGTGAATAACATCCGATTGATATGTTTATATTTATGTTTCATTAATCAGTGTGTGGTTAACACTTCGGCGTAGAGTAAGATAACTTCCCAGAAAAATATATGACGACCTTAGGGCAGGTGTAACCGAACACAGGTCTGCAAAATTAATTCTTTCGAAAGTTTTTTTCAAAAACTGTTATTATTTCTTATACATAAATGTTCTAAAAGTAATAATAAAACAGTAGTCATATGATATAATATACCTCGTCAAATTTACAAGATTCAGGTGTTTTAGCTTTTTGAAGAAAAGGTATGGAGCAAACATTTGATAAAATGAATGAAAATCATTTAAGAATTTTTTACGAAGTTTTATTATGTGTGTAGCTATCAAATGAAACATTTTTACCCGACTACCCAAGAAGGAGGGTAATGGTTTTGGGGTGTATGTATGTAAGTTTGTATGTAGGTATGTCTGTTTCTTTGGCTGAGCTAAAAGGTTTGATGAATTGTAGAGTGCGCGGTGTCGTTAGAATATAGTTAATCCCTTGAGAGATGGCAGTGACATGATATAGGATACATTTTTACCCGACTGCGAAAAAATTGGGTTTTTAATTAAATTGGTTAATTTATTCAAGGGAGACTAAATTTATTAATAATCTTTAAGAATCTTCAAAGCTTCGTTATATTTTGTTTAATATTTACATTGAATAATCGCGTAGATATGACTAAGTACCTATATACTCACTAAATCTTTTTTCCAGTATTTCATGTCTACTATTTCAGAAAGAATATTTACTACAGGTATACAAGGTGTAACAAAATTGGTGTAGGTCCCGTTAACTGAGGGTTCTGCTCATCACACTGAACAACTTATGTTCTGCGACTTTGCTGAAAACGCAAAAAAGTTTTTACTCTTCATACGACCATTTTTGTGCATTTTAGTATGGAGGGACCAATATTTTTTTTGAGAATTGACTATGGGTTCCTTGGGGAAAGTTGTTCAGTATGATGAGTAGCAGCCCCAGTTAACGGGTCCTACACCAATTTTTACATCCTGTTTAATGCAAATTTATCGATTTGTTGAAAAAAAAGTCATAAAAATGGCAATCAAAATACTATAAAATATTCTTTCTGAAAAATCAGACATGAAACGTTGTAAAAAGCGCTATTCATACATATCTTACGCGATTAAAAAAATGCAAGACAGAATTATAGAAAAATAAAAAAAAACAGCTGTCACCATGTCGTTGTGTACAAAATGTAAAGGAACATTTCAATTTCTAAGCTATGTTAGGTGACATTATCAAGTCAGGTCTGAACTGCTGGAGGAGGTGCAGTAACCAGTTAGTTTTTAATCATTAAAACTGTGGATTCGTGAGCCCCATGATTGATGCATGATGTATTTTTTTAAAGATCGATAAAAGTTCTTCAGTACCTATGTACCTAGCCATTTTCAGTCTTAAATTCTACGACTAGAACAAAATAATCTAAAACAAATATGAACTTTTTAATCACCTCCATGGCGTAGTGGTTAGCCCATTCGCTTTACACCAGGTCGCGAGTTCGATTACCGGCGGGGTGTAACTTTATAAGACTCGTTTTGTTTGGTGGGAGGGTGGTTTCTAAGCCCGTCTGGCCACCAAACATCAATGTTAGCAATATCCGGAACACATCATTGTAAATGAAATGTAGCATTGATGTGTTCCGGATTAAAGATAAGATAGCTAAGCCAGTTCTCCATTGCGTTGTGGAATCTTGTTAGGCCTCACGGCGTAAGCCCGCTTCCATCACCATTATCATTTAATTAATGTCGGGTAAAAATCGGGATCAAGACGAATCTAACGACAACTCGCACTCCAAAATCTATCGAGTAGTTAAGTCTACAGACTCAACCAAACAGACATACATACTAACATTCATACACAAGAAAAACATTAGCCTTCTTTTTGTGCAGTCGGGTAGAAAACTCTCTAAGGTACATAATTAATTCACAATACAACCTTGAGCAATTTCATGTTTAGCGACAATTATCATTCCCAAGAAATGTATAATAGATTTTTGCAAAGGCACACCTACCCCAATGCACCCATCGGCCCATCACGAAGTCGAGCAACCGATAAACAGCACGTTCGAACGAAGGTCGAAGCTAATGAAATTAGTTGGAAGTCTATTGGGAAATATAGTAAGTAATGTATTATGGATGAGTATCGTGCGAGTCGTACTGTCGGTCGCAACGCACGCGCTAGTTTGCCATTGCTGTAGGTAGGTGTTACTGCTATTTTATTACGCGGCGCGGGTCTTACATAAAGAAAACCGCCTCATTAGCTCAGAGGCAAAGTTCACTGGCTTTACACAGGAAGTCACGGGTTCGATTCCCGGCGGGGTCAATTGTAAGACTCGATTTGGTTGGTGGTAGGGCATTTTCTAAGCCCGCCTGGCTAGCTACCACCATCTTATCTAAGTCTTGCCGCCAAATATCAATGTTGATATCATTGGTGTGTTCCGGCATGAAGATAAAATAGCCAGTTCCCCATTGCGTTGAGGAATCTTGGTAAGCCCGCTTCCATCTTCGGCAACTCGTCAGCTCGTCACTTACCACCAGGTGAGATGTTGTCAAGGGTTTACCAATTGTGAATAAAAATACTTTAAAAAATCGTCATCATATCAGCTGGAAGACGTCCAGTGCTGGACAAAGGCCTCCCCCAATGATTTCCACAATTACCGGTCCTGCACCGGACCTTTACCAGGCCGTCGGTCTACGTATTCCGGTATGCGGTCGCCACTTCATATATTTACTGCCCCAACTGCCATCTGTTCTACAAGCTACAAGAACTTAAGTTTAGCGATACTGTGAGCTATGCCAGTCACAAAAAAAAATGAGCCCTCCATACTGAAATGCACAAAATTGGTCGATCAGCTGATCGTTTTGTATGAAAAGCAAAAATTTTTTTTTGCGATTTCAGCAAAGTTGTTTAGTATGATGAGTAGAAGCACAGATGAGATACAAAGTTACTTGTAGAAACCCCAGTTAACGTGACCTACACCAATTTTGTTACAGCCTGTATACAAACACTTAAAGATATTTAACACCCAGACTTCATAATATGAAGTAATTAATTATAATATTATTATAATATACTTTGCCCAGACACAGAGCAAACACACCTGTTCTTCACACGAATGTTTGTCCTGGGTGAGGATCGAACCCACGGCCCGACAGACAGCAGCACTGCCATTGGACCAACAGCTCAGTCATCATATATCTCAGTTCCGTATGTCATCACTGGCAACACACACTGGTCTAGTCCTGCTTGAGACTGCGATGATCGGACGGCGAATTTACAAAGGCTTATACTATTTACAAAGGCTATACCTACTATTTACGAAGACTTATTTACAAAGGCTATACTATTTACAAAGGCTATACCTACTATTTACGAAGGCTTATTTACAAAGGCTATTTTTATATAGGCTAGGGCTATAACTACTTTAGTGAAAGCGCGAACTAAACTCGATTTGCTTTTGTTAAGGCAATAACTTGACAAAACCCTAATATTAAAGCACAGAAAGTGTTTGAAATCGCGTAGACTTTGTTCGCTAAATTCATACTGATATTGCAGCAACAAATACTACTCTGTTATGATCTATAAATTTAACAAAATTCAAGCCACGCGTCAAATTGTATTAGACGAGCTTTTGTTCGTGCAAATTCCTTGACAATATCTACATTATTTTAGTTATGAATTTCACTGAAACATGGGGTTTGATATTTAATTGTAAGACTGCAGTAGAGTTGTTAATAGTCATCTTATTTGGTAAATATACATGGTTTTTTGATTAACAATTGTCAATAGACTATCTCAATAGACTTCAAACATTTTACGGTTATTTTTTGAATGCCTTGTTTTATTTCATTTTTATTTGTGCAGAAATGTGAAAACTTTTTCCATATGAATGAGTTTTCATTGATAAAAAAGACATTCTGGGCGAAAATACGCTAGGTGACCTTGAGTCACATTTATTATATAATTTATGATTATTTATTTATTTCATTTTATTTTTTACTGTAATATTCATTAGGATTTAATGATAAATATTTTTGCCTCCTACTTAAGTATTTGTATGCCGCCTTATAGGATGGTATATCTATTCTGTCAGTCAAGTTTGACTGTAACAGATGATATTTTTTCGCTGCATATTGCTTGACAACATCTTATCTATTTCAATTAGATATTGTAAAGCAATATGCAGCGAACAAAATATCATCTGTTACAGTCAAACTTGACTGACGTAGGTAACTTCATCATCATGATATCAGCTCATATACGTCCCCACCGAGGGGCTCGAGCCTACCCTGAATGAGGGCGACCACGCGGGCCCATTGCGGGTTGCTCGATTTTACACACAACCTGCTAGTTTCTTCGCAGGCGTGTGCAGGTTTCCTCGCGATGTTTTCCTTCACCGTAACTTAAATTTAGGTAGGTAACTAAAATATGACTATTAGTAACAAAATCAACTAGATTTAGGACGTTCCTAATAATTGGAAATGTCTTGTAAAAACCGCTCTATTTGAGTGAATATTCATACTGAAATAGATTAGGAATTGTTAAATAATATGCAAAAACAAAAGCTCATCTATAAGAATCTGACGCGTGACTCAAATAGTCAATAGCTTTTGTAAATTCGCGATCGGACAAGAACCGCTGTATTAATGTAACATAAGGTCTATCAAAATTAGCTGAAAATATTTTAACTGGTGCCCATGAAACTGAACAACTTTCCCCGTGAAACCCATAGTCAAATCTCCAAAAAAAAAATTGAACTTCCCATACTAAGTTGGCTGATCAGCTGATCGAGTTAGTATGGGAGAGCCAATTTTTTTTTTGATATTTGACTATGAGTTCCATGGGGAAAGTTGTTCAGTTTCATGGGTAGAAGCATCAGTTAAAATAGTTTCAGCTAACTTTGTTACACCTTATATATTATAGACGTCGGCGAGACACTGCAGTATTTGGGACGTAAAGACATTTCTCCCAGTTACGACATTCGCGAAGCTTGCTAAACGCTGCCCAGCCGAGATGGATTCAACGATCGATCTCTTTCTCGAACTGGAGTTTTTGTCCCAGGTACACACTTGTACATATTCGTCAACCTTCAGAGGATTGAAATATTTTAGTAAAAATGATCGAAGCGTCGGTGGCTCAACCGGTAATGATTCGGTCCTCCTAACCAGAGGTCCCGGGTTCAAATCTGAACGGCCAATGTACCGATGAGTTTTTCAATACTTACGTAAGTACATACATATAATTACCGGTTACAAAGATTAAAATATATTACTTTAAAAAGTAACCAGTTGCTTTAACGGTGAAGGAAAACATCGTTAGGAAACCTGCACATCTGATTTTAGATGTGTACAAAGATCGCGTTGCACACGTCCGTATATAGGTGTACCTAAATCTAAAATGCCCTACATACACGGGACCGCGGGTGATGCTAAGTGCAACAGCAGGCAATCGCCGTCTAACCCTTGGATAGCACGGGTAATGTGCCATACGATAAGAGAGAGAGAGTTTATTGATTAAATTATAAGTTTCACAATACTATAAAATTTTAACGAAGCGCAATGAATTCTAGCTTTTTCGTAGCCTTTAAAAGAGATTCAACGTTAAAATCTACTTGTTCAGTCGGCTGCACGTCAGGAGTTCTTATAGTCCTTATTTAGAAACTCGTTTTTAAGTCTGCAATTAAAACATTGCCATAAAGTTCATTCTTTGCTGGATGCTAGTTGCTTTACTTGTTCATCACTCTTCATTTTAATACTTAAGTACTTGCGTTTACAAAAGGAATAACTAAACGAAGTATGTAAAAAAAATAAAAACTCGACTGCATAAAAACTGAACCCCTCTTTTCCGGCCAGTCGGGTAAAAATGTATCCTATGTCAGTCACGGGATCAAGACGAATCTAACGATACCATACTAATATACTGTGACGATACCTTGCACTCCGAATTCGCCAAGCCCTTTTATGCTACAGAGCGTTTTT
The DNA here is from genome assembly GCA_947284805.1 of Coleophora flavipennella. Taxonomy (NCBI): domain Eukaryota; kingdom Metazoa; phylum Arthropoda; class Insecta; order Lepidoptera; family Coleophoridae; genus Coleophora; species Coleophora flavipennella. Next base: position 1,233,064 of record OX369268.1, read on the forward strand.
TTATTCTTAATTGATAAGCCCTAAGAAAAATATAAAATATATATATATATATATATACACACAAAGAAAAGAAAATATAATCCTTCTTCTGGTGCAGTAATAAAAGGTAACGAGAAGATCCTTACTCATATTATTAATGTGAAAATGTGTTTGTTGGTTTGTTTGTTTATTACCTTTTCACGCTTCAACACCTGGACCAATCTTGATGAAATTTTGCATGCAGATAGCCTGCGTCGTGGGAAAGGACATAGGCTACTTTTTATCTCGTTAAAATAGCATAGTCCGATGCAATTCCTAAGGGAACTGAAAAAATACTCTTTTTTTGGTTAATTTCTTTATCATCGCAACGGAACATTCCCTCTCGTATATCTACCAAATACGCTAGACTACCAGGTTTATGATATAGCATCCACACTCACCGACAGCTAGGTCATAAAGTGAGGGCCACTATTCCTGCCAACACCAAAGGTGAAGACAAGGACTAGTTACGGTACGATACCAACGGGTTTAATGGATGGTTCTGATTTTTTGTACAGAGATTTATTTATTTATTTAATAATTACAACGAGATGGTTGAGGGGATGGAAAATGACAATTTACTAATTAGCATATCCTAAAATAACTCCCAAGGGATCTAAAAAAAACTACCAATTGAGAATTTAAAAAAAATGTCCACGCCCGTGAGCCGCTTGCGGCTAGCTCACCACTCATCCTCGAAGACAGTCATAAAAATAAGACATTTATTGATTCCTTGGCACCAAACACACATACATATTATTGGAAATAAATTAAATAAAAAAATGAGAGGAGAAAAATAACAAAATAACAGTAACTTATATGACAAGTAGAGAAAAAACTCTCAAAGTATAATGTGTGTCCACATGAATCATGATGTCCATGCGGGCGAAGCCGCGGGCAAAAGCTAGTATGTTATAATTATTAATACTTACGGGTCTATGGTCCGTCCGATACGGGCCCTATGTTTAAGTATGTTTAGTTAAGTTTGTTAAGTTCCTGCATGAATGGGGGAATTAGCATTAGGCTCGCGGGCGTCGACATTAGTTTTCTTTAGATCCCTTGGGCGTTATTTTAGGATATGCTAATTAGTAAATTGAGATTTTCCATCCCCTCAACCATCTCGTTGTAATTATTATATAAATCTAATAATAATAATAATTAACTAGTACAATATCACAGTATATATATTAGTACTAACGTAACAATATGGTCATTATTTGAATGCCCATACAATACAGCACGGGTTAACAATACAGGGTGATTAAATATTGATGTGTTATTCGATAATATACATGCAGTTGATTCATGCAAGACGTGTTATATTAAATTACGTACCTATCTATCTCAAGACATTAACTGACATCAGAATCAACTTTAAACATGCCGTTAATGCAAAATATTATGAATCGAAGTATGTGCAAATTACACTCTTTCTGATAGTCATAAAATTACATAATTTCATTTGTGAAAAATCAAGAAATAAACAATCATTACTTATTAAAGTCAAAATTCAATCCTTGAAATAAACCAGATTACGTCATTAGAACATGAAAACAATATAACACGAAAAGTTATACATAAATATCATTGAATGTCATTGATACCTTTGACAAGAGTAGGCCAGTTCACACGGACAGTCACGAGTATCACCCGGTCACGAGTATAACGCGAGAGTCAGCCATCGAATTAATTGAAGTCCTGCCTGCCCTGTCACCTGTTCGCAACAGGACTTAATGGACGCCACAAATAGTGCAGTCGAAGTGGCTAAGTTCTGGGCCGGAATGATTTAATTTGTCATCGACACGCAAAGAAGAAGAATTGAAGTCCAAGTAACTAGTATCTCATGTGTGTCCAAGTATGTTAAGCGCTGAGGTACCCACTTTAATTTGAGTCCTTTTGTTAAATCCCACCAAGTCTTGACCGACTGAATACCTAGGTAGGTACTTAATTCTGATCTCAGCTACAAAATACATACTTAGGTACTTGCATCAAAAATTTATTTATAAATTATTGTAAAAGTTATCCCTCCAAAAACATTTTCATGTAAAATGTTGCCAAGGCGAGACCATATGTCTCACACTGTCAAAAAGTTATCAGATCTCATGTAGAGCCAAGCTTCTAACTCTACACGCCCTAGTTCTACAAGCCCTAACTTCACAAACTCTACACTTTAGTCAAAATATGTGGCTTGTCCGTTTTTATGTATGGATGTTTGTTACTCTTTCACGCTTCAACCACTGAACGGATCGGGATGAAACTTGGCACACATATAGGTTAGGTCCTGCTTTTTCCCCGGGAAAACGTCTTATTCCCACGGGAAAATCGAAAACAACGCAGGCGTAGCTGCGGGTGGAAAGCTAGTCCTTACTAATATTATAAATTTCTTTGTTTGTGACCTTTTCACGCTTCATTACCTCAACCAATCTTGATGAAATTTGGCATGCAAGTAGCCTGTAGGTGGGGTTGTACATAATTTACTAATTAGCATATCCTGACATAGTTCCCGAGGGATCTGGGGAAAATTCAGTTCGCTCGCGCACGTCGGCTTCGCAATAGAGCAACGGATTTAGGGGTTTTTGTATGGAATTGGTTGAGGGCGTGGTAAGTGACATTTAGAATGCTAATCAGAATAGCCCAAAATAGTTCCTTAAGGAATCTGGAGACCTCAAAGACCGACATAAAAACGATTTCCACTCGGGCGAAGCCGCGGGCAAAAGCTAGTCTGGCATAATCCAAACCCGAGTTATGAGGGTTCAAAATAACGACGGAGCGCTTCTAGAAAAGATAGTAGTGCCCTTGCGCTTCGCTTGGCTCTTCTTGGCGGGGGCACTGCTGTGGCCCCCAGATGACCTAATAAATAGTTTAAACAACTTTGAGATGGTAAAATTAATATTTACCAATGTTACGTGATTTTGTACTGAAAACAAGTTTAAAATTAAAGCTCAAAACCTGTTTGTAACATACAAGTAACACTATGTCGAAACGGTATACATACTAATTAGTTACATAAATGTAGAGTAAAAGAAAAGTGACAGTATTATTATAGCACCGGCTGGTCCCACTGCACTGGCATCATTATCACACTATGATTTATGATCCAAATTAAAAGTTAAAACTTTTATAAAGCTGTTAGGTATAATTTGTGAATTGATAAACCGCAATAAAATTCGAACACTATGAAAATAATAGCGAAGTATTTCTAAGACAATAAGTTTTTTTTTTTAACGATTGAAAAGAATAGTATTAATTGCGACACACATAGGTAGTGAACCAAAATACAATTTCTTAAAGATAATTCTTAGAGAAGAGGTTCAGTCTCAACAAACTACCTGCAATAAGTGCCTACTCCTAAAGTTGGGAAACAGTTTCAAAGACATTTTGCATTGTGCGGTGCGCAGACGCAACACTGGGCGGCGCTGCGGTTGTAATATCGATGCAGCTGCAATACCTAGCTGCACGCACTTCTATACGATTGCCAACATTCCTTGATACCTTCCGTGCGACTGGTTTCCCTTTGATATTTCACTCTATAGAAAGTTGGCCGACACAACAAGTGTACAATACTTTTAGCAAACTTCGTTACAAAAAACTTAAACTTATTCTGTGTATCTACATACGACGACATTGAAGAGACGGCTGGTAACATGTGGAGGGAAAAAGCCACAGATAAAGACTACTGATAATAATATAGTAATAATAGTATATAAAACATTAATAATCTCTAAAATGTATAATTACAATGCATGATGAATGATGATTTTCATCTCCACTTTTAAATTACATTGATTAATAATTAATAATTATTATATTTAAGATAAGATAAATACTCTTTATTGTACCAAAAAAAACACAATGTAAAACTTAGAAACTATAACTTAAAAATAATGAATTTTATCATAATTGTATTCTATAATTCCACTTATACATTGAGTATAGCTATGTAAAATCTATTAATTAATTATTAGGCATAAAATTAAAGGCTATATTTTATTATTATTATTATAGCAAAGTATATACCTATATTAGTACTAACATACAGTATGGACACTCTCTGCCGCTCTATAGATTGCGACCTCACCCCTCGTCACCCAGATTGTTGCAGATTGGTTATTGTTTGGTTCTCGAACGTATAGGATTTCGCCGTAATTTTGTTTATTCCGTCATTCGATTTTTGAAATGTCATTTCTCGCCCGTTGTATGAAGTGTCCGGGGTTTGCCAACACGCTGCAATTGAAATCTTTGGCAAAACTTTAAACTTATAGCATCTTCTCACGAAGCAGGACACCGTTCCCAAGTGAACCTGTAAATCAGGGCAAAAACAGTCACTTTGAGAAGTTGAGAAGTTCCAATTTTTTTTTATAGCTCCGACTGTATGGCTTCATTGGGGAAATTTGTTCAGTTTCATAATCATTATCATCATCATATCAGCCGAAAGACGTCCACTGCTGGACAAAACACTCCCCCAAGGATTTCCACGACGACCGGTTCCGCGCTGCCCGCATCCAGCGGTTTCCCGCGAACTTCACCAGGTCGTCGGTCCACTGAAACTATATGGTCCCAATCTGTGCCTCGCCTACTGCCACTTAAGTTTATCGATTCTGAGAGCTATCTCGTTAACTTTGGTTCTCCTACGGATGTTATGGTATTTATTACAAAGTTGTTATTTTTGTAGATCAATGGACCCTTGCAGGCATACCAACATTAAAGAGAAGAGAGAAGGTTGTTCTCACATTATACTTTTACCGTCTCATCTATAATATCTAAATTTATATAACTCAAAGGTGACTGACTGACTGACATAGTAATCTATCAACGCACAGCCCAAACCACTGGACGGATCGGGCTGAAATTTGGCATGCAGGTAGATGTTATGACGTAGGCATCCGCTACGAAAGGATTTTGGGAAATTCCCACGGGTATCGCAAAAATCGGGATCTGCGCGGGCGAAGCTGCGGGCATCCACTATTACGTATACAGACTAAAGTTTATCATTCATGAATTCCTGAGTTTAAAATTTGGCCAATAATTTTAGCTTCACCCTATATCTCTCTCTTTTCTTAGAAATTTTTCCCGTCTGATGACGGGGTCTGCTTTCCGGCTATTCTTTCTCCCCTTTGCCCTGTCCTTGGTTAGGTCGCAGCTTTCTAGGTCTTTTTAATAACGCTTAACCATTGCAGTTTAGGGCCTTCCTAATTTCAGCTTCACCTATTATAAGGTCTAACACAATTAGCTGAAACTATTTTAACTGGTGCTTTTACCCATGAAACTGAACAACTTTCCCCATGAAACCCATAATCAAATCTCAAAAAAAATGTTGAGTATCCCATACTAAGTTGGCTGATCAGCTGATCGAGTTAGTATAGGAGAGCCAATTTTTTTTTTGCGATTTGACTATGAGTTCCATGGGGAAAGTTGTTCAGTTTCATGGGTAGAAGCACCAGTTAAAATAGTTTCAGCTAATTTTGTTACACCTTATATATGTAGTTAATATTTTAGAGGTATTTATGGTTAGGTACGTACAGCGATAACGTGAACTTTAAAGGTGCGATAAGTGTACGTACACGCGCCTACCTGTTTGCAAATTTGTATGAGGTCGCATGCGCTGCAATTCCACTCAAAGTAATAAAGTGAAAGGAAGACCTGGCTGGTGTCTACTCCGTCTACTAAGGAGAACACAAACACAAGATAATGTAGTGAAACGAAAAACTTTTCGTCTCAAAATTAAAAACTCCTTTGGATTTCAGTCTGTTTTATTTGAATGATCTGTGTTTTTTTTAGAGAATCAGAGGAAAATTTTAAAAGCGGAGTTTGACATATTTTGAAAAGGAGGTGGGAAAAAATGGTCGGTGATGTATAGTATCGATTTTTCTAAGTTAAATTTTATGTTGAAGGTTTAAACCAATACTATACATCACCACCATCGCCTTTTATAGCTGTTTTTGTTTTGCCATTTTTTTATTCTAAAATATGTTCTCGATTTACCATAAAAATATATAAATCTTTCCTTTTTAAAATATTTTCTTTCCTTTTATCCGCTTTTAGGCCAAACATCTAAATTTTACGTATGATGTAGCGAGATCATAGCAGGTACTTATTTTTATTCAACTTTAATTCTTTTCGCTACAGTAGGTAACTACAAAGGCAGACTTATCCCTAGAAGAGATTTGGTTCAGTCAACATTTCAGAAACCTTCCCAACTATTGAAACAATACACACAGCTGTAATTTTTGACAATTGCAAAAATCATATCCAATTCGGCACAGCTGTTTTTTTCGTTGTGAGTACTCCTTATTTTGGATTTATTATGGATGACTATCTGAAATAAATAATTTGAATTTGAATTTTCAGTAGTTGGGTAAGTCTGTGGTACGTCTCTAAAGGTGGACTTACCCCTAGAAGAGATTTGTTACAGTCAACGTATTATTATGATACGTTACATTCCCAGCTGTTTTCGCGTTAGGAAAGTGTAGATCAGAGTCCTCCTTATCTTTCAGTAGTTGGGTAAGTGTAAGCAAAGCTGTATTTTTTTCTAAAAAAACAAAATAAATGCTCTGATTCGTCACATAAGTTCACAAAAAATCGTCATAATCGCCGAAGTGATTTAGGAGGACAGAACCCTCCTTATTTTTCATAATTGAGTGATTCTATCGTTTACTTTATTTCCGTAGTTGGGTAAGTGAATAGTAATATAGTAAAGTGTACAGCTTTTTAAAACAATATTGTAAACCATCCAATAGAACATAATCCCCTTATTTTTCCATAGTTGGTTAATTCTATCGTAAATATGCACAGCTGTTCTATAAACAGAGATTTTTTGTCAAACCACTGGACGGATACGGCTGGAATTTGGCATACAGATATAAATTATGACGTAGGCATCTGCTACTTAAGGATTTTGGGAAATGCCCACGAGAACGGCAGAACAGGATCTGCGCGGGCAACAATACAATACAATATTCTTTATTGCATCACAACATAAAAAAGAAGAAATTTACAATACAGAAGAAAGCAACGATAGGCGGCCTTATTGCTAGGTAGCAATTTCTTACAGGCAACCTTAGGCAACGCCACTGGGCATCCGCTAGTTCTATCAACAGAGATTTCTTCCAGTCCACCTAAACGTGTGAAAGCACAAAAAAGGCGGACTTGTCCCTAGAAGATATTTCTTACAGAATGGAAACCTTCCCTTGCATGCCCACAACTAGTATATATGTCGCAGGCAATTTGTATAATTCATCATTCTACAAAATGCCTCAGGCAATTTGTATACTATGGAGTAAAATACCTAAAAAACGAGTCAGACGGAAGCTCCTTTATGCGGTGAAACAAACAACTTGACCTAAGCTGACGGAGTTCCATCCGACTCGCTTTTTTTTAGGTTTTTTGCTCCATAGTATACAAATTGCCTGAGGCATTTTGTAAAATGACGATTTATGAAAAATTGCCTGCGATATGTCGGAAAATAGTTACTAATACACGAAAAACTTCTAAACGGCTTGAATCATTTTGATGGTTTTTTTCCTTGATTGTTTTTAGCTATAGTTGGACCCGGTAGTAGGCGCTGTTGTCAAGATCCAGAATTAAGTTTAGGAGAAGAAAAATAACAAACAAGCGCTCACCGGAATCAAAATTAAAAAGCAGGCGGAGCCGCGGTGCACCCCCTAGTCTAAATATAAAAATTAATGTTCGTTCCTTCTCTATGCCTGCCTACGCAGTTCTTCTACGCCTGCCTTTTGATTAATGCCTGGTTATTCAATTACGATAAAACTTTGTGTATGCTCCGCCCGCTTTTTAATTTTGGTTCCGGTGAGCGCTTGTTTGTTATTTTTCTTCTCCTAAACTTAATTCTGGATCTTGACAACAGCGCCTACTACCGGGTCCAACTATAGCTAAAAACATTCAAGGAAAAAAACCATCAAAATGATTCAAGCCGTTTAGGAGTTTTTTGTGTATTAGTAATTATTTTACTCCTAAATAGCTTGAACGGTTTTGATGTTTTTTTTTCTCTATACTTAAGTATACCAGCGTCAGTGGCTTAACGACTAGGGCCGCCGCCTCCTGTCCGGGAGGTCGTGGTTTGAATCGTGCCTCGTACCTACCAATGTGATTTCGAATTTAGATGACATAGGTATGTACGTTTATCCGACGCTCTTACGGTGAAGGAAAACATCGTGAGGAAACCTGCACACACCTGCGAAGAAAATCACAGGTTGTGTGTGAAGTCGACCAGCCCGCACTGGGCCCGCGTGGTCGACTAAGGCCCTATCGCCCTAATTCAGGTTAGGCTCGAACCCCTCGGTGGAGACGTATATGAGCTGATATTATGATGATGATGATACTTATGGGGTAACCGGTTACCTTGTTCTTAGCTGTACAAGTTGTGGCGCTGTTAAAAAAAAAACAAAATCAAGCTAAAATCATCCAAATGTTTATTCTAAACCCTAAGTACCTACAGAATAAAATTTCATCAAAGTCGGTCAGGCCGCACACCGAACACAGGCACACCGGAATTTTATATACTCGTATGTATATATTATACCTATTAGCAAATAACTGCACTAATATTCGTGTCCAGGTTGGCAGATTCAAGGTAAATTTTCAAAGGCCTTATCTAAAGTAATAGTGTTACATAAGTCATGTTATAGGTACCTACATAACATACCGTTGTAGACCTATATACCTACCTATATTAATTATCTCACAAATAAAACGTCATTAGAAGAGAAACACTAATTTCGTAATGTTATGAAATATGTATGAAGGTGATTTTATGGCTATACGAACTCGAGCCCACCAGTTTTGGGTCATTTTTAATGATATTTTTTTACATTAGATTCTTTCGATGTTTATTTGGAATCTTGCCAGGTTTGATACCTACCGAGACGATTTTATTATTTAACTAGCTTTTTCCCGCGGCTCCGCCCGCGTGGACATCGTTTTTATGACTGTCTTTAAGGGTGATTAGTAAATTATGTCGTTTCCCACCTACTCAAACATCTCTGTGCAAAAAATCACAACAATCGAGTATTTTTTTAGTTCAGGAACTGCATCAGATTATGCTATTTTCCGGGGATAAAAAGTAGCCTTTGTCCATTCCCGTGACACAGGAGACCTGCATGCCAAATTTCATAAAGATTGGTCAAGGCGTTGAAGCGTGCAAAGGTAACAAACAAACACATTTTCACATTTATAATATTAGTAAGGATTAAATGCATATTATTATGCAAATCAATCCAAGTATTGTGGTAGGTAGGTACAGACAGACATACCAACAGATTTAGTTGGAATTCTAAATCTTTTCCTGACTCATTGATTTCATTGTTAGGCTAGCATTAAACAGCCGGAAGGATTAAAAAAAAAACTCCTCTCTGAATTCACAATCTGAATTCAAAAAGCCCGGATGAAAGTCAAAATATGTATGGAGCAAAATTAAATTTAAACGCTTTATCCGGGCTTTCTGATTTCAGATTATGAATATTCCGACCGTGTAAGGCCAGCCTTAGGGTACCGGAGCCAAAAAAGCAAAAAAGGAACCCTTATAATTTCGTTATATCCGTCCGTTCGTATGTCACAGTTATTTTTATTTGATTGATGCTATGTATTTGTGAGAAGGTTTATCTGACACCAGGTATTAAAGTTATGCTTTCTATATTTGAGGATATTTTATAGATTTTTATACCGTACTTTTTGGACCCTACCAGAATTTCACAATGGCTTCTAAACTTGTTCTTCCAAACTTGGCCAAAAAAATTGAAGACTGACCAAATTTTTAAGGAAAAACTTCGACTCAGTGACATAGTATGAGTTGTTAATTTTTTTTTTATACACATCATACTTTGATAGTCTTTTTTCCACTTGTAATATTAGGTACTGTTATTTGTTATTTTTTCCTCTTGTTTTTTCATTTGTTTTAACATCATGTATGTCTGTTTGGTGACAAGGAATCAATAAATAAATGTCTTTTGTCTTATTGTATGAATTACTCGGGTCAAGGTATTGTTTCATGAGTAGAATTTACCATTTGCTGTTTTTACAAGCTTTTATTTAACTTGCAATGTACTCGTATGTATGTTTGTTCTTGCAAGTTAAATTTGACCCACTTCCCGGTTTCCGTTTGAGCTGACATTTTGCTTGCATATGTATATCGCGTCACAATGCAATATTAAAAGCATGTACCTAAAAGTTTTTAGGTTTTTCGAAAATTATTAGCGAATAAAGTCACTTGAACATGTAACCGGAATTCGAAAAGTATATCATGGCAACAATACTCTTGAAAGATATAGAAGGGCCTAGCTTTTTAATGTTTCTAGACGAGGCGGGCGGGGGGGCCCTGTCGACGTCGATGGCGGCCGTCTCCCGCCTCCCGATGTCGGCTTTTGATTACCCTGACCTCGTTGGAGGGATACCAATTGTTCTTTCAGGTCTGTTTGGAGTTTGGACTTTACAGTTGACCTAAAACAGCTTTATGGCGACGTGATAGGTCAGACTAGGTGTTTATTTACGAGCAGATACATAGGCTTAGGTAATTAGTAGAACTACTAGCTTTTGCCCGCGGCTTCGCCCGCGTGGATATCGTTTTGATGGTTGTCTTTGAGGGTGAGTGGTATGAGAGCCGCAAGCGGCTCGCGATCGTGGACATGAGTTTTCTACAGATCCTTCAGGAACTATATCGGGCTATTCTGATTAGCATTCTATGTCACTTCCCACCCCCTTAACCAATTACATACAAAGAATCACTTCAATCCGTTGCTCCGTTGCGACGCCGACGACGTGCACGAGCTTTCCCCAGATCCCTCGGGAACTATGTCAGGATATGCTAATTAATTAGTAAATTATATGTAATTTCCCACCTCCTCTACCTTCTCTGTGCAAAAAACACAACAATCCATTGTTTAATTGCGCTGTTAAAGAAATTATTAAAAAAAAAGAGTATTTTTTCAGTTCCCTCAGGAACTACATCTGACTTTGCTATTTTCACGGGATAAGAAGAAGCCTATTTCCTCCCCAATGACACAGGCTACCTGCATGCCAAATTTAATTAAGATTGGTCGAGGCGTTGAAGCGTGAAAAGGTAACAAACAAATACATTTTCATATTTATATTATTATTAAGTAAGGATAGTAATTATATTATTAGTAAGGATAGTGAGGATGCAAAATTAGTAAGGAAGTTAAATATATATATAGATGCTGTACATGAATTGAAACATCCTTACTATAATATTATAAATGTGAAAAAGTATTTGTTTGTTTGTTAACTTTTCACGCTTCAACGCCTTGACCAATCTTTATGAAATTTGGCATGCAGGTAGCCTGTGTCACGAGGAAGGACATAGGCTACTTTTTATCCCGGGAAAATAGCATAATCTGATGCAGTTCCTGAGGGAACTGTAAAAGTACTCGATTGTTGTGATTTTTTGCACATCGATGGTTGAGTAGGTGGGAAACGACATAATTTACTAATCACCCTTAAAGACAGTCATTAAAACGATTTCCACGCTGGTGAAGCCGCGGGAAAAAGCTAGTAGTAAATAACTAGCTCGCTATCTGCAACAGTCCATGAACCCTCATGTTTTCAAATAACCGCCTCCGTGGCGTAATGGTTAGTCCATTCGCTTCACACCAGGAGGTCGTGGGTTTGATTCCCGGTGAGCTCAACTTGTAAGATTCGGTTTCGTTGGTGGTAGGGCATTTTCATAGCTCGCCTAGCTAGCTACCACTATCTTATCTAAGTCTTGCCGCCAAACCTCATTGATGTGTTCCGGCTTGAAAATAAGATAGCCAGTTCTCCATTGCGTTGGAGAATATTAGTATAGTAAGCCCGCTTTCATCTTTGGCATCATCGTCACTTACCAATCAGGTGAGATGATGCCAATGGCTCACCAATTGTGAATAAAAAAATATCTAAAAACTTTTTTTAGGTAATAGTAGTCATCCTACTATAAGGGCCAAGGGCTTACCAACTGTGAGTAAAAAAAATGCCTTACAAGAGAATTTTCATTTACTGTCTGTATTTATCTATAACGGCGGCACGCCACACGAGCACGGTCGGCATGTCTCCCGCAAAGAGCACTGTTTGAAAATAATTCGAGTTCGACCGTCTCCGTGGCGTTAAGTGATTAGTCCACTCGCTCCACACCAGTAGGTAGGTCGTGGGTTCGAATCCCGGCGGGTTCTAACTTTTTAAGACTCGGTTTGGTTTTACCACCCGATAGATGCATATTGTTCTAAGCCCGCCTGGCTAGCTTTTTTTAAAAAAAAAATTGAGTGCGTTTGGCTGCACCTCACCTGCTACCACCATCTTATCCAAATCCTGAAACATCAATGTTAACAGCATTTATGTGCTCCGGCATAAAATAAGATAGCCAGTTCCCAATTACCTACGTTGGGGAATCTTGATAAGCCCGCTTTCATCTTCGGCATCATCGTCACTTATTATACGAGGTACAAAGTTGACCAATCAGCTGATTACATTGCGAGTTTTTTTTCAAATTCAGCAAAGTTGCAGAACAATAGTTGTTCAGTTTCTTAAGTAGAAGCAAAGTATATATATTAGTGAAGTTAGGTACTGTTGTGTAAGTTTTGGAGGGAGTTCTTAAAATAGCCCTGTGTTTAATGTGATTTACAAAACACAAATTGCTTTATTTTCATGTATAAAAACATGAGATTCTAATTCAGTCACCTTTGAACCTTACATTTCTAAAGTATCATTATTTATAATTATAACTTTATACAATTTACTTCTGATAATATAAGTACCTACTAAAATTCAAGTTTTGACTTTACAATATAATGAAGAGAAATGAGATATCCAGTGCTTTAGCGAATGGAATTAATATAGGATTTAAATTGTAGGCCACAATTAACTTGAAGAACGTCGTATAGTGGTCTAAAACCATTATAAACGTGCTTACTACACCAACCAACCCGCAGTTACAACTGCAGTTGTAATAAAACACTCCATTAAGGAATGAAGGTTATAGTATGATTGTGATTAAAGTAAATGGAACGAGGAAATCTCAACAACAGCACACGATTCCAAACGTTCATAGTTAAAATTACTAAGAAGCCAGCTTCAGTCTTTACAGATTTAATAAGAAAATCTGAAGTAGAAATAGAAGACAATTCTATCAATTATATTGTATTATATTACTAGATATTGATGTTGATAGCATTATTTTATGTAATTCTATCCTTTAGAGACTTACTGAAGACGTAGATGTATCTAGATGTTGACATAATAATACACATCGATCCAGACATTAATGATCTTATTATTGTGTGGCACAATTAACCGTACTATCCAAGGGATAGACGGCGGTTACCTGGTGTTGTACTTAGCATCACCCGCGGTCACATGTAGCATTTAGATTTACACCTACTACGGATGTGTGCAACGCGACCTTCATACACATCTGGAATCAGATGTGCAAGTTTACTCAAGATATTTTCCTTCACCGATAAAGCAATCGAAAGTAAGTTTTAAGTTAGTAAGTTTTTCACGTAAGTTTGTAAAACTCCTTGTTACATCGGCCGTCCAGATATGAACCCGGTTCCTCTGGTTAGAAGGACCGAGTCGTTACCGGTTGAGCCACTGACGCTTTTGATAATGAATGAATGAATCAATCAATCAATCAATGATTTTTAATTAATGATCTTAAAACGTAAATAGTTCTGTTTTCCCAACATTTACCAGTTAACGAAAACAAAATGACGTATAAAGGAATATTTTATTTTTCTTGCAGGTATAATATATGTACCTATGTTGTTCTAAAACAAAAATTCTAGACGGACAGGTTTGTGTTCTAACAACGACCTAAGCTAAGTGAACTGTCTTGTTTCACCTTGAAGCTACCGGCGCGGCGCCTAGACAATGCTACAACGACGTACCTACTATTCTATTCACAAGCTAATTCACAGAATAGTGTAACTTACATTTACCGTGTTTTTGCCGGCGACTGCCTTTCAATAGACCACCGTCATGGTCTTTCCGAAAACGACAAGGCAAGTTGAATGAAAGTGTTGAATAGCAATGAGCTCACATTTTGAGGGCTCCGGTATATATCGAAAGAGGATGCGATACTGTATTGTTTCATGTTTCCTGCTTGCGATCAAAGCTATATCAGCTGTTCTATAATAAGCTCTAATGTACGCAAAATGAATGATCTAACATTTCACTTTGGACGTGTATATTTTGTTATGAATCGTTCCGGGACTTAGCGATCCATCCTGATTGTAGCTTCCTGTGATTACATTTTACATACCTAAGTACCAGAACTAGATCCTTGTACCTACAGTAAGCATTGGGTATAATAAATTATTAACTTCATCTATAGCTGGTGGAAGGGACGAAACATTTACACGCACGTTTGATGACTCGTCGATTGATGATATATTTATTATACCTATGTATCTACAAATATTAGAATCCAATGGATGAGATATAAATTCCATTATAAGGTGGATTGTGCTTGGTGTTATTGAATCAGATAAAAATGTTCACGATCTGGCTGACCTTTATAATCGCGAACTAATAGCTAAAACTCAGTAACCTAGATATATAATAATTCCTGCGACCTAGGTCTGCTCTAGATTGCTTATGAAAACAAGGTTTACGAGTTAATTGGAGAGATGGCAATAGCCACATACGAACAATGATACAAATCGAAGAAGGTATCAATGGTTACATGTTTTGAATATGAATGAATGAACAATTCCTGTCGCCATATCGCCGTACAAAACTATATCTGTGCCGTTTGTTACGGTACTTGAGACCAAATTTAAACTATGTGATGTGGCCCAATTGCACTGTAGTTGCATGTATACAGACTTACCATATAAAATAAATAAAATAAAATAAATATTCTGGGACAAATCACACATGGTCATCTGGCCCCAAAGTAGGATTCCCTGTGTTATGGATTACCAGAGCACCCCGGACACTCCATACAAACGAGCGAGAAATGATATACATATATATAACTGACGTATCTATAGGCAAGAATGCAGGTAGGGTTGAATCACACCGGCGGTATTGGTCACGAAATGTTTGTTAGTTATTTACTGCATGCACACTGCAAGATATATATACTGTGCTGCAAGCAACAATCAACAGTTATCTTACATGATTAAGTAACTTACATGGATAACATTGTTCATTTGTTCTTCAAACACAGGAGCTTTTGTCAGTGAAACAATCTCATTTAGCAACCTACAATAATAGTCAATCTCAATCTATAATTCCGAGATCACATTTTATAATATCACACCACTAGATATTTCTATACAACTCATACTTTCACACCATCTAATCAAATTATTACAAACAATCATCGTTTTAAATAAATAAAACGAACAAAATTATCTCACAAGCCACAATAACAAACTGACATCTGACATATGAAAAACATAAAGGAACTACATTTCTAAAAAAAAAGATACAGCTAGTATGAAGATTCTTGGAACTGATTGTTCTTAGATTTGGTCGTATAATATTGGTGGTCAGCCAATCATGATACGAGGCATGCCGAGACGGCGCGGCCGCCTATTGGCGTCGAGCGGTGAGCGGCGCGCAAAGTAAATATAAGTGACGTTAATCGCGCATGCGTAGTTCGTCCTTTAGGTTCGGTAACTAGTTGCTTTTTATTTCGGTGTACGAAATCACAGCGGCGCGCAAAGTGAATATAAGTGACGTTTATCGCGCTTGCGTAGCTCGTCCTTTACGTTTGGTACCCAATCTACATCCAATCTGAGTGACGGGGGGGTGAGGTCGAATTTAGAGAGCGGCAGGGAGTGTCCATACTGTACGTTAGTACTAATATATATACTGTGACCAGAGACTGATGTTCATACATAAATACGTTTAAATACATACATATATAGATATAATTTAACACCCAGACACATATATATAGGTACCATGACAAGCTTCCCGACAGGTGCATGAATATAATGAATGACTGACTTTCTAATGATGGTTTCATTGGTTTTGTTTATTTCTGTTTGGTCCGCCACTGTCTAAAAAACGGCCAAGTGCGTGTTGGACCTCCGGAGTCATTACTTAAAAGCTGTTTGTCTCATATACCCTAAATAAGTTAAAAACGCAAGCCAGGGCACATAACGACATTGAAGAGCTATCTATATCTTGGGAACGGAAAGCTTTATAAAAATATGTTGTTAGAAACTTCGACCGATATAACAGCTATTGGTCGAAGGTTAGAAAGCCCTACTGATTTTAAAAGACCAATTTAATGATACCCTGCACGATGGGATGCACACAAATGTTTTTTCATGTCCCTTCAATTCAATTCAATTCAATATATTTATTCAAAACAGGTGCAAACTACACTCCTTCTGATAGTCATAAAATAATAATAACAATGTCATTTGTGAAGAATCAAGAAATAAACAATAATTAGTTAATAACGTCAAAATTAAATCCTTGATATAAACCAGATTATGTCATTAGAACATGAAAACAATATGACACGAAAAGTTATACTTATAAATCATTGAAGTAGGCCAGTTCACACGGACAGCACCCGGTCACGAGTATAACACGAGAGTCAGCCATCGCTTCCATCAACCATATTAGAGGGAAAGGAACGACCCGGCTATTGCTTATATTATGAGAGGCATCCCTATATTTTTTTGTAACAAAATGACTACATTTCTTATTTTACGTGATAACATTTTTAAAGCACAATTGGTAAGCCCTTGGCATCATCTCACCTGATGGTTAGTGACGATGATGCCGAAAATGGAAGCGGGCTTACCAAGATTCTCCAAAGCTCAGATATTTATGACAAATGAGATGATAACTGTTCAGATATTAATAGCAACTTCTAATTTACATAATTTATTGTAATTCAACACTGCTCACAAACATTTGAACGCCTCGCCCGCTACAATACATCTGATGGCGACTGTACTAGATCCAGTCCCATATAATTTGAACGGCTCGTCCGCTACAATACATCTGATGGCGACTGTACTAGGTCCCATATAATTTGAACGGCTCGCCCGCTACAATACATCTGATGGCGACTGTACTAGGTCCCATATAATTTGAACGGCTCGCCCGCTACAATACATCTGATGGCGACTGTACTAGGTCCCATATAATTTGAACGGCTCGCCCGCTACAATACATCTGATGGCGACTGTACTAGGTCCCTTAAAATTTACATTGAGATAAAGTAGACTGATTAACACTTGGACTGAACATTCGCTTCCCTTCTCCAGATTCGACGAGAGTCGTGACGGCTACCTGGACTTGGCTGAGGTCAAGAGGATGATGGAGAGGCTGGGGGCGCCGCAGACGCACCTCGGGCTGAAGGCCATGATCGCTGAGGTCGACGAAGACAGGGATAACAAGATCAGCTTCAGGGAGTTTCTGCTTATTTACAGGTCAGTATGGCTCGTTCCACTTCTCCCTACCAGCGCATCTATATCTCATTACTGACATAACTCATAGAATAAGCAAGTTAAAGTGGCAATGGGCAGGTCGATCAAAACAGCTCACATACGTCCCCACCGAGTAGCTTGAGCCTATCCTTAATTAGGGCGATCGGGCCTTAATAGACCACGCGGGCCCAGTGCGGTTGGTCGACTTCACACACAACCCTCGAGTTTCCTCGCAGGCATGAGCAGGTTTCCTCACAATGTTTTCCTCACAATGTCTTCCTTCACCGTAAGATCGTCAGATAAAAATACATATAAAATCTAAATTTCCTTAACTAGGTAGAAACCTTTATTCCAGGAGTTAACGACTCCCCTGCTGTGAAAAACAATATTTAACTTTCAATTGTAACTAAACAGGGTGTAAAAAAATTGGTGTAGGACCCGTTAACTGGGGGTTCTACGCATCATACTGAACAACTTTCTCCAAGGAACACATAGTCTATTCTCAAAAAAAAATTTGGACCCTCCATACTAAAATGCATAAAATTGATCAATTTGTATTAAGAGTAATTTTTTTTAGCGTTTTCAGCAAATTCGCAGAACAAAAGTTGTTCAGTATGATGAGTAGAAGCCCCACTTAACGGGACCTACACCAATTTTGTTACACCTGTATAATGTGAACATACTTTTAAACTTGGTTACTCACAAAAGTGAAACAAGTAAAAAACTGAATTAAGTACTTAAAAAATATTTAGAACTTAAAAAAAATACTAAAAGCTTCTCCTAAGTGTAACAAACACTTTTCTCAAAATCGCATCAAAATCGGTTCAGCCAAACGCGAGATAATCGCGGACAAACATACATACATACAGGCCAAACTGAGAACCTCTTTTTTTTGAAGTCGGTTAAAAACAAGAAATAAGTAGTCTTAATACGCCCTGGACACTTCATACAACGGGCCAAAACTGACATTTCAAAAAACGAATGACGGAGCAAACAAAATGGCGGCGAAATCCTATACGTTCGACAACCAAACTGTAACCAATCAGTATCAATCTGGGTGACGAGGGGGTGAGGTCGCAATCTAGAGAGCGGCAGGGAGTGTCCATACTGTATGTTAGTACTAATATATTAGAAATATTATTATAAGCCTTGAAGTAGTCATGAGCACAGACACATCAACGGGAATCCCAGCCATGGCACGAATCGCACGCTTTTGCATCACGAACACCCGGTGCCAGTCAGCCAGTCAGCAGTGTTCGCCCGTAGTTCTGTTCCGTAGGATATCATATCAGTGAATGTACTGTGGCGAATTAACAGGACCTTACTTTTTCGCTTGTCGCTGTCGCTGCGAGGCGACGCAGCGCAAAGCATGCCCGGCCGAGGCGCGCGCACAGCCCCTCGATGTGCGCGTCCCACCCGAGCGCGCTCTCCAGACAGAACCCCAGTAAGCGGGTTTCCGTCACCTGTTGTATTGCCGTATCGCCGGCTTGTATTCTCATCTCATAGGCTGCTGTAAATGTCCGTTTAGGTTGAAGCGCAAAAAATAGGTCTTATTTACGTCATCCGCATACATATATATGTCAGACCCCGCGACAGCTCGAGGGAGGTCGTTTAGGAGAATGCTGAACAGGGTGTTGGATAAGCATGAACCCTGTGGGACGCCCATTAAATTATTTAGTTTCGGAGATAAGCAAAGAAACGGCCAAGTGCGAGTCCAACTCGCTTACCGAGGGTTCCGTACCACCACATCTCTGGATAAGGATAGAAGTATTCATCACAAAAATAATTAAAAATCTGTTTAAGCTTGCTTGTTGCCAATAAAGGTCTTTTTTGTCGTATAAAAAGCACAAGCACGGTTAACTCAATTAAAAATTTGGACCGCCGTTCCTTGCATAGGCAATTGTTTACGTACTTTAAATAAAGTCTATTCGCCTAAATGCCAATTATAAATTACATGCGAAGTACCTAAAATCACATGTTTCGGGAGCTTATATTACATTTCCGTGTCCTAAAATTACTCTTCACACTTGCGAAACAGACGAAGTTTAGTACGTGCTAGGTACCTACGTGACTCCATGTTGATGCATATCGTGTTGGTTATTTCAGGAAGGCGCGCGCAGGAGAGCTGGAAACCGATTCGGGCCTCGACGCGTTCGCGCGGCTAACAGAAATCAACGTCGACCAAGTAGGTGTGAACGGAGCGAAGAACTTCTTCGAGGCGAAGATAGAGGAGCTCGCAAAGAGCAGTAGATTCCACGATGAAATCATTCAGGAACAGGAGGAGAAACGGCGCGAGGCTGAAGAAAAGGCTATCAGGAGGCAACAGTTCAAAGAAAAAGCAGCTTTGTTCCAGCACTAATTAGGCATTAGTATTATTGCAATTGGGTATCGTCTAGTCTATAAGCTGTTACCATGGCTTCAGAGATTTATTATTAGAGTTTTGAATAATGGCTATATAATGTAATATTAATATCTTTCATCGTTTTTAAAGTGCCATGTTTTATTGGAGCAAAAATGGGTGACTTTCAGATCTGCATGTTATTTATAAATGTTTAATTAAACTTTTTGAACCTCATCTGACATGACTCTAGATGTATGAAAAACTACAAATAAATCAATTTTATATGAACTGAACTATTAAAAAATGTTAAATAGTAGGTAGGTATTATGTAGTAATAAAATAACACTATATATGATAATAATTAGAGTAAGATTTTATGCAATTAAAGAATATATCGCCTTACGTTTTGTGTTTAATAGATAAAATATTAACCAGTTGAAGTTGTAAATAAATACTTTATCTTTAAAAAAATTAAATATAGATTTAGTTTTTATTAAATGTTTATTTGTTTTATTTTAAATCCTACATAGTTATATTACTTATCTAGTACGATGATAACGTCAAGGTAACAAAATCGGTAGGTAAGTGGTAAGTAGCAAAAAGTTATTAATAATATTATTTAATATATAATATTAATCTATTGGGTGTCGTCCATTTGGGAACATTCTCGGATACTGTTACGGTGTTCACGGGAGTTCTGACCGGTGTGGTCGCGCGAGTCGTCTAGACGAGGCCGTGGAGCGGGGGGCAGGCTCTTGATGTCGATCTGCTGTATTTTAGCCAAATCAGAAACTACTGTTGCATTCTGTAACAAGGGGTTTGTTAGTTTAGTGAGCTACGGGTTAATGAGCTCTGACAGAAGCTCGGCATACTAACAATACGGTCTCCGGGTTCCGACATACAAAATTTTTGGGCTCAAACTGACTGTAATTTCATTAGTAAATATAACCGCCTCCGTGGCGTAATGTTTAGCCCATTCGCTTCACACCAGGAGGTCGCGGGTTCGATTCCCGGTGGGGTCAACTTGTAAGACTGTTTGGTTGGTGGTAGGGCATTTTCTAAGCCCGTACTGGTTAGCTACCACCATCTTATCTAAGCCTTGCCGCCAAACATCAGTGTTAACAACATTGATGTGTTCAGGCTTGAAGATAAGATAGTCAGTTCTCCATTGCGTTGGGGAATCTTGGTAAGCCCGCTTCCATCTTCGGCATCATCGTCACCATCAAGTGAGATGATGCCAAGGGCTTACCAAAAAAAATAATTAAAAAAACCCATGGGAGTCTATTCTGAACATTGTCGAAACAGCAGCATTTTTTTAAAGTATCTACTCTTAGTAATTTTAAGTTCGATTTCGCGGTCTATAGCCATGATTTTAGTGTCACTGGAACCGCATGGAAATTATGTACTATAAAATAATAATAAAAACTTGCATTTGTAAGTGCCAGTAGTACAAAGGTACTAGAAAGTGTTTTTTTAAACCAATTTTAAGCACATTTTTTAAAAGTATTTTCACAATATCATTTAAGAAAATCCAATGCTTACAAGGGCTTACGAAATGTGGAGAAAAAAAAGATGACATTACAGGTACTTCCCCCCCTTAAAGTTTGGCAGGTCGGAACACACACTTTATTATAAATACATACTTTTTTTCAAAATCTTTCGCACACAATTAAACCCTATAGCTGGTGTAAAAAATTGGTGTAAGTCACGTTAACTGGGGGTTCTACTTATCATACTGAACTTTCCTCTAGGTTAGTCTAATCTCAAAAATATTTTGAACCTCCATACTAAAATGCACAAAATTGGTTGATCAGCTGATCGTTTTGAATAAAGAGTAATTTTTTTTTGCGATTTCAGCAGTCGTAGAACAAAAGTTGTTCAGTGCAATGAGTAGAAGCCCCAGTTAACGGGACCTACACCAATTTTGTTACACCCTGTATATTTCGAAAGGGGATGCAAATAATACCAACTGAGATATTTTGAGTTAAATATTGACCCATGTTGGGAGCCAATGAAATGAAGTTGCCTGCAACTAGGTTGTATAAGGAAGCCTCATTGACATTCTTGGCTACATTTTGAGTGAATAGCTTTGTGTGACCCTGTCGCTTGCAGTCGTCAAGTTAGATTCATTATATGAAAATAATGCCTACTTTGGCATGTGATGATTGTGACCATCATCTCATCAGCTAAAAGATATCCTCTGCTGGACATAAGACTCCCCCGAGCTAGAGGGAGTTGACCATAATCGCCTTGCTTGGTAGGCTAGGCTTGGTGGTTAATTAATTTACTTAGTAAGTAATTTTACCTGTTTAATGTTAGCTTCAAATTCCCCACCCGGGTTTGTGAATTCTTTGATATGTTGTATCTCTAGTGAACTGAAAAGAAAAATATTACTTTACAGCTCTGCACTATAATTGTACTAAGTGTATGGAGGAAGGACAATGCTTGGAGAAGGTTAGTCCACTGCGTGGTCGTTGGCCTGCCTTCGCTACATTTTCCGGTGTGCGGTCGCCACTCGAGAACTTCACTATCCCAACAGCCATCTGTTCTAGGAGCTATATATGCCCTACCCACTTCTACTTCAGTTTAGCGATTCTGTGAGCTATGTCGGTTAACAGGTAAAATATGTATATTATATCTGTGTATGTATATTTATCCCGACACAGTACATATTTGATGAGAAAAACAAGATACAGCTCTTTGACGACTCCTGGGAAGGTCAGAATCTGACCTAAGAATCTTCACAGATGGGTCTAAAACTGGAGAAGGGACCGGCTGCAGGGTCTACTCAGAAGATGTAAACATAAGAATAGCCAGACCACTTGGTGCATACAATACAGTCTTTCAGGCAGAATGTATGGGTATCATTTTGGCAGTCGATGTAATCACCTCTAGTAGGGTACGGAACTACTCTATTCGTATCCTCTTAGAGAGCCGAGCAGTTCTACTGACCATTCAAAGCATCCACTTGCATCCGGCGGCTTGGTTGGGGTGCACATAACCGGGCTGCCTTAGGCTCTTCTACAGTATCATCATCAAACCTAAGGAAGCTGTTTTTGGATTCAGTTTAGCAGCCCGGTTATGTACACCCCAACCGAGGCGAAATTCGACTTGCATAATCTAGATATTGAGCAATGCCTGAGCATGTCTGTGACAATGAGACACCAAAATCAGGAAAATATAGTTTAGTTTACATGAGTCTGAGGAGTTGATTTGAGGTAGTTAACTCGTTCTGTAGATCTTGTTCAAGTTGCTTGATCAAATTGGTCATTTTCAACGTTCACTTAGTTTGAATAAAATATTCAAAAAATACAAAAAGAACCACACAACTTATACACAACAATCAAAACGTCATTTGTTATTTGTATGCTTGCTGTGGTTGGATGAGGTACGGAGGTACCTGCCACAATAATTTACTTAGGCAACTAGTGTACTCTGAACCCATCCAACTCAATTTTTAGTTTTGAATTTTTGATGAATGAATAGTAGGGTAGGTAGTAGGTACCTACCTACCTACTTACTTGATTTGCAAAACAATAAAAAAAACGTTACTTTTTAAAACAGATTTTTTTTAGTCTCTTAACGTCTCACGGGTACAAAAGCCCTTCCGAGACAATCCCCATTTAATAAATCTATATTCGTTCTTTGATTTGTAATGCTAGTGCCGGTGCATTACAAATCTTCTCTGAAGTTCTTGACAGCATTTGCAGCAGCCTCATTCTAAGGTGGAACACCCAGTTGCTGTAGGGCGTCTATAAAACTGCACCCAGTGCAAGTTGGGTTCTCACGTCCCCCTTCGTTTTATTTACTTGTTCTCCATATTTCTCACGTGCACTAGACGATTTTATCCAAAATGCACCACTTCTTGAACAAAAGCCTAGCAGAAAACAATGCATTAACAATTTAACAAAAAAATAAAACTTCGAATGCGTCACCCAACAAATCCCGCCAAAAAACTCCTCTTTTAAAACAGACTGACGTCGTATCAGTGTTACCAGCAACTAATTTTTGATTGCTGTTTTTATTTCCAAAAAGTAGTCTTCGGTTGCCATAGCTGAGAAATGAAATAAAACATTTTTGTTAATTTCTGTTCGCAGCATTGTAGGAAGATGGAACTCAGTCATAGAGTTAAATAGTTAAATGCAGTGTCCACAGATAGGATAGTAAAATTACTATGGCGCGCACGGGAAAACGGTTGCAATTGCACTTTACAATAACGAATGGTTGTGTACACTTCACACGATACAAGCTAACAAGATCCTACTAAAAATATTTTTATTTAAAAATTCTCGTGAGTCTTCTCTATGTATAATATAAATATATAAGATCTAGGGGAGCCAAGTCTGGCAGTACTTTTTTAAAATCAATACATATTTAGCAAATTGCACAGTAGTTATTTTTTAAGGCGGGATTTTGGCGGGATTTTTTGGGTGACGCATACATTTGTCGGGCGTCATCCAACTTAATTTTTTTTTCTCGTGGTTTTTAAGTTATCATCTTTAATAATAGTGCATTTAAATGAAAGCATACAATTAAAAACTCAAAACAGTCAACATTCAGGGAAAAGAATATTATAGAGTTAGAAGTTACCGATTCAAATTGTTTTTTGTATCCAGAGCCACAAAATAAATTAAAAAAAATAATTAATCGAATTTGCCACAGATCTAATAAATTTGCTGTAATGGGTGTCAACTTTTGTATAGCGAGCTGAGACATACCTACGGGGGTTCAAATCAGTGTTACAATAATTTAAAAAATACATATTTTGGTCGTATTATGGCAATTGGACGGAAATCACGCAAACAAAGAGATTGTAAAAGTAATAAACAAATACGTTTTCCGTCTCAACGTTAAAATTTGTGATCTTATTTGATAGATGATTCTGTAAATCTACTTTTACTTCTTTCTACACGGTTGCGTCTAGTTGAGCTCTGCTCCTCTGCGACAGTGTTGAGGTATTTCGCTGCTCTGTTGAGGTGGTGTACTTGAGGAGATAGATACTTTTATGATGAAGGAGAACCAGCGAAAATATATTAAATGTGTTTCGTCTCCCGCTGAAGACCCAAATGTCTTTATTTACCGATATCCTAACCCGGGAAAGAAGAATTTTTAACTGTAAGTTTCAACGTTGATTCTAGTAGCAAACTAAGTTTTTTACAGCATTCTTGTAGATAACAACCGGTACTTACATACTGAAGACATTAAGCGGTCTTGGCTCAGTAGAACTTGCGTGGTCGCGTTGAATATGCAGGTTAACTTCTAATGATTAACCGACCAAACAGTCACAGTAATAAATTTTGCTAGTGTGGAATGTTGCTGTGCTTTGCAAGGCACGTTTATTGTTGCGGATTGCTATCACTAGATTTTATGTTTCATTTTAGCTACTAGCCCTATGGGTTGGGGTGCACATGACCAGGCTGCCAAAGGGGAGAGCCTCGCGAACTCTTTGACTGTAAATAATCAAACCTGACCGACCAAAACATAGGAAAATTTTAGTGACCCAGCAGGCGGGTGGCTATTTCCAGCCTAAATTTATTAATGTACTGCTTTTATTTTTCGATGGGAATTGTGGGCAAAGTACTGGTTTCCAACAGATGCATGGTCTTCACCAAAATTAAAAAAAAAAACTGTTTTTTGAGCACAGTATGTTGCGTCATAAACATTTCAAGCAAACATCTTTTATAGACTAAGACAAAAAAGCTGCATAGACGTGCTGCTCCATGCGACGAATATGATGAGGTAATTTTTTTATAAATTCTATATTATTACTAGACATCGGATTTTTTTCGGTCAACCATGGCCGAATTTAGACTTTTATTTTAGCACTTGACTTCCTGACCACGCTTAGGCTAAGTTAAAAAACAAAGGGACAAAAAACATTATTATTGTTACATTAAATAACATTAGTTACATAAATCAGTTACAACCGATTTCTGCCACTTTATGCAAAGGCAAGAGCGTGGCATAGTTTGAGCTCACTATTTTTATTCCAGTTTAGGATTTCACATAAACAAATTATTTTTAAATAACTTCTCACATTTTGATGACCAATTAATCAACTAATCATTCCTGCAACTGACCGTTTAAATTTATTACTATAATATCTTAAAATGCAGTTCATATTATTTTATTATCTTAAAATGAACATAGACATGCTAAATGTAATTGTAACTTTTACAGGTTTAGCCAAATGGAGTCATATAGTGGACTTCTATGAACTGGACAATGCAAACCCAAATTTTGTATTTTCTCCATGTTTAAAAAGGAACACTTGAGTCCAAACATGAAACAGAAAATGAAGGTGAAGCTAGCAGCACAAGTGCTCAGCCACTCTGTTGCGGCAGACATGTATGCTAAAATAGCCCAAATCTGCAGATATAAATGCCACAGAATTTTGGGCCGAAATAGAAACTTTGAAGAGTCAAGTTGAAGCGACTACATTATTTGATAAATGTGAATGTCAGTCAAGTATGGGTCTTCTCAAAGCTATAGTGGAACTGGATTTAAAGGAAATGTTTCCCAATGTAGTAGTCGCTATAAAGATATTTTTAACGATGCCAGTGACTGTAGCTTCCTGCGAGAGATCATTCAGTAAGCTCAAATTAATAAAGACGTACCTGCGCTCGACGATGGGCCAAGAAAGATTGTCTGGCTTAGCGATTTTGTCGATTGAACGCGACATAGCACGGCTCCTGTCGTATGACAATGTAATCAAGGACTTCACAATGAGAAAAGCGCGGAAAGTAAATCTTTGAGTAGGTAGCTGTCCTTTTCTTGTGATTACGGTTTACCTTAGCCTTGGGTCTTTACTATCGAGTATTTTGTGTCATTTCTGTATTTGAGCAAATATTTTTGAATAAACAATTTTTATCTTAAAGAAATCTACTAAGTACCTATACCTTCGTAAACAAACAATAGATAGATTTATTTTTATGCACATTTGTCCACTTTATTGTCAGAGCCTGGTTAGAGCATTTTTCAAGGGCGCAGTTTTGAAAGCTCGCACCGGGCGCATAAAAGGCTAGTTACGGCACTGGGCCCCAAGGTTAGATCATGTTGAACTTTTGGAAATTGTTAAACGCCTCTTTGGCGTAATGGTTAGTCCATTTGCTTCACACCAGGAGGTTGCGGGTTCCATTCCCAGTGGGGTCAATTTGTAAGACTCGGTTCGGTTGGTAGGGCATTTTCTAAGCCCGCCTGGCTAGCTACCACCATCTTATCTAAGTCTTGCCGCCAAACATCAGTGTTAACAACATTGATGTGTTCCACCATAAAGATAAGATAGCCAGTTCTCCATTGTGTTGGGGAATCTTGGTAAGCCCGCTTCCATCTTCGGCATCGTCGTCACTTACTATCAGGTGAGATGATGCCAAGGGCTTACCAAATGTGAATAAAAAAAAAATGGAAAGTTGCTCAGAATCACAAGTTATAAATAATGTAAAAATGAGTTTTTTTGTACTTTACCTCTTCACGCTTCAACACCTCAACACATCCTGTATCATGGAGAAGGGCATAAGCTACTTTTTACCTGTGAAAATAGCATGTCCGATACAGTTCCTGAGGGAACTGTTAAAAATACTTTTTTGTTTGATTTCTTTAACATCGCAACGGAGCAACGCATTATTGTAATTTTTTTGCACAGAGATGATTCAGGGGATGGGAAATACATAGACCCTAATAGCATAGGGAACCCGAAAAAGTCCCGATAGCATAACCAGAGATAAAGACAAAACTATCAAAGTTTGTTAATGCCCTTTATGAACTTAATATATCCAATGATTTTTGATACTAAGTTTGTATGTAATAATGTTTTGTAATATTTCAGGCGAACTTGATGCAGATGCTGCTGTCAGCTAATGTTATATCCAACATGGATAAATTGTTTGACGCTTTTAACAGTGAAAGTCCAGATTTGCGTAGAGGGTCAAATGTATCACCACACAATAAACTGTTTGGAGAAATGAAAATATTTTTAAATAATGGAATTTGTGGGGAGCGCTCGTCTGCCTCATCAAAGCAAGGCTGGATCTGGAGTATCAATGGAATAGAGCGTCTATGAAACAATTTAAAAAAAAACAAAGGGATATAAGAAGTATAGCCAGATGGCGGATTCAACAAGTTCCAATTGAAAATTTATTTGAACGCATCAGAGGGAATTGTGAAGCAAACTCCAATCATACTGTGTACAATTTATTTCGGGTTTGAAGACAGCAATTATTATATCAAGTCTACCGTCCATGAGCGGAGGAGGAGGAAACTGCGAAGCTGATAGGAGCTCTGCAATAATAAAAAAATTTAAGATGCTATTTTTAGTTGTTAGTTTTATTTATCCTTAACAATAGTTTTTTATTATTTTTCCGGAAAATAGAGAACAAACTGGATTTTTTTCGCAAAAATCAATTAAATGTGATAAGATTTTTGCGAAAAAAAACCTATTTGTTCTCTACTTTCCAGATTATCAAATTTTATGGACGGAAGCATTTGAATTTGCCGCTTCGAACTAGTTTTAAGGGGCACTCGAGAGATGGCGCTAAAGTCGGACTTTGCCAAAGATGTCCTCAGATTTTGTCCCCTTTTTTTTCTATGGAGTTGACATTCTTATCCCTTGTGGAGTAATAGTGCTCTGTGGTTATTATGGTTATCTGTGCCAGCGTAGGAATAGCACCACAATAGCACCGATCCGCAAAAATAGTTCATCTTGATTGTAAACAACAGCTTAGTTTTGCTTGTTTGTTGTCAAGGTTTTCCGGGTTTTCCTTTCAGTTTTATACGTAACGATGGACGAAGGGTCTCTGAAACCCGAAAGCAAAAACATAGACATAAAACAAGAAAAGCTTGAGCATGTGGAGAGCTACATATTCGATTTCGACTCTGGAAGCCAAGACAGCAGCAAAAGTGGAAGTGGTGGCTACCAACGCTGGGCTCCCAACTTGAACGGAGTGCGCAAAAGTGCCTTCACCCCTTACAAATCTGTCCAATGTACCGCATTGACGAATCTGCAACGAGGTAAAGTGATGTTTTTGATAAAAGTGAGAGTACCTATTTTATTGATTGGTGAGTTTCTTTGTTGACGAAGGTCGGTGTTGTAGGCAACACGCAGGCGCGGGTGCCGGAGCTCCCGCAGCCGGACGCGAGCCTGCACGCCAAGGCCGGCCGCGGCGAGATCACGCGCGACGACGTTAAGCTGGAGCAGTACGTAGACCTCACGGATGAGCACGGCCTCACCGCGCTGCACTGGGCCGCCAGCTACGGACAGTTAAACAGCTGCCAGGATTTAGTGTGGTACATTGACTGTGTTTGTTTGTTGTTGGTAACTAATGCTCTATGAAGGTCTGGAGATAGCTATAATTAGTTACTGAAAACAAGACTTTGTTTACTTAAATTTATGAGCCTAAGTATTGGAACTACAGGATCCACCCCCTCAATTGGAACAAGTATCCTGGTAATTAGATGTAATATAAATTTTAATATTTTTGTCAGTCGATTGTATGAATCGGATTTTGAACACTCAGCCCCAGAGTAGTAAAACTTTTTCTTTGTTTCTTTCCTGCTTTACAGCCTGGTCTTTTATATTTATAACATAAATTGTCTTGTCTTGAATGTCTTGAATGCTTTTATAAATCTTGATCTTCATTAGTTGACATCATGATTGCTTTTATTGATTATGTATTCATGACATTGATGTTTTGATGTTTGGTAACATTATTCTTTGGCATATGTTTTAACATTGATGTTTTCTCTCTGAACATCGATGACCATTGAACATCCCTAAGACAATGCCTAATGCCTACTAGTTAGGGCCTTGATACAGAAAGTGTTTAGGGTATTGGTTAATCACCCTGAAATGGTAGTGGCATTTGTGTGAGTGTGCAACATAGGGCCACAGATAAGATATTAAGTTAATATGGCCCTTGTGGACAAACAGTCGCCGTTTTATACTATCTGTTTGTGCAATTGCTACAACTATGTCAGGGTGTAAATTATTCAAGCCCTCTTTGAATCTTCACAACATGTCATGTCATTAGTTACAGACTAAAGTGTTTTGGACCATCTAATATAAATAAAATATAACAAAATATTAAAATGAGATAAAAATAATTATTTAATCCCTTTTTTAACCAACTTCAAAAAAGGAGGAGGTTCTCAATTCAATGAAATGTTATTTTTTGGTTGTGTGTTATGCAATATATTTGCAGGTTGTGAACCGATTTTCAAAATAATTTTTATATGAAAGAGTATCCTCCCGAGGTGGTCCCATTGTCACTAAGTCAGGATCTGATGATAGGATGCCAGGGAATATGAGGGCAACCCTCAAATTTTATTGGCATGTATTATGTGTTTCATGTATTTTCTAAAGTTATTCAAGCATTTGCATCTGGACGTCTTTCGGCTGAATGAATGAATGAATTCAGGTGAGCTGATGATGGAAGGTTTGACTAATTATCTTTCATGCTGCTGAGATGATGATGGAAGTCACAGGACTCTGTATCGCTTAATGAAACAAATGCATTATGATTTGATGATTCTCATTGGCAAGTAGGTGATTAGGTTTAATGTTGTTAGATAGATAGCATTATCACTAAAAACCTTAAAACAGACTTTAAAAAGAAATTCATTCAAAAGTTAGAAAAAATAAATTTTATATATAAATACACGACAATAAGTAACAAAAATGAAATCAAAGGTACAAGGCAAATTAGAACCAAAATTTTTTTTTGAGTTTGCTGTTAACGTAGCCATTAAATCTAAAACATTTGAGAGGTAAGTAGCTGTGTGTTGGTATCAACCTCAAAAATAAAAAAATTGTGGGCCCCTAATTTGATTCGTACCTACCTTTGATTTAGTTATTGTTGGTTCATCATATCAGCTCATATATATTGTTGGTTAATGTCGTGTATTAAATAAATATTATACTTTTGAGTCAATTTCTTCTTGAAGTTGGTTCTTAGTTCTTAGGTTTATTAAACTTTTATTTTTTTATTGCACCAGGTGTGGTGCAGATGTAAACACAAGAGGGCCAGAGGGGGAGACAGCGTTACATTTGGCAGCGGCAGGTGGACACCATGAAGTCGTAAAGTTTTTGCTCAATGAAGGTGCTGATGCAGATATTCAGGATGATGTGAGCAACTGAGTATACAAATTTTTTTCCACATGCATGTATTAAAAATACTCTTTTCATCACACCTATTCGAAGAAGGACGATTGATTTCTCAATAAGTGTGAACTAAATTCTATTTTGCTCCCTTTAGTTTTGTTTCTCGCTTCTGATTGTTCCACATTTGTGAAGGTTGAATGTAAAAAAAATATTTAAATATCACAAATTAACATTTTCTCTATGGTGATAAACTCACTTTTGGATTTTTTTTAGCAAGGACTTTGTATTAAATTACTAACTCTTTGTTCGTTAGTATGTGAAGTTAACCAAAGAGGTTGAACCCATAAAGTATTAAGAAGTTACTAGTCGGTTAGGTTTTGGCGGCAATGCGTGCACAAAAAAAACAGTCATGTGCATTCTTCATTTTTTTTCTCATTGAAAAATTGTGTGCGTCACTCAGGGCCATAATAATTTATTCTGGCGACATTTATTGAATTCCTCGCTAAGCTCAGGATTCTAATCTAGATTCAGAATTCAAACTAACGCACTCGGAACAAAATGATACTTTGTGTGCCCTTGTTACACAAATAACTATTGTTGTCCTTAGTGTATAATTTAATGTCTTAGTGTCTGAGGGTATGTGGTGCATTGCAGATGACAGACTATACTAATTAGTAGTCTATGTCACTTCCCTACCTTTCCAACACCTCAACTATCTGTGAAAAAAACCATATCAATTAGGGGTGATTGATTTTGCAAAAACATCGATGTTTATTGCGCACAATCGTTAATATATGAAACAACCATCTAATTATAGGATTTTTAGTTACATAATAAAAGTCATTATTAAATTTAATATTAAATTTTATATTCCAATATCAAGCAACAATAAATTAATTTTTATCAGATGACCCACGACACACACACACTAGACAGAACTGAACAGACTGACTGAAGTGCCTCATCGGAGTTTTTTTAAGTATTTATAAAATACTTGTTGGTTTCTTCATCATGTCAGCCGAAGGACGTCCACTGCTGGACATAGGATTTCCATGACGACCGGTTCTGCGCTACGGCATCCAGCGGCTTCCCGGGAACTTCACTAGGTCATCGGGCCAGCGAGTGGGCTCATTGTTGGTTTCTTAACTAATAATGATTTAGAAATACATTTTTTAGGGTTCCATACCTCAAAAGGAAAAAAAACGAAACCCTTCTCGTTTGTCTGCCTGTCCGTCCGTCTATCACAGCAGAGTTGATCAGAAACTACTGGACTGATTGAGTTGAAATTTGGTACACATATGTAAGTCGGTGAACCAAAGATGGACGTGTAACGTAAATAAATTAACTTTAAACATGGGGGGCACTTTCCCATGCAGGTTTGGCGACTTCCAGTCTCCCGAACGAGCCGGTTTTCGAAAAGGTTTTAGTACCATAGACCACTTACACAAAACATTCACCTTCAGTTTTTTACATCCTCACTCAAAATTTGTGCTGTCAGGTCAGGCCACAAAATCAAATGCACCACAACACAACAAACAAAATTTTTCTTAGATGCGTTCCTTTTCACAAATATTTTTTGTTTGCTGGCAAATATTTCAATATTTATAAGTCCTAAAAGTAACGTAAAAATAAAATTTTAAGTCGTGTAACTTGGAGGTAATTATAAGAGGGTCAAAAGTAACATTCTGGCAACGCATTCTGGTAATTTATGGATTACAATTTATTATTAGGGAGTATGTTTTAACTCTACTCCAACGCCATCTGCAAATGGGAAGTACAAATACAGTAACAAACGTCAAAAATTACTTAATAATACATGGCGACCACTTCGACTCCTAGTACGAAGTAACTATTTAGTAATCTGTGTCCTAGTCGGTTTGCCGCGCGTGCGCTCGAAGATGGTTTATGTAGCCAATCATCGCAGCGAAACTCCTCGCGCACTGAGGGCATTTAAGTATGCCACCCTCGTAATTGTATGAAATGGTCGCAGGTGGTCGGGCCTTTAACTGGTCGCGTTTGGTATCAAGGTCAGCTTTACGCTGATCCTCGAAGTGGCGCACTTGCCTATTCACAATTCTGCGCCATTCAGGCCGTTCTGCTGCCAAACTCTCTATTGATATATAGGGTCTTAACAAAGGTATGCACTTTTTTTTTTAACTGGAGCTTGTACTCATGAAACTGAACAACCTTCTTCCAGAAACCCATGGTCGATTCGCATTTATTATTTTTTAATTAAATTATCAACTGCTCAGAATACAACTCCCAGCTTGGTATCCGCGTATTGACAAAGTTCAATGACCGCGCCGGGCCGCTTCGCCGCCGCGGCGTATTCTTGCGTATCGCGCGCTATTTAATAATTTTAATAAAAAAAACAAAAGCGAATTGACCATGGGTTTCTTGGGGAAAGTTGTTCAGTTTCATGAGTACATGCTCCAGTTAAAAAAAGTGTGTACCTTTGTTAAGACCCTGTATGTCATAAAAATCATTTGATATTTAACGGTATATATACAGGGTGTAACATAAAGGTGTGGTGATACTTTAAGGTGGGCTTGTACCCATCAAACTGAACAACTTTCTCCATGGAACCCATAGTCAAATTGCAAAAAAAAAATTGGCTCTCCCATACTAACTCGATCAGCTGATCAGCCAACTTAGTATGGGAAGTTCAAATTTTTTTTTTGCGATTTGACTATGGGTTCCATGGAGAAAGTTGTTCAGTTTGATGGGTACAAGCCCACCTTAAAGTATCACCACACCTTTATGTTACACCCTGTATATATTCTCGAACCCTGATTACAGTTTTATATTTTTTTTAAATATTTCGGCAATTAATTTTTCACGCCGTTCTCGAGGGAAACTTTTCTCTCGTAGTCCCACTACTTTATTTATGTCCAGCCATCTGGTAAAATCTGTCATTTTGATTTGGTTAAACTAATTGGCTGATTGTAAGGTAGCCCGAACGTTGATTGAACAACAGTGTAGTGCGTAGCTTTTCTTCTTCTGCGCAGCACTCTTTGACTGTATAATCAATCAAACCTGTCTGAGCTTAATGTCGGTCGCTCATTTACAGTTAAAAAAAAACATTTTTTGCCAACTCCCTTTTCGTTGTATGGGATTTGTAGCGTGCACTTATCAATTGTGGATAACTACTGAGTAAAAAACTGTAAATGAGCGAGCGATATTTAGGTTCATTCAGGTTTGATTGATTATAAAGTCACGAAGCCATTGGGTAGCAAAATGCTTCACAGAAGTATAGAAATCATGGGTTTTATTCAGAATTTCGTAGTTACGACTTAGCTAAATGACGTTTAGTCAAGTCGTTGAATGTTGAATTCAACATCTTAACTAGTTGTCCTTTAGTCATTCAATTGAATGTCGCCATGTAATCAACGGCTAGCCGTTCAATTAAATGACAGATTTAACCAGATGGCTGCGACATATACATTATATTGAAATTTGAACTTTATTTTTAGCGGTCCACCGCGTATACTTATCAGTGGGGATCACGAAAAAACGGCGACTTTTTCTAGAAAATTTTGTTTGTTTTTATAGAAATTCAAATTTGAGATGTGTGCGATATATCGTAACGGGAGAGTTTTTAAAAAACATATATCTAAGCAGTGTGGAATTTCAATATATTAGGTACACTTTATGTAGCTATTAATATCTGAACATCTAATATGTCAGAAATATCTGATTAGCAGATTTTTCAATGTTCTTTACACACAATGACGTAAAGTCCTTTTTCCTATAACGCTACATATTGAAAAATCTGCTGCTTAGATATTTATGACAAATTAGATGTTCAGATAATAGCTACTTCTAGTGTATTGAAATTCCACACTGCCCAGAAATAATTGAACACCTCGCCCAATACGATATCTTATATTACCTGATGGCGACTGTACTACCAAATTAATATTTGCATGCCAACTAAACAGGTGATCCTAAAAATACTGTTAGACCTATTTAATACCTTGTTTAATAGACAATAAAGATTTCTATTCGATGTATTCTAGTCTGGAAGTACTGCACTAATGTATGCAGCGGCTGCAGATTTTCCATACACATGCAATGAGCTACTCGTTCGAGGAGCGGACCTCACACTCACCAATGACTACGACCAAGATGCTTACACTCTGACCACTACAAATAATTGCAAACTGGGTGAGTGACTTATTCCTTCTGTTTTAGCGTAAACTGTGCTACATTGTCACAATATAATATTGAAAAAAGTCACAGATCTACTACAAATAGATTTCTATATCGCGTGGCCACTACAATGCCTCTCGCTTTAACCGTTTGTGTTGCCACCTTAATATTATTTCTATTAAGTCAGGGTAAATTTCAATGTTATCAGCGCGACCTAGCGCCTTTGTAGTAGATCTGATGTAATTTAAGTAATGCTTTCGAAAAGCATTTGTTCAGCTTTATTTTTCAATATACCTCATCAAAATCAGGGGTCACATAGAAACCTACAAACATTTATTATTTTTATTAGGTAAAATTTAAATTTATTTGGCAACATTGAAAGAAGCATTGTTTGGCTAAGGAACTGTCAGATTTTGACAATTAGCCAGCAAAAAAGTGGTCATGCCGATAAGGACAAAAAATAATATCAGTATTTTTTTGCACTCGTGCCATATCGTAACTATCCTTCTTTTTCTATCAATTTCTTTACTAATCTATTTGTAGTAGATCCGTGGAAAAACTCTATATTTGTGCCGTACAGTAATGTTGTATTTTATTTTATATTGCAGCTCAAACTGTGATAGAAAACTTCTTGATTGGATGCCTCAGCAAAGCCTGAAGAGAAACAGCCAACAATCTTAAGTTGCTTTATCCATAAAACTGTTTCATTTGCAACAGAGTTTAATAAAAAAAATACAGGGATTTAGTTAATAATAAAAATTTATTAAAATATAACAATTACTATACAATATTTTTAAGTTCATTATATACAAAAATAATGTGATTTATCAAAGTAATTTAATTACAGACAATATTGAACATTTTTCCTTATTTCATATGCTGCCTTTACCTTTATATTATGCCATTAAAATGAAGACAAGGAATGGAAATGTTGTTATTCACGTTTTGTAGAAATTTACTTTCTAATGTAATTTCATTGGTAATCCTTAGTACTCACGCTTATCGTAGTGTAATCTGCTCAAAATATAGTCAATATAAGATAAAACCATTGAAAAAAACAGTAATTATCATTATTTAAAATGGAATCGAGTGACTTACAACATTCTCTCTATGTGGTCTTCAAATGCTCTTGTGCTTTGCTTATGAAATAGTTCAGTTCAGACTTTGTCTTCGCCCTTAATATGTATGGATCTCATCTATCAATTATTTACAACTTGGATTCAGTCAGCCAGTTGAACTTCTGTGGTTTTCTGTTGGACTGTGGGTCGATCAGGATGTTGATGATGCTGGGTCGGTCGGTGACCGCCAGCGCCTGCTTTAGGGCCGCCTGGATCTCATCCGTCGTGCGACAGAGGTGGCCAGTTCCACCGAACAGCTCCATCATCTTCTCATAGCGAACTTCTGTGCTCAGAGCAGTCGGTGGTGTGCTGTAAAAGTTAAGCTTCTTGTATTAATAGGGCAGTATTTTATTGAAAGTAGTTTTAAAAATATAATGGAATCGGGTTTTTGAGTGCATTCCTAAATTGCCCTCTTCCTGATTTACATATTAATTTACAGAATTAGTACGTACATCAATGACACTGAAAAAAGATGTCCCATAAGTATAATGAACTTATTACATGCCATATGAGTTATGACAGATATATATTAGATATACAGACTAATAGGGGATCGGACTGCATCAAAAATAAATTCTGAAATATGTTTTCCTAAATTGCTCTCCTCTTGAAGTTTCAAAAAACCTTACTTGTTTTATTTTTCCATCACGTCTTCAATTAATTGATCAAATTCAAGTTTGTCAATGACGCAAAAAATCTATGACGTCACTTGTGGGTATTTCAAACATATTTAGAACAAAATTTCGTTTTTGACAAATCATAAAAAGTAACTCTAATGACTAGCAGTCCGATCCCCTATTGAGAGATACCAAATGAAGTAAGGCCAAGGAACCCGAAAAAAAAATCTGGTGGGGCTGTGTCAGGCGGGGCACACTGCCGTTGGTATTTTTTTGGTAGTGGATAACTAATAATAAGGTTTGCTTGTTCCAAGAAATGAGGTTGTTATACAATTGATGGATTCTACCGGAAACAGGTCCACACCCTGGACACTTCATACAACGGGCCACTTCAAAAAACGAATGACGGAACAAACAAAATGGCGGCGAAATCCTATACGTTCAACAACCAAACTGTATTAATCTGGGTGACGAGGGGGTGTTGCAATCTAGAGAGTAGCAGGGAGTACCCATACTGTATGTTAGTACTAATATAATATACATTGACAGGTCTATACCCTGTTGCACAAGCAGTCGGAAAGCATTATCGCAGCATATCACTTGCTTCAGGGGTACCTAACTATTGGATACCTTCATCAGGGAATTGTGACGGTTTATATTAAGTATCAAGAATCAAGAGAGAGTAACGATCGGAGAAAGTAAGGAAATATAGTTATTATCACATTCACGAAATTAAGTTATTTTATTTGTTACTTTACGTATGTATGTATGTTTAAATGAAAAACTAAAACATGAAGTAGAACGTAACTTTTTTCGTACTCATTTACTATTCTAGTTTTATTAACCAATTAGGTAAGAATAATTCCAAAATCTTTGCAGTGGTCATTATTTATCGTTCCATAAAAAAGCTTTAAAAATTATTCCCTAGCAACAAGCGCACGTGTTCACAGACACGATAACAACACAAAAGACTATGGGCTGTGTTTGTGGGCAGCCTTCAATAAAATATTGGACCTTTGATACATTTGGCTCGAAAAACTACATTCTCAGAAACCATAATAATATGATATTAACTTTAGTTTCATATCTAAAAACGAGGTACGCGCTTAAATTTATAAGATCACTAAAGTAATACAGCCAAAGTATGCATATTATAATCTATTTTTCTATGGAGGGATACTGTGAATGTGCTCATATTACAAGAATTGTTCAATATAAGTGCGCGTTACGCAACAGGCCAACATCCCCTATACATCAGCATCCGTTTCATTATACTTAATAATAAAATGTAATATTTAGTGGTATTTAACATTCAAATGTCAATTTTCAAGTTATCATAAGTTCTATCAAATTCATTGATAGGTTCTCTCGATCCATCACTAAAACTTATTTACTTACTGCCAGACATGTAAATGTAAAAAAAAATGTTTGTTAAAAAAAATGTTTGTTACCTCTGAAAAATCTCATCTTAGCCCACCCCCTACTACAAAACGCGGCAAGATGAGTAAGCGATAACAAAAAGAAAGAAGACCAATATGTATCGTTTTCTTTCAACGCTAACATAATACTTTATGGCTGCGATATTACGATATTATTTTCCGCCCTGCTTGTAAGACAAGGTATAATAAGATTAATAAGTCTTTCGTTATATCCGTTACATTTCAGTTTGCTGGCCTGGTACCCCCGTATGTGATTTTAAAGACGTTTCACGTCAAACCATTAAATTTCGCCGCATAGTCGAGAGGCGTAGTGAAATTAAGTACGCCAACATACCACTGGGTGACGTCGCCGCCAGACTGGATGTCCCTCATGGTCTCGCCGTCGAACCCTCCGTAGATGCCGTTGTTGTTCACGATGAGTATCACTACGGGCAGCTTGTACCGGAACATTGTCTCGATTTCCATTCCTGTCACAACAAAGTGCTAGTTATACCAATTAACAAGTAACGGTTACTAAATTAGGTTTATATTATGATTAGTCAAGTGTTTAGTGCTACATATGTTTTTTCGCTTCACACCAGGAGGTCGCGGGTCGATTCCCGATGGGGTCAACTTGTAAGACTCGGTTTGGTTGGTGGTAGGGCATTTTCTAAGCCCGCCTGGCTAGCACCATCTTATCTAAGTCATGCCACCAGACATCAGTGTTAACAACATTAATGTGTTCCGGCTTGAAGATACGATAGCCAGTTCTCCATTGCGCTGGGGAATCTTGGTAAGCCCGCTTCCATCTTCGGCATCATCGTCACTTACCATCCGGGTGAGATGATGCCAAGGGCTTACCACTCAAATTTTTAATTTAAAAAAAAAAAAAAATGTAAATAAAAAAAAAACAGAAGTTTTGTCCTCAAAATGGGCGTAAACCACACGGTTCACTTCATCATCCGAAAAAAACCTTCTTCCCCTAAGTACCTGTGCGTTAAGTTTGGAGAACTAATAACAGTCACTCGAAAGCTTACCAGAGAAGCCAAACGCGGAGTCGCCTTCGACGCAGATGACGCGTTTGCCGGGCGCGTGGTCGCGACACCACAGCGCCGCGGCCACTGCGAAGCCGGGGCCCACCTGCAACGTACATACATGTTAAAACCCACAGACATAACCCTAGTGGCCTATACTCATCCCCACCCAATGCGCCCAACAATACCCCAATACTGCCTTACACTTATTAGCATTAAAGCATCCTTACTAATAAAAATAGCGTAGTCTGGTGCAGATCCAGAGGGAACTGAAAAAAATACTCTTTTTTGGTAAATTTATTTAACGTCGCAACGGAACATACCCCTCTCGTATATCCACCAGATACGCTAAACGGTTTATGATATGTCGTCCCCACTCACCGACAGCTAGGTCATATAGTGAAGGCCGCTATTCCATAAGGCGAAGGCAAGGACCAATTGAGGTAGGTCTTGCCGACAAGACGCTTGTCCTGGTACTCTGCAAGGCGAGTGCCTCGTGGAAGAGAACCACTACCTACTGTCCAGGTAGGTCCCAGAGCTGTAGGCACGCTCACCTCCCGCGGCTTTCGCTGCTGGCGCTTCGATACCCGCTCGGGACACCAGAGACGCTGGCTCCCACATATCCGGTGTGGTACCGGAGTTTTAGGCACGCTCACTTCCCGGCGCTTATCGCACCTGTCCAGACTTACTCCTACGCGGTTGGATCGCGACGGAACAATGGATTGTTGAGATTTTTCGCATAGAGATGGTTGAAGGGGTGGGAAATTACATAATATACTAATTAGCATATCCTGACATAATTCCCACCCAAGGGATCTGGGGAAAAGTCATTTCCACGCTGGCGCACGTCGGCGTCGCAACGGAGCAACGGATTGAAATGAAGTTTTTTGTATAGAATTGGTTGAGGAGGTGGAAAGTGACATAGACTGCTAATAAGAATAGCCCGATCTGGGATAGGGATCTGGAGAACACTCATGTCCACGAAGCAGCTCGCACATCACTCACCCTCAAAGACAGTCATAGAAACGATGTCCAAGCGGGCGAAGCCGCGGGCAAAAGCTAGTACAGATCTTGCGATCTACGAGCGCGCGGCGCCCTTAGTTGTTTGAGTGACCAATCTGTATACGCGTCAATGTAGGCGTGAGAGTGACCGTGCGTACGGTTAGCAAACAAAAATTTCACCCATTTTATATTTTAAGTATTTTCTAAAAAAAAAAACAACATCCTTAAAGTAACTACTAATTAACATTAATAATAAATAATTACAGGTAGAAAATTTAAATAAACACAAAATAAATGTAATCCTAAACAATACCTTAACTCTACAGAAAATAAAAAGCTCTCCCATTTATTATTAGTAACTAGCTGTCCCGGCGAACTACACACCCTACCCTACCCTACACTACACTACCCTACTCTACCCTACTATATCCTACCCTACACTACACTACAATACCCTACACTACTCTACCTTACCCTACCCTACCCTACATAAGAACCTTCTCCTGACAATAACGTACTTAACAAAAAAGAATAAGCGAAATCAGTCCAGCCGTTCACGCGTGATGCGATGACCGAGGGAAATAGAGATTCATTTTTATATATAAAGATAAATAATATTAATTTATATCACTACCTTCATCGAACATTTCTACACTGTGAATGTCACTGTCATCATCTTCACTGACATTTATAATAAACTGGAAATCATAGTTAAACTTTTTTTAAACGATATAGCTTTCGAGAAAAAGTTTAAAATACCAAACGCGATCCACGAACCGAACTTTATCGAACCCGAAATCTACCTTTGTGTTCCGTCCGCTGCGGGAACGGTTTTTTTAGTTTATATATGTATAATTTACATGTTGGTAACTACATCGATATCTAGGGACAAGTTTAAAAATCTTACCTCGCTATGAATTACTTTCCGTTTTCTTTCACTTTTGAGATTTGACATGCTGATCGTACTTCGTGAACAATAGCAACTTGGAAACAATAAGCACCGCTCCGTCGGGTACACACACTAACTAAAATGTGTATTTACGATAACAACTACAAATAAAGGCCACGCGCGCTCGTAGATTGCAAGATCTGTACTAACTATACATTAGTACGTAAAGAAGCGAAACTCGCAATACATAAGTACATATATCGTCGCCCACAACGAGAGGTACGTGATGCCGCGATCCGCAGGCCGTGTTCGCTGCGAGTGCGACACAATGAGAGAGAGGTTAGAAAGAGAAGCACGTATACCACCAAGTGTACACTTTTATTTGTGATCCTATGTGTGCAGTTTCGTAGGGCTGTCCATAGAGCCGACTGTACGGCGTCTAGGCTGCACTGAGTAATTGCTGGCCTTAGCCAAGGCAAGTTGTTGAGCAGCATGCCTCGCGGATGTCCATCGTAATGGCGCTCTTATTCACCACCAGTGTCCTAAACTCAGTCTCACAGTGCACTAGACTGACCCACTTAGTGAGAGCCCTAAAA
Organism: Coleophora flavipennella; assembly: GCA_947284805.1. NCBI lineage: Eukaryota > Metazoa > Arthropoda > Insecta > Lepidoptera > Coleophoridae > Coleophora > Coleophora flavipennella. The sequence goes on from OX369268.1 coordinate 1,274,749, forward strand.
CATCACCCACATATTGCCCTAGATTCAGCCCCATAATTCGAACGATTGGCCTTGATTCAGTAGCAAATATTAATGGTGTTAGCGCCTTCGTTAGACTAACCCTTTGGTGTCATAGTCATAGTGCCCTAAATTCACCCTATCTCATAGCGCCAAAAGTGCCGGCGTCCAGCTAGTCGGGTATTTAGTGTGTTGATTTGTATGGGAACCTTGCAAATCTTCAACAAAGGAAGCCGCTTGGCACAGGCATACCTAGTGGTCATCTGAGCTGATTTAGCCCTGTACCCACGTGGTACCACCCTGCAGGTAGGTGGGGGAGGGGGGGGGAAAATTCCATCTGCCGCGCTGCACTCTTTCGTCCATATCTCCGTAAGTTTAGCAAACAAGTCGTGTTTGGTATCGTTTTCGTATAATTCAAGGACGACAAATTCATTTCTGGAACAATATTTTCACTTGTTCATAGAAGAAAAAATGATTAGGCGCAAAAATAGAAAAAATAGAAATAAAAATTCTTACAAAATCTTTGCCTGCAATTAAACCAGGAGATTATGTTTTATAAAAAAAATATAATTATGTAGCCCTGTTTATTTTAATAATACATACATAAACTTACTTAATAAATTTAACTTATAAATGTGTAAAAAAAATCATTAGCGTCGCACGGCGGAGCTGCGTTTTAGCGGCTCGTTCAACTCGACCGCTGCGCGGAGCGCTCAGTGACCATACACGCGTGTTCTCAGTTCAGTCGGATCTTGGTCATAGAGTCGGTTCGCATCTTACTCAGTGATCACTACATAACGCAAGCACGTATTTTGAACTTTTGAAGTGTTTTCAGGAGGATAAACTATCAAACTAGTATATTTTTTTCATAGGATATGAGAATTGTAAGTATTTATTTAGATTTACTATGTTTTTAAACGATTTTATTTAGATTTACTATGTTTTTAAACGATTTTATTTGACTTAACCCCGTATATTTATGCCTTTCTTTGTTTCAAATCTTGTGAAAGCTTTTTCAGTTGTACTGAATCGATTCTTATGAACCTTTGCATACGTGGGGTGCTAGTAACGAAACAATATTATGGTAGTCTCAACTGGGCCTGATGATGAAGTCAGGAGGTGGACAGTGAAACTCTTCTAGTATTACTAGTAACCCTCTTGAGTTTGGGCTCATTTGGATGGTTTTGACGAGTCCCATATATTACACTAGGTGAGGAGGGTCCGATGATGGATTCAGGAAGAAGACAGCCGACCGGTTATCTTAAAAAAAATACCATTTTTTATTTCTACTAATAAGTTATTATATAGTAGGTACCTATCTCAAGGTCTTCGATCAGTGTATGTTGCCAGTGATGACATACGGAACTGAGACATGCTCGCTTACTATGGGCCTCATAAGAAGGCTCAAGGTATCAAGATTAGATGTGATTTGGGACAGATACGACACTGACAGTCTCAAAAACGAGACTAAAACGTGGCACCGGACAAATAACACGTTTTAATTCAAATTTTAGAATTCCGAAGGGTTGGGCAAATTTTCTCAGGGATAATTCCAATAAAGAGGAACTTTTCCATTTCCTAGCTCTACAGTGCCAAGCTACAGAATTCTTAGCTGGCAAAGACTTATACGACAGATGGACCCACAGTTTTCAGCAACAGCCCCAGTGATAAAAAAGCCCTGGAACCATGCAACCATTAGGAAGCAGATACGCGCATAATGGTCCACATTGGTGATGCTGCAGCCCAAGGACACACAAAAATCATGGTGCGTACAGTGGATACCAATGTTGTTGTCCTTGCGGTTTCATGTGTGTCACAATTGCCACAGCTTGAGGAACTGTGGGTTCATATTGGCACGGGAAAAAATCAGATCTTGCCATGCCATGCTATTGCAGCTTCATTAGGTAACCTAAATAAATATAATATATTTACACTTTAAAATCTGAAAGTAATTCAGCTATATACTAGTTTATTTTCTTTTAGGACCAGAAAAGGCAGAAGTATTGCCAATGTTCCACGCCTTTTCCGGGTGTGATACCGTTTCGTCTTTTGCTGGTAAAGGGAAAAAGAGTGCTTTCGAAGCTTATCTACCTGCGACGGAGGGGTTCACAAGCGCGGAAATGTAGAACAAGCTTTACCAATACTAGAAAAAATTGTCAATTCTATAAATGACAAGTAATTGTGGTGGTTGGCTTTTGTGATTTGAAATGATTTAAGTAATTATTGGAATGCATGTTGTGTACAATTTCTTTCATTTTAGATCTGGCGCGTGCAATGATATCAATCAGTGTAGAAAACTACTATTTACGAAAAAGCACAGACAGCTGGAGAATCTTCCACCAACTAAAGATGCCCTGCGCAACCATATTTTGCGAGCAATTTATCAGGGAGGACATATATGGGGTCAACTTTTGCAACCTACACAAAACCTGCCATGTCCTGCTGACTGGGGTTGGGCAAAAAATAATGGCAAATGGGAGCCTGTTCGGACCACCCTACCGCCAGCAGCCGCTGCTTGCATGGAGTTAATACGATGTAAATGCAAGAAAAAATGCGCAGGAAGGTGCAATTGTTTAAAAAGAGAGATAAGGTGCACCGAACTGTGTGGCTGCAGCGGAAACTGTGAATCTTCTTCTTCTACCTAGCTTTGTCCCGACTTGTGCCATGGTCTTTGTCCTACATTTTCACAATAAATGACAGGTTTCAGGTATTATAAAGAGCGACTGCCGTCTGACTCCCAAAACCCCGAAGGTAACCAGTTTCGCCAGAGCCTCGTTTGTAGCCTAGCAGGGTGCACCACGAGCAGGTGAGGTCGGCTTAGATTCTAAAGATGTTTATTGGACCACTTACACCCGGAAACGGTCAATAAATTGTCTTATTTACTAAAATAGACCTTTTATTCTTTATTCCATTATTACAATTAAAATAGGAATCCCTATTACAACTAACATGATTAAAATAAGCTGAAATTTAGGGTTATCTCAGTGATTATAAAACATTTATTTTAATGTTATGAACTCTAATATTATTTTTTAACAATATTTACTCTAGATATTTCTTCAAGAATATTATCTCTAGATATAGATACACCTATATTAATTAGTTTCATTGCTCATTATTTTAATAATTGTTTACAATTTAGTGTCAAATCCTATCCAAAAATACTTACTTCTCCCGTCGCAGCTCCACCGCACGAGGCAATAATTTTTTTTTGACACATTTACTAGTTCAATCTATTAAGAAAGTTTATGTTTATATATTCTAGATAAACAGGGCTACAAAATCATATTTTTTTAATAAAACATAGTCTCCTGGTTTAATTGTAGGCATAGATTTTGTAAGAATTTTTATTTCTATTTTTTCTATTTTTGCGCCTAATCTTTTTTTCTTCTATGAACAAGTGAAAATATTGTTCCAGAAATGAATTTGTCGTCCTTAAATTATACGAAAACGATACCAAACACGACTTGTTTGCTAAACTTACGGAGATATGGACGAAAGAGTGCAGCGCGGCAGATGGAATTTTCCCCCCCCTCCCCCACCTACCTGCAGGGTGGTACCACGTGGGTACAGGGCTAAATAAGCTCAGATGACCACTAGGTATGCCTGTGCCAAGTGGCTTCCTTTGTTGACAATTTGCAAGGTTGGTGACACTAAATACCCAACTAAGCCTGTACTACGGTAGATTGTTCAGTAGCATACTGCGCCCGATGTCCACCTTGTGGGCGCACTCGCTAGAATCACCTCCCTGGTGCCATAGTCACCCCCCCCCCAGTGCCCTACTCACCCCCATAGTACCAAAAGTGCCGGCGTCGAGCCTGTGCCGCGGTAGGTTGTTGAGCAATATACCGCGCCCGATGTCCATGGTGTTGGCGCCCTCGCTCACGATGACGGAGTCCCTGGGAATGTTCGCTTGCACCGTCTTGAACACTGCATAGTAGTTCAGGGGCACCGTTTTGCTGTTGGCTTGCGACTGGAGGTAGAAAGCAGTATGGTAATTTTATTAACGTTAATTTTTCGATTTAACTGGCGCAAAGCTTAACTCCACGCTCTTTATTATTTTTATGAGATATACATATACAGGTGTAACACAATAGGGGATCGGACTGCATCAAAAATAAATTCTGAAATATGATTTCCTAAATTGCTTTCATCTTGAAGTTTCAAAAAACCTTATTTGTTTTTTTCCCATCACGTCTTTAATTTTTAATTGATTAAATTCACAAAATAAGTTCGTCAATGACGCTAAAAATCTATGACGTCACTTGTGGGTATTTCAAACATTTTTAGAACAAAATTTCTTTTTTAACAATTTCCCCATCCCCTATTGTAACATGAATGCTACTTGCACTGTTCTTTTTTTAAAACGTGCCTCGTCTACTAACAGCACCCTTAATATAGTAAACGTATCATTCAGTACATATCAAACACATTTCTTTTGTACGTAATAGTTTTGCAAGTTGTCTTCATACCTCTACAAACTCTGCATTAGCCTTCTGTTTCTCGCCGAGTGTCCTCCACCAGCCGTTGCTCTTCGGCTGGAGCGCAAACCGCTTCTCGGCCAGCTTGTGCGTGAGAGCCTCCACAAAAGGCCTGATGTCCGAGTGCACCGCCACCTCCGACTGGATGCTGTTGTGGAACTCTTCAGGAGAAATGTCCACCTAGAGTACAGATCAAATAAGACGGTTTACAAGAAGACAGTCAATCAAGTGTCTATTCAGACAGACAGACAGACGGACAGCGGAGTCTTAGTAATAGGGTCCCGTTTTTACCCTTTGGGTACGGAACCCTAAAAATAATTCTAACGATTTTAATGAAACTTTGTGAATGATTAGTACTTCATCATTATAACTCATATACGTCCCCACCGAGGGGCTCGAGCCTACCCTGAATCAGGGCGATAAGCATTAGTCGACCACGCGGGCCAAGTGCGGGTTGGTCGACTTCACACACAACCTTCGAGTTTCTTCGCAGGCGTGTGCAGGTTTCCTCACGATGTTTTTCCTTCACCGTTAAAGCAATTGGTATTAGTACTTAATAATGCCTAATGCACTGGGTACTTCATTATTCCAGGAAAAATATGAGTAAGATACCTTGTAGTGTGTAAATGACTCGCAACACCCTACGTGACATATTGCACACGCTGTAGTATATAAGAGCATATTTATTACATTTTAAAGGCATTATACGAGCAACCACAGAGTATTATCTTATTACCTATACCCGAAGCAGGCCTCCGTCACTCCATGTACTTGCGCGCTATAATAACCTACCGCCCGGCCGAGCGTTCTCAGGCCGTTTGCGGACCCAATTCAGTGCGGTTTTCACAAACGAAGCGCACGCACGTATTTCAATTTAAATCGTTTCGTTCGTTCGTACGCGTACCTACGATGCCATCTGGTGCCTTATGTGCTGTAGCATTCAACAATGTGCAAAGCAAATATGTGCAAAGCATTCAACAAAACATCGTCTTTTTATGGAAAGTTAAAAGTACCAACAGATGCGTTTTATAATTATGTAAGAGAACTTGAGACTATGTTTATTAATAATTTTGAAAAAAATATAAAGCAAAGGCCGGGTAGTACTCTATATGAAATTTTAAATGACATACATTTTGACTCTCCCTGCCCTTGTTTCCAAAAACAATATCTAATAAAACTTTTTAGAAGATTCAGGATTTTTGCTACACTAAAATTTAATAACCGAGAATTTAGAAAGGGAAAGAAATTAATAAAAAATTATATAAAAATAAAACACATGTAACTCTTAAAGATTTTTTTCATTTTACTTACACACTGACCTCTAAAATTATGTGTTATCTAGATGTATTGCACAGTCAGCACCAATTTATAAAAAAATATATATTTTACTAGCTGTTGCCCGCGGCTTTGCCCGCGTAGAGGTATGAAAACAATAACGAACTCGACAAAAAAAGAATTAGCCAAATCGGTCCAGTCGTTCTCGAGTTATGCGCTTACCAACACATTTTGCGATTCATTTTTATATTATAGATAGATAGATAAATGATACAATTTTAAACTACCACCTATAAGTCAAAACATATTCACAGTTCTCAATAACATAGACACAAAAAGTTATGTTAATTTAATTTTATCGAAGAGGCAGCCCTGCGATCGCGCGGTGTGAAGCAAGTACTGCGGTTGCTGACGCGATGGAGTAGGCTATTATAGCAGTAGGTATTGGAAATTTACTACTGAGTGAAGTATCTGTTACGTAGTAACTAATTAGTAATCTGTGCCCGAAGTGCCATCTTCGCAACCTCCCATACAAACCCAAATTATTTATGAATTTTTCATCAAGTCTGATATACCTAGCTTTATTCTTTGCTACTAAGTAAGTGTAATGTTTACTGTTTATTTGTGTATGTATGTGCCCGACAGTGAAAGCTTCGCGAGAAGCATGCACAGCGTGACTGTACAATTTATTACACAAAGTGTCTTTCTTGACAGGTGATAAAAAATAACTCAAATGACTGGCAGTCATCATCCCTATTTTTTTCAAACATTTGGTAAATAAATTCTGTGAGGCACCAAAGGCGGTATGTGTGATATTGAAATCATTAGCAAATATTAAACTTAGGTTCAACTTGTGAAACTGAACAATTTTTACTAGGGACCCCATACAATCAGTGCAACAAAGTTTTGGACTTCTTCTGTTTTGCGTTGGGGAATCTTCGTAAGCCCGCTTCCATCTTCGGTGTCATCGTCACTTACCATCAGGTGAGATAAAGCCAAGGGCTTACCAATTGTATATAAAAAAACACATTTCAGAAGGTGAGTCAGAAGACGAAACTGAACAACTTTTCCCAAGAAAACCGATACTTACTAATTTTAAAGAAAAAATCTTTCATACAAATTTTTGTACTCGTTATACAAAGTTTGCATTAGCGTCTATCGTCTTAGAATGAGCTGTTTTTTTTAAAACCACAATTGATAAACCCTGGGCATCATCTCACCTGATGGTAAGTGACGATGACGCCGAAGATGGAAGCGGGCTTAAAACGCAATGGGCATCTCGCTATCTTATTTTTTATTTATTTGTTAGAACACAAACAGTCATACATATATAGTTTAATTATATAAATTTAGTTATAAATAGACCTGGAGGTTCATAAATTAAAGTAAAGAAATATTACAGTTTTGAGCACAATGACAAATACTTATATAAAAAAGTAAAACTTTAAATATTGTTTTTGAGCATTTGAGCTACAGGCGTAAGCTATCTTATCTTCAAGCAGAAACAAAGCAATGCTGTTAACAATGATGTTTGGCGGCAAGACTTAAATAAGGTGGAGGTAGCTAGCCGGGCGAGCTATGAAAATGCCCTACTACCAACCAAACCGAGTCTTTACAAAATTGACCCCGCCAGGAATCGAACCCGCGACCTCCTGGTGTGAAGTGAATGGACTAACCAGTTTTCTTTCACTATTCACCTGCGTCTATCTTCTTACCAATCACCCTGAATACATATTAGATGTAAATCACCGATTACGATAAAACTTTGTACAGTTATTATGTGCATGCCAGAAAAGGTTTTTGGCCAAAACAAAATCGCGGGCGGAGCCACGGCGCGGAAAGCTTGTACTAATATAAATAGACTAGCTTTTGCCAGCGGCTTCGCTCGCGTGAACATAGTTTTTATGACTCTTCGAGGGTGCGCAGTGCGCGAGCCGAAAACGACTCGCGAGCGTGGAGAAAAGTAGCCTATATGTTAATCCAGGTCTTAATCTGTATACCTACCAAATTTCATCCAGATATGTTTACCTGTTGTGGCGTGAAAGAATAACAAACATCTATACTTACAAACTTTCGCGTTTTTGTTATAAGAAAGGATTAGCTTTGACCAACTTTGTATGGAAAGTTCAAAATATTTTTTTTTACTTTCCTTGGAAAAAGCGGTTTTTTATAAGTCGATGTTTAGATTAATAATAAACAACACTAAACGGCTTAAAAACATCCGACTTCGATTTTGCTATATATTTTTTTGTTAATTTACAAAACAATACCAAACGTATTTTAATAAAATTTATATGGTACCACTATCTAGGCAACCTAAAAAATGATTTAATTTTAATTGGTCCTCAACTGACGAAAATTTCAAACGAAACAACAGACAAACTAGGAATCCCTGTACATACTATATGACATACATACTTATATAAGTTCATACAACATCCAGACACAAAGCAAACAAACCTATTCATCACACAAATTTTTGCCCTGGGTGGGGATCTAACCGACTACCCTCGACCCAGCAGGCAGGAGCGTTGACCACTGGATTACCGAGTTAGTCATGAGGGAGAAATAGAACTCCTGTTCCATTCGAAACACGTAGAACCTTGCAACAACAAATAATTACCTCGTTGGTTCCCTGCCAAGTCGACGTCCGCAAAAACAATATTGGTGACGACAGCATCAGAAATAAATTATGAACTCTTGATCACTAAATTGCCCTCCTGCTTAAACTTCGCAAAACCTTACTCGTTTTGTTTTCCATCAAGTCTTCGGTTTTTAAATTCACCAAAATCACAAAATGAGTACATAAATGACGCTGCACAAATATGACGTCACGTCTAGGTATTTCTAACATTCTAAGAACAATATGTCGTTTTTGACAGATGATAAAAAGTAAATCAGATGACTAGCATTCGTCATCCCTATTGCACTCAAATGATCGTAATCAACTGTAAAAACTATCCAATCGCGCCATAGCCACCTTTGAATGACGCGCCGTACTATCTAATTTACAAACTAAGAAATAGTTTTAGTATATGCACCTAGGTGGCGCAGAAATAAAATTCTATGTGCATGTATCATAGGTGATACCGAGGGCACACCCTGGACACTTCACACAACGGGCCAGAAATGCAATTTCAAACGAATGACGGAACATACAAAATGCCAGCGAAATCCTATACGTTGGACAACCGAACTGTAACCAATCTGTATCAATCCGGGTGACGAGGGGGTGAGGTCGCAATCTAGAGAGCGGCAGGGAGTGTCCATATTGTATGTTAGTACTAATATACAGGGTGTCCAGTAAATATAGGTACAAACTGAAACTGGGGATAGATCAAGTCATGACCTATCCGAATTTAAAAAATTATGTCTAGTAAAACTTCAACCGTTTCCGAGATATGGCGGGTTTTTTGAAAGTTCCGTAAATCACTACTTTTACTCAGTTTCAGGGATGCTACAGCTGCAAATGATACCTTTTTTTGCTTTTTGTTACTGAAGAATTAGACTATCAAATGCATTGCAATATTTTTTTTAAGAAGCTACCAGTTCCCCGTAACAAAATAAAAATATTTTAATTTTTACCCATTAAAACTGCAATGTCCCAGATTTGGTAGCTTATGCTGTAAAATAAATTCACTACGCTAGTCCGGACCATTGCTTTAAAAAGCTGTACATTTTGTGCAGATTCCGAAATGGTATAATACTTATCATTTTTCCTAAAACAGAAAAAAATGTAGCGATTTGTTTTCAAGACGAACCCATTTTGTAATAAGTAGTTAGGTTTAAATTTCGATTAGAAACCTTTTTTTAATTGATAATTTACTACTTCTCATGTCATGTTGGCTATTTAATTAAAAGATAAATTAAATGTTGACCTACCTGACGGCTACATGAATATGCACAATTTGCACTGTTGGTCGTTTGAGAACCCACAACTGATAAGAGAGGACAGATCGCAGTATCAGTTCAAAATAAATTACTGGACTGGAATACTCAATGGCCAAGTAATAGGCCCATTTGAGCTGCCTGGCTCTCTAAATACCGAAAATCACCTACAGTTTTTGCAAAATGATTTACTATTATTAATGAAAGATGTTAATCTGGAATTGCGGCAGCAGATGTGGCTTCAAAATGATGGGTGTCCAGCCCATTATGCTAGAAGAGTAACAGAATATCTGAATAGCAATTTTCCAAACCGCTGGATAGGGCGCTTGGGACTAATTTTGTGGCCACCACGGGCACTAGACCTCAATCCATTGGACTTTTTTATTGGGGCTGCCTGAAGGAAATAGTGTACAGACAACCAATAACAACTGTCAATCAACTGAGGCGACGAGTTGAGGAAGCCGCTCGCCATATTAGTAACGAGGGATTCGCTCGTCGCTTAAAGCGATCTTTTATTAAGAGGTGCAGAGCGTGTATCTTGGCACGTGGCGGTCATTTTCAACATTAAATTTAAGCGTGTATTAATAAAAGATGGTTTAAATTTTAACTTGTTTCATTTCCTATCTTTTAAATAGCCAACATAACATGAAAAGTAGTAAATTATAAACTAAAAAAAGGTTTCTAATCGAAATTTAAACCTAACTATTTATTACAAAATGGGTTCGTTTTGAAACCAAATCGCTACATCTTTTTCTGTTTTAGGAAAAATGATAAGTATTATACCATTTCGGAATCTGCACAAAATGTACAACTTTTTAAAGCAGTGGTCCGGACTAGCGTAGTGAATTTATTTTACAGCATAAGCTACCAAATCTGGGACATTGCAGTTTTAATGGGTAAAAATTAAAATATTTTTATTTTATTACGGAGAACTGGTAGCTTCTTAAAAAATATTGCAATGCTTTTTCAATTTTTTTTTCAGTAACAAAAAGCAAAAAAAATAATAATTTAAAATACCTTCATTTGCAGCTGTAGCATCCCTGAAACTTACTAAAAGTAGTGATTTACGGACATTTCAAAAAACCCGCCATATCTCGGAAACGGTTGAAGTTTTACTAGACATATTTTTTAAAATTCGGATAGGTCATGGCTTGATATATCCCCAGTTTCAGTTTGTACCTATATTTAATGGACATCTGTATACTTCGCCGGGGGTCTCAAGAGGATATGATTACACATAGATAGTCCCTACAGTAGTGTATCTGGATTTGACAAAGAGTAAAAAAAAACCTATTTATATTTAATTTAGCTACTACAGATTTACTCGTAAGGGCAATGAAACTAATTGAGTCACGGTCCTTTTGTACTACTGCAACACTCACATGTTTTTATGTTCTGTTCTTATCTCTTTGGAAATTTTGAACTGTTATATACAGGGTGTAAGAAAATTGGTGTAGGTCCCGTTATCTGGGGGTTCTACTCGTCATACTGAACAACTTTCTACAAGGAACCCATAGTCAATTCTTAAAAAATGTTTGGGACCCTCCATACTAAAATGCACAAAATCGGTCAATCAGCTAATCGATTTGTATGAAGAGTACAATTTTTTTTATGTTTTTAGCAAAGTCGTGGAACAAAAGTTGTTTAGTATGATGAGTAGAAGCCCAAGTTAACGGGACCTATAGCAATTTTGTTACACCCTGTATATCTTTAAGTACCTATTAATGTACTAAAGTGTGTGATTGTGGTAACGAATAAACAGTCTATCATACTTGTATAACTTTGACGTCTGGCGCGAATCGCGGCGGCTGGCCGAAGTGCAGCATCCAGTTCAATCTCGCGCCCAGCAGCAGGATGACGTCAGCTTGCAGTAAGGCTTGGGTCCTCGCTGAAGACACGCAGTAAGGGGACTCGTCTGGGACCACGCCCTTGCCTGGAGAATAGTTCAATAAGTTGATAAAAAATATTTATTCAGGCGTTACTTTGCGGAACTCCATAAAGAGGTGATAAACAGTCACAGATGAGTTTAATAGTTGTCTGTGTGACGAAGTCAATGTTTTTGGATTTTTTTTGTGTTGAACCTGCTTTTATATCATATTTCTGTTTATTTTTACTTTTTTGATTATTCGTTTTGAATTTGAATTGTCATTCCTATCGTAACTTTTTCTTTCGGCTGTTCGTTTTTTTATTTACATTTTTTCGTGTCATCTTTATGAAAATAGTAGTGGTGGTAAAAATAAACTTTAATTATATTAAATTGAACCCTCCCTCCGTCCTTAACCCTCTTTTAACTACTGTCGTTTTAAAACAACATATTTTCAAACAAAAAACATATTAAATTTTTTATTGTTATTATATTTTAAGTAAGTTATGAAATGAATGAAATGAAATCATTTATTCTCAGGTACTAGCCCCAGTATATTATACGTTTCAAATACAAAATTTTGCGAATTTTTTTTTAGTAAAAAGCGGGTTAAGAGGATTGTGAAGCTACGACTTTTCATACAAACGGCGTTAACGATTTTCGCCTCTTAAATGTCAACCGATTTGGACCAATTTTTGATAGGTTGTCAGTCAGAACAAAAGCTAGGCTTATTCGTTTCGTTTTTTAAATTACTGATTATAAATAAACAAAAAACGGGCGAAATTAGGTTTGTATGAAAACACCTTAACGACAATAAAATGAAACTTAATAACTTTAACAAAAACGTATAAGCCTAGCTTTGTTCTGACTGACAAGCTATCAAAAATTCTTCCAAATCGGTTAACATTTAAGTGGTGAAAATCGTTAACGCCGTTTGTATGAAAAGTCGCAGCTTCACAATCCTTTAAACCTATTTCTCTTTTCGTGCGTGCCGATTCGTAACTGGAGGGAGCGCCGACGCCGCATCTGTGCTCGGTCGCCGATAGGTCAACACCTCCTGAGGATGCCTTGTGTTGAGGCGAAACACGTATTGAGTGTTCGCAGTGTTTCTGAGCAGCGATGTGTGTTTTTCACGGAGTGTTCCCGCTCCGTCTCGCGCACCAACTTTGCAGCGGAATAGCAAGGTATCAATATTTATTTAACATCTTTTTCAACCGTCTTTTTAAGCATCAGCCAAGTGTGAGCCGGAGTGGCGCGAAGTAGGGTCCCGAAATCTTTTCAAAAAATAAATGTTTATTTTAAAAAACAAAATTATATTTTCAGTTGGTAATAGAAAATTTTGTATGGAAAAATCTATGAACTTTTAACAAACTCAACTGCATATCTTTAGTTGGTCTAGTATTACTTACTCCTAAACTAAGAAAGCCTAGTTAGCCATGATAAATTAATGTCCTTTTAAAAATTAATTATATGTCCTACTATTTAATTTTTTTTTGAGATGCCCTGAAATAGCGGTTTAGCTTATAAGGGGGGGTTGGACGGGGGGGACGACGACGACGACGAAACTTGACTTGACCAAAAACTAGCACTTTAAAGCTTTATATTTCGCAAACCGATTCCTGAACCAAAATATGGTTCCCAGTTGTGTTGGGTGTCCCCCACACTTGAATCGAACAAAAACTAATACTTTAAAGCTTTATATTTCGCAAACCGATTCCTGAACCAAAATATGGTTCCCAGTTGTGTTGGGTGTCCCCCACACTTGAATCGAACAAAATCTAATACTTTGAAGCTTAATATTTCGCAAACCGATTCCTGAACCAAAATATGGTTCCCAGTTGTGTTGGGTGTCCCCCACACTTGAATCGAACAAAAACTAATACTTTAAAGCTTTATATTTCGCAAACCGATTCCTGAACCAAAATATGGTTCCCAGTTGTGTTGGGGGTCCCCCACACTTGAATCGAACAAAATCTAATACTTTGAAGCTTAATATTTCGCAAACCGATTCCTGAACCAAAATATGGTTCCCAGTTGTGTTGGGTGTCCGTCCCCTACACTTGAATCGAACAAAAACTAATACTTTAAAGCTTTATATTTCGCAAACCGATCACTGAACCAAAATATGGTTCCCAGTTGTGTTGGGTGTCCCCCACACTTGAATCGAACAAAAACTAATACTTTGAAGCTTAATATTTCGCAAACCGATTCCTGAACCAAAATATGGTTCCCAGTTGTGTTGGGTGTCCCCCACACTTGAATCGAACAAAAACTAATACTTTGAAGCTTAATATTTCGCAAACCGATTCCTGAACCAAAATATGGTTCCCAGTTGTGTTGGGTGTCCGTCCCCTACACTTGAATCGAACAAAAACTAATACTTTAAAGCTTTATATTTCGCAAACCGATCACTGAACCAAAATATGGTTCCCAGTTGTGTTGGGTGTCCCCCACACTTCATCATATCAGCCGAAGGAAGTCCACTGCTGGACATAGGCCTCCCCCAAGGATCTCCACGACGACCGGTTCTGCGCTGCCCGCATCCAACGGCTTCCCGCGACCTTCACCAGGTCATCGGTCCACCGAGAGGGAGGCCTGCCTACACTACGCTTTCCGGTGCGTGGTCGCCACTCGAGAACTTTGCTGCCCCAACGGCCATCTGTTCTACGAGCAATGTGCCCCGCCCACTGCCACTTAAGTTTAGCAATTCTGAGAGCTATGTCGGTTACTTTGGTTCTCTTACGGATCTCCTCGTTTCTGATTCGATCACGCAGAGAAACTCCGAGCATAGCACGCTCCATTGCCCTTTGGGTGACCTTGAGCCTTCTTATGAGGCCCATAGTAAGCGACCATGTCTCAGTTCCGTACGTCATCACTGGCAACACACATTGGTCGAAGACCTTGGTCTTAAGACACTGCGGTATCTGTGACGTAAAGATATTGCGAAGCTTCCCGAACGCTGCCCAGCCGAGTTGGATTCGACGATTGATCTCTTTCTCGAAGTTGGACCTACCTAACTGGACTGTTTGTCCCAGGTATACATATTCGGTAACAACTTCGAGTGTAGAGCCTCCAACCTTCAGAGGAGTAGGTATGACACGGACGTTTGACATAATTTTCGTCTTGTCCATGTTCATTCTAAGACCCACTTGTTTAGAGGCTCTACTGAGGCCATCGAGCATTGTACCTAAGTCGTCCATAGTCTCAGCCATGACCACGATATCGTCAGCGAATCGAAGGTGGGTGATGTACTCGCCGTTGATATTGATGCCGAGTCCACCCCAGTCCAAAAGCTTAAAAACATCTTCCAGGGCGGCGGTGAACAGTTTCGGAGATATAACGTCTCCCTGTCTCACCCCTCGCTGCAGCTGGATAGGTTCCGAGTTTTGATCCTGGAGGCGAACCGACATGGTGGCGTTTTCATACAAACACTTTAGCACTTCGATATATCGATAGTCAATTTGGCACCTCTGGAGAGACTGTAACACAGCCCAGGTTTCGACCGAATCGAAGGCTTTCTCATAGTCCACGAACGCCAAGCATAGTGGCTGATTGTACTCTTCGGTCTTCTGTATAATCTGCCGCAGCGTATGTATGTGGTCTATGGTACTAAATCCTTTTCGGAAACCGGCTTGTTCGGGAGGCTGGAAGTCGTCAAACCTGCGTGCGAGACGATTCGTAATGACCCTCGAAAACAGTTTGTAGACATGGCTCAGAAGTGAGATGGGTCTGTAGTTCTTCAGCAGGGTATTGTCGCCCTTTTTGAAGAAAAGCACGACCACACTTCTGTGCCATGCCTTAGGCGTTTGTCCTTCAAGTATGACGGAATTAAATAATTTCTGAAGAGCTTTAAGTACCGGTGTTCCACCTGCTTTCAGAAGTTCAGCCGTAATTCCATCATCACCCGGTGCCTTATTGTTTTTAAGCTGTTTAACCCCCACACTTAATCGAACAAAAACTAATACTTTGAAGCTTAATATTTCGCAAACCGATTCCTGAACCAAAATATGGTTCCCAGTTGTGTTGAGTGTCCGTCCCCTACACTTGAATCGAACAAAAACTAATACTTTAAAGCTTTATATTTCGCAAACCGATTCCTGAACCAAAATATGGTTCCCAGTTGTGTTGGGTGTCCCCCACACTTGAATCGAACAAAAACTAATATTTTAAAGCTTTATATTTCGCAAACCGATCCCTGAATCAAAAACCGGCCAAGTGGGAGACGGACTCGCTCACCGAGGGTTCCGTACCACCATCTCTGGATAAGGAACCTTAAAAATATTAAATCAAAAAAATAAAATAAAAAAATATATATGTTTAAGCTTGTGCCAATGAAGCCTTTTGATACAATACCCCACATGACAAGGTTAACTTAATTCAAATTTTGGCCATTCCATTGATTACGTACTTTAAATAAAGACTACATTTTTTATGATTTAATTACAAATGTATAGTTTTCAGATTTTTCCCCATATTTGTAGTATAAGACAGTATTACTTCCCAAATTTCATAGTTCTAGATCAACGCAAAATACCCTACAAATTTTGATTCCTTTAAGAGAGTCGAAATATACCTTTTTTGCGGCATAAACGGCCGTATCTTTTTTTTACGTTATCTTAGAAGTTTGATTTTTTCATAGCTTCAAGGAATAGTAGGCTGGAGTATTTAGTTTTAATTTCAACTCGGGTATCTCCACGCGTTCCCGAGATAAAGGCTCTTGACAGATAGACGAACGGACGGCCAGACAGACAGATGGACAACAAAGTGATCCAATAAGGGTTCCGTTTTTTCCTTTTGAGGTACAAAACCCTGAAAATGTTTTTGGCAAACCCTCAGTTACTTTGAAAGACCTATTAAACGATACCCCACACGATAGAGTATGTTCGCAAAAAAAATCACCCTCTCTTTATATGTAGATGTAGGGGAGGTGCCATAAAAAAATTTAGTTCTCAAGATTTTATTGTATAACTTTAATATGTATAACTGTACCAAATTACAGCTATCTAGTATTAATAGTCTCTGAGCTAAGCCGCGGATGGACAGGCGCACAGACAGACATGGCGAAACTATAAGGGTTCCTTGTTGACTTCGGAACACTAAAAAAGGAGGATGTTTACAATTAGATAACTTTTTTAAAATGTTTGTTACCTCAGAACCCCGTCTTTTATGAATCGATTGGAAAATATATTAATTTTATTTGAAATATACTTTCAGATTGCTTCCATAGAAATTTCATCATAATCGGTTCCATACTTTTCCAGGAATATAACAAAAACAACAAAATGTAGCCAAATTATAATTGTATGAGTTGTTGAGATTAAAGTCGGTTTTTTAAAGTGTCTAGCGTGTTAAATTATTTAAAATATGTTGTAAACATTGATCTTTGGCGGAAAGACTAAGAAAAAATGGTGGTAGCTAGCCAGGCGGGTTTAGAAAACACCCTCCCACCAAATAAAGACACACCCCGTCAGGAATCGAACCCGCTACTTCCTGAAGCAAGTGGATTAACCGCTACGCCATGGAGGGGCGGTTAAACATCTGCCCTACTCCACACTTAAATAGGGCCTAGGGGCCAAGTCCCGATTTATGGATCCGTTTTATTGGAATGGATCGTTTGGAAGTATCTTTTGTAATTAATCGACCTACGCCCTGAAAACTGATCGCTAAATTAGTATGGAAAAAACTTATTCTTCAGTGACTAGTCGCTCTGAAAACTGTAGCACAAAATTAAATCACTTTGTGAAGATTATATGTATATATGTATCATCACATCAGCTCATACATACGTCCCCACCGAGGCGCTCGAGCCTACTCTGAATCAGGGCGATCGGGCCTTAGTCGACCACGCGGGCCCAGTGCGGGTTGGTCAACTTCACACACAACCTTTGAGTTTCTTCTAAGGCGTGTGCAGGTTTCCTCACGATGCTTTCCTTCACCGTAAGAGCGTCGGATAAACGTAAATATGAGATCCAAATTCGAAAACACATTGGTACGTGACAGGACTCGAACCACGACTTCCTGTTGCGCCACCGACGCTCTTATATACGTACATAGGTATATAAAATCATAAGTATAATAGTGTGTCCAAAAGTCTTGAACATAAATAAGAACGGTGTTAATTCCTAATTAACATATTTCGAGCACATTCAGAAAATGAGGATTCAGAATTTTGAGGTTGCCAACGAAAATTATTGTAGTTGCTACAAAATCCGTTTCCAAGACTTTTTGAACAGACTGAAGTTTACTGCAAGCAAACTCACCCATGGGCGTGGGCAGGAACGGCACACGAGTGTTGTTAACCAACTCGGTGATCTGTTTGTGCGCTCCGCCGTAGGCGGCGCCCTTGCCGACGACGACGAGTGGGCGCGCGGCCGCGCTCAGCAGGTCGGCGGCGCGCGCCACCAGCGCGGGCGACGGGTGCGCCAGCTCCACCGGCTCGGGGTTGTGGTACTCGAGAGGCACTTTGTCTTCGTCTGCTTCGGCCTGGAGAAAGGGCAAAACACTACACTATCAGCCCCACGAAACTCTTTTTCAAGCGACTTCCAAAAAGGAGGAGGTTCTCAATACGACTGTATGTTTTTTTATGTGTGTTACCTCAGAACTTTTGACTGGGTGAACCGATTTTAATGATTCTTTTTCTATTCGAAAGCTAGTGCTTCCCGTGTGGTCCCATATAAATTTTGTCAAAATCGGTGTAGTAATTTATAAGAAAATTAACAAAAACCAAAAATAATAATGCAAAAATGTACTAAGTTGTTGCGATGGAAGTCGGTTTTTTAACGTGTTTAGCGTTTTCAATTATTTTTTATCCACAATTGATAAGCCCTTGGCATCATCTCACCTGATGGTAAGCGAAGATGATGCCGAAGATGGAAGTGGGCTTACCAAGATTCCCCAACGCAATGGGGATCTTGCTATCATATGTACTACAAACTTTGTATGAAGAATAAGTACTACACTTGGTGTTATAGGTGCTTCTCTTTCTAACCTTTCTCTCTCATCGTGTCGCATTCGCAGCGACTGGCCCTCCCTTAGTGTTGCGTATTAGGCTAGGCGATGATATGTTGGCGGGCAGGTGAGTTCCGCTTCTTTACGTAGTAAAAGTTGGTATTCTTTGACATTATCCACATGCTGCGGGATCAGCCACTGTGTCCCACAGCATCTACTAGTGAAGTCAGAAATACCATGAACAACATGGCAGGCACAAAAACCTACCACTACGTAAAGTGAAATACCCTTGCCACAGTATATATATTAGTACTAACGTACCCTTGCGCAGTTGTCTGTCAAGCATTTGCACATTTCTATACAAATCAATAGCTGTTGCAACTACAAGCTAACTAGTCGTGAACAAGTCATCATCATCATCATATCAGCCGAAGGAAGTTCACTGCTAGACATAGGCCTCCCCCAAGGATCTCCACGACGACCGGTTCTGCGCTGCCCGCATCCAGCGGCTTCCCGCGACCTTCACCAGGTCATCGGTCCACCGAGTGGGAGGCCTGCCTACACTACGCTTTCCGGTGCGTGGTCGCCACTCGAGAACTTTACTGCCCCAACGGCCATCTGTTCTACGAGCAATGTGCCCCGCCCAGTGCCACTTAAGTTTAGCAATTCTGAGAGCTATGTTGGTTACTTTGGTTCTCTTACGGATCTCCTCGTTTCTGATTCGATCACGCAGAGAAACTCCGAGCATAGCACGCTCCATTGCCCTTTGGGTGACCTTGAGCCTTCTTATGAGGCCCATAGTAAGCGACCATGTCTCAGTTCCGTACGTCATCACTGGCAACACACATTGGTCGAAGACCTTGGTCTTAAGACACTGCGGTATCTGGGACGTGAAGATATTGCGAAGCTTCCCGAACGCTGCCCAGCCGAGTTGGATTCGACGATTGATCTCTTTCTCGAAGTTGGACCTACCTAACTGGACTGTTTGTCCCAGGGATACATATTCGGTAACAACTTCGAGTGTAGAGCCTCCAACCTTCAGAGGAGTAGGTATGACACGGACGTTTGACATAATTTTCGTCTTGTCCATGTTCATTCTAAGACCCACTTGTTGAGAGGCTCTACTGAGGCCATCGAGCATTGTGCCTAAGTCGTCCATAGTCTCAGCCATGACCACGATATCGTCAGCGAATCGAAGGTGGGTGATGTACTCGCCGTTGATATTGATGCCGAGTCCACCCGAGTCCAAAAGCTTAAAAACATCTTCCAGGGCGGCGGTGAACAGTTTTGGAGATATAACGTCTCCCTGTCTCACCCCTCGCTGCAGCTGAATAGGTTCCGAGTTTTGATCCTGGAGGCGAACCGACATGGTGGCGTTTTCATACAAACACTTCAGCACTTCGATATATCGATAGTCAATTTGGCACCTCTGGAGAGACTGTAACACAGCCCAAGTTTCGACCGAATCGAAGGTTTTCTCATAGTCCACGAACGCCAAGCATAGTGGCTGATTGTACTCTTCGGTCTTCTGTATAATCTGCCGCAGCGTATGTATGTGGTCTATGGTAATAAATCCTTTTCGGAACAAGTCATTGACCTGTAAAACCACAGTTCACAGGTCAATAACTTGGTCACTAGTTAGCGTGTAATTGCGACAGCTTAATGCACACCTTCGATTCGCTGACAATATCGTGCTCATGGCTGCGACCATAGAAGATGGTCCAATGCTCGATGGCCTCAGTAGCCTTTCAACAAGTAGGTCTTAGAATGAACATGACAAGATGAAAATTATGTCAAACGCCCGTGTCGCACCTACTCCTCTAAAGGTTGGAAGCTCTACACTCGAAGTTTTTGGCGAATATGTACACCAAGGATAAACAGTCCAGTTAGGTAGGTCCAACTTCGAGAAAGGGACCAATCGTCGAATCCAATTCAGCCGGGCAGCGTTCGGGAAACTTCGCAATATCTTCACATCCCGAATACCGCAGTGTATTAAACTAATGTCTTTAACCATTGTGTGTGGCCAGTGATGACATATGGAACTGAGACATGGTCGCTTACTATGCGCCTCATAAGGAGGCTCAAGGTCACTCAAAGGGCGAAGGAGCGAGCTATGCTCGGAGTTTTCCTACGCGATCGAATCAAAAACGAGGAGATCCGTAGGTAAACCAAAGTAACGGACATAGCTTTAAGAATCCCTAAACTTAAATGGCAGGGCACGGGGCACATAGATCGTAGAACAGATGGCCGTTGGGGCAGTAAAATTCTCGAGTAGCAACCGCGCACCTGAAAACGTAGCGTAGGCAGACCTCCCACTTGGTAAACCGATGACCTAGTGAAGGTCGCAGGAAGCCGCAGGATGCGGGCAGCGCAAAACTGGTCGTCGTGGAAATCCTTGGAGGCCTTGGGCAAAAAATGTGCAAATGCTTGACAGACAACTTCGCAGGCTTTTCACTTTTCGTGGCATAGGGTGTACTGTGGTGGCAGGCATGTAGAGGTGGGCGACGAAGGCCTTTTACACGTGCTGCAGGATCAGCCACGTGGCAGTAGCCTAACTGTGTTCCGACATATCATGAGAATCGTGGCATGTATGTAGAGGTGGCCGATGACGGCCTTTTACACGTGCTGCAGGATCAGCCACGTGGCAGTAGCCTAACTGTGTTCCGACATATCATGAGAATCGTGGCATGTATGTAGAGGTGGGCGATGACGGCCTTTTACACGTGCTGCAGGATCAGCCACGTGGCAGTAGCCTAACTGTGTTCCGACATATCATGAGAATCGTGGCATGTATGTAGAGGTGGGCGATGACGGCCTTTTACACGTGCTGCAGGATCAGCCACGTGGCAGTAGCCTAACTGTGTTCAGACATACCGTGAGAAGCGTGGCAGGCATGTCGAGGAAGGCGACACCAGGGCGGCCGGCGCGCGCCAGCCGCACAGCCTTCTCCACGTGCTGCGGGATCAGCCTCGCGGACGGCGGCCTGGCAGCGTACTTGCAGTACTGCCGGGCTGCCTCCACCTTTGGACAATAAAATATGGCTCGTGTATATAATTCCGTTTATTCTGAACTGCACTAAGTAATTTATATAGATATAAATGTTGTTCGTTGGTGAATGCATCGCTTGAGAACGGCCGGACCGATTTGACTTTTTTTAATGTTCTTATAATAGAACGAATAAGGTTTTTAGGGTAAGAAAAATTTGAAAAGCTGCCCGGAAAAAAGGAAAAAATCGGGAAAATGGAGTGTTTTTTAATGGGAATATTGAATAAACACAAGACCATAACTCACGATTCGAACGATGCACCCCCGATTCCATTCATGAAAATGATATCCACGCAGGAGAAGTTACGGGCAAAAGCTAGTATATTAAATTACAAAATACAAAATTGCAATACGTTCTAAAAATTCCAAACTACATTCGAGAGAATGAATATTACCCGACACATCAGGACAACCTATTGTACATTTCGTAAGTGTGAAAGGGACAGACTCTTTTACCGGGATCCCGCATGCGTTATTAACGTCGCACTCAAATTGAGTGGGATCCCGCAGGATTGAGGAGATACGTAGTTCATGATACGCGGCAAATGACAAAAACTTTGTATAAACATAGTTAAAAAAAAGTTAAGTTATAAAATTTATTTGTATAATGCACAAGACCGGGGTGTAAACAACGGTATCTATGCACCTTTATACGCCGATGGGTGTAAATGACGGTTGTTCCTACTACCGACACCGTAGAAGCAGAACGAGCCTTTTCCGCTGCTGGCTACCCAATCTGGAAGTTCAGAAGTCGTTTTAGCTAATGAAACTATTAACACATTAGACTATTATTCGTCATATCAGTTCATATACGTCCCCACCGAGGGGCTCGAGCCTACCCGATTGGGTCTTAATCGCCCACGCGGGCCCAGTGCGGGTTGTCGACTTCACACACAACCTGCGAGTTTCTTCGCAGGCGTGTGCAGGTTTCCTCACGATGTTTTTCCTTCACCGTATTAGACTATAATTATCTTTAATTAAATTCAATTTTCATAACAATATTTAATTCTCTTGTAATGTGCAATATTACTCAATTTCATTTGAAAAATATTGAAGAAGCATTTAATTACGTAAATTTTGTTTAAAGTTTAGGTTAAAATCCCTCTTTGAGTATACGTACATTCTGTAAGCAGAATGTTTATGTGAGATGAGATTTAGGAACGATATCGGGCTATTCTGATTATAGGTCTATGTCACTTCCCACCTCCTCAGCCAATTCTATACAAAAACCACTTCAGTCCGTAGTTCCGTTGCGACGCTGACGAACGCGAGCGCCAAAATTAGTTTTCCCCAGATCCCTCGGGAACCATGTCAGGATATGCTAATTAGTAACTTATGTCATTTCCCACCCCCTCAGCCATCACTGTGCAAAAAATCACAGCAATCCATTGTTCCGTTGCAATGTTAAAGAAACTAACCAAAAAAACGAGTATATTTTCAGTTCCCTCAGGAACTGCATCGGACTTTGTCATTTTCACGGGATAAAAAGTATCCTATGTCCTTCTCAGTGACAAAGGCTACCTGCATGCCAAATTTCATCAAGATTGGTGTTGAAGCATGAAAAAGTAACAAATAAACAAACAAACACATTTTCACATTTATATTATTAGTAAAGATTAGTAAGAATTATTAGCAAAGTGAAGTAAATATTACTAATTTAGGAACAGCACCTCAGTATATTAAAAAGATAGTACACAAATCTTGAAATAAATTTGTCATTATTCATACTGATTTTTTATCCACAATTGATAAGCCCCTGGCATCATTGCACCTGATGGTAAGTGTCGATGATGCCAAAGATGGAAACGGGCTTATCAAGATTCCCCAACGAAATGGGAATCTTGCTATTTTAGCTTCAAGCCGGAACACATCAATGCTGTTAACATTGATGTTTGGCGGCAAGACTTAGATGAGATGGTGGTAGCTAGCCAGGCGGGCTATGAAAATGCCCTCAACCATCAACCAAAAAAAGATAACATCTGTCTACTTTTGTAGAGATTTTTTAATAGTATTCATCATATCAAATAAAATTTCGTAATGTTAGCAATCCATGTTATCTTAATCTCTGCTAAACAAAGATACGCTGGAGATTATTTTTGTAATAAACTTACTATCTTAGTGTATTTTTATGTATCTTCATTTTATGCTTATTGTGAAGGTAGATTTTGTTTCTAGCGACAGAGGTATGTTTGCGCGTTTGTTAGAATTTCGGTCAGTTAAATTCGGTACACACACTAAGAGTGACCAAAGGGACCCTATTACTATGCCTCCACCTTGTGTCTGTCTGTCCATCTGTTTGTCAGCAGGCTTTATTCAATGAACCGTAACAAAAATTATGAAAAAGTACAATTGAGATTCTCACAACAATCCCTTTCATTCGATATGGCACACGATATAGTTTTTGTAACTTTTTTTATATTTTCTAATTTACCCCCAAGTGGCTCCTAAGTTTAAATTTAATTTATGTAGGTACGTTACATGTCCGTCTTTGGGTCCGACTTACATATACATATACCAAATATCAACTCAATGGGTCCAGTAGTTTCAGTGCCAATTGGCTGTGACAGACGGACAGACGAGCCACACGAGTGATCCTTTATTCGGCTCGTTACCAGCTAGATGCCTTGGATTCTATCGACCGACGTGATAGGAGACTCTTTGGCGACGAGGAACTTGCATCAAACAGGCTCCAAAGCCTCGAGCATCGCCGCAAAGTCACATGTCTATCGGTGTTCTACAGGATTCATTTCGGAGAGTGTACCTAATTCCCCCCTCTCCATTTTATCATCGGACGACCAGGCGCGGAGGGCGGTTACACCCCTTTGTCGTTAATGTTCCACCTTTACGCACGAAGCGTTTTGTTTCTTCCTTCGTCATGCGAAGTCATCAATGGTCGTGGAAAAAGTATTGTATGCCACTGCACGCAATTAGCCATTGTAACACTCGTGCTGTCTACACAAACTAGCACTCATGTTACAATGGCTCTCATTACTTGGCAGTGGAATAATTATTTTCTATGACCATGAAATAAATAAAAATACATTGAAATTTTGTCATAACATAATCAAAGATTGAATTATTGAAGCCAAAGCCATAAATATATTTTAAAAGTTTCATTGTAGTACCTACAGTTGTCTCGTCTTGAAATGATCAATTGAATTTTTGAAGCCAAAGCCATTAAAATATTTAAAAAGTTTCATTGTAGTACAGTTGTTTTATTTTGAAATTATCATTGTAAAACGACTTGTAGGAATGAATGCTTTTGTGATATGATTTGAGGTTATGTATTAAGCAAATTACCAAATGGGAGTAGAAAAAGTATTGTATGCCACTGCAAGCAATTAGCCATTGTAACACTCGTGCTGTCTATAAACTAGCACTTATGTTACAATGGCTCTCATTACTTGGCAGTGGCATAAATAACTAATTATGTATACACAGTACTACATAAAGTTCTTACACCTCTAAGTCATATTTTTACGAAAAACGCGTCCTGTAAAATTTACATTCTGCTAGTTACGCCTTTACGTTATGTGGACGACGATAAATGCTGTTCACATTGATGTTTGGCGGCAAAACTAAAACAAGATGTTGGTAGCTAGCCAGGCCTGCTTAGAAAATGCCCTACCATTAACCAATCTGAGTCCCCCCGCCGGTAATCGAACCCGCTGCCTGGTGTGAAGCGAATAGACTAACCAATACGCAACGGAGGCGGTTAAATTTTAGACGAAAGTAAGACACACTTGCGACACTCCGTACAGTGAAACAAGAATGAGTAAGTTCCTAGCTTGGTGGTATAGGAATAAATTAATAGGCATCTTAATGTAACCTCACTCTCAACGTGTCGCACTAGCAGTGCCCGGCCAAACGATACCACTCCGCGTGCCAAGCCGACGATGTAAGTTATCGTACAACCTAATGTTGTAAACCATTGTAAGCATTTCAAATAAACTTATATTTATTTATTACTAGTTTAGCCCGCGGCTTCGCCCGCGTGTACATCGTTTTTATGAATGTCTGTGAGGGTGAGTGCGGCTCGCGAGCGTGGACATAAATTTCCTACAGATCCCTCGGCTCGCGAGCGTGGACATGAATTTTCTACAGATCCCTCAGGAACTATATCGGGATATTCTGATTAGCAGTCTATGTCACTTCCCAACCCCTTAACCCATTCTACACAAAAAATCACTTCAATCCGTTGCTCCGTTGCGACGCCGACGCGCGCGAGCGTGGCAATGAGTTTTCCCCATATCCCTCGGGAACTATGTCAGGATATGTTTTCTAATTAGTAAATTATGATATTTCCCACCCCCTTAACCATCTCTGTGCAAAAATCACAACAACCCATTGTTCCATTGCGATATTTAAGAAATAAACCAATAAAATGAGTATTTTTTTCAGTTCCCTCAAGAACAGCATCGGACTATGCTATTTTCATGAGATAAAAAGTAGCATATGTCCTTCCCAGTGACACAGGCTACCCGCATGCCAAATTTCGTCAAGATAGGTCGAGTTGTTGAAGCGTGAAAATGTAACAAACAAACACATTTTCACATTTATAAAATTAAGTAAGAAAGTAAGGATGGCGGTGTGATGGCCAGAAACGCCATCTTTATTTCAGAACCGCACGGAACCCTAGTATAATTAGTTGTTAAGACGGATGAACTGGAGAAACGGCGAGGTTGCCAGACTTATCTATTCTAACATGTGCGCGACGCTTGCTTTTTTTTTACTTACGCATGTTGCCAAATTTATGCGTTAGACTGTGTGAAGAATGTTCAGAGGATTTAACAAAAGAATATTTGTACGAGACAGAAGGAGAAAGAGCGATTGGGCGTACACGTGTGCGAATGCGACGGGAGTAATATGGTTTGGAGGCCTGCGCCGGAGCGTCAGAGGGAGAGACAGGACACACGGGGGCACAGGCTGGAAGTCGTCGGTCGTTCCCTGACGGGAAAAGGGTGCTGAGTTTGGTTCTGTGTGAAGTGATTGAAAATAAGAGCGCGATGTGTGGGCGAGACTGGAATTTGGTATGTTTTATTATATTGCTTCTTGCTTGATTGCAATATAATCTCACAGAATCGTCACATTAAGGACTTGTTCCGTATGTCATTTTAGTTAAATTCTCCCTCAGTTAAAATGCTCGCAACCTCTATAATATTTGCGAAGTATTGTGAAGATAGATTCTGTGTGATTAACTAAATAACCTTGTTTTGTGCTAATGAATCTAACTATCATCTTAAACGGTATTCATAAGACAGAATATGTATGATTTTAGTTTGGTTGAGCCTGACTATTCACAAGCCGTATATATCACTAGCAGATATGGTTATTGCTAACTGAAGTGTTCAATATCCCTGGGGTTTTATACTTACAAATTATACTCTTGATAGACCGGAACTAGCGAGAAGTCAGCGCTCGCTATAACCTAAGACCTTGTTCAGAACAATAATAATAGTATGTGAGTCTTTATAAAAATGTAATTTAAGTAATAAAGACTTGCCAGACGCACTTACGGCTGTAAAGTTGTGTACTCTTTGGTTGTAAAGGTTGAGTAGTCAAAGTAAAGTCCAAGGCTCCCCGTAAGTTACAGAAGTGTACAGTGGTTGTAGTATTGTTGGCTTGACGGAAATGCATAATCTAAAATATTTATATTACCTTTTCGTTGCTGCCATAAGTCTACTTTATCTAAAGTAAGCTAACCTTACTTTATGTAGACAAATTTAATACAAATTTATATACATCCATAATTTAATGAGCGATAGCACACAGGACTTGTATAATTCTATTATAATATCAAATTTGTACTGTCAAATGCTAGAATAAATAGCTCTATAAAATATAGGGCTGAAATCAATGTAATGTGGAGTTTTACGCCTACAAATGTAAGGTTTCTCCACAATTTGAGTCAAATAAATTCATAATTAATTTTTAGACTCAACCAAGACATTTTATTTATTTTACCCTCTGCATGCAACATTGAGGCTTCCTTGAGGGAGTCTACGAATTCCCTTCGCTTAGAATTGACTGAAATAATGTAACTCGCATTTTGGTAATCTCTGAATCGAGCCCCTCAGTGGGGACGTGTATGAGCTGATATGATACTAGACGATTAGGTACGATACATTGTGTCTCGTGTGTGTTCCGCTTCCAGCAGCTTCAGCAGGCTAAGGCACATAAGGCCAGTCTTAAGGGGAGTAGGGACCACCACATCGGGTGGAGGTGAGTTTCGCTGGTATAATAGTTAAATCTGCCATTTGATTGA
Organism: Coleophora flavipennella; assembly: GCA_947284805.1. NCBI lineage: Eukaryota > Metazoa > Arthropoda > Insecta > Lepidoptera > Coleophoridae > Coleophora > Coleophora flavipennella. The sequence continues at coordinate 1,302,512 of OX369268.1, forward strand.
ACGGCTAGCCGTTTGATTGATAGGCGACATTCACTTGGATGACTAAAGGACAACTGGTCAACGACTTTGCTGAACGTCATTTAGCCAAGTCGTTGAATGGGATATATGTCACAGCCGTTATGTAGAATCCGCCGGTTTGCAAAACAGCGCGACGCTTTGCAAAACGGCGGCGTTCGAAACTAAGAAATTTTTAATAAAACTGATTTCTTCTTCTGCGAAGCATTCTGCTACCCATGTGGGGAGCCTCGTTTCACTGTATAATCGATCAAACCTGACCGAACCTAATATCGCTCGCTTCGCTCGCTCAGTTACAGATTTTCTACTCAGTAGATTTTACACAAACCGGCGCTTCATACAATGCGGCGTACTTTATTTCAGTAGAATGGCAATCCGGCTGAACGTGATGTCACCGCATTACAAAACTTTGCCGTTTTACATTAAAAAGCTATCAACGACACTTCACTTGATTTATTAGAAAAAAAACTATTTTTGCCAACTCCCTTTTCGTTGTATGGGATTTTACGTCCGCCACGTTCAAAGGACTAGCTTACAATCAGCCAACTAGTTGAACGTTGAGTGACGCTTTTTCAATCAACTTTTGGCCTTGACATTCAATTGTATGTCGCCATTAAATCAACGGGCTAGCCTTTCAATCAAATGGCAGATTTTACCAGATGACTGCGAATATAATTATTCATAATTGACTAGTCGCCACTTGAGTTACTTTTTATCAACTATCAATAATACAAACACGACGGCATAAAAACATTGCCCCTCTTTTTGGGAATTCGGATACAATGTATTCTATGTCATTCACGGATCAAGACAAATCTAACGATACCTCGGACTCTCGAATGCTAGTCATCTGAGTTACTTTTTATCATCTGTCAAAAGCGACATTTTGTTCTAAAAATTTTTGAAATAACTAGGCGTGAAGTCATAGTTTAGCAGCGTCCTTTATGTACTCATTTTGTGATTTTGGTGAATTAAAAATCGAAGACTTGATGGAAAACAAAACAAGTAAGGTTTTTCGAAGTTTAAGTAGGAGGGCAATTTAGTGATCAAGAGTTCATAATTTATTTCTGATGCTGTCATCATCCCTATTCATCAAGCCATTTAGAAGATATCGTGGAATAAAGAAACATACATACATACATTAGGCCTGAAAACAATACACTCATGTTTGTGGGCAGTGGTGTAAAAACGACATTTTGTTCTGAAATTGTTCTTTTACCTGATACCACTCTTGGAACCCGCCAATGCCTTCATGGTCTTCAGGGCAGGAGCCAGCAATGACTAGAAGGGGCCAACAGTTAATCTGGGCATTTGCCATGCCACCGATGCAGTGCAGTAGGCCTGGCCCAGATACTGCCAGACATACTCCTGGTTTTCCTGCAAACGAGACCAATAAACACATGTAACATTTAAAATTTTATGGAATACCTTTGGATATTCATCAAATTATATTTTATTTAGTTTTGCAAGCAAAAGTAATCTTTTTGCTACGCCAAACATTTCCAAATCTTGGTCAAATCGACTTTGTCAAGATATAGGTATATAGTTAGAGGCCTTTGTTCAGTAGTGGACATTCTTCGGCTGATATCATATCATCATCAGCTGATGATGATGATTGATGAGGTAGGTAGTAACAAATACACAATTTATAATATAATACTCAAAATTATCTAATTAATCCTTTGTTATCTTCACACATGTGAAATACAAGATAAGAATCAATAAAATGTTATGATGTTTATGTTTTTTTTTAATTAGTCTGTTTCATCCCATTGCTGGACAAAGGCTTCCTCTCTATTATGCCACTCATTTCGATACAAAACCACCTTGGCCCACTCCTTTAGATTTTGGTTCAACTCTTCCCACCTGAGGAACCTTCCCCCTACCACGGGATCTGCCACGTGATCGTTGTGCTTTTGGCACCCAATCTGTGGCAATTGTAACCCATTTTTCCCGGTGCATTTGACAAATCTGGCTGTTTTTTTGCCAACATCCGTAATCCACCTTTTAAAGCGCAGTGTGGTATTGCGGGTTCAATCAATCCATTTTATCCTACTCGCCTGTGTTTCATAGCACTTTGACAAACATTTGATTTGGACTTCCTTGGATCAGTCAAGAACCATGTCTAAGCACAGTAGGTTAGGATGGGCAGAATACACATGTCAACAAGTTTACACTATGAAGGTAAAGGAAGCTTTCCTTCATGGACCGGTAGTCAATCTCCTTTTCTTGCCTGTGGCTAATGGCTAATATATTGTATATATTATATACTTGTTAATATGTCAACTTTCAGGACTTTCACATCAACCTTACGTTTCCTGCTATTAGACATAATCTGGGTCTTTGTTCTGTTCATCAGAAGTCCAATTGTAAGGCTTACCACATATAATATATCTAAGTATATTTTTACTGACAATCATTCTATTATACATTCGATTGTCTGAGGAATGAAGAACTTATTATTACTTTTTTTGCGAATAGGTCACTCCCCAAATTGTGAAGGTTAGGCCATTCTCCACAGACGGGGGCCAAGTCTGGCTTGGTGACGGTTGTGGGCCTAGTAGAGAACCCCACTGTCAGATGTTCTTCAAACCAAATACATCAACCAGCACCAATGGCTCAATGTGCCATGCCTACAGAAACTGTTGATAAAAATGCCACTAACAGTTAAACTATAAATAAAATAAATGTCCATGTTTCAGGTAAGTTAACCACACAAGTCTCACTGAGCTACGACCACTTCTACATTAACATATAATGTACTTTATTTTACAAAGCCCCTGTAAACATCTTTTTATATAACTATTACAATTAGAGAAATGTGTCATATGTGCATGTATTTTAATGTAACATACCTGTGAGATACCCAACAGCTTGAGCTGCGTAGCAAGCAGCCTGCTCATTCCTCATGCCAACATACTTGAGGCCAGCAGCTTGGAATGCCAGCGACGTCTCAATGACAGGGATCCCAACAATGCCAAATACATATTCAACTCCCTGAAATGTTGCAGTACAAAAAGTAAGGGCCCGTATACATTTTGATAAGCAGAAGTACATTGCTTGCTTTAACTGGAATACTGACCCCACTCCACAAAGGAACCAAGCAATGTATGTGTATGATATCAAAGTATATATCAGCCATTATTATGTTAACCCTAAGTATGTACTTATACATAAATTTAATCTAAAAATTTAAGTTCTGTCTTTTTGCATGTTATCTACAATAAACCGAATGGTAGCTAAGATTTTTTTTTATGGCGCATTTACTATTAGCCCTGTTGGGCAGGAAAATGAGCAGGGAAGTGGAGGGAGAGCAGGCAGCCTGAAATGAAAAGGCTGCCATACAAAAAATAAACAGACTCGATAAAAAATAACTGACCTGTCTCTTGAGGCTCTCCGCTAGTATGTTGTTGCCGTCGATCGTCATGGCTTGGTTCAGTTTCTGGGATACGTGAAAAGATCTTCTTAAATATAACTGAGCTACACGTCCTAACATGATCTAAACGACAACCGAAAACTAAAATAAATCGAAATTCTTCGTAGACCTACTTAGTTTCTGTTTATCTTTAAAAACGAGTTGTAAAACTCGCAAATAACAAAGGCTCAAAGGTTGAACACTTACTTTGCCCGTCGCAAATGTATGGAGTCGCAGAGGTTATGTATGAAAATGAAATCGTTTTTTGTGGTAAAGGTAGATAGCTTGAATCCTATTATTATCGCGAAAATTAGATAGCATCACAGACATGGAATATGTACTTTATCAATATCACTGAACTTTGGAATCTTCGAATTTTCGCTCGTTGTTGTTTTTTTTTTTTTTTTTTGATTTCTTCTTTCCGGCTTACAAAAAGCCCGGAAAAGGCAAAGGTTACTAAGACCATACAGCCAGGTCTGACGTATTTAAGCTTCCTTAGCTTTTGGATTTGTAATGCTAGTGCCGGTGCATTACAAATCTTCTCTGAAGTTATTGACAGCATTTGCAGCAGCTACATTCTGAGGTGGAACACCCAGTTGCTGTAAGGCGTCTATAAAACTGCACCTAGAGCAAGTTGGGTTCTCACGTCCTCCTTCGTTTTATTTTCTTGTTCTCCACATTGCTCACGTGCACTAGACGATTTTCTCCAAAATGCACCACTTTTTAAACAAAATCCTAGCAGAAAACAATGAAAAAACAACAAAATAAAACTACGAATGCGTCTACCACAAATCCCGCCAAAAAACTCCCGCTCGTTGTTGTTTTTTTTGCCTTTCTTTTGTTTGTTTGCCCTTTTGAGGGCAGGCTAAGGCTCATTGGCCATACTGTCTTGTCTTCAGTACAATATTTTTTTTTAGTAGTATTAGTTTATACGTTTTCTTTCAAAGTTTTTAGTATTTTTCAGCATCACTGTATTTTTGTTTTCACTGGCACTATTTAACTACACACTCCAGCAAAGTGATAGCACTTTTGCGGAAGCGTTGGCGGACTTCTTGTGGGAACTCGAAACACAGCAACACATTTTTATTTAATTATCCTAAACATTATACGGATAAATGTACATACTTTGCTGATTAATACCACAGTATATATATTAGTCATCATTACAGCTCATATACGTCCCCACCGAGGGGCTCGAGCCTACCCTGAATCAGGGCGATTAGGCCTTAGTCGACCACGCGCGCCCAGTGCGGGTTGGTCGACTTCACACACAACCTTCGAGTTTCTTCGCAGGCGTGTGCAGGTTTCCTCACGATGTTTTCCTTCACCGTTGAAGCAATCGGTAAGTATGTACGTAAGTTTTTTTCGAAAAACTCATTGGTACATTGGCCGTCCAGATTTGAACCCGGTACCTCTGGTTAGATGGACCGAGTCGTTACCGGTTGAGCCACCGACGCTTATATATATTAGTACTAACGTATTAATACACTATCAATAAAAACCACGAAATGTAGTTTTGAAGAAAAATGACAAACTGAACGCTAAATTCCCGCCAAAAAGTGTATTTTTCTTTTTTTTAGGGTTTAGGCTTTTAGGGTAGGCTAAGGCTCATTGGCCATACCATAACGCCTTGCCTCTACCTACACACTCCAGCAAAATGATAGCACTTTTGCTGAAGCTTTTGCGGACTTCTTATGGAAACTAGAAAGACAGCATACACACTTTTATGTCATTATTCTACACAATAAACACATAAATAAATATTATACATTAAAAAGCACAAAATTTTTTTTTGAAAATACCTAATAAAAGAAAAATTAAAAACTGAACTAAGTCCACAAATAATTTTTCCTAGGTCCTAAATAAAAATCAATTTCCATTACTGTACTTGTTTTAGGTCTTCCCAAATCACTACAGTAAAGGAGTGTAGGAGAGAATTGTTCATCAAAAAGGACCGAGAACATCCTCAAACTGAAGATGCCATTTTTGAACACACTTTGCAAGCTGTTTATTAGGGCGTTTTAGTGTGGGGACAGATAACCTGACCTAGTTCCCATGAGTTGGGTTGGACTAGGGAGGATGACAACTGGCTTCCACTTTGGACCACGAAACCTATAGCTGCAACGTTTCTACGACTTTTCGAGCGTGCGCAGTGCGCGAGCGTGAAAAAAAGTAGCCTATGTGTTAATCTAGGTCCTAATCTGTCTACCTACCAAATTTCAGCCAGATCCGTTCAGTTTTTGCGTGAAGAAGTAACAAACATACACACTCACAAACTTTCGCCTTTATAATATTAGTGTGATAACCTCTGCCCTTTCTTCATCGTTTCATCTATATGCAGATAATTTGCAAATATATTCCTCTTCTCCGCTGTCTAATTTAGATCAATTTTTTAAAACCATTAATGAGGACCTTGCCACAATTGCTGAATGGTCCAATCTCCACGGGTTATGTGTTAATGCTGCCAAGACTCAAGAAATTGTGATAGGCAGCCCTCACTTTTCTTTAAACATAGTTTGACATAGTGATGCCTCATCATCATCATATCAGCCGAAAATCGTGCACTGCTGGACAAAGGCCTCCCCCAAGGATTTCCACGACGACCGGTCCTGCGCTGTCCACATCCATCGGCTTCCCGCGATCTTCACCAGGTCGTCGGTCCACCGCGTGGGAGGCCTGCCTAAGCTACGTTTTCCGGTGAGTGGTCTCCACTCGAGAACTTTACTGCCCCAACGGCCATCTGTTCTACGAGCTGTGTGCCCTGCCCACTGCCATCTCAGTTAAGCGATTCTGTGAGCTATATCGCTTACTTTGGTTATCCTGCGGATCTCCTCGTTTCTGATTCGATCACGCAGAGAAACTCCGAGCATAGCACGCTCCATTGCCCTTTGACCAGTGTGTGTTTCCAGTGATGACTTACGGAACTGAGACATGGTCGCTAACTATGGGCCTCATAAGAAGGCTCAATGATGCCTAATTTGGTCTTCAACAATACTATTTTACCTCCTTCCTCTACGGTTAAGAATCTTGGCATTGTTATGGATCAAACTCTTTTTAGGGTTCTATACCAAAAGGGTAAAAAGGTGACCCTATTACGGAGATTTCGCTGTCCGTCTGTCACCAGGCTGTATTTCATGAACCGTGATAGCTAGACAGTTGAAATTTTCACAGATGATGAATTTCTGTTGCTGCTTTAACAAAAAATACTAAAAAATAGAATAAAATAACTATTAAAGGGGGCTCCCATACAACAAACATGATTTTTTTGCTCGTTTTTTAATCTGCGCAAGTAAATGAAGTTAGCCACAAGGTGTTTGCTTCGTTGCACTTCCTGAAGCGCCTACAAAATTTTCTCCCTTTCGATACAAAACTGCTCCTTCCGCTCCCTTCTACTCCCTTTACTGGACTATGGTCAAAGTATACTCGTATATATTAGTACTATGCTATGGTAATGTCGCCTATCTTGACCCTACGGCCGAATTATTGAATAAGCTATAGATACACTTCAGAATCAGTGCATTCGTTATATTTTCGGTCTCGGAAAATACGACCATATTTCGGAATTCCGCACTCAGCTAGGTTGGCCACTCATCCGCCAGCGCAGGAATACCCATGTCTTGTGTCATCTTTTTAATATACTTATTAACCCTAGTGCCCCGCAATATCTACGTGAAAGGTTCGTATTTCGCACAGCTATGGATAACCGACTGCGCTCTAGCAAAAACCTGGCACTTGCGATTCCTGCACACAGCACTGATACCTACACTAAATCGTTTACGGTTCACGCAGCCCGCTTGTGGAATGCATTGCCAGTGGAAAAAAGAATGTGTCCCTCCATCTCCACGTTTATGGCCCGTCTTATGAAGACATGACATCCGTTTATTTGTGTATTCCTACTTGAGCTAAGTATCACAATCCTTACTAATATTATCAATGTGAAAATGTGTTTGTTTGTTTGTTTGTTACCTTTTCACGCTTCAACGCCTTGACCAATCTTAATGAAATTTGGTATGCAAGTAGCCTGTGTCACGAGGAAGGACATAGGCTACTTTTTATCCCGTCAAATTAGCATAGCTCTATGCAGTTCCTGTGGGAACTGAAAATATACTCTTTTTTGGTTAATTTATTTAACATCGCAACGGAACTATGGATTTTGTGATTTTTTGCACAGAGATGGTTGAGGGGGTGGGTAATGACACGATTACTAATAAGCATTATTTAGTTTAGGAGTAATAAACACTAATAAGCATATCCTGACATAGTTCCCGAGGGATCTGAAGAAAATCCATGGCGAAGCCGCGGGAAAAAGCTAGTAATATTATAAATGCGTTTGTGGGCGTGTATGTTTGTTACTTCTTCACGCAAAACTACTGAACGGATCCGGCTGAAATTTGGTAGGTAGACAGATTAGGACCTGGATTAACACATAGGCTACTTTTTTTTCACGCTCGCGAGCCACTTGCGGAAACGTAGCGTAGCGTAAGGAAAATCTATAAACTTTTTAAAAATCCAACTGTACATCTTGGTCGACTATTACTCCTAAACTAAAATTGACTATTAAGCCGCGATAGATTTTCTTTTTACCTACAACGAAACGGAAAAGGGGTATACGTTCAAGGTGAGAGGTTGTTTATTTGTTGTGTGTGCAAACGAACGTTGCCGTTTATCTCGAAAACTATTGGGCCGATTTCTTTGCGGTTTTTTGTATTTAAAATGTATCATTTTGGAGCGGGTTCTCTGGCATGTTTTTATGGCGGTAGACCACCAGGGAGCGCTGCAGCAGCCAGGATGGTTGGCACTAATGTTGCCATTTATCTCGAAAACTACTGGGCCGATTTCCTTGCAGTTTTTTCAGAGCAGGTGCTTAGACATGTTTTATTGTGGTAGACCACCAGGGAGCGCTGCAGCAGCCAGTATATTTGGCGCTTGAGGGCTTTCTAGAAACTACTCAGCCGATTCCGTGCGTTTTTTGCATTATGAAGGTGTCATTACAGAGCAGGTTTTAAGGCGAGGCATTTGTAAAACAGTTTTGTCTCTGTTTATTCCTTTACGTTTAAAGAGTCAAGAAAATAACCACACTTTTGCACTTTTTCAATGTTTTACGTTGTTATTTCGCTTAAGACTTCAATTTAAAAACTAAAATTTAGCAGATTCTCTGTAGTAGGTACTTAAAAAGAAATATCTCCATATAAAAACTATGAGCAAATTTAGAAATTTTATAAATAAACAATTCTATTTAGACTTTTTTTAGACGTTTTAGACCTATTTTTGGGATTTTTTAATGATCGAGTAAAGTACACACTATCGTGTAAGATATTGGCACATTCCTCAGACAATATCCTTAAGTATGTCCAATATTTTTTGCAAGACCGATATTAACTTGTAATTATACCCAAAAAATTTGATCTAGCAAAGGGGTTTCTACGCTTCTCCATCGGTGACTCGCCTTAAGACATGTTTTGCAGCTGTAGACTACCAGAGGGCGCTGCAGAAGCCAGAATTGTTGACACGTGAGGGCTTCTCAGGAACTATTTGACTGATTCCGCTGCGGTCTAAGTGTCATTTTTACCAGACTACTCAAAAAAGAGGGGTAATGTTTTTTGCAATCGATTTTTTTATTTTATTAATTTGTTAGGTTATTCAGAGCAAGTCTAGACACGTTTAACAGCCGCAGACCATCAGGGCGCACTGCAGCTCAATAAAAACTCATAAAGCTAGTGTTACAAATATAGGCTCAAAATAAACACGTGGTTTTACGTCTGGAAAGTAACTCAGTTCATCGCACGCAGCCTGCGGGGACGGACGTATACGTATTTTCACATGTATATATATACGCTCCCATGGCATAATTGCAGGATCATACACAGGCAGGATAAGAACTGTCCACTTTAATAATTTGACCCAGTCCGCAGCTTTTTACAAGCTTTATATTGGCTTCCCGTGTTAGTTTGGGACAAATCTTGAAAGCTAGATTAGAACGACTTCCCGGTTTCCGATAGAGCTAAAATTTTGCATAAGTGACTTTATTTTAAATCCAATATAGTGGTCTCCCAAAGATGGCAGATCAGTTATTTTTTTATGCACTCATGTTATGTATGGATATCAAATGAAAGGGTTTGCCGAGAATACGAAATAATAAAAACGATTGTACCTAAATGGACATAAGCATCCTAGGTGGCTTACAAAGGGTTTAAGACGTTACTGAATTACTAAAAGAAAGAATTACATCACTTTCATTCGTTCTAGTAATAACAAGGGTATAAATAGAGATAAATACTTTTCATATAACAAAATCCTGAAAAGATGTATATCACAATCTCAAAAGATACATTACAAACTGAGGATTGATAAATCGCATAATAAATGTAAAACGACATGGCAAATAAAATTATAAATGAAAATGATTGTTCTAATGACAATAAAAATCAAATTAACATTATTTCTGTAGATGGCATTAAGTATTCTTACCCAGCAACTATTGCCGAGTTATTTAATAACTTCTTTATTGCCATGACAAACAATTCTATTAAGTACTAATAATTCTTATTTATGTGATATACCAATAAATGTAAATACCATATTTTTAAGTCCAACAGATGAAACTGAGATATTCAATACTATTATGTCATTAAAAAACTGTAATTCAGTTGGGTATGATGATATAAATACAAGTTGCCTAAAAATGTGTGCCTCTTCGCTAAGCAGACTCTTGTCATATATATGTATTAAATCTTTCCTTATTGACCCATCACCTTAACCCCAATTATTTCAAAAATCTTTGAAAAAGTAATGCACAAACGTCTCATGGATTTCTTTAATAAGCATGATATTTTATATAAGGATCAATATGGATTTCGCAAAAGAAGTTCGACTACACTTGCCTGCTTCAATTTAATCAATGACATCACGGAAAGTTTCAACAATAAAATTCCAATCGTTTCTACCTTTCTTGACTTAAGTAAGGCTTTCGATTTTGTTAATCATTCTATTTTGTAAGAAGGTAAGTTATATAATTATGGGATTAGGGGTCTAGCACATTCGTGGCTAAAAAGCTACCTTGAAAACCGCTTGCAATGTACTGAAATCAAAAAGATTAACAATTCATAATTGAACTCTTATAGATCTATTTTTAAGTTAATTAGAGGTCCACCGTTACTCCTGTGCCATATAAATGACTTGCCAAATGTTTTGAAAGGGGAACACAGGTGTATCATGTATGCTGATGATACAACTATCTTAGTTAGAAACAATTCTAAAAATAACTTTGACATGAAAATTAACAAAACATTATCTAAAGTTATTGACTGGCTAAATAAAAATAATCTGAAATTAAACATTGATAAAACTCATTTCATGCAAATTAAGACTTATAACTCTGTTGACATTCCGCTTAGTGTACACTGTAATTTTAACGAATTATTAATAAATTAACAACATTTTTTTTAGGTTTCATGTTAGACAATAATTGTGACTGGAAAAGTCATGATAGATAGTGTTTGTAAAATAGTTGACAAATTTGTATTTACATTAAGGCGATTAAGTAGGGTTTCATCTAGGGAAGTTGCTCTTACAGTCTATCATGTATCTTCGGTGCTCAGTTACGAACTTTTGTTGTGGGGTAATTCGGTTGAATCTAAAAAGGCATTTGAAGCACAAAAAAAATGTTTACGTGCAGTATGTAGAACCCCTAATGGAAATAGGGATTCATGTAAACCCTTGTTCAAGGCAAACTGAGTGTTACCACTTCCATGTTTATATATTAAACAAATTTGTAAATTAGTTCGGGATTACCCTGCATATTTTAAAACGCTTGAAAAGGTTTTCGAGAGGGCTGCGCGTCATAAAGATCGACTCTATCTTCCCTATTCAAGAGTAAATGTCAACAAGCATAATTCCTTCTGTATGGCAATATGTGTTGACACAACCTCCCTGTCCACATTACAACTTGTTCAAATTTTAGTTTCGAATCTACATTAACCGAATGGCTACAAAACAAATGTTACTATTCAGTACAACAGCGACAAAAATTGATGATAGTTCGTGAAACCTAGGTTATATTATAATATGTATATTTGCATGCCATTGATGGTGGGACATAAGATACCATAAATTTAAGAACACCATGTATTCAACTATGTTCTGGCAAATAAATGCTTTGACTTTGACTTTAAAATTTTTATATTTTTCGAATATTATTTGTTATACTAGTATAAGTAACTAGAAGCACTACTCGCAGACTTATACGGGATTAGTTTAACCTAATGTAGTCTTCTCTACTCTAATAAATAATAAAAATAAAAAAAGACTTTTATTTATATGCCTAATCATTAACTTATAAATTTTACATACCTACTCAATGAATAAGTGGAATTATAGAATGCAATTATTATATTTAATCAATGTAATTGAAAAGTGGAGACGAAAATCATCATGCAATGTAATTATACATTTTCGAGGTTAATAAGTTATTAATGTTTTATAAACTATTATTATTATATTATCATTACTTTAGAATTTATTAGTTTTAACCCGGCGCCAATGACGTGTAAAAAATAACGCGGACAATGACGCTGGGTCAATATGACCCGAATGTTTTTTTCTTAAGAGGGAAGAATAGCTTCGCGATCCTAACGAAATAGGTATTTGGGAAAACATTTGCTATCGCTCGTGCGCTCATGCCCCCGGGCATCGCGCACAGCACATACAAAGAGCCTCACGCACACATCGACGGACGCTGCCAGTTGGCGAGAAGTTGCGCCGAAAGGCGGAGGTTTTCTTACGTACCTACGGATAGTGATTGTTGTGGCGTCCCCGATACTCCGATACAAAGACATTGAAGGTAATAGCAGTAGGGAATAGTGATAATGTCAAGTAAGTATTTTGTTATGTAGATAATAGTAATTAGCAACGAGTATAAACTAAATTGATTTTTGATAAATCGGCTTTTTGACAATATGCTCCCTAAATGACTGAAATTTTGTATTGTAAGGTTATTTAGGTATTTGCAGTGTATCTAAAATAAAAAGAGTTTAAAAAAACTAAAAAACACGCTTTAAAAGTACATTAGACTAAAAAGTAAGAAATAATTCTTAATATAAGTTGAAAATAATAATTAACGAAAAATATAACTAGAATTACTAAAATAATACTAGATTATTGTGAAAAAGCGTGGGGCGCTCTGTGCCATATTTTTTGTCTATCGAGCAATCCACACTTTTTCACAAATAAGACTAGTATTTTTTGTCAATTATTATTTTCAACTTATATTAAGAATTATTTTTTACTTTTTAGTCTGATGTACTTTAAAAGCGTGTTTTTAAGTTTTTTAAACTCTATTTATTTTTTAGTCCAAACTTATGAAATTATTATATTGTCGCTGATTCTTGATAAGTCTACAAAGTTTGAATTAAATGTGTCCGTTTAAAGTGGGTCAAAATCGAGTCCAAAGGAGTCGGTTACATACAAACATACAGGTGAAGCATTTTTTTAATTAAAAATTTGAGTGCGTTTGGCTGCACTTCACCTGATAATAAAAGCGTGATAAAATATTATGCTAGTTATAACTACTAATGTGATACTATAATAATTATACGAGTATACCTAACGTGACCATCTAAATAATAAGTAGGTTTTATGGGTTCCGTACAAAAAAACGGAACCCTTACAAGAACACTCGTGGGCCTGTCTGTCTGTCCGTCTGTCACAGCCATCACAGATCACTGTCCGAATCTACTGGACCATATCAAGTAAAATCAGGTAGGATGGTGTAATCCTATCACCCAAACACAGATGTGCAGTCAATAAATATTTTTAAAAATTAAGGGTATTTTCGGGCAACCAATTAGGAAATTAAAAAAAAAGTTTTGCAGACCTTACTGTGTCATATATCAAATGAACAACTTCGAACAATTTTGCATAATTATTTTTGGTTTTTGTTAATTTTCTTATAAAGTACTACACCGATTTTGATAAAATTTATATGGGACCACATAGGAAGCACTAGCTTTCTAAGAAAAAAGAATCATCAAAATCGGTTCACCCAATAAAAGTTCTGAGGTAACACTTATAAAAAAAATAAAAAAACATACAGTCGAATTGAGAACCTCCTCCTTTTTGGAAATCGCTTTGAAAAAGACGAAAATTGACCATTCCCCCCATTAGGTGATTACTCCAAAACTACAAAATATAGTTTATTGCTTGTAGATAACAGGAAAACCTATAAGAATTCTATCAATTGTAAATAAAGTGGTAAACTCAATTTATTACGTAAATTTACGGAAAATAGTTTACTAAAACACCACTAGATAGCCCTAGTGCATCTTAATGTGACGATTTCAATTGTGATATTTTTAATTATTTAAAAATCACCCTAAATGTCTTTGTAATTGTATGGAACCCTCTCTACGCGAGTTCAACTCGCACTTGGTCGTTTTTTTTAGTTCACATAAGTTGAGCTACTTATGCCTTAGTAAGTAACATGACTTCTAATATCTAAGCAGTTGTTTGCGAGTGAAAAAATAATAGGTAGATACTTCAATTAATTTATCGTTTGGTCTTTTTGCGAAAGTGGGACGTTTTTTCCCTCGCTGGGGACAGCGGGACGAACAGCCTGAAAAAGGGACTATGGTCACGTTTAGTATAGGTACCGTATTTTTTTTTAAATTCTTATTCGTGGACCGTTGAAATGAGTAGGTGGATTAGCCACATTACGGTTTTGGTTTTATTAGGGCTCTGATTTTTTTTTTTCGAAAGGACAAGCCTATTGTTGGCCGTGGGGGCCTTTACAACTTCACCGGGCAGGGGAGGCGAGTACGGAAGCCACTCAACCTAGTGCAAAGCAAAAAGATAAGGGCTCTGAAGCAAAACAACGAACTCTAATGCTAGCAAATCACATCGCTATTCGTGTTCACGTATTCGTCTTATTCGTCCTAATGCGACGATGGCAAATTCGGCTACATTCACGAACATGTTTAGCTGCTGTAACGTCTTGGAACAGCGAAGTACAAACACACAATCGTTTACAAAAAAAAGCAATGTAATCCATTTTGAGTTAGGAAGAAATATAACAATAATCACTGGTCAATCTTTTTCTTGAAAACCTACTAATATTAACTTTTCCCACTCCCAGAATTTTTTAAACAGATAGATATCGATAACGTGGGTGGGATCCCATCTCTACTATCGACTTCACCATCGACATCTCTAATGTACGTGTGCTTTGCTTTCCCCCCGACCCCCAATCGTGCGATAGAGAGCGTTGCAGCTCGCAACTGACAATAGGTACTTTTCTGGACGAAATTCCCATTTCGGGAGAAAACGGTTTCCACTAACTAAATCTCAACAAATCTCTTTGATTTTGATGTCGATCGTTTCAGCACAATATATTCTAGGTTTATAGGTTTCGCTTTTTAAAAAAAAATACATTGATTTTGTTCAAAAAACGACTTAATTCGACACAGTTTTAATCACAAAAATTACGTTACTTGAGCTGCCTATAAGTTTGAATCTATAGCAAATTTTGAAAAAAGGAAAACCTATAAACCTAGTAATTCATTGTGTCAATAACATACTAAAAAATCATGGTGATTGGAAAATATTTAGAAGTGGAAAAACGTTTTCTCTTTTTGTATGGACGAGCACGTACTATTCTTCCCTCTTAATTATCTGGTTATCTGCTGAATTATAAAAAATTTAATACAAAGTAAGAACTATTGCATGACCATGAAGTCATTGTAGTACCAAGATGTTTAAGTTAATTTAGATATCAAGCTATAATTTAGTTTTAATGCAACAACCTCAAAAGGGCAACTAAAAGAATTTCTCTTTTGGAACTAAAAATGTATGGAGCTGTAGCCGTTTTATACCCGTTTTATTCAAGAAAAAGGATTTTACCGTTCTTCACTGGCGCTTGCTCACTACACTATGGTACAAATCATATGAATTGAGGTCTTATCTCCAGCTACTGAGAACATCAATAACGATTATAATATGTTTTTTTCGAAATTTCCCGAATTGAAAATCGCTCGGGTCAATATGACCCAGCGTCATTGGCGCCGGGTTAAAATTAGCACGAACCCCTCTGTTTAGAGGGTAATGGCCTCCTCCAAGGCGTTCCTTACCTTAAATTTTTGAGAGTCTCATCTAACTGAAATAAATGAGAAAATGTAACTAGTATCATCATATCAGCTCATATACGTCCCCACCGAGGGGTTCGAGCCTACCCTGAATTAGAGCGATCGGGCCTTAGTCGACCACGCGGGCCCAGTGCGGGTTGGTCGACTTCACACACAACCTGCGAGTTTCTCCGCAGGCGTGTGCAGGTTTCCTCACGATGTTTTCCTTCACCGTAAGAGCGTCGGATAAACGTACATATGAAATCTAAATTCTAAATCACATTGGTACGTGGCAGGATTCAAACCTCAACCTCCCGGACAGGAGGCGGCGGCCCTAGCCGTTACGCCACCGACGACGCTCTAGTAAACACGCTAGTTATTAAAAACGGAATAATTTTAAATTACCTGCTACCTACTCGAAATGAATAAAACTGTTTGACTTCGATTCGAAGATGTTTAAACACATAAATAAATCCAGGAAACCGTCATTGCGTTAGAGTCGAACGAACTCGATCTATGTTAGGCGATCGTGTGTTGAATGTTACCAGTATGTAGGTATTGTTGTTCTTTTTGTATGCCGGAAGTGCCGCGATTTCGCGATAATGCTGGGTCTCTCTTCAGTAGGTAAATTGTTGACGATTCGACGTCCGTCTGCGCAGGAGTGCCACCAGCCAGCCAGTCCAACACATGCCTACACTGCGAGCCAGTACTGTGGGTTAGAATCTCTTTGGCAGTGGCAGTGGCAGCGGCCAGTGTCGTGCGCGCCGCATTAAGATTCGAAACATTCGGCTGAACTTACGTGCATGCACACCTCGAAAGAGCGCGGCAAAAAGCGGTGTAAAATGTTTGAACTGTACTACATGTGATTTATTTATTTTATAAAAAAATATTAAGAAATATTTGTGATTTTTCGTTAGACAGACTGAAAAAAAAAACAAAAGTTCACAATGGCAGTGATTGTTTTAAAATTATTCGGTGAGTTAAATATTTCTGTAATTGTAGTATCTACCTATTTAAGTAAAGGATTTAAAGTTTTGTTACAGTTACTAACAATCTGATAGAGAATGTATGTGTATAGGTAATACATACATACAATAGTTTTTCAAGCGCAAGTAATAAGCAGTTATACCGAGATTAGTTTAATAACGCGTAAATGTGGATGCTTAAGTAGGTACCTAACTCATAAGTACTAGTAACTTGTAGCAATCTACCTTCAAGAATCTCCGTGTTTTTATGAAAATACATAGTAATAAATAATATACAGGGTGTCACAAAATTGGTGTAGGTCCGTTAACTGGGGCTTCTACTCATTATACTGAACAACTTTTGCTCTTCGAAATTGCAAAAAAAAATATTTTTAATCTTCATACAAATCGATCAGCTGATCGACCAATTTTGTGCATTTGAGTATGGAGGGCTGTTTTTTTTTTGAGAATTGACTATGGGTTCCTTGGGGAAAGTTGTTAAGTATGATGAGTAGAAGTTAACGGGTCCTACACCAATTTTTTTACACCGTTTAGTTACAATTGAAAGTTAAATATTGTTCTTCACAGCACAGGAGTTATTAACTCCTGGAATACAGGTTTCTACCTAGTTAAGATTCAAGATATTCAAAATAGGTGCAAATTACACTCTTTCTGATAGTCATAAAATAGTGATTACATAATTTCATTTGTAAAAAATCAAGAAATTAACAATCATTAGTTAATTACGTCAAAATACAATCCGTGATATTAAAAAAAAATGTCATTAGAACATGAAAACAATATGACACGAGAAGTTATAAAAAATCAAAATTATTGAATGTCATGAACGCCTTTGACAAGTGTAGGCCAGTTCACACAGACAGCACCCGGTCACGAGTATAACGCGAGAGTCAGCCATCGCTCCTCTCAACCATATTAGGGGGAAAGGAACGACCCGGCTCCCGATGCGCCACCATCCGCACGAACATCGTGCACCACTCATGTCAATGCTAAGATAAAAATATTAAGGAAATTTAGATTTCATATGTATTTTTATCTGACGCTCTTACGGTGAAGAAAAACATTTTTTTTATATTCTGTATGTATTACAGGCTTTCCTGTCGACGTAACTAGTTTACCTTTCTTCTCCATAACAATATCTGAGATTCCTTCTCCATTACTTATAGCACAATTAAGTGCATTCTTCTACTCTGATAATATTGTGATTGAATCCGTAGGCGTCAGAAAGTACTTTTTGTACGGGAGGTGTCTGAGTATTATCTGCTTCGAATATATAAAAAAACTAAGACCTATAACTTGCTTCGTCAGAGCAAGCCGAAGGACTGAGTCTCACCTTAAACTGGCGTAGCTAGGGCACTGGGTCATCGTCATATCAGGCTGAAAGACGTCCACTGCTGGACAAAGGCCTTCCACAAGGATTTCCACGACGACCGGTTTGGTGAAATGTTCTCTGCCTTCATTAGAGAGAGAGAGAGAGAGAGAGAGAGAGAGAGAGAGAGAGAGTGTTTAAGTATGTTTGTTTTGTAAAGTACAGTGGTAGGTAAAACAACACCGATAAGTTTCCTTCGCGTTTCATTGTTACGTTCTATTGAAGTTCTATTTGAGATTACGGCCTTAATTTTTGTAAAACCTAGGTATTATAAAACCGGTCAAGTGCGAGTCGGACTCACACTCCGAGGGTTCCGTCAAAGTATATATATTAGTACTAACATACAGTATGGACACTCCCTGCCGTACCGCTCTCTAGATTGCGACCTCACCTCCTCGTCACCCAGATTGATTCAGATTGGTTGTAGTTTGGATCTCGAATGTAAAGGATTTCGCCGTGATTTTGTTAGCTCCGTCATTTGTTTTTAGAAATGTCTTTTCACGACCATTGTATGCAGTGTCCGGAGTGTGGTTCCTCACAACTATTACAATGATGCCTGTTCACATTACAAACAAAATACATTTAAAATATTATTTAGTCCGGACTCCTTAGCGCAAATACGACACATTTGGCCAGTTTTATTTCAGAACGTGGTTTTAGGGTGAGTGGTGCTCGATCCCCAAGCGGTTCGCGAGCGAGCGTGGACGTGAGTTTTTCCAGATTCCTCAGGAACTATATCAGACTATTCTGATTAGCAGTCTATGTTACTTTCCACCCCCTCCACCAATTCTATAGAAAAAATAACTTCAATCCGTTGCTCCGTTGCGACGCCGCCCGTGCCGACGTGCGCGAGCGTGAAAATGAGTTTTCCCCAGATCCCTCGGTAACTATGTCAGGATATGCTAATTAGTAAATTATGTCATTTTGCACCCCCTCAACCATTTCTGTGCAAAATATCACAACAAACGAATGTTCCGTTGCGATGTTAAAAAAATATCCAAAAAAGAGTATTTTTTCAGTTGCCTCAGGAACTGCATGTCCTTTCAAATGACACCGGCTACCTACATGCAAAATTTTATCAACATTGGTCGAGGTGTTGAAGCGTGAAAAGGTAACAAACAAACAAATACATTTTCACGTTTATCATATTAGTAAGGATTAGTACTATAATTACAACAGGTTTCACGCTTGTATGTATTATACCGTTACGATAGAAATAAATCATTAATACCTCTAAAATACCGATAAAAACACGTTACCTAAATCTTCAGCTCAAATACCTTTTGCTCTTAATTTTTATTAAATACATTTTTTTTTTAATTTTTAGGGTTCCTTGTTAAATTTGGAATCTTAAAAATTAAAAAAAAAAGAATTTTATAGTTTTGCCGTGTCTGTCTGTCCGTCTGTCCATTTGTCCGCGGCTTAGCTCAGAGAATATTAGTTTAACAAACCTGTAATTTGGCATGGGTATACATATTAACCACGCCGACAAATGGATTATCTTGAAAAAACAATTTTTTTAGGGGAGGTCCCTTTATGTAAGTTTTTCGTTACGTCTACCCTATCGTGTGGGGTATCGTTGAATAAGTCTTTCAAAATTACTGCGGGTTTACAAAAACAACTTTTCGATTCGGCCATCGATTTGTGAAATATTAGGCTTTAAATGTTAATTTTTGTTAGTGTCGAGTGTCTCCTACTAGCTAAACCGCTATTTAAGGAAATATGAAAAAAAATGCGAATAGTAGGACATATTTAATCAATTTAAAAGGAAAACTATCATAGCTAAGTAGACTTTCTTAGTTTAGGGCTAATAGTCAACCAACCTAAGGTGTGAAATTGGATTTAAAAAAGTTCATAGATTTTCCATACAAAATGTCCTATTACCAACTGCAAACGTAATTTTGTTTTTTAAAATATACATTTATTTTTGAACTCGCCCGACTCGCACTTGGCCGGTTCTTGATATTGAAATTGCATTAATTTTCCCTATTATTTTGTATATTTTCAAATTTTTCATATTTTCTTGTTATAGCGGCAATAGAAATACACATTCTGTGAAAATGTCAACTGGCTACCTATTACGGTTTATGAAATACAGCCTGCTGAGAGACAGACGGACAGACGGACGGAATAGGGTCCCGTTGGTCACCTTTTGGGTGTACGGAACCCTAATAAATAATTTTGAACAAAAAATAACCGACTTCAAACAGGAAACTAAGGTTCCCCTCGATTTCTCTGGGATGCCATGCCAAAGTTATCCGCGAACTCACGTTAAAAAATATACATATATATGGATACAGGACTCACCTGAATCGGAATCACCTGCTTAGGATACCGCTACCTGTAGTTAACTATTACCCATTCAATCAGCTTTCAAAAAATACTTTTAGAAATCTTAACCATTGATGCCCACGTCATTTACGTACATGTAATAAATTAATTTAAAACATGGGGGGCACTTTTGGGGGGTAAACTAGAAAATAAAAAAAGTTTAGCAAACTATATCAAATGCCATATCAAATGAAAGGGCTTGTTGTGAGAATCTTAATTAGATTTCTTTTATAATTTTAAGATGAAAAGTTTTAGTCTTTTAAGAAAAAAGGCGACAATTAACCACTCCCTTGTCTCCGAAACTACTGAGCTTCAAATTAAAAATAAAAACACAGTACATCAGATTGAATGCATCATTACTTAAAAGATATAAAATCTAAAGTCCCAACAAAAAAAATCAGGTTCAGAATAAGTATACCCCTATTTACCTAGAGCAAATTATGTACTGAGAGGTCTTGTTCTGTTGGTAGTTAACGTTTTGGTGCGGAACCCTGTTTGTGCGACCCCGAGTCGCACTTGGCCGGTTTTTTCTGTAACGTAATAATGTTATATATAAAACATTTTTACCAATACGATACGGGGCAAATCCAGGAAGTCAAAATCATCAAAGAGATTCCATAATTTATTGTCTTCTTCACAAAGCTCGTAGAACAGATGGCCGCTGGGGCGGTAAAGTTCTCGAGTGGCGACCGCGCACCGGAAAACGTAGTGTAGGCAGGCCTCCCACTCGGTGGACCGATGACCTGGTGAAGGTCGCGGGAAGCCGCTGGGTGCGGGCAGCGCAGAACCAGTCGTCGTGGAAATCCTTGGGGGAGGCCTGTGTCCAGCAGTATACGTCTTTCGGTTGATATGATGATGATGATGATGATTTTCTTCTAATGGAACGCATATGCGGGGCGCGCCATGTTTATAGCATTACAAAAAAGTTTTGATTCCAATTTTCACCTGTCTGTGACAGCGCCCGCTTTAGCGCATGCGCGGTGATGTGCTGGGTTTTGGCGCCATTCATATGAAAAAAAAATTGTTTTTCTTACATACTCTTTTAACCTTGATCTTTTATTATGTAGTTTCTTGAGATTAGATAAAGTAGTAAGTATATTCAACTGCACAAAACTAGAGGTAGGTATTATACAACAGTTTCATAAACTACAATTATAAACAAACGATTTTAAAATATTATCCATACTCTGGTGCCTTTTCGTATCTGTAATACTACATTACTTTCCTGGGTATAGCTAGTTTTATTTAGCACCGTTTTAAGTTGTATAGAATATAGGTAACTTACCTATGCATGTTTCATAAACTCCTATGCATGTTCTTTCGTTAGTGGATATTATATTTGAAAGTATAATTAATTACTCACTTACCACCAGGTGAGATGTTGTCAAGGGTTTACGAATTGTGAATAAAAAAAAATAAAAAAATAATCATCATTATCATGTCAGCCGAAAGACGTCCACTGCTGGACAAAGGCCTTCCCCAAGTTTCCTGCGACCTCCAGGTCGTCGGCACACTGAGCATGGATCGTGCTATGCTCGGAGAATCTCCGCGTGATCGAATCTGAAACGAAAAGATTCGTAGGAGAATCAAAGTAACCGACATAGTTCATAGAATCGCTAAACATAGTGGTAGTGGGAGAGTCACATAGCTCGTATAATAAATGCTTGTTGGGGCTAGTAAAGTTCTCGAGTGGCGACCGCGCACCGGAAAAGTAGCGCAGGCACTTCCACTCGGGGACCGAATTTCAACTTACCTAATTAAATAAAATATACAAGGTGTGTTAAATTTGTGTTTTTATGTACAATGTGTTGTGTTATCTGGTACTCATCATACTGAACAAATGTTTCCAAGGGACCATTAGTCAATCACAAAAAACTTCTTTATATACAATTTGATCTGCTGATTGACGAATTTTGTGCATTTTTATATGGAGCGTTAAAAATTTTTTTAGAATTGACTATGGGCTAGTATTTCATCTGTGCTATGGGATCCTCGAGGAAAGCTGTTCAGCATGATGAGTAGAAGTCCCAGATAACGGGTCCTTACATATTACAGAGTATAACACCAATTTGTTATACTCTGTTTACATTTATATCTAATAATTGGTTCTTTGGGCCCTTCCTATACATACTATGGGAACCAAAAACCAAAATATAGGAACAAACTAATTTTCAACCGACGTTCAAAAAAAGCTGGTTCTCAATTCGATTGTATGTTTGTTACGCGATATATTCGTAGTTGCTTTTTTATATTTATAGCTTTTAAAAATGTGAATTTCCAAAGCTACGCTTTTTTTAAACTGAGAAAAATGCTAATACTAGACCACTAAAAAAGTCAAACGAAAACTGATTTGTTTACTAAAATATATTCCCTCCCCCATACAAGTGAATGTATGTGTATATTGTACCTCTCGATAAATGAGTCTTTTTAAATGTTGGTACTTGCTAGCAACATATTTGTACCTCATACAATTTTGTACCGTTCGTTTACGAGATATGAAAGTGGGCTTTAGTGAGAACTCACAACGAAATTTTTTCGGGTATCCTAATATCGCGGGAAGCCGCTGGATACGGGCAGCGCAGAACCGGTCCTCTTGGAGATCCTTGGAGGAGGCCTATGTCCAGCAGTGGACGTCCTTCAGCTGATATGATGATTATGATGATGATCCTGAAATAAACAGTCTTCAAGTAATGAATCCGGAACCCCTGCACTATGCGTGATCCGCAAGGACTATGCCAGTTATTTAACATTCGTGAAGGTCAGACAAAGTAGATCACTGAGGTGTCTACGATTTTAGTGTCCGCATTAATGGCACAAACCTGTATTTTGTTTAAGTCATCTGTTTAAATATCTTAATTATGTAACAAAATACGCAACGTTGATAAAATCTTTAGCTGCGTCGATCCCGATGTAAATGCGACGCGAGCGCAGATAGGAGTCGTTGCTCCTGCAGCTCCTGCACGCAACGTGTCCTACAGTCGGTTCCCCACATTAACTTACCTAACCTAACGACGCCTATTTAAGGCTAGGCACCGGTGGAGAAGCGCAGAAACCCTTTTGCTAGATTTTTTTTTCTGGGTAATTACTACTAAATATCGGTCTTGCAAAAAATATATATTACTTAATTAAGGATATTGTCTTAGGAATGTGCTAATATGTTACACGATAGTGTGTACTTTGCTCGATCACAAAAAAATCACAAAAACAAGTCTAAAACGAATCGTTTATTAATAAAATTTCTAAATTTGCACATAGTTTTTATATCGAGATATTTATTTTTAACCCCCGACGCAAAAAAGAGGGGTGTTATAAGTTTGACCGCTATGTGTGTGTGTGTGTCTGTGTGTGTGTCTGTGTGTGTGTCTGTGTGTCTGTCTGTGTGTCTGTCTGTGGCACCGTAGCTCTCAAACGGGTTAACCGATTTGGATGCGGTTTTTTTTATTTACAAGCAGGTTTTTTGGCGATGGTTCTTAGATACGTTTTATCAAAATCGGTTCAGCCGTTTCAAGGTCATCAGCTCTTTTGTTAGCTGCGGTAGGGTTCTTAGACTCTTAATGTGTATTTACTTTACTTTCAAACATACATGTGACCAAAAACTTGAAACACTCATGTATGCTTAATAACTATGCAGGATTATGGAACTCTTGGTCTGATGCTGCAGCCAGGATATCCAGAACACTAGCACACTCTTAAAAAAATAATAGCAGATATGTCGTGTTTGGACTCGTTTTGATCAGTATTTGATTCTGCATACAATGCAATGGTGGCAACACGGTGAGCTGATGCTGCGGCCAGGATATCCAGCACACTAGTACACTCTTAAAAAAATAATAGCAGATATGCCGTGTTTGGACTCGTTTTGATCAGTATTTGATTCTGCATACAATGCAATGGTGGCAACACGGTGAGCTGATGCTGCGGCCAGGATATCCAGAACACTAGCACACTCTTAAAAAAATAATAGCAGATATGTCGTGTTTGGACTCGTTTTGATCAGTATTTGATTCTGCATACAATGCAATGGTGGCAACACGGTGAGCTGATGCTGCGGCCAGGATATCCAGCACACTAGTACACTCTTAAAAAAATAATAGCAGATATGTCGTGTTTGGACTCGTTTTGATCAGTATTTGATTCTGCATACAATGCAATGGTGGCAACACGGTGAGCTGATGTTGTTAAAATCCGTTAAATTTTTGACATACCTACGTACCTGAAACTATGACTAACTGTGAACTAAATATTATTCAGATAAACCTTCGCTTTGATTTCTTATATAAACCCCCGACGCAAAAAGAGGGGTGTTATAAGTTTGACGCCAATTTCTGTGTGTTTGTGTCTGTTTGTCTGTGACATCGCAACTCTCGAACGGATGGACCGATTTTGATGCGGTTTTTTTTACGTGAAACAAGTTTCCTTGCGGTGGTTCTTAGCTATAGTCGATAAAGATCTGTTCAGCCGTTTGAGGGTTATCAGCTCTTATCTAGGTGACTAAGGGATCTGGGCAACTTATACAGGTCTGATCGATTCAAAATTTGGTGCCCTGTTAATGTAAAAATATTGCAAAACCATGATAACCTTGAACTGTTGATGCAGCATCTCCTAGAATCTACAGAATACCCAACTCCTCAAAAACTTTCAGTAGAAGTATCGTGTTTGGGCTCAAAAAAAATATTCAAAACAATTTATTTCAAATAGGTGTTACACACACTTTTAAATAGAATTAGAATAGAAATTATTAGAATAGTCTCAATGAATAGGTGTTAGGTATAATATGGTAACCTTGACCTGATGCTGCAGCATCTCCTGGAATCTGCTGAAGCAGCGGTTAAAAAAGTAAAAAACTTCCATGGGTCCATGGATTTGAAGTTTAGAGTTATAACACATTTAATTGCAGCTTCAAACAAGGGAGGTGAGCAACTTCCACAGGCTTGATCGATTCAAAATAGGCTAGATTTTGTGTCGCAGTATCGTGTTTCGTCCCGGAAACTATTTGTATGAATGTGGGGGTAGAGTTTCGATTGTATGTAATAGTTATGTAAAGTTTAAAAAGCACGAAATAAAAATTAAATTAAAAATTTAAAAAACCCCCGACAAAAACCTCTAAAAAGTAAACAATAATATGTATTGACCCTTTGAGTTTAATTTAAGTAGTAATATTTTGATCCAAGAGTCGTCGCGTAGGGGGACCGCTAAGTAAATAAAATAAAAACAGAATACAACTGATTTACTTTACTACAACTAATTAGTAATAACTTCACAACTTAGCGGTCCTCCTACGCGACGACTCTTGGATCAAAATATTACTACTTAAATTAAACTCAAAGGGTCAATACATATTATTGTTTACTTTTTAGAGGTTTTTGTCGGGGGTTTTTTAAATTTTTAATTTATTAAGTACTACAGAGAATCTGCTAAATTTTAGTTTTTAAATTGAAATCTCAAGAGAAATAACAACGTAAAAAATTGAAAAAGTGTGGTTATTGTCTTGACTCTTTACACGTAAAGGAAAAAACAGAGACAACTGTTTTACAAATGCCTCGCCTTAATATGCACAGGGAGTCAGTTGCGTTGTATACCCAGTGGAAATATACCCGAGGATTCTTCTGGAAACGCTACTGGTCGCCTTTCACTTGCGACAACTTGCGTAGAATTCTCCAGAACCAAGTTCATGTTCGTTTGTTTGGATGTCAATGATTTGTTACGTTACTGCAATTTCTAACCGGCAAGCTAGTAGAAAACTGACACTGTCAATTACAATTTCCTTTAACCACAGTTTTATAAGCTAAAGTTATGACTCTGTGGTTTTAATTAATTGTTATCTGTATAAATGTACAGATTCAAACTTGGTAGTCAATTACAGCTATAAGATGATTTTAATGCTTAATTAGGTAGGCAAAAAAATAATTCTGGTTTAAACTTGACAGCATTAGACAAAAACTATGTCTACGTTTAACTTGTTTAAGTAGTAGAGTTTTTTTCGGATTTACCCGGATATTGATATTGAATTACGAGGATTGCTCATGAGATGGCAAACGAGTATTATTTAATTATTCTCTCTCTTACAGTTCAGTTCAGTAATTTTATAATTACAACGATGGCGAGGTTACACAATTATGTGCAGGTGACGACGACGCAGTGGCATAATAAAGTAAATTTACTGCGATTCCTCCTATACTGTAACATTGTGAATACAGAACGTAGTTGTTTTAAAAACTGCGATGACTTCAGTTGCATTGCACGGGCTCATAGCAATGTCAACAGCTGATGGTTTCGCGGTGTTATCAAATATCTGCGCTCGTGTTGACATTGGGTCACGAATTGAAACACCGCAGCCCAAAGGAAACACGAATCAACTTAAACGAACATACGGAGACCATATTTGCTGACAACAAAAAATACCAGCTAATTTAAAATACACACACATTTGTTTGAGCTAGTACGTGATTTTATATGATTTTTATCTTGAATCGCCGCGGCGCGCGCGCAATAACGCATAGTTTGCGGGCTGGTTTTAATTTGATTTCTTTACCAATTTTATTTATTACGAATTGAGGATATTTTTTTTTATTTCTATTAACTTTGAAATACTGGGCGTGTCTTTTATACAGGATGTAAAGATTTCAATTGGTAAAAAACCTGAGGCTTCTTTAAAATAATTTTCTAAGGCAACCAAAGCAAATTTTCAAAGACTTTGTAGACTCCTCATAAAAACAAAATACAAAATTGGTTCATTTCCATGAAGAGTCCATTTTTGGAGAGAATGGAGTATTGGCTCACGGGGAAAGTTGTTCAGTGTAATGAATAAAAAAACCGGCCAAGTGTAAGTCAGAACCGCACACATAGGGTTCCGTACCATCGTACAAGATGGCACTAGTTTAATATTTCAAAAACCGTAGTTTCTTCATGTTAAAAAAAACATGTTTTTTGTATTGTTACTTTTTCACTTTTTCTAATTTATACTATCTGTTGTTATAGCGGCAACAGAAATACATCTTCTGTGAAAATTTCAGCTGTCTAGCTATCACGGTTCATGAAATACAGCCTGGTGACAGACGGACGGACAGCGAAGTCTTAATAATAGCACAGTATATATATTAGTGTAATAGGGTCCCGTTTTTAACCTTTGGGTACGGAACCCTAAAAAGGAAAAGTCAGTAACGGTAAGGTTCTACACAAATTTTGTTATAGCCTGTATCTACAGGGATTTAATCAAGCAATGGCCTTTATTATTTCTTTACAGTGCCCTCTAGTAGGCAGCACGCTTTCGATGACTGATATAATAACGGCAAAGATATTCCACATTTTCACGACAACCCTAACTTTACAAGAAAGTGTAAACAAATAGTAACGGATAGATAAATAAGTAATAGTACCTATTTATGCCTCCCGTCCCGTATCGCCTAAACGAGGCCATCCGATGGCAGCCATGACTGTCACTGTGAGCGACGACGTGATTAGCGATTATTCGAATGACTTTGAAAATCCGTGGGTACCTAGTGCCCAGTGCACTGTAAATTACGACTCATTTCCTGAAAGCGGCGTGATTACACAATTTCTGCTTGTTAAGTACTCTTAATATATCTTTTGTGTTAATCCTTACTAATATTACAAATGTGAAAATGTGTTTGTTTGTTTGTTACCTTTTCACGCTTCAACGCCTAGACCAATCTTTATGAAATTTGGCATGCAGGTAGCCTGTGTCACGGGGAAGAACATAGGCTACTTTTTATCCCGGGAAAATAGCATAATCTGATATAGTTACTGAGGGAACTAAAAAAATACTCGATTGTTGTGATTTTTTGCACAGAGATGGTTGAGTAGGTGGTAAACGACATAATTTACTAATCACCCTTAAAGACAGTCATAAAAGCGATGTCCACGCGGGCGGGGCCGCGGGAAAAAGCTAGTTAGTATAATAAAGGTCCTTTGAAACTTACACATAGAATTTCATGCTTCTTGAAATATATAGCTGAAGAAAAAAGTAACTGGGTCTTTCACTGATCCATCGCTTATGTCTCTATATATCATCACTAGAATATTCACAGTCGCAGAGCATCGGTGGCGTAACGGCTAGGGCCGCTACCTCTTGTCTGGAAGGTCGTGGTTCGAATCCTGCCATGTACCAATGTGATTTTGAATTTCGATTTCATATTTACGTTTATCTGACGCTCTTACGGTGAAGGAAAATATCGTGAGGAAACCTGCACTCGCCTGCGAAGAAACTCTGTTGTGTGTGAAGTCGATCAACCCGCACTGGGCGCGCGTGGTCGACCAAGTTCCGAACGCCCTAATTCAGAGTAGGCTCGAGCCCCTCGGCGGGGACATATCTGAGCTGATATGTGTTTTATATTCACAGATACCATACCAAGTTACACGTCTACAGAACGTCACATATAGAACATCACACAGTCACCTATACCAATCAGCCGATTTGTAATTTTGCTTGCATTTGGCCCACTTTGGTATGGCGCAAAATTTAAAGACCAATGTTTCTCAGAGCTATAGCTCCACGCTTTTTACTACTCTAGCGAAAACCACTTAGCCCCAACGAGTCTTGGGATGTTATCAGTTTATCCACACAAAAATCACGATCGCGGACATTTCAGCTGCACTGTAATCAGTTTCCGTAGCGTCCTTCCTGTTTATACGTGGCTGGTCTGGGAGTAAACCGGTTCCATGGCGTAGTGGTTAGTCCACTCGCTTCACCATCAGGAGGTCTCGAGTTTGGTTTCCGGCGGATCATACTTTGCAAGATTCAATTTGAATGGTGGTAGGGCATTTTTCAAGCCCGTTTAGGAACGGTGCGTTCCTACTCAAAGAGAGCAAAGGGATCGCCAGGCGAGGTGGTATGCCTGGGGTCCGGCCGTGGACTAATCGTTGATGATTGGTATCTGTATATATACTCAGCGCTGAAGAAATTCTAATAGCGCGTTCTAGATGTAGTATTCCTTTTGTTTTCTCTTCGCTTATGTTAAGGTTCAGCAGCAGGTTATTGCAGTTGCCACCACATCACTCCCCCTCCGAGACCGGAGGTCGTTCCAATGAGAGCTGGCAGTCTAAGGTCGCGGGTGCTGTCGACCTCGTTGAGTTGGGTCGATGTGCAGTGTGCCAGGTCGATGTCCACGGTGAGTCGGGATGAAGGCTGGCGTCAGGCGTCATGGCAAGGGAAGCAGGTGATGCGCGCAGAGTTAGCGTGTGGCTGCCGACAACTTGATGGTGCCTGAAGGTGAAGTAAGCAGGCCAGGAAAGTCGACGTCTCGGGTTGGGATGGTCTTGATTTAACTTCAGTGCGATGCGACTGCTATGCTTGCTGAGGCTTGCTTTACCAGATGGAGGCTCGATGATGGAGTATCACGTCGGTGTCACCAATTTAGGAACGGAGCGTTCCTACTCGAAGAGAGCAAAGGGCGCGACTCACGGACCGCCGCCACTGACGCGGTTCGGGCGCGAGCGCGAGTCACGGACCGCCGCCACTGACGCGGTTCGGTCGCGAGCGTGACTCACGGACCGCTGCCACTGTTGCGGTTCGGGCGCGAGCGCGAGTCACGGACCGCCGCCACTGACGCGGTTCGGTCGCGAGCGCGACTCACGGACCGCCGCCACTGACGCGGTTCGGTTGCGAGCGCGACTCACGGACCGCCGCCACTGACCTGGTTCGGGCGCGAGCGCGACTCACGGACCGCCACCACTGACGCGTTTCGGTCGCGAGCGCGACTCACGGACCGTCACCACTGACGCGTTTCGGTCGCGAGCGCGACTCACGGACCGCTACCACTCAAGCTTTCGGGCGCGAGCGCGACTCACGGACCGCCGCCACTGACGCGGTTCGGGCGCGAGCGCGACTCACGAACCGCCGCCACTGACGCGGTTCGGGCGCGAGCGCGACTCACGAACCGCCGCCACTGACGCGGTTCGGGCGCGAGCGCGACTCACGGACCGCCGCCACTGACGCGAAAGTGGTGAAATTGAAGAATTGATGTGGAAGCAATGAGACATGACAAGTCTAGTACTTCTTTTAATAAATATTTTCATCTTAGCATTGACATGAGTGGTGTATGCTCGCTTAAATGTTCGTGCGGATGGTGGCGCATCGGGAGCCGGGTCGTTCCTTTCCCTCTAATATGGTTGATGGGAGCGATGGCTGACTCCCGCGTTATACACGTGACCGGGTGCTGTCCGTGTGAACTGGTCTACTCTTGTTAAATGCATTCAATGATTTTTATGTATAACTTTTCGTGTCATATTGTTTTCATGTTCTAATGACATAATCTGGTTAATATCAAGTATTTAATTTTGACATTATTGACTAATTATTGTTTATTTATTGATTCTTCACAAATGACAATGTTATTATTATTTTATGACTATCAGAAAGAGTGTAATTTGCACCTATTTTGAATTTATATATATTGGAAAAAAATATTACTATAAAAAAACAAAGTAGTATTTTAAACATCAAAAATATTTAGGAAATATGACTTAATATCTAAAAAAAACAGATATTTTGACAACTGTGCACACAAAATTAATAGTTATTTGTACAAGAGAGCAAAGTTGCTTCTTAACCGCGTTCTCAATTTTGATGACCGAGCAAGCGAAGGTTTCTAAAATTGAATCACGAGCGCAGCGAGTCATTCAAAACTTAGAATCCTGAGCGTTAGCGAGGGAATCAAAAAAGCACGAGGTGAAAAATCTTTGCACTCGAGTGCAACACGTAACTTTTCATTCGACGTCAGCGAGGAAATGACAAAATGCAAAAAAAAAAATAACATTTGCGCATTACAAACAGTTTCAGTCAATTCTGTTGACGTCAAATAAACTTCCTCGTCGCTATAATCACTCATTCTAGGTTTTTCACTTGCTTTCAAGTTTCTTGTTTTTAACCTTAGATTTTAACAATATAACGTGAAAAGAAAATAACGCGCGCAAAGCAAATTAAAAAAAAAGTACACCAAGAAGGTTCCGAGTCTGAGTTTTTAAAAAATTAAAATAGTTTGTATGATAAATTCGGCACCATGGAGGTAAAAGTAAATAGGTCTATTAATGTTTTGAATGCACATGATGTTCTAAATTCAATTTACTTTTTCTCCTCAAAGCGAATAAAAACGGCTTTTGCACTCAGATATCGAAGAGCAAAAATACAATTTCCGAGATGGGGGGATGAAAAAAATATATCTGTCATTTATTTTAGCTTTGAGATAACATAAAATCAACATAAAACATTCTAATATCTTCTTGTATCAGGTCGGATATTACGTACCCGCTGTGTGTTTGCGCACGTGTAGTTCACTAAAAATTTTAAAAAAATAATTAAAAAAAACACTTAAAATCACTCCTCGCGGCACCCCCTCCAGCTACCAAGCCAGCCAAGTTCCAGGAATCGTGTGGTTCAGAAATATTTAGTGTTTCATAAATCGCTGGGTATGAGATACCCGACCTCATTCACGCCGGGTTAATATTACCTACTTAATAATGTGTTGTGTTGATCTTTGAATTCCTTTATCCATCTTACTGTTTATATTTTACTGTTGCGCTCCTTTCGTAAGAAAGGCATCGAGTCCTGAGGGGGGTGTTTGAACCCCCTAAACCCCCCCTTATATACCTCGTTGTCAATTGAGTCTTAGACCTGTTCATTTGAAATCCAACGCTAAGGCTCGCTGTGCTCAGATCTTGGAACATTTTTATTTTTGACATAATAATAGAATTCGACAACTCTTTTGGTAACTTAATTTAATATTAATTTTAAATCAGATTTGGTTTAATATTTAATTTCATTCATTTGTTTTTAAATTGACTTATTCTGTTTGACCTAATTGATTATTGAATAAATGTGATCATTAACTTATTTTTTATATTATTTTATGTAAATGTGATGTTTGAATTTTGTTCTTTATGGATTTTTAGTCTGATCCATGTCTTCACCGACGTCGATGCCCTTTCTTGCCAGGATGTTGTTAATGACTCAGGCACCTCATCAAAGGAACTCCTGGTGAACAATGTCGGAGACAGCGGCTCACCCATTGTACACCCTCTTCAACCGACTTCCAAAAGGGAGCAGGTTCTCAATTTGACTGTATATTTTTTGTGTGTTTGTTACGTGATAACTTCGCAGATTGTCAACCGATTTTCATGATTCCTTTTTTATAAAAACCAAAAATAATTATGCAAAATTGTACTAATTAGCGTTGGAAGTCGATTTTTTAGCGTTTCCAATTATCAGTTGTAAAACTTATGCCTGAAGTTTGGAGTTTATTACTGGCTGTTCTATTGCTATACACAGTTTATAACTGGCTGTTCTATTGCTATACACAGTTTATAACTGGCTGTTCTATTGCTATAACCAGTTTATTACTGGTTGTTCTATTGCTATACACAGTTTAAATCATGTCTATGTATGTTTGATTTATATAATGATTTTTTAGAGCTGGAAATATGGAGGAGTGAGGCAAGCCAAAGAGTGGAGTTCCCTGCCGGCGTCTGTATTCCCCGCTTCGTATAATTTAGGAATCTTCAAGACGAGAATGAATAGGCACTATTTAAGCTTGCGTGTTACATCCTCAGCTGCATCGGCACTTACCGTCGGGTGAGGTGCAGTCAAACGCACTCAATCTTTTAATAATAATAAAGCTAACAAATAATCCATAATGCTTTTAGTTTTAAAACAATTCGTTTTAATCATGCCATCCCTGCGGAACATGAAAAGCGTCACTTTGCAGTTCAATATTTTGTAAATGCTACTTTATTTGAAAAAAAATATGTTCAAGCAAACCTTAAATTCATTTTATGAGAGCTATTCAATGACACCCCAACAAACCTACGACTGTCATCATTAGAGAAGAACATTTAAAATGTTTTTTTCCAAATTAAATGTTTAGGATATAATTTTTGCGATTTCTGTCATTTTTAGTGCTCTAACCTAAGTTGTTCAAATAGAGACTTTAATCATATTAAGATACAGGACGGGATGGCGTCATACAATGTTTTTGTGTAAATAGCCCATTTTTTACAAAATCTGTGAAAGCAGAAGTAAAATACTCCAAAAGTAAGGGTTTGTCTCCTAAGTACGTTTTCTTGTAGCTATAATGCTTCCGATGGTGGCTGTCTCGTGTCTCGTGTGCCCCATCTCAAGTTTCCACCTTTGCATTTATTTGAATGATTTCAATATCTGAAAATAAATTACCATTTGAGTTCAGAAATGTAAAATTATATACTTTTATGAGTTTAATGGTTTCTTTTAAATTCGTAATTTTGATGTATATGTGGCAGGCAAATACGGTCAGGCAAAATATAAAATGCTGTACGCCGATTCAGGCAATTTGTAATAATTCGTCCGTATGTAAACGGTCAGGCAAAATGTAAAATTCTGTACGCAGATTGTATAATGCCGAGCCAGGCAAATTGTAATAATTCGTCCGTATATAAACGGTCAATGCCTAGTTAGGAAGATTGTCAAAATGCCGTACGGCAGATTGTAAATGAGCTCGCAAAGCGAGCGATGTTAGGTTCGGTCAGGTTTGATTGATTTAACTGTCAATCCGCCCTCCCGCCCTCGCCATTATATAGTTTGCCTGACATTTGCCTGACCGTATGTATAATGACGAATTATATAGTATGCCTGCGACATATATATTTTTATGTATGTACTAGCTTTGCCCGCGGCATCGCTCGCGTGGACATCGTTTTTATGACCGTCTTTGAGGGTGAGTGGTGTGAGAACCGCAAACGGCTCGCTATTGTGGGCATGAGTTTTCTCCGGATCCCTCAGGTATATATCGGGCTATTCTGATTAGCAGTCTTTGTTACTTCCCAACCCCTCAACCAATTCTATACAAAAAATGACTTCAATCCGTTGCTCCGTTGCAACGCCCCGTGCCGACGTGCGCGAGCGTAGAAATGAGTTTTCCCCAGATCCCTCGGGAACTATGTCAGGATATGCTAATTAGCAAATTTTGTCTTTTCCCACCTCTTCAACCATCTCTGTGCAAAAACTACAACATGTTGTGATGTTAAAGAAATTAACCAAAAAAAGAGTATTTTTTCAGTTTCCTCAGGAACTGCATCGATTCTATGTTATTTTCACGGGATAAAAAGTAGCCTATGTCCTTCCCCGTGACACAGGCTACCTGCATGCCATTTTCGTCAAGATTGGTCGAGGTGTTGAAGCGTGTATAGGTAACAAACTAACAAACACTTTTCACATTTGTAATATTAGTAAGGATGTGTCTGTTTCTGATATTGAAGTGCGAGGTCTCGTTAGATTTGTGTAGAACCTCTGAGTGACATTAGGATACGTTTGTATTCGACTGTTCAAAAAAGAGGGATATGTTTATGCGCTCTGATTCCTAATTTGTAATTCATCTGGTTAGGATAATAATTAAATTGGTTAATTATCATAAAGCGCGTTTGTTTTACTGCCCCTCACATGAATTACTTATTATACAATAGATAACACAGAACTAAATCAACTATATCATGCCGTATTTCGAGTAAAATTACTTAAGATACGATTTTAGTAACTGGTTAAGGTGATGTTTTTAACATAAATAAAATGTACCTACCTATAAAAACTTTTTATGGAAGGCACTTTATGATTTATTACAAAAAAATAAAGTAGGAAGATGTATTGCATAGATAAGCGTTTAGGTATTTGTACTGATGACAAGGTATCTATTGTATTGTTTACAAACATGTATAGCAGTTTTATATTTTTATGCGATAGCTATTATTATTGAGATAATTTACCTTTTAAAATGGAGTCCTTTAAAACTGGAAGAACAAAATACGACTTTATTCAAACTATCGTGTTCGGTTAGTCAATTATTTTATTTAGCAATTATATAGTTCATCTTTATTGCGTATACTTAGGTAATGAATACTTACCTACCTAAGCCTACCTATTACAGCAATAGTTTTCCTACTCACCTATTGTTTACCATTCTTCAAGAAAATAGTTAGGCACCTTTTTTTCCGCAATTGTTCCTACCTACAATATTGATACACAAAGGTATTATAACTCATTTATAAGTAAGATTTTGTTATGGGATCCTATACGTTCAAAAGCGAATGCTACGCGCTCGATATTTATCGTGATACGTATCGAGTAATATTTTGGTGCCGCACAAGAAGTTCTAGAGAACTTACTATTAATGAAAGCTATACAATAGCTTAAAAAAGGGAATCTTGGTAAGCCCGCTTCCATCTTCGGCATCATCGTCAATAACCATCAGGTGAGATGATGCCAAGGGCTTACCAATTATGAATTAAAAAAAAAACAGCATGTCAAGAGCAAAAAAATGGGTAAAATCTTGGCTTCAAGACAGAAATAAAAATACTCATGTGAATTTGTTAAATCAGATTCGGATATACCAGAAAATGGATGACTATATAATAATTTTGATCTGTCCCATACTTCAGGCATTGTCTTCAACATAATTAAAAATTCTTTTAAAATTTCGTCGTTAGTTTGAGATGCGTCAGGTGCGCTTGCGCTCTCGTTTGGCTCGTCCTCCTCCATCGCTGACTGGATGATACTAACACTATCACACGATAAATCGACTAGAGACTACACGCTCGATATTATCGCGCGACACTTGATCCAGATCGTGGATTTCTAGAAATACGACGATCCATATGACGATCCATGATACGCTATACTACACGCTCGATAAATATCGTGATCCTGCTAGTATCGTAATAAATATCGAGCATGTAGCATTCGCCAAAGTTTTGCACGTGGTGCTAAGTAGGTAGCTAGAATCTATATCAAGTCTCTTTGCTATTGGTTCGAGAAAGGAACTGCAGAAATTTATTTATTTTATTGATATTTTATTTTATTTTAGGAAAACTCAAACGGTAATGTACAGTTATACTTATGCGATTAAACATTAATTATAGCGGTAAGTAACACTGCCTAAGGTAGGTAGGTTAACTTAAAATATGTGTAGCTTTATATCCATATTTATCTAGACACAAGCACAGAACATGACAATTTTTCTTTAAGCAACTGAAACCCGTTGTACATTCTTATGGAGAAGTCTAAAATAAATATTTCTGTTTGAAGTTCCCTAGCTATGATTTAGGAAACACTTTAGAAATCGGTACTTAACCATTTACATCGCTGTAATTTTTTTGTATCGAACTTTTTTTTATTTCACCTGAACTTGGCTCTATTTCACATTTATGATTTGTTGGGATCTACTATAACTCATGCAGTTCTGCAGTACACGAAAGTCAGGTATATAGGGGTACATAGGGGTTTCCGTGGCATCATCGCACCCAACTGTAAAACGTTTCTTTCAAAAATTTCTTTATAAAGTTGGCAGATAACCGTCTCTATGGCGTAAGAGGTAGCGGGTTCGATTCCCAGCGAAGTGTGACTTTCTAAGACTCGGTTTGGTTAGTGGAAAAGCAAGCCTAGCCAGCTACCAACATCTTATGTAAATCTTTCCGGCAAACGTCAATGTTAACCGCGTTGATGTGTTCCAGGATAAGATAGCCAGTTATCCATTGCGTTGGGGAATCTTCGTAAGCCCATCTTCGGCATCATCGTCACTTACCATCAGGTGAGGTGATGCAAAAGGCTTACCAATTGTGGATAAAAAGCGCAATATATTTATTCTGTACTTTCCAGATGTAGTACCAGTGCGGTTCAACTTATGGGTGATGCTGCTGACCAGCTGTTGGGTGGTCTACATGCTGCGGGTGAACATGAGCCTCAACCTCATCGCCATGGTGCCCCAGTCTCCCAGCAATTCCTCGTATGTTACCTTGAATAACTAGTTAAATTATCTTCATAATCGTATCAGCCGAAAGACAAACACTTCAACTAGTTCATTCTATGAGCTATTCAATACACAAGGAAACCACTGCAAAAAAGTACATATAAGTACTAGACGTTTTTGTAGAAGTAAAGTTCGTTCGCTGAATAAACTGCATCTTGGATAAATGCCGCTTGCCGCTGCCGGCTCGCGTCTGCTAAGACAAGAAAGACGACCACTGCTAGACCAAAGTCTTCCCCAAGGATTTACACAACGACCGGTCGTGCAGTACCTGCATCCAGCGGCTTCTCGTGACCCTTACCAGGTCGTCAGTCTAGCGAGTGGGACTCCTATCTACGCTGCGACTTCAGGTGCGCGGTCGCCACTGTAGTATTCCAGTTTGATAATACTAGGTAATTATTGTTAAAACTTAACATTGTGTTAGCTACATTTGATTCGTAAATGTTGTGTACTCCTGATTATTACGTACAAATGAACTGAACTTTTCCAGTAGAACTGCACGTTCCGCAGCAGTAACTGTACGTTTAATCTCTGTAAACTTAAATTCGTGCACATTCAATAAAAACTTGAAAGTACCTACTACTTACTGTGTCTTTAGGGTCCCCAGAAGGCTTGATTTCCAATACAAACGTAGTTCCGCTTTATTACAAATACTACATGTTGGATTGAATCCAAACTTTGCGAATATATTGATTAGACACATATCGATGTGTGCAATTAGTTTTCGATGTACTAATATTAAACGGAAAAAAATAAGAGCAGTTTAAAACTTTCAGTACAAAACTAATATAAGCCTTCGTTTAGTTATGTTTCAATTTACTACGATGAAAACTAATTACAAACATCGATATGTGTCTACTCAACATATTCTCGAGGTGGATTCAATCCGGCATGTAGTTTTTGTATTAAAGCGGAACTACTTTTGTATGGAAACTCGAGCCTCCTGGGGACCCTTAACGGCAAGGTACTTGTATAACCTCTTATCTTATTATCTACTAGGTGTGCCCGCGACTTCGTCCACGTGGTGTTTTTGAATTTTCCCATGGGAACTCTTGAATTTTCCGGGATAAAAAGTATCCTATAGGATGTTAACCCGGGCTATAAGGAATCACCATACAAATATTTCATCAAAATCAGCCTGATAGTTTTTGTGTGATGCGCGAACATACAGACAGACAAAAATTCCAAAGTTGTTGTTCTGGCTCTATATCGTTAATAATGTCCACCAAAGTTATTTCATGTACAGACACGGCCCCGTTATAGTTTTATTATATGTAAAGATTATTTTGCTTCTTTTTTTACATCAGTTTTTCTTAGTTTCGATCTGTTACGGTATAATACTTTTTTCTTCTTTTTAATAACCTTATTTTGAGATATAAATCCGTTATCGTCAATCGCCGTTCACGCGACCAACACATTCGTTCAATACTGGTACATGCTGGTACGTAGGTAAATAGTCTTTATTCTTTGGCACTGGTTTTTGCTTTCACTAAGTGCAAAAGGTGTTATGTTTCCAAACAAATTGAGTAGGTGGACTATTTAGTCATTCTCTTCACATAAGAAACTAAAATAAAAGAAGCCCTGCATACCCACTCTGAGCATTCGGTTGTAGATACGGTTCCTAACTCCTCCCAAACGTTTGATAGTGCTTGCTAGTTTGGCAGTTAGGACAACCATAATATGTTTTTTTATTTACCATTGGTAAACCCTTGGCATCATCTCACCTGACGGTAAGTGACGATGATGCCCAAGATGGAAGCGGGCTTACCAAGATTATCCGCCGACGCAATGGAGAACTGGCTATCTTATCTTCAAGCCGGAATGATTTTTGGCAGCAAGAGTTAGATAAGATGGTGGTAGCTAGTCAGGCGGGATTAGAAAATGCCCTACCACCAACCAAACCGAGTGTTACAAGTTGACCCCACTGGGAATCGAACCTAAAGATGTCCACTGCTGAACCAAGGCCTCCTAGAGAATGATTTCCACAACGACCAGCCTGCGCTGCCCGCGTCTAGCAGCTTCCCGCGACCTGCCTACGCTACGTACGTCTTCCAATGCGCGGTCGCCACTAGAGAACTTTACTACGCAAACAGTTTACCCAGCTGTTTGCCCCGCCCACTGAGTTTGAGTTTAGCGATTCTGTAAGCTAAGTTGATAACTTTAGTTCTCATACTCATCTCTTCGTTTCTGAACTGAAGCGACAGTGGTGTTGATTCGGTGTAACACGATATAACTTATTTTACAAGACTAAACTAAATTTAAGCATTCTGTCCTTGTCTTTTTGATTCAGAAATAAAAAGCAGAATGCGCTAATAATGATTTAATCGCGTCAAATCAGTTAAATCGTGTGACATCGAATCGACAGCAAGTTTATAGTTTGTAGCGAGGAACGAAGCAGTTGGGATAAAACATGCCAATATCAGAACCGGTAACGACTCGGTCCTACTAAACAGAGGTCCCGGGTGCAAATCCGGACGGCCAATGTACCAATGAGTTTTTCGACACTTACGTACATATATTTACCGATTGCTTTAACGGTGAAGGAAACATCGTGAGGAAACCTGCACATCGGATCCCAGATGTGTATGAAGGTCGCGTTGCACACGTTCGTAGGTGTAAGTCTAAATGCCCTACACGTGACCGCGGGTGATGCTAAGTGCAACACCAGGCAACCGCCGTCTATCCCTTGGATATCACGGTTAATTGTGGCACGCGATAAGAGAAGAGAGTGATATAAATAAATAAATAAATATTCTGGGACAAATCACACATGGTCATCTGTGGCCCCAAAGTAGGATTCCCTGTGTTATGGGTACCAGAGAGTGATATACATACTTATATACGTTTAAATACATACATATATAGATATATTTTACACCCATACACAGAGCAAACAAATCTGCTCAACACACAAATGCTTGCCCTGGGTGGGGATCGAATCCACAACCCTCGGATCAGTAGTCAAGGGCACTAACCACTGAGCCATCGAGTCAGTCAAGTATCAGTGTGTATAACGGACCTGGACCAAAAACACGTTATTATACTTCAATATGCAATTGTTTTTTCAGATCGAGCTCCTTGTGCAGGTCCACCGACGAGGCGATAAGGAACTCGACACAGAGTCACGTGGACATATCTGATGTCCGAGAAGCGCCCCGCCAGGTAAATGTTCCATGAATGTCCAATTTAATATCTGCTTCATAATTTATAAGATATTGGCCATTATGTTGATGTTGGATGTGACAGTTTGATGGCTGAGGTATGGACGCATAGCACTTTGAGGTTTCCCTTATTGTTTACTGTATCCATACTGTATCACACTATTCAAGCGAAAGAATAACCTTAAACAATTAAAAACGCTATTCATTTATATCAGCTCATATACTTCCCCACCGAGGGGCTCGAGCCTACCCTGAATTAGGGTGATCGGGGGCCCAGTGCGGGTTGGTCGACTTCACACACAACCTGCGAGTTTCTTCGCCGTAAGAGCGTCGGATAAACGTACATATGAAATCTAAATTCGAAATCACATTGGTACGTGGCAGGTTCGAACCACGAACTCCCGGACGAGGAGGCGGCGGCCCTAGCCGTTACGCCACCGACGCTAATACGCTATACACGCTATATATGCTGTACCTTTTGTATGTTCTTATCTAGTTTAATGTTTGTTTGTCCCTATCTCTGTGTACAATAAATTGTAAATAATAATAATACACGTTAAAAACCAACTTCCATCGCAATAACTAAGTACAATTTTTCATTATTATTCTTGGTTTTTATCAATTTATTGCATACTATTATATAAAAAACTACTACACCGATTTTAATACAATTTATACGAGATCAACCTGAAGGCATGACCTATCAATTGAAAAAAGGATTATAAAAATCGGTTTACAATCGGCGAAGAAATAGCGTAACATACACATAAAACATGTACTTAGTCGAATTGAGTACCTTCTCCTTTTTTAAGCCAGTTGAAAAAAAAAAAGTAATTACTTACTTATAAATAGTTTTTTTGTTTTTAGTTCAATCTTCCTTTACCTAAACGTTAGGCCTAAACTGGGTCCATGATTTACTTGTATTATCTTTTCAACATATTGTAATATCACGGTGCCTATACAATAAATTATTGAGTAATACCTACCTAAATAACCTTTTCCGAATATCAGGGGAGCTCACGTTTACAGAAGCGCGTGTTGTATTCCAACCATATTTTGAACCTAACAAGGCTGAGCAAACCGTGTATTCATTAGATTTTTACAGAATCTAAAAACACTGTCTAAAAAAAATACAGTCGGCCAATAGATACGTAAATAGACAGGTAAATCGTGTAGGAATGAAGGGGGCGACGGGGGGCGGCAGGGGGGGTCAAGCCCGAACTGTCGTAGTCGCGTTTTGGGACATTTAATCAAGCAGACGGTGAAGAAGGAGATGATGATAATAATAATCGGCTTTGCCGCAAACACTAAAGGCGCTCAGCCACTGTACGTTTTCTTACTCCTACACATTATCAATACAAATTATATCGTACATTTGTAAAGAAGAATTGATTAGAATGAGGTTTATAAATAAAATCTAACTCCAACAACTAGAACTCGTCAGGGTTGTATTTAGATACCTCTTCGTAATATGGAAGAGTCTTATAATATGGTATCAGCTTATGTAATTATGTACGCTATAAACAAGTACCTAGGTGCGGTAATTAAGAGTTGCTCACTGTGACACGCATTATAACCGCGATAAAAATCAAATAAGTAATACAAACTATAATTAATTACTTTTTTTTTATCCTTATCTCTGCAGTGTATGGCGGTTTTCATTCCAGTAGCACAGATTAGATTAACAACGGAGCAAGCATCCAGATGCACCAATTAAATAATTTATTTTAGCATCTTTATAACGCGTGCCGATTACCGAAAACCCGTCCACAACTTGGTAGAGGGCTATGTCCAGCAGTGGACAATTTTATTATGTATAATGTGTACTGAAAACAGGCTCCTTTCGAAATTCTCATTGTCAATTCAAAAACAATTAAATTATGCTCAATGTTAAGTTTAAAACTGCACTGTTTGAAGACAAATTTTACTGTGTTAATTTGAACTACTTGGAAACCTATTCTATTACCCAAGATCACTAAGTATCACTTACATTATTATGCCTGTACTTAGCTAGTGAATTAATTCCTGATCTTTATCCCGTTTAAGGATGGCTTTACCGGTTGAGCGTCAGTGGCTCAACCGGTAACGACTCGGTCCATCTAACTAGAGGTACCGGGTTCAAATCTGGACGGCCAATGTACCAATGAGTTTTTCAAAAACTTACGTACATATAATTACCGATTGCTTTAACGGTGAAGGAAAACATCGTGAGAAAACCTGCACACGCCTGCGAAGAAACTCGAAGGTTGTGTGTGAAGTCGACCAACCCGCA
Source organism: Coleophora flavipennella (assembly GCA_947284805.1). Taxonomy (NCBI): domain Eukaryota; kingdom Metazoa; phylum Arthropoda; class Insecta; order Lepidoptera; family Coleophoridae; genus Coleophora; species Coleophora flavipennella. The sequence continues at coordinate 1,344,955 of OX369268.1, forward strand.
CTGGGCCCGCGTGGTCGACTAAGGCCTAATCGCCCTGATTCAGGGTAGGCTCGAGCCCCTCGGTGGGGACGTATATGAGCTGATATAATAATAAAAAAAAGGATGGTTTTATGCAGGTACCTCAACCAAAAATATGAAATTTATTTACTTGCTTGATAATCAAATACACTGCTGATCATTGCCTAGGGATCCAGAAACCTTTTTTTATACACAAAACACTTTTTGACATGAGTAGGTAGAGTATCCAAATCAGTAAGTGCTATATTTACCCACTCAGTCCTTTTAAACGAATTTTGTTGTAGGTGACATTTTGTACAATCGCATAGACAATGGAGATTGTGTTCCGCTATTTACTTAGAAAAATGGTAGGTACCTAGCTACAGTTTAAAAGAAATACGTGGATTTTTTTTTAATATCTACGATTTTACAAAATGCCGCCAGCAAAAATATTCGTTTATAAAGAGTGAGAGGGTAAACGAAAAACTTGCCTACCTTGAAAGTTACACCTATCTTAAATGTTTTTTTAGCTTTAAAAAAAACATGTAAGATTGGAATCCCTAGCTAGACATTAGACAATGTTTACTAATGTAGATCCTTACAAAAACATACGTTCTTATGTCAAAAACTAAATGATAAATGATGAATGTTTGCGAACGCTAGCCACCATTGAAAAGTCGAAGATATCAATATTAAAATAAAATAACTGTTTCATTGTTTTGTTTTTTTTATTAACTTAAGTAAGTAATCCACTCATACCCAGTTCATGTTATTGTAAATTTGTCAGCTTGTTTTAGTGTCAATGCTTCTAAAATTTACACATCATTGTCAATTTAATGAAAGTTATAAAACAATCCAGTGAAAATATTTACAATGTCTCATGCCACATTGTTAATATCCTTTTTATGACCATAAATGTATTCAGTTATGGCACTTGCTCCATGAAATGTTTTATATTGAAAGCTATATATATATATATATATATATATATATATATATATATATATATATATATATATATATATATATATATATATATATATATATATATATATATATATACCTACTAATATTATAGAGGTAATGTTGAGGACGTAAGATCCGAAAATACTTATCCTATTTAAAAAAATCTTTAGAATGGACCTTCAGGCCCACTCTAGCCTACTCTGGCCCATTCTTGTCATAGGCATTAATGAATAATTTTAAAGGGCTTACGCCGCATGGTCCGATCGGCTTGCATACGATTACATTTTTTTCCCGCTGGCTGGCTCTATTACTTCTCGTGTCATATTGTTTACATATCCAAATGACATTATTTGTTTTATATCAATGATTTTATTGACATTATTTACTGGTAATTGTTTTTATTTTTTTAATATTCTGACATCATGTAATGTAATTACTATCTTATGACCATCGGAAAGAGTGTAATTTGCACCTAATTTTAAATAAACATTTTGAATCTTTGAATCAACGTAGAGTCGGGCTCGCACACGAAGGGTTCAGTACCATCATACAAAAAAACATGTAGCTTACCGCCTCCGTAGCTCAGAGGCAAAGTTCACTGGCTTTACACAGGAGGTCGCGGGTTCGATTCCCGGCGGGGTCAATTGTAAGACTCGGTTTGGTTGGTGGTAGGGCATTTTCTAAGCCCGCCTGGCTAGCTACCACCATCTTATCTAAGTCTTGCCGCCAAATATCAATGTTGATATCATTGGTGTGTTCCGGCATGAAGATAAAATAGCCAGTTCCCCATTGCGTTGGGGAATCTTGGTAAGCCCGCTTCCATCTTCGGCAACATCGTCACTTACCACCAGGTGAGATGTTGTCAAGGGTTTACCAATTGTGAATAAAAAAAAATGTTTCTTGTATTTATGGCATATTTTTTACATTATTTTGTTTTTATTATTTGTTATAGTGAATTCAAATTTCTACCTATTAAGGTTCATGAAAAACAGTGCGCTGACACACAGGCGGACGAACAGCGAAGGCTTACTATAGGCTAGTAGTCTTTATGGTACTGTGCTATAGTGTCCCGTTGGCACCCTTGAGTACAGAACGCTAAAAAGATCGCGAGCTGACGGCTTGCGCACCGCGCACCCTCGATATCCACGCAGGCAAAGCCGAGGCCAACAGTTCGTATCCTGACTAACGTCAGTTTCTTTCAAGCAGGTACCTAGTCAAAGTAGATCCTTCCTTGATATTTAAGTATAGATTTGTTAAGGGTTTACACATATTTCTTATACGACGACTTAAAACGAAATACTTAGTCTCATAAGGGCTACAAACTAGAATATTGTTTAGTGAACGTGTTACTTGTGATAATAACGTTTGCATTTATTATGAAACTAGCTGTTTTCCGCGGCTTTGCCCGCTTGGACATCGTTTTTATGACTGTCTTTAAGGGTGCTTAGTAAATTATGTCATTTCCCACCTGCTCAACCATCTCTGTGCAAAAAATCACAACAATCGAGTATTTTTTTAGTTCCCTCAGGAACTGCATCAGATTATGCTATTTTCCCGGGATAAAAGTAGCATATGTCCTTCCCCGTGACACAGGCTACCTGCATGCCAAATTTCATAAAGATTGGTCAAGGCGTTGAAGCGTGAAAAGGTAACAAACAAACAAAAAACACATTTTCACATTTATAATATTAGTAAGGATTATAATGGTCACACATTGGATTCCACCAAATATAAAGGTACTTATTTTCGTTTTCTTTTGCAGGTTCCAGGTGGGGCGTCGTTTGATTGGTCGGGAGAGCAGCAGGCTCTGATTCTGGGGTCGTACTTCTGGTGCTACCCAGTCACATCACTGATCGGGGGCATGGCCTCCGAGCGGTGGGGACCCCGATACGTGGTCCTGATTGCATCCCTGGCCAGTGCGGTGCTCACGCTGCTCAGTCCGCCGGCAGCCAACCTGCACTATATTGCGTTGGTTCTCGTAAGGTTCCTGCTTGGCGTTGCAGGGGTACGTAAAATCATCATATCAGCTCATATACGTCCCCACCGAGGGGCTCGAGCCTACCCTGAATTAGGGCGATGGGGCCTTAGTCGACCACGCGGGCCCAATGCGGGTTGGTCGACTTCACACAAAACCTTCGAGTTTCTTCGCAGGTGTGTGCAGGTTTCCTCACGATGTTTCCATCACCGTTAAAGCAATCGGTGAGTATATGTACGTAAGTTTCGAAAAACTCATTGGTACATTGGCCGTCCGGATTTGAACCCGGCACCTCTGGTCAGGAGGACCGAGTCGTTACCGGTTGATATTCATAGCACGCTTTTTAAATGTTTTTTGGTTCTTATTTTAATTTTAGTCAATCAAAATAATTTACATTTTGCAAGTACATTCTAGAATAGAACACGTTCTAGAATCTAGACACTTGTAGGTATCTGCGTTGGTGGTTTGTCAGATTTCCGTAACAAATATTCAGAGTTCCTACGACCAATCAAGTCGCAGTAAAAAAAACGCGATAGACAGTTTGATTGAACTCCGGCTGCGCGGAGCAGTAATTTATTATAATTAACTAGCTGTCCCGGCGAACTTCGTGCCACCTTACACTACACTACTCTACCCTACCCTACATTACCCTACACTACCCTATCCTACACTACACTACACTACACTACCCTACCCTACGCTAACCTACCCTACCCTACACTAACCTACCCTACCCTTCACTACCCTACCCTACCCTACCCAACCCTAACTACACTACACCTACATTACACTACACTACACTACCCTAGGTACCCTAAAACCAATTATTTTTTGACTGAGAATTTTTTTTTATTGATGAATATCATATTTTAATACTTATTATCCTATTCCCGACGAAGACAAGTTCTTGAGTTATAAAATAAATGGTGTAATTAACACACAAAAAACAAAAGCAAAAAACAAAAAAAAGGTACAAAAAAGCGTCGGTGGCTCAACCGATAACGACTCGGTCCATCTAACCAGAGGTACCGGGTTCAAATCTGGACGGCCAATGTACCAATGAGTTTTTCAAAAACTTACGTACATACTTACCGATTGCTTTAACGGTGAAGGAAAACATCGTGAGGAAACCTACACACGCCTGCGAAGAAACTCGAAGGTTGTGTGTGAAGTCGACCAACCCGCACTGGGCCCGCGTGGTAGACTAAGGCCTAATCGCCCTGATTCAGGGTAGGCTCGAGCCCCTCGGTGGGGACGTATATGAGCTGTAATGATGAATTAACACGACTTTCTTTTGTATTGTTACGTTTTGAGTTCGCTCAATAATCTTGGTATAGTGGATGCTCTGGAGAGTTTCATTGTACCTATATGTATACCACAGACCTTTAGACCTATCGGGAGCCAGGTCGTTCCTTTCCCTCTAATATGGTTGACGGGAGCGATGGTTGACTCTCTCTTTATAGTCGTGAGCGGGTGCTGTTTGTGTGAACTGGCCTACTCTTGTCAAAGACATTAATGTAATGACATTCAATGATTTTTATTTATAGATTTTCGTCGTGTCATATTGTTTTCATGTTCTAATGACATAATCTAGTTTGTATCAAGGATTGAATTTTGAAGTTATCAACTAATGATGGTTTATTTCTTGATTTTCCACAAATGACATTGTTATTATTATTTTATGAATATCAGAAAGAGTGTAATTTGCACCTATTTTGAATAAATATCTTGAATCTTGATTCTTAGTTTTTTCTGGGGTACATATTTTTACTTCTGTATATTTTCTTTACTTCAGGGCTTCATATACCCTGCACTGCACGTGCTGGTTGCACGGTGGGCGCCTCCAGCTGAAAAGGGCAAGTTCGTGAGTGCCATGATGGGGGGCACTCTGGGCACCGTGGTCACTTGGTCCGTCGCTGGACCGCTCATGGAGAAGTTTGGCTGGGCCTCCGCTTTCTACGTACCAGGTGTCCTGACGCTGGTCTGGTGTTTCTTCTGGTGGTATCTGGTCGCTGATACTCCGCAGGACCATCCGAGAATCAAGGAATCTGAGAAGAAGTATATTTTGGACGCGCTAGGCGACAAAGTCAAGAAATCAAAGGTAAGTAATTGGTCATAAGAGAATTTATGGTAGGTCACAGAGACATAATGCTATGGTAATAAATGAATAAATAGGTACTTACGTAAAACAAGTGTGTGTACACTAGGTTTTTCCTTTGAACAATAAAAAATGCAATGGCAAGTGATGTATGAGGGCATCTGCTGTTTCTAGACAAGTTAATTCCGCTGAACCTAAATATTCCGTATGCCCCCACTCGCACACTGTCCCATTTTGTCCCTCCAAGTGTCTCTCGCCGTGGTTTTTATCATTTTACTGAAAAACGGTGACAGATAAACAGGACAATTAAATCAAAAAATCCAGTAAGGTGACGAAAACCACTACGAGCCCACTTCGATGGGAAAAAAATTATTAGATGTTGAGATAATGCCAAGGGCTTACCATTTGTGTATAAAAATAATTTAATTAACCGGCCAAGTGCGAGTCTGACTCGCGTAAAGAAGGATTCCGTAATCATTTCAAAAAATAAATTAGGTTTGCAGTTGGTAATAAAACATTTTGTAAGGAAAATCTATGAACTTTTTACTAATCCATCTTACTCCTAAACTAAGAAAGCTTACTTAGCCGTGTTAGTTTTCCTTTTAAATTGATTATATTATGTCCCACTATTTACATTTTTTTTCAGATGTCCTGAAATAGCGAACACTTGACTCTAACAAAATGAGCACTTCAAAGCTTCATATCGGATCCCCGCTCATAATCCTTGAATCGGAAAATGGTTTTAGTAAACCCTTCAGTAGTTTTGAAAGACCTATTCAACGATACCTCACACGAAAGAAAAAAACCACCTCTTTATATGCGGGGGAGGTACCCTAATTTTTTTTTGCCAATGCCAAACTACAGCTTTCTAGTGCTAATAGTCTCTGAGCTAAGCCGCGGACAGACAGACAGACAGACATAGCGTAACTATAAGGGTACCTTGTTGACTAAGGAACCCTAAAAAGGAAGAGGGGAGGGGCATACTGAATATTTGGGTTCAGTAGGGTCATTAACCAGCAGATGCCTGCATTATTCATCATTTGCCGTTCATACTGATTTCTAGGCCGTTTTCTTCAAAAGAATCCCAGTCTAGTATCGATGCCAGTTTTTTTTACATATTCAAGCAAATTTTATACGCCTCCTGTGATACCTTCTTAAAAATTTATGTAAAAGATGTTGCCAAATTTTCTCATACGCAATACCCTCATATCCAAGGTCTTCTTCCTGATACCGTTATTTTAATTCCAGGGTCTTCCACCGCTCAGAAGTATAGTAACATCGTTTCCATTCCTGGCAATGATTATACTCCACTTCGGGAATCTCTGGGGCTTGTACTTCATCATGACAGTTGGCCCAAAGTTTGTCTCCAGCGTCCTGGGATTTGAGCTATCAGCCACTGGAGTAATAACAGCGCTGCCTTACCTCGCAAGAATGTTTCTTGCCACCGTGTTTGGTTTCATCGGAGATTGCATCATGTCCAAAAAGTTGATGACGACGACGGCAATAAGAAAGTTATTCTGTCTGTTCTCCCATATAATTCCTGGAGCCTTGCTGGTGTTGCTGATGTACACCGGGTGCTCCACGGCTCTGTCAGTATCACTTATAACCTTGTCAATGGGCTTCAACGGAGCAGCTACACTGACGAACCTCCAGAACCACCAGGATTTAGCTCCGAACTATGCCGGAACACTTTACGGCATCGCTAACTTTGTTGGCAGCACAGCTGGCTTTTTCACGCCAATGATTACAGCGTATTTCACAAAGAATGGGGTAAGTAGTGTCATCAAATAGCTTTGGATGTACGTTGCTGTGGTCTGTGGTGGTACGTTGGTAGTGCGTACATGTTGCTCACAACTAACAAAAACAAATACATGAAAACTTAAAATTTGGTATGATTAAAGTAGGCACTAATCCTAAAGTAAAACTACAAATAATAAATTCGGCTAAGTGTGAATCGTACCCGCGCTAAGAAGTCCCAACTGAGTGAAAAAATATATTTTGGTGCTCGTTGATGTCTGTTTGAAATGAATAGTTATCATTGATATGCTCGTGTGGACAGATTGGTGGTACAGAACTCTCGGTTTCTATAGAGTTACCTTGTTTTACCTTGAAAACAAAATGTCTTTTGTCTTCCACAGAACAGCTTCGAGCAATGGAGGCCGGTATTCTTCATCGGTGCTTCGGTGTACATAGTTTCGGCTATATTTTTCATCTTCTTCGGTACTGCTGATATTCAGCCGTGGAACTTTTCTCGGGACGACAAATCCGACAGCAAGCTTGAGGGAACCAAAAATGGCGACGTGAGGGATATGACTGAGGCTCCACAAAAAGCTGGAGATACGAAAGAAATTAAAGAAACTTCTTTGAACGTTGCTTCTTGAACAGTTGAAGTTTCTTATTGGAATATAACTTACGTTTATATGGACTTGTTTGATGGACGCAAAATGTAATAACAGCCAGCCGTGATAATTTATAAGTAACATAAGTCCATGTGCCCTAGTGCCGTAAGTAGTTTGAAGAGAATGGAGAAATCAGACGATCTGAAACATTCTGAGACGTAGTGTTTGGACGTACTACATTAACGCATACATAATTTATTGTAGAATAAGGTGACTAATAGAAACTGTTAGGACTCTGGTCAGAGACTTACAGTTTAGTTTTTAAAACGTATGCATTTAAATATTACGTTGGTGACAGTAAGTCCCTAAGTATTAGTGTTATATTCAAGTTGTTAATAATTGTAATATTTGACATAGACTATTTTATGTATATGTGAAGCTCAATAACCGAATCCGCTTCTTAAGAGTCTCCAGGAGGCTCGAGTTTCCATACAAACGTAGTTCCGCTTTAATACAAAAACTACATGCCGGATTGAATCCAAACTTTGCGAATGTATTGAGTAGACACATATCGATGTTTGTAATTAGTTTTCATCGTAGTAAATTTTAGCGTTACTAAACGAAGGCTTAAATAAGTTTTGTACTGAAAGTGTGAAACTGCTCTTATTTTTTGCCATTTTATATTAGTACATCGAAAACTCATTACAAACATCGATATGTGTCTACTCAATACATTCGCAAAGTTTGGATTCAATCCGGCATGTAGTTTTTGTATTAAAGCGGAACTACGTTTGTATGGAAACTCGAGCCTCCTGGCGGCCCTTTCAGAAACGCGCCATTGCCGGAAAAACATTAATTGTTGTTGCACAAGGCTAACTGAAGTCATCCAACCCAATTATCATCGGAACTAACTAACCTTACCTACTATGTTTTTTTTTAGTTTTTCCGTTTTTGGGATATGTTAAGGTTCCATAAATAAAAGTTTTGGCAGTTGTGCATTTTCGTTTTGCTCAATTAGTGAATTCAGTGTTTGAGCCCGACCTAAAATTACATTTCAGTCAACAAAGGAGGTGTAGAGTGCGTGAGCAGGGACGTAAGCGGCTTCTTCGTTCAGGGTGCTGGAGTGAACATAGTAAAATTCCGAAGCGAGCCAGAAGAGGTGGGGGGGAGGGGGTGAGATTATTTTTCTTTGATATTTTAGAATTTTATTATACCAAATAAAATTCTAAAATTTCAAAGAAAAAAATGAAATTTTTCATAAAACATTCCTTCATATCCACTGCGTGTATCACAGATACTCCGAGTACCCCCTCGTTTTTAGGGCTTCGTACCAGATAACAGGACCCTATTACAAACCCTACGCTGTCTGTCCGTCCGTCTCTCTGTCTGACTTGTAGAAGGCTGTATTGAGGGGGTATTGATCCAATACAAGAAATGTCCTTTTTTATATGTTTTCCTCTAAGCGTGAAACTTGTTGTGATGGTGTACGTACTAATCCCAAGGGCGTCGCCAGCCGATGGCGCAGGGGGGGGCTAGTCGACTTTACCTACAATTCATACCTACTTTTCTCATTCTCTATAAATGAGAAAAGTAGGTATGAATTGTAGGTAAAGTCGACAGCACATGAAGCTTTTTACTTGTACTACGAGCCTTACATCTACAGCGATTGTAATAACAACAGTATCTTAGTACTATATACATATATATTCTGTGACAGTACAGAGTCCAATGTGTAAAGCTAGCACGAGCTCTTGACTATGCAATAAAAAACTTGTAAATAAGTTATAACAACATTTATTAGAAAAATAGAATAAAAAGGAGTTTGAATTTGAATAAGTGTACAGCGTACAGCAGTGCGGGGGGCGCGGGCGCCGCGCGGTTACATGTTGCTTCCCCACTCCCCCTCTCCCGCTTCAACGATAGAGTAGAGCAGGTGAATTCAGTCGAGTTTCGACGTACGGGAATGATTGTTCAAGGCTTAAACTTCAAGCAAATCAACTCAGACTTAGGACTTTGGCTGCATTATATTTGGCAACTTTTTTAGAATCTCTAGGGGGGGGCAGCTGCCCCTCCCTGCCCCCCCTTGGCGACGCCCTTGACTAATCCTATAGTAAAACAACAAATAAAAGGTGCCGAGTGCGCGTCAGACCAAGCGCAAAGAAGGGTTGCGTAATCTTTTTAAAACAAAGTTATTTTTGCAGTTGGTGTATAACATTTTGTATGGAAAATCTGTGACAAATCCAACTGCATATCTTAAGTTGGTCGACTATTAGTTCTAAACTAAGGAATCCTACTTAGCTGTGATAATTTTCCTTTTAAATTAATGCCCTACTATCCAATACTTTTCAGCTTTCTTGGAATAGCGGTTAGTTGATAGAGGATGGGTAGTAAAATTACCACATTAAAACTTTTTATTTAGTAAACGAATTATTTATTGAAGAATTATCTTAGCAAACTCTCAGTAATTTTGAAAGAACAATTCAACGATACCCCACAAGATAGATTTGCAATATTCAAAAAAATACAGGTTTTATTCCATTACTTTATAGGGGTTTAAGATTTGTGTAACTATAGCAAATTTCAGTTTTAAAGCCATAATAGTATTTGAGAAAGACTGCTGTGACATACCGATGGACAGACGGGCATGGCCAAACTGTAAGGGTTCTTAACTTGATTGACTACGAAACCCTAAAATAAACCGCGGCCAACTGTGACTCGTGATCGCGCTCAGGAGTCCAAACTGAATGAACAAAGAGCATCCTGTCGCTCGCTCGCGTTGATATATTCTGTTTGAAATGAATAGGTACCATTGTTGCATTTATGTGGAGAGGTGTGGTGGTACGGAACCCTCAGTGCGCGAGTCCGACTCGCACTTGGCCGGTTTTTGTATCTCGGAAGACCACTGGTACTTGAAGTAGCTTTTTTAAAAAAGTGTATAGAATAAAACAAAGACATTGGATTTTTTAACTTTTTGGAATAAAAGTTGTATGAAAAACATGAGATTAATTTTGTGAAAGATTTTTTTCCCTTTGATTGTTTTGAAAAAACAAAGACATTGGATTTTTTAACTTTTTGGAATAAAAGTTGTATGAAAAACATGAGCTTCATTTTGTGAAAGATTTTTTTTCCCTACGATGCACCGTTTTCGAGACATTAGTGAAAAACCCAAATGTGGGGTCCCCTTTGTGGGATTTTGTTTTTCTTCTTTCCCCCAAGATGTCTGAACTTTTACTATGTTCATTCCCTTAGCACCCTCAACGACTTTCGGAAGGAATCCTTTTGGTCCCTGCTCACGCACTCTACACTCCTATAAGGGCTATTCGTTTACTGGACTACTAACCAATGGCTTAGGCAAGTGACATAAAATTTGCACGAGTTAATCTAATTCTATTAATGTATTGCTGTGATCTTTATTACCAAATTTTGTTGTAGTGAATAGTTCAATAATGTTATAATTGGAAGAACTAAATAATTACATTAATAAATTACTTTTAGTTTTAAGATTGGAAAGATCTATCATTCATGTACTGTAGTTATAAACATTTAAACCAATAGGACAAGCAATGAAGAGAAAATCGTGTAAAAACCACACTTCGTAAAATGAACAGTGTAATATTCTCGGTTTATCCCTTCCATTTCTAAATAATACTGTGATACATATTTTCATAAAGCCATAAAAAAACTGAGAAGAAAAATACTGAAATGTTTGTTATATAAAACTCAAACCTAATATACCTGTAAAAATATGAACTTAAATGACATTAAATTATTTGTGATATATTGAAAACCGCTTATTTACTTCAAATTATATAAAATTACATAGACTTATAATGTTAATAAAGCTATGAAAATATAATCATATTATGAGGACTCATCGATGTTTGATTATATATTAGTTTTGCATTTATTCTAAACATCAAGATTAGACAGAAATTTTTTGAACGACACGTTTTAAAATCTCTGGGGCCACGAGTTATAAGTTTATTTTTGATAATGTGTTTTTCTATATTATAATTTATGTTATTTTATTTTATTTTAAGATGTTAAAAATTAGAGTTCGTGTACTCGTAAGTGTAGTCCAGTGGAGTTTTCATCTAGTAGAAGTAGATTTTTCATTGAATTTTTAACAAAAACGACAAGTCTGAAGTGAGAAAGTTTATGTTTTAGGTGGGAGTGATGATTTTCCTTGGGTATTTTCTATTGTACCTCGTGAGGTACAACTTAAGTGTACACATCGTTGACATGGCTCATTTGATGCATGACACAGTGGTTAAGCCGAACGACACTTTTGCCCGCGCGCACCATAGGAGCAAGGCTTTCTCGCGACTGGTATGTAAAACGGAACATGGGAACACTTTATGTACAGAGGCCAGCACATCAAGCTAGACACTTTGGACTATGGATCAGAATCGCACTACGAGTGTCTAACTTGATATGCTGGCCTGAGTACAACGCAATGACTTCTATAGTACTGGCGTACCCGGCCAACGCGCGCGACCTATGCTCCCAGAGAATTGGTGCAAAAATCAAAAGTTTCGCACACTCGCGACTCAGTCTTCTGCGGGAAATTGCAGAGTGCGGTGGAAAAATATTCCATACAAAAATACATTTTTGTGTTGTTAGAGGCTGTAAATATCATGAAAGAAAGGCTAAAAAGAAACATGGGATATCGTATCATCGTTAAGTAACCTTTCATTGTATTTTTTCTTATAAACAAATTAAATAAACGCATTTTTAATGCGACAATTCTACCAAGGTCCTTTTAGCGTGGCACTGACGTCAACTCTCGCCCACACTAGTTCGTACTAGTTATGTCAGATGACGCTACTATTTGCATGTATTAGGAAAATCTGAGTAAATTATGGAGACGGGCGGATCCTTCTGTCCAAATCTGTGGTACAACGATATACAGGGTCTTCGGCAGATGGTTGAAAATACGAAAATGGGGGATAGGTGGGGTCGCCTCCCACCTATTTTGAGAATTAAAAAAAATCTAGGACTTGTAATTTTTTTTACAGGATTTTTTTTCCTTTTTTAGAAATTTTGCCATTTTTATACCTTTGAACACATGTAACTTTTTGTTTTTTAAAGCTAGCTCCAAAATCTTTTTTTTAATAGACTTTTATAAGATTGTCGGCTCTAAAAAAATTATGTTTGTTTCAAGTTATTGCTAAAAACAAAAATGTGAACTTAAAAAAAAAGTTGAACAAAAATTTAAAACTCAACTTTGCGATGCATTTAAAAAAAAATAATGGGGTTTGGTTTTTTTAAAACATCTCTAAAGCTTAAGCTTTTGAATGGTATATAATTTGTTTCGGTATCTTTTTTGTAACCGGAGTTGTTAATTTTTTTTACTCAATTGGACCATGTTGACGAAATTCCACTAGTTACATGTTTTGTGAAATGTATCAAATGCAAAGTTGAAAATAATGTAAATACTTACTGTTAGGACGGTTACAAAGAGCAGGTACGTTTTTTTACATTCTTGCACACACATAATGGCTATCTTTTGTCATTTATTGGCATATTGGAGTTGGCACTTCCATATGCCAATAAAATGTCCGCATATTCCGCATTGGTAAATTGAGCCATTTTAAACTACAACAAAGTCTTAACAAAACGTCTGATAATAACAAAAAGTGACAAACAACAAAAAACTTAACAAAATCACAAACGTTAATAACGTTAACGTTTTTTTTTTTCGTTAATTTCACTTTGCTGTGTTTGTGATTTTGTTAAGTTTTTTTGTTGTTTGTCACTTTTTGTTATTATCAGACGTTTTGTTAAGACTTTGTTGTGGTTTAAAATGGCTCAATTTACCAATGCGGAATATGCGGACATTTTATTGGCATATGGAAGTACTAACTCCAATATGCCAATAAATGACAAAAGATAGCCATTATGTGTGTGCAAGAATGTAAAAAAACGTACCTGCTCTTTGTAACCGTCCCAACAGTAAGTATTTACATTATTTTCAACTTTGCATTTGATACATTTCACAAAACATGTAACTAGTGGAATTTCGTCAACATGGTCCAATTGAGTAAAAAAAATTACAACTCCGGTTACAAAAAAGATACCGAAACAAATTACATACCATTCAAAAGCCTAAGCTTTAGAGATGTTTTAAAAAAATCAGAAGCCTTCCAGCCCCATTATTTTTTTTTAAATGCATCGCAAAGTTGAGTTTTAAATTTTTGTTCAACTTTTTTTTAAGTTCGGGGGCCCACATTTTTGTTTTTAGCAATAACTTGAAACAAACATAATTTTTTTAGAGCCGACAATCTTATAAAAGTCTATTAAAAAAAAGATTTTGGAGCTAGCTTTAAAAAACAAAAAGTTACATGTGTTCAAAGGTATAAAAATGGCAAAATTTCTAAAAAAAGGAAAAAAAATCCTGTAAAAAAAATTACAAGTCCTAGATATTTTTTAATTCTCAAAATAGGTGGGAGGCGACCCCACCTATCCCCCATTTTCGTATTTTCAACCATCTGCCGAAGACCCTGTATATGTTCCTATTGCACATTAGATGTAGAAAAAATATATTAGAATATTACAGATTGTAATTTGTCATGATTTACAGAGACTAGTGGATGCGTGGGATGATTGGGATTTGGCTATAGTGTTTGCGGCGTACCACATCGGCTTCTGTATATGCTTTCCGATATTTCACAATCTTGGTGATAGGTAAGTTGTTAGGGAATTTGAAGACTAGTGGCCGACACATACCTTGTCACCTGAATTTGGAACTACCACTTGATCCAGTAAATTTTCCGGGAAAAAAATTAACTTTATCAGTTGGTAACCTACATAAATATTTTTAGATGTTTTAGCGTGCTTTTTATTTTTATATTCCGTCAATGGTGCTCGACATCGTTTATTGATTTATAATTTTACCTACTTGGTAGGAGATGTCGTGTCGGAGATGAGGATACTCTTTGAGTGGCTCGCTCAGCGCAGTATCTACTGCCTATGTAGGTGAGTAAGTAGGATTCCAATATTAAAAAATAGACAGGTGTAACGTACAAAAGCCGTGGTACCACGGTTAAAACACGAGTAAAACAAAGCTTTTTAGGACTTTTGTACAACAACATGACTTCAAGTCCAAATTTCTTTTTCGAATTCAGCAAAGTTAAGGAACAAAAGTTGATCAGTTTAATTTATAGAAGTCCTCCTTAAAAATAGGTCTATTTTACTTGAACACCCTATGTATTATAAAGTTTGGGTGCAGAATACAGGCGAGTGTAGGTACTGACTCATTGCACCCTATAACAACCTGTATAAGCAATTTAGCAGGTACATTACATTTAACACACTCTGAAAACTACATACCTCTAAGGTGATAAATTCTGATTGGTCGGCAGGCTGGGGCCCACGTGGGTGCCAGGCATAGCCGGCATGACCTCTGGGATCCTCCAACTGCTCACTCCAGCTGCTGCCTACAAACATTTTTGGGTTCTCTTTGTTGTGCGCTTTCTCACAGGATTTTGTGCAGTAAGATGTGACTGAATTTCTTCACTTATTTCATAGAGAATTACCTCCTTCACTTTGTTCTTTTTAGGAAAACAGTTTTTAACGTTTCCCTTTTTTTAGGGTTCAATGCAACCTAGTATGGTTCAGCTGCTAAGGCACTGGGTACCGCCAATGGAGAGAAATCATTTTATATGGGCTTATTGTGGTAAGAAAACTTATGTCGAAAATTGCGATGGGGTGTAGTAGTATAGATGCGTGTAACTGGGATAATACGAGTACATTTAGCGATGATGAAAGACTTCGCTCCAGCAGAGCCCCGGCGTCCTACTTGCATTATGTGAGCCATTCGAAGTGGAGAAGAAAAAAACCCGACTATTTAGCCTACCAATTACTCGGTTAAGTACACGAATATTCAAGATCGTGACTAACTCTACGACATATCATGTAATCCGTTCACAAATCGGAGACCGTAGCGCTCTGGTGGATTTAAAAGAACGATACCCATATTCTTTAGTCTACAAATGGTAAAATTAATAACTAAAACGCAATGACTTATATATTACTGGCGTAAGGACCTGGCCAACGCGCGCGACTAATGCTCCCAACGAATTGGTGCAAAATCGAAAGTTTCGCACACTCGCGACTCAGTCGTCTGCGGGAAATTGTACAGTGCGGTGGAAAGATATTCCACATAAAAATGCCTTATTGTGTTGTTAGAAGCTGTAAAAATCATGATAGAAAGGCTAAAAAGTAACATGGGATGTCGTATCATCGTTAAGTAATCTTACATTGTATTTTTTCTTGTAAACAAATTAAATAAACGTATTTTAAACCGACAATTCTACCAAGGTTCTTTTAACGCGGCACTGACGTCAACTCTCGCCCACGCTAGTTCGTACGAGTTATGTCAGATGGCGCTACTTTTTGCTTGTATGAAGAAAATCTGAGTAAAATATTGAGACGGGTGAGCGGATCCTTCTGTTCAAATCTGTGCTAAAGCGTCTAATGTGGTCCCTTGTTGGTAGGAGTAACAACAGGCACATGCACTACATTTCTGCTCTGTGCGGCTGTGCAGTACTACTGCCGGTGGTCCATAGGCTTCTACATAAGCGGCGGGCTTCAGATTCTCTGGGCCGTCACGTGGATCGTCATCATCACCGACTACCCGGAAAAGCATCCGTTTATATCCGATGAAGAGCTCCAGCACTTGAAAAAAACTATTGGAAATATTTTTACCATCAAGGTAAAACGATCATCATTTGTTTCAAGTCGGGTTTGGTTACAGCGACTGCTTCTTCTCTGTGTAGGGACTGCAGGGGGTCGTTGATTTGTTCTCTCGTCTAAGTAAGATTTTCTGAACGGCCTTCCGCATAATATACCTACTAGCTTATTTTACCGCATACTTACTGTTACATTTGGCGTTAGGATTTCCAACCGATCCTACCACACACGCAGTTACAAAGCATTTATTACACAAAGTGGGTACGTTCATCATCATCATATCACCTCATATACGTCCCCACCGAGGGGCTCGAGCCTACCCTGAATCGAACCACGACTTCCCAGACAGGAGGCGGCGGCCCTAGCCGTTACGCCACCGACGCTCGTTCGTTGTGGGTACGTTCATATACTCGATAACCTTTATTAAGATGATGTTGATTTAATTCACACAGATAACTAATCGTCATGCTCCTTGGAAGTTGATTTTGAGATCAGTACCTTTTTGGGCGGTGTGCATCTTGAATTTTGGATATGCTTGGATGATCATTGCATTGTGCATTCACGGACCGCTATACTATTCTAGAGTTGCAGGATATAGTATTTATCAAGTAAGTTCTTTAAGTTCAGGCTTGTCACCTACCGTCAGTTATTAGGTTCTTAGTCATCTTCTTTAATGTCTACATATTGCAGGCGTCTGTGTTAACTGCACTACCCTTCCTGCTACGCCTGATATTAGGTACGATAACTCTACAAACGTACCATTGGTACAAATACCGAACTGATGAGAGAATTAAGAATATTAGGAAATATTTGATTGTTCTATGTAAGTAGATCTTCATTCATCTCATCATACTTTATAGAAGTTGCTTCTGTAGCCGTAGTGCTTACGTAGTAAAGAAAACCTAAATACAAGAATATTTTTGGACCCCGCGGTAAAGCTTTACAATTGGTTCTAAATTCTGCTCTTCAAACTGCAAACTGAACAAATATTCCCAAAAAAACTTATTATTTATTATTCATCATATTATGATCATATGAGCCTAAAGACATGAGCCGAAAGATATCCACTGCTGGAAAAAGGATTTCCACGACGACCGGTCCTGCACTGCCCGCATCCAGCAGCTTCCCGCGACCTTCACCAGGTCATCCGTCCACCGCGTGAGAGGCCTTCCTACGCTACATCTTACGGTGCGGGGTCGCCACTCGAGAACTTTACTTCCCCAATGGCCATACGTTCTACGAACTATGTGACCTGCCCACTGCCACTTCAGTTTAGTGATTCTGTGAGCTATGTCGGTAACTTTGGAACTCCTAAGGATCTCATCATTTCTCATTCGATCGCGCGACTCTCCAACCTTTAGCGGAGTGGGTGCGACACGGACATTTAACATTATTTTCGTCTTGGCCGTGTTCATTTAAAGACCGACTTGTTGAGGGACATTACTGAGACCATCGAGCATTGTGCATTGTCTTCCATAGTCTCAGCCATGACCACGTTATCGTCAGCGAATCGGAGGTGGGTGATGTACTCCCCGTTGATATTGATAGTCCACCCAGTCCAGAAGCATGAAAACATCTTCCAGGGCGGCGGTGTGCAGTTTCGGAGATATAACGTCTCTCTGTCTCACCCCTCGATGCAGGTGGATAGGTTTCTAGTTCTGGTCCTGGAGGGGAACCGACATGGTGAGGTTTTCATAGAAGCACACTTCAACAGTCTCTACACTTCGATGTGTCGATAGTCAATTCGGCACTGTAGCATAGCCCAGGTTTTGACTGAATAAAAGGCTTTCTCATAGTCCACTAACGCCTAGCATAATGGCTGATTGTACTCTTCAGTCTTCTGTATAATCTGCCACAGCGTATATATATGGTCTATGGTACTAAAGCCTCTTCGGAAGCCGGCTTGTACGGGAGGCTGGAAGTCGTCAAACCTGCGTGCGAGACGATTCGTAATGACTCTCGAAAATAGATTATTATTATTGTTATTACAGTAGAACCTCGTTAAGTCGAACCTCGATAAGTTGAAAACCTCCAGATCTCGAAAAATGTTTTTTTCCCTTCCCTTCAAACACCAATACCTCTATTACTCGAAATCTCAACCCTCTATTAGTCGAAATAATCAGTGATTCCCTGCAAGCCATTATGGTACATACTTTCCCTCTATAACTCGAAAAATTAAATTGGACCTCTGTATCTCGAACATAGCAATGTTTTATTTTCAACCTTTACAATTCATATATTTGGAACTTATTACCTGTATAGTTCAAAGAAAAATAAGTTACCGACTTTAAGAATTTGCCGACAATGTTAGTACACCATTGTTGCTTAGAAAACAAAGGAGTATTCAGTAAATAGGATTAAGGTACCGTCGGGTAATAAGTCTGTCCGGTAATAAGGGATTTGAGATAAATAATCACATAGATGAAACAACAATATACTCTGATTAATGATCTTAAATAACCAAAGATATTTAAAGAATAATATAACTAATATGTTATTTTAATTATGGTGAAGTAGGCCTTATTTTTATTACCCTACAGTAGTAAAATAAGGCCTATTGTAACGTTTTTTAAAAAGTTAATTTTGTTTTTGTTTATGATAAAAAATGCATTTTTTGTTATTTTTTTATAGAAAATGTATTAAACTAATGATTAACAATAAAACTTGTCGATTAACTTGAATATTTTCCATTTCATTACTAATATCCATCAGCTAGGTCTTATTACCCGCTGGTACCTTACCACGAATTTATTACTCACGTTAACACGTGTTTGCTTGATTTGTCAGGTGTTTAATTTTATTATTTTTCATTTCATTTGAACTTTGGCGAGGCAAGTCATTTGTTGTCGACTGAAATATTGTCAGAAGTAGTTTAGATATACTGCAAACTGCAATACACATCAATTTGTACAACAGTTCACAAATAAAATTGATAAAACATAAGTGCTGTGAAACTTAAACTGTTGATTTATAATATGCATATAAAAATATGTGTGTCACCTCTGCAACTTGAATTTTTATTAATTTTACCTCTCTAACTCAAAATTTATATGAATGAATCTCAACCTCTATATGTCGAATCAAAATCCTCCTAAGTCGAAATCCTCCATAAGTCGAAAACTCTATAACTCGAATTTTTTGGCGTCTCCCTTGGTGTTCGACTTATAGAGGTCCTACTGTACTTTATTTTAAGTTACTAGGACTCATAATGTGTTAGTAGATACATGACATATTCTAGGTGTTAGTAATCATTAAAATTAAAATAGAATAAAAACATATCGCCGTATGGCTACCGGCTTAGAATAGGGCCGTCCTATCTCTTCCAATAGGTCTCGTAAGAGTCGACTAAGGGACTTAAACCGGAGCGTCCTTTGCGTGACTTGCAGTCGACCTGCTACAACACTCCGATCGCCAACCCGCCTGCCAAGCGTGGCGATTACGGCAACACCCCCCCAATGATATACACAACAAAAAGAGGCCCCTAGTCCCCGGCGGCCCCGCTGTTCCTGGCTCTGGTAGCGGTCAAGGTAACGGCGGGGCATGGGGTGCGGAGAATCCCCGGCAGATGCCAGGCTACCAAACCAAAAGACCTCTGGCCCTGGCAACCTACAACACGCGCACACTGCGAACCGACGTGACAGAACTCGAGGAAGAATTGAGCAGGTTACGATGGGATATAGTTGGATTGTGTGAATTCCGAAGAGAGGGGGAGGATACTATAATCCTTAAATCCGGAAAGCTGCTCTATTTCTGAATTTCCGGGAGGGTGACCAACTGGCCCAGGGTGGTGTCGGGTTTCTAGTCCACAAGTCCCTCATTAACAATGTGGTCCGGATTCTCCGGATCAAGAGTATTTCGACTAGGGTAGCGTACCTTATACTTAGAATCACCAAACGGTATTCGCTGAAGGTCATACAGGTATATGCACCGACCGCGAAACACCCCGACGACGAAGTGGAGATCCTATACGAGGATATCTCTAGAGCTTTACATAAGAGCTTCCGGACCCAATACACCGTTGTTATGGGGGACTTTAACGCGAAACAGGGCAAACTAAGTGATGCTGAGCTGAAAGTGGGGCCATACGGGGAGAGGAATGCACGTAGCCAGCTGCTGGTCGACTTCGGAGGGCCTCTTTATGATGAACTCCTTCTTCAAGAAGCCTAAACAGCGGAAGTGGATATGGTTATATCTCTCAATGGCGTGACGAAGAATGAGATGGACAATAGACATCATATTTTCGACAAAGAAGCAAATATAAGCGAAGATGTCTCTGTGATCATTCAGTCAAAACAGGAAGCGATCACCTGATGGTAAGAGGCACATTGACTCTAACGACCATGCTAGAAAGATGTCGACTGATGAAGTCTACGTTCCAACCAGCGCCCATCTAGCTCCAAAACCCCGAGAGCTTTCAGCTCGAGTTGCAAAATTGCTTCGAATGCCTAGGAGACTGCAAGAATATGGACGATTATAATGACAGATTTGTGGAAATTGTCCAAACGGTCAGATCTGATTTTTAAAACTCGCCGTTCAAACAGAAGCAAAAAAATCTCGGAGTTCACCAGCAACCTCATGGAACAAAGACAAAGATTGGTTTTGCAGTCCTCTGAAGACTCTACTCAGTATCGGCAATTAAACAGGCAGATCTCTAAGACCCTGACTCGTGATTTGCCCCATCATAATGCAAATTGTATTAAAGAGGTGATTAAGAACAACAAAGGCTCAAAAGTGTTCGCGAGAGACCTGTCTGTTGGACAAAGCCAACTGACCAAGCTGAAGACTGACGATGGCAGGATCATATGGTCTAAGACCGAGTTGCTGGAAGAAGTTGAGAAGTTCTACGGACAATTGTACACGACCACAAGTCAGCGATCTGACTAAAGATCCAAGAGACAGACTAACCCGGCACTATACCGAAAATATCCCGGACGTCAGCCTGTACGAGATAAGAATGGCTTTAAAACAGCTCAAGAACAAAAAGGCACCGGGTGATGATGGAATTACGGCTGAACTTCTGAAAGCAGGTGGAAAACCGGTATTTAAAGCTCTTTAGAAGTTATTTAATTCCGTTATATTAGAGGGACAAACACCTTAGGCAGGCACAGTGGTCATGTTCTTCTTCAAAAAGGTTGACAATACCCTCCTGAAGAACTTCAGATCCATCTCATTTCTGAGCCATGTCTACAAGCTGTTTTCGAGAGTCATTACGAATCGTCTCGCACGCAGGTTTAACTACTTCCAGCCTCCCGAACAAGCCGGTTTTCGAAAAGGCATATACCTACCATAGACCACATAAAGGGTTTTGTAATAAGAGGTGTTATTTTGATATTCAAAGAAAAATGCAATTTTTTAATATAAATGATCGGATGTTTATTTCTTTATAAAGAAGAAGGTATGCCGTTAATAGTGGAAAATAACATCAGGCAAATAAATGACCACCACGACCACGCTTACAGGACCATATCCTTTTCATGAAATTTTCCATAACCAAATCGCAAAGTGGCTGCCCTATGTCCTCGATAGCCTCACGAATTCCATCTTTGAGTTCTTGAATCGACGCTGGGATGTTGGCGTAGACCTATATCTTTCACGTGGCCCCAAAGGAAGAAGTCACAAGGTGTTAAATCACAAGATATCGGTGGCCAATTGTGATCACCTCTTCGAGAGATAACACGCTCCGGAAACTTTTCCCACAAAAGATCAATGGTTTCGTTGCTTGTGTGGCACGTAGCGCCGTCTTGTTGAAAGTAAACGTTGTCCAGATCAATACCATCCAATTCCGGCTATAAAAAATTATTAATCATCTCTCGATAGCGCAATCCATTCACCGTAACTGTTGCTCCAGCCTCATTTTCGAAAAAGTAAGATCCAATGACTCCGCCGGACCATAAACCGCACCAAACAGTCACACGTTGAGGATAGAGAGCCTTTTCAACAATAACTCTTGGGTTTTCCGAGCCCCAGATGCAACAATTTTGCTTGTTGACGAAGCCACCGAGGTGGAAATGGGCTTCATCACTAAAGATTATTTTTCGATTGAATTCCGGATCATTTTCATGCATTTCAACGACCCAATAAGCAAAGACACGACGTTCTTGTGTGAACTGAACTTTATAAGCCTTAAGACCCAAACCCATATGCAAAATACGTTTGTGGAATGCCTAATTCCAAAGAACGACGAGGAATGGACAAACCTGGGTTTTCTTAAACACTTTCGGCTACAGCAGCAATATTCTCGGCTGTTCTTGAGCGACGTGCACGGGTTTTATTTTTCACATCACTAACTTGTCCCAACAGTTCGAATTTTTCCACCAATTACTGTATTGCGGTCCGACAAGGTGCTTCATGACGACCCAAAAATGTTCGAGTTTTACGAACCGTCTCTGCCAAATTTTCACCATTTTTATAGTTAATTTTAATAATTTCAATGCGTTGTTGAAGCATGTATCGTTCCATTTTTATTAATGGCGTAGTTTCTACTTGTCAAATGTCAAAAAATGACAGCTTCAAAAGTGACATCTACCGAAATAGCGGGCTATTCAAAATAACACCTCTTATTGGAAACCCTGCGGCAGATTATACAGAAGACCGAAGAGTACAATCAGCCACTATGCTTAGCGTTCGTGGGCTATGAGAAAGCCTTTTATTTGGTCGAAACTGGGGCTGTATTACAGTCTCTCCCGCGGTGCCAAATTGACTATCGATATATCGAGGTACTGAAGTGTTTGTATGAAAACGCTACCATGGCGGTTCGCCTCCAGGATCAAAACTTGGAACCTGTCTGGCTGCAGCGAGGGGTGAGATAGGGAAACGTAATATCTCCGAAACTGTTCACCGCCACCCTGGAAGATGTTTTTAAGCTTTTGGACTGGGGTGGACTCGGCATCAATATCAACGGCAAGTACATCAACCACCTTCGATTCGCTGACAATATAGTGATTATGGCTGAGACTATGGACGATCTAGGCAAAATACTCGAAGGTCTCAGTAGAGCCTCTCAACAAGTAGGTCTCAGAATGAACATGGACATAACGAATATTATGTCAAACGTCCGTATCGCACCTACTCCTCTGCAGGTTGGAGGCTGTACACTCGAAGTTGTTGCCGAATATGTGTACCTGGGACAAACAGTCCAGTTATGAAGGTAAAACTTCAAGAAAGAGATCTATCGTCTAATCCAACTCGGCTGGGCAGCGTTCAGGAAGCTTCGCAATATCTTCACGTCCCAAATACAGCAGTGTCTTGAGACCATCAAGGTCTTGGACCAGTTTGTGTTGCCAGTGATGACATATGGAACTGAGACATGGTTACTTACTATGGGCCTCATAAGAAGGCTTAAGGTCAGCCAAAGGGCAATGGAGCGTGCTATGCTCAGAGTTTCTCTGCGTAATCGAATTAGAAACGAGGAGATCCGCTAGAGAACCAAACTAACCGACATAGATCTCAGAATTGCTAAACTTAAGTGGCAGTAGGCGGGGCACATAGCTTGTAGAACATATGGCCGTTGGGGCAGTAAAGTTCTGGATCATTCTCAGTAGATCCATTGACTAGATCCATAATGTATCTACTGAGACATTTTTTTCTCGATTGATCCAATTTTCAAAAGTGTGGATCTACTGAATAGTATCATTCTCAGTAGATCCATTGACTAGATCCATAATGTATCTATTGAGACATTTTTTTCTCGATTGATCTGCTGTTTAATTAAATGGATCTAATGAGAACATTTAGTCTTAATAGATATATTATCAAAATATTTTAATCTTAATTGAATCGAATGATTATGTCTAGTGTCACTAGATAGAATATTCAAAAATGGTTAATATTATGGATCTGATCAATGGATGTACAGTGATTTACCGTTCTTTTTTAAAGTGCCAATGTTTTTGGTTTACCTCTTGTTCCAATATTGAGACATGAGCAAGCGAAACATCCCAAAGTTGAGTTCAAAATTGGAATCTTGATCGTTGCGAGGGTTTCAAGGAATAAGAGTTAAACGAACTTTGTTGCCGAATGACCCACCACACTAAAGCGAGGAAGCAAACAAAAAACTCAAAAAAAGCAAGCAAAACCAATCAGTTTTTATTTTTATTAAAATAACAAATACACAACTATTGCATAAAATATTATTGCACTGAATAGGTACTTATTGGATAGTATAACTATGCAATTTTAGCAAAATAAAATATTCAGTTATTACATTCGTTGAACAATGACATTGCAATGTCAGGATGACAAGTATATCATATTAATTATTACTTATAATAGTTATAATATAAAGGTCATAGACGATTATCAGTAAAAGGTTGGATCATTCTCAGTAGATCTAAATAGCAAATCAGCATAATATTCATACTTAGATCCGTACTTGGATTTAAAAGGAATGGATTTTCTCAGTAAATCAATATTTTTTAATCTTTCCAGTTAACGAATCTAGTGAGAAAAGTACTATTCAGTAGATCCACACTTTTGAAAATAGGATCAATCGAGACAAAAATGTCTCGGTAGATACATTATGGATCTAGTCAATGGATCTACTGAGAATGATACTATTCAGTAGATCCACACTTTTGAAATTTGGATCAATCGAGAAAAAAATGTCTCAGTAGATACATTATGGATCTAGTCAATGGATCTACTGAGAATGATCCAAAGTTCTGGAGTGGCGACCGCGCACCGGAAAACGTAGCGTAGACAGGCCTCCCACTTAGTGAAGCGATGACCTAGTGAAGGTCGCGATAAACCACTGGATGCGGGTAGCGCAGAATTGGTCGTCGTGGCAATCCTTGGGAGAGGCCTATGTCCAGCAGTGGACGTCCTTCGGCTGATATTATGATATTACATAACAGCTAGGGATGTGAGGTTCGCAAACTTTTTTTTAGACTTCCGATACAAAGTTGCCAAGTCAGAAAGAATGTTTTTCTAATTGAATTGGGAAAATTTGGTTTCGTGTATTGCTCAAACTAAAAAGTTGAAATCGTGTAGGAAAAGACTGCTTTATTCATTGGATAATACCCTATTGCCACAGTATATATATTAGTACTAACGCTATTGCTAAGCCTACGCTGTTCGTTTGTTTGTCCTACCTTTAAAAAGATCATTGCAACCATACCAGGTAACTGGCTGATTTTATTACAAAGTATTTGTTATTGCGGGGATAAATATTAAATAATGATAGTTAGAAAAATTTAAAAATTTATGGTGGTCCCAGTACATGAAATCTGTTTTTATAGGTTTTGTTTCTGCTTTATAGTAAAAACGGTAATAATTTATAGTACAAACGAAAAACTTTGTGTGATTATAGTACTAATTATAAAGTGAAACAAAAAATTATAAAAACCGGCCAAGAATGAGTCGTACTTGTGCCAAGGGGTCCGACGTTGATGTCCTTTGTTTGTAATGAATATGTATCATTGTTAAATTTGTGTGGAGAGATGTGGTGGTAAGGAACCTATGATGCGCGATTCGGGCTCGCCTTGGCTGTTTTTTGTATTACTTTTAAGTACTTACCAAAGTTAATTATATCAATAGAACCGCCTCCGTGGGGTAATGGTTAGTCCATTCTCTTCACACCAGTAGGTCGCGGGTTCGATTCCCGATGGGGTCAACTTGTAAGAGTCGGTTTGGTTGGGGGTAGGGCATTTTCTAAGCCCGCCTGGCTAGCTGCCACCATCTTATCTAAGTCTTGCCGCCAAAAATCAGTGTTAACAACATTAATGTGCTCCGGCTTGAAGATAAGATAGCCAGTTCTCCATTGCGTTGGGAGCCAGTTCTCCAATGCGTTGGGGAATCTTGGTAAGCCCACTTTCACCTTCGGCATCATCGTCACTTACCATCAGGTGAGATGATGCCAAGGGCTTACTAATTGTGAATAAAAAAAAACTTTTTGCACAAATTTAGTGTAATATTTTGACTGACATCATTTTCTCATACTTCATCATCACAGTCCTGGTTAATTCAATCTGAGAAAAGGTTCTTATACAGATGTTTGGTAGTGGATATTCAGCTCTCCAAAACGTAACATTTTCATAGCTATAGCACAGTCTAAGAATCCATCCAGCGGGGTGAGGGGTGGGTACGTCCCGCTGGTCCATAGTCTTCGTTTGTTCAGTCCAGCGGGAGAGTTCCTTGCGGGTAAGGAGCGCGACTCCGGTGACTACTGATGTCGGCTTTGACGCAATTATCAAAGGCAATGGTAACATTTTTCTGAATAAAGATTTATCTAATTATCTTATTATCGATGGACCGCTGTACGGATCCTTACCACAGATTAATAAATAGTTACTTACACTGTAGCTACAGCAAAGTATATATATTAGTACTGACATACAGTATGGACACTCCCTGCCGCTCTCTAGATTGCGACTTCACCCCCGTGTCACCTAAATTGATACAGATTGGTTACAGTTTGTTAGTCGAACGTATAGGTTTTTGCCGCCATTTTGTTTGTTCCGTCAATTCTTTTTTGTTTTTTGAAATGTCATTTCTGGCCCGTTGTATGAGGTGTCCAGGGTGTGGCTACAGTGTTTCTAATTTTGACTTTATTACCAGAACTTTGTTATGTGTCAGCACACGTGGTCGCGGGCTCACTGGTGATGGGCACGTGGTTCACCAAGTACGTGCCTGGCCCCAGGCTGCTCACCACTGCCGTCACACTCACCGCAGCCGGCATGGACCTCACGCTGGCTTTCTGCTACGTATGATTCAACTCTTATCTTGCGCCACACAGAGATACGCACTAGACTCGTTTTGTTATAGCCTGAAGGCAATCGTTTTCGCGTAAAATTTCTCGGGTTACTAGAAAACTTTTTAAAATCCCATTCAAACGACACCTTTGTTATAACAGGGGATATGAACATAGACATTCGAAATGACGATAAAGATTCTCGAGCAGACGCTCATTTGGAGCTCCTTTCTCATTATGGTTTTTATCCTGGACATACACAACCGAGACGTGGTGATAGTTGTCTTGATCATGTCTTAATTAAGTGAAATCGCTGCTCACGTGTCGCTGTTTGTGGGTCTGGTATAACAGACCATGATATAGTTTTGTTAGGTATAGACTACAACAACCCTTGCCATCTATTAGCAAATAAAATAATCGAGAAAATTGACTTCGATAGTCTTCCTTATTTCTGTAAAATACAGTTTTCGAGTTGGAGTTAGAGTCCTACACCATCCTACACTATGCGTGGCAGAGTTGTCACATCTTTTTTTAATTTATTTTAATTCAATATTACTTTATAAATGACACCTTTCCATCAATTAAAAATTGAACCTTGAAAACATATCTAACAATAAATATATAAAGTAAGTACCTTTCGGTTCACCGAAAGGGTGACCTATGGGACCCTATTACTAAGCCTTCGCTGTCCATCTGCCTGAAAGCCGGTATTTCATGAAGACAGCTAAAATTTTCACAGTGTGTATTTTTATGCCGTTATAAAAAAATTAAAAAAATGAGGCCCCCATATAAGAAACGTGTTTTTTTAAACTTGAAAAGAGTAGCGACGTCTAGTAGGATCTAGAAGTATCTTCTAGCCCTATAGTTGATTTATGAAGATGTTTTCGTACGGAACCGTCAGTAGGCCAGTCCAACTCACTCATGCCCGGTTTTTTTTCCGTACTTTCTAAGAAGGTCCTAGTCGAGGTTTAAAAATCTGTCTCAGCCTCAAAGAGGTAGTTACAATTACTTCATAATATGCCCTTTTTAGGCCCGATCGCCCTAATTCAGGGTACGCTCAAGCCTTCGGTGAGGACGTATATGAGCTGATATGATGATGTTGCCCTTCCATGCTTGCGCACTCCGGCACATGCCACATGGCGTCAATGGCACCTCTACAGCAATGTATCTAAGTAAGACTCTTTAGTCTTCATTCATGGTTACGTTGTAACAGACTGCCGGGGTAGCAGAAGATTTTGTGATTTTAACCATAGGTAGGTACTGTTGCTTCATCGCTCAGGAAAGTAACGTTTTGATTAGTGCAGCGAGCTGATGCATTTAATAATCTATAAACTTTTCAGGAATTATCACCGAATTACGTAAATTCAATAAATACAGTAATAAGAATTATAGGAAACGTTCCTGGAATTATTGTTTCTCTTTCCGTTGGACAGGTGACGTACAAATACAAAGTACGTATCATTTATATCCTTGTGAATATCGTAAAACGTATCGTAACGTATGAGTCTACCGCTTGACAAGGCCTCAAGGCGTCCTCAAGGCCTCCATCTTCGGCTCTTCGTATCCAGCGGCGCCAGCAACCTTGCGCCACCTAGCCTAGGAAAGTTCCATACTACGTTTGCCTAAACGTGGTCCCCACTCCAGAACTCGCTTTCGCGAGCGGTTAGGTATCGGGTCTGCCACAGATGTGTCTGCTCCATTGTCCCTTCAGTTGGCTAATATTTGTAGATGTATCAAGATAAAAAAGAAAAAACAAAAAGTAAACCTCTAAACTCATAAAAATCATCGAAAAAAAACGTAAATAATGTTTTATAAAACCGTCTTAAAAATGGTGTAAAAAAT
The DNA here is from genome assembly GCA_947284805.1 of Coleophora flavipennella. Taxonomy (NCBI): domain Eukaryota; kingdom Metazoa; phylum Arthropoda; class Insecta; order Lepidoptera; family Coleophoridae; genus Coleophora; species Coleophora flavipennella. Next base: position 1,373,553 of record OX369268.1, read on the forward strand.
AAAATAAAATTCTTCCAATTTATTTGAAGAAGTAAAGCCGCATTTCTGTATTTTAATATGCGATAATAGTAGTTTATGAAACTGTTGCATAATAAGGGTTCTTAAAATACGAGTGTAAGTTAAAAAAACGAGCCGTAGGCGAGTTTTTTTATAGCATTACACGAGTGTTTTAAGACCAATTTATGTGCAGGTTCATACACTACTTTATCTAATCTCATACATTGGGATTGAATCAACTAAAATACAAAGATCAAAGTTAAGAGTCGAAAATCCCACGAAATTCAGTAAGTACCTCAAACGAAACGTGTCATAGCGCTGAATCCCAGACATTTTTAAACAAGAATAAAAATTATCCATGAAATTCAGTATCTACAACAAAATTCAATGAAAAACCAACACATCACCGCGCATGCCTTACAGCGGGCGCTGTCACAGAAAAGTAAAAATTGGAATGAAAACTTTTTGTATTGCTGTAAAAATGGCGCGAACCACATGTAAAAAAAATGATATGGAACTTTGTTGGTGATATTATCTCTTTGGTTTAACTTGTATCGCAATGGAAAAAAAATTACATTATAACATTATTTCTCTAACAAAATAATGTTATAATGTAATATTTTTTAAATTACGGTATTGTGTTTATAAAGTATGCCATTATAAACTCGTTTTGAAGTTGATAATGCGAACTTTACGATATGAGAGTAGATAATAGTAGTTTAAGGAACTGTTGCATAGTGAGGGGTATAAAAACAATAGTATGAGTTTAAAACCGAGGCTTGGCGAGGTTTTTAATAGTATCATACGATTGTTTTAATACGCAGTTATGTGCAGTTTTATACACTACTTTATCTAATTTCATACATTGGGATTAAACCTATTAAATACAAGTCAAGTTCAAAGTTAAAAAAGTAAGAAAAAATATTCCCACGAAATTCAGTACAACCAAACGTACGATAGCGCGCTAAAGTATGTTTTAAAAAGTTTATAATAAAACTATTTTATCTACTCTCATATCGTAAAATGCAAATTATAAACTTCAAAACAAGTTTATACTGACATACTTTATGAATACCGTACCAAAATTTAATTATATAATCATAACACTTTTTCTTAAACAAAATAATGTTATAAAATATTTTTTTACCATTATGTAAGAACTTAATATCACCAAGGAGATTCTAACAATGATTTTTCTTCTAATGGCGCCTAGGCGCGCCATTTTTATAACATTACAAAAAAGTTTTGATTCCAATTTTTACTGCCTGTCTGCTTTAACGCATGCGCGGTGATATGCTGTGAGTTTTGGCGCTATCATATGTTTTGTTGTACTCAATTTGGAGGGAATGTCTTTTTTTCGTACGATTTTAACTTTGATCTCATATTTAGTAGGTTCAATCCCAATTTATGAGGTTACATAAAGTAGTGTATGAAACTGCACATATCTATGTATTGAAACACTCGCATGATAGTATTAAAAACCTCTACAAGGCTCGGTTTTTATTAACCTACATTGTAAGATTCTTATAACGTAATGTAAAGTGAAAAATTTTTCACGGACATTACAGGTTCCATTAAATTTTCCAGAACCTGTCAACTGTCTGGAAACACATTTGGTGTTCACATGGGACTGTCTTATTGTTAAGCGGAATTGTGTTTCTTATATGGGGTAATCAGAACGTACAACCTTGGAACTCAGTAAGGAATAGGTAAGTTTCTAAGTTATAAAAACGATCAACCTAAAAGGTAGGTTATTCAAAAATTATAAAAAATAGGTGTGGGGAAATGCAAGTATTAGGCCAGCTACGAAACAGAATTATACTACTGATAGGAGATTTCCATAGGAAAGAATTTGCAACGCGAGCATCATGCTACGTGCTGCGGGCTACGCCTAACGAAACAGTCGTACGAAAGACTTAACGCTAGCATTATGCTACGTGCTGCGGGCTACGCCTAACGAAACAGTCGTACGAAAGACTTAACGCTAGCATTATGCTACGTGCTACGGGCTACGCCTAACGAAACAGTCGTAGGAAAGACTTAACGCTAGCATTATGCTACGTGCTACGGGCTACGCCTAACGAAACAGTCGTAGGAAAGACTTCAACGCTAGCACAATAGACTGTGACGCTAGCATCTTGCTACGTGCTACGGGCTACGCCTAACGAAACAGTCGTAGGAAAAACATGTACGCGAGCATCATGCTACGTGTTACAGGCTAAGTCTAACGAAACAGTCAAAGGAAAGACTTAAACGCTCTCATCATGCTAGGTGCTACGGGCTACGCCTAACGAAACAGTCGTAAAAAAAGAATTCAACGATAGCATCATGTTACGTGCTACTGGCTACGCCTAACGAAACAGTCGTAAGAAATATTTCAACGCTAGCATCATGTTACGTGTTACTGGCCACGGCTAACGATACAGTCGTAGAAAATACCTCAACGCTAGCATCATGCTACGTGCTACGAGCTATGCCTAACGAAACAGTCGTAAAAAAAAAACATGCTAGCATCATGTTACGTGCTATTGACTACGCCTAACGAAACAGTCATAGAAAAGACTTCAACGCTAGCATCATGTTACGTGCTACTAACTACGCCTTACGAAACAGTCGCAGAAAAGACTTCAATGCTAGCATCATGTTACGTGCTATTGACTACGCCTAACGAAACAGTCATAGAAAAGACTTCAACGCTAGCATCATGTTACGTGCTATTGACTACGCCTAACGAAACAGTCATAGAAAAGACTTCAACGCTAGCATCATGTTACGTGCTACTAACTACGCCTTACGAAACAGTCGCAGAAAAGACTTCAAGGCTAGCATCATGTTACGTGCTACTAGCTACGCCTAACGAAACAGTCGTAGGAAAGACTTCAACGCTAGCATCATGCTACGTGTTACGGGCTACGCCCAAAGAAACAGTCGTAAAAAAAAGACTTCAACGATAGCATCATGTTACGTGCTACGGGCTACGCCTAACGAAACGGTCGTAGGAAAAACTTCAACGATAGCATTGTGCTACGTGCTACGGTCTACGCCTAACGAAACAGTCGTAGAAACGCTAGCATCATTATTTTTATGGAACAATGTTTACAAAAATTAATGACAAACTTGTACCGTATACGGTTCACGACCTTAGATGTGGCGACGTATGCGTTGCGAGAGGCCATTGAGGAGACCTCTAAAGAAGACAGGACCAACTTTACTGCTTTTCCCAATTGTTTCATTAAAAGAAAAAGTGTTATAAACCTTCAGGAAGAAAGAAATACTTTGAAAAACAGTAAATGTAATATAAATATTTAGAGGTGATCAATACTTTTACTCTATCAGAATCTAGAAACTTTATATAAACACGTATGTATAAGTGCATAATAGGGTTAATTTTGTAATTAGCCTGAAACCTGTTAGTGCTCTTTCATATGCATACGGTGACGGCATGGTGTCTCTAGCTATTATTATTATTATTAGCTTTCACGTGGCACGGGGACCTTGCCGTGCCCGTGTGACATCCGTGCGCTTTCATTAAATTCACGGTTCCGGCACGGAAACCATGCCTACAGTAGCAATGTATTGGTCAGCATGGGAGCGTTCACATGAGCACGGCGGGCACGACACTACGTGCAATAATGTTTGTTCCAATCGAGAAAATATAAAACGTAAACTAACCAAAAGATTTTTTATCACATCCATTCAAAAAGAGCTGTTTGATTCCTCGTAAGCAGGGACCAAAAAAGCCCTTTGATCCCTACGGAGGAAAAGTAATTTAAAGTTGCAATGTGAATATTGTAAGTAAAATTCCAGTCACCAAAGACATCAATCATGAACATTGTATGTACAAGTGGCCATTCACGTTACAACACAGGTATTGAAGACAGGGATGCACACACAACATTCCTGTTGAACCTATAGTTGTGTCCCTCTCAAGTCTCGGTTCGCGCGATTACGTAAATGGCCCACTTAAGGCTCCACCGTCAATAAAATTAGCAACTCGATTCACGATGTTTCAAACATCGAACGAAATTGCATGGAAATAAAGTTCTTGTCGGCTTATACTGCAACGTGGCTGTTACGTCAATCGCTGCGGACTAATCGTGCGAAAATTATGGTTTTTAATTTATTACAAATAAAACGAGCAGAATATCCAAAAATTAAAGGTGAGTTGCACCATGTAACTATAACGATAACCAAACCGTAACCAGCCGTCAAATAACCGTTATTTGTCCATAAAAATAACAATAACCGACCAAAATCGAGCGGTTAACGTTAGCGTAAAGTTATAACTGTTATTATTTGATTTTGAATTTATTTGATCGCTGAGTTTACTTTGATAAAAAAAATATTCCTTCTGTTTGTCCTCAAAATGTTCGTTTACTGCAGCCTTCAGAGATTCATCGTCCTCATATAGGTTTCGCAGGTCTTTTTTAAGGTTTCGGAAGAGAAAATAGTCGCAAGGCGCCAGTTCTGGACTGTACGGTGGGTGATTAATTTCTTGAAACCCGCAGTCCTATATAGCAGCCTTCGCAACTCGGGACGTGTGAACAGGTGCATTGTCGTGTAGAAGCAACACACCTTTGGCCAGCTTTCCACGTCTTTTTTGTTTGATAGCTTCCCGTAACTGATGCAATAGAGAAGCATAATATTCTCCGGTAGTATTGTTTTTTTTTTTAATTCAATTGGAAGGATTCCTTTGTAATCCCAAAATACAGTGGCCATTATCTTTCCAGCTGACGAAATGACCTTGAATTTTTTTGGGGGGGCTGTACCTTTAATATGTCATTGCATAGACTCTTGTTTACTTTCTAAATCATAATAATGAACCCAAGTTTCATCTCCTGTCACTATTCTTTTAAAAATTTTATCGGGTTCTTTGCCACACAACTCTAAAAACTCTTTACAGCAAGCCACACGCGTTTGTTTTTGAACCGGAGTAAGCATTCGCGGCACCCATCTTGCAGAGATTTTTGACATATTGAGATGGTCATGAATAATTGTATGTATGGTACCGACGAAAAGGCTGGTTTTCTCTGCTAATTATTTTACAGAGACTCGAGCATCTTCCAATATCAATTTCTCAACTTTATTGACATTTTCCTGCGTAGCCGCCAGCACACTTCGACCAGAGCGGGGATAGTCTTCTATGATCTCTCTCCCACGCTCAAATTCACTTGACCACTTTTGAATAGTGGATAATGAAGGGGAAGTGTCCCCATAAACATAACATAAACAAAAACCATTTCCGTTTTCATTTGTTGCTGAGTTTTCCCTGTTTTGTAAGGAATTTGATTACGGATCGGTGCTCCAATTTTGCCGACACTGTAAAAATTCTTCGTTCTCACATATATATTTGGGAATAACAAATAAACTGACAAAGCAAATGTCATAGATTTTCGCATTTATAATACCAAAGAGTTTGTCATTAATATGAGACTAAGGAGATTTCTTACCAATGAGTATAACATATCAATACCGAGAATATATTGAACTCCCCTCGTATAACCGGCGATTTGACGGCTGGTTGCGGTTTGGTTAATGTTATAGTTACATGGTGCAACTGACCCTTAGAAAAAAATATATCATTTTATTTTGTTTTGTTAAGAAGTTCATAAATTATCATAATGTTTCGATTGAAATTGCAGCAGTTCTATGGTTGCAACAAGAAAAAAAATGTGCAGTAAGATATTTTTTACTTTTGTTCTGTGTAAGTATTAAAATAGAATTCGAGGAAATCAAAATCACTCCTCATATTCTGTAAATTAAAATCTTTTTTTTTTCAGTAAATAACCCTTAATTGAACTTAAGAGTGGTTACAAAGTTGGTCGTTGGCTGCGGTATGCCTGTATTAAAAAAACTACTCGCGGACCAAATATTTTTTTTTGTAAATAAGTAAAAAACGCGCGAAAGTAGAATTCCGCCTTCGTAATTGTTTACTTCGGATTTATGCTTATTCTTTTGTAAAAAATGAGAGTGTCTTTATCAATCAGTGATAATGAAAATATTATTAACTCCAGATGATATTGTATCGGTCTCTACAAATGTGATACAAAGTCTGTTACCCACAAAATCCCGTGAAAATATATGAAAGCAAATGATAATTTCATCCTTCGGAAAAATGCAAGTGGAGCGAAATATTTTTCGGATATGTTTCTGTGTTATGTCTTAATGTTCCTAATTGTATGTTTATAAAAAATGTACTAAGTACTCATAAGTTGTATTTACTTATTTTTTCATAGAGGGTGATAACAAGTAGAATGTCCACCTCGGGAGCGACACTATTTTAAACTCGAGTGCCGTACTTTGAATTCCGAGCGCACTCGCTTTTATGCTGGCACTTCACATCGCTATTCGTGTTCGCGTATGTCTTATTCGCCATAATACGACGATGTGAAGTGGCTCTATCCATCTGTATTTGCCTATGCTCACGAACAAAACGAATACGCGAATACACGAACACCCGTATCCGCCTGCTTGTCGGTTTTTTGTAACATAACAAAGCATTGCGAATAGGTATGGCAAATATGTTTATTTGCCTTCCACACATCGGTCGTTTAGTGTAGTGTGCGGTGCGCAACAGCGGCGGACGTGTTTACTTAGTTTATTTACAGCTCGATCGCGCCAAAATGGATTGGACAAATGACCTTGTCATGCCATTTTTGGAATACTATCGAAAAGCATCCCTGCATATGGGACCCGCAACATGCATCTCATGAAAACAGAAGCGTCTTCTCCATGGTCTTTTACCGACATTGATTTTATGTACGCATAAAATGTACTGGTGACTAGCACAATGGAAATAATAAGCCGCTGCTGCAGTCCACACGTCCATCATTGCGTTCGATACTATAGCAAAAATATGTGTATATTCGCTGTTCATGAACGACGTGTAGACGGTGCATTCTTTCTAATCGGTCTTCAACACGAATACAGCGAACAAAACCGAAAAAAACGCGAACACCGAATAGCGATGTGAAGTGCCACCATTGAAATAACTGTTTGCTCCCTAGTTAAACAGCAAACAGGTATTATTGCGTTTTGTTTTCAAGGTTTTCCATTGTTTATAACACTAAATCTACATGTTGGTAACTTCGTAAAACTAATCGGCACTGTTCAATGCACATTTCACATCACATTAGCGCTTACAAATGAAAAATGTATAAATGGTTTGATTACGCCCCATATTTTAATAATTAGGACAAGGTATAGGTGGCCGAGTGGGAGTGTCGGTGGCGTATCGGCTAAGGCCGCTACCTCCTGTCCGGCAGGTCGTGGTTTGAATCCTGCCACTTACCAATGTATTTTCGAATTTCGATTTCATATGTATATTTTGCGGGCAGCGCAGGACTGGTCGTCGTGGAAATCCTTGAGGGAGGTCTGTCCAGCAGTGGACGTTTTTCGGCTGAAATGATGATGTTCGTTTATGCGACGCTCTTAAGGTGAACGAAAACACCGTGAGGAAACTCGAAGGTGTGTGTGAAGTCGACCAACCTACACTGGGCCCAGTGGTCGACTAAGGCCCGATCGACCTAATTCAGGGTAGGCTCGAGCCCTTGGTATGAGCTGATATGATTACTTTAGTCTGATTATAGTAGAATATTGGGGTCTGGAGACTCATAGTCGCTAAAACAAATGAGTGGGTACAATAATAATCCACTGACTTTTTTTAATTGTGGCACAGTACTTACTCGAGGACTCGGAGAGTCAGACCAGTTGCGAGATCCTCAAAGATGTCTAACATTATCGAAGTGGAGGAATCGGACGATTCTACGTAAGTTCTGTTTTTATACTATGCATGTACAAAAAACTCGCGTTTAATACCGTTTATTTAGTGAAATTAATGTCCCCGTCCAAATTTCTGCCAATTCTGAGCAACTTCACTTTCAGCGGCCATTTTGTTTTTTATTGCACCTAAAACCTGGTTAGGGCGTAGGTACATTGTTTTAGTTAAAGCACTATCCCTCTATCTCATACCGTTTTGGCGAGCAGTTATTTATCTCCATGAATGGCTGAATGGATTTCTATCCATAAGAAAAATCTTGGTCACGTGATTATGCGATTGCAGTCGGTTTTTAACGTTTTCAGTGCGGTCAATGTTTTAACTATTTTTAAATATCCTATTCATATCGGGAATCTTCATACAGCGAGATATGGTACTTAGGTTAGACTAGCTGTTACCCGCGACTTTGTTTACGATAAAAAGTACCCTATATGTTATTGCAGGTCCTAATCTGTCTACCTACTAAATTTTATACAAATTCGATCAGCTGTTAAGACGTGAAGAGGTAACGAACACACACACACACACACATATATATATAACACATGCAAACTTTACATTTGTAACATTAATGCGATTAAATCTTATTTGTTTTCTCATTTAAGAGCACTCCTCTTATTTGTTAGATTTGTTTTTTTTTTATTATTAACAATTGGTAGACCCTTGACAACATCTCACCTGGTGGTAAGTGACGATGTTGCCGAAGATGGAAGCGGGCTTACCAAGATTAAACCAATAAAGATGAAATTAGAAAACAAGGCGAGATTTATGTAGTTGTTTCAGTAATAGTAGGGTAGCAGCAATTTCTAAACGTGAGAACCCTTGGACAGTTTTCGTACTAAAGGTTTTTTTATCCACAATTGGTAAGCCCTTGGCATCATCTCACACGATGATGCCGAAGATGGAAGCGTCTACGATACCTCAACACAATGGGGAACTGGCTATCTTATCTACAAGCCAGAAAACATAAATGCTGTTAACATTGATGGTTGGCGGCAAGACTTAGATAAAATGGTGGAAGCTAGCCAGGCAAAATACCCTTCCACCAACCGAACCGAGTCATACAAAGTTAGACTCCGCCGGGAATCGAACCCACGACCTCCTGATGTAAAGCTAATGGTCGTTTCCATTACGCCATGGAGGCGGTTACCAACCACATGCGAGAAAAAATTCTCACTAGAATTATTCATCTGAATTTTCGTCACCAAGAAAGATTACAGAACTAGAAGAAATCTTTCGCCTGATTACTGTATGTGTGTGTGTGTGTGTGTGTCTAACAGTGACTTGAATTTTTTTTTATTAGAAGCCTTAGTACCTATTTCACATGTTTCATTATTCGTCTCTTTTCAGATATCGACAGTCAACGCAACACAAGAAAAATTCGTTTTTTTTTAAAGGACCGTTCAAAATGTCGCAGACCAGAATTTAAGATTATTATAAATAATCCATTTAAAAAACCAAATTAATTAAGTATGTATTCGTTTCGTGCGATTCCATACAAACGTAGATCTGTTTTAAATAATACAAAGCAACATACCGCATCAAACTCTTGTAATAATATTGAAAAATTACACTTAACGATGACTGTGCCTACCTTATTTGTTTTCATCGTAATTTACCTAAACATATCTAATCTTTTTCTTCTTTTCGAGTCGACGGCAAACTCAGATAGTCCCATCACAAAACCGAGCCACGCAAATTGCCTTGTCAGTGGCCTGCATCAAGTCCTCCCGCGTGCAGGTGGCAGGGCAAGAAGGACACGTAATGAGGTGGTCCATCCTTTGAGGGACCGCACCACACCTACACTCCAGGTTCGTATCTTTAATGAATCCCCACCTGAACAAGTTTTCTTTACTTCGGCCGACCTGAGTGGAGTCTGTTAAGAGATTTCCAGGTCGACCATGGCAACTTATATCCAGGTGAGGGATTCTCGGAGATCGGAACGAAGGAACCAGTAATAGAAACACTATTCTTCCACAGCTCAACTCTCGTTTAAAAAGTTTTTACGGCTTTTCAGCCTTTGTGGCACAGAAGTATGATTGTGTTAAGGCTGCCGAGTGTCGCTCACCATTTTGGTTTTTTCAAGAGAGCTTGACACAGTCCTGCGGGCTTCCGGCGGCGCAATTCCAGCTAGCGGATACAGCAATTGCACAGGTGTCGGCATAAGACATCCTGCTAATTATAGGCTTAAATTAGTTTTATACCTCTAGTTTCTACTCGCTCTTATGTTGTATCGAAAACCGGTTACAGAAATCTGCAGACGAGCCAAAGGAACGAGGCTCTAGATGCCTACCTTTTCTGGAAGCATTTCGTCGTATTTTTGAACCGTCATAGCTTATGTCTGGATGATGCTAGAAAGCTGAAATATTAAGGAAGGTGTACTTGGCAGGCTTATCATACATACCGAGTATCAATTATCTAGCTTTTACAGTTTCTGATTTATGGACATCAGAAATACGTCAATTTCGTGACTGATTCACTGACTCTAGGGTACTTCGTAAAGTCCTAGAAGACTGAAATTTGGTGTTTAGGCTCAATTGCATATATAAACAACAGAAAAACTAAGAAATCTGAAACTTTCCAAACCCTCGTGTAGGATATTTGTAGTCTGTTGACACTGGTACAAATGCTCATACAAACATTATGCCTCTAGCGGAATTCGAAACCGTGACCTCTGACTCAGCAGTCATGTTCTCTAACCACTAGGTCTAACAGGAGGCAATTATATAGATTGGTCTATGAAAAAAGGAGTAGCTGAAGTGTAAGAAATAGAGCCCAAAAAAATTAAAATATCTAAGGCGCCTGCCAAAAAGAAATGAAATCCTACCAAAAACATTTCATGTGAATTTGATTGCCAATACTCACAAGTTCATTGCTTTCACTGTTATAAAGTTATGAGACCTCTAGTAGTGCCAAGCCCTTAGCTGAGTTCCTATTTGGGCCTTTCTCAACTCCAAAATCCGATTCGTGTCGCCACTGGTCGCCGTCTAGCCCATTGATGTCTATTTTAAATCAGATTTGTCTAGATATACCTAGTCGTGTCATAAGTTTTGTCAAAACCTTATCATTTAAAATTTTCGAATACTGGCTAAATGAACAAAAACTGAACGTTTGCGCATGCCGAAAATAAAAAAGACATTCAGTTTCAAATATGGAGTGTCGAAAAAAGAAGATAGAGTAGCGGTTATCGCGTTGCACGGCTGTGGTTACGCGCCAAAAGAGACTTTCAATATTCTACAAAAATTGAAAATAACCCTTCGATTTGTATATCGCACTATTAAACGATTCACTGAAGATTCAAGCTTCGAAGATCGTAAGAGGACCGGCCGACCTCGTATAGTTAGGACACCCGCGATCATCAAAGCAGTGAAGGCGCGAATTCAACGAAATCCTGTTCGTAAACAAAAAATCTTAGTTGTTCAGATGGGCCTAAGCAGAACCACGGTCAAAAGAGTGATAAATGAAGACTTGAGACTACGAGCTTATCGTAAGAAGACTGGACATTTTTTGAACGAGCGTTTGAAAATAATTAGGCTGGATAGATCCCGCGCTTTGTTACGGCGGTACGCGGGAAAAAAAATACCACGAAATTTTGTTTTCGGGTGAAAAAAAATTTAACATCGAGGAAAGTTATAATAAACAAAATGATTAGGTGTATGCCTACAGCAGTGAAGAAGCCAGCATGTGTATTTCGAGGGTTCAACGAGGACATTATCCTTCGTCACATATGTGTTTTTCTGTGAAAAAGGTGTAGAAACCAGTGCCGAGGTATACCAAAATACCGTCCTAACAAACATAGTGGGACCTCTTTCTCAAACAATGTTCCAAAACAGACATTGGATATTCCAACAGGACTCTGCACCAGCTCATAGGGCACGAAGCACGCAAACTGGTGACCGCCCGTGGAATTGACTTTATCGGACATGAAAACTAGCCCTCTTCTAGTCCAGATTTTAACCCACTGGATTACAAGATATGGCAACATTTGGAGGAGATTTTTTTATTTTTCGTTATAAAACGATAACTATACAGCATAAAAATAATAAAATCTGTTTAAGCTTGTGCCAAAGGAGCTATTTCATACAATACCCCACATGACACGGTTAATAACTCAATTCCAAATTTGGACATCCCGCCGTTCCTTGTATGATTGAGTACTTTAAATAAACACTATATTTTTATGATTTAATTACAAATGTTTTTTTTCAGATTTCGCCCTACACTTTTAGTATAAGACGGTATTACTTGCCGAATTTCATAGTTCTATTACAACGGAAAATACCCTATGAATTTTGATTCCCTTGAGAGTGGCGAAATATACGTTTTTTTGCGGCGTAAAGGGCCATAGACTTAGAATATACTATGTAAAGGGCCGTATCTTTTTTTACGTTAACTACGTTAACGTTTGACTTTTTCACAGCTTAATGGGACTGTAGACCGGAGTCTATGGTTTTAATTTCAACTCGATACCATCACGCGATCCTGAGATAAAGGGTCTTGACAGACAGATATACGAACAACACAAGTGATCCTATAAGGGTTTCGTTTTTTTCCTTTTGAGGTACGGAACCCTAAAAATTTGATATTAATTAATATTTTAGCATAATTATTAATATATATCATCATATCAATCAATAGGTACATATTGGCAAATAATAATTCAAAACTTTTCTAGCACAGAATCAAATAGCAAACACAATAAGTGTACCTACTTTAATTTGAGTTGTTTTTTCGGTACAATCAATGATATTCTAATTAGAATTTAAAATATTATTTATTATAAAAAAAAAATTGTTTGTAGTTATTCTAAACATTAATTCTTAGACAAAATAGTAACATAACATATCTATCGTCATAACATAATATCTTCACTTATGGTTTCTTTATCATTTTTTGTTCATTTATCAGTATTTACATAGATTCTTTAATTACGGTTTCTGAATCATTATTTGTTCATTTAACAATATTAACATAATATCTTCACTTATGGTTTCTTTATCATTTTTTGTTCATTTAACAGTATTTACATAGATTCTTTAATTACGGTTTCTGAATCATTATTAATTGTTCATTTAACAATATTAACATAATATCTTCACTTACGGTTTCTGAATCATTATTTGTTCATTTAACAATATTAACATAGTATCATCACTTACGGTTTCTGAATCATTATTTGTTCATTTAACAATATTAACATAATATCTTCACTTACGGTTTCTGAATCATTATTTGTTCATTTAACAATATTAACATAGTATCATCACTTACGGTTTCTGAATCATTATTTGTTCATTTAACAATATTAACATAATATCTTCACTTACGATTTCTGAATCATTATTTGTTCATTTAACAATATTAACATAGTATCATCACTTACGGTTTCTGAATCATTATTTGTTCATTTAACAATATTAACATAATATCTTCACTTACGGTTTCTGAATCATTATTTGTTCATTTAACAATATTAACATAATATCTTCACTTAAGGTTTCTTCATCATTTTTTTTCATTTAACAATATTAACATAGTATCTTCACTCAAGGTTTCTTTACCCAACTTATTATCATTTTTTGTTTATTAAACAATATTAATATCTTCACTTACGGCTTCTATCCAAATTATTTTCATTTTTTGTTTATTTAACAATATCGCTCAGTTGGTTGGCATGATTAATACAAACAGAACAAGTAGGTGTATGATTAGATTTGTCCCTGAATATGATATATTATGATGTAAGTACTTCTTTTAATTTGTCTTTACAACAAGCAAAACTTACAAGAATAAACTATCCAATTTAATTTAAAATAAAAGACCCGACTGCATTCAAAACCTTAATAAATATCCTTATTTATCACTCAGGAGATGCATACGAGTCTAACATCTCGCACTCCAAAATCCATCAAGCCATTAAGCTACAGGATCAGACATATGCAGATACATTTAAACACTCGAAGAACATTATCCTCCTTCTTGGGTAAAAATACGAAGTATACCTCCCTGCTTAAGGGTCCCCTGGAGGCTCGTAATTCCATACAAATATATCTCCGCTTTCATAGAAAAACTAATTGTAATTAGTTTCATCGTAGTAAATTAAAACATTACTAAACGAAGGCTTAAATTAGTTTTGTACTGTAAGTTTGATACTTCTCCTATTTTTTCCGTTTTATATTAGTACATCGAAAACTAATTACAAACAACGATATGTGTCAACTCAATATATTTGCAAAGTTTGGATTCAATCCGGCAAGTAGTTTTTGTATTAAAGCGGAACTACTTTTGTATGGAAACTCAGGCTTCAGGGCCCTTAAATTACAAATACTTAATAATAAGTATTCAATAGAAAAATATTACCTAAAAAGAGTATAAAGCTGTCTTCAAAGTATGTAGGTATCATCATCATCATATCAGCCGAAGGACGTCCACTGCTGGACATAGGCCTCCCCAAGGGTTTCCACGACGACCGGTTCTGCGCTGCCCGCATCCACCAGTGTGTGTTGCCAGTGATGACATACGGAACTAAGACATGGTTGCTTACTATGGACCTAATAAGAAGGCTCAAGGTCACCCAAAGGGCAATGGGGCGTGCTAGGCTCGGAGTTTCTCTGCGTGATCGAATCAGAAACGAGGAGATCCGTATAGGGTTTGGGTCCCGGGACGTCTCGTGTCTCGAAGTCCCGGGACTTTCGGGTCAAGACTCAAGACGAGACAAGATTGTCGAAATTGTTATGTAATCATTTTTATTTTCAAATAATTGAACGAGCCTTAGATTAATTCTTAAACTAATTTTAATGCGTCAATTCTATTGCGAAGGCTCCGTAAGGAAGGGACGCCAATATTATGTGACCATTCTCCTTCTCTATAACATCTACACCAGCCATACTCCTCAAATATAAACTCTTCTTGTTGCGTTTTAAGTTAAACTTTTCTCTTAGATTAAATTCAAGCAACGGGCGGCATTTTTTTGGACTACTTATTAATTCTGTAATATTGTAAATGCGTATGACACCACCTAAGCACTCGAAAATTGCTATGTTCCCATAAAATCGGAAACCATAGATCTTTTTGCCTATCTGTTTGCAAATCCCAACCAGAATGTCTTCATAGTAACATGTTAAATTGTACTTGACGGTGATCTCCAAAATGCTGAGACTGGTGTCGGTGATGTTGACGAACTTGTGGTCAACCTGGTGATATGTTTCTCCGTTCTTTAAATGTACATACAAATCGCCATGGATACCCCCCAGTGAAACTATGTCACAGTCGAATGTTCCTAACATTTCGGTGTTGTAGTCATTCAGAGCTTTAGATACGCAAACTTCATTATCGTCATGTGGCACATAGTACACATCTTGGCCCATGACTATAAAATAAGATGCTTCTGGAATCACAATTTGCCCATAAACATCTGGTTGTCCATTAGTCTTCTTTATAATTCTCATCTCAGTGTCGTACCCGTATAATCTAGTTTCAACAATATAAACAATCAAGTTTTCCGTCTCGGTGTAATGTAACTGTTCGCCGTCTACATCGAAACTGCCCGTTAGTTCTCCATCTAAATTGTAGTACAACATCTTGTATTTTTCTTGAACAATTATTCCACCCAAAAGAACGTTCATATCGCATACACCGATCTGTCCAGAAGGGTATCTACAAATTTCAGTCCATTTCGTCTCTTTTATTGTTTCTACTTTGGTCCACAAGTGCAGGGATTGGTAGAGCTGTCGCCAGGTGAGGTCGGGGCTGCACTTGGCACGCGCTTGCTCGTGCGTATCTGGGTGATCGCGCGCGCAGACCCGCTTCCAGTATTCTTCGCGGCCGGTGAGTGAATCTGCCGCGTCGCGCCACCCACGGCAAACGCGCCTGCTACGTATCAGATCAATAACAGGCAAATACCGCAGAATGGACTGTATCAATTCCGTGGGTAGATAATTTACTGTTGGGTTTTCGGTGTCCATATTTCTTATTAAGTCAGCTGTTTTAACTGAAATCAATAAAAAAAACTCATTAATTTATAACATAAAAAATCCAGCCAAGTGCAACCTACTCTCGCACTGAGGGTCCGTAAACACCTCTCTACATGAATACAATGATACCAATTGAATCAAGACTAACAAAAGCGATATTTTTATTATTATGAAGTTGGGATCCTTATAACAAATATGATTCATTGATCGGCCGGCCAATCATTAGACTTGCCCGATTTTATAGTACTTTGTTATTTTGTAATTTAGGGTTTTCATTATAATCACACCAAATTTGGGTAATACATAATTACTGTTTTTACAATTGAGCATTATTTTATAAAAAAAGGAGATCCGGAGGATAACCAAAGTAACCAACATAGCTCTCAGAATCGCTTAAGTTGCAGTGGGTGGGGCACATAGATCGTATAACAGATGGCCATTGGGACAAGGAAGTGCTCGAGTGGCGATCGTGCACCAGAAGACGTGGCGTAGGCCTCCCACTCGGTGGACCGACGACGAGGTGCAAGTCAAGGGAAGCCGCTGGATGCAGGCAGCGCAGAACAGATTTGTTGTGGAAATCATTGGGAGAGGCATTTGTCCAGCAGTGGATGGCTGATTATAGCTGGGGATTTATTGGGCGATTTGTAAGGAGCACCCTGCACTTTTTTCTAGGAAGACGTGGCTTTTCACAGCTACTAGGCCAAGTTTGGTGTCGTTTTCATATAATTCTGGGACGAGGAATTCATTTTTTTTTTTTTTCTTTTTACCCATCCCTAGTAAAAAATGAAGTAACTCTCAAAAATGGTGTAACTTGGCAAGTTTTCACTATCCAATTTTATTCTATACTGATATGTACTTTTAAAAAGTAAGCTTTGCTTGCTTGGCGCCTTTACTAATATTTAAACTTGCCAAGTTACACCATTTAGTAACATAGAACATAATTATTTTTTTCAAGCAACTGAAAACCGTTGCACATTTTGTATTATTTGGTGAAGTCTTAAGTAAATATTTCTATTTGAAATTCCGTAGGTATTATTTAGGAACTACTACATCGTTGTTTTACATAATATATTTGATAATATCTCATCTGCCAAGGGTTGTCTGGAAGAGATCGCTTTTAGCGATAAGACCGCCTTTGTACACTTAAGTCTGATAAAACCATTTTGTGATTATTCCTTGTGTGCAATAAAGAATTTATACATACATATATATACATACTACAAAACTTGGAACATACCCATTTAGATCGCTGTATTTTTTTTATATCGAATTTGGCTCCATTTCACATTTATGTTTTGTTGGGATATCATTAATTTTTCTATTCAAGTAATAGACATACGTGTAAAATATTCTTGGTGGTACGAATCCTCCGTGTGCAAGCCCGAGTCGTACTTAACAGTTTTTTGAATTTTTGCTCAATACGCCCACTAAACTTATTTCGATTCCAAATCTCAAATTAAAAAGTCACCTAAAAGACCACTATATAATTATTCCAATGAGTAGTGGTAGTATGGTTACGGTATCCAAATTTCGTCAGCCCGACTCGTAGTTGGCCGTTTTTTCTTTTTCCTCTGTATACGCCTATTAACCTCAAGACGCTCAAGTTGCGAGATGTGCAACTAACGCGAAACGCACATAATCTTTTTATATCAAGATTTGAATTTTTTGTGTGGCATCAAGTGTTTTCTTTTTATTGAAATAAACAGTTCCCATCTCTTATTAACTGAAAACGATACCAATATTACTAATTACATTAGTGTTAACAACATTGTTGTGTTCCGGCTTGAAGATAAGATAGCCAATTTTCCATTGCCCGCTTCCATCTTAGGCAACATCGTCACTTACCATCAGGTGAGATGATGCCAAGGGCTAAACAACTATGAATAAAAAATATAAAAAAACCACGGCCGGTGTCGCTTTTTTCCTTTCGAACTTGGCGGTTACACTGCCGATGCTGTATGTCTAGATTTGTGAGCCCGTTTGGTCTACTTTATCACTGGCTTCTAGCGCAAGCGTCGAATTAATCAGATGCAAACGCAAATTAAAATGCGTAAATCGATGCAACTGTGTAAAAATAAACTTAAATTGTACAGAGCTTTGCGGATGTGGTGGGAATCGTGAATAAGGAAGGTGTAAATTTAGTTTAAATACCTATGTTAAAAGACTTTATTTAACTTGCCCTGTTAGATTGTTCGAGTCTAATATTGTGCATTTATTCAGAGGAAAATTTAAGAATCCGGCGCCCCGGGCACAAAAAAAACCCGACCCTTTAAGTGACAAAAAATCGGCCAAGTGCGAGTCGGAGATGCGCGCTTAGAGTTCCGTACTGCCACACAATAAACGTCACCTTACTGTAAATACGCCTCTGCATTTATTTGTCTTTTCAAACGACTAAGGATCATAATTAATTAAGAATGTGTGTGTATGATTGATTTATACGACATGGATATCAAATTCGACATAATTATTTCCTATACTTTAGGTACATTTCGAACTCACTGAATTCTTCATAGAGAAATTAGCTACACCGTGCTAGTGTAAATATTTTTTCAAGTACATTTATACTTTGCAGATGTTGTTCAAGTAATTCCTTTTATATTCTACAATAAACAGGCTATATTATTATATTTTTTTATTTATTAAAATTCGTCATGGTATAATTCTGAACGACATTCCAATATTTTTAATTTCTTAAATTTTAATTTTTGCGAGTTCCTCTATTTTTTACTACGGATAGGTAAAAAGTTTATTCCACAAATGAATACCTCGTCCCAGAATTATATGAAAACAACACCAAACTCTTCCTGGTATATGTGGACAGATATCGAGCGCAGGCTGTACCGACGGACATGCACTTCCCCGCCCCCTTCCCCGCCTACCGGTGGCGTGTCACCCGGTCTAAATCTGCTCAAAACAACCCAAAGATAAACTGTTTCAAGCGGCGTCATCCTAGACAAAAGTGCAGGGTCATACCCAATAAAACCCCAAGCTATTAATAATGATAATGACAATAGAGTAATAAAACTTACAAATTTTCAATACAAAATAAAAGTTTAAAAAACTTAAAAACCGACTTCAAAATGAAATTCGCTCAAAAGTATGAAATAATATTATTATACTTAGATACACGACATTAACCAACAGTAAAGAAATCAAAGGTAGGTACGAATTAAATTAGGGGCATAAATTTATTTTTGCGGTCGGAACCAGCACACAGCTACTTACGTATCTAATGTTTTAGATTCGATGGCATTGCTGACACCGACCTCAAAAAAAATTTTAGGCCCCTAATTTAATTTGTACCTACCTTTGATTTCGTTACTGTTGGTTAATGTCTTGTATCTAAGTATAAAAATATTATTTCATACTTTTGAGTGAATTTCATTTTGAAGTCGGTTTTCAAGTTTTTTAAACTTTTATTTTTATTTTATTTATTTTTAGTGATAATGCTATCTATCTAACAACATTATACCCAATCACCCAATCGCCAATAGGAACCATCAAATCATAAAGTAACAGATACAGATTCCTGTAGCTTCCATCATCATCTTAACAGAATGAAAGTTAAAGAGTTTAATCTTCCATCATCAGCTCATCTGAATAACCTGAAAGAATACAACTATCTGTCCATACTTACCTATGTATCTACGCAAAATATTTGAAGAATTATCCTTCAACTCCTACCCGTTAAGGAGTTGTACCTTCCTTCATCAGCTCATCATATCAGCCACAAATCGTCCACTGCTGGAGAAAGGCCTCCCCCAAGGATTTCCACGACGACCGGTCCTGCGCTACCTGCATCCATCGGCTTCCGGCGACCTTCATCAGCTCATCAACATGATATGATGACTACCAGACGCAAATACGTTAATAGCTTTAGAGTACATATGAATCATGTAATAAATGCCTTTAAATTTTGTGGGTTGCCCTCGATTTCCCTGGGATCCCATCATCCGATCATGACTTGGTGACAATGGGACCCCCTCGGGAGTATACTCTTTCAAATAAAAAAAGAATTTTGAAAATCGGTTCACAATCAGCGGAGATATGGCGTAACAAACATACAAAAAAAAACATACAGTCGAATTGAGAACCTCCTCCTTTTTTAAGTCAGTTGAAAAACTGTAGTGGCTAGGAGAGGATTCCCACAGGGGAGTTGTTTATCTCCACTCCTGAGTTGGCTTCTTATCGATGGCCTGGTAAGTTACATTATACATCCAAGCCTCCTCAGATGACGGAGTATTTCTAGTGACACTTTGGAACCGATAGTGTTAAGGGGAACCATAGTAGAAAACCACTGAAGAAATAAAATACCTAGGTGTAACTCTGGACAGAGCTCTGAACTTTAATAAGCACTTATGAGAGAATATGATAAGATTTAGAATGAAAGGTACCAGGCTAGCAGGCACGGGGATTCATATACCTAGCAACCCAGAAAAAGACAAGGCCCTGGCCCTGGGAACTTATACCAGTGTCTTTCAAGCGGAGGTATTTGCAATTAAGGAATGTGCAGAAGTACTGGCGGACTCATGGAGAGAGGCCTATAGCACTACAATTTATTCAGATAGCCAGGCAGCAATCAAAGCACTGGCCAAGGCAGAGACCTCATCGAGGCAAGTTATGGATTGCAAAGAGACACTCAATAAACTAGCCGAGATAATGACGGTCAGCATGGATTCCACAACATCAAGGAAGTTTAGGTAATGAAACTAATGAGAGAGCAGACATGCTAGCGCGAGAGGGCACCAGCTCAAGATTCATAGGACCAGAGCCTCGACTACCAATATCAGCTAGAGTTATAAAGGGACTGATCGCAAGACTGAGCGGCAGACAAGCAACTTTAGAAACTTGAATTATAATAATACAGGGTGTCCCAGGATAATCTGCACAAACGAAAATGTATGACTCTAGACCACAAATCATAGACAAAAAAATGTGTAGGCGAGTGACTCTTACACAGATGCTTTAACCCTCGGTTGGTCGCGTGGGGTCTTTAAAAGCCCGACATTTACAAAAACTGCTATATTTTGTTCCATATTAAAGATTCAAATTTGTACCTCAGGGTAGCCTCCTAAAACATGCTTAACTATCAATTAGTGAAAAAATAATATATAATAGTAATACATATTATTATTTGTTAAAAATTATTTCCTATCATTAAAATTATTTAAAACCACACTATGGGTTTTATTTAAAATTTTATTATGCTACAAAAAATATAAAAATAAATAAATAATAATAAGTAATAAAAAAAAATCTCCGGGCGTTTAAAGACCCCACGTGACCGACGGTGTCACAACAAAAGCGCGACCACCCGAGGGTTAATTTAACATCATGTAGAAAAACTTGTGTCAGAGATAGAACATTGCAAATTTTTTTATTGGACAAAAAATTAAATGAGGATTAATAAAACAAGATAAAGAAGTATGCATATGAAGGGCATTTTGCCATCACAATTGGAATTTATTGCAAAGAAATTCTTAAAAAATGCTTTTTTAGCTCAATTACTTTTTTTGGCGTACTTAATTTATTTGCTAAGCAAGATCAATTATTACCCATTATCACTGTTTTTATTTCAACCAAATACACACAATGGTTCAAAAGTTATGATTTTTTTTAATAAAAAAAAGCAAAAAAAAAAGAAATAGTATCAAGCAAACAATGTTTTTTTAGATTTTTTAAAACATTTTTTTGTCCTTAACTTGTGGTCTAGTTTCACCCATTTTCGTTTGTGCAGATTATCCTGGGAAGACCACGGGAGCCGATGGATGCGGGCAGCGCAGGACCGGTCGTCGTGGAAATCCTTGGGGTAGGCGTTTGTCCAGCAGTGGACGATTTTAGGCTGATATGATGATCCAGGGACACTTGTATAGATACAGAGACAGATCTGCAGAACTAAACTGCCTAACCGACTTAGCGTATCTAGGCAGGCCTTCCAATCGATAGACCGATGACACTGGTAAGTAAAGGTCGCTGGAAGCTACTGTATGCGGGCAGCACATCACCGGCCGTTGGGGCGTAAGACTACTTCGTCTATGTATCAATGAGATGATGATAGGTATAGAAGGAACGGTTAGGTACCTGGTAGATCTTCAATAATTGTTAGTGTTACATTTCGATGAGTTCTCAATTATAAGAAATGATTCTTCTTCTCCCCTGCAATTTTACAATAAAAATCAAATACAATTTATTTAGTTAGATTTTATTTTCTAGGAAATTGGATTATTAGATCTGTGAGTCTGTGAGCAAAACAAACAGGTTGATTAACGTCTCTGGGTACAAGCCCTTTTGAGACAATCTTCATTTTCAAGTGATTTTCTTTTTGGACTTCAAATACAAATCATCTCTGGAGTTCTTGAGTCTTGACAGTATTTGCAGCGGCCTCATTCTGAGTTGGAACACCCACTCACAGTTTTTTTTTTGATAGAATGAATTTCTCTAATCAATTTCTTCGTTACAGATTGGACGAATGACAACATGTCAGCTTAAGTGTTATGTTAACTGTTTGGTATATTATATGTAGACGCATCCACCAACTTATCGTTATCTATCACTTATTTTTCATGGCTGGGGCCCACGAGCAAACTTCCAAACTGGACGAAAACTGTGCTATTATACTAGGAGGTCATGACAAATTTGGTAACGTTAATGGAAATGGATAAACTTAGGTTGAGCGGATAAACGACAACCCTCTGATGTTAAATATATCGGTCTGCCTGCGCAAAGTGGTTGCGTTATATAGAGCGCCTGAAAAACTAGTAACCGTGACCAAAAAACGATTTTACGATGGTACGGAATTGTACGTATGCAAGTAAGACTCGCACTTGACCGGTTTTATTTCTACACTAGCAAATAATCATATTAATGCTTTGTAATTTAATTCTTAAGAAATATTTAAGAAGCCTCACAAAAAAGCAAGGATAGTGCGTTTTCTCCAGATACTTATACCTAAGTGTGACAAAATACGAAATAAAATAATGAACTGGCTTTTTGTGTTGCTTTTTATCCAAAGGATATCTGTGAAAGCTTTTTTTATTGCCTTTTTCATTATGTGAACTAAAACATCAGTAAAATGAACAGAGTTTACCAACTTTAGATGTAATAATTCCCAAACGAAATCACAGCGTAGCTCATCCTTTACGTTGGTAACCAGTCTAGTAACCAATCTGCGTGACGGGGGGTTAGGTCGACTTAAGAGAGCGGCAGGGAGTGTCCATACTGTACGTTAGTACTAATATATATACTTTGCCGGAGACCCAACGAGAAAAACAGAACAAAATATAGTAACTGGTATAGTATAGTAGTAAGTATAGTATCATGCACCAATCGACTTGTAAGCGAAGGTTATCATCATGTTTTCTTTTATGTAACTGTTATTATGTTATGTGGAAACTGGATTTTGGCATCCGGATCAGGATAATAATTACAACATAAAGTAAACAAGGAACCCGCCACCACCTTAAATTCTAAGTATCTATTTTTAACAAAACAAAACATTATCTTAGTTTTATCTATCAATTTTATAACTACGTGTAGGTAGGAAGTGAGTTACGCGGGTACGTGAAGCACGGGAGTATTGTAGGCATGTCACTATGTACATTTGTGAGGGTAGTTTGTATGTCTATGTACCTACTTATTGTAAACAAAGAGTTTTTTTGGTAGGACGCCTATAAAACTGCACCCATTGCAAGTCGAGTCGTCACGTCCTTCTTCATTTTATTAAAATGAAACTTTTATTACATCGTCTCAATTTTTTTCGCCAGTGTGTCGCGTGACGGTCGGCATGATCGTTTCGTCCTCTGTACCGTAGCTCCAAGACGAGAGCTCCGCCATGATTGTTTCGTCCTCTGTAAATGTCTATAATGTGAAAAAAAAATCCCTTTACCGTGGTTTTTTAAAACCACACACTACTTTTTTAAAGTGAAACTTTTATTACATCGTCTCAAATTTTTTCGTCTGTGTGTCGCGTGACGGCCGGTATGATCGTTTCGTCCTCTGTACCGTAGCTCCAAGACGAGAGCTCAGCCATGATTGTTTCGTCCTCTGTAAATGTCTTTAATGTGAAAAAAAGTTTCACTTTTACCGTGGTTTCATAAAACCACACACTACTTTTATTTTCTTGTTCTCCACATTGCTCACGTGAACCATACGTTTTTTTTCCAATTGCACCACTTTTTGAAACAAAACTCTAGCAGAAAACAATGCAAAAACAATAAAATAAAACTACATTGTGTTCACTACAAATCCGCCAAAAAAATTGCCAAAACAGACAGAGCAGGGTTGCCACATGTGATTTTCCAATTTATGCCAGTTTAAATATCGACGGGTCCTACGTTAAAGTCCGTATCTGCAAAAAGCAAATTTTACAGGAGAGCGATTACAAAGTTATCATAAGTTGGTCGCGTCATTTCTCCGCTTCTATTAATATTACAGATTTGAAAATCGGCAATCTACTCGTAAAATAAGTAAAGTCTAATAAGCTATGTTTAAATTTAAATACATACTAGTGGTTTTGAAAAAAATGCAGATACTTATGGAATTTACGATTAAAGATTTACGCAACTGGTACTTACGGACTTATGTATTGCAGTTGGTTAAACCTCAAAATCGGAAGTGGACCTTACGGAATTTTACTTGGCTATTCTAATATTTGTAGTCACGTATATACCTGTTACAGCTTTTTATTATAGTTCAACAATGAGTCAATATTTTGTATTTACCCCTTATGTAATTTTACATGGAAACTACCTTAGTTCCATATACCTTAGTTTGTACTGAAGCTCCTGATGTGTAAAAAAATGGGACAAGAAATAAAAATAAACATTATTAGAAATCTTTTATTGAAAAATATCAAAACAAAATGGTTTTTCCACCTCTAAACATTTAATATACTAAGTAAGACTACTATTAGGAACTTACAAAGGCAGTCTTGTAACTCGTTTAAAGTAATAACAGTCTTTATAATCATTATTAAGGCATAGTATCACAAAATTATGAGTAATCCAAAAAACACAACAAGGAGAGGTAACTTAACTAGGTTCCTATTAATATTTGGTAATCAAAATTACTTACATTAGTACTTGACTTTTTGGTGCTTGGCAGTCATAATGAGAAGTAGGTAAATGAATGATTTTTCAAAAAATAATAAGAAATCTTATAAGTAACTAAAAATAGAGACAAACAATAAAAAATTAACATTGCTTTAACTTGCTTGGTAGTCATGATGATCATTAATAGATACATCAAATCTCTCAAAATTACAAAAAATATCTAAAAAACTTATAAATCATAACTGAAAAGGAGTATATTTTTATCAAAAAGTAAGTAAACTCTTCATTATAAAAAGGAAATATACTTAAAATCTACTTGAAAACTGAAATATAGAGTTCTTTCTCTTCTTAGACTAATTGTTCTTCGTCATCGTTCACAATTTCAACTTCACCGGCTGCTAAATTCTCATAGAAACTGTGGTACTGACGTGGTATGACTTTATGATCGCATAAATATTTCAGATCCTTTTTTTTGGCTTTCGTAATTGGTAACTTGGTTTCGTAAGCTTGTTGTAGCCTTCTGGAATGCATAGGAATGCTTGAAGTATCTTTCGATTTGCCACGTCCGCGAACTTTCCTTTTTGCTCCTTGCGCGCAATTGTCAACTACAATACATTTAAATTCGTGGCTGCAGAAATCTGTCTTAAAAAATATCCTATCGCTCTCCTCTGGCAAAATTTCCAGTTGCCTTATTTGAGACCAATAAACTGTTTCGTTATCAGTATCAAGCGTCCAGTTGCAATTTGGCAGAAGAATTTTAAAATCTAAAAATTCTGTAGTATCCATCTCCTTGACAATATAGGGTTTATTGTCCTGTTTGGCCCAACGAATCATTGTGTACCATTGGTCGGGTGTATAAATCATTTTATTCTCGGCTGTCCTTTCTATTAGGGCATGAACGCTATCCCCTTCATTTTGTGTATGGCCCTTTTCCAAATATTTGTGAGTAATAGTAACTTTAAAATCTCTTGCTATTCTCAAGTATGCCGCAAAAACAATTCGATTCCGATTTTGTCCACTGCAGTTATCGGAATAAAAGTAGAATTTTTTGATACCTTTTTGAGCATAGGTTTCGACAAAATCGTAAATGCAACTAGATACTTCAATTGAGCCTCTTTTAGCTATGCTTTCATCCCATACATAACAAGTTCCAACTTTGTTTCCCATATCATATACAGTAAAATTGAATACTGTAAGTTTTCGTTTGTAGTACAGAATACTTGTTTCCCCATGCGGTAATCCGTGTATCTTTTCAAAGTCGTAAACAGCTGTTATAGTGTCATTTTTGTTTATTTTAGCAATTTCCTTATCTTTGATCTTCATTTCTCTGGCAATAGTTTTATTTCTTATGTGAGCTGAATACTGTTCATGTTCTTCTTTGGTAAGTGGTTTCTCAGAGTGTTTGTGCTCATGGCAGACGTCGCATTGATCCTTTTTAGGGCAATAAAACCCTAAATTAAAATTTTCATTTAAAATGTCTCTGTATTGTCTGACTGTTTCAACTTTTTCTCGGTTTTCAATGTCATCCCATTCTAGATACAATAAAAACATCCGTGCTACAGACAGTGAGCTATCTAAGTAGACTTTTTTTGATTGACTTCTTACATAATGTGACTCTAAAGGCGCAAAACGTTTGATATGATCACAAACACTTGTTTTCTTTTCTTCCGTTATAACCTTTCTGTGATTTGTGTGACTTCCTCGTAAATCTTTTCCAACAGATCCTTCTGAATTCAATTTATTGATAGCAGAGTATACAAGACCCTCTCCTATACCAAAAGTGTGCAAGAACATAGTCTTACAAACTTTAATTTTTTTATTTATATCTTCCGGATCTGGCAAATAGTATTTAATAGTATACTGGCGTCTAGAATCGGTTTCAGTTGTGATTCGGCGTTTAGCAATTTTATCACAGAACTTCGCTATGTAGTCCCAATGTCTAATCAATTCTCCTAGTTTCCAAAATTCTTTAAATAATCTTTGTCTTGAATCCGTGCTGAACTTAGTACTGCATTTAAACTTACATGAATCCTTACAGGAAGGACCCATTTCTTTTTCTTTTCTGACCTTTCCATTTCTACTCTGATACTCTTGTCCTGAATTTTTTTTATTTTTTCGCTGAACATCCTTCCATTTATTTTTGTGCACTTTTCTAATTCTTCTTTATCCTTTTTGGCACTAACTGATCTCTTTTTTTTAGCTAAAAAACTTGGAGATGGTGACCGCAAGCTATTATTGTTAAGTTGTGAGTTCGATTCTACTTCTTCAGGTAGTGCTGGAGACGCAACGCCAGAAGCTGACTCTAAAATTCCAGGAAATGAATAGAGCATCAAATCACTGCCATGTTGCCGTATTTGTTCTGTAAAATTATATGGCGAAAAATTTGGTGAATCGTAAGTGACGTTTTTATCTATATTATTTAAGAGAGCTGGAGAGGCTGGAATGCTATTTTCGCCTAGTGTAGGATTGACTGAGTGTAAGAAAGCTTTGTCATACAAGGGATCTTCATAAGTAGGGTCGTCGCCTACATCTGAACCAAGTTGTGCTGTCTTGTCCTATCTAATATCCGTTGACAGTGATACTTCGGCTGATGTACTAATATCGTTTTGCTTTTCGGCGTTGACTTTATTGGATAGGAATTCTGTTTGATTTTTTAGTGATTTGTTGCTAGTTTTGGCTTCTATAAGCTCTGATTCATCATCTTCTGGTAGTGGTTCATCATCGTCGCGACAACAGCTGGTACTGTTAGTCAACGGCTGGCCGAATTCTAATGGACTGGAAAATTCCTGCGACAACGACGAAAGCTGATTTTGCGGTTTAGAAGGCGGTATAGTGTCAATTAAATTTGTTTTAGGTCTCGGTGATTTTGCACATTGCGGTGAATTAGATTGCTGCTTGTTTTGGACTTCACTGTTTATTATAGATGGGCTGGAAGCAGTTTCAATTTCAGCTGTATCATTTATAGGTGGTCCATCATCATCGCCACAACAGTTGGTGTTAGTCGACGGCTGGACTAATTCTGTTCGAATGGAACTTTCCTGCGACAGCGACGAAAGCTGGTTTTGCGTTTTAGAAGGCGGTATAGTGTCAACTAAATCTGTTTTAGGTCTCGGTGATTGTGCACGTTGCGGTGAAGTAGATTGCTGCTTGTTTTGAACTTCACAGTTTATTATAGATGGGCTGGAAGCAGTTTCAATTTCAGCTGTATCATTTATTATAGGTGGTCCATCATCATCGCCACAACAGCTGGTGTTAGTCGACGGCTGGACTAATTCTGTTCGAATGGAACTTTTTTGCGACAACGACGAAAGCTGGTTTTGCGTTTTAGAAGGCGGTATCGTGTCAATTAAATCTGATTGTGCACGTTTCGGTGAAGACGATTGCTGCTTGTTTTGTAGTTTACTGTTTATTATAGATGGGCTGCCAGCAGTTTGAATGTCATTTGTGTCAGTGTTTATTGGATTCTTGTACTTTTTCTTAGGAGGCCTGGATTCGTCAGAACTATCTTCAATTATTTCCTTATACAGTTCTAACTCTTCGATAGTCAGATCGCGAGGAATAGGCGACTCAGCTGGAATAAAGATATATAAGTCTTATTATTTCTTGTACATGAAGTTGGTACTAAATCACAATAAAAAAATTATGAACGAGATTTAACTAAATAAATATAAATATCGGGGGGGTGTTAAATATTTTTCTCATTTAACAAAATGTAACAAAAAGGGGGTAAAGTAACAAGCCGAAACACAGCGTAAGTACCTACTCATAAAATTCAACAACTTTCCCCAAGGAGCACAGCTTAAAATATGAAAAATAAAATTGGTTTCTCATACAGTGGTCAGTGTTGTTTGTGTGTGTGTCTTTCTTCGATCAGCTGATACGATTAGTTGATGTCTCTATTATTAAATATATATTTTTTCACATTCCGTTTCATATTCCTTGGGAAAAATTGATAATTTTTATGAAATCTATCGTTCTGTTTTGGTGTGTTATCTCCTTAGTGTTACATCTTGTATATTTTGTTCGTAGAAAATAAATGCCTAAAAGTTACTAAGATTTCCAATATTATGGAACTGTGTAGATACAAAAACAGAATTCAATTAGTGTCCGTCGTATAACTACGTATATGGAAGATAAACAATATTTTTTTTAGAACAATTCCGGTGTACAATTTCGTAACTAGTCACTTACGTATTTATACAACGGAAACTACTTTCAATAAAATTGTAGCCAAAAAATTAACTAAAACATAGCTAAAACTACAGGTCAGTATTTTGAATTATTTATTAGTTTTAGTAATGAAGAACGTGAACGATGAAGAATAGTTAAAACAACTAAATAATGCAATAACCTCAACAACTTACTCACCTTTAACTAAACGGCGTCTCTTTCTCTTCTTAATTAGTTTTTTCACTGCACTTTGAGCTCTAACTTCTAAATTATTTATAAAATTTAGTCGTCTTCTACTAGTCATTTTCGTACATCAAAAAATTTTATTCACTTTTTACCGCATATTCGTAACTCCACCGCAAGCTCCAGCGCACAAATACTCAACTGACAGTTACGCGCGGGGGCGCCGCACCACTCCAGTGTACCAGTGCGAAAGAGACAGATTCGTACATTTACGCCGTGTGTTCTTTAGGGCGGTTGTAGATACGTTATTATACGATTGGTAAAAACCTATTAAATACAAACTTTTTAATTTTTTTTTGTTTTCATCTTATAGATTAGGATGTTTAGATTACGAAAATGCAATAGTCGTATAACTTCGTATCTGCCACTTACGGACTTTAACGTAGGGCCCGTCGATATTATTTTTACCAAAATGATACTTTTTTATATCTTGATTTAGCAGGAATAACAAATAAATAGAGAGATATTCTTCCCTGGGACATTAAGTTTATCAATAAATTATATTTATATTGAACAGTGGCGACCGCGCACCGGAAAACCTAGCGTAGGCAGGCCTCCCACGCGGTGGACCAATGACCTGGTGAAGATCGCGGGAAGCCGATGGATGCGGGCAGCGCAGGATCGGTCGTCGTGGAAATCCAGCAGTGGACGATTTGTGGCTGCTATGATGATGATGATATTGAACTTTTATCGTTTTTCTGTTCCCCAATTATTATTTTTTAATAGGTAGGTACAGTGAACAGCACATGCAGTTGGACATAATGGCCTTGAAAATGTTCGAAGTTGAACAGAGCGAATGCGAAAAAGAGATAGTAATTGTTCTCTTCGCATTGTTTTCAATCTGCGCTGCTGCTTACCGCTGGCCGGTGCGGGTAGGCGGAGGCGGGGTCGGGGGAGCTCGCGTTCGTCCGAAGATTTTACATACATACTTATTGATGGAAATTCCGATTTATTTGTGAAAAAGACCAGACTTTTAACCTTCAACTGGTGACGTACCGTCAATTTGACGTCGCAACGACAAAAACACTGTATTTCTCAGAAACGGCTTCCTCCCCGCGACCGCGCCCCCTAGTAGCTGCCTCGTGTGCAGTTTGGCGTCGGCCGATACACAGAACGGACTTCGCACGCGCACAGTTTAGGTATTAGATGGTACCCGACGTCATTTTGACGTTACGTCACCTTTAGTGTTATGTTTTATTTGTGAGCTGTTGTTGTAAAATTTCATTCAAAATGAATCAAATTATTTTTTGTGTGTAACCAATATGCAAAAATTGATTTTTTTTATTAATTACCTAAGTCTTAATGAGAAAATGAGGCTGGTTGTTATTTTTCTTTTCAGTTTCATTAATTTTATGTCAATAGATCTCATGTCTACCAAAACACAGACCAAAATTCAGTATTAAGTTCAAGTGTATGAATAAAGTTAAGTTTACGTTTAATATGTCAAAAGTGTGTTTTATTTTAGAAACAAACTAACCTATATTTACATAACATCATCTATTTTATTTACCTTACACTTAATCTACAGTATTTATGGCTTTTTATTGATACGTCATAATGACGTCACCTCTCCAATACTGTGACTCACATTCACGTCACCAGTTGAAGGTTAAGAATAAAATATTATAGGTAGTGGTAAGGTTTGTTTATTTGTTTGGTTGTAGGGGGTTAAACTTTAGAATTATTGAACCGAATCTAAAATTCTTTAACCGCCTCCGGGGCGTGATGGGTAGGTAGTCTATTCGCTTCACACCAGGAGGTCGCGGGTTCGATTCCCGGTAGGGTCAACTTGTAAGACTCGGTTTGGTTGGTGGTAGGGCATTTTCTAAGCCCGCCTGGCTAGCTACCACCATCTTATCTAAGTCTTGCCGATAGACATCAGTATTAACAACATTGATGTGTTCCGGCTTGAAGATAAGATAGCCTGTTCTCCATTGTGTTGGGGAATCTAGGTAAGCCCGCTTCCATCTTCGGCATCATCGTCACTCACCATCAGGTGAGATGTTGCCAAGGGCTTACCAATTGTGAATAAAAAAAAGCAGTGAAGATTAAGACGGTGTACGCTCACAAGTTCACAATAAATGATATCTAATATCTATGCGACTGGACTTGGACTGACAAACGTAGTAAGTATTGGTGACTTATATTCCCTTTGGACGGGACGAGAACGTAGTGTATTATATTCTCTTTCACGGAGACGGATGAGTGAGTGACTTCAATATACTGGCAGTGTTGCCGTTAGGACAACATTGTTTTTGGTTATTAAAATGAAAAAGTGGCCAATTTTGTAATAAGGATGTGGGTTTAATTAAAACAGTATCTAATACATGTAGAAAAAAAAAATTGTAGGTCTACAATGGCATCTGGTAATTCTGAAATCTCTACGTCAACGTCAATCGATCTGTGATGATGATGTAGATGGGGTTTCAATTTTTTTGATTGCTTCTGTAAATTTGTTTAAAACTTCAGGTGGCAAAACATAGTCGTGGCATTTTTATTATTTATTTTTATTGACTTTTAATCATAATTATGGAATTAAGTTTTAATGCACACACTTTGTTTCATAATTTATTTTCCAGTGTGTTCATGACACTTAACTACTTACTTCCGCATTAGAGTGAGGAAGACAAGACCGCAATAACTAGGTCAAATATTTGGTCAACTGTAAACAGTAATTATCAAAAACATAATTACCAAAAGT
Source organism: Coleophora flavipennella (assembly GCA_947284805.1). Classification (NCBI taxonomy): domain Eukaryota; kingdom Metazoa; phylum Arthropoda; class Insecta; order Lepidoptera; family Coleophoridae; genus Coleophora; species Coleophora flavipennella. The sequence goes on from OX369268.1 coordinate 1,405,464, forward strand.
AGCTAGAATCGTTTGGTTAGCTAAAATTATTTTTGGCTAAACCGTTATAAATATGCTAGATCTAGCCACAAAGTGGCTAAAACGGCAACACTGCTTGCTAGCTCGTGTCACTGCGCGGATGCTTGGTTTATTAGATCTGTGCCGGATGCTTTGTAAGGGGCGTGGCTTATGATTTGTCAAAAGCACAGATCTGTGGTCATAAGTTTGTGTGAATTCGTTATTGGTCGCTTATTTAGAAAAGAATGTCGATTGGTATATTTTCGTAAAGATGACGAATTCTACCAATCACCGAAGTGTGCGAGTGTTCAACTGTTAAGAATCGGTCGTAGTTATATGTGTGTATACTGTCCATCGCCACGTGCTGGCCACTGTACTATATTTCTCCCAACAATTCCAAAAAAATAAACATAATTTATTATTCTTTGAGTATGAAACTAGAACTTCGTGACATTATGGAGGTCGAAATCCAAGAGAATTTGATCAAAACACAAAGTCGAAACTCGAAGTGAGTGTGTAAAGTGTTTGTTGAATTTTTACATAGTAAGCTAGGCAGGAATGAATGAATGTTGATTATTAGAGTGAATCAGGCACGAGTCGATGACTTTCTTTTTTTTCGGCTTCGCAATATAGCCATATAGTCATAATCGCCAGAAATTCGCTTGTTTAATTTATTTTAGCCAAGGAATTTATTTCGCCAAAATCTCGCCAGAACCAAATCTTTTGTCAGAATGGCGAAAAAATACCCCAATCTGGCATCAGGAACAGATGAACTAAAACTCAATGCTTGTGCCTTGTATCCTCTTTGAGATGAGATTAACAAATCAGATGTAGTGATTACATGCTCAGTGATGATCAGATTCAGATGGATATCGTATCTAAAAACAGTCTGTACTTTGTTTTTTTTTCAGTATTTTACAAGGGAGGGGCGTTCAATCACTGAATACTATGATACATATTTAATCACTACGTTCTAGTATTTTTAGTGTTTTTGTGTATGATTTCGTTTGTTGTTATTTTACTCGAGTGTTAGTTTTTCTGTAACCTTAGCCATGTTACGCAGTATCGTTGAGTATTATGCCGAACACGAAAGCTACAGCTGTGGTTATTGCAAAAGCCGTGATACTAATTTTAGTCATGGTAAGTATAACTTTCTAGCCTAGATGTTATTTCCTATTTTCCATTAGAGGTACTCTATGTTTCAACCGCTCCGTTCATGCAGGAATGTGGGCTCACGCGCTGACTGCCGGTGATTACCAGGATCTCATAGACAGGGGCTGGAGACGCTCTGGGAAATATTGCTACAAACCCACCTTGGATGTTACATGCTGTCCTTTGTACACTATTCGGTATGTTGAATGTTCTAACCGCCTCCCTGGTTTAGTGGTTAGGTTCATTAGCTTCACATCAAGAGGTTTCGGATGTGATTCCCAGCAGGGACTTGCTTTTGGTTGGTGGAAATATATTTTCTAAGCCGGTCTGGCTAGCTATCACAATCTTATCTATGTCTTGCTGTCAAACATCAATGTTCACAGTATTGATGTGTTTTGGCTTGAAGATAAGATAGCCAGTCTCTACTGCATTGGGGAATCTTGGTAAGCCTGCTTCCATCTTTGGCATCATCGTCACCATCAGGTGAGATAATGCCTAGGGCCTACCAATTGTGGATAAGAAAAATATTTTTGAACAATGAGGATCATTCACGTGTTGTTTACCAAGTATGCAGTCTTATAGAGACATCAAAAACAATATATTCTGTGAAAAATATATCGAAATTGGTTAAGAAATTACATTGTGACATCGATTTTAGTGCACATGTACCAAAAGCGAGCTGGCGCCATAGGCTTGACACGTCACAAGTCCCAATGACCCTGCGGACTTGGTTGCTGTGCAAGTAGGATTTCAGTCTGTCTTAGTAAAATGATGTGTGCACCTGTCGGTCATTTTAACATTATTTAGCTGATAATGTTGGCATACAAATATTGTATTGTGCCAAAATGTAAGAATATGACTGACTGCACCCAAAACACTATTTTTTTGGGTTCCACAAGACAAAAAAGTTAGTTGTTCTAGTGCCCCAACTAATGAAAGAAACAGCAATTATCATTTAGTTTTTTAATATTTTATTTTTTGTACAAATCTTGCAAATTTTATATATTCTTCAAAAGATAGGTAGGATAACTAAGCACTAACAAATATGATAAGTACTCACTTACTAGTATGAACCAAAAAGTCTGGGTAGGGTAGGTACTAGGTATTTTCTAGTTTAGGCAGTAACCTACCTAGATTATAGTTGCAGACTTTGTTTGTTCGCTTACCTATTAGGAACTGATTTATTTACAATTGATAAGCCATGGACATCATCTCACCTGATGGTAAGTGACGATGATGCCAAAGATGGAAGCAAGCTTACCAAGATTTCTAACGCAATGCGGCTATCTGATCTTCATGCCGGAACACATCAATGCTGTTAACGTTGATGTTTGGCGGCAAGACTTAGTTAAGATGGTGGTTGCTAGCCATGCGGTCTTAGGAAATGCCCTACAACCAATGAAACTTAGTCTTAAAAAGTTAGATTCCGCCGCGAATCGAACCCGCGACCTCATTGTACACAGTTTCACAATAAAGTTTATCTTATCTTATCTTATCTCCAGGTGTGAAGCAAATGGACAAGCCATTGTGCTATGGTGAATAAGAAAGTTCTTACCTTTTCGTTATGTCTCCCGGAATCTCTGCACTCAAATAAGTCGTATTGTTATCACCATAATAGAGTCTATCTTTGGTAAATTATCTGATTGCGCTTTCACATAACCGATTTCCATGCTTTAAGATATTTACTGTACTCCAAAATTAATAATGGAGTTTTTATTAACTTTAAAATAAATGGAAAACAATAAAATTAAGTTTTAAACACACTTATAGCATCGAAATGATCTGAATGTACGTGAGAGTTGCTAGCCGCCGGCCAACTGACCGGCCGGCTGGATTGTATGACGTCATAATAGGGTTTAAGGCCAGCTGGGCGCGTTTTGAAAGAGCCAAGGTTTAAACTTCTTCCACTTTGTCACTTGATGGATTTGAGTCATTCAAAAAGTAATATGCTTAAATGTTTGTACTCCATTTTCCCTATTACTTGGAAGTCCAATATTTCGATGTCTGAGTGATCCTCATTATTCACAGTTACAAATTAAATACCTAGGTACCCTAATGTGTTTTTTTATTTTTAAACTTTTAGGTGCCGAGCATTGGAATTTAAAGCATCAAAATCTCAAAAGAAAGTGTTGAAGCGTTTTAATAAGTTTTTAAGTGGTGAGGAGCTCAGTGCTGGAGATGCTGCCAGGAAGATGTCGTGCAGCAGTGGCGGGGGTGAGGGTGAGATGGCTGATGAAGTAAGCGGGGAGCAGTTTGTTGAAACTACTAGAGAACACCAGGATATTAATTTAGATAGTGTTATAAGGACAAGTGTTGAACAGACAGTGCCTAAAGCCAGTGTTAGTTCTGCTGGAGGTAAAGTAATATTTTTATATTAGATGTAGCTACTCATTTTGAAACCAAGATGATTAAAAATTGAGATTGTTATAGGACACATTATTTAATTTATTACAGATGGTGCGTCTCTTATGGTAGTAGCAAGCACTGACTCTGTATCTGATCTGACAAAAACTAAAGAAATAAAAAAAGGTTTGTAAAAGTGGTGTAGGTCCCGTTAACTGGGGGCTCTACTCGTCATACTGAACCACTTTATCCAAGAAACCCATAGTCATGTCTCAAAAAAAAAATTGGACGCTCCATACTAAAATACTCAAAATCAGTCAATCAGCTGATCGTTTTGTATGAAGAGTAAAAATTTTTTTTTACGTTTTCAGCAAAGTTGTAGAACAAAAGTTGTTCAATTTGATGAGTAGAAGCCCCAGTTAACGGGACCTACACCAATTTTGTTACACCCTGTATAGTCAGTGGAGTTGAAATTCTTAATTGTTCATAACTTTCAGGAACTGGGCCGGACCCAGCTAAATCTCCTTGCAAAAAAGCAAAACAATTGAGGTGGGAGAGAAAACTAGAAAAACTGAAAGAGAAGGGTGTTGACGTAAGCACTTTGAGTGCCAACAAAAACAAGGAAAAACAAATTGAAGACTTCATTAATGAGTTGCCAAAAGAGTGTGAAAAAAGACTTGAGGTAAGTACTTATTTGACCTATTGAGTTCAATTCTTTTTGTGAACAAAGTGTCTTTGGAGCATTCCACGTTGTTGTATGGGACATTCGTACGATAGTTTCAGTGTTTGATGTACAATAAAACATTTACTAGGGAACGCCTCTGGTTCAAACTTAGCATTTCGTAACAACATAACTTCGATCAATCATAAAATGTATAGTCTATCTAGATATACTCAATTATAAAGTATTTATAGACGTTTTACGTCGCCTGTTGTGCGGGACAGCGAAACTACCAAGTCTGCGATTCATTTTAATTAATTCGATTATTAAGCGAATTTGTAACATCTAACGAAACATTATTTTTAACACTGATAAACTAAAGCCGAAGGAGTTATTTGAATTAATTAAAACGCACATCTGTTGGAAACTTTTTTTTGGAAAAAAAATTATTCACATCTGTTGTACGGGACGCGTCGCCTGTTGTGCGGGACGAGTACGAATTCCAGTACTAATTTGGTAATCACAGTATTCGTTATCAATGAATTCTTCATGAATTAGACCGTAATGAAAAAGAACGATTATATTTGAGCTTAATTGAGATTATATTTGATCATCCCGACCATTTTTTTATAACGAAATTCTTGTAAGTAATTAATTGAGGGCAGTATAAGTCTGCACTTATGTATGTTTTATAAATTTATAAATTAAGTAGATGTAATGATCGTTTGTTGTTTCAAAATAAATAATATTTAAGTTTTTCATGGAAATAGTTTTAATTGTGCAAATTAAATTTAAATCATATTATTTATTCTTCTATAAACTAAAAAATATTATAATAAAAGCATTAAGTTACAATTTTTAAGATGTAAAATTAAAAGTATCTTCGCCACATGACGGGCAATACAAGTCGTATAAATCGTTGGACGGCGCGGGCGTATCACCACCATCATCATAATATTCCTGTCTTGTCCCGCAATAACCACATGTATCGTGGATGACCATGCCTTCTTTGTGGACATTATAACTGTTACACCACGGGAGCGATTCCATCCAAACTTTAACTAAAAATTGTCTTGGAAGATTTAATGAAAACAGTTGCATTTTTCTAACAGTTAAGTATTTCACCTACAAAATATAACAAAATTTTTGTGATTAATATGTAGAATGTATTAACTACCTAGGTATAGTTAAAAATAAATAGTTAAATATTACCTTTTCTCGCATCGAGGCTGAATATATCTTATCTAAGTCTTTGGTAGATATTTCTATAATTTCATTGACTATACTGTCAAAAGCCATTTTTTCTTATGTTTTCGGGTTTTGTAATACGAAAAAAACCATTTTTATAATATTTGAATTCTGAATAAAATATTCTGTACATTCATTTTGCTCCAGTTCTCTTTCCATCTCTTTGGCTAACCGGATTCCATAACGGCTGCAGAGACCTTTTATGACGTAGTCACGTTTAGTAGGAGAAGATGGAAGGGCCTGAACAGCTTTTCGGATCGCCTTAGAAGCTGTTTGTGGACACTTATATGGGTGCGCGGGCACGGAAGTGCTTGGTGTTTCGCCTGATGTATTCACGACTGTAGAATTAGTTGACGGTTCACTGGATAGGCGTTTCTTTGCCCTCTGTTTACGTTTCTTCTCTCTTTCGTACAATTTTAACTGTTCCAATTCTTTTTTCGTCATAGCTTCATTTTGCTTCTTTTTTAAATTAGAAATTCGAATATTTTCATTTTTTTGATAGTTTGGATCTTCAGCTTTTCTTTTCTCGCGGTATTTCTTCACATACTAAGAATTACATTGATCGGACATTGCAAAAAAAGAGTATGACTAAAACTGTTGTGCGGGACAAATATATATATTTATATAGTTGAAAATAAACGATCAAAGCAAATGCACTACCGGGTATCGCGGTCGATAGCTACTATCAAACTGTGTTTGCTATGTGAACACTAATTATAAATATATTTCTCGTTACTCACAAAATTAAAATTGTTTGAAAATCCTGTTGTGCAGGACAGCGTTAGTAGAGTATTATTACTAAAGTCATAGATTACAAATTAACTGTCAATCGTAATCAAATTTATTTTTTATTCTAACATATGGTCTCCTTCTTTGATTATACACCAAAAAGTTTTAGTTAAAATTGTGTTTCTTTGTACAACAGGCGATAAAAACGAGGAAAATTGAGTAAGGTAAAACAGAAATGTTTGGTTTTTTAAATAAATTTAAAATAATGACAAGAAAAATAAATTTTGCCCATTAAAATTTTAGTTACTAGTGCTTAAGTATATATAGTATTATGTCGTAATGAAATTTTAGCCATAATTTAACTTTTAGTTTTGTAGGCCTCGGTTGCATTGCTGGTGGAATGCTCCCTTTAAGTTTTTACAATACATTTATGATGATAAATGATTACAGGTTAAGTTGGTGCGTACTGCGCCTCCGAGCGCGGACTATTTGGCTACTGCTAAAGAAACCCATGAAGTATACGTTAAATATCAGACCACAGTACATAATGATAAACCTGAAAAATGTACAGAACCTAAATTCAAAGACTTTTTGGTACAAAGCCCTTTGTTGGTAAGAAGGATTACTTTTTCGCATTTGTTTATTATAATAGTTCTTTTAAATAATATTGATTTATTTAAATTATATATTTTACCACATTTTAAAGTATATGTACAAATGGCATAACTCTGTAAAAGTTTTCTTCCTATAGAATTCACTCATTTCATCTCAGTCGATCAGTATTCCCCAAATCGGTTGGTTGAAGGTTGAAGTGTGTGAAATTTGCTATCTCATTTGTGCTAATTGTTGCCGCCAAACGTCAGTGTTAACAGCATTGATTTGTTCCGGCTTAAAGATGAGATAGTCAGATCCCCATTGCGTTGGGGAATCTCGGTAAGCCCGCTTCCATCTTCGGCATCATCGTCAGTTACCACCAGGTGAGATGATGCCAAGGGCTTACCAATTGTGAATAAAAATATAAATTCGGAGTATGTCTTCCTATCTCTGTCAATATTTGAACGGGACTTGGTAGATTGTGTATTTGCGTGTAGTATTTGACACTTTTTTGATGAGATTAATGTATGGATAGGGCCAGTCCATTATATTTGGTCAGTACATACCATTATCCATTTTGTGATGAAAAGAAGTGATGTGAGGATGTGTTAATCTGGTATAATGGTGCTGTATTGTATGTAAAGTTAATATCATTTAGTGTATTTAGGGTAAAAACGGAACCAAAAGCTTGTCTGTCTATTCGTCCGTCTGTTAGTCAATTTGCTTCGAAACTACTGGACTGATTGAGTTGAAATTTGGCACACATATATACACCCAAACATAGACGTTTAACGTAAATAAATGAATTTAAAACATGGCGGTCACCTTTGGGGGTAAATTAAAAAATATATATTTGCAATATTTGGTAATGAAATAAAATTTATTTATTTATTTATTTAAACTATATTGTGTGACATATCAAATGAAAGGGCTTGTTGTGAGAATCTCGAGTACATTTTTTTAAGATAAATAGTTATGAAGTTATTTAAGAAAATTGACCATTGCCTCCCCCGTATCTCCGGAACTATACTGGGCTTTAAATCTTGAAAAAATCTCAATATATGAGGTGGAATTCATAGATTACAGGAAAACCTATGAAAGGATCTAGTCCTTCCGTTCCCTCATGAAATAAATCCAAATTCCAGAATAAATAGACCTCTATTTACCTAGAGCACAGTATGTACTGAGAGGTCTTGTTCTTTAAAGTTTTGGTAAAGTACCCTGTTATGTGACACCGAGTTGCACTTGGCCGTTTTTTTAAATCTATTTATCCTTCCCACAAAATCAATATTATATTCTTATCGTGTGGCACAATTAACCGTGCTATCCAAGGGATAGACAGCAGCGGTTGCCTGGTGTTATTTTAATTTGTGACTATAGTAACCAATATTTTTTCCTACCTCAGGAAGAATACACAGAAACTGGGCCCTCTTGTGGCTATGGGTCATTCCATCAGCAGTACTGGCTTGATGGGAAATTAATAGCAGTTGGCGTCATAGACATACTGCCTAAGTGTGTCTCCTCTGTATACTTCTTTTATGATCCGCAATATATGCACTTGACACCAGGCACATATGGAGCTTTGAGGTAAATAAAAAAACATCTTAAATGTCTGTTTAATATAGCTATATTCCTTAACGGTTTGATAATAGGCAGCTTTTTACAATGACTTTGACAACAAATATTGCATCTCTGGAATACTCCTAGCTAAAGGAAGTTATTTCTTAGGGGGTTAATTGTTTAATTTTAATTTTTTGGGTAATAATTTAATTGGTTGGGAAGTAATACGAGGATAGTAATATTGTAGAAGATGGATAGTTATTGATTGGAGCGATGTAGGTTGAGGTCTATGGCTGTCAGTTAGGTTTGGTTATATTAGATTGATTAGGTAGCAAGGAGCGAAGCAACATGACAAGCTATTCTTAGGTTGACACGATGAGCCGAACGAGCGAAGCGAGCGTACTGCAGCAGCGGCTGTCGTACGGCCAGAACCCACATTCCTCGTTGCCCTGGGTAACTACCCACTTGAAATATATTACTAACCAGTTGTTAATTTTAATGTCTATTTGAGAATATTTTACCGCCTATTGCCATTTATTATACTGCCCACTTAAACGCCCAATATATTATTAGACTGTCTGATTGGTAATTTTAAAGAGACCAGTAGATATGCAATATTTTACTGCACATTTCAACAATTAAAGTGCCTAAAATAAATTTTTTTACTGCCCATTTAAAGCATAGCCCTAGCTTAATATCATGGAATCATCAAAACAATGAATTCAATAAGCAAATTATTAAGGGTATTCCCCCTACCTAACTAAGCCGCCGTCAGTAAAAAAAATATTACTAGCTGAGTATATACTTGAACTTAGTAATATTTAGTTAATATTATGTACTGTAGTTTAGTATCTATCAACTCTTCGCTGTAGTTACAGATAACTTAAGTGCTAATAGTGTCAACTTTTGGAATTGATATTTGTAACTACAGCGAACTATATTCCACAGAGGTGATAGATAGTTCCTCAGATAAAGTTTCTAAATTATCTATAATACCAGGACACTTTTGGCATTTATGCTATCTGTAATTACAGCGAAGAGTCGTTAGTTTCTAAATAAGCTACAATACCTGGACACTTTTGGCATTTATGCTATCTGTAATTACAACGAAGAGTCGTTAGTTTCTAAATAAGCTACAATACCTGGACACTTTTGTCATTTATGTTATCTGTAATTACAGCAAATAATCGATAGTTTCTAAATAAGCTACAATAACTGGACACTTTTGGCATTTATGCTATCTGTAATTACACCGAAGAATCGTTAGTTTCTACATAAGCTACAATACCTGGACACTTTTGGCTTTTATGCTATCTGTAATTACAGCGAAGTTGATAGTTTCTAAATAAGCTACAATACCTGGATACTTTTGGCAATTATGCTATCTGTAATTACAGCGAAGAGTCGTTAGTTTCTAAATAAGCTACAATACCTGGACACTTTTGTCGTTTATGTTATCTGTAATTACAGAAAATAATCGATAGTTTCTAAATAAGCTACAATAACTGGACACTTTTGGCATTTATGCAATCTGTAATTACAGCGAAGAGTCGTTAGTTTCTAAATAAGCTACAATACTTGGACACTTTTGTCATTTATGTTATCTGTAATTACAGAAAATAATCGATAGTTTCTAAATAAGCTACAATAACTGGACACTTTTGGCATTTATGCTATCTGTAATTACAGCGAAGAGTCGTTAGTTTCTAAATAAGCTACAATACCTGGACACTTTTGTCATTTATGTTATCTGTAATTACAGAAAATAATCGATAGTTTCTAAATAAGCTACAATACCTGGACACTTTTGGCATTTATGCTATCTGTAATTACAGCGAAGAGTCGATAGTTTCTAAATAAGCTACAATACCTGGACACTTTTGGCATTTATGCTATCTGTAATTACAGCGAAGAGTCGATAGTTTCTAAATAAGCTACAATACCTGAACACTTTTGACATTTATGCTATCTGTAATTACAGCGAATTTGATAGTTTCTAAATAAGCTACAGAACCTGTTCTTAAAATTATTCGTATAAAAAATTCGTTAAAGTATGTACTCAGCGACTAATTATATTGTAACTAATGGCGGCGGCGCTAGCAGCCCCTTAAAGATCTTTTCCCAGTGCACAGTATGTTATGGAGCACTTTCTTCGGACACCCTCATTTTATTACAAAAACTAGCTGTGCCCGCGACTTCGTCCGCGTGGAGGTTTTGAATTTTCCTACGGGAACTCTTGAATTTTCCGGTACAAAAAGTATCCTAAATTATGTTAACCCGGGCTTCAAGGAGCCAAGCCACCATACAAAATTTCACAAAATCAGCCTGGTAGTTTATGCATGATGCGCGAACATACAGACAGACAGACAGATAAAAATTACAAAACTTGTTGTTTTGGCCTATATATCGTTAGTAATGTCCACCACAGTTATTATTTTCTAGAAATATTTCATACATGTTTATAGTTTTATTATATGTATACAGGGTGTCCCGGGAAGTGTGGATAATATTTAACAGGGGCATGGCGGAGGTCATTTCCAAACTTTTTAACTCTATAAATGTGTAACCTATGTGTATAACCAACATAGCTTACAGAATAGGGGATCGGACTGCTAGTCATTTGAGTTACTTTTTATGATCTGTCATAAACGAATTTTTTTTCTAAAAATGTTTGAAATACCCACAAGTGACGTTATAGATTTCTAGTGCCATTGACGAACTTATTTTGTGAATTTGATCAATTAAAAATTGAACCCGTGATGGAAAAACAAAACAAGTAAGGTTTTTTGAAACTTCAAGAGAAGGAGCAATTTAGGAAATCATATTTCAGAATTTATTTTTGATGCAGTCCGATCACCTATTGCTAAACTTAAGTGGCAGTGGGCAGAGCACATAGAATAGAAGCCATTGGAGTAGTAAAGTTCTCGATTTGCGACCGTCTACCGGAAGAACAGGCCTTCCACTCGGTGGACCAACGACCTGGTGAAGGTCGCAGGAAGCCGCTGGATGCGGGCAGCGCAGGATCGGTCGTCGTCGTGGAAATCCTTGAAGGAGGCCTTTGTCCGGCAGTGGACGTTTTTCGGATGATATGATGAAGCAATTTATTATTTTAAGTTAGTACCTACCTATAATGTTGTTTTTAAGTAAATTTAGTAAGTCATTTGTATTTGCATTGGTTTATAATTGGTTTTGCTTTAACTTAACCGCGTCCGTAGCGTAATGGTTCCATTCCCAGCGCACAGTGTACGGAAGAGCCTAAAAATCGCTAATTTTCTATTACCATCATTTTGAATACACAACATAAACATGACTACTAGCTGTCCTGGCGAACTACGTTCCGCCTTACACTGCACTACACTGCCCTACCCTACCCTACATAAGAACCTTCTCCTGACAATAACGAACTCGACAAAAAAAGAATTAGCAAAATCGGTCCAGCAGTTCTTGAGTTATAAAATTACAACGAAAAGTGGCATTGATTTTTATATATTATACACTCGATATAGTTTACGAGAAAACCGTTGATAAATCACAATTTTTTTGCGGTTCCTTTTGTTAAAAAAAATAATTACTGTTAAAAATTATTAAAATAATATTTTGTATTTTTCAATGGGAAAGACATTAATCAAGGCTTCTTGAAAACTTTAAAATAACATAAAAAGTCAACGTATAAAAAGAAATGTTTTTTTTTTCATATTTCTAGATTTTTTTTTTCTTCTTCCATGTTAGGTGTAGTAACACCTAAAATTTATCTTATAGGCACTTTAGCTAATACATTGACTACCAACCCTGGACCTAATTTTGAAGACCCTCTTACTCGGAAGTACCATGTATTTAGTGCACGATTTTTTTGCCTGTATAGTAGACAAACAAGCAATTATTAAGATTAATTTTAGTTTCTACTACGCCATAACTTGGAAGAAAAAAAAATGACTAGAAATCCAAAAAAAAAATTCTTATTTTATATTGACATTTTCATGCTGCTTTAAAGTTGGCAAGAAGCCGTTACCGTTATTAATGTTATATCTGCTAAATATAATTTTAATCAATTTTAACAGAGTAATTATTTTTGTATTAAATGAACCGCAAAAAACAGATTTTTGCCAACGGTTTTCTCCTAAACTATATCGATCGTGCACCTGGGAATTTTACTCGTGTATTATATTTATAAAGCCTATTCAAAATGAAGTGAATAGAAAATTTCCGATTTAACCGCTCTTCCGTACACTTTTGGTTGGGAAGAAGAGAATTTTCTAAGCCCGCCTGGCTCTAGCTAAGTACCCCCATCTTATCTAGGTTTTGCCGACAAAAATTAATGTTAACAGTATTGACACAGGCATTGATGTGTTCTGTCTTGAAGATAAGATAGCCAGATCCCCATTTTGCTGGGGAATCATGGTAAGCCCGCTTCCATTTTCGGCATCATCGTGACTTACCATCAGGTGAGACGATGCCAAGTGCTTACCAATTGTGGCTAAATAAAAAGCTAATGTAATACCTACTTTATTGTTGTTGAGACGAATTAAAAAAAAAAACGTTTCTTTGTTCCAGGGAAATAGCTTTTACGCGAAAACTCCACACACATTGTCCAGAGCTGCAGTATTACTACATGGGGTACTACATTCATTCATGCCGCAAAATGAGATACAAAGGAAGCTTTTATCCCTCCGATTTAGTGTGCCCTGAGACTTACCAATGGTTCTCATTGAAAGACTGTATACCTAAGTTAGAAGCATCACCTTACTCCAGACTGAACGACGATATTGATGCTATAGATGATAACCAACCAAGTGTAAATGATCTCTCTTACATACCCGTGTGGGTGCAAGGTGTAGTAATGCCATACAAGGTGTACAAAAGAACTTTTGGTAGTAACAAGCAGAATGATACTGAAGAAGTGATGCAGTACGCTCGGCTAGTCGGCGCCAAGTCTGCCAAGAGCTTGATTTTAGTTAGATAAGAATGTAAGAAAATGTGTTATTTAAATATACAGTATTTAGTTTATAATTCCCACCCATTTATCTATAGGTATGTACTTACACTATAACTAGTTAAAATTTACTAGTCTACTAGATTTTTAAATTTATTCATGTTTATGATTTTTATTAAAATTATGTTTTTCGAGATGCAAGAGTTCAAATAGGGGATCGATGGGACTGCTAGTCATTTGAGTTACTTTTTATGATCTGTCAAAAATGAAATTTTTCGTTCTAAAAATGTTTGAAATTGAAAGTGACGTCATAGATTTTTAGCGTCATTGACGAACTTATTTTGTGAATTTGATCAATTGAAAATTGAAGACGTGATGGAAAAACAAAACAAGTAAGGTTTTTTGGAACTTCAAGAGGAGAGCAATATAGAAAATCGTATTTCAGTATTTATTTTTGATGCAGTTCGATCCCCAAAATCAAAATAAAAAAAAATCCAATCAAAAATAATTTATTTTAAATAGGTGTTTACACATACTTTTTCCCCTATTGTGTTCTTCCGGTTTTGAGTCTTCCGGCGTCCATTCCGTCCATCAAACGGTTTGTTGAGAAAAGTAGTTATGAGATGTAAAGCGAACAAAAGGGCCCGTTAGCTTTTCTTGAAGTAAGCTGCATGCGTTGCTATTTTTGAAAATAGCTTTGTTTGTTGGAAACTATCGAAGGACAAGAAAACATGAAAACAGTTTTATTAGTAATAATGCAATATATATTAATATTATAAAGAGTTCTTTCTTATTCGGGGGTAATCTTTAAAACTACTGAACCGATTCTAAAAGTTCTTTCACCAGTAGAAAGCTACATTGTCACTGTCTAACATAGAATAAATATATTTTATCCCCGCGAGCCGCGCGTATCCCGTATCGCGCACCCTCTAACAGTACAAATAATTACCTGTTAACGATTCATCACATCGTGCGTGCCATTTGTTCAGCTCATACAATATTAAAGAAAAGAAACATACCTCGTATTAGGTACATTGTTTCATACTTATCTACATAATTTTCTTACCTTGAAAAGTCACGTTTCTAGAGTTCCGAAGTCAACAAGGACCCCTTATAGTTTCGCCATGTCTGTCCGTCCGTCTGTCCGCGGCTTAGCTCAGATACTATAAATAGCGGTAATTTGGCATGGGTTACTCACGCTGGCAAAGTGGTACAGTAAAATCTTGAAAAAATATTTTTTTTAGTACCTCCCCTAAATATAAAGAGGGAGTTAATTTTTTTTCGTTGACGTACTTTATCGTGTGGGGTATTGTTGACTGGTATTAAAGAAACTACTGTGGGTTTGTTAAAACCATTTTTTCGTTGACGTACTTTATCGTGTGGGGTATTGTTGACTGGTATTAAAGAAACTACTGTGGGTTTGTTAAAACCATTTTTTCGTTGACGTACTTTATCGTGTGGGGTATTGTTGACTGGTATTAAAGAAACTACTGTGGGTTTGTTAAAACCATTTTTTCGTTGACGTACTTTATCGTGTGGGGTATTGTTGACTGGTATTAAAGAAACTACTGTGGGTTTGTTAAAACCATTTTTTCGTTGACGTACTTTATCGTGTGGGGTATTGTTGACTGGTATTAAAGAAACTACTGTGGGTTTGTTAAAACCATTTTTTCGTTGACGTACTTTATCGTGTGGGGTATTGTTGACTGGTATTAAAGAAGCTACTGTGGGTTTGTTAAAACCATTTTTTCGTTGACGTACTTTATCGTGTGGGGTATTGTTGACTGGTATTAAAGAAACTACTGTGGGTTTGTTAAAACCATTTTTTCGTTGACGTACTTTATCGTGTGGGGTATTGTTGACTGGTATTAAAGAAACTACTGTGGGTTTGTTAAAACCATTTTTTCGTTGACGTACTTTATCGTGTGGGGTATTGTTGACTGGTATTAAAGAAACTACTGTGGGTTTGTTAAAACCATTTTTTCGTTGACGTACTTTATCGTGTGGGGTATTGTTGACTGGTATTAAAGAAACTACTGTGGGTTTGTTAAAACCATTTTTTCGTTGACGTACTTTATCGTGTGGGGTATTGTTGACTGGTATTAAAGAAACTACTGTGGGTTTGTTAAAACCATTTTTTCGTTGACGTACTTTATCGTGTGGGGTATTGTTGACTGGTATTAAAGAAACTACTGTGGGTTTGTTAAAACCATTTTTTCGTTGTAGGGATCGGTTTGCGAAATATTAAGCTTTAAAGTGCAAACTTTTTTTAGAGTCGAGTCTCCCCCTCTCCCCTCCCTTACCAGCTAAACCGCTGTTTCAGGATATCACAAAAAAAAATGGAAAGTAGTGAGACACACAATCAATTTCAAAGGAAAACATCAACTATCACGGCTAAGTAAGCTTTCTTTCTAAGGTGTGCAGTTGGATTTGTTAAAAGTTCATAGATTTTTCATACAAAATATTCTATTACCAACTGAAATTTTTTAAAGTGAAACTTTTATTAAATCGTCTTACATTTTTTCGTCTGTGTGTTGCATGTCGCGTGTCGGTCGCTTTCGTCTGACGGTATGATCGTTTCGTCCTCTGTAAAGTTTCACTTTTACCGTGGTTTGTTATAACCACACACTTAGGTACTTTTTTAATATACCTACATCTATTTCTTGAAAAGACTACGGAACTCTACTTTGTGCGAGTCCGACTCGCATTTGATCGGTTTTTGTTTTTCTTTGGTCGTTGAAAAATTGATTATTATCTGTTTAAGATCTAATTGTTTTTTTTTCTTCAATAAAATTGATTGCAAGTTGTAGTCTGGCTTTTTAATCGTGTTTTATCCTAGCAGTTAATAACCGCCTCCGTAGCGTAATGGTTAAGTCCATTGCCTTCACATCAGGAGGTTGCGAGTTCGTTTTCCGGCGGAGTCTAACATTGTATGACTTGGTTTGGTTGGTGGAAGCGCATTTTCTAAGCCCACCCGGCTAGCTACCACCATCTTATCTAAGTCTTGCCGCCAAGCATTGATGTGTTCCGGCTTAGAGATAAGATATTCAGTTCCCCATTGCATAGGGAAATCTTGGTAAGCCCGCTTCCATCTTCGGCATCATCGTCACTTACCATAAGGTGAGATGATGTCAAGGGCTTACCAATTATGGATTTAAAAAAAGCTAGGAGGCTCGGTGGCTCAACCGATAACGACTCGGTCCTCCTAGAGGTCCCGGGTTGAAATCAGGACGGCCAATGTACCAATGAGTTTTTCGAAACTTTCGTACATATACTCACCGATTGCTTTAACGGTGAAGGAAAATATTGTGAGGAAACCTGCACATTTGATTCCAAATGTGTATGAAAGTCGCGTTGCACGTCCGTAAGTGTAAATCTAAATGTCCTACACGTGACCGCGGGTGATGCTAAGTGCTACACCAGGATAGCACGGTTAATTGTGCCACACGATAAGAAAGAAAGTAGGTGCCACATTTCATACATTTGAAAACATTTTAGTCGCACACCGAACGAAGGCTGTCTCACTTCGCTGAAACCTAAACACAAGCATTAGTAACGCTGTAATGTAACTATGCTGAGAGCCGAGCGTGTCTGACGATGCGACGGCGCAGGCGCAGCCCGATGCCATACAGAATGCACAAAAGGCAGGTTTCGCTGTAGTAACGTCACAGTATTACAATATACCGCACTGGGCCCGCGTGGTCGACTAAGGCCTATTCGCCCTTATTCAGGGTAGGCTCGAGCCCCTCGGTGGGGACGTATATGAGCTGTAATGATGATTACAATATAGCGGCTTACAGTAGTGCAACGAATGTACTTTCGCAGAGCAACGGAAGGGTACTTGCGGCACACCCTGGACACTTCATACAACCGGCCAGAAATGACACTTCAAAAAAGCAATGACGGAACAAACAAAATGGCGGCGAAATCTTATACGTTCGACAACCAAACTGTAATTAATCTGGATCAATGTGGGTGAAGAGGGGATGAGGCCGCAATCTAGAGAGCGGCAGGGAGTGTTAGGTTAAACACCTTCAACCATGAAACTGTGACTTGGTAATAAATTGTGAATTAGAAAATATTGTAGTTCGATTCCCGGTGGTTGTGGGTGGTGTTTACCGCCTCCGTAGCTCAGAGGCAAAGTTCACTGGCTTTACACAGGAGGTTGCAGGTTCGATTACCGGCGGGGCAATTAGTAAGACTCGGTTTGGTTGGTGGTAGGGCATTTTCTAAGCCCGCCTGGCTAGCTACCACCATCTTATCTATAAGTCTTGCCGCCGAATATCAATGTTGATATCATTGGTGTATTTCGGCATGAAGATAAGATAGCCAGTTCCCCATGGCGTTGGGGAATCTTGGTAAGCCCGCTTCCATCTTCGGCAACATCGTCACACCACCAAGTGAGATGTTGTCAAGGGTTTACCAATTGTGAATAAAAAAAATAAAAAAAGAGGTTAGTACTGCTAGTACCTACGACGCCGTGGTGGCATCGTGCGACATCAAAGGCGTTGCGCTACTGTAAGCCATATCGTAATACTATGGTAATTGTCATGTTTTCTAGATTTAAAAGTAAACATAGGTTTGTGTGGGGACAGATAAGCCACGCTCATCAAACTGATTGTAGTGGCATGTTAACATTGAGAATCCTTTACATCGACTGGAATATTTTTCCTGTCTGGAACTGAAAATCACAACCTAAGTAAGATAAGTCCACCTTTGTGCTTGCTTCTTCTATTTTCTATTAATTGTATATTTTGTTGTAAAGAGGTCAGCACATCAAACTAAACACTTTGGACTCTGTACCGTCCTTATCCCGTACGCGTATGGGTCAGAATCGCACTACGAGTGTCTAGCTCGATGTGCTGGCATATTATGTGTACAATAAATAGGTGACAAACAAAGCAACACACCCAAAACTACCTGATGATGATGAGAGATAATTCAAACTGTAAAATTAACTACCAACTTACCAAAGAAAGCGGTAGTCTTTTTTTTATTCACAATTAGTTAGCCCTTAGCATCATCTCACCTGATGATAAATGACGATGATGCCGACGATGGAATTGGGCTTACCAAGATTCCCCAACGCAACGGTGAACTGGCTATCTTATCCTCAAGCTGGAACACAACCATGCTGTAAACATTGATTTTTAGACTCAGATAAGACGGTGGTAGGTAGTCAGGCGGAATCGAACTTGCAACCTCTTGATGTGAATATAACGGACTGAACCATTACGCCACGGAGTCTTGTGACATTATCCATAAAAGCGTTTTTATGGAAAAGCCTGCGTAGGCTGCCTTTGTCTACAGTTCTACATAGTTGCCCACCTGATTTCAAAGTAACTACTTACGATTGTGTACCTATTGAAAAATAAGTCGGCAAAGTGCGTGTCAGACCACGCATAATATAGGGTTCCGGAGTCATTACTTCGATACCCTAAATCACGGATCAAATAAATCTTATCTGATCCGTGCCCTTAATCGTTTTCTTAAGTACAATCCTGTAGAAAAACCAGGGACACGTTAACCAGATAACGATGTTGACCAGATATACAATATTTCCGGTGCGTAGTGTAGGCAGGGCTCCCACTCGGTGGACCGATGACCTAGTGAAGGTTGCGGGAAGCCGCTGGATGCGGGCAGTGCAGAACCGGTCGTCGTGAAAATCTTTGGGGGATGCCTATGTCCAGCAGTAAACGTCCTTCGGCTGATATGATGATTGTCAAAAAGAAACAAAAATTATTATGGTGATAAAAAATACCCCACTCGACGGGTTACACTATAAATATCCCCTCTTATAGTTTAAGGGAGCCTACCCATTTTTTTTACATTAACTTTAGTTTCTTCTGGGTCCTACGAGTCATAGTTTTACATCAGTGTAACAAAGTAATTACCATTATGTCTTGGTCTAATAGTGGCAGAGAAACTTAACTGTGACACAATGGATAGACGGATGGACGGACATGACGAAGTCCAATTTTACCATTTTAGCTCCAGAACCCTAAAAATACATGTTAAAAGTTTTCAAGTGGGGTAGTAGGTAAGTAGCATGCAGTACGTACCCAGGTAGTTACCACAAAGTAGATGGGTAACTACTTTGTGTAAGTACTCATAAACACCATTGATAAGATTTAACACGTTCCCTGTGCGTCACCCGCATGTGGGCCATTTCTAGGTTTAGATGAGGAGTGAGTGCACTACACGTCGTGGGTTACTCCCGCGTGCGAAGTTATAGACTTGTCAAATCTCGCGAGTATGATTTAAATCATTCTAATTGCCTTACACGTGTGGGCTATGAAATTGTAAACAAAAAAGTATGGGTACCGGAAGAACATTTTGGAAAATGTTGCCATATAGTAACTGTCAACAAAGGACAAACTTAAAACAAAAAAAAAATTACGATCGACTGTTCTGCTCGCGTCACTGATCGCGTCAATTGTTTTACACTAATATCTCACCTGTGACAGACTCATGTCGGTTACATATGAACTTCTCGTCAGAATGACTCATACGTGCGTGCACCACTTACATATGGCATTAATTTAACCATTTGGCTTATCGTCCAAAGCCCGCGCGAGCAATTCTGTCAGAACAGCTACGGCCTTGCGAGAATTTTCAACTTTGCAATTTGCCGGCCACCTGCCCGCAAAGATCTGCTTTCTATTTTAAAATTATTGTAGCTACAATAAGATCACAGACTGTAACGGAGAGCTGACAATATGTAGAATTAATTAATATTTACTATTACTTGAGTAACTCGACGCAAAATACAGAAAATAGACGATGAATTGGCCGAATAGGAACAAACTAACACATACCTAACATAATTGAACATAATGTAAATTATTTTGAAGAAAAATAATTTCATCGTTAACTAGACTAAATTTTCTTTTATCTGATAACAATTATTTATCTAGATTCATTAAGACTGCAAAAAATAAATAAAATAAACCAGCAGAGCGGTCGATCACTATTGTTGCCAAACGCATTCATTTTTGCCAAATATCACGAAAAATAGTAAATATTTAAGCAATAAACTACTTTTAATGCATTTTTAATTACATTTTCCGCAATTATCGGCAATGTTTTGAATGAATATCAAATATAAAATATTACTTGAGCGCGCTAAAATCTACGATTGGCAATACGGCTGTCGAATCCGATTTTAAATCGAGTTTTTACAATTTTTGAGAGAGGTACGCGCATATTTACGTATCTCACATGAAACCTAATTTATTTAGGATTATTTAATGTATAATAGCAAAAGAAATATATACTTTCAGCATTTTTGCAAACTATTTTCATCGTGCACTCCCACTTCCGTATATACATCAAGGCAAAAATTCTGAGACCCGACTTTGACAGTGATGTAAAAAATATCATAAAGATGTTATTTTTATTAAGAATAACGCCTAAAACTGTTATAAATAATAGAATAATCGTTAAATTAGGGCACCTTGCAGGCACCTCTCTTGTGGCAGCAAATTGTTAGCACGCGCGTGTGACTGGTCTTCGATTTTGGCAACAATATTTAGCGATCACTGTTCAGTGGCTAAGAACTCGTACGTCCATGACCCATATATGGGGCACTGCGGGAAAATGTAAAAACCGAAAGAGGTATTTTTATAAAATGTTTTTTTTTGTCATATTGTGTCAATGTACATAATATACATATTCGAATGTACCAAGAAAAGTTTATTGCACGTGAGGGGGTATCTATTTTCAGTTACACAGTCAACGTGTTAAGCCGTTATCAACCCTTTTATCGATTTTGATTACCTATCTCGCTAACTGATCGATATTAAACAAGACTGATTGATTTATCTCCAATGATTTTAGAGCTCTTGTCATTACGAAACGTTATGTATCACACGATAATAATGGAACTGGAGGTCGCGGGTTCGATTCCCGGTGACCTACTTCACTACCCAAATATGAAAACCTCCTCTTTCCTTGGTTTTGCTACTGGTAAAACTAACTCTATTCACGTGTTTGTGATAAAATAAACAGTAGATAAAAAAGAAAAATAAAACGAAAACTAAAGCTACGGAAAAGTATGAAAACAAAAGTTTCCCGCCTGAAATCAAAGCCTTTATTTTTCCCTTCATCGTGGTCGCAACAGCCATAATGATAGGTACTTATATGATAAAATAAATGACTACGATAGCCCCGGCTATTACCCCAGATGAAGGGAGAAATAAAGGCTATATGATTTCAGGCGGGAATCTCTTTGTTTTAATTCTTTTCCGTAGATTGGTTTTACTTTTTAGGGTTCCGTACACCTAACGGGTGACCAACAGGACCCTCCGCTGTCTGTCCGTCTGTTCGTCCGCCTGTCTGTCAGCGGGCTGTATTTCATGAACCGTAATAGGTAGACAGTTGAAATTTTCACAGAATTTGTATTCTATTGCCGCTATAACAACAAACACTAAAAAAAAGTAAAGAGGCAGGGGAGGGTCTCCATACAAAAACATGTTTTTTTAAAGGTTTTTAGTATCTTTGATATAGTTCTATCGTAAAAACGGTAATACATACAAGCGTGAAACTTGGTTTGAATATAGTACTAATACTGAAATAAAACCACAAATAATAAAAATCGCCCAAGTATGAGTAGTACTCGCACTAAGGAGTCCAAACTGAATGACAAAAGAAGCATATTTTTGTTTGTTTGTAATGTGAATATATATCATTGTATATTTACTATGTAGTTGTGTGGAGAGGTGTGGTGGTACGGAACCCTCGGAGTGCTAGTCCGACTCGCACTTGGCCGGTTTTTTACCTTTTATTTTATTTTTTATTTTTGTGGTCACGACAGATCCACCGGCAGCGTTTGTGTCGTATAGAATCGCTTGTGAGACCATTTGCTAAGAAATTAAAAATAATTGCATATGTACGTATGTAATATACGTAAACATTTTTTTAGACGTTCATATCATGTTTGGTATCAAAAGAAAGGTCTAGAATGTGCTCGTCAAGACCTTTTTTTTGACACCAAACATGATATGAATCATAAAAAAAATATTTTTAGAGTTTACACAACTTATACCTAAAATCCGCCATGTTGATTTTTTAAATGCTTTGTATTCTATGACACGCGGAGCGATGACGAATCCAAGGACACAGCATTTTTCAAGATCGGTTCAGTGGTTTAGGAAATACGAGGGAACAGATGAACATGCATGTGTGTATTTAACATACATAGACTGTCAAAAACATAACTCTCCTCTTTTCGTAGTCGGGTAAAAAGAAGTACCTCGGTGTAGGGTCTGTTATCTATTCAAAGTAAATGGAAAGCCATTGATAGATACCTCCGCTTTTATCACCAGGTTTTTGGCACACTTATGTAGGGCAAAACTTGGCTAATCCGTGATATGGAGCAATTCGGTGATAGTTTGTATAGGCTCTATTACCAGGTTACTGTGTAAAGATAGAGTTTAACATTATTTATTACTCGAGTATCACCAAATTAAATGATTTTAGGAACTGAATAAACAAGTGTATATTGTTCAATCGGTATAGTATTTGCCACATTTTTAGATATTAGTTATCAAAGCTTCTGTTATTCACCCTTACATAGCAAATTTTAAAAACAATCTGATCTACGAATAAAACTTTATACGTCAAAAACCAAACTATCACCGATTAACCAAGTTTTGCCCTACCTGTCTAAGGTAGTGCAGTACAGTTGCTTTAAAAAAAGTATTTTAGGGTTCCATAGTCCATTCTAGGAAGCCTCATAAGATCTAATAATCCTTACTAATATTATAAATGTCTTTTTTTGTTTGTTACCTTTTCATGCTTCAACACCGCAACCGATCTGGACGAAATTTGGCATGCAGGTTGCCCGTGTCATAGGAAAGGACATAGGCTACTTTTTATACCGTTAAAGTATCATCGTCCGATACTATTTTATAGTTTCTGAGGGAACTGGAAAAATCCTCTCTTTTTGGTAGATTTTCTTAACATTACAACGGAGCAACGGATTGAAGTGATTGAAGTGAAATGGTTGTGGGGGTTGGAAGTGATATAAACTGCTAATCAGAATAGCCCGATATAGTTCCTGAGGGATCCGGAGAAAACTCATGTCTACACTCGCGGGTGAGTCCTCACAGATAGTCAGAAAAACGACGTCCACGCGGACGAAACCGCGGGCAAAAACTATAATATTAAATATCTGAAAGTGTGTTTGTTTGTAACCTTTTCACGCTTCAACACCTCAACCAATATTCACGAAATCTGGCACACAGGTTGCCTGTGTCATGGGAAAGGACATTAATTACTTTTAATCCCGTGAAAATTAGCATAGAGAGTATTGTAGTATTTTTTGACGTGATAACGTCTTATAATTCGATGGAGCCGGCTGCACGCACGAAAAAACATGACTCATGCGTCGTTACCTCGCTCTGAGGCGTTCCGAAAAATGCGTCGTTACCTCGCTCTGAGGCGTTCCGTGAGGCGTTCCGTTTAAGGCTTTTTTCTTATGACGTTGTCACGTTCAACTATCGTCAGTAAACCGACTTTACAGACAACCGTTTTTGGGTTATTTCTTTAAAATCGCTACGGAGCAACGGATTGTTGTAGTTTTTTGCACAGAGATTTTTGAAGGGATGGAAAATGTCATATGCTACCAATTAGCGTATCCCGAGATAGTTCCCGAGGGATCTAGCGAAAACTCTTTTCCCAGCTCGCGCACGTCAGCGTCGCAACGGAGCAACCTATTGACGTGATTCTTTGTATAGAAATAGTTGAGGGAGTAGGACGTGACATAGACTAGTAATAGCATAGCCCGTAATAGTTCCCGAGGGATTTGGAGAACCGCTTGCAGCTTGCGTAAACCCTCCAAAACAGTCACAGAAACTATGTCCACGCGGGCGAAGCCGTGGGCAAAAATTATTATAAAAATGTAAAATAATAAGTTCACAAACAAAACAAACATATTATACATATAAACGAGAGATGTCATTTTTTTCCTATGCAGCCTCGTGTAGGACTCTGTTGACTAGGTTTAGAAGTAGTAAAGTTTTTTTAAAATATTATTTTATCAGGTATACCCAAAAGTCGTTAGAAAAGTTTTCACACCTGGCATTTCTAAATTTGACTTAGCAACTTGAAATTACTCATGTAGGCGAGGGGTCTTAGAAAGAACTCTCATTGAAAATTATGTCGGGTATCCTGTGATAACATTTTTTCAAGTGACACTGCGGAACCCTCCACTACGACATGCCCTTGGCCGTTTTTTTGCAACTTAGACTCAATGTGATAAATTTTGACGTTATCTCCGTATCTACAGGCGACGTCAATTGGCACGCTCTGAGAAGCTGGTGTGTTGTGTGCCGGTATTCATTGAGGAGCTGAAGTAGCACGCGAGGCCTTCGCCGAGTGCAGACCAGCGGTAGCGAGCCAAACTCAGTCGCAGCAAAACCTGCGCGCGCGCCACCCGCAGTCCACTCGCGAACACCTCGCGCGGAAACGCACCTCACCCGGATTGTTTTGTGACAGTAAATAAACACAGTTCGAAGGATACCAAAATGTTACTTAATTTAAAAATATTTGGTAAGCATTAATGTTGATTACTCAGCTTAATGTACGTTTGAAGTACTTGCCTAATCGGTGGGTTCAGATTTGCCTCTCAAGGAAAATCATAAAAAAGTTAACAAGAAGTTAATTGCGGGCGCATCCTTGGGTCGAAGAGCGTAAAAAAGCTAATTATACTTATTTAATCTGTTTATCATAATTTTCCATTTCTATTACAAAATTAATGATCTGTATAATAAAAAAAATATGCAGATATCAAGTTGGTATTTAAAAAGAATAGGTCAGCATAGAAGAACATAACAGTCTGATATGTTTGTGTCCTACTTTAAATTAAGGAGTTAGGACTATTAAATTAATCTTTGGTTAGGTAACATTTGAATCCTTACTTCCTTACTCCGTGATGTGAAAGTATGTTTGTTTGTTTATTTGTCCTTCTTTCATGTCGCAACGGAGCAACGGATCAACGTATTTTTCGCACATAAATAGTTGAGGAGGTGGGAAGCACTTGAAAAGTAGTTAATTTTTATCTCGTTAAAATAGTATACCTAGTCCGTACAGTTCATGAGGAAAGAAAAAAAAAACATTTCTTTTGGGTTGATTTCTTGTGGATCAACGGATTATTGTGATTTTTTGCATAGAAATAGAGAAGGTAAGAAGTGACATAGACCACTCATCAACATAGCCCGACATAGTTCCCGAGGGATCTAGAGAAGACTAATTTCCACGTTCGCGCACGTAATTTTGTATAAAAATAATTGAAAGGGTGGGAAGTAACATCTATACACATAAAAATCTTGGGTCACGGTGTTTGTGTCCGTACTCCTCCAAAAAAGGCTCGACCGATTTCCATGAAATTTTTCATGTGTATTTGGTAGGTATGGGAGTAGGTCGTAAAGTATATTTCATATCGCAAAACAACGTTTGCCGGGTCAGCTATTACTCACACTCAAAGACACTCATAAAACGATGTACCTACACGCGGGCGAAGCCGCGCGCAAAGGCTAGTTTTAAAATAAGAAATAATCAATAATCATTGACAATTTTAAAATGGATGTAGTAGGTTTTAATAATTATTTCGATCGGTGAATATAATCTTATTGTTACTCTGATTCTTGTTAGTGCTGTATAGACCACTTACCTAATTCAGATCGCCAAACGTTCCTTATTAATAAGTAAGGCTCGAAGGACCAACAAATGGTATGTAAGCTGGTTCAGTTTTTGATATATAGTGGACTGTATTTAACGGAAGCGGGTGGAGTATGGCGGCCTATCAAATACTATGTGTATGCGGTTGGAGACTTTTCTGCCCTGGAATTAAACAGGAAAGAAAAGAAAAACAGAACGGAATTCACTTGCAACACAAGACGAATCTGCACATGGACTCTGGCGCAGCTAAACCAGCAGCAGCTGAACCAGCGGCAGTGTCCACGTGCAGATTCTCCTGTGATGCATCGTGAGTCCCTCTCATTTCACTGTTCTATTTTTCTTTTCCCTTCCCGCTTAATTCCAGAACAGAACAGTGTATACCGTCTATACCATGTCTATACAGTTAATACCGACCGAGTATGGTTATGTTTTCGAGTGTATGTATGTAGATTTCTATGTTCCCTGCTACAGACTGAACGGCTTAAAGAATTTTAACGTATGAGGTATCGTTAGATTCGTCTTGATCCAGTGAGTGACGAAGGATACATTTTTACCCGACTGGCCAAAAAGAAGGGTTAAGATTTTACGCAGTCGGGTTTTTAATTTTTAATGAATTTCTAAAGTTAGTCTAGGAGTATACAAACTCAAATAGGAATATAGGTACTTTCTAGTGGTAAACAAGTTACGTTTTTGACAGCTGAATGTGTTGTGTGTGTTGCGACTTGAGTGAGACCGTAGCGTAGGGGTAAGTACGATGAATGTACATAACGGATTGGCGCTGCTGTATGTATGTATGTTCAGCTGGCTTGAAGGTTGTTGGCGTGGAAAATTAGATGACTAAAATTGATTTAAAGTAGACATTCTATGACTAATAATTGTTGGTGATCAACCAACGTGTTAAGACTTAGGCTTATTTATAGCTATGCAAGTCTGATATCTAAACTAATAAAATAATAAAAAGGTAAGGTTTGTTTTTAGGGTTCTAAAGTCGATAAAGAACCCTTATAGTTTCGCCATGTGTGTGTGTGTGTCCGTCCGTCCGTCTGTCCGCGGCTCAGCTCAGAGAGTGTTAGTACTAGAAAGCTGTAATTTGGCATAAGTATACATATCGACCACGCCGACAGTGATAAAATAAAAAAAAACAAAAATAGAGGGGGTTTTTTTAAATATTTTTTTTAATAAAGGTTTTTTTTTTGTTAAGGTTTGTGGGGTATTTGTTGAGTAGGACTTTCAAAACTACTGAGGGTTTGCTAAAACCGTTTTTTAATTTAGGGATCGGTCGGTTTGTGGAAGGTTCAGCTTTAAAGAGATAATTTTTGTTAGAGTCAAGTGTCCGGCTAACCCGCTATTTAAGGTCATCTGAAAAAAATAATTAAATAGTAGGACATATTATCAATTTAAAAGACATTCAATTAACTGCCTAGGCGGTTCATTAAATGGCGTTATTCAACTAATTGGCTGAATGGTAATACATTTAATGAATTATTAAACGGAAGAGGAGCTCCAAAGGGGCTCTGTCGACTGAGAAATGGAACAACCGAAACAAGAGCGGGAGCGAGCGAAGCGAGCTTGCAATTTCGGAAAATCCTCGATTCATTTGGCTAGGTTCGGAGACAGTCGCAGTGTTAGTTTGAACATGAAAATACAGAACTAGGCCGTCGACTGGGAAATATCCCTTTTTTCTTCCCACATCCCCCCCCTTTAGGCACTCCTCCCCACTGAGGTGTCAATATAACCTACTCGGTTAGCAGAAGTTGAAAGTTATCGATCTTGGCTGAATTATCATTCAGGCAGTTAGTTGAACGACGCCATTTAGTTCAAAGGCTAGGCAGTTAATTGAATGTCGAATTAAACTAGATGGCTGTGACATATATATTGGTTTAAAATTGATAGTTGGAGCGTAAAAGGTAAACTATTACAAACATACCGCGTGATAAAAAAAACCTTAATATAACTGCCAAGAGTTAAAATGGTATAAAATAAGTGTATCGCGTTATTAAATAAAGATAGACGCGGTTTGTACATACGTGTTGTTATTTGTACAATGAGTTAACATCACTATGCCTTGTAGATACGTTTCTTTGCTAAGCTTCAAACACCTATTAACTGGAAATGTTCTACGCACAAGAACTACACGACCGCTTCTACTTACATATACGCACAAAAACTACACGACCGCTTCTACTTACATATACGCACAAGAACTACACGACCGCTTCTACTTACATATACGCACAAGAACTACACGTCCTCCTTTCCCCAGCTTCATTCCACCTTCGGACGACCTCCCAAGGATTTCCACGACTACCGGTCCTGCGCTGCCTTCACCAGGTCTTCGTTTCAGTGAGTGGTAGGCCTGCCTACGCTATGTTTACCGGTGCGCCGTCGACACTCGAGAAATTTACTACCCTTGCGGCCGTCTGTTCTACGAGCTATGTGCTCCGCCCACTGCCTATTAAGTTTAGCGATTCTGTGAACTATGTTGGTTCATATCAGGTCATATACGTCCCCACCGAGGGGCTCGAGCCTACCCTATGTCGGTTACCGTAGGAGAATACGGATCTCCATATTTCTCATTCGATCGCGTAAGGAAACTCCGAGCATAGAAAAGATCTTTAGTTTATAAATCTGTGATCGTGATAGTATACTTGAGTGATAATTAATTTTTAGTCACCATGGGTAGTCGGATAAATTTAACAGACTTATTAATATAACATACATGTATATAACTGTATTAAAATCGGGACGGCCAATGTACTAATGAGTTTTTCAAAACTTATGTACATATACTTACCGATTGCTTTAACGGTGAAGGAAAACATCGTGAGGAAACATGCACACGCCTGCGAAGAAACTCGAAGGTTGTGTGTGAAGTCGACCAACCCGCACTGGGCCCGCGTGGTCGACTAAGGCCTGATCGACCTAATTTAGGGTAGGCTCGAGCCCCTCGGTGGGGACGTATATGAGCTGATGTGATGATGTAACATATAGACAAGGTCATGTGACCCAACCTGTAATCGCAGCCAATGTATAGGTTTCAGGCTCCCATGGTCTCCGTTGAATGGGCGCGTTCGTCACGCCTCGCTTGGCTTCGCCGGCTTAGTGCGATTGGTTATGTGAATTTGACTGCTAAGTGTAATAAATTAAACCTAAAGAATTAAATTAAAAATTGAGAACCCGATGAGACGATTGAGAACTCTCTTTTGGGAAGTCGGATAACTATGTATCATAATTCAGAGATCAAGATGAATCTAAGGACACCTAGAGCACTTCAGTTGAGGCTACAAGCTTAAGGCGAGGCACTGGTGGAGAAGCGGAGAAACCCTATTGCTAGATCCAATTTTTTGGGTAGTTACTACTTAATATCGGTCTTGCAAAAAAAATTGGACATACTTAAGGATATTGTCTAAGGAATGTGCTAATATGTTACACGATAGTGTGTACTTTACTCGATCATAAAAAATCCCCAAAACAGGTCTAAAACGTATAAAAAAAAGTCTAAAACGATTTGTTTATTAATAAAATTTCTAAATTTGCACATAGTTTTTATATGGAGATATTTCTTTTTAAGTACTACAGAGAATCTGCTAAATTTTAGTTTTTAAATTGAAGTCTTAAGAGAAAAAACAACGTAAAACAATGAAAAAGTGCAAAAGTGTGTCTGTTTCTTTGGTTAAGGCGAGGCATTTGTAAAACAGTTGTCTCTGTTTTTTCCTTTACGTGTAAAGAGTCATGAAATTATTTTCATGACTCTTTACACAATCTTAAAATCTTAAAATACATACATATACATAACAGCCAAAAAAATATCTTTCTTTTTGGGTAGACAGGTAAAAAGCGGGTAAATGGCTGAGACTATGGAAGACCTAAGCACAATGCTGGATGGCCTCAGTAAAATCTCTCAACAAGTGGGTCTTAAAATTAACATGGACAAGACTAAAGTAATGTTAAATGTCCGTGTCGCACCCACCCCTCTAAAGGTTGAAGACTCTACACTGGAAGTTGTTGACGAATATGTATACCTTGGACAAACAGTCCAGCTAGGCAGGTCCAACTTCAAGAAAGAGATCAATCGACGAATCCAACTCGGCTGGGCAGCGTTCAGGAAGCTTCGCAATATCTTCACGTCCCAAATACCTCAGTGTCTCAAGACTAAGGTCTTTGACCAGTGTGTGTTGCCAGTGATGATTTACGGAACTGAGACATGGTCGCTTACTATGGGCCTCATAAGAAGGCTCAAGGTCACCCAAAGGGCAATGGAGCGTGCTATGCTCGGAGTTTCTCTGCGTGATCGAATCAGAAACAAGGAGATCCGCAGGAGAACTAAAGTAACCGACGTAGCTCGCAGAATCGCTAAACTGAAGTGGCAGTGGGCAGGGCACATAGCTCGTAGAACAGATGGCCGATGGGGTAGTAAAGTTCTCGAGTGGCGACCGCACCGGAAAACGTAGCGTAGGCAGGCCTCCCACTCGGTGGACCGCCGACCTGGTGAAGATCGCGGGAAGCCGATGGATGCGGGCAGCGCAGGACAGGTCGTCGTGGAAATCCTTGGGGGAGGCCTTTGTCCAGCAGTGGACGATTTCTGGCTGATATGATGATGATGAGGTAAAAAGCATGGTGCTCATAATTAGACTAAAGTTATTAAAAACCAATTTAATTAAAACTTAAGAAGCCGAAAGCTGCAAAAAATTACCTGTCTTTTTTGGGCAGTGTCACTCAGGGGATCAAGTTCGAATCAAATGATACCTCGCACACTGCAAAATCCATCTAGCTGTAGAGGGTACAGGCTCATCCCTTTACTCCAACCACAGTATTTTTTTTTCATTTTTATTTTTTTATTCATAATTGGTAAGCCCTTGGCATCATCTCACCTGATGGTAAGTGACGATGATGGCAAAGATGGAAGCGGGCTTACCAAGATTCCCCAACGTAATAGAGAACTGGTTATCTTATCTTCAAGCCGAAACATATCAATGTTGTTAACACTGATGTTTGGCGGCAAGACGTAGATAATATGGTGGTAGCTAGCCAGGCGGGGCTTATAAAATGCCTTACCACTAACCAAACCCAGTCCCACAAGTTCACCCCACCGGGAATCGAACCCGCGACCTCCTGGTGTCAAGCGAATGGACTAACCATTACGCCACGGAGGCGGTTAAAATACAATATAGCGGCTAATATCGTAATACTGTGCCCCAACCAAATCCGTCCAAATGGTTTGAAATTTTGTCTTTGAGGCAAGTAACAGCGTCTTTTGTGCTTTTCCCCCACCGACAGCCATACTGGTGTTTATTTATATAGTTTATTATTCGCATCCAAATAGTCAACTAATCTCCTACTGATCAATTGAACACAGGCTCTGTTGGAAAGTTTTAAAAAAAAAGAACTCGATAGTGATTTAGGGCGATAATTGCAAGGGTTGTCCCAGGGACCATTTTAAATAAGAATGAATCTGGAAAATAATTATTTATTTTATAGTCTGATGGTTTTATTTATTAAATATATGGTATTTTATTTGTTAGTAGGGTAGACTGGGTACGGTTGTAACAATTTTTCTTTGATCACTCACAGCATTGTCAATATACGTATAGACAACTATTAAAGCACTTGTGATAAGAGTCTAGTAATGTTTCTTTCAATTGATATCGAAATTAATAGCACATGTAAAACAGTTTGGTAGAAATGAGTCATTTCATTGAATGTGTACGTCTGTTACAAACGACCCCATACCAGGGGCGGTTGTAACAGTGTTGGGGGGCAGTTGTAACATTCAGAAATAATAGTCAATTCAAGTATTTAAGTCAGCTTTAGAGCTAAATTTAAATTAAACAACAAAAATAATGTTTTTTCTATAGGAACTTAATCAGAATCACAAAAAAAAACTCTTAGTAATAATTACAAAACTAACAAAATCTTTGATCAAACAAAAATCAACAAAAAAAATCAATTTCAGTTATTCAGACTCACTGCAGTTATGGCAAATGTAATATCGACTCCCATCCGTACAGGCTACGTGTGACCACAGTCTACAGCCCCCCTGACATTGAATCCAACTGTCTCCAGAACAACTCGCTGAATACGCTCTTGGTCATCTGTAAAAACTCTGTTAAGGGCTACATACCCCATGGTAACGTTTTCTACCTGGTCACGGTCATCTTCATTTGCTGCTTCCCTCTTTTGCTTGTACCTCAATAGAGAGACATAGTTAATGCCGTATTTATCAGCAGCTAGCTTCAAAGGAACGCCTAGTTTGACCTCATCATAAGCGTTTTTGTATAATAATATGTCGCATTCACCTCTTCACATCTTTCTTATGCGTTTTCTAGGCATTTGCAATACAAAAATAACATAATATGTCGCATTCACCTCTTCACATCTTTCTTATGCGTTTTCTAGGCATTTGCAATACAAAAATAACATAAAAATAATGTTACAACCGTACCCACGAAAATTGTTACAACCGTACCCATCCTCCCATTTTGAAATCAAACTGTCACAGGTATGAGGCTTGATAACGTATACAAAACCGAACCAGCTCATTATAATCTCAAAAATACAACAATTATGTATGCAAATACTTAAATACGATAATTAAATTAATATCAAGCTATATCGTAAAGAAATTCATCAAAAATACTTACTTTTGGTTGACAAAACACAATAGGTATCTAAGTAAACGTAATTAGCGCGCGGAGTGCGACACAACACAGGGAATAATGTAGGAACTTGTCACCCGCGTGCCTCTCCCCTTGTACACCTCCGCGTACCGCGCATAGTTTCGATAATATTCGAGTTGTTTCAACCGTACCCTGTTACAACCGTACCCAGTCTACCCTATATAAAAAGCGATAATAGCTTTATATGTTTTAGATAAGTTTAAAATTATTAATAATTATTCATTAAATTTTCCGTTATTGTTGCTCGCGTACTACCTAGTCTCCGTGCTTTTTCTCCGAGCACTGGGTTGTCTGGAAGAAATCGCTCTCAGCGATAAGACCGCCTAAATTGTACGTCTCTTAGTTTTAATTTAAATTTTGCATGTTATGTATCTATTTTTGATGTACAATAAAGAGATTTGAATTTGAATTTGAATCTGGGTTTTTCAAAGTCAATAATCAGTCAACCAGTCTCGTTTATTCAGGGTCTGTCCATAATTTACATCCTACGTACATGACCGACGTAGGAATCAGAACTAGAAACGTGCATCCTACGAACATGACCGACGTAGGAATCAGAACTAGAAACGTGCATCCTATGAACATGACCGACGTAGGAATCAGAACTAAAAACGTGCATCCTACGAACATGACCGACGTAGGAATCAGAACTAGAAACGTGCATCCTACGAACATGACCGACGTAGGAATCAGAACTAGAAACGTGCATCCTACGAACATGACCGACGTAGGAATCAGAACTAAAAACGTGCATCCTACGAACATGACCGACGTAGGAATCAGAACTAGAAACGTGCATCCTACGAACATGACCGACGTAGGAATCAGAACTAGAAACGATAGAATTGTTATCTCAGTGTCCATATTCCGATACGTTGAGCGAGTCTGTACTCTGCGCAGTGCGTCGCGTAACATCGAGCACTGCTTCTTATGCAAATTAGCTCCAGCTATATTGCGACTGCAACCCTATTTTGAGATAGATTTTTTAAATAGCAAAGTAGTTCTGTATAGTAGTCAGGAAGGACTACATTCCACCCCCATCCCGCCTCACCATTCCCCTTCTGCCCACATCCTAACTTCTCCATGATTCCTTTCTTCCGTTTAGACACCCTCACCCTTTATTCAATCTACTAGCTGTTTCCCGCGGTTTCACCCGCGTGGACAACGTTTCTATGACTTTTCGAGGGTGTGCAGTGCGCGAGCCGCAAGCGGCTCCCGAGCGTGAAAAAAAATTAGCCTATGTGTTAATCTAGGTCTTATCTGTCTATCTACCAAATTTCAGCCAGATCCGTTCAGTAGTTTTTGCGTGAAGAAGTAACAAACATACACACTCAAAAACTTTCGCCTTTATAATATAAATGTGATTACCTAAAAAAATTTACCCGAATACCTAAAAAAGCAGGGTGATGTTTTCAAATATATTTTCTAAATAACTTTTGCCCACGGCTTCACCCGCATGGATATGGTTTTCACGATTGCATAGCTGGTGCCAGTGACTACACGTGGAGGTTGGCGAATTATTGCTTTATTTAATTACTACTTTATTTTTTAATACTCGGTGGTTCTCGTATTTGTAGGTGTATTCTCGTATATAAGACGAACAGTATTTTTTCAAAAGAGTTTTAGCATGTCTAATGTACAGAGGCCAGCACACATCAAGCTACACACTGGACTTTCTACCGTTCTTATGCCGAGTGCGTATGGATCAGAATCGTACTATGAGTGTATAGCTTGATGTGCTGGCCTCTGTACATCGACTTCTCGTATTCGACACGCACAATTGGAAGAAAAACCGGCGCAGTGCGACCCGGGGCCACACAAACAGGGTTCCGCACCAAACTTTAACTACCAACAGAACAAGACCTCTCAGTACATACTTTGATCTAGTTAAATCATTCATCATCATCATCATATCAGCTCATATACGTCCCCACCGAGGGGCTCGAGCCTACCCTGAATGAGGGCGACGCGGGCCTAGTGCGGGTTTGTCGAGTTTCTTCGCAGGTGTATGCAGCTTTCCTCACAATGTTTTCCTTCACCGTTAAAGCAATCGGTGAGTATATGTACGTAAATTCTGAAAACTCATTGGTACATTGGCCGTCCGGATTTAGGTAAATCGGGGTCTACTTATTCTGGATTTTAGGAATTTCATAGTTCCTGTGGGAACGGAAACAGTTTATATTTTCTCATAGATGCATGCAGTAATCTATGCATTTAAACTCATATACTGTGATTTTTTCAAGATTTTAGGCGCAGTAGTTTCAGTCGTAAGGGGGGCGTAAGGAGGGGGGGGGGAGGAATGGTAAATTTTCCCCTATTGTCAAATAACTTCAAAACTATTCATTTTAAAATTATAAAAAATATTCTCAGAACAAGCCATTTCATTTGATATATCACACAATATATTGTGAAAAACTTGTTTTAAAAACCTTCTAATTTACCCCCCAAAAGTGCCCCCCATGGTCGAAATTCATTTATTTACGTTACAAATCCATTGTGTACTAAATTTCAACTCAATCGGTGCAGTAGTTTCCGAGCAGATAGCACGAGTGATCCTATAAGGGTTTCGTTTTTACCTTTTGAGGTACGGAACCCTAAAAAAGGGTACTTTCGATTTTCCGGGATCAAAAGTATACTTTCGTAACTATAACATTAAATACGCCTAATCTAACAGTAAAAGTCATTAAGCCATTTCAGAGATACAATTTTCTTTCTTTCCCTCGTGAACCTTTTAATTATCAGTCAATTACTCAATTAAAAACAAAATACCGTAATCTAACACTTTCATCTTAATATATTGAGCCATCCCAGAAATATAGTTTACTTGCTTTCCTGTGGGAATCCCTCGATTATCCTGAATTGACAAAATTATGCTGTTTACTTATCAATCTTATCATATAAAAAAATCATCATGCCAAATAACAGTAAAATCAACTAAGTGATTTTCGCGTAATGAAGCATTTTATAATTTCAGTTGTTTCGATATTCCTTCAGGAGCCCTTGATTTTTCCGGGATAAAAAGTATATTAGTTGTTACTCAGTAATATAAAGGATAATCAACAGGATAACATTGATGTGTTTCGGTTTGAAGATAAGATAACCAGTTCCCCATTGCGTTGGGGAATCGTGGTAAGCCCGCTGCCATTTTCGGCATCATCGTCACTTACCATCGGGTGAGAAGATGCCAAGGGCTTACCAATTCTGAATGAAAAATATATGTAAAAAATAAAGGATAATCATTTTTTTTATTCACAATTGGTAAGCCCTAATCGTGCAAGTTTCGCTTAAGCGGAAATATTTAAATACGTTCACCCGTTTTTGCGAGATACGTGAATAAACAGACAGACCGAGAGACTGAAAAAACTTAAAATTAAATGTTTTGGTCTCTACATCGATGAACATATGTCTCCCACTGTTATGATTTTCAAAAATACGTACCTACAGACTTTTTCTGAAGCCTGCTGACTTATTTCTCAATAATTAAACATGAATTAGTTTTTGAAAAACCTTAAAACTTTCAGGCACAAGCTTTGTTTTGAAAATAGTTATTTCGTATTATTCTCAGCTAGTCCTTTCATTTGATACCAATATTATGGGGGTGCGTAAAAAAGTAATTCCAGATAGTAAATTTAAATATGAGATAGAAAAATAGTAAATTTGCTGGTAGTTTTCTAGCAGTTAGCTTCTAGGGTCCTGACACCCAAAGTTCGACAACCAAACTGTAACCAGAGAGCGGCAGGAAGTGTCCATACTGTGTGTTAGTACTAATATAGTATATACAGAGAGCGGCAGGAAGTGTCCATACTGTGTGTTAGTACTAATATAGTATATACAGAGAGCGGCAGGAAGTGTCCATACTGTGTGTTAGTACTAATATAGTATATACAGAGAGCGGCAGGAAGTGTCCATACTGTGTGTTAGTACTAATATAGTATATACTTAGCTATTACTGAGCCTCCGCTGTCCATCCGTCTGTCAGCGGGCTGTATTTCATGAACAATAGGTAATAGGTAAACAGTTGACATTTTTATTGATGTTTCTATGTATTTCCATTGCTGCTATAACGACAAATAATTAAAATAAAATAAAATTAAAACTTAAATTAGGCTCCCATGAAAGAAACGTGACGTTTTTCTTGTACCACGGTACGAAATCTTTTATGTGCGAGTCCGACTCGCACTTGGCCAGTTTTTCTATTTGATATTTTATTAAATGCAATGTAGGTAGGTACTTATACATACTCCAATCATTTAATAAAATTGTATTGGTAAACCTATACATCTTCAATATAAAGGTTGCCAAGGTTTTTATTTATAAAAGTAGAACTGGAGTATGCCGCCCGTTAGTGATGTGATGTGTAATTAAGAGGAGGGATGCCTAGCGTCGGTGGCGTAATGGCTAGGGCCGCTACCTCCTGTGCGGGAGGTCGTGGTTCTGATCCTGCCACGTACCACTGTTTTTTCGAATTTAGATTTCATATTTACACACTTTTATCCGACACTCTTATGGTGAAGGAAAACTTCGTGAGGAAACTTGCACACGCTTGCGATGTGAAGGTTGTGTGTGAAGTGGACCAACCCGCACTGGGCCCGCGTGTTCGACTAAGGCCCGATCGCCCTAATTCAGGGTAGACTCTAGCCCTTCGAGGCGAGGAGACGTATATGAGCTGATATGATTATCCCTATTAAGCTCAAACGTAGTTTAGTTCATATTGTCAGATTTCCGTAAAATTTGTCGAAATTCCGTTAAGACTAAGTAAGTATACATAAAATTTTACAGAATTTTAAAAATATGCTATTTTCTAGGAAAATCTGACAAACCAGACAGAGATAGTAGTCTCTAGAACGCGTTTACATAATTGAATTAACTGATTAATTTATTCAAATAAGAACCAAGCTACGTTTGTACGGAGTGCGCTCGGAATACACTCCTCTTAATTAATTATTTGAAAGTACAGTAAAGGCTAACTGTCGCAAATCGGTCAGGCGCAGCTCAGGCGCTCAGGCGACTCGTGCGCATGTCTCATGCGTGTCAGATTGTTCTCAATCGCATGATGTTTAGACGACACCGGCGCGCGCGCAGCGTATTGGTCACACCCACCTGTAACCAGGACAGGTAGACAGCATTACTGGGCACAGCGAACAGTAATGCGAATCTGATGAATCAAGTTATGTTAGGCTGTTAGGTGTACGTAATGGTTTTGTGCACAACGACGGCATTCGTCTGCAAAAAACGAAAGGCAAGCCATTATACCTATTGTACTAGTAGGTTTGTGGAAGAACTCTGTGAAATCATTTGACAAGAGGGTTCTTCTGAAACACCTTAAAATAATTTAAGACAGGGTTCAGTCTGTGAAACTGTAAAACTTTCCCCAAAGAATCTGAACTCAGTTCGAAAAAAAAATATTTGAAATCTGATTTACTTTTTATCATTTGTCAAAAACTACATTTTGTTCTAAAAATGTTTGAAATACCTAGGCGTGACGTCATAGTTTTGCAGCGTTATTTATGTACTCATTTAGTAATTTTGGTGAATTAAAAATGGAAGACTTGATGGAAAACAAAAAGAGGAAGGTTTTCCGAAGTTTTAGTAGGAGGGCAATTTAGTGATCAAGAGTTCATAATTTATTTCTGATGCTGTCGTCATCCCTTAGGCACAAACATTAATTGGCGCGTTCTATTAGTCTTACTGAATATTCCTACCAGTTGAACTAATGGGAATTGCATTTGTAATATTACTAAGGATAAATTTACAGCATTACTTTATAAACCTTCCTATTAGAAGTAATTATTTAGTAATCTGTGCTATTAGTACTACTCTGTCAAAATTTAATAAATCGTAGTCCCAATCAATGATAAAAAAAAGTTATATTCTTGCCTACTTTGTATTGATTTAACTACTACATTCTGTTAGCTAATTAGACCCTACTGCTCTATAACAAATCGGTTGTGACCTGCGTTTGCCAAAAAGTACTAGGCTCACAGAAGTCAGTAAGAGCAATATGGAAAAAAAATGTACACTTTTGAACGATAGTACATTTCTGTAAACTTTGTATAGCAGGCTAATAGCTTTATATGTTATAAGTTTAAAATTATTAATCATTATTCATTAAATTTTCTGTTGTTGTTGCTCGCGTACTACCTGTCTCCGTGCTTTTTCTCCGAGCACTGGGTTGTCTGGTAGAAATCGCTCTCAGCGATAAGACCGCCTAAATTGTACGTCTCTTAGTTTTTAATTTAAATTTTTGCATATTATGTATTTATTTTGATGTACAATAAAGAGTTATTTGAGTTCGAGTTTGAGTTAAAATAGGTTCCTTTGGGAAACATGTTAAGTTTAACAAGACAAATCCTCTTTAAGTTAATTTCAGGTATATCAGAAGAGCCCCGTGTATATTATAGAGACATCAGTCGAATTAGTGATTTGTCAGAAAGATCTGATTGATCAAAGGTTACGAACCACCTACTTTTAGCAGTGTGTGTATTTAATGCATTACACGTAGTACCAACCTAAAAGTAATGAATATAGGTATCCAGATATTTGTTACCATAGATGGGTTATGCTCTAAAACAACATTTGAAAATCGCACTTATTTACACACACAATATTGTAGGTAGTTCGCTTCCGTTGCACCGAATGCTACTAAGAAAAGAGATGCCAATTGGCATCTTTATATTTGCTTCACTTCTAAGACGCGTGTAACCTATCTACCTCCCATTATAAAGCATATCAGCTGTGACTGCATCCCTCCCTGGTTCCAATGACAGGGTGATCAGTGGCAGTCATTAAGCGCGGCGATACTTAATTACTTATTATGCACGCCGCCGACGCCACTGCAGCCTGCAGGCGCCAGCGTTCTGGCACTTTCACCGCGTGTCGCCGCGCGCGCAGCTTCCAGAACCCTCTGCCGGAAAAAGATCCAAATAATGGCGTACCTTTTAACCCGGCGTCCTTCATTGTTATTCGGATTTATTCTCAGTGCTGTGTTTAGGTAATGTAATAGGGGAAGTTACCCGTACTTGAAGAACACATCAAGATAGAAAACGCCAGTATAAATAGGCCTCGCGTAGGTTAAATCACGCATAGCGTTGCGTGGCCAGCTTATACTGGCAGTGTCCGCAGTCTCCGATTCATAAAAAAAGCCAGCCAAGTGCGAGTCGGACTCGCTCACCGAGGGTTCCGTACCGCCACATCTCTGGATAAGATACCTTAAAAATAATAAATCGGAAACTACACCTAATAAAAATAATTTAAAATAATACGATACCTCACATCACACGGTTAACTCAATTCAAAATTTGGACCGCCGTTCCTTGCATAATTGATAACGTACTTTACATAAAGACTTTATTTTTTGTGATTTAATTTCAAATGTATAGTGTTTAGATTTTTTCCTGTACTTGTAGTATAAGACGATATACTTGCAAAATGTCATAGTTGTAAGTCAACTGATTATACCCTATAAATTTTTGATTGCCATGAGAGTGTCGCAATATACGTTTTTGCGGCTTAAACGGCCGTATCTTTTTTTAAAGTTAACTTAGAAGTTTGATTTTTTTACAGCTTCAAGGGACTATAGACCGGAGTAATCGGAGTATATGGTTTTAATTTCAACTCAATACCTCTACGCGTCCCCGAGATAAAGGGGCCAGACAAACGGACGGACAAACAGATAAATACAAATACAAATATTCTTTATTTGCAATTAAACAAGGTACAAAATTGATGTTAGTTTAAAGACCGTATACTCTCTCGCTTAGCCATATTATGTTATAGCATCAGCATAAAAAAAAAGCAAGAAAATAATAGATTAACAAACAAACAAACAATTAATTTCACTCTACATATAGAATACGAAAACATGTCAATATTTTAAATTAATTCACATCATGTCATGTTTAAATATAGTTGTAACAATAATTTCTATAGGGTTATTTATGTGTCAAAAAATTCATCGACTGAATAAAACATATTTTGAAGCAGCCACGCATGCAATTTGTTCTTAAATTTATTAAATGGTAATAATGTAATATCATCAGGTACTTTGTTAAATATTCTTTGTCCCATCCAAAAACAGTTTTTTTTAAACTAGTGCTCTGGGGTATGTCCTCTACAATTAATCTGTTGGGGTTTCTCCTATTTGCACTCCATCTCTAGCCTCTTTATAGAATACCTTACGATTTATTTTAACGAATTTAGCCATTTCGAATAATTATGTACAAGCAAGGTAACGGTAATATACTAAATATACTATAAGGTATAAGGTAATACATATACTAATAATAATATATTAAATAATGGTCTACATGAAGTGTCAGTCGCTACACCAAATATGGCCCGTATGCATTTCTTTTACGAAATGAAAGCTTTGCTCGCATCTGTGCTATTACCCCACATTATTAGACCATATCGAAGGACAGATTCGACGTAAGCATCGTAGGCTGCTACTGCTGTAGGTCTTGATGCCGCTTTTGTTAATTTGTAAAGGGCGAAAGTAAAACTATTCACCTTAGCACATACCCTTTCAATTTGACCTTTCCAATCTAACTTATCATCTATGATAATACCGAGAAACGTAGTCTTTTTAGTGCTCTGTAATGATTGTCCATTGTAATTAATATGTAATGAGTTTTTGGAATTATTGTAAGTAATGGTATAAGTTTTATTTAAATTAATGTATAAATTATTATTTTGTAGCCATTGAGCTATTTTAAATATTGTACTATTTACTTCTGATTCATGTCTCTGTAATGTCATTTACTTATCAGTTGCAACTATTACTACAACGTCGTCAGCAAATAAGATAGTTTTATGATTGATCAAGTCAGGTAAATTATTAATATAAATTAAGAATAATAGTGGTCCAAGTACACTACCCTGTGGTACTCCGAATTCATTTTTCTGGAATACAGATTGGTATTTTTTAGTCATGCCTTGTTCATCCAGTTTAGTGATTTCAACGCATTGCTTTCTATTTTGTAAATACGTTTTTAACCATTCATAGGCAGGACAACAAAGTGATTCTATAACGGTTCTGTTTTTTCCTTTTGAGGTACGGAAACTTAAAAATAAATAACAATTTATTTTATTTGAAAAATTGCTAAGTACGAATAGTGATGCAATGACATGATAAATGCTTGTCCCTTGTGTGTCACAGCTGTTAATAGTCATGTTCCATCAGGTGGGCCGTGGTCCGTCAGCCTTCTGGCAACAATTACAAAATAATATTACTTATTAATTAATATTTGTGTTAGCATGTAAAGTAGCAAAATGAAACGGCTAACTTCGAGATAGATAACTCGGTCCCGTTGTATTGCACAGTCTTAAACAGCATTGCAGCCTATATAGCCATAGTCAGTTATACGAGTCACTTTAGTTAATTCAATGTAAAGTACGTAATTAATGAAGATTAAAATACGGAATATTTTTAGTTGCTCAAAACAACAATATAATCACCTATCAGTTTATTTTCATCATTTATTTATGACAATCATTTGAAAAATACTGATTGCACATCAAATTATCTATCCTTCTCAACTGGACTAGAGTTGAGTGAGCGAAGCGAGGTTAGGTTTGATTGATTATATCGTCGAGGAGTTTCGCGAAGCGGATAAGCTCTCCCCTTCTGGGTGGCGGATCTGACTGACGAAATAAAAAAACAGTTTTGTTTATTTTATTTATTTATTTTTTATTTATTGCTTTAAAGAACAAACATACAGATATTAATACAGTACAAAAGAAACCCTGTCGGGTTTTTGTATTGCGCAGAAGTCGAAGATAAAGGCTATACATGTAGGTAAATAGTGGTGCGCCACGACCCTAAATTGTTGCGTAATCCTACTAATATTATAAATGCGAAATTTGTATGTATGTATGGATGTTTGTTACCCCTTTACGCAAAAACTACTGAACGTATCTGGCTGAAATTTGGTAGGAGACATATTAGGACCTGGATTAATATATAGGCTACTTTTTCCATGTTTGCGATCCGCTTGTAACTCTGCACACCGTCGAAGACAGTCATAGAAACTATATGCACTGCCCGTATCCAGCGGCTTCCCGCGACCTTCAACAGGTCGTCGGTCCATAGAGTGGAAGGCCTGCCTTTGAAACGCCTACCAGTGCGCGATCGTCACTCGAGAACTGCTCCAACGGCCATCCAATCAAATATTGCCAAAATATTTTACTGCAAAATGTTCACCATGAGATCAATGCAATCTTAAATGCTCTTTTGATGATGACACTTTGATGGAAAGTTCTAGAAACAGAATTACTTTATGTACAGATTCACAGACAATAATACTCGTGGAATTATTTAAGTGGATGTCGGTACTATAACAACCCTGTACGGTTAGGGTTTCGTAGCTCGGGGTAACGACGCCGAACGTATTTCAATAAAAATCAGGTTTACGTAGTTAGTGAATTTGTCGAAATACAAATTTATTCACTTCGAAGGGGGCTCTGCCTGCCGGCCGGCTTATTATTGGATTGAAAGATTAATAATTATATAACACCTTTTTTAATAAGCTATACAATTCCAAGATGAATAAAAAAATGGGTGCGTTTACTTATGTACGCGCGTGAGAAGTTATACTTCTTTATCTACTTTAAAAAATAGTTTTTAATTTCATGCATATATTTAATTACAATAAAATAATAAAATGACTTGAAAAAAATAATCAACACAGTCAATAAAGTTCAGTTTAAATTTAAAAAATTAAATAAACATATCGCATATCATACCACAAACTGCTCTTGTTCTGCCCCCTTGTTGCTTCTTCCATTGTATTTATCACAATTATAGTGAATGTTGCTTTCATCGCCTCTACAACCCTATCTACGTCTGTTTTAATTTGTGGGGATTGGTCCATTATAAAGCAGTGCAATGAATACTGCAACACTTGCTGATATTATAATAAATTCAGTATAAACTGCTGATGTACTCGGTCTGTGGGGTACTTCTTTTTTAGACATCTGCTGCACAGTAATGTACTTCAGAGTTGTGCCTACTCTGGACAAAGTCGGCTTATTCCAA
This sequence comes from Coleophora flavipennella, assembly GCA_947284805.1. NCBI lineage: Eukaryota > Metazoa > Arthropoda > Insecta > Lepidoptera > Coleophoridae > Coleophora > Coleophora flavipennella. The sequence goes on from OX369268.1 coordinate 1,449,071, forward strand.
TAGCACTCTATTGAAGTACATTCAGGTTCCTCATTGCGACGATGGACCCACATCAAAAAATCAACTGCATGCTTACAACCTCCATCTGAAGCAGCACAGTCGTGGCACCGACAGCTAATAATTTCACTGTCATTTTTGTTAATAATCAGAGTCACATTATATGCTTTGGTTTTTACTTTTTGCTCTGGGCACACTTTACAGTTAACTGTACAAACCCCATCCTCCCGGTGTAGTTGGACATATCCAACCGCATCGTCTCCATAAGATTCCCTTGCAGATCTGTGACATAAAAGATAACACCATGACAAAGGGAATTTCTAAGTATGTAACAATATAACCTAAAATGAGATTTTGCAAAACATCTGAAACGCATAACTACAGGGATGTACATAAATAATTCTTACGTGGTACTTACACTGCTGTTTTTACACTTTTAAGTTCTGCAGCATAGTAATCAGCATTATTCAAGAAAAGTGCAACCATAAATGCGTCTATCCTAGGTAGATTACTGTTATCAGCTCGCACAAAATTTTTCTCCATTTTGAGATTTGAAAGGAATATTTAAGTATGCCAGTATTATATTTATCAAAAATTATAAGAAAACTGCTTCAGAAATAGCTAAGAAATCAAATATAACACCCAAAATACACAAAACGCGAACTGGAAAGTCATGTCTATTTCCACGACGACAGGTTCTGCGCTGCCCGCATCCAGCGGCTTCCCGCGATCTTCACCAGGTCATCGGTCCACCGAGTGGGAGGCCTGCCTACACTACGGCCAACCTGACATAAAACTCAATAAGCATCAAGAAATTTTTCTCACAGTACCTATACAGAAAACATTTTCACTAAGCTTACAAAATAAATAGGCACTTTCAATAAAACAGTCAAGTCAATGTAAATTATTAACAATTTATCTCGTTTAATCACTTGAATTGTATCGCAATGTTTCGCAAAAAATTAACTGCGGTTCGGTAACCCCCATTCGGTTGATAACCACACAGTCACCCATCTTGGCAACTCTGGGCCACCTCCATCCGGTGCCCAACCAAATAACAGTCAACCTACCTGGCGACTGACAGACACCCCCATCCGGTGCCCGCCCAAACACACAGTCACCCTACCTGGCGATTCTCAGACACCTCCATCCAATGCCCGCCCAAACACACAGTCGCCCTACCTGGCGACTCTCAGACACGTCCCTCTGGTAATTGCCAACACCAGCTCCCCGGTGATACGCCTGCGAGCCAAACGCTACACTTTAAGGACATAACGGTCTCCTTCCAGTACCTCAATAACTCTGAAAGGTTCTCCGTATTTGATATCTAATGTGGTCGGTTACGCTTCTCCATTTGTAACAACATAAAGTTAGGTAACTTGTGAAGCTGAGATTTAGTTTAGAAATCCACTCCATCTCTTCCCGAGGGTTCTATAAGAAGTAACAAAGGGTCCAAAAAATCTGAGGATGAGCGGCAGCCTGCTTCACGCCTATACTGTACCGCCAACCCGCCCGCCAAGTATAGCGTATTTTTTTACAATTGGTAAAACCGCCCCAATATGGGGGAGGCCCATGTTTATTATCACATCAGCAGCAAGCTGATTAACAACTCCGGTCATACGATGCGTTACTCTCTGTATTATCAGTAGTCTGTTGTCGTGCTTCACTTAGATAAAAATTACAGCCAGTGTTATCGACAAACACGACATTTAGAGGTCGAGCTACTTTACCTATAACCAACTCCATGGGGCTGTACTTTGTAACTCGGTTAACCCAACAGTTCCGTTAGTGCCAAATGATTATTATGGAGGGACTTGTAACATAAAATCTGATTAATATACCCAAAGGTTATGATCGTGAGTTGAAACACAAGGGGGCATGACGTAAATCGAATGACACATGGACGTATTCGAACAGACCCTCCGGGACTACAAAATCAGTCATTTCGTTAGGGATCGAATGCACCTGATGTAACTACTGGCTATGCCTGACGTGGTGGAAAAGTGACCACCTATGAAGTCAATCGACGTGGTTAACTATCAGAGGAAGCGATTACCGTTCAGGCATTTTGTTGTCATTTTATTCACGGTTATCAACAAAGTTGCGTTCTATGCCATCGTTTTTCTTTGCCAGCATGATAAGGCCATCTAAAAAAAACCGCTAAACACGTTAAAAAACCGACTTCCATCGCAACAACTTCGTACAATTTTGCAATATTATTTTTGGTTTTTGTTAATTTTCTAATAAAGTACTACACTGATTTTGATAATATTTATATGGGACCACACGAGAAGTACTAGCTTTCAAATAAAAAAAGAATCATCAAAATCGGTTCACCTAGTCAAAAGTTCTGAGGTAACACACATAAAAAAACATACAGTCAAATTGAGAACCTCCTCCTTTTTGGAAGTCGCCTGGAAATAGAAGTATGATGGGGCGTATGACATTCGCAGCCTCCATCCCATGAATCCTGCATCATCACATCAGCCGAAAGACGTCCCCACTGCTAAAAAACCTATTAAAATATACAACTTTGGCCTATGATCAATGAGGATATCAGTCCCAATAATACGAAATCTAATAAAGGTTTCACTCCATGTAAAGATGTCAGTCTCAATATTATAAGAGCTTAAAGGGGTTTCAATACTTTCAATCCTGGTTTAAGTTTGTATAACCGAAACTCTAGTTGTCCTATTACTAAATCTTCCGTTCAATAACGACGTTGTGTCACAAGTTATGATCCAAAAGCACGTGAAAAAGTACTTTGAAGGACAACAATGTGTCATTTTGCCTGCTAATGCAATCAACACTAGAATGTAAGGGCCTACTCTATTCGCAACCTTTCCGACAGCCGCGCTGTTTTGTTATTGACAGACTCGTTTAAGTATGACGTCAAGCCTAGATTTAATATATCTGAACCGATCATAATATCGTTCGGCACGTAAGTACTCATCTGGCATAACAAGAAATGTCAATTCTGAAGAATGCCCGTCAGTATTACCCTCAATCGATATTTAATCTGTACAGTAAACGTAAGCGTTGCCTACAAAAGTCAATCGTACGTTAGTATTGAACACACTCCCGAAAGTCTATACACGAAACTTTCTTTAACGAGAGAACACTCGGCACCACTACAGATTAGGTAATATTACTACGTATGTACTATTAATACTATCAAAACAAAAGGGGTACGACTCATCGGTTTTTCGTAGCTCCGCTTACACCACAAACTTCGCAGAAGACGACGTGCATCTTCGCCGCTGTCAGCGCAGCCCATGCTGTCACCCACTTCCAAAAAGCGCGAAGAATTGTTGCTAGTGGGTTTTTATTTAGCTGCTCGTGCTCCATTAATCATTTTCAGATTTTCCCGTAGTTGTCCCTTTATTGCGAGCGCTGGGAACAATCCCACTTCTGATGTCGGAGGGGTGGCAGGGCTGTAGCTAGAGTCGAATTTGAGGTAGGGCATCACAGATATTATAATTAAATAGACCCATCTCGCTTCATGTTATGGCGCGTCAAATGCCATCTATACAGAGAACAAAGAATTATTATAATATGAAATGAATGTCACAAACTGTGCTAATGTTCGGAAAAGTTTAGATACCTATCACCACATTTTTTTTTATCTCAAACTATGAACAAACCACAAACCATTTAACTAGATCTATGTCTGTGGAACAAACAATTTAATTATAATAATTTATTTTAGTTTTTGGTATTTTTAAGGTAGGGCATTGCCCCACAATGTCCCCCCCCTAGCTACGGCCATGAGGGGTGGTACAGATACAGATTGGTTTAAGTTTGGTTCTCGATCGTATAGAATTTCGCCGTGATTTCATTTGTTTCATCATTTATTTTTAAAAATGTAGTGTCCCGCTCGTCGTACGAAGTGTCCAATCCTACACAATAAAAACATAATGGTACTATGCTGATTAATAAACTATCAATATTAAACATCAAAAACCACGAAATGTAATTTTTCGTATAAAAAAAGAAAAATGACAAACTGAACACTACCAATTCCCACCAATAAAAAAAAGAAAATGTAAATAGTAGGACATATAATCAATTTAAAAGGAAAACTATCACGCACGGCTAAGTAGGCTTTCTTAGTTTATGAGTAATAGTCGAACAACTGATGATGCGCAGTTGGATTTGTACAAAGTTCGCACTTGGCCGTTTTTTACTTTTTTTGTTTTTTGAACTCTATTGTAACAATTAATCTCCATCAAAATATCAACTTTAAGCTTCGAGTTTATATTAACATACGTCAAGTACCGAAATTTAAAAATAGAATCACACTTTTTGTAACGTTCTAATCTCAAATATTTTTTTACCCATACGATACAGAGCAAATCCAAGAAGGAGATTCCATTTACTTTTTTCTTCTACAGGAACACAATAACGCATATGCGGGGCGCGCCAGTTTTAGAGCATTACAAAAAATTTTGATTCCAAATTTTACCTGTCTATGACAGCGCTAGCTTCAGCGCAAGCGCGGTGATGTGCTGGATTTTGGCGCCATTCAATCGTGTAATTTTTTTTCCTACTCTTTTGACTTTAATCTTTTATTTAGTAGGTTCAATTCCAAGGTATGAGATCAGATAAACCAGTGTAAGACACTAAACATAACTAGGTATTAAATACCTCTCTTTATGCATTTTATTATATTTTATTATATGTCCTACTGTTCCAGATGTCCTGAAATAACGGTTTAGCTGGAAGGAGTGGGGGGGAGGGCACATGACTATAACAAAAATTTGCTCTTTCGTAAACTTAATCGTAATAGTTATTTATGAAACTAGGGTGGTAAAAAGTTTATTTCATACGAAGTTTTTCAATACAATTGTGAGAAATAAGATAAAAAAAACAAAACAACGACCGTGACAGAAAAACAAAATACATGGGTGGGTACATACCTCTTGATAGGTACATACCTACCCATGTATTTTGTTTTTCAACAACCAAAGTTCATTTTACGCGACTTGTGGCTTATTTTAAATGTCCGGGGATCTCAGTTTGTTTTTGACGTGAATACGTCTTTAAAATTACCTCCATATGATGCAATCCAAAAAAACGAATGATAACAAAATCGGGGGATACAGTTTAGTGTTGTAGCTACATATCTATCATCTCCATCCAAATTTCGTTTACACCACTTGATAGCTAAAGAATCAAAGAATTTATTACGCTAAGTAAGGACTGTAACACATCGCGCGCGGGGGAGGGGGCAGCCCCGCCATTTTGAAGATCATTTTGCTGCGTATCGAGATTTCCATTTAGTATAACTTTCGACTCGGTGAAGCTACGACGTTCATTCAAGTTTCAATCGTCAGCTCTCGTCAAAATCTATCGATTATATATAAAACATTAGTGTAAAATTGTAACTGTGATTATAATAAGGTGTTTAAATAAAAAAATAATATCAAAAAATATATAATGTCGGTCTATACGCGTCGAAAAGCCAAATCGAAATACAGAGATCGTATACGGTTGGAAAGGGCATCTCAACAGCAATCGAATGGTACCAATAAAACACCATATGATCGAGTCAAGCAGTGCCGGCAACGTAAAGTAATGAATGCGGCCGAGCGGATCAACGACGGTGCCAGTACATCTGCAGCTGGGACGGTTGAAATTACGCAGATAATAATAATAATAATATTTTATATAGAAACTACATATTACCCGTTACGAGACGTATTCACGTTAAAACCAACGGCCGTGTGCCCCGACACAGCCCCACCCGTTTTTTCTTATACATATGTACACATAAGTATATTTTTTATTGAATATATATTATCAATTCATAATTTTATTCGTTTTCACAACTAAAACATCTCAATTCAGTTTTACGAAAATTTATATTTTTAGCACACTCACGCATGCGTAAGTTTTTTTTATTATTATCATAAATAAACTACAATAAGGCTTGGCATACTATTATTATAAGCATTAAAACCTTTTTGGAAAAGATGACCTATTCCTTGGTGTAACCGGTTCCGCGTCATGCATATTTTTTCTCTTTTCTTCACAAAGATATAACCCAAAGAGAATCTAAACAGCTAGCGTTAAGTACTAACCTCACGGAGGAACAACCTATCTTTTTTAAAATTCTCCTTTCAAAAGTCTTAAAGAAGATTCTGTATCTTTGGTTATTATATTTTTTATTTGCTAGAAATATCTTGTTCCTCCGAGCTGGAAATAAAAAAAAAGTGGTAAACTAAAAGCACGTGTGCAGTAAAATCAATTTTGCGCACAGTTGACTGCCATATAGAGGACCACTTTTCGAGCAACTGTATTAAAAAAATGTTTTTAGCACAGTAGTTTTAAAAGACCTATTAAACGATATCCACACGAAACAAAAAAATCACCCCCTCTTTACATGTAAGGGAAGTACCCTAATTTTTTTTTTCAATCTTTTATTTTTACCACCTTGTCAGCGTTATTAATATGTTGTTGTACTCTGTGCATGAGTTCAGCGCCACCTGGCGTCCGCAACTTTGTTGGCTCTGACGTGTTGACATTTAATAACGACATTGTGACAAATATTACTATTATAATCCAAAATTATCTATTAATTTATTTCCAAAATAACTGTGATGCCTTGATTTGGGTGGAGAAAGTGTTAGTTTATTTTTAAAATGTTAGGGTTTGTTTACTTCATTTTTAGTTGTAGTTTTACTGTAAAACAAGAAGATAAAGTTATTTAATGGTTTCTTTCAATAATAATAAACATATATAATTGTTCCTGTATCCCTAGTGATAAATTTAATATCGTTTTCAGATCGAAATATATATTATTTTAAGGACCTGGTTTTATTAATTAGGTAAAAAGGGTCTGAACAGTTTACTATAAGATATGACGGATGACAGAGCCAACATTATTTATACTTTTGGCCACTATGAGCGCTGCGATCGATTCAAATAACAGATTTCTAGTACTTATTGTCTCTGAGCTAAGCCGCGGACAGATAGACGGACAGACAGAATAGGGACCCCTAAAAATGTATGTGTGTGTGCCCAAACGTCTGGCGCTCTAGTGCCTTAACTACTAAACGGATTTGGGTAGTAGGGTTATATTATTTTATGGCGGGGTATTAATTGGAACAGTTGTCTCTGTTTTTTCTTTACGTGTAAAGAGTAAAGAAAATAACCACACTCATGAACTTTTTCATTTTTTTTTCGTTAAATTTAATTTAAAAAAATCAAACTGGCATATTAAATTGAAGTATGTGTTTAGACTAATCGACTAAGCAAAAGAGGTACTAAATCGATCTGTTTTGCCTGCACGTAGAATGCAAATCTCTGTTTTAAAAGAGGTTTCTTTCATATATTTTTTTCTGTTATAAAAGTTTACGAATCGTATTTCTGGAACTGACAAAAAAAGAATCAGGTTACAAAATATCACTCTCATATGTTTTGTGATTGCTGATAAAAATCGAGATCTCTGCGACCAGTTTCCTTATAATACTCGTACCTAGCAGTTTTTTATTTTTTTAGGTTTTTCACCGTAGTAATTTTTCTCTCAAAATTAGCTCTAACGATTTTTATATAACTTTTATATCATTAAGGGTCTACTACACTAGGTAGTTCATTTTACCATAAAAATCTAAATAAAGTACCTTCCATACAAATCCATCATCATTGCAGCTCATATACGTCCCCACCGAGGGGCTCGAGCCTACCCTGAATCAGGGCGATTAGGCCTTAGTCGACCACGCGGGCCCAGTGCGGGTTGGTCGACTTCACACACAACCTTCGAGTTTCTTCGCAGGCGTGTGCAGGTTTCCTCACGATGTTTTCCTTCACCGTTAAAGCAATCGGTAAGTATGTACGTAAGTTTTTGAAAAACTCATTGGTACATTGGCCGTCCAGATTTGAACCCGGTACCTCTGGTTAGATGGACCGAGTCGTTACCGGTTGAGCCACCGACGCTTTTTCCTCCAATAATCCATATTATTAGTAAATTTTATTTATTTTTAACCAACTTTAAAAAAAAGGAGAAGGTTTCTGAATTCGACCGTATATATTTTTTTTCATGTTTTTTCGCGGATAACTTCGTCGTTTATGAACCAATTTCGATGATTCTTTTTTTAATTGGAAAGGAGATATCCCAAGGGTGGTACCATGATAAGTAAACCAGCATCTGATGATGGCATCCCGAGAAATCGATAATAACCTTCAAAAATCGTAGTAGCGAAGTGACTAGTGCGTTTGAAGTCGGTTTTTTTTTGTTTAAAATTATACTTTATTTTTTTAGGGAAAACTAGGTTACATGATCAAACATCAGTTAGATAAGGAACATTGAGAAGTTTTCGCCTTTAGGTTAGAGATGAGCTACGAGTAGCTTGACGTAAGCCATATCATCAAGTCTGACACACTCCTTTGCTAATTAGGTAGCGTATTTTTTATGATGATTTATGAAGAAGGAAGACTGAAGGCTCCTCTGGAAAGTATGCACAACATGGCTCTACAATTTGTTTTGAACGTTTGAAAACGTTATAAGATTAGGTACCTACCTTCTTAAGGTAAAATTCAGCGATGCACAGTAAATATTGTGGATAACTGATGCGGTCTTTTTTATTTATTCACAATTGGTAAGCCCTTGGCATCATCTCACCTGATGTTAAGTGACGATGATGCCGAAGATGGAAGCGGGCTCACCAAGATTGCCCAACGCAATGGAGAACTGGCTATCTTATCTTCATGCTGGAACACATCAATGTTCTTAACATTGATGTTTGGCGGCAAGACTTAGATAAGATGGTGGTAGCTAGCCAGGCGGGCTTAGAAAATGCCCTACCACCAACCAAACCGAGTCTTACAAGTTGACCCCACCAGGAATCGAACCCGTGACCTCCTGGTGTGAAGCGAATGGACTATCAATTACGCCACGGAGGCGGTTAAAAAAACGGTCAGTTATATTTACTTACTTTCTACAAATGCTCGAGTGCCGAGTGCCAGCCTGAGGCACCAGATCAGGGAATTATATTTTCGCATTGAGATCATTTGCACGCTTTCGCGTACTTCCGATTTCTTTTCTCAATAGGTACCATATTTCTTTATCAGCCCACTTATCTCATGTCGGTTAGGCAGGTACGATCTGTCAGTCGTCGTAGTTTGTTTTCCGTCGATATTGACATTGTATTCGAAAGTTATCTTCCGCGAACGGACTTTCTGGTTCTGCGAGGCCGTTCATTCAACCACTTAGTGGCGTGTTTGCTAAAATTAAGAGATCGCCCATTTCCGCGTTCAGTCAGCAATGACATAGAATGATCAGTGTATGACGAAATTTTGAGTCAATGGTTAGCCTCGTAGTAGCCTCTCGGTCTTGGAATTAGAATTATTCATTAGCAGTGTTGCAACATTGATTATCAATGAAAACGATAAATAATAGGGCTGAGGATGGTAGGTTTTGCTAGCTTGAAATGTTGGTTGTGATTATGTGTTAGTATAGTTATTAAATATTTAACACATTCGCGTGAACTACGTATGTAGACGGCCAAAATACTAGAAAGACATGTATTAAAACGTATGAATACGTCGTTCAAAATACTTGATTTACTGTGAAAACGTAGTTTAACGTCAGTTAGTAATACTAAATCCTCAACATATCAATATCTCAAATCTTTAGCGTCACGCAACGTCTAAATACACCAATCTCGTTCTCTCTCACACACGACGTCTATATACGGCTTTTTGTGTATGGGTTGCGATGAACGTTGACGTGCATTTACGTCAATGTTAGTACTCGTCGCATAAAATAAATAAGATAAAGTGAACGTTTTGATACGTTTGCATATTTGTATGAGAAAAATATGCGTCACGAAATGTGGTTTAGTATAAGTATCTTCCTCACGCGAATGTGTTAAACTATTAACAGTCATCGTCTTCTTAGCCTTATTCTCAATCATTTGGCGTTAGTTCTCAATGTTTTTTGTCTCCATTTTGGTCTTATACCGGTAATTTCCTCCATAATATCTTTTTTGATTCCATTCAACCATCGCTTTTTCGGTTTTCCTATCTTTCTAGTTTATTCTCAACTCATGTTTAATTTTTCAACAGACTTCCAAAAAGCAGGAGGTTCTCAATTCTGTTTATTTTTGCATGTTTGTTACGCGATATCTTCGTAGATTGTGAACCAATTTCCATGGTTCTTTTTATTTGATAAGATAAGCTACCAGGTTGGTCCCATATAAATTTTGTCAAAATTGGTGTAAGTAGTAGGTACTCTTTTAGAAAATTAACAAGTTTTTTTATATAAAAATTTGAGTGCGTTTGGCTGCACCTCACCTGATGATAAGTGCCGATGCAGCCGACGATGTGACACGCAAGCTCAAATAGTGCCTATTCACTCTCGTCTTGAAAATTCCTAAATTATACGAATCGGGGAATACAGACTCCGGAAGGGAATTCCACTCCTTGGCCGTTCGCATGATGAACGAAGACGCAAAACGCTTCGTGCGTAAAGGTGGAACATTGACGACAAAGGGGTGGAACCGCCCTCTGTGCTTGGTCGTCCGGTGATGAAATAGAAAGGGGGGAATGAGGTGGTGAAGCTCCAGGGCACACTCACCGAAATTAATCCTGTCGAACATCGAACTACTAAAAAATACTAAAAAATAATCATGTAACGCAAAATTGTACTAAGTTGTTGGATGGAAGTCGGTTTTTATCTCTTCTGCATACGTGGCAAAACCACGTCAGTCGGTGGTTTCTTATCTTCCCCGACACCGGCGCTACATAAGACTATCTCGTATAACGAGTACAGGATGGATAGTTCAGATGGGGCACACGGCGTAGCTACCGCAAGCATTATTGCTACAAGAAAAGAAACCCACTTACGAGACTTACCCTAACTTTTAGATAGGTACTAAACGTGACCAGTTAAAGGCCCGACCATCTGTGACCATGTCATACAATTACGAGAGTGGCATACTTAAATGCCCTCAGTGCGCGAGGAGTTTCGCTGCGAAGATTGGCTACATAAACCATTTTCGAGCGCACGCGCGGCAAACCGACTAGGAGTCGAAGTGGTCGCCATGACCGAAATCGGTCGGATAGATCATCATCATCAACTTTTAGAGTACCTATTTTTACTGTCAGCAAGAGTACCAGGACAAGTGTCTTGGCGGCTAGACCTTCTGCCTTCGCCTTATGGTGTTGATCGCGCACCACTCACCCTCAATGACAGTCATAAAAACGATGTCCACGCGGGCGAAGCCGAGGACAAAAGCTATTACTAGCTTTACATAAATGAAAATAAAAATCCTAAGTCACAAAAAATATAGAGACGCCAGGTTGTTACACAATCTTACCGCCAATAATGTTTTAAGAGATAAAAGGGTCACTCTTGAACAAATTATTAAGCCTTTTTCCATGAAGGAAAAAATATTTGCGGCGCCCTTTTTTTCTTCATGCTTTTTTCGGTTACAAAATTGAGGGCAATGTTCTGTCCATCCCCCTTAAATATTTTATTTCATTGAAATCAAACACAGTTTGAAATTCAAAAATAAATGATAAAATTCCTAAACCACCCCTGAGCGTCCCCGGCGCAAAGGTGCCCATAACGCTCGCAGCGTTGCCGCATTGTATGGCTATAGACAGCCTTTGCATCACGAAGGCCCCGGAGCGGGGTCTAATCCCTTGTCCCGCAGAAGGCACCCAATATCCCGCACAAAACCCTTGGCCTCTGTTCCTCATGGGCCAGCCGTTTCGACGGCAACTGGAACAAACATGTAGGTTTGTTCCAAAATCAGCATATTTTGAGTGCTTTGACCGAGCTACGACTAAGTCCTGGTAGCTCCAGGACTAAAATATAAACCTTATTATTTAAGTTTAAGTTCACAGCCATTTTTTATTTTTCAGATAAGGTTCCAGCGCGGTTCAACGTCGCGCTGATGATGTTCCTCGCGTGCTGGGTGAACTACATGATGAGGGTCAACATGAGCGTCAACATCATCGCCATGGTGCCCGACGATACCACCACCGCCTCGTCAGTATGCCTATTCCTACAATTACCCTAAGTCAAAAGTGAACAAGCGAGACTAAGTTAGAAGTCACTAAGTCAGGATTTCAAGGACAGAATCATAGACATTCAGTCAGCTAGTAAGTTATAACATTTAGTTCCTCGCGTACTCAACATCATCGCTATGGCTCCTGACGATGTCGATTCCACCGCCACCCTGTCTGTCTGTATTCTTTTCTAACAAGTATTACCCCTTAGTGAAATTTTAAAGAGACAGTCAAGAGTCACTGATTTAACCGATCCAGTCAGCCAGAAGGTTGCTGACTTGCTGCCAATCTAATTACGTACTCCAATTTAAGAAGTTAAGATTTCGATTTGATTCGCCCTTAAAAAATCTCGACATTTAGATTTGATTAGACTGAGTGATTGCGGATTTAACCGTACTGTCCAATCTTAACTCTTCGCTTTTGCTCGCGGCTTCGCTTTCTTTTTAACCGATTTCAAAAAAAGGAGGAGGTTTCCCAATTCGACCGTATATTTTTTTTATGTATGTTCGCGGATATCTTCGTCGTTTATGAACCGATTTTGATAATTCTTTTTTATTGGAAAGAAGATATCCCAAGGGTGTTACCATGATAAGGAAACCAGGACCTGATGATAGAATTCCAGAGAAATCGAGGGGAACCTTAGTTTCCTGTTTGAAGTCGGTTTTTTTTGTTCAAAATTATTAATGACGGTATTCAAGCGGCTCGCGAGGATGGGGTTTTTCCCAGATCCTTCGGGAACTATGCTTTTCTCGGCATAAAAGTATTCTATGTTGTTTTTCGGTCCATCGATCTGATAAAGCTGAGTGTAAAGACATTATACTAGTGGTTCGCTCCGAACTGTAAACTCGCGATACACCAGTTTAAAAAAATATAAGTAAGGTTAATAACGGTTGCGCGATGTATCTGGTGGTGTTTCAATATTCACAACCCCCTGTATCTCGGCACCTCTTGACCAATTTGACTCATATTTGAATTTGCATACCAAATTTCACGACATTGCAATCAACGATAGGACTCGAATTATCGTCGAACACATATACTTAAATAAAGTATCATTTATCTTCTTTTAATATAATAAAACTGTAACGGGGCCGTGTCTGTACATGAAATATTTTTGGAAAATAATAACTGTGGTGGACATTACTAACGATACAGAGGCCAAAATTTTTGGAATTTTTGTCTGTCTGTCTGTCTGTCTGTCTGTCTGTCTGTCTGTCTGTCTGTATGTTCGCGCATCACGCACAAACTACCAGGCCGATTTTGATGAAATTTTGTATGATGGTTCCTTATAGCCCGGGTTAACATATAGGATACTTTTTATCCCAGAAAATTCAAGATTTCCCGTGGGAAAATCCAAAGTATTCATTTATAGAATGGCTCACCACGCAAATGTGGCTTGACCTATTACAATCAAATTTTACACGTTGATACCCTTATCGCGAACTAAAACTGGGACATTGTGAATCCCAAAAAAATTAGGGTTCCTACAGGAATGCAAAAAATTGTATCTTTAGAATGACTCAACGTCACAATATGAAACCTTTACATTGGGATGGGGTGTTTTGACCATCATTGTATAGTCGGGTATTCTTTATCCCGGAAAACTAAAGAGGTCCCGTGGGAAATTATCTATCGATACTTACAATAATAACAATAGAGTACTTTTTTCTATATATTAGCTACACATACCAAACATTATAATCATAGTAGCAGAATGTCAATAGATGGCACTGCAGGGATATTAAAACGCACTTAAGTTGTATTAAAACATTAATATATTATTTCATACTTTTGAGTGGATTTCTTTTATGTATTTTTCAGCATACGGTACTTTAAACTCTGGAACTATGGTACGTAGCGATGTGTTTCATAGACGAACAGAGAGGTATATTTTTACAGATTCCAATCGTGTAAAAAAATAAAAACACATAAATCGAGTTTAGCATCTTTTAACAGGAGGCACAGGATATGGGAACTCTTCTGACGGCGACTATTTGCGTGTGACAGTTGCTCTCCGCCTGCAATATCAATATCTGTGAACCTCATCAATGTATTTGCGGGTCCACGGTGGAGGCAATTGGCCATCACTCACTGAGTTGCAGTCGTGTTTGTGAAGATTCCCACGTCACCAATTCCTTAATGACCTCACTCGGAGGGCACTGGTCTCGGCCAGATGGAATATTCCATCTTTGATGCAGCCGCCGGCCGGGCTTTAGTCGATCTGATGGCAAAAGGCTGGAGGGTTTAAACAGGTGCTATGGCAGAGAGGAACGTGTCTGCTTTGGGAAGCCACTTTTTCTGCCTCACTGTACGTTACTGCTGCTCAATTTTCGGCGAGAAAGAAGCATAATAAGTACTCGGTCTTGGAGGCAAATTACTGCTTTGTGCCGCTGGTCTGTGAGACAACCGGCTGCTGAACCCTCAGAGGCCTTTGCCTTCACAAAGGAGATTGGCCTTCGCCTTCGAGAGAGGAGATGTGACGTGAGGTCCTACCTGCTGCTAAGGTTGTCTATTGCCTTCCAGCGCGGCAACGAGAAGTGCGTCTTGGGCTCCTTAGGAGCTGATACGACTCGAGTATTTGGCCCATATTAATATTGTTAGGAAATTTTATTACTAGATTGATACCTATAATGATTTGAATTAGTTTTTTGATAATATAGGTATATATGTTATTTCATCATATCAGTTTATATACGTCCCCACCAAGGGGCTCAACCTGCCCTGAGTTAGGGCGATCTGGCCTTAGACGATCACGCGGGCCCATTGCGGGTTGATTGACTTCACACATAAGCTTCGAATTTCTTCGAAGGCGTGTGCAGGTTTCCTCACGATGTTTTTCTCACCGTAAGAGCGTCGGATAAACGTACATACCAGTATGATATCGATATTCGTATAGATATTGATAAGTGGCAGGATTCGAACCCCGGCCTTCCGGACAGGAGGTAGTGGCCCTAATCGTTTTGCCACTGACGCTCTATATTTTAAGATTTAGAAATCCTTACTTAATTTTATAAATGTCAAAATGTGTTTGTTTGTTTGTTACCTATTCACACTTCAACACCTCTATCAATCTTGATGAAATTTGGCATGCAGGTAGCCTGTATCACTGGGAATGAAATAGTCAACCTTTTATCTGTGGAAATTAACATAGCCCGATGCAGTTCCTGAGGAAACTAAAACAATACTCTTTGTTCGTTTTATATAAAATCGTAACGAAAAAATAGATTGGTGTGATTTTTAGCACAGAGATGAGGTGGAAAATGATATAATTTACTAATAAGTATATCCTGACGTAGTTCCCGAGGGATCTGGGGACATTTGTTTTCTACGCTCGCGCACGTCGGTGGCGTCGCAACGGAGCAACGGATTAAAGTGATTTTTTGTATAGAATTTGTTGAGGGGGTGGGAAGTAACAAAGACTGCTAATCTGAATAGCCCGATACCGTTCCTGAGGTACCTGGAGAAAACTCATGTCCACGCTTGCGAGCTGATTGCGGCTCGCGCACCACTCACCCTCAAAAAGAGTCATAAAAGCTATGTCCACGTGGGCGAAGCCGCGGGCAAAAGCTAGTACATACATAAAGTACGTTCGGGAAAAGTTACATTTTTACTATTTGTATCGAGGAATTAGCTGCAGTACACTCGAACAGAGTTCTGGAAATGTGTTGATAAAACAATTTTACAACAAAATAATTAAATAGGTAATTTTTTATTTAGAATTCATCACTCATTTTAACCACTTTCAAGTATCTTCAGAATCGTCGCCTAAATTAATAATTAAAGACTGAACAAGATTCGCGCGACCCCGTGAGGATGAAATATCGGCGGCGGCGCCGCGATTGAACTCAGGGCGGCCCCTTTGACGCAACCGTTTGACGCGAACCGGCAGCGGCGAGTGGCATTTGTCAAAGGTGCAGCTAATTCGGCGAACGTACTTTACAAACGTCGGTTTGTTCTAGTAAACTCTGAGTACCTACGCGCTTCGCTCGTTCAACTATAATTAATATAATCATTGTTTCTTTTAACACTTTTTTATTGATTTTATTTTACAGTTTTTAGTAGACAGTATACAGTTTCATCTCGTTCTCGTTTGCAATTACCTATTTACAACTCTACAACTTTTAATTATCACATCTTTGTAACGTTCGTTAACATGAAACGTTTACACAAAGGACAAATCATTCAACTTATCTCTGAAAATATATTTTTTCCAGCAGATTATGAGGTCGTTCTCAATAGCAAAATAAATACTCTATCATAATTTAACTTGTCGTAGTCTTGCGATTGTTGGTTGCTCAAATACCACGATAGCACTTAATGCTTCAAGGTTTCTACCGGTTTGAGGACCACTTCAGAAGCTGTGGACCACCTTTACACGTCTCCGATATCCTAAAAAAGCTTATTTGTTTAGAAATTTTAGTGCTGAATATTTACTAAGTTCTAGCAACTGATTACATCTAAGAAATTTGAATCAGGGTCGATACAGCCACCGTCTGTTTTGCAAGTGATTCAGTTTTTGGTGGCGACATTACGAAAGTGGTAGATATCCATAAATTTAAAAATAATGTTGTTTATCTTATGATACGTTAGGATTGTTATGCAAGCTTGGGCCCGACCCGGCCCGGGTATGAACTAATGACCAACGAGGAGTGTTTTAACCATGAGACAGACACGTAAATCAACACTTTCCCCTTAAGCCAGCTAATCATTGAGCTGGGCTAACACAAATCAAGTTGGAAAGTTGACTAATTATTATACTACTGTTTCCCGCGGCTTCACCCGCGTGGACAACGTTTCTATGACTTTTCGAGGGTGCGCGGTGCGCGAGCCCCAAGCGGTTCGCGAGCGTGAAAAAGTAGTCTATGTGGTAATCCAGGTCCTAATCTGTCTACCTAACAAATTTCAGCCAGATTCGTTCAGTAGTTTTTGCGTGAAGAAGTAACAAATATACACACTCACAAACTTTTGCCTTTATAATATTACTGTGATTACTGGGTGTAGGTGGGGTGGGTGATAGGGTAACATTTATGTGTCTTGAATAAATAAAAAATCACGAATGAGAAAAATAATTTCTGTTTGATAGTACTTTTCATGACTGGAAAAAAATCATTTAAAAGACCAGTTAGAGCGAGTAAAGAATGCATTTATACACATCATCATCATATCAGCCGAAGAACGCCCACTGCTGGACATAGGCCTCCCCCAAGGATTTCCACGACGACCGGTTCTGCGTTACGCGCATCCAGCGGTTTCCCGTAACCTTCACCAGGTCATCGATCCACCGAGTGGGAGGCCTGCCACGCTACGTTTTCCGGTGCGGGGTCGCCACTCGAGAACTCTACTGCGCCAACGGCCAACTGTTCATAGCTATGTGCCCCGCCCACTGCCACTTAAGTTTAGCATTTCTAAGAGCTATTTCGGTTACTTTAATTCTCCTACTGATCTCCTCGTTTCTGATTCGATCACGCATTTATACACATATCATTAAAAACTTACACGAAATACAATATTTTACATAACAAAGATGTTACAAATTATTGCAAATGCATTGGTAACATAATTTCGTAGTCGATCTTGGAAACAGACCAGTTTTAACTTACTCTTAAAAGAAAAAAACTTGACGGATTCCATTTAAAATCAAATAATTTATTTTTAATAAAGGTATGTAATTAAGCACTCTTATAAATGTCAATACTTACTAATTGAATATACATGTATAAATACAGTTATAAATTACTATTTGCTGTATAAAGCCAAATGTCAGTATCGTTTAAATAGTCAGTCTTAATAATAGCCTCTCGAACTTCTACATTTTTTTAAACATTTTTTTTTTATTTCACATCAGCTCATATACATCCCCATTGAGGGGCTCGAGCCTACCCTGAATTAGGGCGATTGGGCCTTAGTCGACCACGCGGGCCCAATGCGGGTTGGTTTTTTAAATTTCATCATCATCATATCAGCCACAAATCGTCCACTGCTGGACAAAGGCCTCCCCCAAGGATTTCCACGACGACCGGTCCTGCGCTGCCCGCATCCATCGGCTTCCCGCGATCTTCACCAGTTCATCGGTCCACCGCGTGGGAGGCGTTTTTTAATTTACATTATGATAGTTCTCACTCATCACTAGGTTTTCTATTGTATAGTGTACCCACTCCCTGCAAATGTTTTTTTTCACTTTGCTAAGCCTTGAAAAAGCAATTTTGAGGTGACTTTTACTCCTCAGGTTACGGTGGTTTTTCGAAAACAAATCTATATGTTTATGAAAGTACGAACACAATATTTTCATAAATAAATTGACGGGCAACAGTTAAAATGTTTATTTCTTTAAATCTATCTCTAAGTGATTCACGGGACTGGGATCGCAGCAGTACTAATATATGTATGTATATGTCGGGTTAGGGAACTGAGGGTCTAGGTCCTCAGACATAGTGAGGGCGTGACGTGGGATACGGGCGGTAGTAAAATAACGAACTTAATTACAAATCAATCGTACACAGTTTAATCATCCAGTAATTATAATAACACACACGTAACCTAACTTAACTAAGGTACTCCTCAATTAACACATACGAATGATTACTTATCGAAAATAACAAAATCAAATCACTAATCTCAACATTATCAAGGGTAGGTAAGCCGAGACGGTAGCAGTTCCCGAGCGACACGCACACTGCACTGGTCGTCCGAAGAGTAACTGACTCGTCAGCCGAAATGCAAGCCTGTGAGCTATCACTCAGACTCCGCCAAGACGTCACCAGGTGGCGCCTGCGTCTCGTCATTACACCTCCTGTGCTAATGACCGTAATAGTTGATCCTACATATATACTTTGTCGCAGTTAATAAATTGCGCGGACTTTTCTGTAAAATAAAAATTGTTTCAATGTCTGCCGCATGTCCACAGAGAAGCTATTCAACTCTTCTGGATGAGTTTCAGCTTGAAGTTAGGATAGCCAGTTCCCCATTGCGTTGGAGAATCTTGGTAAGTCCGCTTTCATCTTCGGCATCACCGTCACTTACCATCAGGTGAGATGATGCCAAGGGCTTACCAATTATAGATTAAAAGAAACTGCGCAGATCAAACGGACCGCCCGAGGCGGCTAGAGTGGTTCATGCGCGCTGCAGATTTCCAAAGATTTCTCAGTATTTTTACATAAAACCTGCAAAAAATAATTACTGAAATAGAAAGCTGACGAAATGTGATTCAAATTCTTTCGTTTTGATGATTTTAACCAATTATAAAATTTCATACTTTTATATGAGATTTATTATTATTTTTTAATGTGGGAATAAGTGTAATTTTTTGACTTCTGACTTTTTGACTTGAAATCGTTCATCTATGTGAGCTTCAGTTTCTATCGGAAACAGTTTCAAGAAATGACTCCGGAACTCTACGCTATACGTGCCACGACTCTAACTTGGCCGGGTTTTCCAAAGAATCTGTTACTAATTGCTAAACCTACCAAAATATTTCCACTACGACGACGCTTGAACGAGAAATGACAACAATTACTCATATGAATAATACTTTTATAGCTAAGTAACTAATTCAAACCATAAAAGGTGTTATTGTAAATGTAGACAGTCAACACACATAGCTAGCTATATTGTATACTAGTACACGAAGTTACCAAAATCTATTTTTTATTCACAATTGGTAAGCCCTTGGCATCATTGCACTTGATGGTAAGTGACGATGATGCCGAAGATGGAAGTGGGCTTACCAAGATTCCCCAACACAATAGGGATCTGGCTATCTTATCTTCAAGCCGGAACACATCAATGTTATTAACACTGATGTTTGGCGGCAAGACTTAGATAAGATGGTGGTAGCTAGACAGGCGGCTTATGAAAATGCCCTACCAAGTACACGAAGTTACTAAAATCTATTTATTTATTGACAGGGTGAAAAGCGAATGCAAGGCCATAGTGACGAACGACAGCTCGCTGTACAACGCCAGCACCACCATGCCCATGGTGACGAAGCACGCGCAGCGGCAGGTAGGTAATGGAATGACAGGACACAAGCAGTTCGTCCCATTCGCATTTGTATCTTATAATGTTTTACTGCCTCCGTAGCGTAATGGTTACTCTATTCGCTTCACACCAGGAGCTCGCGGGTTCGATTCCCGGAAGGTTCAACTTTGTAAGACTCGGTTTGGTTGGTGGTAGGGCACCACGCACCGGAAAACGTAGTGTAGGCAGGCCTCCCACTCGCTGGACCGATGACCTGGTGAAGGTCGCGGGAAGCCGCTGGATGCGGCCAGCGCAGAACCGGTCGTCGTGGAGATCCTTGGGGGAGGCCTATGTCCAGCAATGGACGTCCTTCGGCTGATATGATGAGGGCATTTTCATAGCCCGCCTGGCTAGCTACCACCATCTTATCTAAGTCTTGCTGTCAAACATTAGTGTTGACAAAATTGATGTGTTCCGGCTTGAAGATAAGATAGCCAGATCCCCATTGCGTTGGGGAATCTTGGTAAGCCCGCTTCCATCTTCGATATCATCGTCACTTACCATCATGTTAGATTTCCACGACGACTGGTCCTGCGCTGCCCGCATCCAGCGGCTTCCCGCGACCTTCACCGGGTCCTAGATTCACCGAGTGGGAGGCCTGCTTACGCTACGCTTTCCGGCGGAACAAAAAGTAGCCTATGTCCCTATAGCCTCCACGTGACACAGGCTACCTCCATGCCAAATTTCGTCAAGATTTGTTGAGGTGTTGAAGCGTAAAAAGGTTACAAACAAACAAACACATTTTCACTTTAAATTTATAATATTAGTAAGGATTGCTCCCTTCTGAAATTTAATAAAACCTTAGTCGTTTTGTTTGTCGTCACATCTTTAATTTTTATGTAATCAAAATTCACAACGGTTCTGAAAAAACAGTGAAGTCGCGCCTCGCTAAATCAATCAATTTTCAAACAAAATTTTGGTTCTATGGACTGCCGTAATAGAAGGTGTTACTCTCACAATGTCTGATATCGACCCGACAAATTTCAACTCCCATCTCCAATTTTGCTAATATTCAACCTCTTGATATGTTTCCTCATATAAGCTCATACACGTTCCCAACGAAGGACTCGAGCCTATCCTGAATTAGTCGACCACGCGGGCCCAGTGCGGGTTTGCCGACTTCACACACAACCTGCGAGTGTCTCCGCAAGCGTTTTCAGGTTTCCTCACGATGTTTTCCTTTACCGTAAGAGCGTCGGATAAACGTACATATGAAATCAAATTCGAAATTACATTGGCACGTGGCAGTATTCGAACCACGACCTCCTGGACAGGAGGCGGCGGCCTTATCCGTTACGCCACCGACGCTCTTGATACGTTTATAGGTAGGCATTAAAAGAAAATCACAGTATCTACAGGACTTCTTGCCGTAATGTACAAGCATGACATTCAGTAAAATCAAACGTTCTGAGGATTCGCCACAATGACATGCAACTACCCACAACAATACAAAAGTGCCTCGACACTGCCAGCAATCCACCATTGTATTTGGTACTTACTGTGCAGTTAATTTTACACCACCGGCACCGACTGTGAGCCAGCGTCAAACGAGACGAATGAACAATCATTGTCGAAATAGGTAGCTGAGATTGCTAAAGCGTTGGTAATAGAAACACGTCGTGCTTAACCTAGGTGTACACGAGAAGCGCGTCAAATATATTATACTACTAGCTTTTGCCCGCGGCTTCGCCCGCGTGGACATGGTTTTTATGACTGTCTTAGAGGGTGCGCGTGGACATGAATTTTCTCCAGATCCTCGGGAACTATGTCAGGATATTATGCTTATTAGTAAATCATGTCATTTCCCACCCCCTCAACCATCTCTGTGAAAAAAATCAAACAATCCATTGTTCCGTTGTGATGTTAAAGAAATTAACCAAAAAAGAGTATATTTGTAGTTCCCTCAGGAACTGCATCGGGCTATGATATTTTCACGGGATAAAAAGTAGCCTATGTCCTTTCTCGTGACACAGGCTACCTGCATGCCAAATTTCATTAAGATTGGTTAAGGCGAAGAAGCGTGAAATGGTAACAAACAAACAAACACAGTTTCACATAACCAAATGTACTGATAAAGATAATATTGTCCGCGGAAACCCGCTAGCAGCTGGATTTATGTGGCTCGGATTAAGCTAACGGGAGGTCTACATTAAGGGGAGGTTTTACATTAATTTACTTTATATTTGACATTAAATTTGTTTTATATTTGACAATAAATTTGTTTTTATAAAATGTTAACATGAAAGTTAATATTATGTTATTAGATTTAAGTTTTTAAAATTGTTTCGCACACAGATTGTCTGTTCATGAAATAAAATGATGAATGATGATGGTCAATGGAGGGGGGGGGGGGGTCTAAGTATAAATAAATACTAAACGTAGATATTGTAATACTTATTTTATGTCGATTATATAACTAGTAGTTCGCACCGAACCGTAAACTCGCGATGAACTCTTTTTAAAAAATATAGTGACACTCACTTACGCTTGAGCGATGTAGGTACCGTCCAACGCCATCTAGTGGTGTTTAGAGAAACTATGTTTTCAACATTTACAACCTCCTTTATCTCGGCAATCCCGGCAACCCTTTGACGGAATTAGCTCATGTTCGAACTTAAAAAATATACATTCCGATCATGCAAGTGTTATCGTCGAACAAATAATCCTTACATATTGTAAATGTGAAAAGTTATCTTTTCACGCTTGAATACCTTAACCAATCATGATGAAATTTGACATGCAGGTAGCCTGTGTCACGAGAAAGGACATAGGCTACTTTTTATCCCGTGAAAATAGCAGAGTCCGATGCAGCTCCTGAGGGAACTGAAAAATACTCTTTTTTGGTTAATTTATTTAACATCGCAACGGAACTGTGGGTAGTTGTGATTTTTTGCATAGAGATGGTTGAGGAGGTGGGAAATGACATAATTTACTATTAAGCATATCCTGACATAGGGATCTGGGGAAAATTAATTTGCACGCTCGCGCACGTTGGGTAACGCAACGGAGCAACGGATTGAAGTGATTTTTGTATTTATTTAGGGGGTGAGAAATGACATAGACCACCCTCAAACACAGTCATAAAAATGAAGTCCACGCGGGCGAAGCCGCGGGCAAAGCAAGTTATACATACATACATACATACATACAAACAAACGCTGGATTACGTAGTAGATTTTGCCAGCGGCTTTGCTCGCGTGAACATAGTTTCTACGAGTGTCTTGGAGGGTGCACAGTGCGCGAGCCGCAAGCGTGAAAAAAAAGTAGCCTACATGGTAATCCAGGTCCTAATCTGGCTAACTACCAAATTTTAGCCAGATACGTTCAGTAGTTTTTGCGTGAAAAAGTAACAAACATCCATTTATATATACATCCATACATACAAACTTTCACATTTATAACATTGTTAGTAGGATTACATTTATCTGTGGCCGGATTGTTCCAGTAGACCCGTAGGTCTTCGCCCGCTCGTACAATTATCATGTATAGGAACGAGAAATTGTCAGCGATGAGTGAAAACCTCGCAAGAATGTAAACTTGTAAGTATTGCTTTTCAAAATGACTGGATAGTAGAGTTTGGCGATGTTTGCTTATATCTACATATTCCAAAGATCATCTTCATATCAGTCGAAAATCGTCCACTGCTGGACAAAGGCCTCCCCCAAGGATTTCCACGACAACCGGTCCTGCGCTGCCCGCAGCCATCGGCTTTCCGCGATCTTCACCAGGTCGTCGGTCCATCGCGTGGGAGGCCTGCCGACGCTACGTTTTCCGGTGCGCGGTGGCCACTCGAGAACTTTACCTCCCCATCGGCCATCTCTTCTACAAGCTATGTGCCCTGCCCACTGCCACTTCAGTTTAGCGATTTTGTGAGCTATGTCGGTTACTTTATAGATAATAAATTTGAAATTAGTTGGATTAATTTTGCTTGTTGAGATTCTCACTCGTCGACACTGACAATCTACTGTCATACAAAAATAAAGCGCGATGTTTCTCCACCATAATTCGTCGGTGAGCGAGATTATGTTAAAATACTGTTGCAACTAAAGTTTTAATTCTAATGCTCATTCTTATCAATTAGCCTTCCGCGCAATTACTGAAGACCTTGTGGTTACCTGCCTTCGTTATGTAACAAGTAAATTCCGATTCTATGCTGGTTCTATTCATGCTGGCACTGTTAAAATTAACTACGTACATGGCTGCAAAGAAATATTTATTTACGCGGCATATTACGATAACATTTGCTCTTTCGTACCAAGGGTGCCAACGTGCCAGTGAATTTTCTTATCTGTGTGCCAACGGAACCCTATAACTAATCCTACGTCGCTTTTCTGTCTGTCTGTCTATCAGGTTTTGATCTGTATATCTGGATTAAATTTTCACAGAATAATGTCCCTTCGGCCGAAACGAATCGCAACTGTTTTCGTACAAGGAAGAAAAAGACGTATGGCACTCGGAGACTGCCGCGGTAAAGCTATTGCATAGCATTTTTATCAACTTATGCAATTATAATTATTTATTTATTTTTTATTTATGCAGTATTTACCGGTACCATATAGTCCTTGGGGCGCGGGATGTTTATGTAATAAATTAACACTAAGAAAGTTCATCACCATCATCATCCGCCATCATTCCCGCCATCATCATCCGCCATCATCATCCGCCATGATCAATCGTCATCATCAATCGCCATCATCAATCGCCATCGCCATCGCCATAGATAGATGGCACTGTAAGTTTTTTAGAACTCAATATATTTTTTTTGGGGTGTCAGGTTTTATTTTCGTTACGAAATTTCTTGATTCGGTCCCCTCAAAGCCTGCAATAATAGCTATACAATAGCTTAAAAGTATTCGATCGTAACGGGTTACGAACCGGCGGTTTTGTACGCGGCCGAAGCTAATAAGTGTTAATATAGCAAATTTTAAAAAAAAAATCAGCAACAAACAACACTGTTAATACAAGTATGAGGTTAAAGTCACTCAGCGAACGATGGAGACAGATATAGTCGGAGTTTCTCTAGATTCAAGATATTTATTCAAAATAGGTGCAAATTACACTCTTTCTGATAGTCATAAAATAGTGATTACATAATTGCATTTGTAGAAAATCAAGAAAAAAACAATCATTAGTTAATAACGTCAAAATCCAGTCCTTGATATAAAAAAAAATAATTATGTAATTAGAACATGAAAACAATAAGACATGAGAAGTTATACATTAAATCACTGAATGTCATGAATGCTGTTGAAAAGTGTAGGCCAGTTCACACGGACAGCACCCGGTCACGAGTATAACGCGACAGTCAGCCATTGCTCCTCTCAACCATATTAGAGGGAAAGGAACGACCCGGCTCCCTATGCGCCACCATCCGCACGAACATTCAAGCGAGCATCACCACTCATGTCTCTGTCTCTGATGTCATATCTCATGTCATGACTCTGCGGGATAGAATTCGAAACGAAGTCATTCGCCAAAGAACCAAAGTGACCGACATAGCTCATCGTATTATCCGGCTGAAGTGGCAATGAGCGGACACATCTGTCGCAGAACCTATAGCCGCTGGGCAAAGCGAGATCTGGAGTGGAGACTGTGTTAAGGCAAAAGTAGTGTGGAACGCCCCCGGCCTGGCTAGGTGGAGGTGGAGCGATGATTTGCGCAAGGTTGCTGACGACCGCTGGATGAGCAAGGTCGAATATCGGCATGCCGAGGCTGGGGGAAGGCCTTTGTCCGACAGTGGACTAACACGGGGTGATGACTTCCTCCTAACAAGTTATATTAAAACATACGTAAGGAACCCTTGGTGCACGAGCCTGAATCGCATTTGTCCCATTTTTAGGGTTCCGAAGTCAACAAGAAACCCTTTTCGCCATGTCTGTCTGTCCGTCTGTCCGCGGCTTAGCTCAGAGACCATTAATACTCAGAAATCTGTAATTTGGCATGGTTATTATTAATCACGTCGACAAAGTTATATTTTAAAATCTAAAATATTTTTTCTTAGGGACTCCCCATCATCGGCCATCTCGCTTTAGGTTTGTATGACAGTAGGTTGTCAGTGACGACTAGTGAGAATCTCAATAAGCAAAATTTTAATCCAACTCATTTAAAATGTATTATCTTTGGAATATTTAGATAAATGCAAAAATCGCCAAGCTCCACTATCCAATCATTTTGAAACACAAAACTTACAAGTTTACATTCTTGCGAGGTTCTCACTCATCGCCGACAACTTATCGTTCCTATAGATGATAATTGTAGGAGCGGGCGAAATTCTACGAGTCTACTGGAACAATCCGGCCACAGATAAATGTAATCGTACTAATAATGTTATAAATGTAAAAGTTTGTATGTATGTATGGATGTTTCTTACTCTTTCACGCAAAAACTACTGAACGTATCTGGCTGAAATTTGGTAGGTAGACAGATTAGGACCTGGATTAACATGAAGGCTCCCTTTTTCATGCTCGCGAGCCGCTTGCGACTCGCGCACTGAAACCCTCGAAGGCAGTCATAGAAACTATGGTCACGCAAGCGAAGCCGCTGGCAAAATCTAGTAGTTACTACGTCATCCGGAGTTTGTTTGTATGTATGTGTAACTAGCTTTTGCTCGCGGCTTTTCCCGCGTGGCCATCGTTTTTATTATTGTCTTTGAGGGTTAGTGGTGCGCGGGCCGCAAGTGGCTCGCGAGCGTGGACATTAATTTTCTCAAAATCCCTATCCCAGATATTGCTATTCTGATTAGCACTCTATGTCAATTTCCACTCTTTCAATCATCTCTGTGCAAAAAATAACAACAATCCGTTGTTCCGTTGCGATGTTAAAGAAATGAACCAAAAAAAAAAGATTAGTCGAGTTGTTGAAGCGTGAAAACGTAACAAACAGTCAGATTTTCATATTTACAATGTTAGTAAAGATGTTTTGTATCTAAAGCCTGTACGTTTCCAGCCGGAAGGCGTAGTGACCTTCAACTGGACGGCACAGCAGCAGGCCTACGTCCTCTCCGGCTATTTCTGGGGATACGCTATCACCTGCCTCGTCGGGGGAACGGCTGCCGAGCTATGGGGACCGAGAAATGTGGTGTTCTTCACCATGCTGCTCAGTGCCATCCTGACGACCCTGACTCCGCAGGCTGCTAGGCTACACTACTTGGTGCTGGTAGCTGATAGATTCGTCATTGGACTCGCTGCTGTGAGTAGTACCTTACTATCTAGAAGAAAGTTGCTTAGACACAGTATAAGCAAAGTATATAAGGTCTAACAAAATTAGCTGAAACTATTTTAACTGGTGCTTCTACCCATGAAACTGAACAACTTTTCCCATGAAACTCATAGTCAAATCTCAAAAAAAAATATTTGAACTTCCCATACTAAGTTGGCTGATCAGCTGATAGAATAGAATAGAATAATATTTTATTTGCGTAAATGTGGTAGGTACAGTATGTTGGTAGGTAAATTAATAGTCCAATACACAATTAGCCTTATTTCAATGACATGCAAACAACAACTAAGAAAATAAAATTTTTACATTTTTTCATTTAAAAACTCATTCACCGAGTAGTAGCAGTTATCAATAAGTATATTTTTTAGTGATTTCAAAAATTTGTTATGCGTCAATTCCTTCATAGAGTTAGTATAGGCACAGTAGACTAAAGTACTTTAGTCTATTGTGGTATTATAGGAGAGCAAATTTTTTTTTGCGATTTGATTATGGGTTACATGGGGAAAGTTGTTCAGTTTCATGGGTAGAAGCACCAGTTAAAATAGTTTCAGCTAATTTTGTTACACCTTATATATATCAGTACTAACATACTGTATGGACACTCCCTGTCGCTCTCTAGATTGAGACCTCACCTCCTCGTCACCCAGATTAATACAGATTGGTTACGGTTTGGTTGTCCAATCGTGATAAAGGGCACACAGATTGATACCGATTGGTTATAGTTGGTACATATTAGGATTTCGCCGTGATTTTGTTTGCTCCGTCATTTGTTTTAAGAAATATCATTTCAGTATAAGGATCCATAATCCATACTGTAAGTCCAACGCCTTTGATATTTACGTGAAAGCCGACATCACTAGTGCAGTTACTACGAATGGCAGTGCACGTGCTCCTGAACAACCTCCCCTGAATGTATGAAGCGTTCCGAGTCTTTTTGTATTCACAATTGGTAAGCCCTGATATCATCTCACCTGATGGTAAGTGACGATGATGCCGAAGATGGAAGCGGGCTTACCAAGATTTCCCAACGCAATGGGGAACTGCCTATCTTATCTTCCAGACGGGCTTAGAAAATGCTCTTCAACCAAATAGAGTCAGAGTTAGACTCCTCTGGAAATCGAACCCGCGACCTTCTGTTGTGAAGCTAAAGGCCTTAACCATTACGCCACGGAGGTGGTTAAGTCTAATGGAAACTTGAACTCGGCTTCCCCCGTCTAGTCCCACAGCCCTACTCAAGATTGTGCTGTCTAGAAGTCTCCGTTGGTCATCCAACTAGTGTACTGGATCAGGTCTCAGATTAAAAATAAAGTTCAGATAGAACCTCACGTAAATTTAATGTGTAACCAATCAAAACCACTCCCAACCTGTTCGTACACTGTACACGCACACACAAGACGTCAAAACCACTCCAAAATACAAGATAGTATGTGCTAAGACGTCGTCGAAGACTTGCACTTACGAAGTAACTATTAGTATCTCATCTATGCTCGCACACACATTTAACAAGCCGATACCGCACACATGTTCCAAAAAGTGGCTTCGACTTGACAGTTCGCCGCATTGTATCTGAACTTTTTTTTGATTTGTGGATCAGTTTATTCAAATCCTATAAAGTCGAGGCATAGACCTGTCTCATCCATTCCAAATTGCCGAATGATAAACGTAAGCGCGGCGGGCTAATGTCCGGAATTTTCGAGAACATTTAGAGAAAATTTATATATCTATTTAAACGTATACAGAGTGTTCAAGCAAACCCAAGAGACCTTTAAGGACGTGAATAAGAGACCGGAACTGAACAACTTTCCCCAAGGAACCTATGGTCAATTCTAAAAAAAATGCACTTCCTATAGAAACTTGTCAGCCGATCGGTTTGAATGAAAAGTCCGAAATTGTTTTTTAGAATTGACCATAGGTTCCTTGGAGATAGTTGTTCAGTTTTGGTTTCTTATTCACGTCCTTAATGCCCGGGTTACACGAGGCTAGTTTTTGAAGCTAGGATAGCAAGCCAGGATAGTAAAATCAATGGTGGGGGCGCTACTAGCCTTTATTTTATTTATTTTTATTTTTTTATTTTTAAGGAAAACTAGGTTACATTATAAGATCAAACATTTAGAAAATAAGGAACATTGAGAAGTTTTCGCCTTTAGGTTACAGATAAACTAGCTTGACGATAAAATAGAACTCCATCCTATTAAATACTGTCCTGGCTTGTAAACAGCTCACTAGCTTAGAAATGAAGCTAGTTTTGTCTACGCAAAACCAGAAGTACTTACTAGCTTACT
Organism: Coleophora flavipennella; assembly: GCA_947284805.1. Lineage (NCBI taxonomy): Eukaryota > Metazoa > Arthropoda > Insecta > Lepidoptera > Coleophoridae > Coleophora > Coleophora flavipennella. The sequence goes on from OX369268.1 coordinate 1,478,602, forward strand.
GACACCAACTTGCTATCCGAGCTTGAAAAACTAGCCTCGTGTAGCCCGGGCATTAAGGTAGGTATCTTGATTTGATGCAAGTGTTAAGTTGTTTAAATGCATAATTATGACGTGTGGGTTTAACCATTGCGATTTGGTTTCAAATGTTTTTATTTATTTTATTGATTCAACCTCCTTTGTCCAAGGTTTGAAAGAGGAAAGGTTAAACAAAATTCTACAACTTTAAGTGATTATCTATGATGATTTTATGATTTTTATTGGCAGCAATGATATGTATTCATAACGCAAACAGGACAAAAAAATCATCACATCAGCTCATATATACGTCCCCATCGAGGGGCTTGAGCCTACCCTGAATTAGGACGTTCGGGCCTTAGTCAACCACGCGGGCCCAGTGCGGGTTGGTTAACTTCACACACAACCTTCGAGTTTCTTCGCAGATGTGTGCAAGTTTCCTCACGATGTTTTCCTTCACCGTAAGAGCGTCCGATAAACGTACATATGACTCGAAATTCGAAAACACATTGGTATTTGGCAGGACTCGAACCACGACCTCCCGGATAGGAGGTAGCGGCCCTTGCCGTTGCGCCACCGACAACAAAATGATATGCAACATCCTTTGCGCATGTAATTTGAATCACTTGTTTAAAATATTTAGGTTTTTCAGTAGTCCATTTTAAATCATTCGAAGGACTGCAATTTTGAACCGCATGTTAACCGCAGATTCATTTTAATATTAAAATCACGCAGACGTTATTTATTTCTAAAACATGCAATCAAATCGTGAGAATATTTATATCTGGGAAACAATTGGTTATGAGTAAAAAATCTTATACTCCAAATTACATCAAGCCGTTTAAGCTATAACAACTAAAAAAGAAAAAGGAAAAGGTAACTGACTGAATGGATTTCGCTGAAAGTTTGAATACAGATAGTAAATACGACGTGGGCGTCCGCTAAGAAAGGATTTTGAGAAATTCCCACGGGAACGGCAAAAAACGGGATCTGTGCGGGCGAAGGTGCGGGCAACCACTAGTATTATACTTTACCGAAATATCTGAACGGATTTCGCTGAAATTTGGAATAAAGATAGCAATTAGGACGTGGGCACAGTATATATATTAGTACTAAACGTGGGCATCCGTTAAGAAAGGATTTTGGTAATTTCCCACGAGAACGGCAAAAAACGGGATCTGCGCGGCCGAAGCTGCGGGGGTGGTATTATACTGTGAATATACTTTGGCTACCGGCTCAGCTAAAGAAAAATATATACATACATACCTATATTATGTGCATACATATACACATACACACGCACCCGAAAACCATTACCCGTCTTTTTGAGCAGTCGGGTAAAAATAATATATAAGGTGTAACAAAATTATCTGAAACTATTTTGGCTACCGACCCATGGTCCAACTACTTTGTCCAACTTGTTTTAACTGGTGCTTTTACCCATGAAATTGAACAACTTTCCTCATGAAACCCATAGTTAAATCTCAAAGAAATTTTTGAACTTCCCATACTAAGTTGGCTGATCAGCTGATCGAGTTAATATGGGAGAGCCATTTTTTTTTTGCGATTTGACTATGGTTTTCATGGGGAAAGTTGTTCAGTTTCATGGGTAGAAGTACCAGTTAAAATAGTTTCAACTAATTTTGTTACACCCTATATACACATACACACGCACCCGAAAACCATTACCCGTCTTTTTGAGCAGTCGGGTAAAAATAATATATAATTTAAAACCATAAAAAAATAATAATATTAAAACATGTAAACCCTATTTTTAAATAAGTGTTTACATTTAAAGTAAATAGGCATGCTCGTAGATAGCACACGCACTGGCTGTGAGTTATTTTAACAGTGGTGTTAATACCTTATAATAAATTGTAGAGGAGACTGGGGACATTTGAGCCATGGGGCAGTTAACTTTAGCTAACCTTTTTTCTCTGCCCCTGCGCTTGTTATCTTTTTGCGTTCGTACCATCAGTACCACTTTATTATAGCTTTAAAGTAAGAGGAAAAACGTCCTATCTGACGCTGGCGTCCAATTACGCTGCGAAATTATAAAGTAGGTACTATTTTATTACGCTTATTTTTTTCCTCTAATATTCTGCGTTTTCATAAACCCACATAAAAATGTAATATGTTTTGTTTGATTCTTGGACGTTCAATTGTTTATTTTGATAATAATCTTTTATTTATGTATGCCAGACAGTGAAGACTACGCGAAAAGTATGCACAACGTGTCTGTACAATTTATCTATCTAATAGTTTACTGTTCTTCTTCCGTAGGTTTTATAGTTTATCCGTAAAATGCAGTAGAGTAAAAAGTAGCTTAACTGTCCCCGGTCTTCCCTACATTCTTCAAAGTATGTGTCACGTCACATGAAGTTTAACATAAATACAGCTCTTATCTATATGAGCCGTAAATATAATGAAATTAAAACTAAGAGCTAGGTATTATTTAAATAGCAAAAAATAGGTACTTTCTTAATTATTTTTACTTAACCTGTACAATTTTTGTTTGAAAAACAATCTCAGGAACAAGAAACGAGTTTACATAATACAACAATCGACAACAATAAATTTTTGACAAAAAAACCTAAACACCTAAAATACCTAAACCTACCCAAAAAGTGTTGAGTGAGGAGTCGATCCTAGTCACAATCATCATTACAGCTCATATACGTCCCCACCGAGGGGCTCGAGCCTACCCTGAATCAGGGCGATTAGGCCTTAGTCGACCACGCGGGCCCAGTGCGGGTTGGTCGACTTCACACACAACCTTCGAGTTTTCTTCGCAGGCGTGTGCAGGTTTCCTCACGATGTTTTCCTTCACCGTAAAAGCAATCGGTAAGTATGTACGTAAGTTTTTGAAAAACTCATTGGTACATTGGCCGTCCAGATTTGAACCCGGTACCTCTGGTTAGATGGACCGAGTCGTTACCGGTTGAGCCACCGACGCTTACTCAACCACAAGTCGCAATAGAATTACTTAATTGTATTGTGTCCTAGTGCTCCACCTGAATAATACAGAGTGTAAAAACCTACGTTTTAAATTCTAACCCTTTCGAACTACATATGCGAATTATACAAACTCATCATCATCATATCAGCCGAATGAAGTCCACTGCTGGACATAGGCTACAAATAACTTATATTATATACTTTTATTCATTAAAATTGTTTTTTTTTTCTAAATAAAACATTTTTTAAACTTTTACTTTTTTAATTTTATTATTGGTTAAGTTTTTTTGTGACGTATACCTATAATAGGTATGTAACTATGATGAGACAATAGAGTTCAGTTAAAAAGTACGTCAGTTAGTTAAGGGGTGGTTCAGACTTTACTATGGAATGTGTACAAGAATATTTTATGAACATTGAAGCGAATTTTCGAACGAGTGCAAAGGTGGTAGGGGAGTTCATAAATCCCATACAAACGTAGTATTTGAATCATTTGTTAACCGAATAACCGATTTTGAAATAATTTTATATCGATAATTGTGTGACGTATATCTGTGTCGGTACCGCATTACTTTTTTGAAAAACGAAACAGGAATCCATTTAATTCCAATAAACTTGTTTTCCGTCTTTTACCTTAAAAACAAGTTTATTGATTAATAATGGATTCCTGTTTCGTTTTTCAAAAAAATAATGCAATACCGATACAGATATACGTCACACAATTATCGATATAAAATTATTTCAAAATCGGTTCTTTGGTTAACAAATGAATCAAATACTGCGTTTGTATGGGATTTATGAACTCCAGCGGAATCTTAAACGTTGTGTGTTTGCAGGGCTTCCTGTTCCCGGCTCTGCACGCTCTGGTGGCACACTGGGCGCCTCCCCAGGAGAAGGGCAAATTCGTCAGCGCCCTGCTGGGAGGCGCCATCGGGACCGTCGTCACCTGGTCCTTGACCGGCCCGCTCATTGAGAACTTCGGATGGGACTACGCGTTTTATGTACCAGGTAAGCGTTTGACGTACCAGGTAAGCGTTTGACGTACCAGGTAAGCGTTTTACATGCCAGGTACGGAAGACGTCATGTCAACATTTATTATACGCTTTTATGTACCTACTTGACAATACTACGATCGCTTTGTATGTGGGTAAAATCATCTCTGGGATGATAAATAGTTAGATAGATAAAACTTTATTTCACTAAAAAGGCATACTACATTTTAACAATACACAAACAAATAAATAAAACTTAATGACAAATATTACTAGTTTATAGAACAAAAATATGAAACAGTGTCAGTGGTGCCAAGTTAGTGAAACTGGTCCAGGCTCAGCATAAATGTTGTGGGTCGCAGAGTACTCACAACGCTGTTTTTCAGCCAAAACGAAGAAAAATGAACACGCACCTCAGTGGTCAACAATATAGTTAAATAGGTTAAATAGGATTTTCTGTCTCTTTTATCTGTAAGTACAATAGCAACAGAAATATGATGCATGTTAGGAGAATAAAGCCAGTAAAATGATTGAATATGAATCAGTGTAAGCTTTTAAATTTCTAACAAAAAGGCGGCTGGAATGCCTTATTAGGTGTCAAAATCAACTTTGTTTACCTAGTTTGATTACCGTGTCAAGACGAGTTTAAAATACGTATTATAATTATTATTATTACCTATGCTTATTTGTCTACTAGCTATGTGCCCCACCCACAGCCACTTAAGTTTGGCGATTCTGAGAGCTATATCGGTTAGTTTGGTTTTCCTACGGATCTCCTCATTTCTGATTCACGCAGGGAAACTCCGAGCATAGCGCGCTCCACGCTCCTTTGGGTAACTTTGACCCTTTTTATCACGATATTTCAGAGTCTCCAGGAGGCTCGAGTTTCCATACAAACGTAGTTCCGCTTTAATACAAAAACTTCATGCCGGATTGAATCCAAACTTTGTAAATATATTGAGTAGACACATATCGATGTTTGCAATTAGTTTTTATCGTAGTAAATTTTAACGTAACTAAACGAAGCCTTAAATTAGTTTTGCACTGAAAGTTTGAAACTGCTCTTATTTTTTTCAGTTTTATATTAGTACATTGAAAACTAATTACAAACATCGATGTGTCTCCTCAGTATATTTGCAAAGTTTGGATTCAATCCGGCATGTAGTTTTTGTATCAAAGCGGAACTACGTTTGTATGGAAACTCGAGCCTCCTGGGGACCCTTTAGCGACCATGGTGGCTAATTGTAAGTTACGTACTTATTTCATCACTGGAAATATACACTAGTCAAAAACTTCGGCCTAATGTAAAGATACTGCGGTATTTGGAAAGTGATGATACGAATATTGCAAAGCTTCCCGAACGCTGCTCAGCCGATTTAGATTCGACGATAGGTGTCTTTCTCGGAGATGGACCTACCTAGTTGGACTGTTTGTCTAGGTATACATATTCGTTAACAACTTCTAGTGTAGAGCCAACCTTCAGAGGAGTAAGTGCGAGGGACATTTGACATTCTTCTTGTAATGGCCGTTAGGGTAATAAACTTCTCGAGTTGCGACCGCGCACCGGTAAACGTAGCGTTTGACCGACAACCTGGTGGAGGTCGAGGGAAACCGCTGGATGCGGGTAGCGCAGGACCAGTCGATGTAGATGTCCTTGGAAGAGGCCTTTGTCCAGCAGTGGACGTCCTTCGGCTAATATGATGATGGTAATGTTCTCATCTCGGTGTTTTCCACAAAAAAAAACTTCAGATTGAATACGTGGGGCGCTAGACTCTAGAATCTAAACAACAATATGTTTAGTTTATGGGATCTTGATGCGTAGGAATAAAACTTCGAATACATTAAATGAAGTCCTTGTCACTCAATATACAAGACAGTTATAGTTTCGGTGGTTTTAACACGAGACACATAGAAATATACAAGAAAATAAATTATCTGTTGTCGACGAAATGCTCCTGTCAAAATCCTCGCTCTAAAACAAAAGTATTGCTATGTCTGGCGATCGTAATCGCCACAAGTTATTAAGATTCTAGACAATTTAACTAGCTGATTAGTCTTTTAGCATTGAAAAAAGGTTAGATGACTCACCTCATTTAAAACTTCATTGCTTGAAATAACGATGGGAATGAATGAAAAAATTAATAAGAGGTAATTATATATTACAATGACCTCTGACTTAGCACTGGCCAGTCTTTGTGAAAAAACCACCAATATCCATATTGTTGGATCTCCTATCCTATAGCATATGGTATTTGCTCTTCTTGACGGGGAAGGGGGGAGGGCTTTCATTGCTACTTTCATACTGTGTCTCTTTTCCTACAAAATTTGAAAAGTGTCTTTACTGTTGAATATATAGCTTGGATATTTGGCAAAATTTAGGGCCTGTGTTTGCAAGGCAAGTCCTGAATTCCACGTGAGTTATGAGTTAAGATAAGATTTTTATTTTGCATTTACAAAGGTACACAATAAAAGATGATGATATTTAAATAAGTACGTCTCTTCTGTATAGCTAATACTAAAAACAGCATGCTAAATTAAAATTTAAAAAACCATAATATTATGATTTTCATGGTCACATTATTTGTCGGTTAAATAACTTTAACATTATATATTTATTTCAATTAGCCGGATATACAACTTTTTTTAAATAGTGTTATTTGCAGCTCCTTAAATGAGTCTGGTATTGCGTTATAAATTTTTGTCCACATGCATGCACTGTTTTTACAATATGATTTTGTTCTGGGACAATGATCTGCTGCTAATCGGTCAACATTTCTTGTAGCTCTTGGAAATACATCTTTGGCTCTCTTGAACAAGTAAATATTTTTTTACGAACATACAAACTTCAAAAATATACAAGCTAGGAAGAGTTAATAGATTTAGTCTTGAGTAATATGGCTTACAACTGTCTAAAGGATGGACACCACACAGCGCACGAATACATTTTTTTGTGCTGTAAAAGCTTAACCCATAAGAGAGCTATTTCCCCAAAGCAAAAGTCCATATCTCAAGACAAATAATATACAGCCATGGTAAGCTAACAAAGCTGTCTTTTGAGATGTAACCTTTCGTAATCTAGAAAGAACATATACATATCTGTTTAATTTTTTGCACACTTTTTCTACTTGGTTATTCCAAAACTATTCCTAAAATAATTAAGTATTATTAATTTCTAATTCACACATATTTATGTCATTTTTATTACATGTCAAAACAATAGTAATATCATCCGCAAATAAGATACATTTATGATTCGTCATATAAGGAAGGTCATTTATATAAAACCGAAACAATAATGGGCCCAAAACACTACCCTGTGGCACTCCCACTCTGCTGTATTTCATGTTTGACGTAATGGGCTTGATAACATACTTGTCATCTTAGCTATTTATTGACACACACTGTTTTCTATTAGCTAGATAAGATGAGATCCATTCCAAGGATGACCCGTGAATCCCGTATTTTTTTTTAGTAGTAATTTATGGGACACGTAGTCGAACGCTTGAGACATATCAAAACATATTGCTGTAGTTGTTTTCTTTTCATAGAGATCTTTTAAGACATAGTTTGTTAAGGTGTAAGTAGCTAAGAGGCAAGATTTGCCTTTTTGGAAGATATATTGTTCCTCTTTTATTGTATTAAATTTTTCACAAAACTCGGATAATCTAGCATGCATACACTTCTCAAATATTTTTACTAATACGGGTAGGTCGAATAAAGGCAATAGGCCTGTAATTGCAAAGATACAACCTATCTCCTTTTTTGTTATAAAGAGGTTTTACTACTGTCACTTTAAGCTCTTCAGAAAAAATACCTGTTGCGAATGATAAGTTTACCAGATAAGTAAGGACGGGAGCAAGTTTGTTTTTACATTCTTTAATAACTTTAGTTGAAATTTCATCATGAAACTAATAACAGAGTCAACCAATGAAACTATTAGGTAGATAACTTTAACATCTTTGCGCAGGCATGATCGCGCTTGCGTGGTGCGTGCTCTGGTGGGTGCTCGTGTACGACTCACCGATCCAGCATCCTCGCATCTCAGACAGGGAGAAGAAGTACATCATTGACGCCATTGGGGACAAAGTGCAGCACAGCACCAAGGAAAACAAGGTAAAGTGTTTTGAAGTTATATTTTTACCCGACTGCGCTGAAAGGAGGGTTATGTGTTTCGAGTGTATGTATATGTAAGTATATTTCTTTGGCACGCTCTGTAGCCTTGAAGGCTTGATGTATTTTGGAGTGCGAGGTGTCGTAAGATGTATATTTCTTTGGCACGCTCTGTAGCCTTGAAGGCTTGATGGGTTTTGGAGTGCGAGGTGTCGTAAGATGTATATTTCTTTGGCACGCTCTGTAGCCTTGAAGGCTTGATGGATTTTGGAGTGCGAGGTGTCGTAAGATGTATATTTCTTTGGCACGCTCTGTAGCCTTGAAGGCTTGATGGATTTTGGAGTGCGAGGTGTCGTAAGATTCGTCTTAATCGCGTGAGTGTCATTTCTACCCGACCAGCTAAAAAGAGGGGTACAGTTTTTATGCAGTTGGGTTTTTAATTTTTAATTAAATCGTTTTTATTTCATAATATGCAAATCATCAAAGTAGGGTTTACTTTGATGAAGTCCGACTCGTACTTGGCCGGTTTTCATAAAGCATATTGTTAATAAACATACCGTAGTCTTTTCAAAAAACAAATGTCTATTTTAAAACATAAAATTAAATTTTATAGACATAGGACATTTAATATGGAAAATCAATGAAGTTTTTACAAATCCAACTGCAGACCTTCAGTAAGTCGACTATTAATCATAAACTAAGAAAGCCTACTTAGCCCTGATAGTTTTCCTTTTAAATTGATTACATGTCCTACTATTAACAACTTGGACACACACACACACTCAACTCTACTGATTACTGAATCGAAAAATGGTTGTAGTAAACCCTCATTACTTTTGAATGAGCTGTTCAACGACCCCCCGCCCCCGCCCCCGCCCCACACGATACGGTACGTCAACGAAAAAATATTCACCCCCTTTTTACATGTAGGGGAGGAACCATAAAAAAATTAGGTACCGTAGTCTTTTAAAAAAATTAATGTAAATTTTACAAAACAAACTCATACTTGCAGTTGGTAAAAGACCGTTTTGTATGGAAAATCTATAAACATTTTACAAATCCAACTTCCTATCTTAAGTTTTTTGATTATTACTCCTAAACTAAGAAAGTCTACCTAGCCGTGGTAGTTTACAATTATGATTGATTATAATTATGTTTGGTGAAGGTCGCGGGAAGCCGCTGGATGCGGGCAGCGCAGAACTGGTCGTCGTGGAAATCCTTGGGGGAGGCCTTTATCCAGCAGTGAACGTCCTTCGGCTGATATAATGATGAAATGAAATGAAATGATAATTTATTTGCATCAAACATGGTAGTAGGATGTTTAATATAATTTTTAGTGCAATCATGTTTCGCCTGTGCAAGGCATTCAAATGTTTAACATAGATTATAATTATTTTGCCACGTAAACTTTAAAAATTCAAATGTCAATAAGTTTATTTTTGTCACAGAGGTATTCATTAACGCTATAATAATTTTTGTCAATAAGCCATTTCAACAATTTTGTCTTAAAGGTTTTCGATTCAAGCTTTCGTAGTTTAATTGGTAGGTTATTATATATTCTAACGCTCAGCATACACACACAATTTCGGCTATACATTTCAGTCAATGGGATTTCGTTAAAAACTAGCCTGTATGGATCTCTAAGGGTTCTTGTGGTTTTGTCACTGGCTTTTTTAAATAACTTTTTTAAAAAATTTTAAATGTTGCTTTACAAACAGACAGAGCTCAAATATATATAGCGCGGGTAGTGGCAACAGACCAAGCTCCTTAAATAGTGGCTTGCAGGAGTCTCGTGATGACTTGCCAGCTATAGCTCTTACACATTTTTTTTGTGCTATAAAGTCTCTTTTGCAGTGGGTCCCATTTCCCCATATAATATAAGACCGTAACGGAGCACCGAAGCTACACACGCATGATAGGCAGACAAAACTGTGGGCATGTTTGTTAGACTTTTTAGGCGCTTTAGGTCGTACACAAATCTGTTGAGTCTCTCACTTACATTCTCATGTTGTGGTTTCCAGTTTAGTTGGTTGTCAATTTTGAGGCCTAAGAATTTCGTATTATACATCTCATCAATTTTTATGCTTCCATGTTTTATTTCTAATTTACGAAACCTATTGTTGTTAAAATTAATGTAGTTTGTCTTTGAAATATTAATCTGTAAGTTATTCATGTTCAGCCATTTTATTATAACATTAATAGTATTATTTATGTCAGATTCGTGATTGTTAATTGTATTATTGTCAGTAATTTTCCCTTTTGTTGTCACTACTATAGAAATGTCATCAGCGAAGAGAACGCACTTGTGCTGAGTTACATGAGGGAGTTCATTTATATAAAGTACGAAGAGAATGATAATTATGATGATAATTATGTCCCACTATTCACAATAGTCAATATTATTTCGAAACCGATCCTTGATCCTTGTTTCAAAGATATACCCTACACGATAGAGTACGTTAACTTAAAAAAAACACGCCCCTTTACAAAGTATATATATTAGTACATGTAGGGGAGGTACCCTAAATTTTTTTTCAAGATTTTATTGTATACTACTTTGTCGGCGTAATTAACATGTATACCCATGACAAAATACAGCTTTCTAATACTAATAGTCTCTGAGCTAAGCCGCAGACAGACGCACAGACAGACAGACATGGCGAAACTATAAGGGTTCCTTGTTGACTTCGGAACCCTAAAAATCACATAAAATATACGAACCTACCATCGCTCGCTTCGCTCGCTCTTACATTAAATGGCCAAAAATGTAAAAGGTGAAGTGTTTTCTTGAAGTAAGCTAGTTTCAATTGTCATTCAAGTCTTAAATGAACTAAAAAATGTTAAAATGTATAGTTTACATGAGCGACGGTGGCGTAACGGCTAGGGCTGCCGCCTCCTGTCCCGGAGGTCGTGGTTCGAATCCTGCCACGTACCAATGTGATTTCAAATTTAGATTTCATGTGTACGTTTATCCGACACATGAAATCTAAATTTCTTGTTACGGTGAAGGAAAACATCGTAAGGAAACCTGCACACGCCTGCGGAGAAACTCGAAGTCGACCAACCCGCACTGGGCTCGCGTGGTCTAATTCAGGGTAGGCTTGAGCCCCTCGGTGGGGACGTTTATGAGCTGATATGATGATGATGATGATAGTTTACATATTTGGCCATTTCCAAACAAATAGATATTAGAGATTAAAAAAATTCTGTCCAGTCCAGCCAGCTACTACTAAACGCGATAATCACCTTTAGTTTAGTTCGAGCTACCTAACCAACCAAAGAGCTAGTAACATTCAGTATTCTTTGATACAGGCAATAGGCATGGATAAAGTGCTTCAGAGGTAAAAAATGATGATGTCACCATTTGTACTTCTAAAATTCCGGTTTGCTTTGTTATCGAGATAATTGTTTAATATGTACTGACAACAGTACAACATATCATTATTGTGATACATACACTCATAAGTATACCTATGTTACAAAAGTATAATATATGCTACCTCAAACTACTTTTAGGAAAGGTAAGCTTACAAATAAAAATTCCCGTGTTCATTTTCCAGATAGTACCACCCTTCAGGAAGATCTTCACCTCACTCCCGTTTCTGGCCATGGTGGTGCTGCACTACGGCAGCAACTGGGGTCTCTACTTCGTGATGACGGCCGCGCCAAAGTTCGTCTCCAGCGCGTTGGGCTTCAATCTTACGTCCACTGGAACTCTGTCTTCGCTGCCGTATCTCGCGCGGATGATTTTCTCGTTGGTGTTTGGTGTTGTTGGAGACAGGTGAGGACAATATTAAAAATCTATAAGGAAAATAATACACTAGGGGCTTATACTCTTTTAAATATACAATTGGTGAGCCCTTGACATCATCTCACAGGATGGTAAGTAACTATGGTGCCGAAGATGGGAGCGGGCGTAACAAAAGTACCCAATGCAATGGTTAACACATCAATGCTGTTAACATTAGCCTTACTCAACTGCAAGAAAGGCTTCAGTTTATTACACGTCACTACCCATGTAAATTTACACATTTGGTTTTTCGTGTTATTTTCACAAAAATCTATCTCTGAAACATATTCTTATATTAAGTATAGTACTATCTTATATTGTACTACTATCGAAGTAGGCCATTAAAAAGCTATGAGAAAAATAATAGATAAGACGGTAGTAGCTAGCCAGGTGGGCTTAGAATGTTCTTCCGCCAACCAAACCGAGTCTTACAAAGTCAGAATTCGTCTGGAATCGAACCCGCGGCCTCCTGATGTGTATCTAATGGACTGACCATTAAGCCACGGAGGCGGTTAAAACTTTTTAAATACGGCTGCGCCTAAGTTCGTCCCCAAGAGCATTGATGGAATAGGTACTATGACAGTGGGCCTTCTACTTAACCTTACGTCCATTGGAACTCTGTCCTCGATGCGTTATCTCGCTATGATAATCTACTCGTTGGTATTTGGTGCTAATATTGATTGGTAAGGAAAATAACAAAAATCTTCGAGGATAATAATTGATGGGTTTCCGTCAAGGGAAGGCCATACTAGTTGCTCACGAACTCATCCATGAAATTACGTGTCTTGCGCCTGCCTTTATTTTTCCGGTCTCACTTATTAACATTAATCATCGAAATATACGACTTAGTTCTGTTGAACCGTGCCTCAACCAAGGCACGTCCGCGCATCCAGATGACTTCAGATCCTCAACCATACAGTCTTAAGCTAAAATGTTTTTCGCAGAATCATTAAACAGAACGTGGTCTCTACGAATTTTATGAGGAAGTTCTTTTGCCTGTTCTCCCACATCGTGCCTGGCCTACTCCTCATCGGGTTGGGCTACACGGGCTGCGCGCCAATACTCTCCGTCGTTCTCATCACCTTCTCCATGGGCTCCAATGGCGCTGCAACCCTGACCAACCTGGTTAATCATCAGGACCTGGCGCCGAACTATGCGGGCACTCTGTACGGAATCGCGAATGGAATTGGCAATACTGCTGGCTTTATTACTCCGCTGGTGACGGCGGCTTTCACTAAGAATGGAGTAAGTAACACTTCATATTAATTACCTCTTTGACACATTTTTAGCCAGGGTACTAACTAACTTTATGGCTGCACCTTGCAGTTTCCTTTATTTTCTCAATATCAAATACATATTGTTGCTATTTGGGAGCCCTTTTGTTTAAAAATGTACTAAAAAGTGGCCAAGTGCGTGTCTCACCACGCGCAAAGTAAGATTCCGTAGTTCGGTATGTAAATGTATATTTTAAAAACAAAGTTTTCCTTTTAAAATAATTCTATGTCCTACTATTTCGAATACTTTACAGGTTTTTTGAAGTAGCGGTTTGGCGGGTAAGGGTGGGGACATGTAACTTTAACAAAAATCACCACTTAAAAGCTTAGATTATTTATCAGAAAAATCCTTTAACTGACCCCTCAATTACTTAGAAGGACATATTCAACTATTCCCCACACAATAGAGTACGGGACCAAAAAAATCATCCCCACTTTTCATAAAGGTCACAGATTTGTGTGACCAAACTAAACTTTATATAGCTTCAATAGTTTTTGAGCAAAACGCCTGTGACATGCCGACGGACAGACAGACAGACGGAGATGGGACACGACACCCTAAAAATTAGGTGTTTTGTTAATGTGTCGCTGATTTTACTTAAAAACTGGCAAAATATATCCTAGCTATTTTGCTACCTGTCTTTGTAGGTACAGTCCAGTTCATTAATATATTGGCAGGGCCAATGGTTTAATACATTGAAAGCGTCGAAATGAATATAAAGTTCTATACAAACATAATGTAGATATCAATAAAATGTTATCATGTAAACGGTTCATTATGTTTTGAACCATTGGCCCTGCCAACTGTACGTCTGTCGTCCACTAATTTTGTTTAATGCACCTATAACTAGGTACTTATGATTGCTGTAGCATGAACTGATGAAAACCGACCAAGGCCGAGTCCGGCTCGTCCAGCCCAGGGTACACAAACACACTTTTGGTAAAGACATTAAGTCTATGGGATAACATACCTTAAAAAACGTCTACGAGTGCCACAATGACACATTTCTTTCAATCAAAAGACATCAACAAACGACAGAGAAATATTTTTTTTAGTTCGGGGTCCTCAACGCAAGTGAAAATTGAAAGCTGCACTAAATCTAGCCTTCGTATATGTTCAGGCACAGCCACTGTGCTATTAACCTCTCAGGCGTGTTGAATGCAAAGAATAGAAGGCAAGAAAAAATTTCTTATCTGTGGTTGAATGCCTAAAAGGACCTCGTAATCGACAACGCTCAAGCGTGTCGAGGGCACAATATGCCCCCGAACGATTCAATGGTTTGTATATTATACTCAAAGCATATTAAATTCACGCGTAGTTTGAAGCTTGTGTGTACCTATTACCATTTTTACGATAGAGTAAAAAAAACTTCAATGGGGACTCCCCTTTAAAAGATACAGTTCTTTAAAGGTAGATAAGTCATCCACGTTTAGTTATTTATAGGGTCCCATTACATTTGGGCACGGAGTACAAAAAAGCGGTCATAACTCAAATTACAATTATAGACAATATTCCTGTACTTCATTTTCATTCATCATTCATATCAGCTCAATACGTCCCGTACGTATGTACGTACGAAGTAACTAGTATCTCATCCATCACTCATCTGTGATATACTTAGGTACCTACCTCATCATATCGAACCTACCCTGAATTAGGGCGATCGGGCCTTAGTCAACCACGCGGGCCCAGTGAGGGTTGGTCGACTTCACACACAACCTGCGAGTTTCTCCGCAGGCGTGTGCAGGTTTCCTCACGATGTTTTTCATTCACCGTAAGAGCGACGGATAAACGTACATATGAAATATAAATTCGAAATCACATTGGTATACGTGGCAGGTTCGAACCACGACCTCCCGGACAGGAGGCGGCGGTCCTAGCCATTAGGCCACCGACGCTCATTTTATTGTTCTTCATTTTATTACTACATATTTTAATATTTTACTACACAGAACGGTTTCGCGGAATGGCGGCCAGTGTTCTTCACGGGAGCGTCTCTCTACATCCTGTCAGCTATCTACTTCATCCTCTTCGGCACCACGGCGACGCAGTCGTGGAACTACGTCCCTCCCCCCCAAGAGGACGAGAGGGACAAGAGACCTAGTGCCAACTCCACCGACACTACTGTCACAATCCCTGTCAAAACATAAGACTATTGCTGCCCCGATTCTCTGATGTAATGGTACAAAGCCGTATTATTGGCTAGGTTAAGCGAGTTCGAAGTCTATGATGTAGAAGTAGACAGATCCAGTATAGAAATAGACAGGTCACATGATTTTCAAAATGTTTGATTTTAATTTAATATTATTTTAAGGCTATAACTTTAGGTTTCCGACATTAAATCCGGAATATTCATATATATTTTTCTCAATGCAAATTGGTAGGTATATTTTGTTTGCTATTGATCTCAACAACTAACTGAAAAGCATTCCAAGAATATAAGTACCTATGGGAAGGTTAAAGATACCCAAAAAAATTCAATATGCATCTATGGCAAAAGATATCAAGTAGTTAAGCTAGCATAATCATTCCTTCGGGCTCATTGTTGCAAGTGCCTATACAGGATGTGAAAAAATTGGTGTATGACCCGTTAACTGAGGATTCTACTCATCAAACTGAACAACTTTCTCCAAGAAACCCATAGTTAATACTCAATAGTTATTTGTTATACATGAGTGCAAAGTTGCTTTTTAACCGCGAGCTCAATTTTGATTACCGAGCAAGCGAAGGAGTCTAAATTTGAATCACGAGCGCAGCGAGTGGTTCAAAAATTAGAATCCTGAGCATTAGCGAGAGAATCAAAAGAGCACGAGGTGAAAAATCTTTGCACTCGAGTGCAACACGTAACTTTTCATTCCACTTCAGCGAGGAAATTACTAAATGAAAAAAAAACATTTGCGCATTACAAACAGTTTCAGTCAATCCTGTTGGCGTCAAATAAACTTCCTCGTCACCATAATCACTCATTTTAGGTTTTTCACTTGTTTTCATGTTTCTTGTTTTTAACCTAAGGTTAACAATATGACGTGAAAAGAAATTAAATTAAAAAAAAAGTACACCAAGAAGGTTCCGAGTCTGAGTTTTTAACAAATTAAAAAAGTTTGTTTGATAAATTCGGCACCTTGGAGGTATAGATGTAATAATGTTTTGAATGCAGGATGTTCTAAATTCAATTTACTTTTCTCCTCTAACGAAGGAAAACGGCTTTTGCACTCAGATGTTTACTTAATCCTCTAGCGAATAAAAACGACTTTTGCACTCAGATATTGAAGAGCAAAAATACAATTTCCGAGATGGGGGGATGAAAAAAATATTTTGGACCCTCCATACAAAAATGCACAAAATTGGTCGATCAGCTAATCTAATATTTTTTTGCGATTTCAGCAAAGTCAAAAAGCAAAAGTTTTCAGTATGATGAGTAGAAGTCCCAGTAACGAGACCTACACCAATTTTGTTATACCCTGTATAACATTTTGTAGTTATACCCTGTATAACTTTTCGTAGTTATACCCTGTATAACTTTTCGTAGTTATACCCTGTATAACTTTTCGTAGTTATACCCTGTATAACTTTTCGTAGTTATACCCTGTATAACTTTTCGTAGTTATACCCTGTATAACTTTTCGTAGTTATACCCTGTATAACTTTTCCTAGTTATACCCTGTATAACTTTTCGTAGTTATACCCTGTATAACTTTTCGTAGTTATACCCTGTATAACTTTTCGTAGTTATACCCTGTATAACTTTTCGTAGTTATACCCTGTATAACTTTTCGTGGTTACACTCTGTATAACTTTTCGTAGTTATTTACGCTAACATTATTGTTAAATTTTGCAGTGACGTGACGTCTATAAACATATTATTATGCAGGAGATTTGAATAGCGTAGGCAGTTGGCTGCTAGTCATCTAATTAACTTTTTATCGTCTGTAAACGAAATTTCGTTTTACAAAGGTGTGACTTCATAGTTTTTCAAAATCTCGATGTATTAATTTTGTGATTGTGATCAATTACAAATTGAATGCTTGATGGAAAACAAAGCGTGCAAGGTTAAATGATATTTCAGTAGAAATGCTATTTAGTTGTACAATTGTTCACAATTAATTTATGACGCAGTCAACTACACGACACTACGCGACACTCTTGTGAGCTTTGTGTATTTGATGTTAGAAATATTCAAAGTTTTATACTTACGTTGTTTTATTTTGCGACTGTGATGGAAATAAGTGTACTCTAAATTAAATAAAACTTTAATTGAACAGTTTTTTTTTACTTTGACCTAATTTTATTCATTATTATTTAAAAGCCGAGCAAAGTACAGGTTTAAAAATAGTACATTACTGCAGCGGCCAATAAAAGAGGCATTGATGGATAAACGTGTACGCCGAGGCACACATACGTAAGTCCATCAATGCCTAGTTATGGCCAAGGCTTGTATAGTACTTTACTAAAATAATGCGCTTCAATAATTACTTTTCAAAGTCAATGACGAATAACGAACAACAATAATTTTTCACGCGCCAAGGTGTTCATTTGTTTTTTTTTCAATAAACAGCGTTCTATTTGCAAGTCAGTTCGAAGTTTAAATAAAACCTTTGATAAGTTATCTCCTTGGTTGCCATGTTTCGGAGTAAAATCTAGTTCCATTTTTAAATTACACGACAGATATGAGTTTACACAGTAATTTATTTGGCAGCTAAACACTACAGATACGGATTTTCATACAACTTTTTCGAGCTGCTGCTCGCATGTATTTGGCAAGTACAGCAATTTCGATTTATCTCGAAGAAGGTTGTCAAAATAATGCTCAAATTTCCGAGCATGTTTGAGAAAAAGATATTTTGATATAAATACAAATCATTTAATATGTTTAAATGTTTAAGTAATAGATATATGTAGCTACACTATCGTACATTATTTACAAATTCTTCGACATCAATAAAATATTTCATTACTATAAAAACACATGACACAAAGTACGTACCTATGTTTACATCTAATTCCTACATTAACATTTAATAACGAGTCTGGCTATCTACATAAAACTATCTACTGAAAAGTACATACATGTTATCAATTTAGTAATATGTGTTGAAGAATCAATTTAAGTAGATATACTTAAATAGCACATAACTTTCCATTAATATTCTTACGTCTTTGGATTCACATCACCAAAACAACACAGGTTATTTATGGTCACATTAATTTATTCCCTTTTCAGGAGGTTCCTATAACGGAGTTGTCCATGAAATGAAAACAATTTGGCACTCACAAAATTATTTAGAAATTAAAAATGATTAAAAAAAACAATTGATATAATTCATATACAACACAAAATCTTGACATAATGTTCGATAAAAGAGCACGTGTCGTGTTAATTTATTGCACCCAATAAACAAATTATCAAATGTTGTGCTTTAAGCGAAACTTAAACGTAAGATTCCGACTCCGTATCTGATTCGGAGCAGTCCAGCGCGAGGACGTTATGACCGCTTTTGTCGGCTCCGTTCGGTGGGTCGCGATATACGGGCGGCGCGGCCGTGGCGCGCGACGCCTTCTCCTCCTTGTTCACGTGCACCGGCTGGAACTTCTTGAGCACCCGCTGGTACACCATCTTCCGCGGCGGCACGGGCGGCGGCATGTGCGGCGGCTTCTTGCTGTTGCTGTTGTGCTCCTCCTGAGAGTACTCTGGCTGAA
The DNA here is from genome assembly GCA_947284805.1 of Coleophora flavipennella. Taxonomy (NCBI): domain Eukaryota; kingdom Metazoa; phylum Arthropoda; class Insecta; order Lepidoptera; family Coleophoridae; genus Coleophora; species Coleophora flavipennella. Next base: position 1,497,439 of record OX369268.1, read on the forward strand.
CAGCTGTAGGGGTCGCCTTGTAGATGTCCGATGTGAACATGTTCTTCGCTTTGTCTTCGTGGAATATGTCCCTTCGACGGTTGTAGACAGAGGTGTAGAGAGGCTCAATGTACTGGGTGGTGTAGCAGTTCTCGAAGGAGTTCTCACTGGCGGTGGAATCCGTCGATCGGCTGTTGTAGGTGTTCTGAGGCTGATACAGAGTATCGCTGCTGCTGGAGTCAGTCTGTAGCATTATGTTTGCCAGAGACTTGGACTGGTTCAGTTTGTTATTGTTATAATTTCGTAGCCTATTTTTCTTACTTTCTTCAGCGTTGCTGATGAGCCTGTTGTCGATGTATGAATATGAATTCTGGAGTGGATGCAACTGGGGTTTTTCTGGTTCTCTGTTTAATGTTGCCATTGAAGAGCAGCTTTTCGTGCACATATGTGCAGGGTCATATCGTCGTTTGCGGCAGAAGTTTCCGTTGGGTACTTCATAGTTGCCATTTCGAACTTTTTCTGAGTTATTTGCAAGTCCATCTTCGTTTACTTCTAAACTCTTAGTCCTCGCTGCTTGACGAGTCCAGTCATTTCTTGTAAAAATGGTGGCTGCCGGTGTCACTTTCCCATCAGTTTTATTCAGCGAGGTTTCTTCTTGTTTGTTGTGCGTCTGACCATATACTTTATCAGATGTACAGTTTTTTGATTTACTGTTCATGTAGTTCGCACTCTTCTTCTCCCATCCTGTGTAGACACGGGAGTAGTTTGTATTTGGATTTACTAATAGTTCTGCGTGTGTTTGATAGTGGTTTTGTCGTTGAATATTTTCTGTGAACATGGCGAGGTCGTGAATGTTGCTGTAAACTATATTTTCTTGACTAGAAATAAGGTCACGTTTGTTTTGAATTGATTCTTGTTTTGTTTCCAGAAGATTATCAGTACTCTTTGCTCTATTAAAGTTTTTATTTGTTGTGGCTTTCTCGGCTTCTTGTGTTTCAGCGAACATGCTGTAAACTTTTGATGTACGAGCTGATTTTGATATGTTGCTCCTAGGTGGTTTTTGTGGTTCCAGGCCCGTTATATACTTTGCTGGGCTTTGACTGTAAATATCAGCCGTGGACCGCTTCAACGCCGTCTTTGAAACATAGTTTCTTTCGTCGACGCTATTTGATATTCCTACATTTATGGAATTATGTACATATCTTTCTCCTGAATAAGGTGCCGAGTATAAATCTTCATTTACTCTGCCGTAAATGTCAGCTTTATTAGAGTAGATCGCTTGTCTTTGTGAGATATGTGGAAGACCATTTACGTTGGGATTCTCGGTAGAGTAGCGGGATACCATCTTAGCTTCCTGCTGAATGTTACAGGTTGGTGCTGACAAACTGTGGAGTATATTTCTTGGAGCTGGACTATTTCCTCCATTACTATTAGAATCATCTTCTGACAGAGTTAACCCAGAATCTCTACTAAGCGACAGCTTTTCTTTCTTAGGTGTCGTCAACTCCATAGAATCCAACGATATACCCACAGAATGTAGGCTGTCACTTTCTTCAGCACCTGAATCCAGTAGTGCATTCGACGGTTCCGGTATACCGTTTCCCAACAAACTACTGACTTGTTGTCCAAACAGTTCTTCTGCTTTCACTATTAGTAGTTCTACAACCATTGGCACTGCTTTGGGAGCTTTGTCACAGGGGGTGGCGGGCCACAGCAGGCTCGGCCCCACGCAGACGCCCAGGTTCATGGGGCACATGAAGTTGATGTTGGATTTCTTTGCGATGGCTTGCAAAAGGCACACGAAGTATGTCAGCATGTTGTAGTGCGACTTGGGTAGCTTCAGCAGCAGCGAGCGTACCGCTGTCGTTTTTTCTGTTTGCGGTAAACCTGTAACAAGGAAAATGGTTTTAATATTTCGTTCCATTCCGGTGGCTCACTGACCAGAAGTTTTTTTGTAAGTGTGTTTATGATTTTCCCAATTTTAGTTTTTGAAATGTTTTTGATTGATCAATGTTTTTTATCAATATAAATTATTGATTATGTTAATAATAATTATTAATTTTAATGTACTCGAGTGCACACATAATATATACTCGATTACCGTGATATAAGCGTGGAACTCCTTGCCTCGTCAGTGTTTCTTACAATTTGGGGACTTTCCAGGCGATATTAAATATAAGCAGATATTATTTGAGGTTGCCTTTACTATCCTTGACTGCATATTGACATTCCATCAGATGTGATTTATTTAAACGCATTTAATAGGGTTGTTGACTGCACCAAAAATAAATTATAAAATGTTATTTTATTACCTCAATTTTTTATTGTTTTTATTCACAATTGGTAAGCCCTTGACAACATCTCACCTGGTGGTAAGTGACGATGTTGCCGAAGATGGAAGCGGGCTAACCAAGATTCCCCAACGCAATGGGGAACTGACTATCTTATCTTCATGCCGGAACACACCAATGATATCAACATTGATATTTGGCGGCAAGACTTCGATAAGATGATGGTAGCTAGACAGACGGGCTTAGAAAATGCCCTTTCACCAACCAAACCGAGTCTTACAATTGACCCCGCCGGGAATCGAACCCGCGACCTCCTGTGTAAAGCCAGTGAACTTTGCCTCTGGCTGGGCTACGGAGGCGGTTAAAACTCCCCTCCTATTAAAATTAAAAAAAATCTTGTTTTGCACTGCGTCTTTAATTTTTAATGAGAATACCTAAATTACAAAACTAGTACATCAATGACGCTGAAAACTATGACGTCACGCGTTCCTATTTCATTCATTTTGTTACAAAATTTAATGTTTGACAGATGATACAAAGTAACTCAAATGACTAGCAGTAAAATAGCCTATTGTTAATTTGTTTATTTGTTTTTGCCGTGTTTGTTTGGGACAAACCTTGGAAGCTAAATTAGAACCATTTCTCGGTTTCCGATTGAGCTGAAATTTTGCATACACGTTAAGTTTAGAGCACGATGCATGGTTAGCTAAGTAACGTCATTGTAAATGCATCAAAATGCAATGCTCAGTCATTTTTTATGCACTCAATGATATAGGGATCACATGAACGTGTTTGCTGAGAAGAATACGAAATAATTAAAAATGTTCTTCATTATCATCACCTTATCAGCCGAAAATAGTCCACTGCGGGACAACAGCCTCCTCCAAGGATTTCCGCGACGACCGGTCCTTCGCTGCCCGCATCCAGCGGCTTCCCGCCATCTTTACCAGGTCGTCGGTTCACCGCGTAGGAGGCCTACCCACGCTACGTTTTCCGGTGCGCGGTCGCCACTCGAGAACTTTACTACCCCAACGGCCATCTGTTCTACGAGCTATGTGCCCTGCCCACTGCACTTCAGTTTAGCGAAAAATGTATTCAATTTAGAGCTTTATGCTTAAAGTTTTTAAGTTATTCTAAAACTATTTACAGAAAGTAAACACTAAAACGCCTTCCAAGTTATTATAAACAATTTTGACAGAATGTGAACACTAAAACGCTTCCCAAGTTATTTTAAAATTATTTACAGAATGTAAACACTAAAACGCCTTCCAAGTTATCATAAAATTATTTACAGAATGTAAACACTAAAACGCCTTCCAGGTTATTCTAAAATTATTTACAGAATGTAAACACTAAAACGCCTTCCAAGATTGATGTGTTGCTAGAGATGATAAATAATGATTAAAGGAAAGGAGTACTTACTTAGAACTTGCAGCCAAGATGTGTAAAGCTCGGAGAGCAGCAGCGGCTGTGGCAGAGCCCGGAAGAACTCCTTCACCAGCGCGGCCAGGAGCAGCACCGGCGCGCGGTCCAGCTCCGGGCAGCCTTCAGTCCACGGGCCTAGCGCGTCCAGCTGAGACGGAGACATTGTCATTAATACCGTTTCATCAGCATCATTATCATATCAGCTCATATACGTCCCCACTACCTTTAAACGAGCAATTCTTGTAAGTATATTTCTGTGATCTCGGAAACGGCTCTAACGATTTCGCTGAAATTTGGTATATGGGGGTTTTTGGGGGTAAACAATCGATCTAGATTATTCTTATGTTTCGAACCACGACTCCCGGACAGGAGGCGGCGGCCCTGCCGTTACGCCACCGACGCTCTTAAATACCGTTTAACGTTGTCCAAATGTTCATGAAAATAAAATAAAATACGCTTTTCTCTGGCATGAAACAGGAAAAATTTCGGGCTTGTTATCAGTAGTGTTTCTTTTAATATTATGATAAAATGTATTGAATCATGCATGATCAATGCTGTCAGAGAGAACATATTGAAACTTTAAAGAGCATTTTTTTTATTCACATTGGTAAGCCCTTGGCATCATCTCACCTGATGGTAAGTGACGATGATGCCGAAGATGGAAGCGAGCTTACCTAGATTCCCCAACGCAATGGAGAACTGGCTATCTTATCTTCAAGCCGGAACACATTAATGTTGTTAACACTGATGTTTGGCGGCAAGACTTAGACAAGATGGTGGTAGCTAGCCAGGCGTACTTAGAAAATGCCCTACCACCAACCAAACCGAGTCTTACAAGATGACTCCACCGGGAATCGAACCCGCGACCCCTTGGTGTGAAGCGAATGTACTAACCATTACGCCATGGAGGCGGTTAAAAACTACTAGTATTTAAATCTTGAACGTAGGTACCCGCATCATCATCATATCAGCCGAAGGACGTCCACTGCTGACATAGGCCTCCCCCAAGGATCTCCACGACGACCGGTTCTGCGCTGCCCGCACCCAGCGGCTTCCTGCGACCGTCACCAGGTCATGGGTCCACCAAGTGGGAGGCCTGCCTACACTACGTTTTCCGGTGCATGGTCGCCACTCAAGAACTTTACTACCAAAACGGCCATCTGTTCTACGAGAAATGTGCCCCGCCCATTGCCACTTAAGTTTAGCAATTCTGAGAGCTATGTCGGTTACTTTGGTTCTCCTACGGATCTCGCATATCTTTACGTCCCAGATACCGCAGTGTCTTAAGACCAAGGTCTTCGACCAGTGTGTGTTTCCAGTGATGACATACGGACCTGAGACATGGTCGCTTACTATGGGCCTCATAAGAAGGCTCAAGGTCACCCAAAGAGCGATGGAGTTTCTCTGCGTGATCGAATCAGAAACGAGGAGATCCGTAGGTTAAAAATTACTAGTATTTAAATCTTGAAGGCAGGTACCTTATCTCTGAGCAATCTGAGCGCTTTGGCGTTGGCACTTCGCCGGAAGACCCCGTGCGTGAGCGGCGCCACGGCCCTCAGGCGGCGCAGCGCGTGCAGCAGCGCCGGCGGCGGCGTCCCGCTGCACAGCCGCGTCAGCGACACGCCGAACAGGCGCCCTCCGCGACGCAGCAGGCGCAGCCCTCGCCCCGGTGTCGTGTTGCCGCTGGAACATAGGTTACATTAAAACTCGATTAATTATTTAAATTTAAAAGTTGTAGTGACATTCCATTTGATTTAGATAGGATAACAAGCTGCCGACTCATGTCACTGAAGCTCTCACACAGGCAAGCTTTAAAGCAAAGTTAAAGCGTTGGCTTCTCGAGCACACGTTTTACAGTTTGAATGAATTTTTAAATTTAAAATAACATTATCTTTTGATAAGTAATTTTTATTTTATGATATGACATTTTATTATTATTTTGTATTGACTGACTGTTTTACAATCCATTATTTTAATTTAATGTTGACATGTAGTATTTTAATATTTTTATTTTGTATTTTAATGTAATGTATAAAGCGAAATTGACGTGTAACCATTGTTTATCAATAAATGATTATGATTAAATACCAGCCAAGTGGGAAACGGACTGGCGCAAAGTAGGGTTCCGTAGCCTTTTCGAAAAATAAATATATATTTTAAAACTACTGGACCGATTGTGTTGAAATTTGGTACACATATGCAAGTCGATGACCCAAAGACCGATCGGACTTTGTAAATTTCATTTTTTCTGTGGGAACGGAAGGACTTTAGATTTTCAAATAAATTTTCCTGTAATTTATGAATAACCTCATACATTATTCTGTGTGGGGTTTTTGTAATTTAAAGCCCAGTAGTATCGGTGAAAAGGGCGGGGGGGGGGAAATTTTCGCCTGTTTTCTTAAACAACTTCACATTTATCTTAAAAATATATATTTGAGATTCTTCCATTTGATATGTCACACTATATAGTTTGCAAAACTTTTTTTTATTTTCCAATTTACCCCCAAGAAGTGGCCCCCATGTTTAAAATTAATTTCTTTACGTTACATGTCCGTATTTTGGGTTACCGGGTTACATATGTGTACCAAATTTCAACTCAATCGGTTCAGTATTTTCTGAGCAAATTAGCTTGATCCTATAATGGTTCCGTTTTACAAGAAAATGTAAAAACCCTCGACAAAAACCTCTAAAAAGTAAAAAAAACTTTTAAGTTTTAAGTAAGTACATAGTAATATTTTGATCAAAGCTTTGTCGCGTTGGGGGACCTCTAAGGTTATTAGTGGTGATAAAGTGATCCATAAAAAACATAAATTCAAAAGGGAGCCAAGTTCAATACAAGAAAAACCGGACAAGTAAGAGTCGGACTCGCCCACCGAGGGTTCCGTACAAATGTGTAGGTACATAATATAAATCATAACATAGCAAACTGTTAGGTACTACATACACCAAAATTATTAGATTATGAAGCCCTTTTATTCGATACCCTACATGACACTGTTAACTCAATTCAAAATTTAGACCGCCGTTCCTAGCACAATTGATTACGTACTTTAAATACCGACTATAATATTTTATGATTTAATTACAAATGTATAGTTTCAGATTTTTTCCGTATACTTGTAGTATAAGACGGGATTACTTGCCAAAAATCATAGTTCTAGGTCAACGGAAAATACCCTATGAATTTTGATTCCCTTGAGAGTGTCAAAATATACATTTTTTGCGGCGTAAAGGGCTGTATCTTTTTTTTACATTAACTTAGAACTTTGATTTTTTTACAGCTTTAAGGGACTGTAGACCGAAGTATATGGTTTTAATTTCAACCCGATACCTCCACGATTTCCGAGGTAAACGGTCTTAACACACAGACGGACGCGCAACAAAGTGATCCTATAAGGATTCAGTTTTTTCCTTTTCAGGTACGCAACCCTTAAAATGTGCAATCTAAATGTGTACCAAGTTCTATAGAGGTTTCCTTAAATCATAGCTACTGAAATTCAAATTGAAATATTCATTCACACTTCTCCAACATCATCATCATATCAGCCGATGGACGTCCACTGCTGGACATAGGCCTCCCCCAAGGATTTCCATGACGACCGGTTCTGCGCTGCCCGCATCCAGCGGCTTCCCGCGACCTTCACCAGGTCATCGGTCCACCGCGTGGGAGGCCTACAACGACCGACACACAGATACATATATACATTAAACCTATAAAATCGCTCTGTTTGCGTTTTGAGTTAAAAATAAGATTGTGTTATGTGTCTCGTATTTGTTTATGCAAATACTCCCTGCTGCTCTCTAGATTGCGACCTCACCTCCTCGTCACCCGGATTGATACAGATTGGTTACAGTTTGGTTGTCGAACGTATAGGATTTCGCCGTGATTTTGTTTGTTCCGTCATTCCTTTTTTGAAATCTCATTTGTGGCCCGTTGTATGAAGTGTCAGGGTGTAATATTACTATGTTTATATGTACTTACTTTTTTAAGTTCTGATTTTTCTTCCGTAACTCAAAGACCAGCCCACATGGGTTGTTTTTGGCGTTGACATGCTCCAGATCAAATCCATCCTCGTTTGATAGCGTTTGCCTTATTCTGGACATCTGCAAGACAAAATTACCAAATATGTGCTCAAGTCCCCTTGCAATAAGGAAGCGTCTATGACTATGGTTATAGCAAGATTTTATTACAGTGTAAACTCTGTATTACGTCACTGGATATAACGATTCACTGTTTGAAACGTCAAATTTTCAGGCTCCAGTTGATTTACTTTGACGCTAATGTCTCTCTGTATAACGAAAACTCTCAATAACGTCACAAAATGCCCGGTCCCTGAGTGTCGCTATATAGAGTTTACACTGTATTTCATTTTACTCTCTCCGTGACGTAATAGTCAACTCCATTATCTTCACATCAGGAGGCTGCGGGTTCACTTCACGGCGAAGTCTCACTTTGTATGACTCGATTTCAGGGGTTCCCTAACTTATTTAGGCCGCGCCCCCTTTCTACCAAAAAATATTTTCGCGCCCCCCCTTCTACCTAGATAATTTTAGTTAACTAAATTAAATAATTAGCCAGTTAACCAGTTGTATGAAGCCTGAGCGAGAGCCAAGCATTGCAGGAGCGCCATCTGTGCAGACGCCCATCAATTTTTCCCACTTAAACTGCGCCCCCCTTTGAAGGTCTCTGCGCCCCCCCTGGGGGGCGCGCCCCCCACTTTGAAAACCGTTGCTCGATTTGGTCGGTGGAAGGGCATTTTCTCAGCCCGCCTGGCTAGCTACCCCCATCTTATCTAATTTTTGCCACCAAGCAATGCTAACAGCATAGATGTGTTCCGGCTTGAAGATAAGATAGCCAGTTCCCCATTGTGTTGGGGAATGTTGATAAGACCGCTTCTATCTTCGGCATCATATTCACTTACCATCAGGTGAGATGAGGTCAAGGGCTTATCAATTGTGGATAAAAATAAAAACGTTATGGGTTATAAGCGACGACGTTATGGCAACATTTCCATCACAAAACTAATAAATAGAAGAAAAGCTTTTATATACCTGAATAGCATGTGGCCTTTCGATCCCATTAAGCGGCATCAGCGGGGCATCTCTAGCAGTGCGCACACACAGGGTGAACTCGCTGGCTGCCCCGAACCTCCCCTCGGTTTCATGGTCACCCTCCCCTTCCGCGTCTCCCTCCCCCTCGTTGCCCCCTAGGACGTGCAGCGCTTGGCGAACTACGCAGCGTGCACTCATTTCCGGGCCTACTGATACAGTTTTGCACTGAAACAATAACATTTAATCAAAACAAGGATCTACAGACAGATTTTATTGCATGATTCGTATAATTTAGGAATCTTCAAGACGAGAGTGAATAGGCACTATTTGAGCTTGCGTGTTACATCCTCGGCTGCATCGGCACATACCATCAGGTGAGGTGCAGCAAAACGCACTCCAATTTATAATAAAAAAAAAACGTTTGATTGGTTAGATACTTACGAATTCAATGAAACTGGCCAAGTCTTTATAGAAAATCTGGATGTTCGTTGATTTTGGTTCAGTTGATAGCTGGGTATTCAAGGCATTTTGTATTTTCCTGTAAAAAAAAAAAAATTTTGTTAAAAAAAAATAACCTGCATTCCGGGATTATCGACAGAAGTGAAAACTTAAAGGGCTTGTACCCAGATACGTTAAAATATTCTTTAAAAATTTGGTAAGTAACGCAAGTTCAATGTTTCTCTTCTCATTTAAAAAAATGCCCAACGCGCCTAAAGTTCACTCACTTGTTCAGACTTTCCTTTAGAGATAAAATAAGAAACTGTTATAAGGTGCGGTTTCTATAACTTACCTATACCAGGTGTCTCTGGTAGCTTGGGTGGGATAGGTGGCAAGGTAGTTGGCAACACCGGTGAACGTTGGCCACCCTATAAGGAAGCCAGTATCATCGCTCTCCGGCAAAGATATCCACACTTCAGCCAGTCTGACGCTCTCCTTCAGCTTGAAGCAACTCGTGCCTCGGGACTTGCCGATGAGTAACAAGTCACTGAAGAGGAATAAATGGCGGTCCAATGGCGGTGAGGTGGATCCAAGTGGGGATAGTTGCGCCGGCGCTTCCATGATGAATGTGCGGGGAGATATCGTGTTGTTGTTGGGGCCGACTGTACCCCCGATGTCCAAGCTTGGCCGCTTGCGAAGACTCTTCGACTTCTGGAATAGAAGACGAATTTCTGTTAGATGGATTGCTGTACGAGATAGAAACAGGTACTAGTATATCGCCTCATATATTAAGAGCGTCGGTGGCGCAACGGCTAGGGCCGCCGCCTTCTGTACGGGGGGTTGTGGTTCGAATCCTGTCACGTACTAATGTGATTTCGAATTTAGATTTCATATGTACGTTTATCCGACGCTCTTACGGTGAAGGAAAACGTCGTGATGAAACCTGCACACGCCTGCGGAGAAACTCGCAGGTTGTGTGTAAAGTCGACCAACCCGCACTGGGCCCGCTTGGTCGACTAAGGCCCGATCACCCTAATTCAGGGTAGGCTCGAGCCCCTCGGTGGGGACGTATGTGAGCTGATATGATGAAGCTTAAATATTTATATTTCAGAAAGAAGGTCTTCATACTCATTATATCTGTATAGAGCTAAATAAGCACTGATAAGTGATAAAAGTCGACCAGAAACTCATAAAAACGGCGGGAAAAACAATAACACATTGTTGACAATTTGTTTGATTGGTCTTTAATTTTGAAAAATGTTAGTTAGATTTAACTGGATCAATGATGTCAGAGGAAATCGACATAAAATTATAAAATACTAGCTTTTGCCCGCGGCTTCGCCCACGGGGACAGCGTTTTTATGACTGTCTTTGAGGGTGAGTGCTGCGATCTCTCAGTAATTACATCGGGCTATTTTAATAGCAGTTCATGTCACTTTCCACCTCTTCAACTAATTCTATATTAAAAAAAACTTCAATCCGTTGCTCCGTTCATGCGACGTCGACGTGCGCGAGCTTGGAAACGAGTTTTCCAAGATCCCTCGGTAACTATAGCAGGATATGTTATTAATAAACAATGTAATTTCCCACCCCCTTAACCATCTCTGTGCAAAAAATCACAACAACCCATTTTTCCGTTGCGATATTAAAGAAATTAACCAAAGAAATAATATTTTTTCAGGAACTGCATCGGAATATGCTGTTTCCACTGGATAAAAAGTAGCCTATGTCCTTTCCAGTGACACAGGCTACCTGCGTGCCAAATTTCATCAAGATATGTCGAGGTGTTGAAGCGTGAAAAGATAACAAGCAAACACATTTTTACATTTATTATATTACCAGCTTTAATTATTACATCGTTTTTATGACTGTCTTTGAGCGTAGACATGAGTGTTCTCCAGATCCCTATCCCAGATAGGGCTATTCTTATTAGCAGTCTATGTCACTTTCCACCCCCTCAACCAATTCTATACAAAAAGTCATTTCAATATATTGCTCCGTTGCGACGCCGACGTGCGCCAGCGTGGAAATAAATTTTTCCCAGATCCCTTGGGAACTATGTCAGGATATGCTAATTAGTAAATTATGTCATTTCCCACCCCGTCAACCATCTCTGTGCAAAAAATCACAATAATGCATTGTTCCGTTGCGATGTTAAAGAAAAAAATAAAAAAGGAGTATCCATAACATCAAACAAATAAACAAACACATTTTCACATTTTCACATAGTTAGAATTTTCATGAAAGTCGACCTTTGCCAATTTCAGCATAGTGCGTGGAGAGAACCACTGGCAGATCCAGGTCTGCAGCCACTTTAAACCAGCTGCTTATACTGTGTCGGTATAATGACAGTGATACGAACCTGAGCATGATGCGTGGCGGGAGCAGTGGAAACGTCGGCGTCATGCAGAGCAGTGTACAAGTAGTCTTGCGAGAAGAGGTCGTGAGAGAAGAGGCCGCCTGGTGCAGCAACTACAAGCCTACCGCTCATTTTGCGCGTTGCATTTTGCATGATGCGTGGCGAGCACAGCGAGCACGTCTTCGGCGTCGTTCAGCGCGAGATATTTGCGCGGAAACACCGCACGTGCTTCAGGACTGCAGCTATTCAACCAGCGGCGTGCACGGTGTCAGTCGAAGCAATGGCAGTGATACCAACCTGAGCATGGTGCGTGGCGAGCACACCGGGCACGTTTTCGGCGTCGTTCAGCGCGAGATAGTTGCGCGGGAACACCGCACGTATTCAAGGACTGCAGCCATTCAACCAGCGGCGTAAACGGTGTCAATAGAAGCAATGGCAGTAATACCAACCTGAGCATGGTGCGTGGCGAGCGCGCTGGGCGCGTCAGCGTCGTGCAACGCAAGATAGTCATGCGGGAAGAGGTCTTGCACGCGCTCCAGGTCAGAGAGACGCGCTGCCCGTCGCCTGGCGCAGCCACTGCCCACCAGCCGCTCGTACTGCGCCAGTCGCTCAATCTGTTGGAAAGAGAAGAATACTCAGTCGTTCAACTTTATCCAAAGAATGAAGAATTTCTTGATCGCAAAAACTCAAGATCGTGTTCAAACTAAGTTGAGTTAGTTGATACTTTTGATTATTGGTTCTTGGTGGAACTTTATATCACACATATTGGTATATATTTACACTAATTCCACATGAAAGAAATAATACTGCGTTTATAATTTGTCAGCGACCGGTTTCGAACACTATCTTCAGGCAGTCTATCTGTAGGCACTGGGCCCACGTAGTCGACTAAGGCCCGATCGCCCTAATTCAGGGTAGGCTCGAGCCCCTCGGTGGGGACGTATATGAGCTGATATGACGATGATAATACCAATATGTGAAAGTTGAATTAAAAGAACTAAAATAACCAATGAGAAACAGGTTTTACAGTAGTTTCTAAATAAGGTTTATTAAGGCTCGGTATACAATAATACAGTAACTCTGAAAAAGTTCAATTAATGTACAGTAATGACGATCACGCTTATAAATGTATACAACTAGACACATCCTATGAAAATAATGTGAATTCACACTAATGGTCGTTAAAAGGAAGTAATCTATGCCTATTGAATATTACACTAGAATAATAATCATGGGACTTGGTTATTCAAACGTAACGAGTCTAATTTAAATTCCCATCCCATAATATGGCTGCAGAGGCCACGTCACAGATGATTTTTAATGCTATACTATGTAGCTACGTCCTAAAGAAGGGTTGTGTGTCTTCCCGGCGCTTGCGACGAGCCTCTCAAGCGTGGCCACGACAATGCTACCTTATTATAACAGGACAGAGTCGTGAGAAACGCACACGCATTCCCATCAACACTTTAAAAAGAGTGTACATTTGCTTGCTCGATGGCCTTTGGTTGTAATATAACTTTACAGAGCGTACGGGTACCTAGATATCATTATCGAAGTCACGTACGATTGCCAGCAGGATGCGTACTGTGAAGGCAAATCTCAGTTACTTTAAAGGCAAAGCTTTAAGATATAAGAAACGATGCTCTAAGAGCAGGCTCCCAAATTAATTGCTTTTTTGCTAGAATATGTTGAGTCAGCCGCAAGATTTCTGAACATGAAAACTACACATCTGATTCTTTGAACCCTTTTCTTTGGTATGGCTAAAACAAAATTACGATTTATTGGTTTGCGCTCGATACTACGTAGTTTTAAGAGATTATTAGATTTTTCTCCTACATTACATAAGTTAGGCGCATGAAATAAATACCGACAGTAAGAGAATAAAGGTATTGATAAAACGGCTAAGACGAAATTTTCCTAGAATGTTTACTAAGCTCGCAATAAACGAAAATGTGCATTTACGCTCGAAGTGAAGGACGTAAGTCGCGTTAAGACACTCACGCAAGATTCAACTGTAAAGCTGATTCCTTAACGTTAGATATCTAGTTGTTCATCAGTGTCGCGCTGGGAGCCTGCTGTTAAAATAAAATAAAACATTTAATTTAGAAAATTCTTTCATGATTGTCAAGATCGGGAGCTGACGCGAAGGCGGTGGGCGGCGCGGCGTGCCCAGTGGTTCGTAAAATTATTTTGGGGTCAGTCACAGCCACAGGTTACGTTTTGGAGTTTTGTTGACCGCGCACCGGAAGGCGTAGCGTAGGCAGGCCTCCCACTCGGTGCACGAACGACCTAGTGAAGGTCGCGGGAAGCCGCTAAATGCGGGCAGCGTAGGACCAGTCGTCGTGGAAATCCTTGGGGTAGGCCTTTGTCCAGCAGTGGACGTATTTCGGTTGATATGGGGTTTTAAAACTTTGCATCTTGAGGCTCGAAATGTTTTTATGCTTCATAATGTAAAAACAAGTACCTATTATGCGTTTTTTCATGAAAATAAAATGAGTACTGAATGTGTTTGTTGATGACAAATAAAGAATAAAAATCCTTTAAATAAATACATGGAATTTGTACAAGAATAATCTACGATACTTAGAGCATTAAAGCAACCAATAAAGTTTTAAGCTCTAAGCTGCGATACGAAAAGCTACGAGGTTCCAAAGGCTACTAAGCCATTGTGTGGCGTTCGTTCGTCATTTTTACTAGCAAGTTGTGTTGCGTTGTGACGCGACTCCATCGCCACTCCGTGGCTCTTTAGTCAACTGGTGCCACTCGAACTCGTGCCGCGGCATGAGTTGACCTACTCGTAATGCATGTTTTGAATTGATCAACCGGTGCCGTTATCAATTATTTTGATTTGAACACTTATTTTTCTAATATAAGCTCCAAACACTCAGAATGCAGTGGCGGAGCGGGGGTGGTGACTGTTTTTACCCGACTGCGCCAGAAGGAAGATTATAATTTGTTTTTCAAGTATGTATGTAGATATTATGTATATTTCTTTGGCACGCCCTGTACCTAAACGGTTTGATGGATTTTGGAGTTCGTGGTGTCGTTAGATTCGTCTTAATCCTGTGAGTGACATAGCATAGATTTTTACCCGACTGGCCAAAAAAATAAGAGTGAAGTTTCTATGCAGTCGGGTTTTTATTTTTTTATTAATTCCTATAGTTATGTTATCCGCGCCTGACTGACAGCCGCGGGTACCAACAGAATACCAGCGCTTCGCTTCCGAGCCTAGCATATGCTGAGTTGGGGCCCTGTGGTACCTCATGAATATATGTAATTATTATTATTTTATATTTACCTCAACTTTTGTTTTACCCGACTGGCCAAAAAAATAAGAGTGAAGTTTCTATGCAGTCGGGTTTTTATTTTTTTATTAATTCCTATAGTTATGTTATCCGCGCCTGACTGACAGCCGCGGGTACCAACAGAATACCAGCGCTTCGCTTCCGAGCCTAGCATATGCTGAGTTGGGGCCCTGTGGTTGCAGTGGCACCTCATGAATATATGTAATTATTATTATTTTATATTTACCTCAACTTTTGTTACGTATTATATATTTTGTTGAGGTGTTACTGAAACCAATAAACGTATTTCTTTCTTTCTTTCTTTATGTGTATTGTTAGAATTAGTATGTACTAGCAACCCTCCCGGCTTCGCACAGGTAGCAAAGCATATTATAGGTCTATTGGTTTACGCGGCGCACGCCAGCAAAGCGTCTAGTCAACATGATGTGTTCAGACATCTTCAACACATCATTATTTTAGCCAATTACACAAAATCTTAATTAATTATAGGTGTGTAACCTTGCTCATGATCATGAATCTCTGATTATTGGTGAATAACGTATGATATCTTGTGAAAGACTGTACATGGAATAGACATGACATTAAATAATAGATTAATAATTGCTAGCGGCCCCTGTTAACAAAACATTTTTTTATAAAAATAATTTTGTCAAAAGACACTCCGTCATTCCGAGAAACTTTGCTCTAAGTATCATCGCTGTAATATCCTGCCTTTTATAACGCTACGGCTGGTGCAGTATCATATTCATTCATATTCATATACCTATCATGATTATAAGAATTATAATTACACACTTCTAGCTTTAGTAGGATAAAACTTCATTTCCTTACATGTATTGTTAAGTTTAATCAATCACCGATCAAATTAACACACTCACTGCTAAATCGTTTACACATATACCTATACTAGCTTTTGACCGCGACTTCGCCCGCGTGGACATCGTTTTTGTGACTGACTCAGAGGATGCGCGGCGCGCGAGCCGCAAGCGGCTCGCGAGCGTGGACATAAATTTTCTCCAGATCCCTCGGGAACTATGTCAGGATCATCATTACAGCTCATATACGTCCCCACCGAGGGGCTCGAGCCTACCCTGAATCAGGACGATTAGGCCTTAGTCGACCACGCGGGCCCAGTGCGGGATTGATATGTCAGGATATGTGTCATTTCCCACACCCTCAACCATCTCTGTGCAAAAAATCACACAATCCATTATTCCGTTGCAATATTAAAGAAATTAACCAATGCCCGATGCAATTCCCGAGGGAACTGAAAATATACTCTTATTTTCAGTTCCCTCAGGAATTGCATCGGGCTATGCTATTTTCACGGAATAAAAAGTAGCCTATGTCCTTCCATGTGACACAGGCTACCTGCATGCCAAATTTCATTAAGATTGATCAAGGCGTTGAAGCGTGAAAAGGTAACAAACAAACAAACACATTTTCATATTTATAATATTGGTAAGGATTAACGGTTCATGGTTTCGAGTATAGCAATATTAGGCCAACAATGTGGATCATAATTACAAAGTGATAAAATGATTACCTACTAATTCATAGGCGGGACATGTGTTATTGTAAGCACCACTAAACGTTGCGCGTCACGATTTTCGTTAGAGCAGGCGACAGCTTGACGTTTGCGCCGTTATGTGATTAAAACTGTGATTACACCAACACACAATCGCACAAAATAATTTTAACGTTAAAACGTTGAGATGCTATAGGTAGGTGAGCATTCTTATTATATATGTAGTATATTGACGTGTGTATTTAATCGTTTAGACATCATTAGTGACTGCTGAGAGCCAAAAAGTCACTACATCAGTCCTCTTGGTAATGAAATTACTGTTAATTAAGTAAGCCTAAAGAATAAAAAAAAATACCAACGTAAATATTTTTTGTTCATGACGGTCCTGAGTGGGATGAGTGAGCCACTATAGAAGGCAGTCATCAAAGAAATACAAAGCATCACACAAAAATAAAAATCTGATTGAAATTGGATCTATATTTAATCACGCCTTCACCCTTTGCTCTAAAAATAAGCGTACACGCTTCTAAATACTCAACGTAAATAATTTTTGGTCATGAAGATTTATATACATGTAAGATGAGATCGCCTGAGTGGGGTGAGCGAGACACAACTGAAGTCAGTCAACTAGAAATTAAAGAGCATCACGCAAAAGTAATAATCTGATTGAAATTGGATCTATATTTAATCACCCCTTTAACCTTTGCTCTAAAAATAAGCGTTAAACAATAAAAAGGTAAAAGTAATTCAATACCAAATAAAGAACAGACAGCCTTTAAAGCGGATTAGTGAAAAATAAGAGAAGAATTTATTTTTATAGTTACTTGGCTAACAACTGGCTAAAAACCTTTTTATTATTGTTTGCTTCTAAATCAACACCTGTGTAAGCGCATGCTTAACTTTTCCAGAAAGAACCTCAAATTCGGAGCAAGAAATGGGCACGTAAACGTTATCTGTGGACGTGTTACACGGAACTGCACTTTCTAAGTCAAATGTTTATTCTGGAGTAACCGCCGACGTACTGGGAGATAAGAAAATACTGTCCAAAAAGCGAGATAACCCGGGCCTCGCCTTCCTCGGTGCCTGCCGGTGTCGCGTCACACTAAGTACCTACTACCTAATGCACTTCTAAAGATTTATCTTCAACTATATTATCGTCGTTTTCTGTCTCACTTAGCTAAAAGGCCACACCTTTGTCAGCTAACGATAACAGGGTTTCTTATTCAGTTAAAGCACAGATCATATATAATCTATCAATAAAACAAGCAATTAGTGTCGAACGCAATTTATATGTGCACTTTCCTGAAATTGAGCTAAAAGTTGCTGGAGCTAAACAAGAATTGTATAGACATTTTTTTATAACAATATATAACGTCTCTGGGTACAAAAGCTCTTTTGAGACAGTCTTCATGTAAGTAATCTTCATTTGTTTTTATGATTTGCAATGCTAGGGCATTTCAGATCTTCTCTGGAGTTTTTGACAGCATTTTCAGCAGCCTCATTCTGAGGTGGAACACCTGCAGTAGGTCGTTTATAAAGCTGCACCCAGTGCAAATTGGGTTTTCATGTCCTCCTTCATTTATTTTTCTTTTTCTTCGCATTGCTCACGTGCATCAGACGATTTTCTCCGAAACGCACCACATTTTGAAGCAAATTCTAACAGAAAACAATGCAAAAACAATAAAATAAAACTACGAATGCGTTCACCACAAATTCCGCCAAAAACTCTCACTGTACAGATCTACGTGAGTTACCATTACACAAGCAAGCATGTTTTGTAACCGAGTCGAGCGATAATTCAAGAAATTAACCAAAGTTAACACTTTCAACGGTGCTCTGTTCAGCAAAAAAGTGGTGCTCTTGTTGCCTCGTTTGTTCTTATTGTTATAATGTTAACTTAACATGTTCATATTGGGGTCAATTCTCGAATGGTACCATTATTCGCGTACGGTTGACCTTTCAAATATTAATAAATAAATAACTTTTACTAAACGGTATTTATACAAAAGTGAAATGTGTTATCAGCTATGGGATCGGGGCCTGTTTTCACCAGGATGAGTCGGCGGTTCGTGTGTATTGGTATCAAACAATAGCGGCTGAACTGGATGTGTGTCGCTCGCAGCACAGCGCTGGCTGGCGCATCCCGCTGGGTGACCTTTGCTCGAATTGTCATCGATACTCTCAGATCGCCTAAATACCGATGCTCTTCCGGTCATGGTATCGTCTTACCGATATATCAGTTAATCGTGAAATGCCTTGCTAGAGAGAATATAGTATTGCTTATACAGTCACTGGTTGAAAGAAGACTAAATTAAACAATTTTTAGGACCTCATACAAAGATGAGCTAGTTGATTTGTATGAGAAGTTCAAAAACTTATTTCTCACTTATTTGGTGTCAGCATGATTGTAATGATCATGCGATGAAAAGTTTTTAAAACATTTCGATCATCACTTTTTGTTCCGGCTACTCAAATGAGTCACAACACAGCTTTGATTGCATTCCACGAAGTCTGTCCATACTTACGTACCGTTAACTATACTTTCGGCAATCAACAGTAAACTTTGGGCCAAGAGTCCAAGACCTGCACATGGCTGGCGCCCGCGCTTGCGTGATTGAGGATAATTTAAACCAATTCACTAATTATAGCTGCATATTTCCATAAATTACATGCACTTAAATAATGACCTTGCTCAGTCGGTTTTGGGTTTAAATATTCTGGCTTAATTTTTGACACTAGCTCATCTTTATCATCATCAAAACGAACTCCCGTAACATATCTTATAGCTTGGGTTTTGTAGATTTCTTCACTTGCATTTATCGTATTTTAATCATAGGTATAAGGGACTACAAAAAATACCTAAAAAACGTCGGTGGTCCAACCGATAACGATTCGGTCCTCCTAACCAGAGGTCCCGGGTTACATATCCGGTCAGGCAATGTACCAATGAGTTTTTCGAAACTTACGTACGTACATATACTTACCGATTGCTTTAAAGGTGAAGGAAAACATTGTGAGGAAACCTGCACATCTGTTTCCAGATGTGTATGAAAGTCGCGTTGCACACGTCCGTATATAGGTGTAAATCTAAATGCCATTCACGTGTGATGCTAAGTGAAACACCAGGCATGGTTAATTATGTTACACGATAACAGAGAGAGGGACTAACTAGTTCCTGAAAGGCTTGGCATGTTTGACACAAGAAAGTGAAGGGAAAAGCGTTTTCCTTGTCCCGGCTTAGTCCGTCCAACTACGAGTAGAGAGCCTGCGCGGTTTCCGATTAAGTAATCATACGAGCAAGGCACATGTCAAAGCCATTGCTTGATGTGCCTTGCGAAGCACAGAAACGGTCAAGAAAAACGCCACTAACAGTCAAACCTATCCAGGTAATGACCGTGCTACAGTTCAGTTAACCTGCACGATCGGCCCAACCACACAAGTTGCAGCCAATGGGTGCCGGTTGCTATTATCACTAGATGGCAGTCGTTAAGCCGTGTCAAATGCCGTACTACAGGCGGCTTGGAAAACTTTTGACAGTCGGGATCGCCACTAGCACTACAACCTCCACCAACCGAGACTTGGCCCCCGTGTGTGGAGTACCTATGGGCCAACATTCCCCAGTTTAGAAGAGATCGGTGCCCCAGCAGTGGGAACTGGGGACGTTTATGGGTTTTTGACAACAAAAATGGCTCATTTACAATCACAATTAATGAAATGGTCACTAACAACGGCTCAAGCCCTAGTAACATGCTATTAAGCCCGTTTAAATTTCCGTTTTTATTTCGTAATCACTATACCCAAATTATTGCCTTCACCAAATTAAAACGACATTAGGACGATAAACCAGCGAAAGAAAAACAAAAATAACACTTGATGCGAGCTCGTTGATGTCTTTCCTTCGGAGTGTAATTTAATTCCGAACAGAAGACACCAACGGGTCACTCACATCGTTTGATTTCAGCTTTTTTTTCGGTTGTGAACTCAGATGACCAAAAAACTTACTTACAAATAATAAAAAAAAAAGAAAGTGGCGCGTGCGATATCAAAGGAATACATTACACGTGGGTTATTCGATCTTCGCGATGTTGGTGTGCAGTGAAATGTTGTGGTGAATTCTGGACGACCCCGACAAGATCGCGGTCAACGGCCTTCGTATCCCCCCCACCCCCCGCCCCCAATAGCTCATGAAAGGACAAAATTCACCAACCACTCGAGGAAACTGCGATGTAAAGGCACTAGAGGACCCAATAAACGAGACAATTAACGTCGAACATCTCGCGCATTGTTCGACTTGATATGGAATTGGCTCTTTTAAGACGTTCCCGAGAACCAAATAAAATATTCAAATAGAGATTGAAATAGGCGTTGAAATGTGAAGTGTTCCGAGATAATGGTGAGCTATAAAGTTTCAACATCTTTGAAGCCGAGCCAGTTATTGCGGTATCGAAACAAAAGAAACATCTTGGTTTTGTTTCGTAAATTGCTATATTAGTCTCACTAGCTGAAATGAATAGATGCATTTACAATGAGCGGGATCAAATAAATCAAGGACTTGAGAATATTTTTAAGGTTCTATAATTTCTACCTGCATCTACGTAGCTGTCTGTCGATTAGGTAAGAATCTTATGTGATGTGAACAGTTGAATAGCCCCACCCAAATAACCTAAGATAAGAATATCAGTAAAGCGTATAATGCAGCCGGCATCGTTGGTAATCATCAGTTGGTAATAGGTTAAACGGACACATCTACTTATTGCTTAACAATTAAATGGCAACCACAAAGAATACGCATCATTACACATTAACAAAAACGTATCTTTTGAAAATATTGGGTTTGAGTGACGGCACATCAAGTTTGGTTATGTAACTATCCGAGTCGACAATAGAGCGCATGTCAATCATGGCTTGGAGACTTTTTTAAATAAGTCCACGGGAGAAAGTGGAGCCGCGGGCAAGCACGTCACCTTGGTGCGGGCGGGCCCGGGCGGCCCAACGCGGGCTCACGGGCTGCGAGGCGCGGGTCACCGTGCGTGACCGCTCTCATCAACACGGATCATGCAACTATCAAAATTTAATGCCATGCAGTTGCACCGATCACCTCGCCGGCTCCTTTATTTATGGATTCGTTTCAAAAGTGCAGGCCCACCTACAAAGGGCATGTGAGTAAAAGGCCGATGAATGGACCTACCAATTAAGTATTACACAACTTGACACATGTCAAGCCTTGCCTACCTGGACTTTAACTGTGATCTCTTCTCTTACCCAATAGGTAACTAAAATGTACGGCTTTGAGCTGTTCATTGGGAATTAAGGGTTTATGAGCTAGAAGATAATATATAAAAAAAAGAATAAACAATTTTACGTAATCATCAGATTATTTCTGTGTATAAATTACACCTTAAATCCGATTTAGGGTTTCGGAGAGTATACAAATTCGAATACCGTTAAATATTTGATCGGCTTTGCGTCAACAACGATTGATGTATAGGCATTGGGTTGGAATTGTACGGATAATGCGAGTTAGTATGGCGAGAAAACTTATTTAGGTTGACTTTATTAACATTTAAGATAGTCATAAAGCTTATAGGAATACACATAAATACAAGTAAGTTGCAACATAGGTGACAAAACACGCATCGGTTGTAAAAACTAACAGCTGAGTTAAACGGCAGTAACTCACAGTTTCCCGCTTTCTACGTATGCTTGCGCAACAACAACGTTTTTCATTTCAGCTTACATCATCGGTCAGTCATCGCCAACACTATACCTACTGGCATCGCCAACACTATACCTACTGGCATGTGCCACTTCATTCGCAACCGATCTGGCGATCCTAACCTCAGCCCAGTTCTATTTCGACAACCCTATTTCAATAATTTTACAGCTCGCTATTGTACTACATCATCATAACTGCAGATATAATTTAAAACCGCTAAGTAAATCGATTATTATTATGGCGTGTTCAATGTTTGTTTGGATTATGAATTCGTCGGCGCTGTCCCACTTTTGGCGTTATGTAATTTCGCCTATCGTAAAACTCAAAACTAAATTGAGATTAGTCGGTAACTTGACTAATGAAGATTGTGTCGATCGATTGCGTGTCAGAAACCCCGTGATCAGTTTTAAAAATTGCGAAATAAATACCTGTATGAAGATTCCTGTATCTCACGCTCGGTCTACATTTGTATAGGTAATTTAAGTGTTTCCTCCTTAGATAAATATTATCCAACACCTACCTAACTAAAATAGGTACCTACATATAGTGTGCTTAGTCCTTCATTCATGCGTTATGAGGATAACACCATACAATTTGCGGTTAAAGTTTAATTTGCGCAGAAAGGACAAAATTTGACCTTGTCCTAAAATATTTGCAATTACAATAAATTGGTGGAAGGGAGAATCACGATAGAGCACAGCAATTATAACCAGTTGCTGGGAATTATAAAATTGGCTTCACTTATTTTATTTATAAGTAAGTTAGGCGTCCTTTTTTAATTCCTAGTATTGTTTACGAAGCAAATAGTATCTCATCTGTGTTATTGTTGTTTTACGAGTGGTAATTTTAGTTCCATGGATTGGAACCGGCATCACCCGGTCCCGGTATCCCCGGGGAGGCATTCGACCGCGGGTGCACACAATACTGCGCTTCCCGGAATACGATTTAAACGCTGCGTACGCGCAGCCAAGTAGTGAACCCTTCAAATTGGCCCCAACAACAAAACAATGTAACGATATTATGTTCATTTTTATTTAGCTGTTTTTTTTAGAGCTCCGTACCTTATACCTAAGCCTACTCTGTCTCAAATGTGAATCGGCTGATTTTTTTTACAGAATATGTGTTATTATTTATTATGGGGACTCACTAACAAAAAAAAACCAATATTATTAAGTTCCATACAATAAACACGTTTTTCAAAGGTTTGGATCTATCGTAAAAGTGGCGTATCATAATATCAGCGTAAAACTTGGTGTGTTAAAAGTACTATTCATAAAGTAGGTAAAATAATACGAGGAAAACTAGCGCTAAGGAGTCCGAACTGAATAAAAATATTGTATTTTTCGGTTACTCGCGTTGATGTCTTTATTAGAAATGAAATATGTTGAGAGGTGTGCAGTGGTGGTACCATTGGGTGGTACGGAACCCTCGGTGCGCAAGTGAGACTCGCACTTGTCTTGTTTTTGTTTTAAAATTTGTTAGTTTAAAATATGAAACTATATGAATAAAAGTGGTAGAGTCAGAGTTCTACGAAAATTGCTCAAAGGAAATGTTATAAAGTTATCATTTAAAAAAACATATGAGCTGATATTTATATTCGAGAGATAGATGATTGCATCGAACTAAAATAGTCACACAAATAGATGGATATCAAAGAACCGTTCCTCGTTTGTCCCTAGAGATTCCTGAGGTGATTCAGGTGTACGGAGTTTTTATTCACGGTCACGTAGACTTGGTAGCGGGAGGAGGCACGATTCCCATCACTGACCATCAGAGGCGGTGCGCAGGCGTCTTTCAGGCGGTCACGTCCTCGGTCCTCCATTGCGGCACCAGCCGGGAACCAAATTACACGAAGAATGGATTATGTTCCCGACCAAATCAGCGGGAGTCGCCATCGCTCTTTGTTTCTGCCATTTACTGACGTCTTCTGTAACGTTCTCGTCACATTCAAAAACAATTAGGGTATTTAGGGTATTGTAAGTCATTGTAGAGGTGCAAAGGCAGGATACGACAAGGAATATTTCTCACAGCAGGGCGTCAAAGAATAACTGGCGATGACGTAGTCGACGGGTCAGTCAACGCTTTATTTTTCTAAAAAGTTTCAAGTGAATTTTGGAATTGAGTCGGCGCAAGCGCTGGTAAAACGTGAAAGGGGTTTGAAAATTTTTGTATGGAGACTGGCATACTGGAATTACTGGAGTCCGAAATTATTTTTTTTCAAAATGACGTCCCTCATTTAAGACCTATATATTTAGATACAGACAAACAAAAAATGTAATGTAACATAGTGTTCTAAAACATCACGCTACGGAGATAATTGAATATATATATTCCATAATAATTTTGATTATTTAGGGTTACCAACATACATATTTTTAGCTTGAAATGTTATATGACATTTTTTGTTTCTCTTTAGTTCCTCTATCCGAAAACACAGGTTAGATTGTGCGACGCCATTTTGAAAAAAAAAATCAAAATGGTGAATCCTCAGTGTACCAATAACTTTCAAACCCCTTTATTGCAGTAAAATTACTGCAAGTGAATAGTTTTTGTGTGTCACACGACATTACGTGACATTTTGCACTGGCAACAATACTCCCATTGATTGTTTAGGTAAACGAAAAGAGCAATTTTTCAGAATCCCCGCGTGATCGGTGTTACTTCCGTTCGTCCGTCGGACCGTTTAGAACGAACGTGATGATGAGGAGTTGCGTGATGCTTGCAGGTCTGTGGGAACGGACGGGTTACACTGTGATGTGAGCAGTATTGCTGCCTGCGGTTCTCAAACTGCGCCACATATTACAAGCGACGACCGGTGGTTACCTACCTACTGGTAAGGTACGCACGGTAGCGGCTTCGTATTTAGGGCGGATCCCGTAAGATGGTGGTATTAATATCAATCGACAGAACAATAAAAATAAATTCAAAAACATGTTTTTAAGGTTCCGTACCTCAGAAGGTAAAAACGGAACCATTCTAGGATCACTTTCGTGTCTGTCTGTCCGCCCGTCGGCCAGTCGCAGCCAATTTCCTCCGAAACTACTGGACCGTTCGAGTTGAAATTTGGTATAAATATGTAAGTTGGTTATCCAAATACGGAGGAGTAACGTAAATAAATTAATTTTAAACTTTTGAGGGGTTAATTTGAAAAAAAAAAAAAAGTTTTGTAAACTATATTGTGTGACAAGACATATCAATAAAAGGGCTTGTTGTGAGAATCTCATATACATTATTTTATAATTTTAAGATAGTTTTAAAGTTGTTTAAGAAAATAGACGAAAATAGCCTAAAATATTAAAAAAAAAACACAGTATATAACGTTGAATGCATAAATAACAGGAAACCCTATAAGAAAATCTAAAGTCTTTGCGATTCCACGAGAAAAATAAAATTTCCAATTTCCTGATTAAGTACACTAATATTAAAGTAGAGAAAAGTATGTACTGAGAGGGGTCTGTTGGTAGTTAAAAGTCCTTCCGATCCCACAGAAATTACCAAAGTCCAAAATAAGTAGGTAGACCCCTATTTACGTAGAGCAAAGTATGTACTGAGAGGTCTTGTTCTGTTGGTAGTTGAAAGTCTTTCCAATCCCACAGAAATTTCCAAAGTCCAGAATAAGCAGGTGACCATTATATACATAGAGCAAAGTATGTACAGACAGGTCTTGTTCTGTTGGTAGTTAAAGTTTTGGTGCGGAACCCTGTTTGTGTGACTTGGCTAGTTTTTCAAGCGACTTTCAAAAAGGAGGAGGCTCTCAATCGTCTGTATGTTTTTTTTATGTGTGTTACCTCAGAACTTATGAATGGGTGAACCGATTTTGATCATTCTATTTTTATTCGAAAGCTAGGGCCTCCCGTGTGGTCCCATATAAATTTCATCAAAATCGGTGTAGTACTTTATTAGAAAATTAACGAAAACCAAAAATAATAATGCAAAATTGTTCGAAGTTGTTGCGATACGGTTTTTTAACGTTTTTAGCGTATTTGATCATTTAATTTTGCAAATACTCGTAACATTGCAATACGAGTACTTAGTTAATAAGACGAGCAAGTAATTAAGTGCCTAACTTTTTTAATACATTACCTGCTCATGAATTTTTGAAAGATAGCTAGGTAATTACCTGGCGTAGGTACAATTGAGATCCACTGCCCCATTGGAAGCCGTCGATGGCTGCAGTGCTCCGCGAACACAGAACAATACAATGGCAGGTAATTTTGTAATGCCTCATTATTACCATGCATGACACAACGTACTCTTCTAAGTATTTGCTCTGAGCAGTATGACTATTTATTATTCACAAGGAATTCTCATAGGATACAATATCTTACCTCTGATCATCTCGACATGCTTGAATCGCTTTTTATAGAACTCGTATGCATAGCGTTAGCCGCGTTGCACACGTCGTTATTTTGGTAATTATTAACTCTTGACTCAGCCCATAACATTTTTCATGGCTGTCACACCTTGACACTAGACTAATGTTATGAACTATTTTGGGAAGAGGTTCTTTAATCTGTAATATTATGAAAATTCAATTATAATGCATTGACTTGTTCATTTATTCTTTTTTAGTTGTTTTATTGATTTTCTGTTCTTCTTCTTCTTATCGTGTGGCACAATTAACCGTGTTATCCAAGGAGTATACGGCGGTTCATAAGTTATAAGTTTTTCTGTTAACAATATTGTAAAATACTGTGTGTAAAGTGTCTTTAAAAAAAAGGAGGAGGTTTCTCAATTCGACCGTATATATATTTTTTTATAAGTGTTCGCGGAAATCTTCGTCGGTTATGAACCGATTTCGATGATTCTTTTTTTGTTGGAAAGGAGATATCCCAAGAGTGGTACTATATTGATAAGTAAAGATCTGATGATGGCATCCCGAGAAATCGAGAATAACCTTCAAAAATCGTAGTGGCGAGGAGACTAGTGCGTTTGAAGTCGGTTTTTTTGTTTAAAATTATATTGTATTAAAGTAAAAGTAGTTTTGTGAATAATTATTTTGTTATGATTTGAAAAATAATAGATACATTTACCTGTAGAAAGTATACCTACTATAATATACAATGTATAATAAGTGGGTAATAAATTATCCCTAAAAGTTTTCTAAGTACATGCTGTCTACTGAGCTTAAGTATGGTCACAATTAGACACGCTTTCGATTCAGAACTAAGGGAACAATCTTGATGAATAATTCATGAGTCTCTTGTCTCTTGTTTATATTTGGTTGATATTAACTGGGCGGGGCAAGGGAACCCTATCGTGTCATCATCATCATATCAGCCGACGGACGTCCACTGCTGGACATATATAGGCCTACCCCAAGGATTTCCATGACGACCGGTTCTGCGCTGCCAGCATCCAGTGGCTTCCCGCGACCTTCACCAGGTCATCGGTTCACCGAGTGGGAGGCCTACCTACGCTATGTTTTCCGGTGCGCGGTCGCCACTCGAGAACTTCACTGCCCCAACGACCATCTGTTCACGATTGTATCAGTATCACAAGTATTATAGCGGTATTAAGGTCGAACGTAAGTTAATTTTCATTGAATGGATGAAAGTTGAACCGCATAAACACAATGTCATAAATTGCCCATTTAAATTATGGTAAAATATGAAAGGCC
The DNA here is from genome assembly GCA_947284805.1 of Coleophora flavipennella. Lineage (NCBI taxonomy): Eukaryota > Metazoa > Arthropoda > Insecta > Lepidoptera > Coleophoridae > Coleophora > Coleophora flavipennella. The sequence continues at coordinate 1,525,152 of OX369268.1, forward strand.
AAATTGAGATCGCCGAACGCGTGCTCTTAATCTTAACAGTAACCTGGGCTTCATAGTTTTATTCCCTTTTCATAAATAGAACTAGTTTTACTCCCTTCGGTGGGCCTAAATAAAACTGAGATCAAAGATAAAGATTATACATAGTCCTACTAATATTATAAACGCGAAAGTTTGTAATATTGTATGGATGTATATTTGTTACTCTTTCACGCAAAAACTACTGAACCTCGGTTAACACATAGCTACTTTTTACCACTCTCGCGAGCCGCTTGCGACTCGCGCACTGCGCTCCCTTGAAAAATCATAGAAACGTTTTCCACGCGGGTGAAGCTGCGGGAAATAGCTAGTAAGTAATAAATTCTTAGTTATAGGCATTACATCCGCGGATTCTTCCACGCAGCAGAGCCGATTACGTTAGTCTACTCGTAAAACTTTTTCAAAGTCAAAGAGCTGCTGACCTGCCGGCCTGCCTGCACGGTATACCTCCTGGGTACTTGTCGGTACACCTCCTGGGTACTTGTTTCTGTATCTAGTTCAAAGATATTCATTATAATTACCAAATAATACTGGCAAGCGTATTTTGAATCCCTTTACATAAGACTAGCTTTTTCCCGCGACTTCGCCCGCGTGGACATCGTTTTTATGACTGTCTTTAAGAGTGATTAGTAAATTATGTCGTTTCCCACCTACTCAACCATCTTTTTGCAAAAAATCACAACAATCGAGTAGTTTTTTAGCTCCCTCATGAACTGCATCAGATTATGCTATTTTCCCGGATAAAAAGTAGCCTATGTCCTTCCCCGTGTCACAGGCTACCTGCAAGCCAAATTTCATGAAGATTGGTCAAGGCGTTGAAGCGTGAAAAGGTAACAAACAAACACATTTTCACATTTATAATATTATAATATAAGTTAGGATAAGACATGGCGGCGACTACAAACAAACGGCTTGGCTTATTCGAGCCACAACACACGGACGGACAGACTGGTAACAACAACGCCACCAATTTGCCTCGAGCTATTCCACTCTTCGCCCCCTCATTATGTTATTATCATACTACGTTTTTTACGACGCCCAGGTAAGGACAGGCCCGACTGAAGGTTTTCTATTATAGTTCCTAAAGCGTAGAAAATAGTAAATGAAAGTATCAATGGTTTTTGTATTTTTTACTGAATTGAAGTATAAATATTACAAACACGACATTCATAAACTGCGAGGTAAAAAACAGTACGGAGTTCAGGTCATAAAAACAATTAAGATAAAAAAGAATACGGCGCAGATCTTGTGTTCGAAATATTCCAATGAATGGAGGTTTTTCCAGATAGCCTGATACATGTAATAGACAGACTCATCATTATAGTTGTTGGTTCTGGGTTGTCTTGGTCTGTGCCTACTTCATTATATCAGCCGAAGGACGTCCACTGCTGGACATAGGCCTCCCCCAAGGATTTCCACGACAACCGGTTGTACGCTGCCCGCATCCAGCGGCTTCCCGCAATCTTCACCAGGTCATGGGTCCACCGAATGGGAGGTCTGCCTACGCTACGTTTTCCGGTGCGCGGTCGCCACTCGAGAACTACTTAAGTGCCACATATGTTTCTTCTGCGGGAAAACACGACGAGTAAAGTACGTAAAAAAACTATTACTACGTTGTGTGTGTCTGCGTTCTCGGGTTTAATTTAAGCCATTTAAAGCACATATAGCGCAGTTTATAGTGTTGTATGTGTATGTATTGTATCGGCGCACCGCAGTAAGGCGTCAGTATAAACGTGCGGTGTTGACTGCGCGCGCGCACTCGCAAGTCGTAATGCGCGGTGCATCGCTCCCATAATGTGCATGTTGACACGATATTACCTACCGACGGACGACACTAGCTTAGGTACATTGAAATGAAACCTGAAGACTACAGCTATAATAAGCATTGCAGCGATTTTGCATATATCAACGGTTATGGTGTTATAAAAGTGCATTGACATCGTGATATGACCAAAAATAAATACGCTGCTTTTAACGATTAATTAAAAAATAAAGTTATTGGCTTTAGGTATAATAAAATGCATTGAGGTGTGTTGCAGAGGAATTCTCGTAAATCGTGTAGGTTGTAGTTAAATTGGTATTAACTCGAATTTATTTTATTGATCTTTTATTGCGCATCATGTGCAAGTCGAAGAGAGAGATACCTACATGTAAGCCTTTGCGTGAATATGCAAGTTTAGTGTGCGTTTAAAAGATTTTACTGCTTATTTTATTTTAATGTGCAATGTACATTATTAGCATTAAACCCTCATCAAACCTAACATAAAATAAACAAAAAAAAAATTCACTTCGTGTAGATAGAAAAGGTAGAATTATACATTTTTACATAAATATTCATTATGTTTCCTACGTTCAACTACTAAAGTTCCTCAGTAAGTAGAAATATCTAAGTTAATTAGACTAGTTTGTGGGCAGAAAATCATGCCATGACACAAAACAAAAGGATTTAAAGTGGCAAGTAGGTCTCAGAGGGTAGCTAATTGCTCTAACAGCTAGCCAGCTATTCTCTAGTTACAGGATGTACACGAATTAGTGGGACAATGTGGGACCACAGTGGAACTAAAAATATAATAAAATCAATTTAACTTGACCTTCTCATACTGTTCGATTGAATTTACAAAACCCGACAATAGCATGGACTAAAATAACTCACTTTAAATTTAGAAATTTCATTAAGGTTTTCTTTAAATGAAAGTGTCATAAAAGTTGTCTACAAAATAGTTTTCGAATGCTGATAATTCTATATGTAATTTTAATTTACATTTAAGAATGATTATTGATATGATAAGCTTATTATAGCTAATAAAACCTCACTGTAAAAAGTTATTATTTAATACAAATTATAAATAACACAACTACCGCTAGCCTAGCGTTAGGTAGCTAGTAAAGAAGCACTCACATGCATCATTTATGTATGTCCTTTGTGCGTAGCGGTCATCAATCACTGGGCGAACATCACACCGCAGGTCACGTCCGACATAGAAACTCCTTGAGTCCGAACTCCTAGGTTTGTTTACTACACCGGCTTGTGGTAAAGTCCTAAGGCGCGGGCATACGTGCGACCACGAGGCAGGCGCGTCGAGGACTGTGCTGAGTGCTGTGCTGACTGTGCTTGCTGCTGCGGGCGGCGGCCGGCCGGTAACGGCGCGCGCGCACGCACGGCACGCATTAAGCTTTAGTAGGTACGCGTGAGTTTGCCCACGCATAGGGCGGGCGGTTTCCTTCGAGCACTTCCTTAGTTTTACTGCAAAAGCGTCCGCCGGTCCACCCTAGGCTATCATGAGGGAAACGTTGTAAATTAGAGGATTACTTACGAATGGAGTTGTCGTTCTGATTATAATTCCTTACCTTTCCGTTTGCAATGTTAGAATCGATCTTTAAATGTATATAAATAAACGGTACGTGTTACCAGGATCGCATTCAATGAAACTTAATTTGGTAGATTCAGTAATATAGAAGTCATTGGGTAGATTTCAATCAATAAGTAAATTGCAATCTGAGTCGCTTATTATACCGGTGAAATCGAATAAAATTTTATTGTAGAGATGGTTTATGGGAGTATTAAATCAGACATTTAGGTCCTTCGAGAATGGGGCGTGTCGTGAAGCTTGATTTTTATCTACAAAAAGTAAAAGGTTGATCTCGAGCTTTTATTAACAATACCATAATTTATAACTGCAATAAAATATTGAAGTGTGTATCTACAGTTTGATATCTTTCAGAAGCATCAAACAAACGACTGGCCTGTAATAATATTATTTCTTTATAAGTCGTGTTGCGAAAAGCAACCCAGCCCTGTCTGCACACAATCAGAGGTTGTTAGATATGATCTGTGGGTCAACGTACGAGTGACAAAAATATATCATTCGTGCAACATATGTATCAGTGCAGCAATAAATGTAACCGTATCGCAATAACAAAAGCACACAAAAGCATCGTGACCGCGGCGATTGGCGGGCGCTGCACGCGCGTACGTCGTATCATACAGTATCATACATATCATATTATGGGTTACATGATAGATGTGGTCTGGTCCAGCTGTGAAAAGTGGAGTATGTCATGCGACTTATCATATCAGTCTTAACGGAACGCATCAAATCATGCTAGACAGAGATTTGGACCTGTGATTACCGCGAATGCTGACCAGCACTCGGCAGTAACTGATATGTGCAAATGGAATCTATCTGTCTCAGGCTACGTAGATCTACATTCCTAGATATTACAGAGTTCATGAGACGAGCTTATAAAATTTAATAGGATACGATAGACGATAGATATTAAACCACAGATTTAAATTACAAATAGTAAGTTACTACGTAAATTGTATTACGACTTTTATTTCACCCAAAACATGTCTGCAAAGCTACATAAGAAAATAATGAATACACGCTAGATTGTAATGTGTTGCAATAATTATCAAACTTCCGGCAAGATGTGAGATTGTGACATAGTCACTTCTAATAAGTAGGCAGGCACTACGATATCGGTTACTTTGACCTGTCCACTTCGTTAGAGGCATCGTAACGTCATTACATAATGGGTTTAATTTACAATATTATCAGAATCTGACAGTTTAATCTTTGAGACAATGTGTTGATTGTGGATTTTTAAAATAATAATACATCCTCAAGTTTTATTCTTGTGTCAAGATAACAGCAAAACAATAAACCTTTCGTCGCTAGCAAAGCGTTTGACCTGAATAAGCGATATTTGATAATGATGCTGTGTTTCTTTGGCTGAGTAACCCAAATTCGTCGACCCCGACTGTGTCGGATTGTATTGAGCCAGTTAAATTATATCATTGGCGGGCTGTCGTGCCGACGACGGTAATTCGATTACTTTCAGCACTGTTCCGCTGAGCTTCAAAAATATTTATGCTTTAAAAAAATACTACGCTAATCTGCCCCATTAAAAATTTAATAACTTTAGGAATTAATTAAAAATTAAGAACCCGACTGCATTAAAACTTAACCCCTCATTTCGGCCAGTCTGGTAAAAACGTATTGTATGCTTGCGATAGTAGGTTCTTGGTGGAACACTGAACTGAACATATTTAGGTTTTTTCTTGCACTATTCCACAATTAATTTAAATAAAACAAAATTTGTTTAAACAAAAAAAGCAGTATAAACAAATTTTGTTTTATTTTAATTAATTGTGGAATAGTGCAAGAAAAAACCTAAATATGTTGGTAAAAATGTATTTTATGTCACTCACAGGATGCAGACGAATCTAACGACACCCCGCATATCAAAATCCAAGTCGTTTTGGCTACAGAGCGTGCCAAAGAAATAAATAAAATATATTTTTTTTTGCCAGCTCCGGTAACAATGTATCCTATGTCACTCATTGCATCAAGACGAATCTAACGATACCTCGCACTCCCAAATCCATCAAGTAGTTTTGGTTACAGAGCGTGCCAAATAAATAAGCCCTTGACATCATCTCACTTGATCATTAAGTGACGATGATGCCGAAGATGGAATCGGGCTCATCAACATTCCCCAACACAGTGGGGAACTGGCTATCTTATCTTCATGCGGAACACATCAATGCTGTTAACACTGATGTTTGGCGGCAAGACTTAGATAAGATGGTGGTAGCTAGCCAGGCGAGCTTACAAATTGCCCTACCACCAACCAAACCGAGTCTTACAAAGTTCTCCAGGTGTGAAGCGAATGGACTAACCATTGGAATAGACATGGTCCTTGAGACGAGCTACAATTGGAACCTGTAACGGCATGAATGAATCCTTGGATCAAAGCGGAAGAAGCCCATTAGCCACTCGCCACACTCCGAGGAATGCCACGACTCCCGATTGTGGTCGCCTTCGAGCGCCGATGACTCGTGCTGGAAATGCTTTCTCCGTAATCTTATTGAATACCTTCCTCGCTTCTCCTTGTTTTTATAACTTATAACTGTTAACACTTTACTGCTCGTCTTTATGTGCAGTAAGATATAAGTTTAAATGCATCGGAATCTAGCTGAAATACCATTGTAAATATTTATTTACATTACATTACAGGCAGCGCAGGACCGGTCGTCGTGGAAATCCTTGGGGGAGGCCTTTGTCCAGCAGTGGACGATTTGTGGCTGATATGATGATGATGATGATTACATTACAGGGTGTGACAAAATTGGCGTAGGAGTCGTTACCTAGGGCTTCTATTCACTTCTATTCTCTTCCCAAGAGACCCAGTTAATTCGAAACAAATGAACTCTTAATACGATCAACTGCCTCCGTGGCGTAATGCTTAGTCCATTCGCTTTACACCAGGAGGTCGCGAGTTCAATTCCCGTGGGTCAACTTTATAAGACTTGGTTTGGTTGGCCCTTGTGGTAGGCCCTTTTTATAGCCCACCTGGGCAGCTAGCCACCATCACTACCACCACCACCATCTTATCTAAGTCTTGCCGCCAAACATCAGTGTTAACAGCATTGATGTGTTCCGGCTTGAAGATAAGATAGCCAGATCCCCATTGCGTTGGGGAATCTTGGTAAGCCGTTTCCATCCTCGGCATCATCGTCACTTACCATCAGGTGGAATGATGCCAAGGCCTTATCAATTAAGAATTAAAAGAAAACATCAGCTCATATTGTAAGGAGTCTCCAATATTTTTATGTGCTATAGGTTTCTTGGGAAAGTTGTTCAATATGATGAGTAAAGCCCTCGTTTACAGGTCCTACAACAAGTTTGTTACAAACTGTATGCTTTTGATTGCTAGCTTTTCCAGTAAGGCCTAATCCATGTTGTTAATTAATAACTAGCTTTTTCCCGCAGCTTCACCCACGTGGACATCGTTTTAATGACTGTCTTTAAGGGTGATTAGTAAATTATGTCGTTTCCCACCTACTCAACCATCTCTGTGCAAAAAATCACAACAATCGAGTATTTTTCTAGTTCCCTCAAGAACTGCATCAGGTTATGTTATTTTCCCGGGATAAAAAGAGACTATGTTCTTCCCCGTGACACAGGCTACCTGCATGCAAAATTTCACAAACATTGGTCAAGGCGTTGAAGCGTGAAAAGGTAACAAACAATCAAACACATTTTTACATTTATAATATTAGTAAGGATAGTAAGGATTTAGCTCAATATAATCGTGATGCGCGTCACGCACGAGCGAATTCCGCACTGGGTACATGTGTCATATAGAAGTTGTCACCAAACCTGCGCCCGCGCCGCGCCGTACGCTGAATCAACAATGCGCTATTAATGCTAATTCGCTCCATTTGCATTTCACACCCTAATACTAGTCTGCGAGCGAGTGTTCAGATAGAGCAGAAATAGTTTATTTCTGCCTTTGATGTCAAGCGGCTAAAGCAAAAATTGTTTGAAAAACCCTAAACACGTTAAAAACCGACTTCCATCGTAACAACTTAGTACAATTTTGCATTATTATTTTTAGTTTTTGTTAATTTTCTTATAAAGTACTACACCGATTTTATTAAAATTTATATGGGACCACAAGGGAAGCACTAGCTTTCAAATAAAAAAAGCATCATCAAAATCGGTTCACCCAGTCAAAAGTTCGGAGGTAACAAACATAAAAAACTAGCTGTCCCGAAGAACTTCGTACCGCATTACACTACACTACACTACCCTACCCAACCTACCCTACATAAGAACCTTCTCCTCACAATAACGAACTCGACAAAAAAGAATTAGCGGAATCGGTCCAGCAGTTTTTGAGTTATAAAATTACAACGAAAAGTGGCATTGATTTTTATATATTACTAGCTGTCCCGGCGAACTACGTACCGCCTTACATTACATTACACTGCCCTACCCTACACTACACTACCCTACACTACACTACACTACCCTACCCTACCCTATACTACCCTACCCTACCCTACACTACCCTACCCTACACTACCCTATCCTACACTACCCTACCCTACCCTACACTACCCTACCCTTCACTACACTACACTACCCTACACTACACTACACTACCCTACCCTACCCTACACTACCCTACCCTACATAAAAACCTTCTCCTGAAAATAACGAACTCGACAAAAAAAGAATTAGCGAAATCGGTCCAGCCGTTCTCGAGTTATGCGCTTACCAACACATTTTGCGATTCATTTTTATATTATAGATAGGTTATCACTACCTTTACCACGGGGCAATACAATCCTATTGCCATTTAGAACGCTACGCGATGTAGATAGAGCTTACTTTAACTAAAATTGGTGCTAAAGAAAAAAACCGGCCAGGTGCGAGTCGGACTCGAGCACCGAGGATTCCGTACCACTACACCACTCCACACAAGTATAATAATGAGACCTATCATTACAAACAAAAGATATCAACGCGAGCTACAGTAAGATATTTTAACGTGAAACGTCTTTAAAATCACACCGATACATACGGCTACCACGTCAGAAAAGTGGACAGTCACGAAATAAAACTATCACTCGTTGAAACATGAGTCTAGTGTCGTTAGGTCTAGAATTATTTTTATTACTGAAACGACCATATATACAGGTGTAACAAAATTGGTGTGGTCCCGTTAACTGGGATTTCTACTCATCATACTGAACAACTCTTGTTCTCAAGAATTTCCATTTATTTCCTAAAAACAGTGACAGGCATAATTTGAATTTCAGAAATGTAAATTAAATAGATTTAGCCTATTCGCAGGGTTGGAAAAAAAAAGTTTTTTATTCAAAATTAACAAAACATTGTTTATATAATCAACAAACAAAATAAAATGATTAAAATCAATTTTTGGAAATTGTTAAGTGTTTTAAACAAGAGTTAAGCATTGTTTTAAACACATTTTATGATTAAATTGATGTTTTGTTTTATAGTTTGTTTAAAAACAGGTCTGTATTTTTTCAGTGTTTTAAACATTTGTTTTAAACAAATGTTTTAAATAGCCCATAACAAATCTGATAAAGGAGTTTTTTATAACTGTATAGAGCCTGGGCCTGGTCTGTGTACGTACACTAAACAAATATGTTTTATAAGGCTCGTTTTAAACGTGTTTAAAACAAAATGTTGTATGCATACTTCTAAATAGATCTTTAACAGTATTTTAAACATTTGTTTTAAACATTGCCAACCATGCCTATTCGAGACTGAGTTAGGTTAAAAACTCATTTGTGGGGCAGTGTATAAGATTCTACAATAAAATTCCAGAAAATAGATTTTCTTAGAAACTAGTTTGTAAGAAAATAAATTCAAGACTCATGTCAAAAAATGCTTGTGCTCTAAAAGATATTGCAAAATAATAGATTATGTAAATAACAAAGATATTTAGGTTGATTCTATAACAAATACCATTACTTACGAAGTAACTAGTATCTCATCTGTGCCATTACCTGAGATTGTAATCTAATCTAAATCATGACATTATTTGTAGTAGACAATAAGTTTTTTTTACTATTTAAAAGTAAGTAAACACCTATATTTAAAATAAATATTTTAGATTTAGATTTCTATGACTTTGCTGAAATCGCAAAAAAGACTTCCGACCAATTTAGTGCATTTTTGTATGGAAAGTCCAAAATTTCTTTTTAGAATCGACTATGGGTTCCTTTGGGAAAGTTGTTTAGTTCAAAATTTTGTTACATCCTGTATATTATATGTATGTACTTAGTTGTAAATATGTGTAACCACGGCAACATGCTTAGTAATAGTATTACTACAAACTGCTGACTATCTATATTGAGGCCGATTTGATTTCGGGTCACGGCAATGCAACTCAATATACACGTGAAACGATTGCTTCTAGACATACATTTAATAAAATTAACAAATTGTACCTTGCTAAGTATGAACAAAGGCAGGGGATCCAAGATGTGGATATATTTGATGACCGAGCAATCACATAAGGACGATATTTACTAATCTAAGGCTTAAGGCTGTCTATTGTTTGCATTTGACTACGTCATGTGCAATTAAGTAGCAATATGTTTTGGACAACTATGAGTTATTATTGATAAATAAATAGTCCCAACTAATATTATTGTTCACTCCGAAAGCTTTGGTTGCAATGGATATGCAATCAAAAAATGTTGAGTTAAAGAATGTTGAAATTTTGAAATACGAATATAATGAAGTAAAAGGATCGGTATCGAGGTAGTAGTGGTTTGGGCGAGGTCCGCGCCGGCCAGCGCTCCCCATCAGGTCGCCGCTGATAGGTGGTGGGGCAGCAACGGTGCTATTCACAACATGCTCCCGGGGGTTGAAGGCTGCAGGTCTTCAACAGTATACAGGAAGAGGGCAGATGATGTTGTTGTAGGCCCTCTGAATGTAAAAATGTGTTTGTTTGTTACCCTTTCACGCTTCAACAACTCGACCAATCTTGATGAAATTATGCATGCAGGTAGCCTGTGTTACTGAGAAGGACATAGGCTACTTTTTCCGTTAATATTGCACAGTCCGATAGTTCCTGAGGGAACAGAAAAAAAACTATGTTTTTGTTAATTTATTTAACATCGCAACTGAACAATAGATTGTTGTGATTTTTTTGCAAAGAGATGGTTGAGGGGGTAGGAAATAACATTATTTACAAAGTAGCATACCCTGACATAATTCCCAAGGGATCTGGGGGAAACTCATTTCACGCTCGAGCACTTCGGCGTCGCACAGAGCGACGGATTGAAGTGATTTTTTGTTTAGAATTTGTTGAGGGGATGGGAAGTGACAGAGACTGCCAATCAGGATAGTCAGATATAGTTCCTGAGGGATCTAGAGAAAACTTGCGGCTCGTGCACCACTCACCCTAAAAACGATGTCCACGCGGGAGAAGCCGCGGGCAAAAGCTAGTAATAAATAAACTGTTTCGGGTTTTTAATCCCATAGAACCGCAACTTTTATGAACTATTCAAAAATGTAGTATTTTGTCATCTGCTGTGAAATGGTCGTTGTCACGAAAGTTAGGAAACGTCGCTTTTTGCACGACAAGCGTCGCCAAAGAAACTTGCACAGTATTATTTACAATTTACTTCATTTGACTAATGTTGCGCAACATTCTTCAAATAGTGTATCTGCTACCATGGCTTCTCACCAAAAGGATTCTATTTTCAAGCGATTTCCAAAAAGGAGGAAGTTCTCAATTCGTCTGTATGTTTTTTTTTATGTGTGTTACCTCAGAACTTTTGACTGGGTGAACCGATTTTTATGATTCTTTTTTATTAGAAAGCTAGTGCTTCCCGTGTGGTCCCATATAAATTTTATCAAAATCGGTGTAGTACTTTATTAGGAAATAAACAAAAACCAAAAATAATAATGCAAAAATGTACTTAGTTGTTGCGATGGAAGTCGGTTTTTTAACGTGTTTAGCGTTTTCAATTATGTGAGCATCGACTTAATATCATCTTAATATCGACATTAATGGGCGCTGAGGTAGGTAAAAAAACATAACGGTGTTTTAGGTATCTCGTGAATACAACGAAACTTGACGAAACAATTTTAGAAAATAGGTTGCCGGGTCTAATGGCGCTGGTAGAGAAGTTATTTGTGAGGCATTATCCAATTTACCACTCCGCTTATATGTATGAATGGTCTGCTCCAGACCTGCGTGACTTCTGCGCCGGCGCACCGCACCACACGCGATACATAATGCTATTCAATCGATCCTACTTCAAACAGATTCTTTAAATCTATTGTTCTTCGAATCCATCGCTGAAGGACCTGCTTCGTTGCTCATCTAAACTGGACCGACATTTAACAACATCGTGTTATTTATTTATTTAATCTTCATATCAGCTCATATACGTCCCCACCGAGGGGCTCGAGCCTACCCTGAATAAGGGCGATCGGGCCTTAGTCGACCACGCAGGCCTAGTGTGGGTTGATCGACTTCACACACAACCTTCGAGTTTCTTCGCAGGTGTGTGCAGGTTTCCTCACGATGTTTTCCTTCACCGTTAAAGCAACCGGTGAGTACATGTACGTAAGTTTCGAAAAACTCAGTGGTACATTAGCCGTCCGGATTTGAATCCGGAACCTCTGGTTAGGAGGACCAAGTCGTTACCGGTTGAGCCACCGACGACGCTTCATTTAATCTTATAACTTGTTAATCATAATCCAGCCCCCAAATGGCTTATAAAGGTCCCTCGGATGATCTGTTCCACCTGATTCCTGATGTCGAGTGTTGGATGCAAGACTGAAATAATTATTGTTCCACTAACCTCAAAACCAACATACATAATGTCTTTGTTTATAGAATAAAGATTCATTTCTTTAAGGTCACGTTCACTTACCAAAATTGTAATAGATTCACAATACCGAAGGCGCGTCTCTCACCATCGCGCCATTTGCGGAGTATAAATACCAATTGATCGCTATTGTTTAACTAAATGTTGTTTGTGCAAAAGTACCGTATTATCGGTCCACCACCGCACCACTCCCATTGAGCTTTTGTTTAACCAATGCGATGCCCTCCTTCTACAAACTAACACTGTACTTATAGGTGATTGGAATTCAATTACGTACATACATACTTACTTCGCTGTCTCAGCGACCCAAAGAGGATCTTGGCTTCCGAGTCATCAACACCAAATCACGCTACTTTGATATGTTCTACACCATTTCGTGCCGATCCTCTTAGTTGTTGTTCTTTCGTAATCCTATTTGCGATACACATTTTTATTTGTCCTGTAATTACCCAGCAAACCTGTATCTATGGTTAGAATAATACCTTTGTTCCTTATTTTCCACTGGTGTAAAATACTAAAATTGTATTGCTAGGTAATTTTAAACTGTTATGTACTTCTTTTTTATGATGGATTTAATATAAGACAACTTTATTAGTTTCTACAGTAATACTAAGGCTTAAAAGATTAACAAATCTTTTAACGTTAAACTTTCGACAAAAGAACACATTGTTACGCGTACAATTTTAAAGCAGTGATTTTCGACTTTCATATTTAACAGGAAGTATCGAATACAAATAAGGCAATAAAACACAGTGACAAATAAAATTTGATAGCAACTTATGTATTTGTAAAGCTTATTTAATGCTATTGAGAGCGATCAGTATGCAGCGGAAGTACTTCGACATTAGAAATGCAAGATGTGCCCTGTTGTGGAGTACCTACTTGGTGTGTACTTTACATGTTGTCGTGGTCTTTGGTTCCTCAATTTGAACTCTATGGTCTATAGTTTAAGGGTAAGATAGGTATACGCAATGGAGGAGTGTTGGCTTTAGGCCACACAGACTGACGAAGAAGCCCCGATATGACCGTTTCAGGAGTTCCGTCACGCACAACTGCTGGTGGTGTCTTGCCGCTCGGCGGGAACGCATCGACGTTGACCGATGGTTATGTTATGGCATTAGAATAACTTTGAATAGAATAATTAGCTGATAGAATATTAAAAGGCAATGATGACAATGCCGGTGATATTATAAACATAAATACAACATTGTTTATTCAATGAGTTAGATTGTAGAAATAGGTTTATTTGATGAGGCGACGTGATTAAAGAGTAATTTTTCGGTATCTGTAATGAAAAATTTTCAATAAATGATATAATAATATTGACACAAAGTAAAGGTAAGTATACAATACTATTGATCATTACGTAAGTGAGGCTAGATTCACGTTTGCTGATAGAAGATGATGAATGGAATCTGATTATTATTATAGAAGAAGAATACAAGAATAATCTACTTTAAAGTTATGAACATTGGTTATGAATCACAAGAATTTATACTCACTCAACCGAACTTTGTATTTGAAAGAATACTTAATCAATTATTACTTCCTATTTTATGAATCTTTAGGAATTATGAGCATATTTAATAACTACCATTTTCAATCACATATCTATCACCGCTGACGATCAATTAATTACAGAGACACGATTAATTATTATAAGTGACGAAGTACTGAAGGTACTTTATTGTACAGTTTATCTCTCACGTAAGGAGCCAGATACATTCCGATATCAACTTTATTACCGTTGAATAAGCACTCAAGGTAGTTACTTAATTGAGGAAGTAGCTGTACATTGTTTGGTAACAATTATCTATCTATTAGATAATTCGGTGTGCCTCAGGGCCCATTAGCTGATGACTCTAGATACACCCACCCTGTTGCAGCTATCTTGCCCATCAAAGCCTTATAATTGGCAGATGTCCTCCTTATGTGTGGTAAATTATCAAGACTCGTATCTAAGACCTTTTATTATTACTTGGTATTCTTATGGTATGCCGCTTATATTTAAAAAGCTTGCCATGACTCAGGCCGCGTTTTCCGCAAGCTCCATAGCTTCAGTAAGCAGACCACTAATCAAGAGTGTTTTATTTTATAGTTTTACTAGTTTTTGCCCGCGGCTTCGCCCACGTGGACATCGTTTTTATGACTGTCTTTTAGGATGAGTGGTGCGCAAGTTTTCCTCGGATCCCTCAGGAACGATATCGGGCTATTCTGATTAAAAGTCTATGTCACTTCCCACCCCTTCAACCAATTCTATACAAAAAACCACTTCAGTCCGTAGCTCCGTTGCGACGCAGACGTGCGCGAGCGCGGGAATGAGTTTTTCCCAGATCCCTCGGGAACCATGTTAGGATATGATAATTAGTAAATTATGTCATTTCCCACCCCCTCAGCCATCACTGTGCAAAAAATCACAGCAATCTATTGTTCCGTTGCAATGTTAAAGAAACTAACAAACAAAAAGAGTATATTTTCAGTTCCCTCAAGAACTGCATCGGACTATGCTATTTTCACGGGATAAAAAGTAGCCTATGTCCTTCTCAGCGACACAGGCTACCTGCATGCCAAATTTCATCAAGATTGGTTAAGGTGTTGAAGCGTGAAAAGGTAGCAAACAAACAAAAAAACACATTTTCAAATTTGTAATATTGGTAAGGATTCTCTAGTTATATTTTATGGAAATACATTTTCAACATTAAGAATGACGCAACACTCACCTCTTGGCGAACTCTATCAAAAGTATGTAACGTGGTGTTCGCAGCAGGGCGATCAACAAATACGATAATAATATTTTGACTGGCAACACCGACCGCGACCGTTCGAACTCATCAAACGTTGCTGTTGTTGTGTTTAGATTAACGTCTCAGTTGTTATTTCATTGTTACAGGTACTTTTTGATGTTGGTTTTGTTATTTAATCACAACAACTGTTCTGCTTCTATCGCACGAATCGAGGATTAGAGTATAGGCAGTTACGTAGTTATCTCATCACTCATTTGTTATATAGGTACCTACCTCATCATATCAGCTCATATATAATGTCCCGACCGAGGGGCTCGAGTCTATCCTGAAATAGGCCGATCAGGTTTTAGTCGACCACGCGGGCCCAGTGTGGGTTGGTCGACTTCACACACAACCTGCGAGTTTCTTCGCAGGCGTGTGCAGGTTTCCTCACGATGTTTTCCTTCACCGTAAGAGCGTCGGATAAATGTATATATGAAATTTGAAAACACATTGGTACGTGGCAGGATTCGAACCATGACTTCCCGGACAGGAGGTAGTGGCCCTTGCCGTTGCGCCACCGACGCTCTCCTACCTATGTACCTACCTATGTTAGTAAGAATAAGTTACGCGGTAACGCGGTACAATGAGTAGGTGCAAAGTTAGAACACTGAGAGAGACGGAAGGATTTAAAAAAATCGGCCAAGTGCGATTCAAACTAGTACTCCGACGGTTCCGTACCTCCACACCTCACCCTACAACTACATAGTAATAATGACAATGATACCTATTCACATTACAAACAAAAGACATCAACGCGAGATACAAAAATATACTTTTTGTCATTCAGTTTCATACGACTTAAACTTTGCCAATGGAAACCGCTGGATGTGGGCAGCGCAGAACAGGTTGTTGTGGAAATCCTTGGGGAAGGCCTTTGTCCAGCTGTGGACGTCCTTTTGCTGATATGATGATTAAATTGAAAAGTCTTTTTAGACTTTTATACGAATCGGCTAACAGATGGGCCAAGAGTAAGGGTGGTGGGTACTAGTTTTACCTTCGAGCGACAAGGAAGCAAATAGGTTAAGTGATCGATCATCCAAAAGACCGACTACGAGGTTTTGACGAAAATGCGCTCTATATTACTTAAAGACCCAAAAAAGAGTGCTCTAGAAAAACGTTTGTGTGTGTGTGAATTGTGGATTTGTCCGAATTCTCAATTGACAGGGAACTGTTAGATCGATTTTGAAAAGTGTGTGTGTGTGTATGTTTGAGTGTGTGTATATGTGTGTGTGTGTGTGCGCGTGTGTGTGTGTAGGCTCTAGCTCCTGAACTACTGCTCGGATTTGGATGAAATCGAGTTTAGGGATAAGTTATTAGGGTTCCGTACACCGAACGGGTGACCAAAGGTACCCATTACCGTGCTATTTATTACTAAGCCTCCGCTGCCTGTCCTTCTGTCCGTCCGTCCGTCCGTCCGTCAGCGGGCTGTATTTCGTGAACCGTAATACAAATATTTGTGATTTTTACATAATGTGTATTTCTACTGCTGCTATAACAACAAATACAAAAAAAAATTAAAAAGTAAAAAAATAAGGGAGGTCTCCATACAAAAAACGTGTTTTTTTATAGGTCTTTAAAAGTATATTTAATTTAGCTCTGTCGTCAAAACGGTAATACACACAAGCGTGAAACTTGACTTGATTATAGTACTAGTACTCAAGTAAAAGAACAAATAATAAAAATCGGCCAAGTGTGAGTCGTACTCGCTCTAAGTAGTCCGAACTGAATGACAAATAAAGCATATTTTTGTCGCTCGCGTTGATGTCTTCTGCTAAATAGGTATTATTGTCATTATAGTAGCTTTGTGGAGAGGTATGGTGGTACGGAACCCTTTTTAATTTTTTTCCAAAATTGACTTTTTAGGGTTGCCACCAAAGTTAAAAACTCATATTATTATTTTACTTAAAAATAGCTCTCACGATTTTGATGAAACTTTGCACCTCACTATATTTTACATGGTAGTTCGTTATTCCAGGAAAAATCTAAATAAGGTGCCTCCCATACAAAACCCCGATTATTTGTTTATTTTCATCAAGTCTGTTAAATAGAGGAACTAGTTCCGTTACATAAATATATACAGGTAAAGCTAATAAAGCATATAAAAATATTCAGGGTTGACAGCCCTACATGGAAAAGGCGAATAATGTTTTTTTCCTTGTGACATAAAACGAAATAAAGTTTCTTTGAACACGTTCCAAAAAAAAAACAAAATAAAACCATTACCAAATTCGTCACTGAATTGAGTACTGGGTGCTTCTTTATTAAAGTCTCCTCAAACTTCTAAACCTAATTCTGGTGCTTCTTTAGGGGGACGAATTTGGTAAAGATTGCAAAATTTCCGCCGCGCAATAATGGCTTAATTGGGAGTATATCATTGTTTTTGTAAAACGCGTGCACGCAGAACGCACGCTACCCCCGTGAAACGCTCCATAGCGATACCCGAGAGCCACGCTACCCCCGCACCCCTAGGATTTTTGGTGTTCACGCAGTAAGCTAAACAAATACATATAAACTTACTACATACTTACTTTTGGGACACCCAGTACAATCAAACATTAAAAAAACCGCATGAAAAACAAAGTACAGAGGCCAGCACATCGAGCTACCCACTCGTAGTGCGATTCTGATCCATACGCGTTCGGCATAAGAACGGTACAAAGTCCAAAGTGTGTAGCTTGATGTGCTGGCCTGTGTACGTTGCATCGGCATTGTACGGCGCATCGGGAGCCGGGTCGTTCTTTTCCCTCTAATATGGTTGATGGGAGCGATGGCTGACTCTCGCGTTATACTCGTGACCGGGTGCTGTCCGTGTGAACTGGCCTACTCTTGTCAAAGGCATTAATGACATTCAAATGATTTTTATGTATAGATTTTCGTGTCATATTGTTTTCATGTTCTAATGACATAATCTGGTTTATATCAAGGATTGAATTTTGACGTTATTAACTAATTATTGTTCATTTCCTGATTCTTCACAAATGACATTGTTATAATTATTTTATGACTATCAGAAAGAGTGTAATTTGCACCTATTTTGAGTAAATATATTGAACTGAATTTACGCTTGCCAGACGTCAGGATTTGTCCTGACACGTAAGTATTTTTAGGCACCAGTCAGGTTTATGTCAGGATTTTTTTGATTATTTACGTGTTTATAGGTCTTTTATCAAGCAGCCCATGGACTAAAATGAATTGTGTTTTTTCATTATGTGGAGAGTCAGAGTAGGCTCAATGGCAGATTGTGAGTCGGAGAGTGACCGGTTGGCACTCAAAAGGAATTTTAAATGGTGTTTTATTACTATGACTAAATTGTGTCGTCAAACCGCGCCCGTTTTACTAAAATATCAGGACTTTTTGATAAAAATCAGGTTTTTTGTCAGGACTTTTCAATTTTACATCTGGTAACCCTAACTGACAGCGAGGGGTGAGACAGGGAGACGTTATATCTCCGAAACTGTTCACCGCCGCCCTGGAAGATGTTTTTAAGCTTCTGGACTGGGGTGGACTCGGCATCAATATCAACGGCGAGTACATATCCCACCTCCGATTCGCTGATGATATCGTGGTCATGGCTGAGACTATGGAAGACCTAAGCACAATGCTCGATGGCCTCAGTAAGGTCTCTCAACAAGTGGGTCTTAAAATGAACATGGACAAGACGAAAATAATGTTAAATGTCCGTGTCGCACCCACTCCTCTAAAGGTTGGAGACTCTACACTGGAAGTTGTTGACGAATATGTATACCTGGGACAAACAGTCCAGTTAGGTAGGTCCAACTTCAAGAAAGAGATCAATCGACGAATCCAACTCGGCTGGGCAGCGTTCGGGAAGCTTCGCAATATCTTCACGTCCCAAATACCGCAGTGTCTCAAGAATAAGGTCTTTGACCAGTGTGTGTTGCCAGTGATGACTTACGGAACTGAGACATGGTCGCTTACTATGGGCCTCATAAGAAGGCTCAAGGTCACCCAAAGGGCAATGGAGCGTGCTATGCTCGGAGTTTCTCTGCGTGATCGAATCAGAAACGAGGAGATCCGCAGGAGAACTAAAGTAACCGACATAGCTCACAGAATCGCTAAACTGAAGTGGCAGTGGGCAGGGCACATAGCTCGTAGAACAGATGGCCGATGGGGCAGTAAAGTTCTCGAGTGGCGACCGCGCACCGGAAAACGTAGCGTAGGTAGGCCTCCCACGCGGTGGACCGATGACCTGGTGAAGGTCGCGGGAAGCCGATGGATGCGGGCAGCGCAGGACCGGTCGTCGTGGAAATCCTTGGGGGAGGCCTTTGTCCAGCAGTGGACGATTTGTGGCTGATATGATGATGATGAACCCTAACTGAATTGAATAGAATTGAATCATACGAGATGCCATAGAAAAAATGACATGGGCAGCCAGACTGCCTCCCGAGTCTTGAGTCCCAAGTCCCGAGGCCGCACGAGTGTTTCCGACCTATCTAGAGTGAATGATAGAGTGAATGATAGCTCGCGGTTGCCTAACGTAACGAGCCGCATTACTCTCCAAGGGATCACTTTCACTCTGACCGGAACGAATCGAGACTGAACCGAAACAAAAGTTATAATTTAAAACGAATATCATTGCCCTTGGGACACGAATGTTTTAATTTTATTTATGCACTAGAGTAGGGTGCCCCGCGGCCCTGTCTGCGTTTTAAATTTGGTTGGAAATTATAATTCTGCTGTGCGTGTGTTTGTAATTGTTCTTCTCTTAAATAGCTCGACCGATTTTGATGTTTTTTGTGGGGTCACCTGGATGGTTTTAGCTATAGATGAAACCATTAGTGGGGGCTGATAAAAAAATCTGAATCTCAACAAAAGCGCCACCGGGTCAAACTATAGCTAAGAACCATGTGTAACCCCAAAAGTAAAGAGAAAAAATTACATCGTAATCGGTCAAGCCGTTTAACAGGTTTGACTATCTTTGTAATTCTTCTCCTTCTGAACGGCTGGACCGATTTTGATTAAAAAAAACTGTACTTATGAAGGTCACCTGGCTAGTTCTTATAGTTATTGTGAACCCAGTAGGTGGCGCTAACGGGTCCATCTATAGCAAAGAAACATTCAGGTGACCTTTATAAGTACAGTTTTTAAAATCAAAATCGGTCAAACCGTTTAGGATGCGAAGAATTACGAACACACACACACGCACCCACACCAGAAGTTTAGATAGAAATATGGGCGTTTATCTTACTTACTACTTACAGATAAACTTGGGGCATCTATATTCAATGCTATGCGAGTACTGCGGAAAAAAAAGCATACAAAAAAAAAGGTAGCTTTAAAATTATGAAGTCCACTATTTATACATGTAATGGACGCAGCAGCTATTGGGTCAAAGTAATGGTTCATCAGATAGCATCTTCGATACAAGAATAATTGTTGATGACGACCACGTCGATACATGCGCGAGTTTCGAAAAATGAACCGAAATTATGGAAGCAGTAATTGGGTGCAAGCCGCAAGGAACAAGAATTGTGTATTTATATATTATACTGTATGCGGTCTCTACGTATGGGCAGATCGGTCAGAGAGTGGCAGCGATCGCTGCTCAGTGCTCACTGCTCACATAACAGGCAAGCTCAACTCCTTAATGCCTAAAAGCTTTCTTCATTAGTAAAAGGCAATTCCTTAAAGGCTAGGGTGTAAATGATATAGAACAAGTATGTAGTATGTACATCCTTACTAATATTCATCATCATCATCATATCTGCTCATATTCGTCCCCATCGAGAGGCTCGAGCCTATACTCTGAATTAGGGCGATCGGATCTTAGTCGACCACGCAAGCCACTAATATTGTATATGTGTTTGTTTGTTAACTTGTCACGCTTCAACACCTTAACCAATCCTGATGAAATTTGCCATGCGGGTAGCCTGTGTCACTGGAAAGGATATAGGCTAGTTTTTACCCCGTAAAAATAGATAGTCCGATGCAGTTCTTGAGAGAACTGAAAAAATACTCTTTTTTTGTTCAATTCGGAACAATGGATTGTTGATATCTTTTGCACAGAGATGGTTGAGGGGGTGGGAAATGACATAACTTACTTAACAGAATATCCTGACATGTTACTGAGGGATCTGGAGAAAACTCATGTCCACGCTCGCGAGACGCTTGCGGCTGGCGCACCACTCACCCTCGAAGACAGTCATAAGAACGATGTCCACGCGGGCAAAGCCGCGGGCAAAAGCTAGTATTACATAAAAGCACCCCATGGTCAAAGGCTGGGCGTCTCTAATGTAATGATGGCTGGCGGGCATCAGTCTCCTCACGACTGGTTACATCACATCAGTAATAGATAATGCATAATACTAATGAGAAGCTATGCTCAAATGTACATTTGGGACCCACTCTATCTTCCTCGCTTTGTCTAGCGTGCCACTTAACATGATCGAGTGAGACAAATTAGATAAGAGCATTACAGATCTTACTTTCACTTTAAGGGCTGTATTATTTATATTCTATCTGTAATTAACTACTACTCTCTGGTCCTCTCGGTACTTAAAATTACACAATAAATAAGGCAATTACCACGGAGATAATTATAAAAGTAAGAAGCTTAAGAAAAACTCGAGCGTAACGTTAAAAGTTGATGTAGCGTATTGCGCAATGGCGGCTTTTTGTACACATTTCGTCACTTGAGGAGACATTTGTTCGGTAATGAGAGCAATTGACGGCATTTTTGCGTCAGACAGGATGGTATGATATCGCTGCATCGCTGGTTTTCTCGAGAATTGCTGCGATCTGGTTTAGCTCGCTCAGTGTATTGCAAAAACTAAGTCCAACACTTTCGTAACCTTACGAGTATGCTTGTTTTTAGCTTTTATGTTTACTTAATAAATTAATGATAGCTGTATTTTTTCTATAGCGATTAATTAATCATCATATTAACCTATAATTATTAAGTGTTCCTTGAAGGAGAAATCCAGAGTGGCGAGAAAAAAAATATTTTCATCAATCGCCTACCCGCGGTCACTGGCCTATGTCTCCTTATGTAACTTGAACTACAACGTAAGTTATGTGATTTACATCTAAACCGCTTTTCTCTGTTCCTTATCATGTACATTACTATAAGAAAAACGAGTTGGAATGTTTTAAAACCCGACCCCGGGGGCGCGTTATCGAAATAATAACCTTTCTCTATATTAATTACATCCTAGACTTTCAATCAATTGAAATGTCAAGATAAATAGTCCATTTAGGCAAGTACAATTATAAAACGGACCCCGGTCACGAGGAGACTGGTTTGACAGTAATTTGGATATACCCGAGTTCTTAAAATAATAAAATTAAATGGGGACAGTTTAAGAGCTAGAGGTATCTGAAATTTAGTTTCGAATTGAAAGATAAATTGATATTGCTGGCGAGACTTGAAAACAACAACAGGAAAGCACATTCTTCATCTTTCATTGGTTTTTTCGAAAAATACATAATGAACAACTAGTAGAAGTGAAGGAAAACATCGTGAAGAAACCTGCATACGCCTGCGAAGAAACTCGAAGGTTGTGTGTGAAGTCGATCAACCCGCACTGGGCCCGCGTGATCGACTAAGGCCCGATCACCTTATTCAAGGTAGGCTCGAGCCCCTCGGTGGGGACGTATATGAGCTGATGTGATTGTGATTAGCAAGTATGCAAAGTTAACAGTCAGGCATATAACATGCTCGTACAAATATTGGAGTCACATACGAGTAGGGAGGTATACTGTGCGCTTTTTCCTAGTAAAGCATACAGTAAACAAGAGGTTCTAGATGCCGTTAATTTGCAGACAAACAGGATCCATGCGAGGAGTGATTGCCTTCGCGTTGGCTCACTTCAGTTGAATGCCCTAGCACTGTGTCAGCGAGTTTTATATACTTGAATAGGTACTACGCCTCGCCTACGCAAGCTTTTGAACGAAATTTCAATGTCCCGCCTTCATTATAGAAATTGTTGAGTGGCATAACAAAATTGGTGTAGGGCCCGTTAACTGGGGCTTCTACACATTATACGGAACAACTTTCCCCAAGCAACCCATCTTATCTTATCGTTGTGATTGGGGGCTGCAGCCGCAGCGACATCACATCGACCCAATGGTATCTTTTGTATTTGCCCCCAACCCATGTCAATTCTCAATTATCACAAATTGGTCAGAGTGAAAAAAATATACGATAATTCTTTAAAAGGATGTAGGCGACATTATTACCTACCGTATGACAGATTTTGACCTTCTAGTATTTTACCTTTGGTCAAAGGTTTCAATGATTTTTAGAAAATACAAAAAAGTCTCCGATCAGTTTTGAGCTTGCAATTTCCGCTAATTCAGACACTTTTTATTTCCAGTTTGTGCTAAATAATTCTGAGTAGTACGGCTAACTTTGTTTTATTAGCTAAGTCTGGCCACTGCAGAGGGTAAAAATGTATTACACCTGAACTGTTCATTGTTTAAAAGCTATTTTAGTTGATGTAGTTTTCCAAACGGTAAAATAATTGATACTTTTTACTCCTACATTTCATTGCTATTTGAATTGTAAAGGATCGATACTAACTATTGTGACTATTCTTGCTTGCAACTTTTTTGTTTCATGCAGGTAACACAAAAACCTTAGTTGATTGATGAGTCATAATTTTCTTTATCACAGAAACTATGTTTAAAATGACCTCCCCCTGCCAGGATGCAGTCCCTGCAATAAAGTTTTGTTGTATACAACGTCCGTACCCGGTGATGTCGCGATCCGCGTCTTGTACGCGTTGGCGTAATTGTCCAACAGAATGTAGTGAGGTTGTGATATACTTTTTCTATGAGGCAACCCCAGTGAAAAAAAAATCCAGAGAGTTAAAGATCAGGAGATCTTAGGGGTGGGCCACAAAAATTGTCCCAGGCGACCTATTCATCGGTTTGGGAAAACATTGTTGAGGTGATTTCGCACTTGGGTGGCGTAGTGGGCCAGGCACCCGTTATTCTGCAGCCACGTGGTACGTCTTATTTCCAGTGACAGGTTTCCCAAGAGTCCAGGAAGATCGTTTCGCAGGAACTGCAGATATATTTAAAATTGCGTGTAATTCAAAGGGCACTACAATTTGCCCGTTAATAATCCCGGTCCATTTTTTTCTTTTTAATAGGAATTTTACTATTTTGGAAACTACATTAACAAGGCTGTTTAAAAATGATGGGCAGTTCTATTTTTACATACATTTTTAGTAACTAAACTTAGGGTTTACACTTTGTTACTAAAATAAAGTGGCTAAAAAATATGAAATTTAATATCCAATCGTTATTCAGGAATATTAGGCAAAAATAAAAATGACTGAATTTGCGGAAAAAAGCAAGCTAAATACTGATCAAGGAATCATAAATTACAATAGCATCGAAACCTTTCACCCAGGTCAAAATCTGCCATATGATAGGTAATAAGGTCACCTATAGGTCGACTAAGGCCCGATCGCCCTAATTCAGGGTAGGCTCGAGCCCCTCGGTGGGGACATATTATATGAGCTGATATGATGAAGGTCACCTATATTACCTGGAAGTATCATCGTTAACTGAAGAGATACCTGTAGGTATATGTCACCGAGAGATTTAGAGGTAACAAAGAATCAGTAAAGTCAGGTTAAATCAGGATTCCTCAGGCAACCGCAAAAAAACTGTTGATTCGGTATTTTACAGAGACACGCGAATGCGCATGCGCACGCGCGTGCGGGGCTCCGAAAAAACCGAGTAATCGGAGTGTGTGATGGAGTTCACATTAGACTATTTTACACTTTTGTTAGTACATATTATAGTAGTGTATGCTCGCTTAAATGTTCGTGCGGATGGTGGCGCATCGGGAGCCTGGTCGTTCCTTTCCCTCTAATATGGTTGATGGGAGCGATGGCTGACTCTCGCGTTGTACTCGTGATCGGGTGCTGTCCGTGCGAACTGGCCTACTCTTGTCAAAGGTATTAATGACATTCAATAATTTTATGTATAACTTTTCGTGTCATATTGTTTTCATGTTCTAATTACAAAATCTGGTTTATTTCTAGGATTTAATTTTGACATTATTAAATCATGATTGTTTATTTCTTGATTTTTCTCAAATATAATTATGTTATTATTATTTTATGACTATCAGAAAAAGAGTAATTTGCACCTATTTTGGATAAATACCTTGAATCTTGTATCTTTATTTGCTCAATCATTGACAATGATTCATTTTACATACTATACTTCTATTCTAAGTTATAAATTGTACAATACCCTGGTAGGGCATGGCAAAGTTTTTAAGTAATTTCGTAAAAAAAAAGCGTAGAAGTTACACACTCGTACACATAGATTCAGGCGACGCATTCGTAATTGTAATTGCGCAGGATCTCGATTTTTCTCAGCAATTACAAAACATATGGAAGTGATATTCTGTAAGCTGAATTCATTAAATTATTCTTCATTTCAGTTACTTCATTTTGTCAGTTGCAGAAACACGATTCGTAAACTTTTATAATATTAAAAAAAATATATGAAAGAAACCTCTTTTAAAACAGAGATTTGCATTCTACTGGCAAACCAGACCGATTTTAACCTCTAAATTTTCGTAGTCGATTAGTTTGAACACACACTTAAATATGCCAGTTGGATTTTCAAAAATTAATTGTGGTTTTTAATTGTAACGATAAAACATTGAAAAAGTGTGGTTATTTTCTTTACTCTCTACACGTAAAGAAAAAACAGAGACTACTGTTCGCATTAATGCCTCGCCTTCATTCACTTTTCTCTAAGCCTATAGCAAGACAAACATATTTGTTTATTGAACCAATCGATCTATGTAAATTATGCATTACTTTCATCTGCAATTTAAAAGCATGGGTTGCTGCTTAATACATTGCATGCACTCAACTACGTACATTTTCCTGTAGTTACTTCAGGTACCAATCTTCATTAACATAATATCACATGATTTGTATTATAACATTTATAACGCATCATCCAGTGTGCATTCACGGCACAAACAGGCTATTTATACCGCTCACGTTTGCGAGCGTTCGTTCTCAAGAGAATCCAGCGATGTTACAATAACAATGTCATTATATTGTGATGTCGTTAATATCACCTATTGTGGCCAAGGCTGGCTGGTGCGGACCGATTGTGCTGGGCTACGACCGGCTGCGACTCTGGCTGTGGCCTTTGTTTACGTCCTCCGAGGATCTCTGCGCTGCAGTACCTACTGTACTGTATTACTGACTGCAGGGCCGGATTAAAACTGGCCAGCAGTGCCCTAAGTTCTTAAAGAGGACTTTTGATTGATATCATAATAGCACGACGACAGCATCAGAAATAAATTATGAACTCTTGATCACTCGATATAAAATATACTATAATTTCATCATACCCGTGTAGCCATTTAAAAACTTTTTTTTAAATATGACAGCAATCTTAAAAAATCAAGATAAAGAAAATTTGAGAAGAAATCTGTTTTTTTTTTCGATCAACATCAAAACTTTAACTTAGATTTTTGTGCCAACACAATACCTTCTTCACTTCTTCGTGGCTCGCTAACGATAGTTAAAAGACATTGAAGGAGAAGGCTAGGCCTAAAAGAAACAATAAGGATGGTCAGAGTAAAGAAAAGAAAATTTTCCAAATTATCTTCTGGTTTACGACAATACACTTACAAAATACACTTTTTTGTGGCCCCAAGACGTACTAACTACCCAAGTAGCAAAAAACAGCATTATAAATATTCATCTAAGGCCCACATAGTCAATCTGAGCATTAATAACGAATTATTAGAGTTCACTCGGGTTGCAAAAGCTGTATATAAGAAATCGAGGAACAGTATAACGCTTTCTTCTGTAATAAGCTTCTACTAAATACCACACACACGCCACAGATGTCACTGTATTCAGCATTCAGTAGTACTGTACTCTATCAGCTGCAAGAGCGAATTTTGGTGAACACAAATAATGTAATTTCTGGATAAACGTCCACTTTATTAGTACTGATAAGCAATTTTTTAGATTATGTTACCCTAATCCGTTACCGGCCGCGACCGTGGGTATTTGTCGCTTTACCTCACTGTACTGAGAGGTTACAATGCGCGATGCATTTGCAATTTGCATTTCCAGTTCTTGAACACTGTGATTTCCAATTGAGGCGTGTTGTGCTATGAATTCAATATTGCCCGTGGAACGTGCGAAGTTATACGGACGGGATTTGTATTACATTACTGCATCCTACTTACATTACGCTGCATAGAATATTCGATGCTTACCTGGAATAAGAAAATAAAATTAAATCTCACTCAATATACAAAACAATAATAAAATAATCACAACTTAACAATGATTTTAGGCACCTATGAGCTTTTATTGCACTGGACATAAAGAAGATTTATAAGTATTTAAACGTTGCGTTAGAAGATATAAAACTTCACTGATGTAGTACTCTTTACCACGGATCAGATAAACTCTTTACTATTCTGTGCTGATGTTTCCTTTGAAAGGCGAGCACAGGTATTTCTTACGATTTTATTGACAATAATAGATGATCCTGGAACCTTGGCTACACCTCGAAAGTTCATCATCAGATCTACTTTAAAATACCTAAAGGATTTATTGTCACTGTGAGTACGACTTCATAACAAATTATAGCTCAAGTCACTGCAAAGTCGATTGCAAAATTTTCAGTTAAATAAATAAACAAACAGACAAACAAATTCATCGTGAAGTAAAATAAAAGATTGTATAAAACCGGCCAAGTGCGAGTCGGACTCGCACTCCGAGGATTCCGTACCACCACACCTCTCCACACACGCACACGCACGCACGCACCCACGGAAACACACATTGTCATAGAACAACCTACTCTTCGCAAATAAAAGACATCAACACGAGCAACAGAAAATGCATTTTTTTCATTCAGTTCGGACTCCTTAGCGCGAGTAGGACTCACAACAACTCACACTTGGACGGTTTCTAATAATCGTTGTAGGACTTGAGAAATAGTAGGTATCTACTACAATCACGCCTCGCTTGTTTGTACTCGTATTACCGTTTTAACGATAGAGCGAAATGTAAAATGCCTATTTTGTATAGGGACCTCCGTAGTATTTAACTTCTTCATTTTTTAGGTTTCCGTACCCAATAGGTAAAAACGGGACCCTATTACAAAGACTTCGCTGTCCGTCCGTCTGTCACCAGGCTGTATCACAGATTACTAAATAGTTACTTTGGCTGTATTTCATGAACCGTGATAGCAAGACAGTTGAAATTTTCATAGATGATCTATTTCTGTTGCCGCTCATCATCATCATTATTAAGAGGGCTCAGCCCTCTGTCGTTGCAGCATTCTTCACTTCAGCCTGTCACGAGCTGTTGTCTTTGCCGAGTTGTTGCCGCTACAACAATAAATTCAAAAATTCTTATAAACCTTCCCTGGCGTGCGCATAAGAATTCACCAAACTTTCATGGTAATTGGTAGAGCCGTTTACGAGTTTTAGCGCGACTAACAAACAACAATAAGATTGAAAATCACAATTTCATACAAAAATATTTTAACTTTTTAAATAAATAACAAAAGGAGAAAGCGTCGGTCGCATAATAATCCTATCCGGGAGGTCGTGGTTCGAATCCTGCCACGTAACAATGGATTTCGAATTTAGATTTCATATGTACGT
Source organism: Coleophora flavipennella (assembly GCA_947284805.1). NCBI lineage: Eukaryota > Metazoa > Arthropoda > Insecta > Lepidoptera > Coleophoridae > Coleophora > Coleophora flavipennella. The sequence continues at coordinate 1,553,797 of OX369268.1, forward strand.
TTATCCGACGGTCTTACGGTGAAGGAAAACATCGTGAGGAAACCTGCACACGCTTGCGAAGAAGCTCGCAGGTTGTGTGTGAAGTCGACCAAACCGCACTGGGCCTACGTGGTCGACTAAGGCCCGATCGCCCTAATTCAGGGTAGGCTCGAGCCCCTCGGTGGGGACTATATGGGCTGACATGATGATGCGAAGTGATATTTTTGGGGAAACTCTAAAAAAAGGTAACTCTGCCATACAAATTGAACTTTATACGAAGCTCCTCCGGCGAGAAAGTGATGTGATGTTCTCAGTTAGCGAGTTCCATTGATTTATTAGAGCGACGATCACGACTTGTTCGTGTCACGCACCGCGCACCGCGCACGAGTAACAACACTGCACCTTCATATCGGAACGTTACTTTGCTTGCTTTATTAAAATGTTTAACCACCTCCGTAGCTCAGAGGCAAAGTTCACTGGCTTTACACAGGAGGTCGCGGGTTCGATTCCCGGCGGGGTACATATGAAATCTAAATTCGAAATCACATTGGTACGTGGCAGAATTTGAACCACGACCTCCCGGACAGGAGGCGGCGTACCTACCTAGCCGTTACGCCACCGACGCTCACCTCACCAACTTCGCATATGTTATACAAGTTGATAGTGTTCCTGATGGTGAAAATTGGATCCTATCAAAAACATTTTTACCCAATGATTCGCCAATTCTCGTGGCTCTTCCGTAAAAAATATATGAGAACTAAGGTGGAGCCAAGTCTGGCAGTACTTTAAAAAAAATCAATATTCAGCTAATTATACCGTAGTTCTCTTTAAAACATACTAAGTAAATAGTAAAAATATTTTCTGACTTGGCAAACAAAAATGTAAGATTTTATTCAACTACACCAAATAATTGTCAAAAAAGGCTCGTGATGTAAGTAGGTAGGTATTTTAAGAAACATGAGGACGATGCATCCATGACAGCTGGAAATAATTTACATACAATGATTTGCCAAGTCACAAAAAACTTTTATTATTTACTCAGTACCTATGTTTTAAATAAAACTAAACTAAACTTTGGTCCCCGTGTGGAATATGAGTTTGAGAAGAGATCCGTGCCCCAGTTGTAGGGACGTTTATGAGTCGCTAACAAACCCTGAAAATATGTTCTATCACTGTAGCTTTGATATTTGATAAGGATCACAGTACATCTCTTTCAAAAGAAACAAGCTAATTGGGTGTATACCTAAAAGCAGAAAATATAGACCTGCGAAAAGAAATGAGAGACCTATATCAAAAACTAACAAATACCACCTACAAACAAAATGACTCATGGAAATAGTTATTTATGTTCTAGACTTAGAGAAAGATAACTGGGATACAGAGTACATATATTATCTACAATACCGAGTAATTTCAGCTTGGCAGGACATACCCAACTTAAACTTAGTAGGATACACAGAAGACATAAGGCGCCTAGGGAAAAAAGGGAATAGAAGAGCTCTCGCAGTGGAGCTTCTTAGCAGGAGAATGACAAATTATATTTCGCAACATAAAAAACTACTTTAGTGGATTAGGCCTAGCCATTTCAGAAGCCTTGGACGACCAGTCACTACAGGAACAGAAAAAAATACTAGAAATACGACAAAGGGAACGTAAAAACGGGAAATATGCGGTAATACGCATTAAATTACTACTATACGTATAAAATATAAAACATTTATATAAAATATTTTTTGGACGATAAAACATTGAAGTAAAATTGTATATTTTTTTTTTATGAAAATAATAACCATTTAATAATAAAACACATTATAATATCTTAAAGGGGCCTCTGCATGTTGGATCTGTATCCCCACGTACGCCTTCCAAGAGACCGGCCTTTTAAAAAGCCGAGTTTAAAAAAAAACCTGTGATAAATATATTTACCTCGTAACTTATCTACTGGTCTCTCCTCATTTTTTTGTACATTATTACAATTTCCCTAATTTATTTCCCATGTCCTAGCAGGGCCCATGTACCACGCTACAGTTACATTTATAATATTATTGTACATTATTGCAAACGATAAATAAATGAAATTAAATGAACCTACCTCAAGATAAGCAAAATAATAAAAAAAACTGTATACTGTTAAATAGCAACACAAAACACTGTATCTTTGTCTTAGATAAATAAATTCTAAATTTCATCTATAATAGGTACTTATCGTCATGGTGAAATCACACGGTGAAATAGTATGTAAGCAAGTGGTAGGTACCTACATGGAAGCAATAATAATGTCGGCGTTTGTTAGATGAATCCGGCTGAGCTTGCGCATGCGTTCATTTTCACGTCAAACAGGTAAACATTAAAGCTATAAAACAACTTACTTGTTATAGAACTAACACCGGGAGCGAGTACGAACGGCGAAAGTAAACTGGCCGCCGGCCACTGCGTAACACGTTCGATGGTGATAGCAAAGCTCCCTTGCCAAACAACTTGACTCCAGTTAAAATTAATTATGCAATAGTTTAGTCCATTGGCTTCACACCAGGAGGTCGCGGGTTCGATTCCCGGCGGGGTCAACTTTCTAAGACTCGGTTTGGTTGGTGGTAGGGCATTTTCATACCATCATCTTATCTAAGTCTTGCCAACAAACATCAGTGTTAACAGCATTATGTGTACCGGCTTGAAGATAAGATAGCCAGATCCCCATTGCATTGGGGAATCTTGTTAAGACCGTTTCCATCTTCGGCATCATCTTCACCTACCATCAGGTGAGGGCCAAGGGCTTACCAATTATGAATAAAAAAATATATATGATCAAGTTCTCAAGTTGTTACAGCAATTAGAAACACAGAAAATAAGAAAATCACAATATCTGAGAGTTTCCTTTTGTTTAGAAATGAGAAGTACACAACTCTACTGGTAGTGGTATGCGTAAGAGTTAATCACCAGCAATCAAATGCTGGCTTGTGTACCTATCGTGTCGACAGTAGTAGCTAATGGAGATAATCACATGGAAAATCTGTGGCACCAGCGGTAAAGTCATCGGTTCTTGGAACCGTTGCCGCCTCGCACCAGCCAAATTACGACACCTAGATTCGAAGGAAATTGCAGCTGTTTACAGTTCATGCCAAGAAACTCATACACGTAACTAAGTTAATATCAGATCTACTTTCGATCTCGGCTACTTGTATGGATGTCGACCGTAAAACTAGTTTGTTATTTGAGATCTAACGAATGGGGCTCAATGTTGTGTTGATAGTTTAAGGGAAGTGAATATACTGAGTGAGTGATTGCATTGCCGTTTAAATCTTGACGTGTGCGCAAGTGCACATAAACCGGATGCGTGTACCCACGGATAAGATAAATAAGGTTGGATTGGAAATGTGCGATGGGCAGGCGCGCCACAAGTATGATTAGACAATCATACTTAACCTAAGCACGCGTTCATACTTTTTATTTGCGTGCGGTTGTGTGTATCGTACAGAATATCGAAACGGTGTGAGACACAATTGCAGCCCTGTGTTCTAATTGTGTTTTGTTTATTAGTGCGCACAATTCTTGTGTAGTGCTTGTGTAGTGGAGTTGGTGGGTGGGAGACAGGCGGCGACGCTCGTTTTCAAACAAAAGTGTGACTATTGCCAATCCAACCTTATTTATCTTATCCGTGCGTGTTCCTATTGCAGTTTCTCTTTGGTCGGTAGCGGGAGCGGCGCGCGCGCAGGCACCGGGCGCGGTCAGTTACACCGCGAACTAAAGATAGAGAAATTAGCCTCGCAGGAGACGGCGGGAACGCGCGAGTGAATGCACTCACCGCCGCGCCGTTCCCCGCCCATGCCTTATACGATCAGGCGTAAACTCCAAGATCGATTACCACTAATTGCTGCCCACAGTATTAAAGCCTCCACTGAAATACTGGACGGGAATAGAGGCTTATATCTCATCCCCAACGGCCGGCGATAAGGAAAGCATCTCCGTTCTGCGCGTATACCGTTAAATTGTAGACGGCGAGCGCTACGGTGTACGGTCTCTTGTTGTACGGGCAAAGGAACGGCAGTAAAGTGCGCAGTATATTGGCAATCAACAACAGATATGTATATAAATTAAATTTTCGAGATCATCTTGGCCTTTGAGATACAGTACCCCGGTTATAGATTTGAAAGGAGCAATGCTGTGTTGATGCAATCGTGGAGAAAATGCAATTTTATAATTAGTTCAGGTTCATTGTTCGCTCAGTACTAAATCGAACAGTTCATTTTTAGAGCATATACTAGCTCCTTTAATAGAGGCGATAAAGTCTGGAACAACAAGAGCCCGTGGTCGTGACGCGGCACTTGGTCGTGTGTTTGAGATCCAATTACAGCGTTAGCGCAGATCACTGACAATCGCAGGTGCGCCGCAGCATGCCGGAGGAGTGTTGGAGTCGTCCGTCAGCCACGGGCTACGGGGTGCGATGTGAAAGCAGACCGAAGCCGAGGCACGATCAGCATGAGACACGTGTGCAAGTCGTCCAGGCTGGACATGCCACTCAGTTGTAACTTGACCACTTTCTTCTATTTGACATGTTAGTGTTTAGCGTTTGCAGTAAAATGTTTTATCAAACTGTATACTTACTACCTAGTATAATTTAAACTTTCCGCTAAATCACTACAGCTCAAAATATATACATTTCATAAAGAAATATATAGGTAAGAGAAAGCTTTTCCAATTCAAGATATAAAGCCGATGTATCGTCAATGTAAAGCATTCAGGATATCCGAACTAACGCTGCTACCTGCATGTAGTATACTTAATTACTCTGAGCTGCTACTAAGCCGCAAACCAGGTTTTCAGGAAGTCTCGGATGTCCGAGATAAGGAGCCATGAACAAGTCTTGATAATCGGCTGGTATGCAATAAAAATATGTTTATACAGGCAGTAATGAGACCTGTCAAAGATTACGGAGAAACGATAAATGGAGATCAACGGATGCACTATTGAGAGGGGTTGCTTTCTTAAAGAGTGGCGTCTTTGTTTACGTGCGGAAGTTTTGTTGGCATGACTAATGTGCGGATTCCTGGCGATACATCGCTCTCAGCACAAAGTGCACGAACAACATTCGACAAAGAAACACGATACGATAACATAGACCGCATGCAATCAAATTAATATTTCAACTATTTCAAGTATTTCAACGAAGCGATGATCATTTGCAATGCGATGAATGCAGATAGCACTAGTCTAATTAAATTGTCTTTCTTACATAACGTAACAAATAGTACACGCTGAGTTCTAGGCTCGATAAGCTTCATTCAACTATTACATTATTTATCGTGAGATCATTATCGTTAAACCAACGTTGATTTTAACGGTTGAACGAATGCAACAAAGGAAGTAAAAGTTCTTATACAACTCTGTAGTAAAAAGCTGAAATTATGGTTAAGAATAAACTGTAAGTGAACGCACATCAATGCTTCCTTGTTGGATTTAGTTTATTTGACATGTAAGTAACTAAGTTTCCTGCAATGTTACTGCCGTACCACTTTTCTAGCTATCAAACAATTGACAGTGAACATTGACGGTAAACTACACATTTTACGGGTGACGTTATTAAAGAAATTTGGGAAGCTGAGAGTTTTAATACAAACGGCGTTTCCAATTTTCACCTCTTAAATGTTAACAGATTTGGACCAATTTTTGATAGGTTGTCAGTCAGAACAAAAGCTAGGCTTATACGTTTTGTATTTTAAATGACTGATTATAAATAAACAAAAAATACTTAAACGACAATGAAATTGAACTTTTTAACTTTATCGAAATAATAAAAACGTATAAGCCTAGCTTTTGTTCTGATTGACAATCTATCAAAACATTTAAGAGGCGAAAATCGTTAACGCCGTTTGTATGAAAAGTCGTAGCTTCACTATCCTCTTAATTGATTATTGTATTTTCTTGTTCTTTAGATCCAGTCAAATATCCGGCTCACACATGTATGAAAATTTTCCTATTTATTAAAGTAATAATGTTAAGGTTTGTATAGGTAGAAATTATCTATACATATCATAAAACAAAGTCCCCCGCTGCGTATAAACGAAAGTCATAAATTGAAAAACTACCGCACTGATTTGCATACAGTTTCCACCAAAAGACGGAGTGATTCATGAGTATCATGAGGAAGTATTAGATGTACAATTACTCTGCGGCTCGCGCACCTTCGACACTCTAATAGTACATTAAAGTAAAGTCTTTCCAACCTCTCCATGTCATTTTTCTACAGTTTGTGAAAGTTTTCCACATTAGATAGTTTGAACTTATGTGTACCTGGTCATTAGCACAGTTGACTATGCTATGGCCTAATGAAATTGACTTGGGAAATACCAGCATGTATTGTATAAAACGTCCAATGACAACAAACATTTGAGAGTTCTGTAGTCTATACCTAGCGACATGGAATGTACAGCGTTTAGCAATGCATTATTAACGAACTGCTTTTTTTTAACTCACAATTGGTTAGCCCTTGGCATCATCTCACCTGATGGTAAGTGACGATGATGCCGAAGATGGAAGCGGGCTTACCAAGATTCTCAAACATCAATATTAATTTAATATACTTGTTATGTGGAAATCCTTGGGGGAGGCCTTTGTCCAGCAGTGGACGATTTCCGGCTGATATGATGATGATGATGATGATACTTGTTATGTACTTACTTACTAACAATTAATGCATAAAACATTTGTTTGTTTAATTGCGTGCAGTTAGTTGCTTCTGCTGTGGAGAAACTTATAAAACAGATATATTTTATACTGAATCGTTTTCGTTGTCATATAAATATTTTTTGCAATTTTCAATATATATTTGTAGGTACTTTGCTAAAATAGCTAAATAAATAATATACATAGGTACCTAATGTATTTTTATGTAATGCTCATCGCTTATGATTTGCAAAATTTTCAACGCAATATTACTTCGCGAATGGATTGCGGAGGTTTCATTGCGACACTACAACGTGTTGAGTCTACGACTGAGTGAAATCACGGGTGATGTGATGGGTGATGGGACGCCGAGCGCCAATCACTTTGGGCACAGACGAGATACTAGTTACTTCGTCTTTGGGTAGGGTTACCAGACGTCAGGATTTGTCCTGATATGTCAGGATTTTTAGGCTCCTGTCAGGATTCCGGGAGGACTTTGAAAATGTCAGGATTTTTGCATTATTTATATGTTTTTTTTGGTCCTCATCAATGTAATGGTGATTTTTTCACTGTATGGTGAGTAAGAGAGCCTCTATGGCGGATTGTGAGTCGGCGAGTGATGGGTGGGCACTGAAAAGGAATAACATAAATGGTATTTTATTACTTTCACTGTGCGTTGTCAAACCGCGCGCGCGCCTGCTTCAGTTTGTCACGACTTTTTGATAAATAATAATCAATTAGTTTAAAAAACTAAAAAACACGCTTTTAGTAAACAGGTTAAGTAGTTATCTTGGATGTCCGCCATGTTGGATTTAAGTCACGTGACTATTTTTTCGTATTCCTGACAGCAAACCCTTTCATTTGATACCCATATCATGGGGTTGCATTTCAAATAGCCTGTCCGCCATCTTGGACGTCCGCCATGTTGGATTTAAGTCACATGACAATTTTTTTCGTATTTCTGACAGCAAACCCTTTTATTTGATATCCATATCAGGAGGGTGGATTTCAAACAGCCAGTCCGCCATCTTGGGGAGGCCGCCATATTTGATTTGTAATGACGTTTCTTAGCTAGTCATGTATTGTCATCAGAACTCAGAGCGTGTGCAAAATTTCATCCTATTCGAAGACCAGCAAGTGGGTCAAATTAAGATTCCAAGATTTTCTTACATAGTTACAAGTGAAGCTAATAATAAAAAAAACGCGTTAAAATCAGGCTTTTTGTCAGGAATTTTCAAATTAACATCTGGTAACCCTATCTCTGGGTAGCCACCTATAAAACAAAAAACCAGCAACAACAGAAAAAGATTCTTCACAGCCACTTCACACCGTAGCTTTATCACGATTCACATCAGTCACATCAATGTCTAAGTAACTCACATAAATTATCGCAATTTTCCTCGCAGAAAAAAAATATGCTTCTTTTTTCGACTGAGATGATCAACGTCATTGTCGTCAACGTAACGTACAATGGTTGTTGCTGTAGTTCCTCCAGTATCCCTACTAATATTATAAATGTGAAAATGTGTTTGTTTTTTACCTTTTCACGCTTCAAGACCTTAACCAATCTTGATGAAATTTGGCATGCAGGTAGCCTGTGTCACTGGGAAGGACATAGGCTACTTTTTAATTCGTAAAAATAGCATAGTGTTTTTTTTGTATAGAATTTGTTGATGGGGTGGGAAGTGACATGACTTCTAATTAAAATAGCCCGATAGCGTTCCTGAGGGATCTGAGGAAAACTCATGTCCGTGCTCTAAAACTCGCCCTAAAAGACAGTCATAAAAACGATGTCCACGCGAGCGAAGCCGCGGGAAAGTGCTAGTAAGGTATAATTATGAATCATATTATATGAACGCAACCACAACTCTAGCTACATACAAGATAAGATGCAAGCCGCAAGATACATGTAAGTACAGTCGCCATCAGATATATCGTAGCGGGCAAGATGTTCAAATATTTCTGAGCACTGTTGAATTTTAATATATGTAGTTAAATTTGTTAAAATATCTGAGCAGCAGATTTTTCAACATGTTCTACACATACAATGACGTGAGGTACTTATGTTTAAATGCCACAATATTGAAAATACTGCTGCTCAGATATTTATGACATATTAGATGTTCAGATATTAAAAAAACTTCTAGTGTACATAATTTATTGAAATTCAACACTGCTCAGAAATATTTGAACACCTCGCTTGCTACGATATATCTGATGGCGACTGTACTTATATACTTCTTTATTATAATATAAAATTCTCGTGTCACAGTGTTAATTGTCATACTTCTCCGAAACGGCTGGACGGATTTCCATGATTTTTTTTGTGTATATTAGGTAGGTCTGGGAATAGGTAATCATAGAAAATGGGATCTGAGCGGGCGAAGCTGCGGGAAACAGCTAGCATAAATATAAAATAAGTGCGATGTATTCTGAGTTTCTGTTAAAATTAACAGCATAAAGTTTGTGTAGTTAGCACCATAGACAACTAACAATGCTTCCGCAGAGATTCATTTGGCATTTCTGCGGCAGGCAGCGTGCAGCAGCGCCCTCGCACAAAAACGTTGAGGTGAACAAACAAATATTAGCGCGTCTGCGCCTGAGCCGCCTGACCACAAGTACGCTAGTACTCTTTATTGTACTGTGCCACAAGTAACGGTTGACGCTATTTCCATTTCCTACCACCAACCAAGTCTCTGGCTCTGTGGCTGCCTTTTAAGGGATACTTATTTACTCAAGAGTAATGTTAGTTGAATTCCTCTAGTTAAGCGACAAAGCTAAAAGTTCCTTAGAATTTTAATGATGATACTTATTGTCTTTGTAAAGTCGGATATTTCTTTTTACTAGCTGTTGCCCCCATGGATATTAAGGGTGTGCGATGCGCGAATCCCAAGCGGCTCGCGGGGTTTTTTCTTCCTAAAATCCTTATTTGGACTATTATTTTTTAAATAAAAGGCGGTAAAAATATTTTAAAATCAAAATTAGCAAAATCGGTCGAGCCGGTCTCAATTTATGCGCTTACCAACAAACAACATTTCATATTATTTATAGGTAGATTAATGACGAAGTAAATAAAAAAGCTTAAATTAAAACATAAATTGTTAAGATTTATTATACTCGCACATGATTATGACCTTGGAGAGTTACCTAAACAGTGTGTATCGGATAGGGTTAATTTTAAGGGCAAGTTATATACCAAAAACCCCCCATTAGGGGGTCACATCCTTCTCCCCTCTAAATGGCAGCTATTTTTTTCAATTGTTAATGAAAAATGTGTTTTCTCTTAAATTAACCGCAGTACAGACTTTAAAATGGTCTCATTTAAAACGTTATTTAATTGTTATCCAGTATATAAAATTAACCGAATAATTTGAGGAAAAAACACGAAAAGTTTTAAAAAAATGCTATTTTAAAATATAATTTTCTTATTCTTTTTTTGAACCTACTGCAAAAACGAGCTCATTGACGAGTTGTTTTTTTTTGAGCTAAACTTCAAAACTACACAAAATTATCTACTATTAGTTACTTACGCATCGATGCAAATTGATGGTTCAGAGACCCTTATGCTGGGTTGTGATTTTCCTTTAATAATAATTTCACATTTATTTAACATTAACGCATGTTATTAACTGAAACACTACTTAAAACAATTATTCAAAGTGACTGCCTCCATTGTGCAGACACGCTGTAGCTGTCAGCACAACCTGCTGTGTGGCCCGTCTGACCATTTCCAAGTAACAAACCGCGAGGGTCGCGTATTTACCATAAATTGGCACACTAAGTAAGAATCTAGTGGTACTTAATTTTGGTGTCGGTCGTTTTAAAGCTTAGCTCAAAAACCTCAGTTTTGCTGAGAAAAAGAAAAAGAAAGTTTAAATTTTAGCTTTTTTTTTCTATAAAATTTTGGTGTTTTTTCCTCAAATGTTTAAAAGATAGATAAAAAAACATTTATTCAAAGCTACATGAATTACAATTTATACACAAAAATAAAATATTAAAAAAAAAAACTTCTTATATCTAAGCTTAAATGTATAAGGAGGGTAGATATATAAAATTGCGTCGTAACTTTGAAATGGCTCCGACTCAGCATATGCTGCAGGTAATAATGTACCTACAGCGCTGATATTCTGCCGGTTAATTTCATGTATGGATCACTAGGGAAATTGAATTACTTTTCAAATGGGACAAATTTGAAGTCTGTACTGCTGCTAATTCAAGAGAAAACATACTTTTCATGAACAGCTACAAAAAAAATGAAAAAAAATGGGCTGCCATTTAGAGGGGAGAAGGATGCGAAGGGGAGGTTTTTCGTCGAAAAAATGTTGTGTATTACATGCCCTTAAATTATCGGTAACCCTATCCGATACACACTGTATACGACTTTTAACGAAAAACACCAATCAATCTCTGAAGTAATCAGTAGCGAGTAGCGATCATGAAACTTTTTCACCGCACCATATGTTTAGAGCATAAATATACATAATATATATTTTTTTTATTTACTATTAGTAAACCCTTGACAACATCTCAACCTGGTGGTAAGTGACGATGCTGCCGAAGATGGAAGCGGGCTTACCAAGAATCCCCAACGTAATGGGGAACTGGCTATCTTATCTTCATGCCGGAACACACCAACGATATCAACATTGATATTTGGCGGCAAGACTTAGATACGATGGTGGTAGCTAGCCAGGCGGGCTTAGAAAATGCCCTACCACCAATCAAACCGAGTCTTACAATTGACCCCTCCAGGAATCGAACCCGCGACCTCCTGTGTAAAGCCAGTGAACTTTGCCTCTGAGCTACGGAGGCGGTTAAACTATGTATGTAATGTAAGTATAAGTTAGTATGCTGTCACTGCGCAAGTGCGCAACGTGGCCGATGATCCTAGGACGCGCCTTTCACTCGTCGAAAGTGCAGGCCGCAGTGCAGATGCACACTGCACAGGCTGATGCAACCATCGACCTGCGACCTGTTGCTGCATCTCTAACAATGTTTCGTATGCAATAGGCACGACGGGTACATCGTTACAAATCTAACGACACAATGCGAACATGTCAGATAGACTTGTGTTTGGGCAGGCTGGTAATGAATGATGTAACGATGTCCAGACAATGCTTTTCAAATCATAATACCTACATAATATTTATGTAGTTACAAAGAAACATGTCTTACTCAGAGTGATATCTGTATCTAAATATGTATATAACTAAAGAAATTGACGGACTGACTGACTGATTTATCAAAGCACTAAGTCTAGAACTTGAAATTCTGCACAGTAGAATGGATTCTGCACAATAGTATAGATAGGACGCCCATTTCGAACCCCAACAAACCTTTGGGATCCGAGGGGGATGTGGGAGTATCAGGGCGGGGAAAGCACGCGGGTCCGACTTGAGGGCGGACAAACTTGGGGGTAACAAATCGGAAATGAAGACATACGAGTATATCCTTATATTTACCTATTATGAACTTTCAAGACTTCGCAAGCCAGTAACAGGTGAATAAAGATATTGTCTGTACAGGATGGATAACAATAGCGATCTGGGAAAAACTAACGCACCATACACTCTTGCTGTATGTAATGCGTAGCCGAGGGCAAAAGCTAGTATTTAAATAAAAAGTAAGTGCTGTTCGTTGGTGAGCATACATAGGTTGTAAAAAAATTGGTGTAGGAGCCGTCAACTGTGGGTTCTACTCATCATGCTGAAAACTTTCCCCAAGAAACCCGTAGTCAATTCGCAAAAAAAAATGAACCCTTCATACAAAAATGCACAAAAAGGGTAGATAAGCTGATCAATTTGTGAGAAGAGTAAAAATATTTTTTTTGCGTTTTCAGCAAAGGCGTAGAACAAGAGTTGTTCAGTATGGTGAGTAGAAGCCCTCGTTAACGGGACCACACCAATTATGTTACACCTGTATAATTTGAGAACGGCTGGACCGATTTCGCTAATTTTTAGGGTTTCGTATCTCAAAAGGAAAAAACCGGAACCCTTATAGGATCACCTTGTTGTCCGTCCGTCCGTCCGTCTGTGTCAAGACCCTTTATATTGGGATTGCGTGGAGGTATCGAGTTGAAATTAAAACCATATACTCTGGTCCACAGTCCCTTGAAGCTCTGAAAAAACAAACTTTTAAGTTAACGTAAAAAAAGATGCGGCCGTTTATGCCGCAAAAAACTTATATTTCGCCACCCTCAAGGGAATCAAAATTCATATAATATTTCCCGTTGACCTAGAACTATGAAATTTGGGAAGTAATACTGTATTATACTACAAGTATACGGAAAAAATCTGAAAACTATACATTTGGAATTATATCATAAAAAATATAGTCTTTATTTAAAATACGTAATCAATTATGCAAGGAACGGCGGTCCAAATTTTGAATTGAGTTAACCGTGACATGTGAGGTATCGTATGATAGGGATTTATTGGCACAAGCTTAAACAGATTTTTAAATATTTATTATGATGAATAGTATTCGATTTATTATTTTTAAGGTTCCTTATCCAGAAATGTGATGGTACGGAACCTTCAGAGAGCGCGTGCGACTCGCGCTTGGCCGGTTTTTTTACTTTAAAATGTTCCTAATAGTCCGAATAAGGTGTTGTTATTTTATGGGGCAGTAAAGTTCTCGAGTGGCGACCGCGCCAACGTAGCGTAGGCAGGCCTCCCACGCGGTGGACCGATGACCTGGTGAAGATCGCGGGAAGCCGATGGAATGGGGGCAGCGCAGGACCGGTCGTCGTGGAAATCCTTGGGGGAGGCCTTTGTCCAGCAGTGGACGATTTGTGGCTGATATGATGAAGGATGAAACCCCCCCCCTCGATATGCGTGAGGGCGAAGCCGCAGGCAACACCTAGTAGGTATTAGAAGTTTGTTACAAGTAAGAAGCACTAAACCAGTACTAAATCATTATCAAATGTTATCAAACAAGGATCTTGCAAGACAATTGTTAGATTATGAGGCCCTTGCGCAGCGCAGGGCGCAAGCGCAGTTATGCACTTACAATGTCGATTCCTAAGCCGGCTCATTAATATTCTTGCTGCAATAAAATATGCTGCCTATTATGTTTCAAAGCATTCTGATAGAGGAAAGATAACTCAGTGCCCACGGGTCGGGATAAATCGATGTTAAAATACGAACGGCATAAGAATCGGACGGTATAAATGGTGAACCGGCCCCCTTTGGTTAATGGTGTTCGGTTAACCACCTGTCAAATGGTAACCACTGGCGGGACAAATCGCGCGGACCACCGACTGTGAGCGCTCGTGAAGATGCAAATAAATACATAACTTGCGCGAACATCTCGCGCCTATGATAAAGGGCCTGCAACTCACTCCGACTGAACCATGTAATAGTGTGAAAATATTACTGGGGGGCTAGTCCATGAGCAGTCAGCTGACTAACATATTTACAAGTACTTGTTATACAAAAAAACGTCTAAAGGTTCTGCAGTTTTCGTGAGGTCGTTAACAGTTTCTGGGAGAGCGTATATAATGTATTGTTATTTTGCCCAGGGAGCAGACTGTTTCTTCACGATTTCACATCCTGACGCTCATTATCAGCATTCATCACATCACATCCTAAGAGTCCAATACGATCTCTTGTTCAGAGAACTCGCTGGACATCACCTTCATTTTAAACACATAAAATTACACAAAAAATAAAAAACCTTTTATTGATTGATCGTCGGTGGCGTCTCCTGTCCGGCAGGTCGTGGTTCGAATCCTGCCATGTACCAATTTGATTTCGAATTTAGATTTCAAATGTACGTTTATCCGACGCTCTTACGGTGAAGGAAAACATCGTGAGGAAACCTGCACACGGCTGCGAAGAAACTCGTAGGTTGTGTGTGAAGTCGACCAACCCGCACTGGGCCCACGTGGTCGACTGAGCCCGATCGCCCTAATTCAGGGTAGGCTCGAGCCCATCGGTGGGGACGTATATGAGCTGATATGTTATGTATATATGTTTATGTATTCATTTTGCCAGAGTTTTTTTAAGCACAGAAAGACGATAAACTATAATTTTTTATCATGTCTGATTTAAAGACATTATTTTACGAAGAATGCAAGTCCCGTTTTCGCGGAAGTAGACGCGCCGCCCCCGGCCCCCCACCCATGGCGCAATCTCCTGATGGCAACCAATCACCAGGATTAGCCGCGATGGCGCGCGCGCAGCCACCAGCTAAGTTATTCGAATTAACCCTCAATACTGTTACCAATTACGTTGCTACCTTACCCTTCACAACGCCGATGCTGCGCAATGCGGCTGTTATTTTATTAATGCTTAAATTTAATGAACCTTCATCATGGATCTAGGAAACGTCCTATGTAATTTTGCACGGGCTTTGCAATAGGCAATATCCGTTCGTTCCACTATAATACAACACAATAAAATCTAAGTGTTCATAAAAGTGTTCAACTAGATAAAGCTGGTGAGTTTAATCTCATCAATGTTGGAATGTTCGATCAATTAGATTATAAAATAAAACTAGTAAAGTTTTGTGAGTGATTGACAACTAGGTGTAAGTAATGTATATTTGGACGGTTTCAAAATTGAGCTGTTTTGTATAAAATTGCAAGGCGCTTTCATAAACTGCTAATTCTACAATCCGGTTGCAACATCCGAAAAAGAAATTGTCACATTGGAGATAGTGATCAAAACTGCAGAAACCGTTTCTTGACAACTACCACACTTTCCAGCAATTGCAATAACTATATTTCTTATTGAATGATCTTGTATAACTACAAAAAAAATAATTAATTTGGTTATAATACTGCGCATGCATGTCTAGATTGACGCGAGATAGGGTTTAAACACTTTCACTGCGTAAGCGGCGAGCACTAATAAGGAGACGTGTGACTCAAAGCAAAGCATGTTAACGGTGTTCTAATGAGCCAATCAGTAGAAAGTATGGCGGTGCCTTCGCTGAGCTGCGCGTGCGACAGCCACAAACCGTTGAAGATCTGGCTAGCTGCGATAAATAAACAATGACAGAGATCGTCATAACATAAGTAATAGTTGCTTATTGTTGTGAAAAACGGCTGAAAAGTTCTACTGTAGCGGATATAGGTACAGTAGAGTTCATTAATTTATTGGCAGGGCCAATGGTTCAAAACATTGTAAGCGTCGAAATGAATATAAAGTTCCATACAAACATACGAGTAATGTAGATATCAATAAACTATTTTGAATTTTAGGTTAAGTTTGCTATGATATAAGAATTTATTTTGACATTACTTTATTAATGAATTTGTAAATGATAAATCCGTTTGACATGTTTGTTCCATATATTGACATACTGTTTTACTATATAACTTTGATAAATCCATAGATATACTATTTTGAATTTTAGGTTAGGTTTACTATGACATAAGAATTAATTTTGACATTACTTTATATTATTTTCTGAAATTTATTGTGTGCCTTTTCATGATTTATCTGGTTTTTTTAATTCTAATTTTGTACGTCATAAAGGACAGGTCATAAAGCACATTAATTTTGTTTAACACCTGTACATTTACTTATGATCGCAAATAAATTAATTTGAATAGAATGTTATCATGTAAACGGTTCATTAATTGTTTGTATAGAACTTTAATAATATATTCATTTCGACGCTTACAATATTTTTAACCATTGGCCCTGCCAATATATTAATGAACTCGACTATACCTATGCTTAAAGGTTACGGAATTCGAGCTCGATATAATATTGAAATCCTAATAAACTTGCTCAGTCAGTATAGTACTGTTATGGGAACGGTTGGGGAGCTTGTGTACGTGCTGGGAAAACTATACCGTTCACATCGCAATCATTATAGCAATAGCAATAGTAATACATAACACGTTATGGTTTACAATGTGTCTTTCACCGACGACCTCTATGGTTGCTGTATGTACGATCAATAATGTAGGTATGTTTAATTATTGTTACACAGCATCAGTGTTGCCAGATACACTGTAATTACAACAGATCTACCGTATTTTCACACGATTTAGTGTACACTGTAATACTAAAATTACAGTACAGTGTATATTTGCATCTAAGACTTTTTATTTTTATAGAAATATACCTATTTATTTATTTTGCAAACTACAATATTACAGTGCAACAAACCATTCGACGTAACAGCACGAGTTTTAAACCAACTGAGAAAATGATAAACTCATTTAATTCGGGGATCTACAAAAAAGAAACGGCTATCGGGCTAAATGATAGTGACAGTGATTGATAAGTGGTTGGTTAGTCAACTATAAAGTGTATTTTCATTAAAATTTAAGCAATAAAAGTGTCTTGATATCCACTGTAAAATTCGCTGTATTTTTTTTTACTTTTGCTGTAAATTTGTCTCAAACACTGTATTTTTCGCACCCAACACTGTAATATCAGTTTCCTCATCTGGCAGCACTGACCAGCATACATAACTGTTTCTATATTTTTACCAGAAGTGTTATACCTATACATTGTGTAAGGTAAAATAGGGAGGCTTCTACTCATGACCTCCTCCAACAATCGCCTCCGTGACGTAATGGTTAAGGCGAGGAATTGATTGGAACAGTTGTCTCTGTCTTTTTCTTTAAGTGTAATGAGTAGAGAATATAACCACACTTTTTCACTTTTTCAATGGTTTTTCGTTTCAATCACAAACTAAAATGAAAGTATAAAAAATAATAACATTACTTACTTTGTAATATCATAAAAAATATTTTTGTATATTTTTTTTCATTTATACTTCAAAATATTAGTCATTACTATAGTTGAAAGTAACGGTGTAGACCTATCTTTGGATTTTTTTTCTATCGAGCCAAAACTGCTCAATCGTGTTTCTAATAGCTTTCGACCTCAGGGAACATCATCAACAATAAGGGTATTTTTTTAAACCTTGGGTTTTCTATCGTTTAGGAGTAAATGACGTCAAAAATAACGAAAATCTGTAATCATACCGCCTTAAGTTCGTTAGCTTCACATCAGGAGGTCGCGGTTTCGACTCCCGGTGGAGTCTTACTTTTTACCACTCGGTTTGGTTGGTGGAAAGGCATTTTCTAAGCCCTCCATCTTATCTAAGTGTTGCCGTCAAGCATCAATATTGACAGCATTGATGTGTTCTGGTTTGAAGATAAGATAATTGTTTCCCATTGCTTTGGGCTTGGTAAGCCCACTTTTTTCTTCGCCTTCATTCATTGTCATTTACCATCAGGTGAGATGATGTCACGGGCTGACCAAATGCGGATTAAAAAAATGTAACTGAATAACGTTTGTTTTACAACTTTCGTAGAATCGTAAAAAAAATCATTTTTGTATGGGAAGTTTTTTTTTGCGAATACAGCAAAGTTGTAGAACAAAAGTTAGAAGTCCTCCTAAAAAATGTGTACTATTTCACCTGTATAAGAGTGTAAAGGAGAAAATTAGGTACATAATACAAAAAACCGGCCAAGTGCGAGTCGGACTCGTGCACGTAGGGTTCCTCTATAAAAATCACGTTCGTTTATCTATAAAAATCACGTTCGTTGTATGGGAATAAACCCTTAAATATTTGTTTTATTTTAATTTAATTCCTTATTTTTAAAGTGAATATATAACTTTTAATTTTAGTGAACCTTTTAAATTGTTCTCTCCGTTACTTCTTTTTATCAAATAAAGTATTGCGCCAACTGGAAGAGGACTAATGCCTATAACACAGGCTCTTGCCTAGCTTAGGCTTTAGTTGTAATAATTTTAATACAATAAGAATATAAGAACTGTATTTCTTGCTGCATGTGGAGAATATTTTTGTAAACTTTTTTGGTCAATAAATAAATTATTATTATTATAACTAAATATTCTGTGTACATTTCAAGCGTCTACCTGTTGCCTTTATCAATATCGAGGAAAAACGAGCAAAAAAATCACGTTTGTTGTATGGGAGCCCCTTAAATATTTATTCTATTCTGTTTTTTAGTATTTTTTGTTATAACAGTAACAGAAATACATCATCTGTTAAAATTTCAACTGTCTAGCTGTCACGGTTCATGAAATACAGCCTGGTGACAGACGGACGGACAGCGAAGTCTGAGTAATAGGGTCCCATTTTTTCCCTTTGGGTACGGAACCCTAAAAACACAGCTTTACGATGTTTTTTGGTTCAATAAATTTCTTGATTAAATTAAATGTAAGTAATTAAATCTTCAAGCTTTTTACACGTGCGTTAATGAACTGTAAACAAACATTAATTAACATAAATGAACACCTTGCCAAGGCAATTTCCAAAAATACACCTCCAGCGTTTGCTACTTCACGTCAATCATCATCGTCATCACCACTGTATTTCCGCATTTGTGTTGGTCAAGTCGCATCAGTGACTCAAGTCTTCTTAGGTAATTGTTCAAAAACAATTACCTATGTTACCTATACATTTCTCAACTAAAACTACACAGAGCCGTCCCACGAGTTTTGCTATACTGAGGAAAAGTCGGTAATTTAAATATTGTGGATCGTACATTTTACTGCAAGGAGACTTCATTTTGTATTAAAAAAAATTATCTGCATTAAAAAATCATGCAGTAGCCAGGAATCGACTGGAAAATGTTAATATTAACAAAATTAAAAATAGGTTTTTTTAAAGGAGACATAATTTAATTTAACATTAAGTAAAAGTTCAGCTAAGCCCCTCGGTGGGGACGTATATATTAGCTCATGCTGATATGATGAAAGTTCATAAAAAAAGGCAGACAAATCACTTGGATCATTTGTGAATCGAACTGATAAATTGTAAAAAAAATATATGATTTTATGATCGTTCATTAATTTGTGGCAACGTTTATTAGAATGAGCCTTTGGATTGCCCAAATTATTTTAATATTAAATTTGGCAGCAGATGCAAAAATACAACTAAGCTAAATGTAACTCACATTAAGCTTACATTACATTACACGTTTTATTTACATTTAGCGCCGTTTAACACTCTCTCTCTTTCTCTTATCGTGTGGCACAATTAACCGTGCTATCCAAGGTATAGACGGCGGTTGCCTGGTGTTGCACTTAGCATCACCTGCGGTCACGTGTAGGGCATTTAGATGTTTAACTAGTTTCTCATTTCGCGGCTCCGACTTTGGAGGCCATAAAAAGTCATCTCTCATTTAAACGGAAACGAAGATTATATCGAAATGCTCGGAAAATGAAACCCTAAAACACATTTACTGCGAACTCGCAGTTTCTTGTACGCCCCCACTTTTAATTTTTAACTTTTTATTATTTGTTAGAAAGTCCGCTGGAATAACTCATTTCTAGCCAAAATATAATCCAGCTACTTATTACGGTTCAAAAGATACAGTCTTATGAAGGTCGGACGGACGGACAGCGTAGGCTTAGTAACATGGTACGCTACCCTAAAAATGAAATGCTGAGCCAATAAATTAAACAAAAAATATTCGAAAATCAAATCTAATTTTCTCCAAGAACTAATATAATAGAGGTTTTATCTGCTCTGATTTATAGTTGATCTGTCTTTGCTGATACATATTTTTTTAATTACATACATTTTTCTGACGATTATTTCATTCATTCATTCATTCATGTATCTATTTCAGAAACAAATTAAATTGTTTTTGAAAGCACAAAAATAATAAAAATATTTCTTGTAATTGAAATTAACAATAATACATCTAATGCAATGAACACATATGTATGTAGGTGTGGCCAGATGTAAGGTTAATTTATGTTCAATGAGATTGTCTAGGTTTCGAATTGACCTGAGATGTAAGGTCTATGGGCATAGGGTCGGCCCGTGGGAAACTCCTGCGCAGATGAGAAGCGCATTCGCAATCATCACATCAATAGCTCTGGTTGCCTGCGTACCTACTTGCATGATTGATGATGATGTTACATAGTTTATGATTTCATGTTATGTTTAGCGAAGATAACGTACTCTACCTAAGATCTGAATCGGCCTAGTTTTTTTTACAGGCTCCTATGTATTGCTTCTTATTTGCTACAGAAAATTGAAGTCAAAATCTTCATTTTTACCCAACTAGGGCAAATTCAAAAGGAAGGGTAATTGGAAGACTAACAACTAATACAACAATATAAAAAATTCGAGCGAGTCCTACAGTATATATGATGTGTAACATGTGACAAAATACTTTATAAAAGGACGGCAAAGATACGACAGACTAGGCTGTATGGTCATAGATACCTTTGCCTTTTCCGCGCTTTTAAAGCCTGAAAAAACGCGACTTCCTGTTACACATGGGACACATTTCCGTCCCATTTCACGAAATCACTACCACAAATTGCAGGAAAGCGAGAGCAAAGATGTTACACATCAAAAACCGGCCAAGTGCGAGTAAAACTCGCGCACTAAGGGTTCCGTAACAGAAACTAATTTTCATCTACAGCGCCATCTATAAAATATATAGGTAAAAGGAAACTTATTGCTATTGTCGTATTACTGCGTAAACTAACTAAAAGAAAATACTACTGGATCCCACTAGGTGTCGCTAGTTTCTAAACAATTGGACTATGGCAATTCCATTTTTCCTGTAAGAACGGAAGGACTTTAGATTTTCTTATAGGTTTTTTTGTAATCTGTGCGTTTCATCTCATGTAATGTGTTTTTTTTAAATTTTAGACGAAGGAGTTTTGGATAAGGGGGAGAATGGTCAATTTTTGACTATTTAAATTACTTCAAAACTATTTATCTTAAAATTATAAAAAAACATAATTGAGACTCTCACAACTAGCCCTTTCATTTGATATCATCATCATAACAGCTCATATACATCCCCACCGAGGGGCTCGAGCCTACCCTGAATTAGGGCGATCGGGCCTTAGTTGACTACGCGGGCCCAGTGCGGGTTGGTCGACTTCACAACCTTCGAGTTTCTTCGCAGGCGTGTGCAGGTTTCCTCACGACGTTTTTCCTTCACCGTTAAAGCAATCGGTGAGTATATGTACGTAAGTTTCTAAAAACTCATTGGTACATTGGCCGTTCAGATTTGAACCTGTCACACGATGTAGTTTGCAATTTTTGGGGAAAAGTGGCCTCCATGTTTAAAATTTATTTATTTGTGTTTCATGACCGTCTTTGGGTCACTGAATTACATATGTGTACCAAATTTCAACTCAACAGGTATAGTAGTTTCTGAGCAAATCGGCCGTGACAGACGGACGGACAGACACATGAGTGATCCTACAAGGATTTCGTTTTTTCCTTTTGAAGTTAGAAACCCTAAAAATTACATAAAAAAACAGAAAGCTACTTAAAAGTCCAATGATTTTATCAGTCTGTGTATATGTGTATTTGCGTAGGTATGTTCCACCGCTGTAGCGCTTAAACTACTGAGCAGGTTTTGATGACGGAGGTGACAATAGATTCGTTATTTATTATAGTGCGTAATATAGGCTACTTTTTACACGAAATAATATACATTTTCCGTTTCCATACAAACGTAGTTCCGCTTTAATACAAAAACTACATGCCGGATTGAATCAAAATTTTTGCGAATATATTGACCTGTATCGATGATTGTAATTAGTTTTCCTACCAAGATTCTCAACGTAACGGGAAAAGCCGGAACATTTTAACATTGATGTTTGGCGGCAAGATTTAAATAAGATGGTGATGCCTAGCCAGACGTAGAAGGGCGTAGAAGAATGCCCTTCCACCAACCAAACCGAGTCTTACAAAGATAGAATCCGCCGGGAATCGAACCTGTGACCTCCTGATGTGAAGCTAATGGTCTTAACTCTTATGCCACGGAGGCGGTTAAACGGTTTACTTTTGCACTATAATCACACCAAGTTTGACGTTTGTGTGTAATACAGTTTTACGATAGGCAAAGGACGCAAATAGAATAAAACCAAAAAAAAATTCCAAGGGACGGACAGCACGCGTAGGCTTAATAATATGGTTCTGCTGCCTTTGGATATAGAACCCTTTAAGGTAGGCTGTGACATAATCAGCTGCAGCATTCACAAATATGGAAAAGCGGTAACTTTCCGTTCGCAGTCGATTGGAAATTTTCGGTGGGCTGTAGGTGGTGACGTAACAGCGTCCACTGCGTCCAAAACAGTTGTTGTGGTAGGCCCTATAAGTGAGACACACTATGTCGTAAAATGTTGTCTATAAGTAGAATGTCCAGCGCCGGCCAGTGAGTTGTTTACACAGGCGACTTCCGCCAGCGCGCGCACGCCGCCGTGGCGCAAGAGTGCACGTGCTGCGCCCACACCACACCATATACTTGGTGTTTGACACAACATACGAGTCGAGTCATTAGCATTAGGCTCAGGATGACACGTGACTTGTGATAGGAGCGACGTATATTATATTAGTTCATTATTAACAATATGTATGGTAGACCTCTGGGGGGCCACTGATAATGGCATACGCGTGGCTACCTATTGGGCCAATAAGATATAAAATAACAGTCAATATTCAAACCATCGATTCGAAAAGAAGAAGAAGAACAATATGAACCAATACATTGAAAACCCGTAGAGGGTGGGAAGATTTTTTAGGCTCAGGATAACACGTGACTTGTGATAGGAGCGACGTTTATTATATTAGTTCGTTATTAAGAATATGAACCAATATATTGAAAACCCGTAGAGGGTGGGAAGATTTTTTAGGCACAGGATAACACGTGACTTGTGATAGGAGCGACGTTTATTATATTAGTTCATTATTAAGAATATGAACCAATATATTGAAAACCCGTAGAGGGTGGGAAGATTTTTTAGGCACAGGATAACACGTGACTTGTGATAGGAGCGACGTTTATTATATTAGTTCATTATTAAGAATATGAACCAATATATTGAAAACCCGTAGAGGGTGGGAAGATTTTTTAGGCACAGGATAACACGTGAATAGGAGCAATGTATATTATATAAGTTTATTGTTAAGAATATGAACCAATACATTGAAAATCCGTTGAGGGTAGGAAGATTTTTGTGAACCGAGTCATTAGGCTCAGGATGACAAGTGACTTGTGATAGGAGCGACGTATATTATATTAGTTAATTATTAAGAGATATGAACCAATACATTGAAAACCCGTTGAGGGTAGGAAGATTTTTGTGAACCGAGTCATTAGGCTCACGATAACACGTGACTTGTGATAGGAGCGACGTATATTATATGGCCTAACCTCCCCGAGTTAGGGAAGAAACCCGTGCCCCAGCTGTGGGGACGTAATTGTACACTGCAATCAGACGAGACGTTACAAAGAACAGCAGTTTGAAAACTATTGCTGCGTCACCTCATCAACTCGTGCTGCATTCGAAACTCGATTACAAAGCCGTATAAGGAGATGCAATACAAGCAGATGTTTGAATAACTAAGTAACGTTCTCACTACTGAATACATTATTAATACAGCATAGTAGCAAACACATTATTGTCAGTGTTTTCCAAACTTTTGGTTGTATTTGCGCTGCGGTTGCAAAATTACTTTCAAAAATCTCTTTGAAATTATTGTTATTGTATTTCTTCTAAGGTAGGTACTACGTAAATCTAAAAAAATATATTGCTTAATTTAGTAGCGGTACTTGAAAATCAGCATTCGTGGATAGCGAAAATTAACGATAATGTTTGCAGTGTGTGACCACCGTTTAAAGATTCACAATACACACTTTGAGAAACACAGCGTTAGATTGTGATTTAGTCGTGTCTCGTACGAAGTACCAGTATCAGCCAAAGGACTAAACCAGAATCTAAACTAAACTAAATCCAGAGAACGTAATGAGATGCAAACGACAATGGGACTGGCTTAGGATGGTGTGGTGTGAGACAGGCGAGACCCTCGTTATCGGCCAGTCCTGCTGCTGGCGACAAATTAAACGTCATATCTCTGACACCATCTCCACGAGTTTATTCTTTTTGCTCGAATGGACTGTGATGCAGGGTGTGAGGGAGATAATTACTTGAAGTCAGGAAGAGGAGCTGGATAATTGAAAACGCTAAACACGTTAAAAAACCGAATTCCATCGCAACAACTAAGTACATTTTTGCATTATTATTTTTAGTTTTTGTTCATTTTCTAATAAAGTACGACAACGATTTTAATAAAATTTGTATGGAACCACACGGGAATTTATAAGAGTCTTGAAACAAAAAACATTCAGAAAACATTTAACGTTATTTTTTGTAAACATTATCGTTAAAATGTACTGCAGAGTACCTACGGAATTAATAACAAGTAAATTAGTTTCATATCCTAGACTAATTTACTTATTATTAATTCCGTAGGTACTCTGCAGTACATTTTAACGATAATGTTTACAAAAAATAACGTTAAATGTTTTCTGAATGTTTTTTTTTTCAAGACTCTTATAAATAGAAAATCATTTTTTTTTGATAGACGCACTATAGAAACAGAACAAAAAATTGGATACGTAGCTAAACGTTGGCAAGTTTTTTTTCTTGCAGTTACAAAGGTTGGATAAAAAATAATATGTGTATAAAAATCTACATACAAAACAAGAATATAAAGAAACAACATAAACACGTTAAAAAACCGACTTCAATCTCAACAACTTCGAATAATTTTGCATTATTATTTTTGGTTTTTGTTAATTTTTTTAATAAACTACTACACCGATTTTGATAAAATTTTTATGGGACCAGACTAGCACTAGCACTAGCTTTAAAATAAAAAAAGAATCATCTAAATCGAATCACCAGTTCAATCAGAAGTTCTGAGGTTACACACATAAAAAGAAATTAAAAAAACATACAGTCGAATTGAGAACCTCCTCCTTTTCGGAAGTTGCTTGAAAAAAGTAATCGTTCTCATTTGGAGCACCCTTTTATACAAAAAGTTACCGACTAAATAGCCGGTGCGATTTTTCTGACGCTATGAGTATATTATAGGTGAAATTTAAAATTTAATCGTCGGATCTACTCATGGTCATAAAACTGCACAACTAATGAACATATAATTAAATCGCAAAAAAATTGACTTTTCATAGAAAGTCGCTCCCGACCCTTTTACTGCTATGTCTAAATAATATGTAGTTTACACTGATCTATTAGAAGTATGAAAAGAACAAAAAAACCGGCCAAGTGGGAGTCAGAACCGCACACAAAGGGTTCCGTACCATCATACTAGATGGCGCTAGTTTCTTCACATTTAAAAAAAAACACGTTTTTTGTATGAAGACTTTCACTTTTTCAAATTTTTAGTATTTGTTGAGCGGCAACAGAAATACCTACATCATCTGTGAAAATTTAAGCTGTCTATATATAGCTATCACGGTTCATGAAATACAGCCGCGTGACAGACGGACGGACATACAGAAGGACGGACAGCGAAGTGTTAGTAATAGGGTCCCGTTTTTACCCTTTGGGTACGGAACCCTAAAAAATACTAATCGAATATCATATATATCACATTACCAATTGTGAATTTAAAAAAAAACATCCCATGGGAAAGTCGTTAATTTCTGACCTCTACTTAATAATAATAAAATTCTGCATAAACATAATTAATCAATATGCATATTTATGTACATGCTATATACGAGTATCTATACGCATTCATCCCATTGATCGAGCGCACCTGTCGCATGCGCGTGAGTAGCAGTTGCACATTTTGGTGAGCTGACGTGCGCGGGCGCAGGCCGCAGACACAGTCCGCAGAGCGAGGATCGCCACCGCGGTTGTTGCTTCACCCATTCACTTCATCGATCCATTGCCAGTCACCTCAGCATCACCACACCACTCCATATTACAACCGTTATTATTTAATTACAATGGAGTGCTTTACTGCCAGACTGTGCGAATTACATACAATCTCGCGCTACAATAATTTCATTGAATTTGGAAAATGACAGGTTCGTTTCACAACCTTTAAAATAAAAGACCATTTTTATGGCGATTATTACTATACGGTTAGTTTGGCAACTTATATATTTAAAATTACGCAATTTCATCTTAGTTATCTTAAAATTTGATTTCTCACACATAACTTACCTACCTACTATCTATTATCGACTGAGTACATGTGTGTGAGCGTAAATCACACCTAGGTCACCCTGGACACTTCATACAAAGGGCCAGAAATTACATTTCAAAAAAGGAATGACGGAACAAACAAAATGGCGGTGAAATCCTATACGTTCGGCAACCAAACTGTAACCAATCTGTATGACGAGGGGGTGAGGTCGCAATCTATGATGATGCACTACTTTGGCCCATGGAACCTATGGTCTAATCGCAAACATGTTTTTGGGCCTATCGAACACATGGATCAGCTGATCAGGCAACTTAGTATGGAAAGTCAAATTTTTTTTTCTTGAATAGACCTTTGGTTTCTTGGGCAAGAATCATAAGCAAAAGCTCTGTACAAAATATCCGTACTAACTAATAAAATTGCATTGCTTTATATACTTATTATTTCACTTCGTTTTTAGGGTTCCGTACCTAAAGGGTAAAAACGGGACCCTATTACTAAGACTCCGCTGTCCGTCCGTCTCTGTATGTCTGTCCGTCTGTCACTAAGCTGTATCACATGTGATAGTTAGACAGTTGAAATTTTCACAGACGATGTATTTCTGTTGCTGCTATAACAACAAATACTAAAGTTTAGAAAAAGTGAAAGTCTCCATACAAAAACGTGGTTTGTTTTAAACGTGAAGAAACTAGCGCCATCTAGTGTGATGGTACGGAACTCTTTGTGCGCGGTTCTGACTCGCAATTTACCGGTTTTTTTGTTCTTTTCATACTTCTAATAGATCAGTGTAAACATATATAGACAGGGCAGTTAAAAGGTCGGGAGCGACTTCCTATGAAAAGTCCATTTTTGCGATTTAAATAATGTTCCTTCATCATTGCAGCTCATATACGTCCCCATCGAGGAGCTCGAGCCTACCCTGAATCAGGGTGACTAGGCCTTAGTTGACCACGCGGGCCCAGTGCGGGTTGGTCGACTTCACACACAACCTTCGAGTTTCTTCGCAGGCGTGTGCAGGTTTCCTCACGATGTTTTCCTTCACCGTTAAAGCAATCGGTAAATATGTACGTAAGTTTTTGAAAAACTCATTGGTACATTGGCCGTCCAGATTTGAACCCGGTACCTCTGGTTAGATGGATCGAGTCGTTACCGGTTGAGCCACCGACGCTTTTTTAATGTTCCTTAGTTGTGCAGTTTTATGAAGTTTTATGAATTTTATTTTATGAAGAATTGGAAGAATGTTCCTTAGTTGTGCAGTTTTATGATCATAAGTAGATCCTACGTTAAAAACTTAAAATAGTTTTTCTATCTTCACTTCTCTCTCGAGATAAGAACCGTCTACGATACGTCTAATGTGTATGATACTAGACCTGTTAGAGATTTCAATAATTTTGTAGTTATAGTGCAAAAAAAGCGGCTCACTGGCCACAGCCTAAATTAACTGTGTGTTTCCTTCAGTAAGACCATTACCAGCAGAATTTATGTTTGTGAGCGCTAATTGAAGCCAGTAGTCACGTTTAGAACTCATGCTTACATATCACTCTTCGACAGCTTGAGTTTGGCCCGAACAAGCCGTAGCCGGTACCGAGTACATAGTGAGTGAGTGCTAAAACTGAAGCCCCGAGAACATTATGTTGCAAGTACATATTTGCTACCATCCTTCACAAACACCACACAAACATAAGAAGGTACAATTTCGCTCAAGCTGCGCTCCAAAAGACCTATGGCTGCTTTTCAAAGAAAAACACAAATAAAAATATAACATTTATAAACAAACCACTATACGTTTCGTTCATAGTTTTTTTATGGTAAGCAAAGTGTGTAATGTAATATTTTGCATATAATTATAGTACTGAGAAAAACGGGCTTTGGTTGGAAGATAAGGAAAATCCTCAATAGAACCGGTTGAACATATGGTTTCCTCTATTTGGATAATGAATGACCCTCATAAAAAGTTACTGTTAAAGTTTTAAGCAAAAAGAGGCGTACCTATACAATACCTACGTATAAAATATTATCGGACTTTATTCTTTGAATGCTATGAGATCCACAAGCAAGACTCTTGGATTAGGTTTTTTTGTGATCATCCATCACAACATAACTTGTTTACCAATTCCATATAAGATTATAACTAAATAAATAATATAAAGCTCTTCAAGCGACTTCCAAAAAGGAGGAGGTTCTCAATTCGACTGTATGTTGTTTTTTTTTGTTTGTTACGCGATATCTTCGCGGGTTCTGAACCGATTTTCATGATTCTTTTTTTATTCGATAGGGTATGCTGCCAGGTTGGTCCCATATAAATTTTATCAGATATGGTTAGAAAATTAACAAAAAAAAAACAAAAATAATAATGCAAAGTTGTACTAAGTTGTAGCGATGGAAGTCGGTTTTTTAACGTGTTCAGAGCGGTTTCAATTGTTGCTTATATTTTTATAACGGGTCTTAGCTTACGAACATTAGATATTTCCTAAACAATGAATACTAGATTACTAAAATATATCTGTTTTACGAAACAATCATTATCAAGCGACTTCCAAAAAGGAGGAGGTTTTCAATTCGACTGTATGTTTTTTTTTTATGCGTGTTACCTCAGAACTTTTGACTGGGTGAACTGATTTTTATGATTCTTTTTTTATTTGAAGGCTAGTGCTTCCCGTGTGGTGCCATATAAATTTTATCAAAATCGGTATAGTACTTTATTTGAAAATTAACAAAACCAAAAATAAAAATGCATAAATGTACTAAGTTGTTGCGATTAGGATGGAAGTCGGTTTTTTAACGTGTTTAGCGTTTTCAATTATTAGGACTTCAATAAAACATTGTGCGGATTTTGGTACGTTGCCGAGGTATTTATGAGCGCCACAGAGTATAACAAAACTGGAGTGGTACCCGTAAACTTAAGTTTCGACTCGTGAAGAAATTTCTCCAAGGAAGGCATAGATAATTCTTAAAAACAAATCTCGACGCTCTATACAAAAATGCCCAAAATTCGTCAATCAGCTGATCAATCGTGTACACATAATTTTGCACGCTGTTCCTAACCTAAACATGAGAAACTTTACATTGTTAAAGCAAACATACTGTTCTTATACCATGTAAAAAGCGAAATATACTTTTTCAATACAGTTGCTCGAAAAGTGATCCTTTATATGCCAGTCAAGTGTGCGCAAAATTGATTTTACCGCACACGTGCTTTTACTTAACCACTTTTTTTTAAAATTTCTAGCTCGGAGGAACAAGACATTTCAAGCAAAAAAATAACATCCAAAGATGCAGGATCTCCTTTAAGACTTTAGATAGTAAAATTTTAAAAGAGATAGGTAGTCCTCCGAGGTTAGTACATAATGCAAGCTGTTTAGATTCTCTTTGGGTTATATCTTTGTGAAGAAAAGAGAAAAAATATGAATGAAGTGGAACCGGTTAAGTATCCCCAGCCAAAGAGGTTAAGTATCCCCAGCCGTATTGTAGTCTATTTATGATAACAAAAAAAAATTACGCATGCGTACGTATGCTAGCTAAATTATGGCGCAATTCTCGTAAAACTGAATTGAGATGTTTTAGTTGTAAAAACTAATAAAATTAAGAATAGTTAATATACTTATATGTTATAAAAAATATACTTATGTGTATGTTTAAGAAAAAACAAAGTAAGATTAATTTTACAAATTAAACAAAGAACATTTAAAATAAGCCACAAGTCGTGTAAAATTGACTTTGGTTGCTGAAACCTTGGTATGTACCTATACCCATGTATTTTGTTTTTCTGTCACGGTCGTTTTTTATTTTATCTGTTTTCTCACAACTATATTGAAAAACCTCGTATGATACATGGGTGTAAAAGGAAATAACCTTTTTACTACTCTTGTATCATAAATAACTATTTTTTTATTCTAATAAGATTTGTATTGTTTTTTTTTCTGCTAATCGACTATGGGTCTCGTGTCTATACGTACGAGTCTATGTATATGCTGTCAGGAAAAATTCCGAATCATTCTGAAGTATTACGAAACATTTGAAATAATTCGATTGTCGAGATGCGTACGCAATTTTTTTTGCGCATAGGTAGTACTACGCTATGCATTAAACTAAAAAAATTGGATCCGAATTCCTCAGAAAACAGCGAGAAAAAAATGTTGAAGTATGAACCATGAAAAAAATTATAACTTTGCAACGATGCACTTTAGAAAGCTCAAAATGGTTTCTGATATAGCTCATTTTTGAGATCTTTCTAGGTGTAACGTAAGTGCATATAATACGCGTTTTCTTGTCATCATTACAGCTCATATACGTCCCCACCGAGGGGCTCGAGCCTACCCTGAATCAGGGCGTTTTCTTGTAATATTTTATAATTATTTTCGGGTGCAAAAAGTTTGCTTATTTTCAAAATTTTTTTTCTTCTATACTATATAATATCGGCACGTGAAACTTTTACAAGTGCATTTGTGAGACGAAACTCCATACAATAATGAAAAAATAAATGTAGACGTCCGATTTTAGGGTGCCATAAAACATTGTGCAACTGCAAAAATAACTTGATGTAGGTACATTTATTTCATGGAAGGACTATACGGGACCCTAACTTGCGCGTGGTCAGACACGCACTTGGTCACTTTATTTCAATAAGCTAGCATTCATAGTTTCATAGATATTTGAGAGTGTCGATGGCGTAACGGTTACGGCCGGTATCTCCTGTCCGGGAGGCCGTGGTTCGAATCCTGCCACGTAGCAATGTGTTTTCGAATTTAGATTTCATATGTACTCTATCGCCTAATTCAGGGTAGGCTCGAGCCCCTCGGTGGGGTCGTATATGAGCTGATAAGAAGAAGAAGATATATGTTACTAGTTATTCTTGATCGCCAGTTTTGAAGTGTTTTGTAACTAAACCAAGGGTTATACTGTCTTCCGTCAGTGCAGTAGATTAATAGACGAGAAGTGGGATTACAATTACATGCGCAAGCGCAAGCGTTTGCAAGTGCAGTGTGTGTGGAGATGGATCGAGTCACGGGTGCCAGCCGGGTGTAATAACCTCGGGCCTCGGGCGCGTGCGCGGGGTGTGGCGAAATACGGCGATAGATACAGCCACGCACTGTCGATGTCCATTGTCGATAAATTGACTTCGCTTTGCATGCATGACAATGCTTGATACTAGCTTTTTAGGGTTTCGTACCCAAATAATAGCTTCATTCGTGTCGTCTGTTTGTCTGTTTGTCTGTCCGACCGACCCTTCAACTGTGCATCGTAAGTCGTAGGCAGGCCTCCGACTCACACCTCGGTCACTGACGATCAAATGTATGAAACAAACGCGTTACTACGCACACAGTCTAAGCTTGTGTAGCTGAACGCGTACCATGCTTGTGTGAGTGAGATAAGACATGCTAGGGTTGCCGCCATTTTGCCTTAATTTATTCGTAGTGCGTTCGCGAATTGGGAACGCAATGTGCGGCAATAAGAGATGACCTTGTAATAGCGGTGTCGAATTAATTTTGTGTGCCTGTAATTAATTATACTTAAACAATAATAACAAAAATATATTTGAGATCCTCATAACGAGCCCTTTCATTTGATATATGACACAGTAAGATTTGCAAAACTTTTTTTTAAAATTTCTTAATTTGTCCCCCGAAAATGACCCTTATTTAAAAAAAAAATTACTTTACACTTCTGTGTGTGGGTCATAGGATTACACCATCCTACTAAATTTTACCTGGTTTGGTCCAGTATATTCGGAGCAAATTGGCTGTGACAGACGGACGGACAGACAGACGCACGAGTGATCCTCACGAGTGGTTCCGTTTTCTTTTTTTGTATAGAACAATTAAATGTACAAATACAATTACGTTAATCGCTGCGGACGAAGCGTGCGAAAATTGTGGTTTTTAATTCATTATAAATAAAATAATAATTTCCAAAAAGTAAAAAAATAAATTTATTTCTTTTTGTTAAAAAGATCATAAATTATCATTATGTTTCGATTAAAATTGCAAAATTGCAGCATTTCTATGGTTACAACTAGAAAAAAAAGGGTGCATTAAGATATTCTTTTCTTTAGTCCTGTGTATTAAAATAGAATTAGAGGAAATTGAAATCACTCCTCATATCCTGTAAATTACAAATTAGATAAAAAAATCCTTCATTATATCAGCCGAAGCACGTCCACTGCTGGACATAGGCCTCCCCCAAGGATCTCCACGACGACCGGTTCTGCGCTGCCCGCATCCAGCGGCTTCCCGCGACCTTCACCAGGTCATCGGTCCACCGAGTGGGAGGCCTGCCTACACTACGCTTTCCGGTGCGTGGTCGCCACTCGAGAACTTTACTGCCCCAACGGCCATCAGTTCTACGAGCAATGTGCCCCGCCCACTGCCACTTAAGTTTAGCAATTCTGAGAGCTATGTCGGTTACTTTGGTTCTCCTACGGATCTCCTCGTTTCTGATTCGATCACGTAGAGAAACTCCGAGCATAGCACGCTCCATTGCCCTTTGGGTGACCTTGAGCCTTCTTATGAGGCCCATAGTAAGCGACCATTTCTCAGTTCCGTATGTCATCACTGGCAACACACACTGGTCGAAGACCTTGGTCTTAAGACACTGCGGTATCTGGGACGTAAAGATATTGCGAAGCTTCCCGAACGCTGCCCAGCCGAGTTGGATTCGACGGTTGATCTCTTTCTCGAAGTTGGACCTACCTAACTGGACTGTTTGTCCCAGGTATACATATTCGGTAACAACTTCGAGTGTAGAGCCTCCAACCTTCAGAGGAGTAGGTATGACACGGAAGTTTGACATAATTTTCGTCTTGTACATGTTCATTCTAAGACCCACTTGTTGAGAGGCTCTACTGAGGCCATCGAGCATTGTGTCTAAGTCATCCATAGTCTCAGCCATTACCACGATATCGTCAGCGAATCGAAGGTGGGTGATGTACTCGCCGAGTCCACCCCAGTCCAAAAGCTTAAACACATCTTCCAGGGCGGCGGTGAACAGTTTCGGAGATATAACGTCTCCCTGTCTCACCCCTCGCTGCAGCTGGATAGGTTCTGAGTTTTGATCCTGGAGGCGAACCGACAGGTGGCGTTTTCATACAAACACTTCAGCACTTCGATATATCGATAGTCAATTTGGCACCTCTGAAGAGACTGTAACACAGCCCAAGTTTCGACCGAATCGAAGGCTTTCTAATAGTCCACGAACGCCAAACATAGTGGCTGATTGAACTCTTCGGTCTTCTGTAAAATCTGCCGCAGCGTATGTATGTGGTCTATGGTACTAAATCCTTTTCGGAAACCGGCTTGTTAGGGAGGCTGGAAGTCGTCAAACCTGCGTGCGAGACGATTCGTAATGACTCTCGAAAACAGTTTGTAGACATGGCTCAGAAGTGAGATGGGTCTGTAGTTCTTCAGCAAGGTATTGTCACCCTTTATGAAGAAAAAATCCTTAATTCAAATAAAAAGTGGTAACAGAGTTGGTCGTTGGCGGCGGTAAGAGCCTTAACTAGCTAACGTACATAATTAAATCACTAACGACTACATTTTGTATGATGAGATTCTTTAGAGCAAGCGCTCAGAGCTACTCTAGGATGGCTAAATGGCCAGTTTTAGAGAACTCACCCATTAAAAGAAATTAAATAACTTTCGAAGAAGATTAAAACACTAAAATATAAGTACATACAGACATAGATACGTACAAAATATGTTGCAATGATGGATGTTGAAAAAATAATCCAATTATTTCAAATAAAAGGTACCTTGATTAAGAATTTTAATACACAGCGTTATTTACAGGTAAAAGTTAAATATACTTTAGTTATTACCTAATATAAGGTCATTCTCATTGACCGACGGTGGAATGGAACTGGGGAAATGAAGTCGTGAAGTTCTTGTGCGCACTCTCCGAAATGAATTCGATAGAATACCGATATATAGACAGGTGACTTTGCGGCGATGCTCAAGGCTTTGGAGCTTGTTATTGACTAGCTCGTCGTCACCAATGAGTCTCCGGGCGCGTCGGTCGATGGCGTCCAAGGTATCCAGCTGATAGCGAGCTGATCCATCCCATACGAGTGAACAGTACTCCTTACATGAGTCCAGCACTCCGTTCCATACAGCATTGCGGGTCGGACAGCCACCTTGTAGCTTTTGCCCCTGGCGTTCGGGTGTCACAGAGTACTATAGACTATAAAACATGGACATTATAAACGAAGATAATATCTAGGTGCCCACTTGAAGTTGATTTCTCTAGCTATTAAACAAGTTTAACAGCTACATAAAATAAGACTAATTTGCACTGTTCTAGACTTTCTCAGCGCAGTAGCTTTATGTTCTCATTTGGTTTTAATACACAGATAAAAATTAACCTAAAACAAAAAGTTATCACATACGAAATATTATTATTTATTACCCACATGAGTTTAATAACTGTTCGTCAAGTGTGAACATGTTGATTTTGACTGATGCCTAAATGCCATCTCTATATTTCATCATATCAGCTCATATACGTCCCCACCGAGGGGCTCGAGCCTCCCCTGAATTAGGGCGATCGGGCCTTAGTCGATCACGCGGGCCCAGTGCGGGTTGTTCGACTCCACACACAACCTTCGAGTTTCATCGCAGGCGTGTGCAGGTTTTCTCACGATGTTTTCCTTCACCGTAAGAAAGAGCGTCGTATATGTAATCGAAGTTCTAAGTGCTTGGCCACGGAGACGGTCTGGGCGCGGTTGCGGGTGGCGGTGGCGGTTGGCTAATTGAACAAATGTATGAGAATGTATAAAGCATGCCACGACGCGCGCGCGGCGGGCTAGAGCGGCGGCGGCTGGCGGCGGCGGTCGGCGGCAGCGGTGGCGGGCGAGGCGGGCGGGTGGAAACAATGCTATGGGTTACGGCTTGGCCACGTAGACGGGCTAGGCTAAGCGCGGGCGCGGGTGACTTCTGCGGGCGCGGGTAGCATGCCACGTACATTCAGTAACGGCTACAGCGGCTGGCTGTTTACGCCTGGCCACGGTGCGCGGCGGTTTTTCGAGCGGTTGAACAGGGCTAGCGCGGGACGGATCGAGCGAAACAAATTTTTTTAGACGAATCTACGGGCGGTAGGATTTTATTATGGATACTGAGGCATTCACACTCACTACTCATTATTCATTCTAGTGTACTCATAAAATTTATCCGGATACTTCCTATAATCTGTATAAAGGTTTAAAAATTCTCCACATTTATGACGATCTTTATTTAATTCATGCACTCCATCTCTTGAATTTAAAATGTCGTGCACAAAATACGAACTGCTGTCAAGGCAACTACGCGTCACTTTAGTTAGAGCCATCCTCAATACGTCCACTTAGCCAGCCGCTGTAGCCGTTACTGAATGTACGTGGCATGCTACCCGCGCCCGCAGAAGTCACCCGCGCCCGCGCTTAGCCTAGCCCGTCTACGTGGCCAAGCCGTAAAACACATTGGTACGTGGTAGGGTTCGAACCCGACCTCCCGGACAGGAGGCAGCGGCCCTTGTGTGCAGGTTTCCTCACGATGTTTTTCCTTCACCGTTAAAGCAATCGGTAAGTATATGTACGTAAGTTTTTGAAAAACTCATTGGTACATTGGCCGTCCAGATTTGAACCCGGTACCTCTGGTTAGATGGACCGAGTCGTTACCGGTTGAGCCACCGACGCTTTTTTTTGGAAGGATAATGGTTACCAAATGCTGTTGCTGCTGTATGGTTTTTTTAAATTGATTCATAACTGTGTACAACAGTAACCAACTCTATTTTCAGTGGGTACCTACTTTATTCAATTAAATTTAAGTAATATGAGATCTAAGAATTTTTTTAAAGATCATGTAGACAATTATAAAAGAACATGGTTCAATAAAATATGTGATAGGTTTGTCTTTGTTATATAAACTTCACGTTTTAACAACAATCCCGAATTACACTTACGAGCGTTAAATCCCGACAGGTTGGTTTGGAAGGCCGAACTTTGGATAAATGATAAACAAAACGTGAATTCAACATTAATAAAATAAATAAAACCAATAACTTCATTAAAGTTTCGAGTGTTACAAAGAAAAGGGGGGGTGACGGATTTTAACGCTCGCAAGTTTATAACGGCAATAGCTATTTAATAACTAAGTTTAACTTTAGTCCTGCCGCCAAACATCAGTGTTAACAGCATTGATGTGTTCCGGCTTGAAGATAAGATAGCCAGACCCCCATTGCGTTGGGGAATCTTGGTAAGCCCGCGTCCATCTTCGGCATCATCGTCACTTACCATCAGGTGAGATATGCCAAGGGCTTATTAATTGTGGATAAAAAAAAACTTCAAATGCAAGCTTCCCTTTCAAAGTGTTATTTAAGGAATCGCTTTATGTGGACGATAATTAATTTAGAATATTAATCTTGCAGCAACACAAAAGTTGATATTAAATACGATGAGAGATACATCATTGTCATAATGTAATATTGGCGCGGAATGTTAAGAAATAAGAACATCGCAACGACGCAAGAGATAAAACAAAACAACATGTATATAAAAACAAGACACGGCCGCTGCGCTGTGAGGCAATTCTTTGTATACGATGTTTTGTTCGTCAGACCTTAAATGACTTAGTCCCGTCCCAGCCACAAATTTGGTAATTATAGGCACAGGCCCACCATACAAAACCCGAACCATTATTTGAATGACATCAGCTCCAAAAAGATAAAATTAGAAAAAGAGTATTTTTATAACAAGCTTTTATTCCGCCCAGTGTGGACCGGCTTCATCTTCAGACCCTGGAAATCATCTATTGTAGGATATAGACCTTATCAAGACCAATCAAACGAGCCAATTGGTTGCGTCTTTTTAATACAGAGTTCTTATAGTCACTTTTTGGCTCCATCGTCAGATCAGGGCATGTCATAACAAAATTGCGTTGTCATCCGATTTATATGCATGCAAAATTTTATCCCAATCGGAAACTGGGAAATGGATCAAATTTAACTTGCAAGATTTGATTACAGACATCGAGACAAGTGGAACTAAATAAAAGCTTGTAATATGTATTTTCATTAGTCAAATTTCAAATATGTAACGATTTATTGAGGCTAGGGCCGCCGCCTCCTGTCTGGCAGGTCGTGGTTCGAACCTGCCACGGACCAATGTGATTTCGAATTTATATTTCATATGTACGATTATCCGACGCTCTTATACGGTGAAGGAAAACATCGTGAGGAAACCTGCAAACGCCTGCGAAGAAACTCGCAGGTTGTGTGTGAAATCGACCAACCCTCACTGGGTCCGCGTGGCCGACTAAGGCCCGAAATCATTATTATTAATTATTAATCATTCAGGGTTGGCTCGAGCCCCTCGGTGGGGACGTATATGAGCTGATATGAATGAACGATTTATACCTTCCTTTTTACCTACATTATAATATAAGGAATAGGAAATAATTAACAAAAGTTAGCTGTTGCTTAAATCAAAGTCTACTTAATTGCCATTAAAGGGTAGCTGCGATACAACAAATAAAACCGGCCAAGTGCGAGTTGAACTCGCGTGAAGAGGGTTCCTTACAATGCCAAAGTCAAATACAAAATATCACATTTGATATCCCCACAGTAAGAAGTGAGTTATTTTTTTAATTTCTTTTTTTTACAAAAGATTTGAGTGTGTTTGGCTGCACCTCACCTGATGGTAAGTGCCGATGCAGCCCAGGATGTAACACGCAAGCTATAAAGTGCCTATTCACTCTCGTCTTGAAAATTCCTAAATTTTACGAATTGGGGAATACGTAAAATACGTGGCCCTAGCCGTTACGCCACCGACGCTCTTAAAGAAATATAAAAAATATACGGCTATTAATTTAACTTCAAATCTAATAACGGCAATAATATTACGGTGCCTTCTATCCATCCACAAATCATAGCAGATAGAAATATTTAATGGTAAATCTAAGGCTGGACTAGCAGTATCAAGTACCATGTCATCACGTCGTATCTCGTCACGAGTCACGACGCATCCCAAGCACGACACGGCTAAGAAAACCCCTATCAGCGATTTGTTGCTTATCTGCCTTATCTGCTTACAATCTCTTAATTGATCTCGTGCTGACGGAACAGCAGCGGGTAGCGGGTACCTACTCACGTGTCACGAGTCTATGCCGTGCCGTTGTGCCGCTACCTCCAGTCTCTGGGTGCCAGCGGTGGATGCGATGCCAAGTACTAACCGTGATCTTTACCACGAGTTGTGGTAGAAAAACCCGGCCAAGAGCCAGTCGGACTAGCGCACCTATTAATGTCAAACAAAAGACACCAACGCGGGCGACAGAAAATTCTGTTTTTTTTTTAATTTAGTTCGGTCTCTTTAGCGCGAATACCACTCTCACTTGGCCAGCTTTGTGTTTTAGGATTAGTACTGTAATAAGCATCAAGTTTCACGCTTGTATGTTTCTAAATAGAGCAAAAACAGAAAACCTTTTAAAAATCTTATATCTTTTTGGAACCTCCCACCCCGTTAATTTTTATCATATGTTAGTAGATATACCCCATAATAACACATGTGAAAATTTCAGCCGGCTATCACGGTTCACAAGGTACGACATATTATAGACAGACCACAGAAGGACAGCGTATATAAATTGAGTAATAAGGTCCCTAAAAAAAACTACGATCAGCATCTGAATTGATAATAATTATCCAGCAGATAAGTACTTTTTTTACAAGCTACAAGTAATTACGAAAATTCTGCGAATGCGCAGTTCGGACTGCCAAATGCCAATCTTTGGTACAAAACAACACACAAAACATAAAGATGCTCATTAAAAAAAAACTTTAAAAAAGGATATTCAAACAAAACCAAAGAAACGTGATCCGTCACAAATAACCTGCGATCTTGATTCAATGAAGACAGAGAACCTGTATCCACAAACAAACTAAGAGGAAAGAGGAGGCATCGTTTATCAAAACTGCCTCACTTTGTCCGCTCTTTAATTACCATATGATCCAGGTACACGGGCCAGCACAGGTATACGAGCATTCATATCTGCGCAGATGTTCCATTCGGAGCGACAGACAAAAGGCGTTAACGCGATAGAGTAGTTCTGACAAAGAAGCGCACAGATGCGCTCTCCCGAGTTGAGTTGGTCTGTGAATCAGATGAGCAAACACCGCACACGTCCCGAGCGGGTCCGCCAGGCGTAGGAGTGTGTGTGTACCTGCTCGCAGTGACCCGATACCTGCCCTACCTGCGCCTGAGCCATCGCCATCGTATTGCGCACGCGCATTCCTGCACTATCTGACGACTACCGACAGTGTTGCCAATTTAGCTACTTAGTAGCTAGATCTATCGTATTTTCGGAGCAGTCTTGCGACAAAAAAAATCGACGCTTCATACATTTTAGCGACTTTTCAAGCACAGTAACACCAAAGTATACAATAATAGTATTAACATACAGTATGGACACTCCCTGCCGCTCTCTAGATTGCTACCTCACCCCCTCGTCACCCAGATTGATACAGATAGGTACAGTTTGGTGGTCGAACTTAAAGGATTTCGCCGCCATTTTGATTGTTCCGTTTTTCGTTTTTTAAAATGTCATTTCTGGCCCGTTGTATGAAGTGTCCAG
The DNA here is from genome assembly GCA_947284805.1 of Coleophora flavipennella. Lineage (NCBI taxonomy): Eukaryota > Metazoa > Arthropoda > Insecta > Lepidoptera > Coleophoridae > Coleophora > Coleophora flavipennella. The sequence continues at coordinate 1,593,969 of OX369268.1, forward strand.
GGTGTGGTAACACCATAACTCTAGCGACAGAATTGTCATTTTTATATTGTTCTAGTGACTTTTTAAACATTATTTAGCTACATTTACCAAAAGTCATCCGGCAACACTGGTTTCGCGAACGCGCGCGACCGGTAACGGTGCGGCCGCCTTGCCGCTGCCGCTCGCTGATCGCTGATATGCCCTTGCCAACATGTCACTCCTAATCTCTAGTAATCTTAAGAAACTTGATTGACAATCTAATTACATACAAACAGAGCGGTGTTTATTATAATTTTGACCTCCAATCTGTACAAGTAATCACTCAAGTCAGGTGAATAGTATCGCTTCAGAGAATCGTCGAAAATAGCAAAGATTTTATAGTCAACCCACACATATTCATCTACCTAACTCTTTGAATTTTTGTAAGCTTGAAATGAAAAGTATAGGTATTTTAAATGAATCTGTAGACATAACTAAAATATTTTTAGATTCGTCTTCTCGCTATTCAACCATTTGTCTAAGCACCATCATAAGTTGGACACAGAGTCACGATTAGTCCTCAAAACCTGCTTAATTTGAAGGAACTATTGACTACAAAATGCTATTACACAATAAATGAATTTTTAAATGATAAATTAATGTAATCCTATTTAAAATTATTATGATTATTCTTGTACTGAGACTAGATTAAATTATGACCATTTTTATTTTTTTTAATTTTTAATATGTATAGGACAACATGACTAAAAATAATATTGAAATAAATTAGATTAAAAAGACTGTAAATTATAAATTGTAATTGTAAATGAGCTAAACTGTAATTTAAATGTAATTAATCATTGCATGGAGTGTGACTGCAACTGTTTTTGTATGCTGCAAGGCAAACATGAAGAACTTCTATTGTAACACTAACATCTGTATTTTAATTTACTCATGTTCTTGACAAATAAATTATCTTTTATCTTTTATCTTTTATTATGCTAAAGAAATGAATTGATATTTTGTATGCGTTTTTTTCAGGATGCCGAAGCCAAAATGGCAAAAAACGGAACCCTTATAACTTTGACATGTCCATCTGTCTGTCCGTATGTCACAGACAATTTTCTCTGCCACTATTGGACCTGCAGTTATTGAATTAGTACACAAATTTAAAATTATGTCCCTAAATGAAATATCAAGTCAACCTTCATCATCATCATATCAGCCGAAAATCGTCGACTGCTGGACAAAGGCCTCCTCCAAGGATTTCCACGACGACCGGTCCTGCGCTGCCTGTATCCAGCGGCTTCCCGCGATCTTCACCAGGTCGTTATTCCACCGCGTGGGAGGCCTACTTACACTACGTTTCCACTGCCACTTGCGAAACGAAAATAATGTTAAATGTCCGTGTCGCACCCACACACTGGAAGTTGTTGACGAATATAATGGGACTACCTGGGACAAATAGTCCAGCTAGGTAAGTCCAACTTCAAGAAATAGATCAACCGACGAATCCAACTCGGCTGGGCAGCGTTCGGAAAGCTTCGCAATATCTTCACATCCCAAATACCGCACTGTCTCAAGACTAAGGTCTTTGACCAGTGTGTTGCCAGTGATGGATGACACACGGAACTGAGACATGGTCGCGTACTATGGGCCTCATAAGAAGGCTCAAGGTTACCTAAAGGGCAATGGAGCGAGCTATGCTCCGAATTTCCCTAAGAGATCGAATCAGAAATGAGGAAATCCGCAGGAGAACCAAAGTAACCGACATAGCTCACAGAATCACAAAACAGTATCAAGTCAATGATGTTTAAAATGAGGAATAATTTCAAAAATAAAAACCCGTTTGCATGAAGAGTTAACCTCTATTTTTTGGCCAGTCGTATCCTATGTCACGCATTTAGACGAATCCAACAACACCTTGCACTCCAAAATACATCAAACCGTTTAGGCTACAGAACGTGCAAAAGAAATAAATAACCTCTTTTGTTGGCTAGTCGGGTCAAAATAAAAGTAAAAAAAAAAAAAGTAAAAAAGGTTTATTTGCAGAAAGAACACTACATTTTTTTTGTATCCAAATGTATCCAATATGTCACTCACGGGATTTAGGCTACAGGCTCTGCCAAACAAATGGATATACTGGATAACATCCGAAGACCATTACCCCTCCTTTTAGGGCGGTCGGGTTAAAATGAATCCTATGTCACTCTCGGGATCAAGACAAATCTAACGACACCTCGCACTCCAAAATCGGCGTCCCAAAGAAAAAAACATATACGTACATACATACACTTGAAAAACGTAACCGTCTTTCTGGTGCAGTCGGGTAAAAATCAAGGTAACCTCTCCTACGTAAAACATGGAAGTATCCCCCTACGTATTATTCTAGAAGTTCCTCTAACACTTTCTTAGTTAAAATGGCGTTGTGAAAAAATATTTTACCTATCAAAAATTGGTCCAAATCGGATAACATTTAACAGGTGAAAATCGTTAACGCCGTTTGTATGAAAAGTCGCAGCTTCACAATCCTCTTAAGAGGAAACGCGGTCTAAAGATTAGGTATTTGAATAAAATGTTCCTGTCTCCCTCCCTCAAACCACGGAGATAAAGGCAAGAAAGGGGGGAACTGCAACGCAGACCGATGATACGCACTAAAATTGACCAAAAGAGCATTTCGTAGTCCCCTATTTCCTCCTCAAAAACTTGAGCAATAAAAATATATATTTAAAAGTAATTTAAAAAAAACGCTTTACCTATGCCTCTGTGTTTTCATTTTATTGTTAATATGCGTATTATTTTTTGGTGGGTGTTTGCAAAATGACGTTTCAATTTGGCAATTTGCTCGGTTTTTGAAGGCTCCTACTTCCTATTATAATTAGATTAAGGGAAAAAACAAAAAATATGGGCATAGCCATGGTAGATACAGGTTTGATAGAAAACATCTATTCACGGAGAAAACAGGGGACTACGTTTGTATAGAAAAAATGGCGCGCGCGTTTCCTCTTAAGAATAAGGTTCTCACTTTACAAAAAATCTGTAAAATAGTAAGGGATAAGATGTTTTACCAACTTTAAAAAAACCTGTTTTACACTCTTAGGTTACTTTCGTTACTAAACAACTTCCCGAAAATCCCATATACTCAGGTAGCCAATTCTTAATTTCTTTTACTCTTAATACAAAATCTGATCGTTTTGGATCAGCTTCAGAGTCCAAAAAAATTGTGATCGACTATGGCTTCATTGAGAAAAGTTAATAAGTATGATGCGTAGACACAACGGATCGTCCTACCCTACAATATTGAATTCTTATGTTGCAGTATGCTTATGATTATGATTCATGTCTAATATACGACGAGTCACGCTGTCGAATGTCTGTTCTCATGTATTGTTTGCATTGTCTTTAACAACCTGAGATGTGATGTCATAGTTCATAGGAATGCCCTGAGCTGTCGTTTCGCAATGAAACTCATTCACTGGTCTGTCCATAAACGTTCGACCAGCAAATTGGTAAAGTTAAATTTGTATGTTAAGGTGTTATGTTGTGCAAGCCGTTGAGGGGGCGGCGAGGGGCGAAGGGGGGCGCAACAGGTGTGCGAGGCCAGCGGCGCGCGCGCATGGGAGCGCCTCGGCTAGCCGTGAAGGCCATCAAAACGCATGGCATTCTTAGCTATAGCTAGTGCAGTAAATAAAACAAACGCTTCATCTTTGCTAGTTGTCATGTGGAATCTATTCTCCAATTTCTAAAAAGACTGACAGTCTTCCAATAAGAGGGTACCTTTATCAACCGCATAATTGAGAAAAGTAAAATTTTTAAAACAAGGACACTTACCTCTTTAAGCCCATCAAGGCGTCCAAGGGACTTTGACTGTCTTAGTGGCAAGAAAGCTTTGAGAGCATCCATGGGGGACATGCGCTCGGGCTCCGCGTTGGTGGCGGCGGTGAGGTCGGCGCAGGAGAGGCGCGCCTTGCGCCGCTTGTCGAGCAGCTGCTTGGCGGTGCGCGCGCGCCGCTGCGCGGGCGGCGCGTCCTCCTCCGGCTCCGAGCACACCTCGCGCGCGCTGTGCACCGTGTGCCGGCGCCGCGACACCGGCGGCGACGTCAGCCGCGACACCAGTGACTCGAACATCTTCCCACCTCTGCTACCCGCCGTATGATCGTGACCAGTTAACAGAGAGCCCTCCCCTTCTAACTATACCCATATTGTGCCGTTTCGTATTGCCGGTGAATGCCTACAAACAAAATTTATTATGTGACGACGCATCAACTACCTTAGCGTAGGCGAATAACTTTGGCCTCAGTACCTACCCATAACATCCGATTGTAGCGCACAGAGTTCAATTTGTATGATGACCGATCCGTACCAACTGTCACCCTCTAATGAAATGGCTTTGTGTAACATTTTATTCACACAAACACGCACACGGCGTGACGGGACGGAAATGGCAAAATGCATATTTGCATGAAACACTCGTTGTCTAAAGCATGTCTAAATAATAATTCATTACAGAAGTAATGATTCATTACAATGGGTGTTGAAAGAAGTCCACTGTAGTAGTTCACACGTTTTGTAGATACGAATAGTAGTGTGTATTAGGTTCTTTAACCTAGTTACCGCGATAATATTGTAATTAAGAGACGTGTTTGTTGTAGAGGCGCTGGGCGAGAGGTGGAAAGTGTGCCACTATCACTATCGCGGCGGACACTGCAGCCTCACGAGCACGACCAACACGGCCGCCGGCACGCCTCACGGACCAGCGCTCAGCGCGCGGTAGTGGCAACGTGCCACGGGGCCACGCTCGACGCTCCACGCCGAAATAGAAGCACGCAAGGCCAATAATCCTCAGAGAAAATAGAATATATATAGCACAATCTTTTCATCAACATTGTTTTTGAATCACTTTTCGGTTGACAGATTCTAAAGTACGTAATACTAAACAGCGTTATTTTGTTCTGATAAAGTTTGCTTTTAAGTTGCCGTAGTTTTTTTCTGCTATACAGTTTCTAAGGTACCTACCTAACATATTTTTTTTATTACATTAACCAGGAATCAAGGCATTGCATTGTTGCAAATAATTCATGGCCGTAAAAAATCATGCACTGTTAATTGATGAAAAAGCTAAATGTATTCATTGATACTGTGCAGTTGTGCACTCGCGCGCCACAGCCGCTACATATCGATAATTGACGCTTTTGGGTTTCGCATTTGACACTGATTTATCTTTCGTGCTAATGTTTACGTTTTCGAGATCGTTATCAATCTCAACAATGAAATATATGCCTATGCGTTGTGCGTGACACTTACCCCGCTATCTCTACGCTCCGTCCTACATAGCCCACATAATATAGTACATGTTGTGTTCAGACGTTCAGAGCTCAGTACGGACTACGGCTCAAACAATACCATGTCACCAATACGACTGCGTGTATTTCATACACAATGAAATGGTTTTGTAACGCTCGCTCAAATCGGTGTAACGCGTGCCTTGAAAGCTGCTAGCACAAATGAAGTTTCAAAATAAACACATAAAACGTGTAGCAAAACATGATAAAATAAAAATAGTTACATTTAAATGCATACCAAATGTCTATATACTATGTGGGTTAATGTCGTAACCGCTAATGATACTCTTAGTTTTGACAAGACTCGAATTCCCAGCCAATACTCGTATCAACACGATTTTAGCAGTGCCAACTTGAAATTGAGAGTAAAGTTTTGTTTTGAAAGTTAGTCGAAAGTATGGCTGCTTTACGCACGTATTGAACATTTGTAGAATCAGGCGGGGCTCAGGCTCAACGTACAAACTGTTGAGAACCAACGAATGCATATGAAAAAACAAAAGCAACGACGTGGTTTCACTCAGTCGAGTCGTAAATAAAATGTGCTACGAACATTTTCACTTTTGCACCTGTGTCAAGAGATTGTTTACTTTTTTGAGGATTATGTGTTCGTCGTACAATACTTGCAGGAGAACCAGGTCATGGCGCTGAGAAAAGGTTACTTTTTGAATTAATCCGGTCTTATTAAGGCCTTTGCTACATGGCTTCATTGTCTTTTGAGGAAAGTGGGCGACAGATTCGGAGATATATAGGAATTAAAATGGTTGTTAGATACGTGAGCTTGTTTGTTGATGAATAAAAAGTAGTTGGTGGGTGCAGCCAGCTCCGGTCAGTGGCTGTCGTTTGTGGAACAGTCTCAGCTAATAAAACGGTTAGTCCTGGTCCCTGGCCGTAGACCGAGAACCGGTCGCGGACCGGTCCAGCGGGCCCCGGCACCGCCACCTACAATCTGACTAAACTGAACGCGCATCACCCTATCCTGATTCCTGATGCGTTGTGGCCGCTTGTGGCTAACCTCCTTCGCAAAACATTATCATGTTTCAACGTTAACAACCAGAGCACATAACCAGTACTTATATCGAATACAACGGGAGCATCTCTGAATATCTAAGCAGCGGTGGGTTGACTTGACTAACCACAATTTAGTATTATTTATCAATAATTGAGTTATCTAAGCTCTCAGATGGGACTATCTTTATCCATATTAGAAAGAGCCATCAAAAACAATGAATTGCAAGATTATGCCTGAACACAGCCATTATAATGATGCAACGCAATCCCAAAAACGTGTCGAATATTGATACGCAAGAAGACCGTGGATAAATCTAATGTAGCGTGAAAACAATTGGCGAAAGTGTGGTATAGTGAACGACAGTTGGCCAATAGCCGGCTCGGTGACAAAGGCGCAGGCAGGCGCAGGCAGGCGCAGCGCGGATTAGAAAGTGTGTGCGTATCAGAGCCGTGATACGGCGCGCGCGCACACGCTCTGATTGAGCCCTATCTATCTGCGGATCTGTCTCCTCGCGACCGCACTCGTCTCCTACTAAAGACCCATGCATCAACGAGTATGTACGCCGCGCCGCGCCGGTATAATGTTTTTTTAAAAAAAGGATGTTTCAATTCAACTTTATGTTTTTAACCCCCGACGCAAAAAAGGGGGTTATAACGGCTGCCCAATTTCAAAACACAGTAACTGACAATTCCCAGATTCTTTTTTAAATTTGCCTTATTAAAAAAAAATTGCGCGCCAAATTGATGAAAAAAAAATTACGAACAGAAACTATTGCAATAAAAATATTTGGAAGAAAAAATACTAGAAGTTAAGTCCTAAAAGTAATGAAAAATGCAATAATACCAAAAAAAATCAGGTGTATAAAAATTTTGCAGTTAGAGTAAGATACCTAAATATGGACTAGTCTTGCAATATGGACTCCCACCCTAACTCGGTAGGCGGCGCTGCTAGCGCAATGAAGTTAGCAACATTCAATGCCCGCGCCTCGCATCTTAGTGCTCCTCGAACACAGCGGCCATATTTTCACGTGTGCGTAAGTGGCAACAATTTCATCACTTTTCCTTCATTTGATGAAGTTTCTTGGTGAGTTTCTTAAGAATATTACTACCGTATTGTTATTATTTCAGTTTTAGTAATATATATATAATAAGCATAATTTTATCGAGAGATATTTGTGATATTGCCTATAAACACACCTACTTGCAATATTTTTTTACGCAATCATAACTCAAAAAGTCACTGTTTTGAAATATGGACTACTAAGCAAGTACTAAATATGGACCAGGGGTCCATATTATGTGCACGTGGTCCATTTTATAGATTATTCTTTAATTTTTATATAGCTTTACTTGTCTCAATGTCATTCTGTGTGCTGAAATCAAATCTTTTAAGTTTTACTTTTTTCCGCTTTCCGATTGACTGAAATTTTGTACAGACGTATAGATGTACGACAGTGAAATATAATGAACTTAAAAAAGTCATAAAGAGAAATATAAAATTTGTTTTTCTTTTTCTTTTTATTTATTTCATCTCATTTATTTATATCCTTAACAATAGTTAACTGTGTTCGAACAAGTAGTACAATTTACAATTTAAAATGTACCTAAAATATAAAAAAAATATTTGTATATAAGATTCATTGAAAAAATAAATAAGTAAAATAAGTTATATAAAAGTTAGGTGACATGAAGGGTAAAGAAAAGACAAAGAAAAAAACACCTGCTAGAGAAAGCGAGAAAACAATAAGAAACAAACAAAAAAGATAGCTGAAAAAAAAGGAAAATAACAAAAAATGTTGTGATTCCGTCAAGTTCAGAAGACAGTGATTTTTCCGTCAACGATGAGACTGATGAAAGTCCAGATCGTAGTCAGAGCAACAATGCGAAATGTTTTTATATTGATGGTCTCTTTTCTGATGACACTTTTCTCAAAAATTTAATTAGTAAGTGTTATTGTAAAATGATGGTCCATATTATATACCCAGGTTCCATATTAAAAACCTGGTAGTCCATAAAAAGCGCCATTTTTGGAAGTGCCTTTTTTACCAACTTTTAAAAAACGAGTGATTTCGTTAATAAAATTGATCATTTTTCTATTTTTGATAAAAGATTGCTATGTTTAAATATACTACCTTGGTACTAAGAATAAAAGACTTTCACAATCTGTTAAATGTTGAGTTTTATTTAACGATAACGATATGGGGGTCCATATTTAGGGAACTTACTCTACTGTGTTTTAAAATGGGGCAGCCGATAAGTTTGACACCAATGTCTGTGTGCGTATGTGTCTGTGTGTCTGTGGCATCGTACCTCTCGAACCGATGGACCGATTTTGATGCGGTTTCTTTCACGTGAAAGCGAATGGCCTAGCGGTAGTTCTTAGCTATTATTGATGAAGTTCTGTTCAGCCGTTAGAGGATCATCAGCTCTTATCTAGGTGATGAAGGGATGTGGGCAATTTATACAGGTCTGATTGATTCAAAATTTAGTGTCCTGTGAATCTACAGGATACACAACTCCTCGCAAATTACAGCAGAGGTATTGTGTTTGGGCTCATTGGAATAGTCTCAATGAATAGGTGTTAGTTAGAAGATGGTAACCTTGACCTGATGCAGCAGCATCTCCTGGAATCTACTGAGGCACAGGTAAAAAAAGTGAAAAACTTCTACAGGTCCAATTTATTTGAAGTTTACAGTTATAACACATTAAATTGCAGCTTCAAACAAGGGAGGTGAGCAACTTCCACAGGTTTTATTGATTTAAAAATAGGCTAGATAAATTATTTCGTGTCACAATGCCGTATTTTGTCCCAGGAACTATTTGAGTGAAAGTGGGGAAAGAGTTTCGATTGTATGTTAGGTATGTAAAGTTTAAAAAGCACGAAATAAAAATTTAATATTAATTTTAAAAAATCCCGCGACATAAAAAAGTTAAAAATAATATTAATGATTATAGAACAAACCCTAAAGTAAAACCACAAAAGTAATAACCTGGTAAGTGTGAGTCGTACTTGCGCTTATTATTATTATTTATTTTACGTCAGATAACATAATCCATGTTGTAGTAACAGTCTTAAAAAAAATTGTTATTGTACTTATGTGTGGATAGGTCAGGTAGTACAGAACTCACGGTGCACAAGTCCGACTCGCACTTGGCCGGTTTTACTCTAAGAAAGATGAAAGAGTAGTATTGCCATCAACATTGTCAGAGCTGATCGGAAAGAGATTGCTCTACTCAAACAAACATGGCGCAAAAAAAATATCTACTCTAAGAGCATTCCAGCTTCATGGTTGCTTGACAGAAAAATATTTTAGTATCTTATTCTCCAACTAGACGCTATATGTATATGTTAGAATAATGAGAAATATTTGTCGAATAAAAACTGATAAATAAATACTTTGCTTGTAAAATTCAAAAAACCAACCATTAATTTCCTTTTGAAACCGGAATGAAGATAGGTTAGTTTGGAGTTCAAATTTATCTTAGGTCATCCATCAGTCAAAATATCTTTCCTGTCCACTCTGCCTTCGTTTAAAAGCAAAAAGGAGCTATCAATTTGATACGGACCAATTCGAACATGTTTGATAATATGATGGATGAAGAGTATCCTTTTTAGTTTCTTTTTGAAATACTTATGTATGTTGTGATTCGTATACCTTTTGGAACGTACGTATACGTTGCATGTCTTGCAACAGGAGGTGTATACAGGGTGTAACATAAAGGTGTGGTGATACTTTAAGGTGGGCTTGTACCCATCAAACTGAACAACTTTCTCCATGGAACCCATAGTCAAATCGCAAAAAAAAAATTGGCTCTCCCATACTAACTCGATCAGCTGATCAGCCAACTTAGTATAGGAAGTTCAAATTTTTTTTTGCGATTTGACTATGGGTTCCATGGAGAAAGTTGTTCAGTTTGATGGGTACAAGCCCACCTTAAAGTATCACCACACCTTTATGTTACACCCTGTATAGGATTTTTTTAATTGAGTGGCAACCAATTAATCACATCAATACTATAAGTAATTTATAAGATTGTAGATTATACAAACTTTGTACTGCATCGTATTATACAAACTTTGAACTACATTGTATTATACAAACTTTGTTTATCTCAGATGAACTTCGTCTGCTCAGAAGATGCCAACTTTATTTATCTCAAATGATGCTGAGCTCAAACATCTCTTGATTTCTATTAATCCTACGGCATAAGTTTCGTTGTCTAACTATGTAAACACACTTAGATAAGTTTTGTTTGTGCTGTTAAAAACTACGTCCAGGATTATATTACAGCCGTGTATAAACATGACTTTAATCCATAAATCCATTGGTTGCCACATAAGTAAACCGCATTTAGAGTGAGATGGAGTTATGTATTTCCTAAAACTGGTCACCGTGCGATCATCTTTTATAATTTTCAACGAATTTTATCTACTAATGAGCGTTACGAAGAAATGAAAGGTGTGTTTGGTGATATGTGTCTATGCTTGAGACCCTGAGAGAGATGGTAGTTCAAACGTGGCGTGTTTAGTGTTGAAGATCTTAGACCAGGACGTCCGTCACATGTGGTGACTCCGACAAATTTTGAACTGGTCAGAGAAGCTATTAAGAAAAACCGTTATATTACGTACTAGAAGTCTTTTCTCAAAGAACTACTGGCATCCATACCCCATGAACTGACCGACGAGTTGCGCGCGTTGAGAGTAAAATGGTGTAAAAATAATGCTACCTACGTTAATTCAAATCCGGCAAAGATGACACTGTCTATTCAATCATTACAAGAGAAGAAACTCGGATTTATTTTTACGAAATCCCGGCAAAATCTCAAAATAAAATACTTATAGGTGTTCAAAGATAAATCTCCGCCGACCCTCGCGAAACAGTCACGTTCGATTGTGAAAAGAATTATCCTTTCTTTTATCAGAAAAAATGGGATAGTAGCAAATATTTATTTCGTTAAACAGAAGACAATCACAGCTCGTTGGGCCACAGAAGAATGTTTGCCGCAGATGATTTCCTCAGAAGTCACCCACCCGCATGCGTTTGTGTCATCTGCACATCAACAACTATCCTGCACATCGCGTGGCTACTACTTCTCAATATTTAGAAGAATCGGGACTAAAACTAATATATCATCCTCCTTACAGGCTAGACCTAGCACCACGTGGCTTTGGATTTTTCGGAAAGGTTGAAGATTCCGTTATTGTGATGCGTTAAAAGCTGCGTGGAACAATGTTTGTGACTCTAAACAAAAGGACCAATGGAAGCACTGGTTTGAAGAGTGGTAAGTATATTACATGTGGTGCAAACTACCTAAAAAAAACTATAAATACTATTTGCAGTACAAGACTTTTGTCGTGACCTACGTATGTACCTTTCTCCTTTTGAACGATCGCAAAAGAAAAAAAACTCTAAAGATATCAGCGCCCGCCCTCCTAATAGGTATACCTACCTACCAATCAGTAGATAAGTTATGGCACAAAAAGGCCCAGGATGCTGTCGGATGGAGCCAATACATGTTGGAAGATAAAATCCTCTTGGAATGTCTGTGAGCCAATTTAGTAATGTATATTGCATAAGAATGCACCATTTCCAAGAATAGGTTACGTTACAAAGATTAGGAGGTCAGGCGGTGACCTTGGGCTGGTGGAATCGGGTCGGTCGTGAGATGGGCTATCGGCGGCGGCAGACGGCACGCCTGCGCGCGCGCACTGGCGCGCGCGGCGACCTGCAGCGGACACGCTCTGCGACGGAACCGTGCCGCGGCCAGCGGGAATACAGAGGAAAATGTAAAAACCACTTTCCTCACAAACTTTGTAAACGTTTGTACGAGACTAGTAACCTACTCAAGTCAAAGCAAGCAATGCGCACTTTGACACTGTGTCACTTTAAGAGTCTCCAGGAGGCTCGAGTTTCCATACAAACGTAATTTGGCTTTAATACAAAAACTACATGCCGGATTGAATACAAACTTTGTAAATATATTGAGTAGACACATATCGATGTTTTTAATTAGTTTTCATCGTAGTAAACTTTAACGTAACTTAACGAAGGCTAAAATTAGTTTTGTACTGAAAGTTTGAAACTGCTCTTATTTTTTTTCTGTTTTATATTAGTACATTGAAAACTAATTACAAACATCGATATGTGTCTCCTCAATATATTTACAAAGTTTGGATTCAATCCGGCATGTAGTTTTTGTGTTAAAGCGGAACTACGTTTGTATGGAAACTCGAGCCTCCTGCGGCGGCCCTTAAGAGTCAACAGTAAGCAGTCGCCAACCCGAGTTTCCATATTAAACAATATTTATTCTAGTATAGTGATAAAAATATTGACTTTCGTGTCTTCTGCTGGCTCTCATACTGAACTAAGCGTCCCCGCGGGTGTTTACATTCTTCAATTTAGGTCCTTGTCGTAAAAAAGTTATCCGATTAAAAAAGTAAAAGACTAGTATTGTGCACGGAACAATTACACAGATGAAACGTGAGTTAAAGCGGAACCCTCCTTATTAATTATTGGACTCACTTTGTATGTATTATAATTAAAAACGCTAAACACGTTAAAAACCGACTTCAATCGCAACAACTTCGAACCATTTTGCATTATTATTTTTGGTTTTTGTTAATTTTCTAATAAAGTACTACACCTATATTGATAAAATTTATATGGGACTACACGGGAAGCACTAGCTTTCGAATAAAAAAAGAATCATCAAAATCGGTTCACCCAGTCAAAAGTTCTGAGGTAACATTAAAAAAAACATACAGTCGAATTGAGAACCTCCTCCTTTTTGGAAGTAGCTTAAAAATATTTCTAATAAACATACTACATCGTCCACAATAAATAATATTATCTAGGCCTAAAATCACTCCTGCACCCGAGTTCACCTTCAGCATTTAGGAATTATAATTATATCAGCTCATATACGTCCCCACGGGGATTGAGCCTAGCCTGAATTAGGGCGATCGGGCCTTAGTCGACCACGCGGGCCCAGTGCGGGATGGTCGACTTCACACACAACCTTCAAGTTGCGGTACATATGAAATCTAAATTCGAAAACACATTTGCACGTGGCAAGATTCGAACCACGACCTCCCGGACAGGAGGTAGCGGCCCTAGTCGTTACGCCACCGACGCTCTGTAGGAATTATAACCAATTTATTTACTGCTTCACCCTGTCGGGCTTCTGCGGCGATATTACAATTTATTTCCATTATAAAGATGACACGAAAGCTTTTTTCTTAGAAAATGAACCATATAATATGTTCTCGTGGCATTTAAGTTGTGTAAACAAATCAGCTGCTCCGAGGCCTGTCAAACTGTGGTGTGGAGTAGTGTTGTAAGACGCGCTTTTGCTGCGCGCGCGCCGATCTCGCGTCAAACTATCAAGGGCGAGGGCCCGTTACTCGCTGCTCGTACATTTATACATTAACGGCAACTTGACAGAGTTATTTAAATGTTTGTAACTGTTGCTAAGCTGAGCTATCGGCGAACTAAACTGCAACCGATCGGTTCTCGCGTTTACAACTACAGTGTAAACTCTGTAAAACGTCACCTTGATATAACGATTCACTCTTTGAAACGTCAAAATTTTCCGGCTCCAGTTGGTTTACTTTGACGCTAATTTCTCTCTGTATAACGAAAACTCTCAATAAGGTCTCTTGAGTGTCGCTATACAGAGTTTACACTGTACAAACATATAAGTAGATAAAACACAGTGTTTGATAAAATGTAAGCAGTAAGCATGAAGCCATCATTAGCTATGTGAAAAAACTATCGACGCTTATTGCATTAATAAATAACACACACTTAATTTCCTCATTATTTATCTATGAGTGTAGTTATGTAGACAATAACCACCATATAGCCTAAATAGAAGTACCAGCTCTAAGAGTGAACTGTTTGTCGTTAAATTCCTTTCACGAGGTCACTTGCACGTACAACATTCTATAACGGTTAGACATGTTCTGCAGATCGAACTTACTTTATCAGATTAGCTTCTTTAAGTTAGATCAGAGGCTTCCAGACAATGCATGGTAAACTAATAGTGTTAAACCCGCGTGTGCTCCACGTAACTATGTGTTAACCGCCTCCGTGGCGTAATGGTTAGCCCATTCGCTTCACACCAGGAGGTCGCGGTTTCGATTCCCGGTGGGGTCAACTTGTATGACTCGGTTTGGTTGGTGGTAGGGCATTTTCATAGCCCGCCTGGCTAGCTATAACTATCTTATCTAAGTCTTGCCGCCAAACATCAGTGTTAACAACATTGATGTGTTCCTGCTTGAAGATAAGATAGCCTACTCCATTGCGTTTGGGGAATCTTGGTAAGCCCGCATCCATCTTCGGCATCATCGTCACTTACTTTCAGGTGAGATGATGCCATGGGCTTACCAATTGTGAATAAAAAAATAATAATAAAAAAAATGTATGTGTAACTCAAGTTAAAAACAAGTAATAAATAAACCAAAACATATTCATCAACTGCTTTGTTTTATGTGAATGCTATTTAGCGCGTTTTTAGAAACTATAAAACTTTACGTTGCTTTTAGGGAACAATAAAAATTCCTACGTGTTATTTAACTGCATTCTAATGCACTGAGCTCCATCCAGAGAGAGATGTGGATCTGTTTGAAGTCCCCAAAACCATAAATACCGAATTCTAGAACTGTTTTAAACAGTCGTTAATTGAAGGATTTACTGACCCTTTCTAGTGGCAGTGGCAGCGCTCCTGCCTCCTGTGGGTCGATAGTCGGGGGTTCGATCCCCACTCAGGGCAATTAATTGTGTGACGAACAGGTTTGTTTGCCCTGTGTTTGGGTATTCAATACCTATATCTGTATTCTTTTAATGTTATTAACTTAATTTATTAACGTACTAGCTGTTTCCCGCGGCTTCGCCCGCGCAGTACCCGTTTTTTGCCACTTCCTTAATTTTATCTTTCACTAGCTGTTTCCCGCGGCTTCACCCGCGTGGACAACGTTTCTATGACTTTTCGCGAGCGTGGAAAAAAGTAGCCAGTGTGTTAATCCAGGTCCTAATCTGTCTAGCTGTCCGTTCATTAGTTTTTGCGTGAAGAAGTAACAAACATACACACTCACAAACTTTCGCCTTTATAATATTAGTGTGATAAGAACCTTCTCCTGACAATAATAAACAAAACTAAAAAAGAATTAGCGAAATCGGTCCAGCCGTTCACGCGTGATGCGATGACCAAGGGAAATAGAGATTTATTAATAATTTTCATAGGTATATTAAGATTTATCTATGTACTAGCTGTCCTGGCGAACTTCGTACCGCCTTACACTACACTACAGTTAGTTATTCTGCTATTCTGCTATTTAAAATTATGAAAATTGGTCCAGCCGTTCTTGAGTTAACAATGGTGTCAATAGCCCGACTTTGTTTAATGTATGTACATCTATGGTTCCTATAGTACAGGGAATTCTAGTATGTGGCTAGATCAGGGCTAGATGACCATGTGTGATTTGATTTGACCTTGAATATTATGTAGGTTATCTATCATCCCCAGTGACTTATATATTACTGAATCTGTGATCATCCCTATTAAATTAAAACGTTGCGCAGGAGATCTCATAGCTACCAAAACTTGTGTCGCAAGTGTGAAACTAGACTAACACTGTTTGTCTGTACTCAGATAACGTAACGAGCTAGTGAGGGGCGGGGCAGGGGGGGAATGAAATTAGATAGTTACTGAGGAAGATAATCGCCATATATTTCCACTATTTATTTGGGTTCAATTAATGGCCACGTAAAATTTTCACAACGATTATCCAGATTCAAAACTATAAATAATGCTTTTTATTAGCTATATATATATACATTGAACCTTCTAATATATATCTGAAAATCTTACTTGTTTGAGGCTTTCATTAATTCTCACTTTAATACTTCTTAATCAAATCACAACATTGGTCCGTCAAAAAAGTTACATATTTGTGACATCATAGGTGTGTAACGGTTGTAACGCGAGTCATTTTAGAACGGAATAGCGTTTTTAACAGATTTTATTTAATTTTTTTTATTCACATTTGGTAAACCCTTGGCATCATCTCACCTTATGGTCAGTGACGATGATATCGAAGATGGAAGCGGGCTTTACAAGATTCCCCAAAGCAATGGGGAACTGGCTAACTTATATTCAAGCCGAAACACATCAATGTTATTAGCATTGACGTTTAGCGGCAGAACTTAGATAAGATGGTGGTAGCTAGCTAGGCGGGCTTAGAAAATGCCCTTCCACCAATCAAACCGAGTCTTACAAAGTTAGACTCCGGCGGGAATCGAGACCGCGACCTCCTGATGTAAAGCTTAGGGCCTTAACCTTTACGCCACGGAGTTGGTTAAAAGAAACTGACTTGACTAAGTGGAAAATACCCTTAGGCACACCCTGGACACTTCATACAACGGGCCAGAAATTACATTTTAAAAAAAGGAATGACGGAACAAACAAAATGGCGACGAAATCCTATACTTTCGACCACCAAACTGTAACCAATCTGTATCAATCTGGGTGACGAGGGGGTGGGGTCGCAATCTAGAGAGCGGCAGGGAGTGTCCATACTGTATGTTAGTACTAATATATATACTTTGCCTTAGGTATGGAGGAAGTGTTGTATTGCGTTATTTTAGCCTAGCTGTTAGATGAAGCAAAGCTTTAACAGAGTGTTCATATGATATACAATATCTCCTACAAATTCATAGACAATCATCATCATCATCATTAGTAAGTGAGTATCGTAGAATGGCCTAAGAACCGAACACCTGCGATATTACGTAGCTCCATCATTACATTACGTGCCAAATTACCAAACGAACGAATGGCACGAACCTTCACAATGGTATACACTTGAATACATATGTTTAGTGGTGAACAGTAATCCACGTTACGGACCGTTTCCACGTTATCCACCATCTGTTCCACCTCTTTTTAAATCGATGGAACCATTTAGAATCAATTAGGTAGATCTCAATTAAGAAATGGTACCATTCATTAAAAAATACTTCTACAGCGTTTCAAAAATTAGGACGTTTAATTGAGTTTGACGAGAATTAATTGAGTTAACGATTGCTACTTCTTTAAAATACTTTCTAGTTAAGGAATTTAAAAATGTGTAATTTATGAGACCGTGAGCAATGGTGACTAGAAGATATTGTCAACTGTGACGTAAATAGAAAAAAAATCGATTAAGTTACATTGTAGTTAAGTTATACTGGTAGTGTAAACTCTGTAAAACGTCACTCGATATAACGATTCACTCTTTGAAACGTCAAAATTTTCTGGCTCCAGTTGGTTTACTTTGACGCAAATTTCTCTCTGTATAACCGATCAGCTGACTTTGGGTAAAAATTTCCTCCGTTGTTTGACCTTATTAAGCCATTCTTTATAATATTTTTGTATCTTTCTTAAGAACGTAGCATCGAGCTGAAGTAATAAAACAGCGCCCCATCATAGAAAATAATAGAGAAAAAAAAGTTGAGTTAGTCTTTAGTACGACGCGTACCGTAGTGCTCGCTAACATGAGTGTTTTTTTTAGTGATTGTTGTGTTTCGTTCAGTGTTGTTTGTGGCAAGTTTTATCAAAAAAGGTAAGTACAAGTGAAATTACATGTAAAGTGTTAATCTGGGGTGCCAATCATAAGTTATTTCAATGAATTACAACACATCTTCTAAACTTTTCTGAAAATGCCACTACGCCATGTTTAACATTGAACTAAAGCATAAAATCATATGAAACTTGCAATGAATAGAAAGCTACATTCAACACTATTACAAAAAACATCACTTGAGGACTGTATTCAGAAAATCCTACTCATAAATAGCGATAAGGTGAAGCGCGACGCCTCACGACGTCGGGTTACATTTTTTGTCCGACTTCAGGTCAATCTACGGTCGAATTAATCGTGCGCCACGTCAACGGAGCGGTTAACGAAAACTCTCAATAAATTGTCGCTATATAGAGTTTACACTGTATTTTCAGAGCTCCGTAGCCAACTATAGGTTAGTTATAGTTTCGGCATGTCCGTTCGTCTATGTAGTGTCTGGGCTAAGCTCAAATACTCTTAGTACTAGAAAGCTGTAAATTGACATGGGTATACTATACATACATGTTAATCACGCCGACACGACAGAGTGGTAAAATAAAATCTTTAAAAAATACTTTTTTTATTTTTTTACACGTAAACTGGGGATGATTTTTGTCTCCTCTATCCCATCCTCTATCGTGGAGAGGTCGTTCCAAAATATTGCGGTTATTTAAAAACTATTTTTAGATTCAGGAATCCGTTTGTGATATCTTTTATTTAATACCTTTTTTTAAATATTTTATAAGTACTAATTTTTGACATATTCAAGCCAGTTAAACCGCTATTTTAAAAAATCTATAAAAAAAGTTGTACAGCCATGCTGTGCATACCTTCTCGCGAAGAGTTCGCTGTCTGGCGTAGTCGGGAACACACAAAATAACAATAAATATTACCCATACCTAATAGGTATATATCAATAAAATCAAAATAGGTGTGTTAGATTTGATGAAAATTTTACAAATTATTGCGGTTTGTATGGGAGGTACCTTACTCAGATTTTTACCGGAATAATGAAGTACCCAGTACAGTAGGCCTTATTAAGAAATAGTTATTCAAAATGTTTCATAAAAATTGTTAAAACAGTTTTTGAGAAAAAATAACGAACTACCTGGATTTGTATGGGAGGCACCTTAATTATATTTTTCTTGGAACAACGAACTACTGTGTACTGTAGACCATATACCGTTATAGTAATTTACTGAGTTTCATCAAAATCTTGTAAAAATGAGTAAAAAAAATAAAAAGTGCTTTTTTAATATGATAGTAGCCCTAAAAAATCAAGATTTAAATTTTGAAAAAAAGGGAAATTAGAAAAAAAAATGCCTGTAGATATAAAAATAATATTTTTCTGACCCAATTTTCACCCAAATCGATCCAGTAGTTTGGGAACTAGAGAACCAGCTCGACATACACACACACACACACACACACAACCGCTTGGCTAGACTTGCCACCAAACATCAGTGTTAACAGCATTGATGTGTTCCGGCTTGAGGATAAGATAGCCAGATCCCCATTGCGTTGAATCTTGATAAGCCCGCTTCCATATTCGGCATCATCGTCACTTACCATCAGGTGAGATGATGCCAAGGGCTTATCAAATGTAAGTAGATTAAAAAAAAGTTTTTTTTTCGTAAAAGTGACACATTTTTTTGTTGTCTTGACGGGAACAAAGAACATTGAAACTGTGAGAAATAATTAGTGAAATCAGTTTGGGTCAATGACAAACAGATACTAATACAAGAGTCGCGCTTGACTTAACTGACATCACAGCCGATGTAATTAATTTCTAAATAGACCGGTGAACTCGGATAACAATAATTAAGGTACCTACTTATATTCATTGTTTTGAATCTATCCTACTTAACTTGACCTTCATAAATAGGTTTTAATTTTGATTCAAACCAGTTAAAAGCATCATCGGCGGATGCACAGAAAGTTTGTACTTGTAGATATTTATTTATTATAGACTAGATGTTGCCCGCGCAGATCCGTTTTTTTCGTTCCCGCGGGAGTTTAAAAAATCTACGTCATAATTGCTATCTCTATGCCAAATTTCAACCCTATCCTTCCAGTGCAGTGGCTTAAGCTGTGCGTTGATAGATCAGTCAGTCAGCCACGGCTTCCTTGTATACATACAGATAAATAATGAATAGGCAGGTCATATTTTTGCTGGGTAGTTTGTAGTGGTCAACATTATTTCCTGTCTTTTACCATTCAACATAACGGACTTATTCAAGGCCTGACGACAGTTTATTTGTACGTCAGCCTCTGTACATGTTATTCCTATTCTGTACCGATGCTATAATTTTTTTATTTATTTATTCACAATTGGTAAGCCCTTGGCATTATCTCATTTGATGGTATGATGCCGAAGATGGAAGCTGGCTTACCAAGGTTGGAGAACTGGCTATCTTATCTTCAAGCCGGAATACATCAATGTTGTTAACACTGATGTTTAGAGGCAAGACTTAAATAAGATGGTGATTGCTAGCCAGGCGGGCTTAGAAAACGTTCTACCACCAACCAAACCGCGTCTTACAAGTTGAATACACCGGAAATCGAACCCGCGACCTCCTGGTGTGAAGCGAATGGACTAACCATTACGCCACGAAGGCGGCTATCTGTATAATAAAGAGTAAACAAACAAACCTACTGAGCATTGCTGCTGTTTATCGATTCGTCCGCGTAGATGACCTGCAGGAGGACGTAATCTTCCTTCCATAGGCTATGACGAGTGAGTACGCCGACGCGAGGGTGCAGCAGACGTCAGGTCGCCTCGCTGGCCTCACGTGTGCAGTGTGCTGAAGCCATACGTTTTAACCCTATTTACTGGACCAGATACCCTCTGCTAGACATCTTATATATTAGTCATCATATGCATCTTTAAGTACTTGATGAATTGTACAGTCACGCTGCGCGTACTTTATCGCATAGCCATCATTATCTAGCATAACGAAATCAACATTAAAAAAACCGGCTAAGCGCAAGTCAGACTCGCGTCGTTAGTACTAATATATATACTGTGCTCGCGTAAAGTATGGTTCGGTAGCCTTTTCAAAAAATAAATATGTATGTTTAAAAAAACAAAATATATTTTCAGGTAGTAATCATATTTAAATCTATGAAATTACCTTAAGTTGGTCGACTATGAAACCTAAACTTAGAAAGTCTACTTAGGTGTGATAGTTTTCCTTTCAAATAGATTATATGTCCTACTATTTATAATTTTTTTCAGATGTCCTAAAATAGCGGTTAAGCTGGCAGGGGAGGGGAGGGGGACACGTAACTCTAACAAAAAAGAGCACTTTAAAGTTTAATAATTCGCAAACCGATCCCTGAACTGAAAAATTAATTCAGCAAACCCTCAGTTGTTTTAAAACACCCATTAAACGATACCCACACGATAACAAAAAAACTCGAAAACTCTTCGGGACCGTAAATATATGCTTACCAAGTATAATAAAGAACAGAAATTTAAGTTTCACAGAAGTTTGATGAAAAACACAAATAATCTAGGTTTATATGGGGTGTACCTGATTACGATTTTTTAAAGTAAAGATGGTAAAAATGCATACGTTAATAGAACAAGCGTTACCCCACTTTTTGTTATGATTGTTGTATGAAACTCACTATCTACATTATTTTAATCTGAGGCCTTAGCCAAAGTATATATATAGGGTGACTTTTAATTAGTTCTTGATAGCAAAGGATATAAATGTACTCGTGATTACAAACAACTTTCCCAAATAAACTATATGTCAAATATGAAAAAAAATTTGGTCCTTTATACATTTTTGCCGATTTAATAACTTATCTTATTATGTATCAAGGACCAAAAAATTTTTCTGTGATTTGACATATAGTTTCTTTGGGAAAGTTGTTCGTAATCACGAGTACATGCATATCTTTTGTTTTCAAGAACTAATTATAAGTCACCCTATATATTATATTGAGGCCTTAGCCAAAGTATATATTATATTAGTACTAACATACAGTATGGACACTCCCTGCCGCTCTGGAGATTCCGACCTCACCCTCTCGCCACCCAGATTCGTTGTCGAACGTATAGGATTTCGCCGTCATTTTGTTTGTTCCGTCATTTTTTGAAATGAAATGTAATTTCTGGCACGTTATATGAAGTGTCCAGGGTGTGCCTTAGCTTAGTCCAAATTGTACTCTATCAGTAGTTTAGGCAATAAAGCACGGATGGACCGGACGCACATACACATATTATTTTACATTTTTTAAGACAATCGATCCCTATCAAATTAAAATTAGATTTTTTTCGCCATCACAATATCTTCTTCACTTTTTCGTCGCTCAAAAATGAAAAGTGGCCAAGTGCGTGTCGGACCACGCGCAAAAAAGGGTTGGGCAATCTTTGCAATAAATAAATGCTTATTTAAAAAACAAAGATATTTTTACAGGTTTTTATAGAAAATCTATGATTTTTTTATTAATATAACTGCCCATCTTAAGTTGGTGGTCTCTGGACTATTGCTCCTAAACTAAGGAAGCCCAAGTACTTGGCTTGAATGCTTAGTTTCCTTCTAAATTCATTATGATATGTCCTATTATTCACAACAATTTTCAGATTTCCTAAAATAGCGGTTTCACTGGTAGGGCGATGGGGACATGCAACTCTTAGAACTTTATCTTATTACTTTAAAAGACCAATTCTGGGACCTTGATTCCATCTTCAAAGTTCATCATCAGATCAATTTTAAATAATTATGTTATGTACGGAGCATAATATCTGAGTGCTTCAAACAAGAGGGATAATAAGTGCGATAGCTGTGGGCAGTGTGCATCGCCGCCTGGTGGCCACACTGCTTATTGATTTGGGGCGCTCCGTTAGTAAGTACTTTTGCGGCGTCCTATCCTACACGAACCTCACGGCAACGGCAGGCAGGTCAGCGGCGCAGTGTGCTGCGGCACGGAAGCATGGGACTTGGACATACATAATATGCCAATGGCAGTTTATTTTGTTCCATTTGCTGTGGAGGTGACAGGAACCTGGTGTGCAAAAGCGAAATCTTTTGTAAGAGAGCTAGGGAAGCGCTCGAGGTAACTAGGATCTGACCCTCGGGCTGGGTCGTTCCTGATGGTGCAGCACATCTCACTGGCGATTCAGCTTGGAAACGCTGCCATGGGATCTTTCTTATCGGGAACAATTAAGGGGGGATTATTTGTCTAATGTCTATCTCATCATCCTTAATAAATAAAATAAAATAAAAATAAAATATCAGCCGAAGGACGTCCACTGCTGAACATAGGCCTCTCCCAAGGATCTCCACGACGACCGGTTCTGCGCTGCCCGCATCCAGCGGCTTTCCGCGACCTTCAGCAGGTCGTCGGTCCACCGAGTGGGAGGCCTGCCTACACTACGTTTTCCGGTGCGTGGTCGTCACTCGAGAACTTTACTGCCCCATAGGTCATCTGTTCTACGAGCAAGGTCTATCTATATATACCTAATTGTGTACTATTTTATGACTTATGTACATTAACAAAACATATCAAATCGAATCAATCATCAAAATAATGTAATAAAATTACATCTATTATTTTGTTTGCCAGACCAGCTTTTAAGTAGGTATCAATCCAGTAACATTTGCTACAATCAGAGTACAACTTACTCGCTTCATTATATAGCTAACAGCATTATAATGAGAAGTAGAGAATAACTTACAAAAAGGTTCCAAACAAAACTCCGTGGGACTTTTTTTAGTTTAAAAATTCGTAGGTAACGAAAGAGAAACTGAAAGTCAATCTTTACAAGCGCTGGGTATGTGAAAATGAGGTTTTAACAAGATCTGTGTATGATTAAGAAGTGGCAGTGGGTTCCGGCGACTAGGCACAGGCGCTGCTAGTAGAAAGCTAGCTGGTCGAGCGAGCCTGCAGCCGGCAGCCGCGGACACACGCCAAGAATAGAAACCGACCGGGCGACTGGTTAGTGGTTACACTGCGCGTCCATTAGCGCTGTTGATGATGTCCAGTCGCCATTCGCCATTGATACGAGTCCTGCCTGTAGGAAATCGTAATTACGGGGGACGGGATGATCTAACTTTGCAGTCGAGCGAGCGCGAGCGATATTTATTAAGGTGTCAATTTAAATAATTGAAAACGCTAAACTCTTTAAAAAACCGACTTCCATCGCAACAACTTAGTACATTTTTGCATTATTATTTTCGGTTTTTGTTAATTTTCTAATAAAGTACTACACCAATTTTGATAAAATTTATATGGGACCACATGGGAAGTACTAGCTTTCAAATAAAAAAAGAATCATAAAAATCGGTTCACCCAGTCAAAAGTTCTGAGGTAACACACATAAAAAAAAACATACAGTCGAATTGAGAACCTCCTCCTTTTTGGAAGTCGCTTGATGATTAGGTACTGACTCCAAGGTGCAATGCAACGTGTGAGCATTCTACATACCTACATCCATTATTCTGTGTCAGTTTCTGAGTCAGACTAATGTCGAAACATTGGTGTTCGTTGGTAACCTTTTACCTCGCGCCATGGTACCGGTTTCGTTGCCAGCCGATCTGAACCTGTGCGTCGTCGGATTAAAATATTTCCGTTGGAGCTTTTTATTTTTTGACGGTTGATCGAGAGCCAGCTTGGAATCTGTTTTAGTCTGTGGCAGCCATATCCCATTAAGTTTTTGTCTAATATCAATCTAAACCATGAAAATGAACTAAATAATTTACTACGATTTGAGATTGTAAATCAACTTTTAATTTTTGTTGTTAGTAGTGTATCAGATTCGGTCGCATCCTTTTTGGGGTTCCTCGGTAGTCAAACTAGGAACCCTTATAGCTTCGCCATGTCCACCTGTCTGTCCGTTGGTAATTAACAGACGTTTTGAAGACTATTACAGTTACATAATATAAAGCTGGGTTTGGTTATACAAATATGAAATATGTGTCCCCATAAAAATATGAGATAACATCCGTAGAAAAAGTCATATAAAGTGGAGGTGACTGTTTTTAGTTCACGTGTCTTATCAGATCAGGGGTCCTTTAAAACTACTAAGGGTTTGATAATAGTAATGATTGTTTAATAGAGATTGTTTTAGAGTCACATGTTGTTAACACCCCGTACCAGCTTAACCGCTATTTGAGGAAATCTGAAAGTATTGGAAATATGTACTAGTAGAATTCAACAGGAAAATTATCACGGCCATGTAGGCATTATTAATTTAGGAGTAATAGTCGACCAACTTAAGAAGTGCAGTTAGATTTGTAAAAAGTTACCAAACTTTAAAATTAACTTTGTTTTTTAAACTACGGAACCCTAATTAGCGCGTGGTCCGACACGCACTTGGCCGCTTTTTTGTAACAGAAAACTTGATCATGTGCCTGTTTTAGTTTTATTTTACATTCTTCTCTCCCCTATTTTGATATTTTTATTTATACACAAACGTACATTGTCAGAATGCACGCTGTGTGTCGTGTCATAGTTGGCTCCAGTTTCAGCTAAAATAACATGTTAATTTAAAACATCGTATCATTTTGATAATACTACGTAGGATATCATAATATGATGTACGTAGGTACACCTACGTTCTCCTACAAACTGAGCCTACAAATACTATTATTAGGGTCGGTATTCCTATACATCCAGCCTGTAGATACTTACAAAAATGTTGTAAGTAGGTAGTTGCAGATTGCAAAGAAACTAGGTAGCATTATGAAAGGTATCAAGTAAATGATGTGAAAACCTTTATCTGGAGTAGATAGGTACTTGAGTTTCGCTTTTCGAATAAGGATCAGGCAATTCAGGCAGCGTCCATGGATTGCTGCACGCTTCTATACTGACCAATTGGATCATCATATCAGCCGAAGGACGTCCACTGTTGGACATAGGCCTACGAGTATATGTGTCACCGATAAATAGCAAGAATCGTAAGTTGATCAATTTTCTAGTTAGTTGATTAACTGACGAAAAATAACAAACGTTAGTAGAAATGTATTATTTAACGCAGTGTATTTTAGCTAATTGGTCAACTTACAGTACCTGGCAGTAATTTAATAATTTACGATTGTGCCACAAGTAAAATCATCCACTAACGGGCCAATCGTTGCTCAGTGTACTATTTAACGGTATACTATTACCCGTCATATAATACACTGTTCTCTGATTGGTCGAGGGCATTTTATAAGCATTTGGCTAGTGTTTATTCATACAAAGACTTAGATATGTTATTTTAATACCGATGATGAGATGTGAAAGATCATGTATATTTTTTTATATTTTATATTTATTCTTATTTAGCCATACAGTTTTATGACTTAGTATAATAAAAGGAAAAATATTTTAAATAACAAAAGTGAAGGGTGAAGGTGGCGGCCGGGTGGCGGGCGGGGAGCAATGTAAAAGCAAGCACGTGAGTCGTTTAACCAATCAACGTACACCTCGCCTTCGTCGGATGATCTTACGACAAGGCGCCGTAAATTAATCAATTTACTAAAATACATACGTTAAATAATAAATTTTAACTGCTGTTTATTATTTTCCGGGAGTTGATCAACTACCTTGAAAATTGATCAACTTACGAGTCTTGTTATTTTCCGGTGACATATGCATTACAATAAAAATTTGCTTGAACTAGGTACCAAGTCTAGATTAATTTTCTCGTTTCCTTGAAATTGACTGACTGTGCTGCTTACATTGCTATCGTATTTCTGTTGTCATTGTTTGTTGAACGCTATAATCGGATGCTTGGATAGTCAACTAGAACAAGTATAAATTGAAATTACACCGCTGTAATAGTATAATAAAGGACTTTGCTAGATTATTTCAAAAATAACTACAAGTTAACGGAAAGCGCAAGCTGACACGAGAGCTATTGAGGCCAAAGAATCATCCGCCGAGCCATCAAAATACGTATGCTTAATTCTTTCACATGAAATGTTTATTTACCGCATTGGAGACATCACCAAAACCAGTGGTCAAGATTGCCGTTCCAACTTCATCAAGGACCACTTTCCATGTAGGTAGACGGAACAGTCACTCACTCGTTGCGGTATGTATCCCACCTCACTGCGAGCGTTGCACGCGATCAAAAACAAAAAATAACACGGTTCCTTCACTCAGTCAGTGTGCAACATCCAAATTCGAGTTCCCAGTTGAGATTTCTTTTACACAACACAATAAAGTCAATATAGGAAAAGTGCACGCGAGTTGAACGGTTTATTTTCGCCGCGAAGAAGTTTGTTGATATACTGTGCGCGCACAGGACGGACGAGCGTCGTCGGCGAGACGTTCTCAGCGCGCTCGCGCTTACTCCGGTGTGAAGTCGGGCGCGGGCTGGCGCGCTCTCGGCGCACGGGGCACGGGCAGCCGCCCTCGGCCCGCCTCGTGCTCGTGCTGCCATCACCGCCACACCGCACGGGAGGAATGCGAAGCGCGCGAGCCCAGAGGCTACAGCTTCGGCGGGCTCGGCCCGATATCTACGCAACGCCTGCTTCGCATGCACAAAATATAGGTAAGGTAATTAAATTGCAACAGACCGATCACCATCTAGTAGACTTGCCTAAGATCAAGTTTTGTCCAAAGTTAGCATTAAGTCAACGGGAAAGTACAGTTAGGTCGTTAGGTGCAGGCAGGCGCGGGAATGCGTGCGCGAGGTCACGGAACTAAATAGTTGTAAATGACTAGCCTTCCGACGAAGAACATAGTTTTGCAAGAATTATTACCCAGACTTTATCATATAACAGGAAAACTTTTAAAGGTTTTCAACTACCAGAAAAGACTGAGTAAAGCTTGTGGTTAATGTTAAATAACAGCTGCTCGTAGAACAGATGGCCTATGGGGCAGTAAAGTTCTCGAGTGGCGACCACGCACCGGAAAACGTACTGTAGGCACTCCCACTCGGTGGACCGATGACCTGGTGAAGATCGCGGGAAGCCGATGGATGCGGGCAGCGCAAGACCGGTCGTCGTGGAAATCCTTGGGGGAGGCCTTTGTCCAGCAGTGGACGATTTGTGGCTGATATGATGATGATGATGAAAGCTTGTGGTAAAGCCTATCTATCGTCATGCTTATGGGCCGCCAGGAGGCTCGAGTTTCCATACAAACAACTACATGCTGGATTGAATCCTAACTTTGCAAATATATTGAGGAGACACATAATCGATGTTTGTAATTCGTTTTCAATGTACTAATATAAAATGGAACAAAATAAGAGCAGTTTCAAACTTACAGTACAAAACTAATTTAAGCCTTCGTTTAGGTTAAAATTTAATACGATGAAAACTAATTACAAACATCGATGTGTCTACTCAATATATTTACAAAGATTGGGTTCAATCCGGTATGTAGTTTTTGTATTAAAGCAAAACTACGTTTGTATGGAAACTCGAGCCTCCTGGAGACTTTTAAATCCTACCTATTATCTATGACAATCGAGCTCAAAGGAAGACATACTCAACTGATTGTGAATACCTATTGTTATTCATGTAATAGAACTACAATTTCACTATGTTTTATTTTTACGAAAATTCATAATGTAAAATGAATGTAAAAAGTGTAAACGATCATCTGCCTCCTGAATGTGGATCCACAACTTTTACAGGTCATTGACGCATAATGCCGCCTACGTTTTGGACAATTGCGAAAAATTCCGACTAAACGTGGCACTTTTTTATGTGCTCTTTATCAAGAACAAAAAGAGGGAAAGATATTTATGGAGACGTTCCGTAGTTTTTGTCCAAACACAGCTCGAATTGTTTGTGGACACATGGTGTTGGCCCGTCCTTCATTTTTGGTGTGTATTCAAACCAAACAGGTCCACTTTGAAGATTCCGCTGGGCATATAAAAACATTGTTTTTTTTTTCAAACAAGTCAATTACTTCCAGGTGTTCCAAAATTATGAAAATACTCATAAATCTTAACTCTTGAAACCCATGTGATAATTATGAGGTCATTAAGTTTTTGCAGGGTAGGTGTTCATTAAAGAGAGGGTGGGTGTACGAAGTGATTGACGTAGGTAGTTCAGAAGATTTGGCATTCCAGATGTCACCTGATAGTAGGGTTACCAGATGTTAAATTTATCAAAAAGTCCTGACATTTTACTGAAACGGGCGCGGTTTGACGACGCACAGTAGTCATGTAATAAAACACCACTTATAATATTCCTTTTGAGTGCAAACCGGTCACTCACGGACTCACAATCTGCCATTGAGCCTACTCTAACTCTCCACACAATGAAAAAAATTACCATTCATTTTAGTCCATGGGCTGCTTGATAAAAGACCTATAAACAAGTAAATAATAAAAAAAATCCTGTCATTGTCAAAGTCCGGCCGGAATCCTGACAGGTGCCTAAAAATCCTGACATGACAGGATAAATCCTGACGTCTGGCAAGCCTACCCGATAGCAGATGGTGGGAGTTTTTTGGCGGGATTTGTGGTGGACGCATTCGTAGTTTTATTTTGTTGTTTTTTCTCATTGTTTTCTGCTGGGATTTTGTTCAAGAAGTGGAGCATTTTGCAGAAAATCGTCTAGTGAACAATATGGAGAACAAGAAAATAAAACGTAGGAGGACGTGAGAACCCAACTTGCTCTGGGTGCAGTTTTATAGACCTACTGCAACCGGGTGTCCTACCTCAGAATTAGGCTGCTGCAAATGCTGTCAAGAACTTCAGAGAGATTTGTAATGCACCGGCACTAGCATTACAAGTCCAAAAACAAATGAAAAAAGTGAAAATTATTTACGAATTCGGCTGAAGGACTTGTTTCCATGGCCAAGAAGAATTTACAACAACAGCAGATGGTGGTAGGTACCTCTGCTTGCCAATCGCGATGTGAATTAGTGAACTATGGGAGTATGGGACTGAGAGCACAATACAACGGATGTTGCGCGAGCGCAGCCACAGTGAGCACAAACGGAACAAGGGTACTTCCGCTGTGCTCGGTGCTGAGCCATAATTATGGCTTCATCGCAGGTCCGATTGAGCCTCGAATCATCCATTTCAGTCATCTAAATAATTTAAACATTGCATACGCTTGCATAACTGTATAAAGAGATACAACCGTAAATTATTTAAGTGGATTCCTATCCCAGCTAATACAATAATATTTATAATAGGAAATCAAATCAGTCCATGTCTGTATCTTTGCTTACGAGGTCATTCCAAAAGATTTATTATTTCGATCAAATAAACAATAACATAACATGAATAACAAATCATGATTGACTAAAAAAACGTAATACATAATATATAGTCAGAAATCAAATTCTCCTGAGTTTAAAAAACTAGTGATGTACCAAATTTTGTAGTGGATGCACCACAACCAGACCCCGAAAAATAAAATATCTACTTCAAGAAACACCTAATCGTCAAAAATAAATTAAAATTACATATGAAGATATACCTAGCGCGCGTAAGATTTAAATAAAATTCAACGTACAATAAGTATGTACGAGGCGTTCTAGGCTAGGTCACCTAAAGCTAAATGCAATTCATCCGAAAGCTCCAATCTAAATCGGTGTTGCTAGGTGATTCACCTGCAATTTACTGCGACGTGACATTACCGGTCGGCCACACAAGTCAACCTACTCCAAGGCCAGACGGAGGATAGTTTGTA
Source organism: Coleophora flavipennella (assembly GCA_947284805.1). Taxonomy (NCBI): domain Eukaryota; kingdom Metazoa; phylum Arthropoda; class Insecta; order Lepidoptera; family Coleophoridae; genus Coleophora; species Coleophora flavipennella. Next base: position 1,624,481 of record OX369268.1, read on the forward strand.
GGTGATTTTTTTCCCCTTGAGATGTAGGGGGGGGGGGGAGGTGAATGCATTTACGCATACCTGTGCAGCGGTAAAACTGCACCGGTTATGTGGGACTCACAGTTGTCGGACCGTAATACCCACTAACACCCCCCGAAGAACTTTGGCAGCATAAGCCACCCTAAAAGTATATCGGAGCGACGCCCCCCCCCCCTCTAGGGAGGGGGGGTAGGTGATTGGGATGGGTTCGCCTTTTATCATCGCGAGACATCGATTCAAGATATCCTTTCCCAAACTATAATTTGTAAAGAAACGCTCTTTACGTTACGAGAATTTTAGTTTACCATTATACAAATATCTAACAAAATATTGCCCTTTTGAAGTTTCCATGAACAAAATAAGTTTTAACCGCCTCCGTAGCTCATAAGCAAAGTTCACTGGCATTACACAGGAGGTCGCGGGTTCGATTCCCGGCAGGGTCAATTGTAATACTCGGTTTGGTTGGTGGTAGGCCATTTTCTAAGCCCGCCTGGCTAGCTACCACCATCTTATCTAAGTCTTGCCGCCAACTATCAATGTTGATATTAGAGATGAAACGGATATCCGGTTACTATCCGGTATCCGGCCTATCCGGCCATAATTTGCTATCCGGCCGGATACCGGATAACAGAGCACTATCTGTTTCGGCCGGATACCGGATATTAAAAAATACTACTACTACTACTTCGCTGGCTCAGCGACCCGAAGTGGATCTTGGCCTCCGACATTAAAGTGCGCCACTCTATCCTATTTTGTGCCAAGTTTGACCATTCGGGCACTCCCAAGTCTTTGAGGTCTAGGACACGTAGAAAGAATGGGAGAGGATCGAGCAGCCAAAAGAGCATATCTTGGAAAACCCTCCGGGCGCCACCCGGTGGGTCGACCAAGGTATCGCTGCAAAGATGAAGTCGCCATTAAAAATACGCAATATTAAATTTAGGCAAGTACTTTATTTATACTTATTTAATACTTTACAAAAACTAGCACAGAATTTTCATTTGACAACTTAGAAAATTAATTTAATTAATTAGTACTCGTACTGCACTAAGGGCAAATTATGGTGAATGAATACTAATTTCTCTCCATTATGAGGCAACAAGCGGTTCCGCTTGTTTTCATAAACAAGGCCAGCTTCAGAAAACAGTCTTTTGCTGTACGAAAAGACCCAAAATCGACCGAGTCCGCCACCTACACAAGCTCGCTTCTTGCGATGCACCAAACGGCAATGTTCGTCCGGATATCCGGTGGCCGGATATCCGGCTATCCGGTTTGATAGTTGGCCGGATATCCGGTATCCGGTATCCGGCCAAACCACTATCCGTTTCATCTCTAGTTGATATCATTGGTGTGTTCCGGCATAAGGATAAGATAGCCAGTTCCCCATTGCGTTGGGGAATCTTGGTAAGCCCGCTTCCATCTTCGGCAACATCGTCATTTAGCACCAGGTGAGATGTTGTCAAAGGTTTACCAATTGTGATAAAAAAAAAGTTCTTTCGAGTTTTTCAAATGGTAAGCAATTTAAGTAAGAAGAAGTAGGTATCAGTAAGATCGATGGTGTTATGTATGTATGAGTCAGATGTGAGTCACGGCGCATGCGCCTGAAGCAGGTTGCGCACCGCCAAAGCCTCACTATCCGCTAGTAGTCAAACAGCTCAGCCACAAACACTTCAGGAATCCTATTGTGGCCACCGCGCAATTTATACCCTATCTCCTTTGATGCAGAAAACATTACTTATTTCTGAGAAATGTACATGGTGTTGGTAAAATATAGAATATTTTATGAGGGGATGCTTCTACTCAATTACTCATGTAACAACAACTAAACTTTATTTGTAGAAAAATCTAAAAATTTTTGACTTCCTAATTTCCTATACAAAGTTCAGCTGACGGATTTGTAAAACACTAAGTCAAGTATTTTTTGTAACTATACAACAATATTTTAGAACAAAATTTGTTCAATTTCATGAGTAGAAGGCCCTCCTCAAAATATATGGCACCCTCCATACCATGTTGAACAAGTACAGAAATCTAAAGCTTTTAATTAATTAACCAGTAAAAGTGGCAGTGGGCAGGGCACATAGCTCGTAGAACAGATGGCCGTTGTAAAAGTTAAGTTCTCGAGTGGCGACCGTGCTCCGGAAGACCTGATGAAATTCGCAGGAAGCCGCTGGATAGCTGGATAGGACAGCGCAGGACCGGTCGTCGAGGAAGTCCTTGGGGGAGGACTTTGCACAGCAGTGGACGTCTTTCGGCTGATATGATGATGATGATGAAAATTAAAATAATTGCCGAAAAACGAGCTTTAATAACGCACTGGGCCCGCATGGTCGACTAAGGCCCGATCGCCCTAATTCAGAGTAGGCTCGAGCCCCTCGGTGGGGACGTATATTAGCTGATATGATTTCGTATTTTTCTCAGCAAACTCTTTCATTTGATTCCCATATCATGCGACTGCTGCATAAAAAAATAACTGATCCACCATCTTTGGCAGTTCGCCATATTGGATTTAGAATGACGTCACTTAGCTAACCATGCATTGTGCCTCAAATCTAACGTTGCATGCATTTCAGCTCAATCGGAAACCGGGAAGTGGTTGTAATTTAGCTTCTAAGATTTGTCCCAAACTTACTAACATCGTATTCCTATGTCACTTGGGGCATCGATCAAGACGAATTTAAATTCGACACGTCGTCGCTGCACTCCAAAATCCATCAAGCCATACATATACCCCCAAAACATAACTGTCCAAGAGCACAGTCAGGTAATATAAAAATCGGTCAAGTGCGAGTCGTACTCGCGCTCCGAGGGTTCCGCACTACTACACTTCTCCACACAACTATGATAAAGATACCTATTCACATTAAAAGTACATTAACACGAGCACGACACACATTTGGCCAATTTTTATTATTTGTTGTTTTACTTCAGTACAAGTACTATAATCACACCAAGTTTTACGCCTGTATGTATTACCGTTTTAACGATAGAGCTAAATAAAAATTCCTTCTGAAGACCTATTAAAACACACGTTTTTTTTGTACGGAGACCCCCATACTTTTTATTTTTTCTAATTTTTGGTATTTCAAGATTCAAGGTATTCAAAATAGGTGCAAATTACACTCTTTCTGATAGTCATAAAATAATAATAACATAATGTCATTTGTGAAAAATCAAGAAATAAACAATCATTAGTTAATACCGTCACAATTCAATCCTAGAAATAAACCAGATTATGTCATTAGAACATGAAAACAATATAACACGAAAAGTTATACATAAAAATCATTGAATGTCATTAATACCTTTAACAAGAGTTGGCCAGTTCACACCGGCGGCAGCACCCGGTCACGAGTATAACGCAAGAGTCAGCCATGGTCATCGCTCCCATCAACCATATTAGAGGGAAAGGAATGACCCGGCTCCCGATGCGCCATTTTTTGTTATAGCGGCAACAGAAATACACATTCTGTGAAAATTTCAACTGTCTATCTATTACTATTCATGAAATGGAGCCCGCTAACAGACGGACAGACAGATACACAGCGGAGGCTTAGCAATAGGGTACCGTTGGTCACCCGTTGGGTGTACAGAACCCTAAAAACGGTACAATCATTATATCAGCTCATATACGTCCCCACCGAGGGGCTCGAGCCTACCCTGAATTAGGGTGATCGGGCCTTAGTCGACCACGCGGGCCCATTGCGGGTTGGTCGGCTTCACACACAACCTTCGAGTTTCTTTGCAGGTGTGTGCAGGTTTCCTCACGATGTTTTCCTTCACCTTTAAAGCAATCGGTGAGTGTATGTACGTAAGTTTCAAAAAACTCATTGGTACATTGGCCGTCCGGATTTGAACCCGACACCTCTGGTTAGGAGGACCGAGTCGTTACCGGTTGAGCCTCCGACGCTTCAGCAAAAACGGTAAAAACTGCCGAAGAATCATATTTAAAATCAATTACGTTATGTACCGAATTGTCGCGTAAAAACTGTCACCGCGCTAACGTAACACCGTAACAGGTGTGAAGACGACAAGTGTCTGTGAAAAATCGCGTGTGTCCGGAGTTACAACAAAAAGCATCTTCGACGGCGACGGCGGCGCAGCGTCGCGTCGTCACGGCATCGGTGAAATCGCGCGTAGAAAGCAGAACTGGGAGGGGCGACTGTGACCGGCGCGGGCGCATCGCCCAGTGTTGTTATTGCTACGGCAATTGCCGTATTCTACGGCAGTCTAGAGCAGAAGTTTTCATACAAATACGGCAATTCCAAATGTTGTAATTCTTTTGTGAGTGTAGTAATTATATCGAAACACGGCAATTTTTGCGATTTTTCTCCGATATACGGCAATTTCGCTGACCAATTACGGCAACTGAAAAAAATACAAGAACAACACTGATCGCCTGCAGTGGTGGGTAAACATTCCTCTGTTAACACGAACTGTGTGTGTTAGCAAATATCAAAATTATAATCCAAGATCCGCAAGATCACAATCACTCCCGCTAAATAGATTAGATTAGATTATTTATTAAAAAATATAAATGTCGAAGTGTAACATAATTGTCAAAAAAATCATAAAATCAATGTCACAATAAAAAAGTAAGTGTGTGGTTTTATGAAACCACGGTAAAAGTGAAACTTTACAGAGGACGAAACGATCATGGCTGCACTCGCTACGGTACAGAGGACGAAACGATCATACCGTCAGACGAAAGCGACCGTCACGCGACATGCAACACACAGACGAAAAAATGTGAGACGATGTAATAAAAGTTTCACTTTAATAAGGTGTCAACACAAAGTTAAATAAGAAGTAAAAATAAAATAAAATGGGATGTCAAAACAAAATAATAAATCCATCATAATTATAATTAAAATTTCTTTTGTAGAAATTCGTCAACATTGTAAAATTAATTATCCAACAAAAGGTTTTTTAGTCGGATATAGAACAAATCGTCATTTGTGACATTCCTTAGACACAGTATATATATTAGTACTCCTTAGATCTGCAGGAAGGTGCTCGTAGTAGGTACTTTTTCCTGTTATTTGTTTATAGCGTAGGTATACCATGACCTTAAAGTTACCATGGGAAAGTACCTAATCAAAACTTATATTAGGCGAGGGTAACTCAAGTCCTTATAAGTAATTAATAATAATTGTTCACGCTGAAATTAAAACACACACTTTAATCGCAACAATCAAATACCTACAATTTTACTACAATTTTTTGTTTTTGTTAATTTTCTAAACAAGTACCTACTCAACCAATTTAGATAAAATTTATATGGGACCTTTGGAAAAACTACGGAGCCCTACTTTGAGCGTGGGCCGACATGCACTTGGCCACTTTTTTAATGATCTGGCACAACTTATATTTTTTACGGTTTTGTAGTGCATGCGACAAGGATCACATTAAATTTCACGAAATTACGAAATTTTGCAAATATAGGGTGTAACAAAATCAGGTGGGCTTCGTTAAACTGAACAACTTTTGGCAAAGGAAACTATGATAAATACGTTTTTGTACCTATTAATATTTTTGGGAAATTGTGTACTATGCAGAATATTCATATAGGCACATAGCTCTTAGAACAGATGGCCGTTAGAGTAGTAAAGTTCTCGAGTGGCGACCGCACACCGGAAAACATAGCGTGGGCAGGCCTCCCACCGGACCGATGACCTGGTGAGGGTCGCGGGAAGCCGCTGGATGCGTCGAACCGGTAGTCGTGGAAACTCTCGGGGGAGGCCTATGTCCAGCAGTGGACGTCCTTCGACTGATATGATATGCAGATTATTCATATTTATTTAATGGTTTTGTGTTTACAGATCTTTCCAACCATCGAAACAGAAATGTGTCAGAAAAAGACGCTACAAGTTATTGCAATTAATTCAAGGAGAATTTATTATTATTAATTTTAATTACATATTGTCGGGAATTTCCCGTGGCACTACCAGTGGAACTACTGGTAGTGGTAGTGCCATAGTTAAATTTAATTTACCGTAGCACTACCAATAGCTATTAAGTATACTCCCAATTTCTTCTTCTGCGAAGCATTCTTCTGCCCATCGGGGGAGCTTCGCTTCGCGAGGCTCTTTGACTGTATAATCAATCAAACCTGACCAAACCTAATATCGCTCGCTTCGCTCGCTCATTTACAGTTTTTTGAGATAAAACTTATTTAAAAAAATAATCTAAAGTAAAGTAAATTAACATGCTGCTTAGCTTTTTTTTGTTTGGTCGGATTGGGAGTAAACCTATCAAATTAAATCAGTAGTGCTACGGTAAATGAAATTTAACTATGGCACTACCAGTAGTTCCACTGGTAGGTAGTGCCACGGGAAATGCGCTCATATTGTAATAAAACATTTCAGAAAACCTTTTTTTTTATTCCTAAATTTTTTTTATTATATATTCTATCGACCTTATTTTGAAATCGAAAAAAACATTCCTCAATTATAACCTGCAAAACCAAAAAAAGATAGTAACCTTAATGGAAAAAAAAAATGGTTAAACTAGGTTTCTAAAACATGTAGTCTCACATAATATAAACTACAGGGACTTGTCATTTTAAATGTAATGTTTGCGTAAACAAATTTGGTATAATTTATTAGATGCAATTTATACTGGAATAGAGCTTTGTCATATTATATAAGTATATACCATGTATATACCTACTTATTTCATATTTTAATTTCTTAGTAAAACACAGCATCTACCGTGAAAATACCCACAAAGTTAAGGGACTCAATTTTCAATTATCAATACCGGCATCTGGTGCGTGACACATATCTTCATGGTTCACTGTTACACGGCCCATCCATTTTTTTATGAATATATAAACGTCTCTGGGTACAAAAGCCATTTTGAGATAGTCTTTATATACATAATTAATCTTCATTTGTTTTTTGATTTGCAATGGTAGTGCCAGTGCATAAAAAATAATCTCTGGAGTTCTTGAAAATATTTGCAGCAGCCTCATTCTGCGGTGGAACACCCAGTTGTAGTAGGGCGTCTATAAAACTGCACACAGTGCAAATTGGGTTTTCAAGTTTCAAAATAAAGGCATTTAATTTTCTTGTTATTCACATTTTTCATGTTCACTAGACGACCTTCTCCAAACACACCACTTTCCACCTCAAATTCCAGCAAAAATAATGCAAAAACAATATAATATAGCTACGAATGCGTTCACTACAAACCCCGCCAAATAACTTGTCCATGTAGCCGACAGTGTTGCTAGGCTTATACCTATTTGAGCCCTGTATTGCCAACCTAAAAGTACTGCCCGTTCAGAGATAGGCATTACGAACGGGCGTACTTTCACGATCAGTAGGTCAGCACTAAGAAAGGTCCTATGAGAATAAAAAAAACCGCTCGCGAGCCATCTGCGTCACACAAACGATGTCCACGCGAGTGACGCCGCGGGCAAGGAAGCTTATAAGTGTAGGTAGTCTATTTATAAGTCTTACATAAAACTGTAACGGCTGTACATTAAATATTTTTGGAATATAATAACTGTGGTGGACATTACTAACGATATAGAGGCCAAAACAACATTTTTTGAAATTTTTGTCTGTCTGTCTGTATGTTCGAGCATCACGCAAAAACTACCAGGCCGATTTTTATTTAATTTTGGACGGTGGTTCCTTATACCCCGGGTTAACATATAGGATACTTTTTATCCCAGAAAATTCAAGAGTTTCTGTGGGAAAATTCAAAACCTCCACGCGGACGAAGTCGCGGGCACAGCTAGTCCAAAAATATATGTGTATTTAAACTGGGGTTTCTGCTCCTAAAAGTGAACATTACCTACTTTTCGAAGACGAGGTTCAGCAACTATTAAGCTCTAAGTTTTTGAAACTTTACATAAATTAAAGATGTAGGTATGTAGTACCTATATTAATAATTGTAAACGCCAGACACGTTAAAAACTGACTTCAGTCATATTCATAACAACCAAGTACAATTTTGCCGTGTGTTTTTGTTTTTTTTTCTAAAAAAAAAGTGACCGATTTTGATATAATTAAAAGGGTCCAGCCTAAATGCATAACCTCTGAATTAAGAAAAAATATCATCAAAACAACAAAAAACATGGTCGTCAATGACTTATGTGATAGTCGTTTAATTAGTTCTTGATAACAAACGATATGCATGTAAGTACTCGTGATTAGACATATAGTTTCTTTGGGAAAGTTGTTTGTAATCACGAGTACATTAATATCCTTTGCTATCCAGAACTATATAAAAGTCACCCCATATAAATATAAAATGACATTACGACATTCTTCATTATCATTATTCATTACATTACAATTATTGTTGTTATTTGATTAAACACGAACGTTTAAGAACCGAACCACAATATATATATTAGTACTAACGTAACCGAACGATGTTTTTGAAGTAAAACTTCTTCACGCACGCTTAACTGGGGAGTAAGCTGGTGAATGCGTTACGCGAACGGTGATTAAGTTTTACTTCAGTCGTGTGGCTAAAGCACACTCGTTTTTTTTTCAATTTCTTGCATTTAAAGGAACAGTTACTTTTGGATTGCCCTTAGTAATTTACTTGAATATAGAAACAGTCTCCATTAAAACAATGTAAACACAACTTGATGACAACACGCTGCACGCTGGTATAAAACTCGGTCTCGGACTCAATTTATCTTTTAAACCGTTATTTCTTCTATTTTTAATGGTAAAACTATGTATAAGTGATTAGATGAACCCAAAAAGGTAATTTAAACTTTCCAAGTAACTGTTCTTCCATAGGACGAGAGCTCTCACAATACTTTACAAAGTTAACTCATTATTTTCTACTCAAAAATATTATATACTTGGTGAGAACAACAATAATACATAAATCAATGTTACTACTTTTGGTTGGTACTCATCATACCAGCCGAAGGACGTCCACTGCTGGACATAGGCCTCCCCAAAGGATTTCCACGACGACCGGTTCTGCGCTACCCGCATCCAGCGGCTTCCCGCGACCTTCACCAGGTCATCGGTCCACCGAGTGGGAGGCCTTCCTACGCTACGTTTTCCGGTGCGTGGTCGCCACTCGAGAACTTTACTCCTACGAGCTATGTGCCCCGCCCACTGGTTAGAATTATAGCAATTCTGGTTAGAACTATTCTTACTTATTTCATACATTTATATGAATAATAGTATGTGCAAAATACACATAACGGAAATACATGAACCAGCTCATAGTAATCAAATCCTTTGAAAGTATTTAAGACGGATTTAAACGTCATTTTTACGTCCGCTTTTAATCAAAAGTCGTAAAACCCCCAAATGCATGCACTCGTGTTATCTCTGTGTTGCAACGAAAAAAGGGGTTCCTTTTGTTGTTTCATGTTTTTTTCACGTTCCAATAAAATTGTAATCTACCTGTCGCGCCGAGAATCTTTCTAATACAGGCACGAAACCCCACTGCATATATGTACATATTTAGGAACAATAAAACATACCAGTAAGCGAAATTAACTCTTAAACACGCGAACATACGAACGATGTACTGAATACAAAATATACGATAAGGGAGGTTAAAACACCAAGTTGCTGGCGCCAAGAAAATAAACTGCATTCAACAAACAAACATTGCAAGGGAAGGAGTTTTTTGTCTCCGCGGACTTCACATTCAACTCATAATGGCTTTTTTTTATTTTTTTTTCCCCCTCGGACTGCGGAGGAGGGGAGGAGGGGAATGCGTTTATGCATACCAATAACAGCCGGCTGTACTGGTTATGTGGCACACTACCCACTAAACTCCCCCTAAGCTTTGGCAGCTAAAGCTAATCGGAGTGACCCCCCCCCCCCAGGGAGGGGGGGGGGCACCCGTAGGAGGTACTTCATTAGTTATCTACTTCGCAACTTCTAACAGCATTATATTTTTAAGCGCCGTGGCCGGGGCTTAACATTTTAAGAAATGAAACTAAAAGCTCTCTGAAATCTTGAAGGCCGAGCAGGAAGGGGCTTGCGAAATGTACAAAATGCTGTTTCAAATGGGTCCGGTTCATCGTAAATGTTACTGGTGGCAGGCAATCTAGCTGGAATTTACATATTTTGAGGCGAGGCCTATCTCACAGCACGTCGGGCCTAAAAAGGACGGGCGACTCTTCGTTAAGTGCCTATGAAGATAATTGAGTAGCGTTATAGCGTTAGAAACGTCCATATTCAGCCGCAAAGGTCAAAACTGTGAAGTCAAGGTACACGGCGCGGCTGTGATGCTCTCAATGATAACCAAAATGATAATGTTATTGCTATGAATAGCTGTCAAGCTATAAAAAATTAATATAAAACTTAAATGCGTACGACAAATAAAGTGGATATCGCCTAAATAAGCAACTTGGCTTGGAAACGATTAGCGAATTCTGCGATTGAACCTGACATAAATAAATACCTGCTGATACTGATGATTCTTAGAATAAAACAACTATTTTAATTATTAAAACCGACTTATTCCTTCAGGGAGCATCGATCGGTGGCTCAACCGGTAACGACTCGGTCCTCCTAACTAGAGGTGCCGGGTTCAAATCCAATGTACCACTGAGTTTTTCGAAACTTACGTACATATACTCACCTATTGCTTTACCGGTGAAGGAAAACATCGTGAGGAAACCTGCACACACCTGCGAAGAAACTCGAAGGTTGTGTGTGAAGTCGACCAACCCGCACTGGGCCCGCGTGGTCGACTATAAGGCCTGATCGCCGTAATTCAGGGTAGGCTCGAGCCACTCAGTGGGGACGTATATGAGCTGATATGATGATGATGATTCCTTCAGATGGTGGCGCCAAATGTAAATATTTATAGATATATTTATTTGTGCAATAGGAATTTTCTAATCCCATTCATCATCAACTATCGACTAATGGGGTTTTTTTCCCTACTCGTCTTCAGTAGGAACAAAGTCAGTGTGACGACTGGGAACAAGTCTAATATTTATCTACCTAATGAATGTAACGTTGTAATGTTATAAAAACCGGCCAAGTGCGACAAGGGGTCAAAAAACTGGGTTCCGCACCAAAACTCTAACTACCAACAGAACAAGACCTCTCAGTACATACTATGCTCTATGCAAATAGGGTCTATTATTCCAGACTTGAAATTTTATTTTTCCTGTGGGAACGGAAGGACTTTAGATTTTGTCATAGATTTTCCTATGATTTATGCATTCAACCGCATGTACTCTATATTTTTCAAGATTTTAGGCCCCGTAGTTTCAGAGATAACAAAATCGAACAAAAACTATTTATCTAAAAATTATAAAAAAATATATATGAGATTCTTACCACAAGCCCTTTCATTTAATATATCAACATGATAAAGTTGGCAAAACTTTTTATTTTTCTAATTCACCTCTGTGTTTTAAATTAATTGATTTACGTTGCACGTCCGTCTTTTGGTCACCGATTTACATCATCATCATATCAGCCGAAAGACGTCCACAGCTGGACAAAGGCCTCCCCCAAGGATTTCCACGACGACCGGCCCCGCGCTGCCCGCATCCATCGGCTTCCATATGTCGGATTTACATATGTGTATCGAATTTCAACTCAATCGGTCCAGTAGTTTCTGAGCAAATTGGCTGTGACAGACGGACGGACAGACACGCGAATGATCCTATAAGGGTTTCGTTTTTACCTTTTGAGATACGGGTAAAAATGGAGGTGCGCTGTGCCGAAGCCATGACCGCTTAACTTTTAAGATTCGTGAATTTATTGCCGCAATTAAATTTACAAGTATTTTTAAGCATTTTAACAGAAATTCTACACTTTTTCTACGAGTTATATTTTACTAAGGCCTCAAAGTACTACACCTATAAGTAATTTTAATCAATATGCCCATTACCACACCATTTCAAACCTTGACTGTATGGAGTTAATTATTTCGATGTATTAGAAAGCTAATGGCAATGTGACACACACACACACCCACACACACACACACAGTGCTGAAGTCAGGCATTTCCGGAGTTCGGGCCGGACTCCGCCGGACTCACGGTGAGATATCGCTATTTTAACATTGAACTAGCCACGTAGGTATCCCAGTCAATTTTAAAAAGGGGTTTATATGGTTTTTGGGAAATCTTCGTAAACAATGTAATTGATGGCGTTTCGGGTTCTTTTCAATTTAGACGAAAAAAATCGTCGAGATAAGTGTAGATGTCTAATCTGGACGGCCAATGTACCAATGAGTTTTTCAAAAAACTTACGTACATATACTTACCGATTGTTTTAACGGTGAAGGAAAACATCGTGAGGAAACCTGCACACACCTGCGAAGAAACTCGAAGGTTGTGTGTGAAATCGACCAACCCGCACTGGGCCCGCGTGGTCGACTAAGGCCTGATCGCCCTAACTCAGGGTAGGCTCGAGCCCCTCGGTGGGGACGTAAATGAGCTGATAAGATGAAGAAGAAGAAGTTTAGATGTGCTAGTCCTAGCGGTAAAAACAGCCGCAAATGGTGTTTAAAGCATGAATATCAAAACGATTCATCTCTAGGCCATATGAATCAATTTTACCCTGCACCAAAAAAAAAGAATTAAACCCCATTTTTTTTTGTATGGGAAAAAAAATTGTTCTGAAACCTATCGTGTCGTATTTTTAAGCCAAGTCTAAATAATGTTCGAAAAAAATCTAAAAACTTTGAGGTACAAGCTTTTAATATTGCATTGTCTCGCGATATACATTTGCATGCAAAATTTCAGCTCAATCGGAAACAGGGAAGTGGGTCAAATTAAACTTGCAAGATTTCAACCGAACAAACATACATACATTCATTGCAAGATAAATAAAAGCTTGTAAAATAAACCACATCATGTTATTTCAGTCACTTGTATTAAATTTAAACAAAAATCATTTTAAAAACATACCAAGTTTGGGCTACTACATACTAAGTTGAATATCCTCATCTCTAACTCCAAGAAAGAAATTTTGAAACCCCCATACAAAAAAGAAATTTAAAGAATGAAATGACGAAAAATAAAAAATAAACCTAAATGTATAAAGGCTGTAGAAAAATGTTGTAGGACCCTATAACTGGGGCTTCTACTCATCATACTGAACAACTTTCCCTGAGGAACCCATAGTCAATTCGCAAAAAAAATCGTTTTGACGCTCCACACAAAAATGCACAAAATTGGTCAATCATTTAATCGTTTTGTATGAAGAGTTCAAAAATATATTTGCGATTTCAGCAAACTTGTAGCACAAAAGTAGTTCAGTTTGATGAGTAGAAGCCCCAGTCAACGAGACCTACACAAATTTTGTTACACCCTATATATATTCAAAATTGCTTTCTGGAAGTTAGATATGAGGATATTGACTTATTTGAATTATCGTCGTAAGTCCCCAAGGTGGGGCAGGGGAAGTCCACAGTCTTGGGCTAGAACGTTTTACGCGCTTTACTTCAGGCCATGACAACCCGATCGTCTTTAGATCCGCCACCACTGAGCGCCACCAGGATTGTTTAGGACGGCCATGCTTCCTCTTTCCTTGCGGGCGGGGTCCACTTTAGGGCTTGTCGAGGTATGTGGATGGGGTCCTCTCTGAGTGTTGCCATTCCAAGTCCACTTGCGACAAGCGATCTGGTGGCCGATTGGCGTTTCGCGACATACATCCCCTACATTTTCGTTTGAGATCTTCGGAGCCCTCAGTTGATGACAACGTGTATCGAATAAATCTACGGCATCTGCCATTTATAGTATTATACGTATGAATCGATTATTTCACGGTATAATACCTGATGAATTCATGATCCTACTATTACCGTAGAACCGTTAGATTTTTGCGACGGAACTGCCTAGAATATTATACTTTAGAATTCCAGCTACATATACAAACAGCTAGTAGAAGTACTACATATTTTTTTTATGCAGAAAATAAGATATTGTAGAGGCGTAAATGAATCTCAAGTTGTGATTCTCAACAGGTTGGCCTGTGTGACACGACTGACAGGTCGCCGACACGGGATGGAATAATGTCCTGCCCGACTCTGCCGTAAAATAGCTTGAAATAGCTCATAATACAATTTACAAAGTGAATCGTCGTATATGACTATGTCGTGTAGTTTACCAATAGACATTAAATAAAAATAAAGACTTTATTAAATTATAAATCAAATCAATAGTTATTTCAGATTGTAAATATAAATATTATAGACACAGGCGTGTCTCTTTTCCGCTTAAAGGAGTCCATTGAACTTGACTCCTCCTTTCCGGAATGAATTCATTCAGATATCTGAACATCTCGAGCTTCTTGGCGAGGAAATAACACCTAATCTCAATTTCGTTAGAAACATTGAGTCCAAGGCCAAATTTGCTGCGATGAAGCTGGGTATTCTCTCTATGGTGAGACGGTACTTCACACCTGGACAGCTTCTATCTTTATATCAAGCACAAGTTCGATCTTGTATGGAGTACTGTTCTCACCTATGGAATAGATCAGCCCGCAATCAGCTGGATACCTTGGACGCTATAGATCGACGCCCCCGAAGACTCATTGGCGACGATGAGCTTGTCAAAAACAAGCTTCAAAGCCTTGAACATCGCCGTAAAGTTGCCTGTCCTTCGGTTTTCTATCGAATTCATTTCGGAGAGTGTGCTCAAGAACTTCACGACTTTCACCCAGCTCCATTCCACCTTCGGTCAACTAGACGCAGTGGAATGTTCCACCCCTTTGTTGTTGATATTCAGCCTATATGCACGAAGCGTTACACTTCCTCATTTATTATGCGGACAGTGATGGAGTGGAACTCCTTGCCTGCGTCTGTGTTTCCCGACTCCTACAATTTGGGGATCTTCAAGGCGAGAGTGAATGGGCATTATTTGAGATTGCGTGTACCATTCTCGACTACATCGTCACTCACCATCAGGTAACGCACTCAAATTTTTAATAAAAAAACGTGTGGCACTCGGGGACTGCCGCGGTAAATCTATTGCATAGCACTTTTTATCAACTTATGCAATTATAATTATTTATTTATTTTTTATTTATGCAGTATTTATTCACTATTTTTTCATGTTTTACTGATTTTGTGTGCTCCTTTTGATTAATGGACCATATAGTCCTTGGGGCGCGGGATGTTTATGTAATAAATTAACACTAAGAAAGTTACACCAGTAAAATTGAATAAGTTTTTTTAGTACCGCAAATCGCTAATAGATGGCACTGTAAGTTTTTAGAACTCGGTAACGTTACGTTACGCTCGGCCGAGCTACATGGTAGGTGGAGTGCGTGGTGTTAGGTTTTATTTTCGTTACGGAATTTCTTGATTCGGTCGCCGCGCTAAAAGATAAAAGCTGTGCAATAGCTTAAAAATAAAAAAATAAAAATGAATGAGGGAATCTTATCTGACTTTGTTTGTCAAGATGAGAATCATGTTCCTTTTGGCATCAATGATCGTCAATTTTCCTCTCTTTAACATATATAGGTATTCAATGATTAATCTGTTAACATTTTGTTACAAAAAATACTTTACTTGATCGTTGGTTTACGCTGCGCCGACGACGACGCTGCGAGGCGGCGCAGGCGCATCAAGCTTACACGACGACGGGTCTTGAATCTCGAATCTCGATTAGCATTCTCGCCGCCATCGCATTGCTTGCTGATATGATGAGATCGCAACGAGGGAAGGTATGTGCTATTAAAGCACTAGGCATCCTATTCAGCTTAGTGTTTAAGTCACTTAGATTTAGGTTTATTTATTTGGATCCAGGTTACAGTATCTTATTTACTACCTTTTTTTTATTTTTATTATTCACAATTGGTAAGCTCTTGGCATCATCTCACCTGATGGTAAGTGACGATGATGCCGAAGATGGAAGCGAGCTTACCAAGATTCCCCAACGCAATGGAGAACTGGCTATCTTATCTTCAAGCCGGGACACATCAATGTTGTTAACACTGATGTTTGGCGGCAAGACTTAGATAAGATGTTGGTAGCTAGCCAGGCGGGCTTGGAAAATGCCCTACCACCAACCAAACCGAGTCTTACAAGTTGACCCCACCGGGAATCGAACCCGCGACCTCCTGGTGTGAAGCGTATGGGCTAACCATTACGCCACGGAGGCGGTTAAACTTACATCCTACTTACATCATAGTGCATGTTAGTACAAAAAAAGTAAAATTCCTTAGTAGTAAGACACGTCGGTAAAAAGCGTCGGTGGCTCAACCGGTAACGACTCGGTCCATCTAACCAGAGGTACCGGGTTCAAATCTGGACGGCCAATGTACCAATGAGTTTTTCAAAAACTTACGTACATACGACTTACCGATTGCTTTAACGGTGAAGGTAAACATCGTGAGGAAACCTGCACACGCCTGCGAAGAAACTCGAAGGTTGTGTGTGAAGTCGACCAACCCGCACTGGGCCCGCGTGGTCGACTAAGGCCTAATCGCCCTGATTCAGGGTAGGCTCGAGCCCCTCGGTGGGGACGTATATGAGCTGTTATAATAATAAGACACTACCTTCCACGCTAGGATTCCCCGTGTTGTGGTAGGTAGTCTTTTTCATCGTCATTTTAAAATAAAAAAGGGAAAAAGTAAAATAAGTAAGTTACAAATATTAAGACATCTAAGGTAACTAGGTTGATTATAACAGTAGGCGATCTTTTATGTGTGACTGTGTGTGTGTGAGTGTGTGTGTGTGTGAGTGTGTTTGTTTTACCTTTTGTAGCTCACTGTGCACTGAGGTTATGGTTAAACAATTAAGTTTTGTAATAAATTTATGTGTTTCTCCCTTATCTTCTATGATCCGAGGTTTCTCTAAATGCCAGGCTTAACAATTAAAATTCAAAAGATCATTACAAAAGTAATAACTAAAGTAATAATCATATAAAACTAGTTTAAGTTTAAGACCCATAAATAAACATTACAGCTAGAGTTTGCAATAACTTTTAATGCATACGTACCTTATCTAGAATGTGTGTCTCGTTGATGTCTTTACTATGGAGCTCTCGGCGTTCAATAAATAAGCTTACGGTATTGTGCTAAAATGCTATATAGAGCGCAGAACTCCCGGTCCGGTCGTACTTTATTATGCTCGTCGTAAAATCGAAATGTTTAAGCATGAATGGAAGGGACCTATTCGACTAGTGAATAATATTGAATATTTACTGTTGCCGGCCGGACGCTTGTCTGCTACAAGAGGATTAACTAACTTACGTTTCCGCGTACGAAGTCGACAACTTGTTAACAAAAAACGTGCGACTTTGGAATTAATAAAAGAAATACTATTAAAATAAGAAAGTTTAATTGTTAATTGATGAGATAATTGATTTTTTTTTGATAGATTTTTTGTAATTTTAACTATTTTAAACTCTTTTTTAATTTCTTTATGTTTGCACACTTGCTTGCAGGTTGAACACTAGCACTAAGAAAATAACAAGATCCTGTACCTACAGTGTTCTAGCAAATAAAGCCTTTTGAGTTTGAGTTTTAGAAATGTTACTTTCAAATACAGATTTTGTAATATAGAAGTCATTGCTTTCAAACAATTTCGTGGCTTTGAGCTTGGAACTTTTAGAGTCAACGTAAGTCTTATTTATCTTCCTGCATTCAATTTATGAAGCCAGTGCGATAAATATTTTTTTAAACACGTCACTGCGTATCCTGTATTAACTTTAGTACTTTCTGATTTTTTAAGAAACATAACACCCTAGTGAAGTCAAAAACCATCGCTTCTGGAGTAATAGCAAACAATATATATTAGTACTAACGTACAGTATGGACACTCCCTGCCGCTCTCTAGACCAGATTTATACAGATTGGTTACAGTTTGGTTGTCGAACGTATAGGATTTCGCCGCCATTTTGTTTGTTCCGGCCTCAGGTTCCGTCATTCGTTTTTTGAAATGTAATTTCTGGCCCGAAGTGTCCAGGATGTGGTAATAATCTAATTTTATTGACATTTATTTATTAGAATTGAGATTGGTTTTGAATTCATCTAAAGTATTCAAGCTTGCGCAATATAATCTCCCACAAACTATGTTATTATATTAATTACGAAAAATGTGTCACTTAGGCGAGACAAGTTGTGACGAATCCTGCTAATTTTATAAACGCGAAAGTTTATAAGAATGTTTGGATGTATGTTACACGCAAAAACTACTGAACGGATCTGGCTGTTTGGTAGGTAGATAGATTAGGACCTGGATTACAACATAGGCTACTTCTTTCTAAGCTCGCGAGCCGCTTGCAGCTCGCGCACTGCGCACCCTCGAAAAGTCATAGAAACGTTGTCCACGCGGGTAAGGCGCGGGAAACAGCTAGTAACGAATAATTTGATGACATTACTAATGCTGACTAGTGAAAATAGCACTATTTCTTACTGTCTTATTTCCTTGAAAGTACACCTGAATAAGTCTATAGTGGTTAAAGTGTATGCGTCGCTGTCGCCGCGGGAGTGCAAAGGCGACAGAACATTTAGTGCGCACTATCAGATCAGATCAACGCGCACAGCTCAGCGCTTGCAAGCGCAAATCACGCCATCACGCGCTCGCACGCGACGAAGGTCTACAATCATATCCCTAGGGATGTAACGTAACGTCGAGGTTAGGTACCTAAGTGTCAATTTAAGAAGCAATATT
This sequence comes from Coleophora flavipennella, assembly GCA_947284805.1. Lineage (NCBI taxonomy): Eukaryota > Metazoa > Arthropoda > Insecta > Lepidoptera > Coleophoridae > Coleophora > Coleophora flavipennella. Next base: position 1,643,087 of record OX369268.1, read on the forward strand.
ATGTAGTGTCTTAGACTTAAGAGTTTTGGACTGTTACTGATTTTGCAAGCTTTCCCGGGTAGTTATATGTACTTATATATCACATTTGGGTGTATAAAAAACATATTTCATATACATTGTAAACTCTTTATAGCGACACTCAAGAGAACGGACATTTTGTGACGTTATTGAGAGTTTTCGTTATACAGAGAGAAATTAGCGTCAAAGTAAACCAACTGGAGCCAGAAAAATTTGACGTTAAAAAGAGTGAATCGTTATATCGAGTGACGTTTTACAGAGTTTACACTGTAATTGGAAACGCTAAACACGTTAAAAAACCGACATAAATTCAACAACCGACTACAATTTTGCTATTTTATTGTTTTTGTGAATTTGTTAAAAAAGTACTGAACCGATTTTGATAAAATTGTATCCCTCCACCCTCATCATATCAGCCGAAAAACGTCCACTGCTGGACAAAGGCCTCCCCCAAGGTTTTCTACGACGACCGGTCTTGCGCTGCCCGCATCCAACGGCTTCCCACGATCTTCACCAGGTCGTCGGGCCACCGCGTGGGAGATGTTTTCCAGTGAGCAGTCGCCACTCCAGAACTTAACTGCCTCAACGGCCATCTGTTCTATCCCTCCAAATAAAAAAATATATATGTTTGAATTTTATATGTTTGAATGACGGAGTTCTGAGGTCGTCATCATATCAGCTCATCTACGTCCCTACCGAGGGGCTCGAGCCTGCCCTGAATTAGGGCGATCGGGCCTTTGTCGACCACTCGGGCCCAGTGCGGGTTGGTCGACTTCACACAGAACCTCCGAGTTTCTTCGCATGCCAGGTTTTCTCACGAAGTTTTCCTTCACCGTAAGAGCGTCGGATTATCGTACATTCGAAAAAAACATTGGTACGCAGCAGGATTGGAACCACGGCCCTAACCGTTACGCCACCGACGCTTTTAGATGACAAACATTAAGAAAAAATACAACCGATTCTTAAACCTCCTCCTTTTATGAATTAGGTTGAAAGTAAAGATTTTTTTCGTTTGACGTTGTATCTTTCCAACCAGCGTACCTATGGTAGCTTGTTACTTATGAGCATATGAACTCTCATCGTAACAACCCTAAGGATGGTTAATTTTACACTACCTGCATACTCGTATCGCAGAATGCACGAGTTTCCGCGATAGAATCTGAATCACGCGCACATTTTACACGCGCGAGTCTTACTTCAAAGGAATTCATATGAATTTCCCTTAAAATATGGCACTTCGTCATAAATAATATTATGTGCTTTCGCACACAAATCATGTGTCTCTTGAAAAGTGACAAAAATTGCAAGTTAAAATCTAAAGAGCGGCGAAAAAGGCAGTAATTGATTGCCGACAGTAATGTTGACATTAGAATTATTTCTAGTCTCAACAATGTGGCTATAAATATTCTGCTGTTTAGTGGTGAGGTGGCTGGCTCTAGTGGCTATATACTTACCACAGCAGAGCTATAGAAACCTGAAACAGCGGGCGGTGGACTTGAAGGAAACAATACCTGTAATCAGTGCGAGAGAGAGCCGCGCGCACTCTTCCGCCCATCCGTGCCATTAGCATTGAATGGCAACGCATGCGCAGTGCATGTCGCGCGATCATTGTCGCCGCGATTAAAACGACGCTCAATCTAAATCAATCCTCGGCACAACTCGACGCGGTATTGTTCTCTTTCTCGTAGCCGATTAAATTTAATGATCACATTTGACACGTAGCTTTGCACAGAAAGGCGATTGTTAAGGTCAAGCACATGCGGTGAAGAAATTGTTATTCTCTCCACTTTCGTAATTTGTCTCGGTGACAAACTCGTACGTGACCAATTTAAATCTCTGCAACAGTTCCTCCTAGAAATAGATTAGTTTGTGCAACTCACCGGCAGCTCGAGGTAGCCCTTGATGGTATGCTTGGCGGCGCCTCGGCGGATGTCAGCCAGCGCCGTGAAGTGCTCGTCGCGCCGCGCTTTGCGCCGTAGCAGCGCGCGCGCGTGCGGGTACGCCGATAGGAACTCCCCGTAGGCGTCCATCAGTTCGCCCGAAAACAGCTGTTTTAGCAGGATGGCGCTCTCCGTCGCCTCGTCCTCCGCCGGCGGAGGCGGCAGCTCCCGACACTTCAGCGATTCCGGGATGCTCTTTGACGACACGAACGTGCTGATGCCGCTCGTCGACTCGCACGATGCAAACGCGCCGGTTGAATCGCTCGATCCACATTTCGAAAACGGAAATGCGGATGAGACTCCACTTTTCTCACTGCTTGCTGAGCTCTGGCGGTTAGTGCTTGCCTTGTCGTAGTAATCAGGATACTGCGGTTCGGACTGACTCTCGGTCGACGGCGACGACTCTTCGACCGCTGCACTGCTGTATTTGGTATTTTTTATGCAATCGTAAAGATCCTCGATTGATTCATATGGAGTTATACTGCCACAAGATTCTCCCTCCATGTCTCTAAGAGTTTCGTAAATATCTTCATTCCTTCGTCTGACCACGGGTGTGATAGCGGATTCTGATCGACTTCTTTTTACGCTTCTTATTTGATCGTAACCAAAATCGGCAGGGTTTAGAAAATCCCAACTGACATTAGCCCAAACATTTTCCTCTACTTCAGCTGATATTCGGTGATCGATGCAACACTGTCTGCTACCTCTTATCGTTACTGTAGTTACGTTATCATTGGACTCTATAACCGAATCTTCGACTGATGACTCATTGCAATCGATCGGGATATCAACAATTACTTTACGAAGGCTTGCGCTTAGTGAAGATATACTGGATTCATTGTCGTTATCATCCATTTTATTACTACTAGGCTGCTCGTTTAGTTCTGAGTTCGTAATCTCTGAAGTTTCTTCAACATCGCTATGCCGCAGCACACCTTCCTGTATCAGTTCTGTGAGAATGCTCTTTGACTCGGTGTCTACTAAAGACTTTTTAGACGAGAATGTCGACAGAGTATCATCATCATTCTTCCCCTCGTTGATTAGCAGGCCCGAGTCGATATACTTCCTCATACGCTCGGTGAGAGCCTCGCTGGCCTCGGAGATGCACTCCAGGTAGTAAAAGAGCAGGTGGTATTCCTCCTTGGTGATGACGGCGGCGCGCAGGAGTGGCTTTCCGTAAAGCTCCACCGCAGAATAAAGGGTCGACGCTGTAATAAAAGAATACATAATATAATATATCTCCTCGGCGTGGAAGTAAATTACTAAGCTGGCGTCACAATACAGGGCGACGTAATGTAAAAAAATATACTTTGGAGGTGTTAAAAACTCCTTCGCTGTTCTGTACTACTGTTGCTTGTCTTATCTATAAATGCTATACTAATTATTGTGAAACGAATCAGGTACTCCTATTTCTAGTCGATTTCATAAGTTCGTTTATCCGACGCTCTTACGGTGAAGGAAAACATCGTGAGGAAACCTGCACACGCCTGCGAAGAAACTCGAAGGTTGTGTGTAAGTCGACTAACCCGCATTTGGCCGACTGATCGGTCGTCCGATCGCCCTAATTTAGGGTAGACTCGAGCCCATCGATGGGGAAATATACGAGCTGATATGATAATGACGAATCCTAGTTTATTTAATCTTAATTCGGGAAATGTTAAAATCCTTACTAATTAATATAATAAATGTGAAAATGTGTTTGCTTGTTAGTTTGTTTGTTACCTTTTCACGCTTCACCGCCTTGACCAATCTTTATGAAATTTGGCATGCAGGTAGCCTGTGTCACGGGGAAGGACATAGGCTACTTTGTATCCCGGGAAAATGGCATAATATGATGCAGTTCCTGAGGGAACTAAAAAAATACTCGATTGCTGCGATTTTTTGCACAGAGATGGTTGAGTAGGTTCGAAACGACATAGTTTACTAATCACCCTTAAAGACAGTCATAAAACTAGTAGTTTGATAAATCAGAGTTAACATAAAAGTTTACCAAATTAACATATTTAGAATCGATCATGATGAGGGTGGCATTCCTTGTAAAAATACCATCTATAAATAAAACCTGATAAAAAAGACATCTCTATGCAAAAGTTAAAAGATTATTGATAATGACAGGTTTCAATTTGACTGACTATAGCAGTGATAATTCACCTTGCGGCAAAGTTCATAGTAATCACAAGTACAGGTGTTTGTGGCGACCCAGACCTTTTGTTCTCCTTGAACCAACTATCCGCGCGTCTATTAAGAAACGTTTAGTTATGCTAATCAAATAGGATAAACATGATACATTATCTAGGCACACGGTAGTGTGTTAGCAAAGTTCGTAGCTAGATAAAAAGAGCTATTTCAGGCCACTTTCGACCTCCTTGTGCTCATATTTGTAGTAAATATTTATTTTTATGACTAATTAAGAGTATAGTGCGGACGTCGAAAAAACGCTGATTAGTTTGACGTAACTAGTATTGTGCCCATAGACATTCATAGTAAATAATGTACCTATCATATAGATGTAACATATAACGAAATAAAATAGCCATTGCCAAAATAGTGTTGCTAAACCCAGTACTTTGTGGATCGTCTATTTTAGGGGTGGTAATGGGTGAAGGAAAACATCGTGAAGAAACTCGCAGGTTGTGTGTGAAGTCGACCAACCCGCACTGGGCCCGCGTGGTCGACTAAGGCCCGATCGCCCTAATTCAGGGTAGGCTCGAGCCTCTCATTGGGGACGTATATGAGCTGATATGAATGAAAATGATTGAATGGGTGAAGGGGGTGGAAAATAAGAAAAATTGTGTGGCAGGAAACTAATCATTCGTCAAAATTAGCCAAATTTGTTGTATAGCGTTTGAATATTTATTATTTCCTTGCAATCGAAGTGAAAATCAGAGTGTAAAACTCGAGCAAGAAACCCATTTTACCCTCGACGTGACTATCCACCCTCGCCACACCGACTCGGGTGGCTAAATGAATGACTCGGGGAAAAAGGTACAATCTTCTATTGCTATTTTTTAAACATATTACTTTTGTGCATAAAACTTAGATAAAACTTTTATGTTTGGTTGATTTGACCACAATAAATATTTTTTTTTGTGGTTATGAATTCATAATATTTTTACCAAATCTTTACGTTACAAGTTGGTTATCAGTGGTTGCATGTGGTAACATCACTATTATTAAGAAGAAATGACCATAGAACGTAACCGTTTCACTAACGTTTCATATACATAATTAAAAAATACACATTCTGTTGCCCTTATATATAAATATAAAACTGAATATGTGTTCTGTTACTATTATTAAGTAAAAAAAATGTTTTTTCATGTTTTTTAAGCTTAGAAACTTAAAATTGATATGTTTACAATTTCAAAGATTAATAGAATGTTACATCCTATCGCTATCGCAGGCTTGTAGTGTCAAACCAGCATTCTCTCGACGGCCGCACTATAACTAACTGACTGACTGACTCTAATCATCAAAATTAAAGACCACTTCCAGGTGGTTTAGAAACTTGAAATTTGGCATCGAGAGGGTTGTTGGTCGTATAAAAAGGACAAATTCTAAAAACAGCTATGTGTGAGTCGTACTTGCGCACCGAGGGTTCCATAACACCACTAGTCATAAAAATATATAATCCACTTCCGCGTGTCTTAATAAACAAATAAATAGACAGTCTGCCTAAAGATGGTGTTCGAAACCAGTCGCTGACAACTTATAAATGCGGTTTTATTTGTTTCATGTGGAATTAGTGTAGATATATAAGGTGTAACAAAATTAGCTGAAACTATTTTAACTAGTGCTTCTACCCATGAAACTGAACAACTTTCCTCATGGAACCCATAGTCAAATCGCAAAAATATTGGCCTTCCATACTAACTCGATCAGCTGATCAGCCAACTTAGTATGGGAAGTTCAAATTTTTTTTTAAATTTAACTATGGGTTCCATGGGGAAAGTTATACATATATATAAGACCTTTTATATATAGTTGGCTGATCATCAGCTGATCGAGTAAGTTTTTTTTTGTGATTTGACTATGGGTTCCATGGGAAAAGTTGTTTAGTTTCATGGGTAGAAGCACCAGTTAAAATAGTTTTAGCTAATTTTGTTACACCTTATATAATGTTCCACCAAGATCCTATAATCAAAAGTATTAACTAAACTAATCAACTGAATAATTAATTACACAAAGTACAAAAAATATCGTAAAACTGGGCAAGGGCGAGTTGTATTTGCAAAATTAGGGTTCCGTGCCACTGCCATACCATTCCTCAAAATTATAGACCACTTCAAAGTGAGTTAGAAACTTGAAATTTGGCATCGACGTAAGTTAGTGGGTTATACAGAGTATAACATCCAATATCAGGCCAAGTGTAAGTTGGACTAGGTATTACTTGAATAAATAGAAAAAGCGAATATTATAACTTTACAAAAAATATCATTAATTTTTCAACCAATCATATCCAATCAAAAACATAAATGTAAAAGGGAGCCAAGTTCGAAACAAAAAAATTACAAATGCGTACCAAGTTCTATAGTGGTTTAAAATTGAAATATTTATAGTATTCTCAAAACATAAAATGTTACAACGGTTTTAGTTGCTAAAAAAAATATTCTATCAACTTTACACAATAGATAAATTGATTCTATTCACAAACTAACTTGTCTTGCGTTGACTACGTCGCTACTTCTAGATCTGGTACTTCGAAACTAAATATTAATACAAGGAAGTGCCTCCGCTACAATATTTAGGTTCCGACGGGTCATTGGAGTAAGGATTGTTCATAGCTAAGGTTGTCATGACAACGCGCAATCGAGCGAGCGAAGCAAGCTTGCCGCGGCAGCGCCCAATGGAATGCCAGAACCTAATATTTTTGCACTAAGCTCGCCTCTTGCAACAATGTTTTCGTTACTTCGTTAAGTTCGAGATGAGAACCACTAAAAGTAGCCCCTATAGTGCCGGAAGCCGTTGTTTTAAATCTCGGCTGCTGGCAGTGCAGCTACCGCCGGTTCCCATTGGCAATACCTTTGGGTGCCGGCGCCGGCAGCGGAGGCACTCCCTAATACATATTACGGTCACGGAGCGCATATGTCTATTCAATACAAGCAACAAGCCACTTCGGCGAAAGATTAGTGCTGGACAATACGCGGCGTCGCGTCGAATGCGTGCGCGCACGATATTGCCAAACCGCTTTCTACCAACATCTCGCTGTATCTGCCCGGAATACTCAAGTGGCTCTGTTTGCTGTTTCATAAACGTAATTTATTATTAACAAATAGAGAAGTTTTCCAAGTGTTTTTACAAGGATATATTTTAATCAAAGATGAAACGAGCAGAAATGGAACCACTGACGCATTCGTCTTCCATCATGGATGATCTCCAAAACAAACAAATCGTTGATCGTCGGTTACAGTATTTTGATTTGAAGATAGGATATTATATTTTTTTTTTATTCACAATTGGTAAGCCCTTGACAACATCTCACCTGGTGGTAAGTGACGATGTTACCGAAGATGGAAGCGGGCTTACCAAGATTCCCCAACGCAATGGGGAACAGGCTATCTTATCTTCATGCCGGAACACACCAATGATATCAACATTGATATTTGGCGGCAAGACTTAGATAAGATGGTGGTAGCTAGCCAGGCGGGCTTAGAAAATGCCTTACCACCAACCAAACCGAGTCTTACAAGTGACCCCGCCGGGAAACGAACCCGCGACCTCCTGTGTAAAGCCAGTGAACTTTGCCTCTGAGCTACGAAGGCGGTTACTATACTGCTTAAAACAGAAATATACCAACCATAAAATTTCTCCATCATAATAAAGGTCTCCAGATCCTTTCCATCCCACTGCGGTGGTTTATACTCCGCCACCAGGACTTCGCCTTCCAGCGCTGCTGCTTGAGCCCTCGGTTCTACCGGGGCCTTGGATCCTCCGAGGAAGAGTAGGGCGGCAGGTGGGGAGTGAGGCGTGGGGAGTACTCCGGGGAGGGGCAGCGGGCCCCCCAACGGAACCATCTGAGGGGCAGACAGAGGCCCAGTGGGCAGTCCCGCCACCACAGCGCCTGCTTCTTGCAACACCTCGCAGACCACCTCAGCGACTGTTGCGTTACCCCACACCGTCACCTGCAACGAAAGAAAACAATAAATTAATAAGTTATTACAAATATTAATCTCCCAAAACAGAATGCGCTTATTGTTCTTCAACTTTTGTAACAAGTGGTTAAGCATCTTAAAATCTAAATGTCATAGAGTTGTTTGTATTTCGCAAGTGCGCACTGTCGAACCAGAGAAATAACTTAATTAAAAATAAGTAGACTGTTGAAGCAAGTCGTTGTCCTTGTCAGTGGTCTGTAGTTAGTCAGGTACTGGCTATTTAGAACGCTTATTCCAGTTAGCTGAGACGATTATAGATATAAATCAACCGGCGGCGACATGTTGCGAAATTTTCAATAAGCAAGTACATCGAGTTTAACATCCAATATCTGATTGATGAAATTTCGTTGATTGTTATCTATGTTGACCACATTCCTAATTATTTGCATCTAATCGAATGTAAAATCGTTATCGCGATATTAAATAAATACCTACATAACTCCTGACTCCTGCGTAATGAAGACATCGCCTTCCTATTACCTAGATGTAGTGTTTTATCTTGCTTTTATAACACTATAGACATAACCATTTCACACTAAATCTAAGTCACAGCCCAAAGATATCTTTCAAAGTACTTACCTATGTAAATACAACATGTATGTAGGTACGTAAAGTACCTTATTGTTATTGAAATAAAAAATATATTTTAACCTTGCCTGTATTGAATTAGATTAGATTCAGGGATGAAAGTCAACAAAAACAAAGTAGCTCAACATATCATAACTAACTAAAAAGAATACTGTGTATTTTCTTATTTGTTTGTTGTGGAAAGCCAGTTTGTAGTTATATTTTTAAATATAATCATGACTATGTGATTCATATTTTTGTGTTCTGTGCTGTGTGAACGACCATAACCAAATTACTTATATTTAAGTCTTTTCATGTAAGTGACGTTTTGTCTTTTATGAAAATAAATATCTTCAAATCTAAAGTTAACACTGCAAATCAAAGCTAGTATATGCATCAGTGCCTTTGGAGAAGAAACCTTATTAAAACATAAGCAGAACGCATTAACACGTACAACATTTTATAATAACATGTAAATGCTGGAGTGTTGGACCTTGACTGCGGACTGCGGGTTCACGGCGTTTTTACCGGGCCTCGCGTGACGTCACGCCCGAGATATGCGCACGCGCATCCAGGCCTGCGCCCGCACACCGCCCGCCCCCCGCGCCCAAAACGCAGCCTCCAGGATAATGGCTCTGATGCATCTCCAATAAGGAAAAAAGAAACAAGATCCAGTCGGTGCGCCGCCGATTTACCACGCTCGGCGTGTTTAGTACACAGCAAAAGAAAAATTAAGGTTTTTTTTTTGTACACATTAACGTGTTTTCCGAAACCAAAACTCTCCAAAACCACCAGTCATTATTTCCTGTTTTTGATGCGAGTCAAATCAACACACGTACGAAAAACTTGGGTGGAAATCATACGCACAGAATTTATGCGGCCCTAACTTTAGGCCAATCTAGTGTTTTCCCATATCGATAGTGGAAATTGAAAAAAAATAAAAAAATAAAAAATCTGGGACAAACCACACATGGTCATCTGGCCCCAAAGTAGGATTCCCTGTGCTAAGGGTTACCAGAGACTGATATACATACTTATATACGTTTAAATACATACATCGTCATATCAGCTCATATACGTCCCCACCGAGGGGCTCGACCCTACCCTAAATTAGGGCGATCAGGCCTTAGTCGACCACGCGGGCCCAGTGCGGGTTGGTCGACTTCACACACAACCTGCGAGTTTCTTCGCAGGTATGTGCAGGTTTCCTCACGATTTTTTCCTTCACCGTTAGAGCAATCGGTAAGTATATGTACGTAAGTTTTTGAAAAACTCATTGGTACATTGGCCGTCCAGATTTGAACCCGGTAACTCTGGTTAGAAGGACCGAGTCGTTACCGGTTGAGCCACCGACGCTTTAAATACATAAATATATAGATATAGATATATTTAACACCCAGACACAGAGCAAACAAATCTGCTCATCACACAAATGCTTGCCCTGGGTGGGGTTCGAACCCACAACCCTCGGATCAGTAGTCAAGGGCGCTAACCACTGAACCACCGAGTCAGTCAAATAGATTCGAAAATCTGCCCCAAAACTTGAAAGTTGAAAGTTAAAAAACTTAAACCCGCCAAAGGCAACATGCTCTTAACTATACAGGGTGTAACAAAATTGGTGTAGGTAGAGATATTAGCAGATCAAAACAGAGTAGGTATAAGTGGTAATATTTATTAAATACTTTTATCGTAAGGATAAATATACAAGATGTAACAAAATTGGTGTAGGTCCCGTTTACTGGGGGTTCTACTCGTCATACTGCACAACTTTCTCTAAGGAACCCATAGTCAATTCTCAAAACAAAAATTGGACCCTCCATACTAAAATTCACAAAATCGGTCGGTCAACTGAACGATTTGTATGAAGAGTAAAAAAAAATTTTTACGTTTTCAGCAAAGTCATAGAACTAAAGTTGTTCAGTACGATGAGTAGAAGCCCCAGTTAACGGGACCCACACCAATTTTGTTACACCCTGTGTATTCATTCGTACGATTAAAGTATATAATAAATATTACTACTTAAACCTCGGTAAAAGTGTCGGTGGCTCAACCGGTAACGACTCGGTCCTTCTAACCAGAGGTACCGGGTTCAAATCTTGGACCGCCAATGTACCAATGAGTTTATTTTAAAAGAAAACTACATACTTACCGATTGCTTTAACGGTGAAGGAAAACATCGTGAGGAAACCTGCATACGCCTGCGAAGAAACTCGCAGGTTGTGTGTGAAGTCGACCAACCCGCACTGGGCCCGCGTGGTCGACTAAGACCTGATCGCCCTAACTCAGGGTAGGCTCGAGCCCCTCGGTGGGGACGTATATGAGCTAATATGACTTAAACCTACTTTTTTTTTTGATCTGCTAATATCTCTCACTTTTATATTTTGAAACAATCACTATTTACTTACCGAAAACGAAAAAACTCTTTTTTTCACAGTGGTTAAATGCTAACCACTGATGTTTTTTTAATAAAACAATCAGTGGAAAAAAATGATTTTTTTTGATTTGGCACGATTAACATTGAATCCATAAGGCGGTAATATTACAGATTTCCGTTATTTTTGGCGTCAATTACTCCTCGATAGAAAATCCAAGGTTGAATAAAAATACGCATATTGTTAATGATGTTCCTTAAAGTCAAAAGCTATTAAGAGATACGATCGAGCAGTTTTGGCTCGATAGAAAAAAATCCCAAAGATAGGTCTACACCGTTACTTTCAACTCTAGTTATGACTAATATTTTGAAGTATATAAATTAAAAAATATATATACAATAATGTGTTATGAATTATGATAATACAAAGTGAGAAAAGTTATTATTCTTTATACTTTCATTGTAGTTTTTGATTTAAACGAAAAACCACTGAAAAAGTAAAAAAGTGTGGTTATTTTCTTTACTCTTTACAAGTAAAGAAAAAGACAGAGACAACTGTTCCAATCAATACCTCGCCATAACTGTTTTCTTCATAGAAAAAATTTTTTCTTCTAATATAGCACTCTTTGAGATTATATTATGAACATAAAAAATCGGTCACCACCAAAAATAACCACCGTGAAGAAAAGAGTTAACCAAAACTTAGTGGTTTTATCCTCTTTGGTTTGGCACTAACCCCAAAAGGTAACGTAAACTAACCATTTAGGTACCGTTGGTAGTTAATTAGATAGTAAAACAATCTCCTTTGAGTCCCTAGGTACATAAGCTAGATTTTGGTTATGAAAAATATCACGTCTCTGGATGTAAGAGTAAAATAAAATCTCTTTTAAGTGCATAAATAGAAACTTTAATTAGAAAAATCTCAGTTCCCTTTATTTTTATTTGATCATGGATATAAAATCTTCTTTTGCAAATACATATGAACTATAATGATAAAAAGCGTCGGTGGCTCAACCGGTAACGACTCGGTCCATCTAACCAGAGGTACCGGGTTCAAATCTGGACGGCCAATGTACCAATGAGTTTTTCAAAAACATACATACATACATACGACTTACCGATTGCTTTAGCGGTGAATGAAAACATCGTGAGGAAACCTGCACACGCCTGCGAAGAAACTCGAAGGTTGTGTGTGAAGTCGACCAACCCGCACTGGGCCCGCGTGGTCGACTAAGGCCTAATCGCCCTGATTCAGGGTAGGCTCGAGCCCCTCGGTGGGGACGTAATGAGCTGTTATAAAGTGACATAGGCAAAAATGAATACTCTTTGCACGGAGCTGTGTTGCTTTCAAGTATAATCAGATGAGATTGTGATTGCCGCCACCTTTTTTTACCCAACAGGAAGGTTTATGTATGAATCTCACCCTATGAATGTATACATGTATGTAGGATGTATCAATTGTGGATTAAAAGTGTGTAATTCTTCATAATGTGCATATATAAAAATGAGGAAAACCGAAAAAAATATGTAAAAAGTCTAAAAACTTTTTAAAAATTTTTAATGGCATTTTATGAATTCTTGTTCGCAACTATGACAACCATCATGTAAAATAAAACGATATTACTTTAAAACGAAACGATCTATCACGATGAAACTAAGTTAATCATGTTTGATAATAACAGACCTTGCTCATATAATGAAAATTGAGAAAAAAACACCTGCCCCGATTTTGGATCAAAATCAATATTTTCTTTATCAAGTTTTACAATAATATTTGAAATTTCTCACTTCCTTAAAACACCTTAATTACCAACCTTAATTACCAACCTTACCAACCTACATCGTATTCGCTTTCCAATGGTAAAAATACCACATTTATAACTCAATCACAATATTTCCTATAAACTGTTGAAGCACTCCAGACGCGCCATTTATTGCTCTTTTATTGATGATTTATTTGTGGTGAAAATCAATACAGAAATGTTCAGTTAAAATCATTTATTATTTTACATAAAACTGAGTTTTGACATGACATGTAACTCTAACAATAAATAATCAGTTTTTAAGTTCATATTTATTAAACGAACCATTTATCGGGAAAATGATCTTAGCAAGCAAACCCTCAGCAGTTTTGAAATACCTATTACACGATACCCCACATGATAGGGTACGTCAACGAAAAGATCACTCCTACTTTACATGTAGAAGAGGTAAGTACCCCAAAAAATTATGTTTACAGATTTTATTCCATATCTTTTTAGGGGTCACAGATTTGTATCATCATCATCATATCAGCCGACGGACGTCCACTGCTGGATATAGGCCTCCCCCCAAAGTATTTTCATGACGATCGCATCCAGCGCCTTCCCGCGACCTTCACCAGGTCATCGGTCCACCGAGTGGGAGGCCTACCTACGATACGTTTTCGGGTGCGCGGTCGCCACTCAAGAACTTTAGTGCCCCAACACTAAAAATGGTGTCCTTATATATCTATCAAAATTTATTAGGGTTGCCCTTAATTTTCCACACATAATCTTATTTTCTTCGTGTGTGACGTCATTGAATTGGTTTTTAAATGATGTAGAGCTTTCTAACAACCTATTCTGGTCAGATGTACCGTTCTGGTATACATGTAACAAAAATGGTGTAGGTCCCGTAAACTGGGGGTTCTACCACAGATTACTAAATAGTTACTTGTTCTACTCATTATACTGAACAACTTTCCCCAAGGAACCCATAGAATTCTCATAAAAATATTTGGACCCTTCATACAAAAATGCACAAAATTCTTCGATCAGCTGATCGATTTTTATGAAGAGTGAAAATTTTTTTTCGCGATTTTAGCAAAGTCATAGAACGAAAGTTGTTCAGTGTGATGAGTAGAAGCCCCAGTTAACGGGACCTAGCTCGTCTAAGTTGTTAAAAACGTGTCCATGGGGTTTTCAAATTATTGACTAGAAAACGATTTTCGGTATCTTGAGACAGTTTTCAAGTTAAAAAATAACATATCACTCTTGGAACAGCTACCTACCTACCTACATACTTTTTATTTTTAGCAACTTCCGCCATCTCGTTGTATTGCTAGGAACTTGTATGTGCTGCCACCTACAGGGTACGGTAGGAACTACTACGAATCGATGCTGACTCAAGTGCAAAACAACAACAGGCATGCTACAAAGAAGGTATGACTCGTAAGTCAACAGAGGGCGCTAAATGTAAAAAACACAGTAGGGCCTCGGTAATTATCAGTACGGAAAAAAAACCAAGCTCTGGCGGATTGTCAATCAAAATGTCCGGAATATTGTCTGCAATTTTTATTCGTAATAAAATACACACTTTTGAATGCAGAATCATAGAGTTATAAATTATAATAATAAATGACTTTTTTAATCACAATTGGTAAACCCTGACAGTAAATAAGCACTAAGCGGATTTAAAAAAAAACATTAATAATTCAATGAATGGCCCGGGCAGTGTGCAACACTACGCCTCCCCCGCCCCAGCGGTGGCTCTGGCGACCGCGCGAACTGTCAGGATTTAGATCATCGGATTATCGAAAACCTATACTGTATTTGTTATTTTTAGGGTTCCGGAGCCAGGCGCAAAATGGCAAAGAAAAGAAACCTTATTATTTCGTTAAGTAGTTTTTTAACAACACATTGTTTTCAGATGTGTCGGTACTAAGTTATGGGCGTTTAAGTATTATGTATAGGCTTGCCATAGCCGTTGAAAAGGATTTAGGGTACCTATTCTAAGACTAACAGCTTTACCTACACCACACCCCGGACACTGCATTATATAACCATATATAACGGTCGTGAAATGACATTTCTAAAACCAAATGACGGAAGAAACAAAATCACGGCGAAATTCTATATTCGAGAACCAAACTATAACCAAAGTATATAATATAATAGCATTGCTATAACCAATCTGTATCCATCTGGGTGACGAGGGAGTGAGGTCGGAATCTAGAGAGCGGCAGGGAGTGTCCATACATGCCTCGCGAAGCAAGGCTTCCCCCCTCCCCCCCTTGGGTAGCAGAATGCTTCGCAGAAGAAGAAATCATCGGATTATTCGGATGGGCCGTGAAATTGTAAGCCGATTGGCAATTTACCGTCATATTATGATCTAACTGAATTATGTGTAGTGAGATTGTAATATCGCGGTTTTGACAATGTTTTTTCAATGAATGTACAGCCCGATAATGGCCGACCGCTACCTCGTGTCATGAAATTGAATTTATTAGTAGAGCTGAAATATTAGGTTTTTCCCTGCTTGTACCTCAAACATTTCATGAAGAGTGATTATTATTATGTTTCAAATTATAGAACACTGGAAAAAATAATATAATTACAAGTTATCGGATTTCCAACTCGGCTGGGCAGCGTTCGAGAAGTTTCGCAATATCTTCACGTCCCAAATGTGTCAAATAGCTCAGTGTCTCACTCAAGACTACGTCTTTGACCAGTGTGTGTTGCCAGTGATGAAATATAGAACCAAGATATGGTCGCTTACTATGGTACTAGTGCTATGGGCCTCATAATAATGTTCAAGGTCACCTAAAGGGCAATGGAGCGTACGCTGCGTGATCGAATCAGAAACGACGAGATCCGTACGAGAACCAAAGTAACCGACGTAGCTCTCAGAACTGCTAAACTTAAGTGGCAGTGGGCAGGGCACATAGCTCGTAATTTTTTTTTTTTATTATTTATTAAGAATTTGAGTACGTTAATAGAACAGATGGCCGTTGGAGCAGTGAAGCTCTCGAGTGGCGGCCGTGTTTGACGTGCAAAACTCTCTTTATTTACAAAGAAAAAAGTATAGCAACATATTGGTGTTCTAATCTTAAATAAATTAGCGGCCGTGCCTGTCGTCCACATCGCCGAAGAGATAGTGTAGCCAGGCCTTCCACTCGGTGGACCGATAACCTGGTGAAGGTGGCGGGTACTAATATACATACATACTGTGGTTGCGGGAAGCCGTTGGATGCGGGCAGCGTAGGACCGGTCGTTGTGGAAATCCTTGGGGGAGACCTTTGTCCAGCAGTGGACGTCTTTCGGCTGTTAGTATAAAATAAATAAATATATAATGATAAAGATGATCGTATTTAATGTAATGATCGCGATCGATGCACTTACAATTCACGATAATTTAAGCAGGTTACAGGATCAAGGAGTTTTTTTTTATTGACAAGTTGAGGTAATGAGGCTCGAAACTTTAGACACAGATTACTAAATAGTTACTCTTTAGACCAGATTTGTTAAAGGACAAGCTTGTTGTTGGCCGTGGGGCACAGATGAGACACTAGTTACTTCGTACGTGGGGGCCTTTACAACTTCACCGGACAGGGGTATAGACCAGATATGTTGATACTTCACCTACAATGGTTTCCCCTCACTTCCTGCTAGGCAAGGTACGCCGATTGTGAGAAAGAAAGTAGGCATTGCCTTATAGGGGGGCTAACTGTCATGATCGCAATCGATGCACTTCTAATTCCTGGTAATTCTGAGACAGGTTTTCATCATATCAGCGCATATACGTCCCCACCGAGGGGCTCGAACCTACCCTGAATTAGTGCGATCGGGCCTTAGTCGACCACGCGGGCCCAGTGCGGGTTGGTCGACTTCACACACAACCTTCGAGTTTCTGCGCAGGTGTGTGCAGGTTTCCTCACGATGTTTTCCTTCACCGTTAATGCAATTGGTGAGTACCTATATGTACGTAAGTTTCGAAAACCTCACTGATACATTGGCCGTCCGGATTTGAACCCGGCACCTCTGGCACAGTATAATCAAGAGTACTACGTATATACCTCTGGTTAGGAGGGCCGAGTCGTTATCGGTTGAGCTACCGACGCTTAAGACAGGTTTTAAAGCGGTAATATTACAGAGTTTCGTTATTTTTGACGTCAATTACTCCTAAACAATAGAAAACCCAAGGTTGAAAAAAAAAACCCTTATTGTTGATGATATAAAAAATAAGCTGTACCTTTTGTATGTTCTTATCTAGTTTAATGTTTGTTTGTCCCTATTTCTGTGTGCAATAAATTGTGAAATAAATAAATAATATTCCATAAAGTCAAAAACTTTTAGAAACACGATTGAGCAGTTTTGGCGCGATAGAAAAAAATCCCAAATATAGGTCTACACCATTACTTTCAACTCTAGTTATGACTAATATATTGAAGTATAAATTTTAAAAAAATACAGAAATATTTGTTATGATAATACAAGGTGAGTAATGTTATTTTTCAGGCTTTAAAAGCGCGGAAAAGGCAAAGGTATGTATGACCATACAGCCTAGTCTGCCGTAATTTTGCCGTCCTTTTTTCATTTTTGATACATTGTAGTTTTTGATTGAAACGAAAAACCATTGAAAAAGTGAAAAAGTGTGGTTATTTTCTTTACTCTTTACTTACACTCTCTCTCTCTTATCGTGTGGCACAATTAACCGTGCTATCCAAGGGATAGACGACGGCGGATGCCTGGTGTTGCACTTAGCATCACCCGCGGTCACGTGTAGGGCATTTTAGATTTACACCTACGGACGTGTGCAACGCGACCTTCATACACACTTACACGTAAAGAAAAAGACAGAGACAACTGTTCCAATCAACACCTCGCCTTAAACGGAGCAAGTTAGATTCCCTGCGGAGTCTGACTTTGTAAGACTCGCTTTGGTTGGTGGAAGGGCATTTTCTAAGCCCGCCTGGCTAAGTCTGTCTTGCCGAAAAATATCAATGATAACAGCATAGATGTGTATCTACTTGAAGATAAGATAGCCAGTTCCCCATTGCGTTAGGTAATCTTGGTAAGCCCGCTTCCATCTTCGGCATCATCGTTACTTACCATCAGGTGAGATACAGGCTTATCAAGATTATTTTATCTACAAGCTGGAATGCATCAATGTTGTTAGCATTATTTTTATTCACAATTAATGTTTGGCGGCAAGACTTAGATTAGATGGTGGTAGCTAGCCAGGTGGGCTTAGAAAATGCCCTACCACCAACCAAACCGAGTCTTGCAAAGTTATTATTTCATTCTTCTTTTCATCATCATCATCATATCAGCTCATTTACGTCCCCACCGAGGGGCTCGAGCCCTCCCTGAAATAGGGCGATCGGGCCTTAGTCGACCACGCGGGCCCAGCAGTACAGGTAAGAGCGTCAGATAAACCTAAATATGAAATCTAAATTCGAAAACACATTGGTACGTGGCAGGATTCGAACCACGACCTACCGGACAGGAGGTAGCGGCCCTTGCCATTACGTTACCGACGTTCTACAATCTACTTACACGGACATGGAATACATTATCGTTTGGCTTTCCACTGGCTATCCAGTTATTATTTTATAATAAGTGGCCAAAATATTGGCATTCACAAGTAATTACTGTCAAGTTATGTAAAGTCCGAAAATGACTATCAGCTGCAAAGTGAGTTGGCATTTAACATTATACATATGGCAATGTAGGCATTGGCACTATCTCCCGACTCCGACACGATAATGATTTGGTCAACAATACCTGAGGTATATTTTTTACATTTAGGTACTGATTTAAAATGGAATAATTTTAGTTGCACATCGAACAACTAATCACCTAAGTATTATTTTATTTCCTTAATTTATTTATGACAATCGTATCAAAAGTACTGATTGGATTGTATATTTCGGATCATCAGAAGGGTTTTGGCCGTATCTAAGAAATAAACTCGTCTTTGAGAAGTTTTGGAGTGTACAATCAATATTCACACAAGTTTGCAGCACGAGGCTTAACGATGATTCGGATGAAAACCGATTATTTTATAGACTGCGATGAGTTCGGCACGAGGCTGGCTTCCAAAGTTGACAGTTCAGCTGCTCGATCAAAAGTGCTCGTAAAATAATTGGCGCCTCTGTCGTAGCCTCTGTAGGTAGGCTGCATTGTCTTTAATGGTTCGATAATCACAACAATTCTGATTGGCTAACTAACAAGTACCAACACTACCAACTTCCGGGTTCCGGTCTCGCACAGACCACGCCTTGGCCAAAGATGACTATTATTACTACCCTAGCTAACCGCTTGACGTTTCAAGATAAAACACACGGTGCTTCGACGGATGCATAGATGGCGCCACGTCCTTGCGCTCCGACATATACATTAAATTACCTACCCTTTTCAACTAGACTAGAGTTGAGCGAGCGAAGCGAGCGATATTAGGTTCGGTTAGGTTTGAATGATTTGATTACACGCGAGGCTCCCTCTTCGTAGGTAGCGAATCTAATTTACGAAAAAATAAAACAGTTTTGCTTCAACCAAAAAAACGCTGTACTTTAATGTAAATAGCGGTGCGCCATGAACTTAAATTGTTGCTTAATTAATTATTTTTTGAGGTAAGTAACTTTGATAAGAATTGGGATACTTACAAAAAGTAGGTTTTTTTTATTACGATTAAATACTGCCCATTTAAAATGAAGTGGAAAGAAGTCACCCTTGGTAAGCGCTTGGCATCATCTCATCATCTTGAAGTCTTTTAAGGCGACAGCCATAAAAAATAATCAATGCAAAACAGACGTTCTTACCTGATGTTTGTGATTTTATTCTTTACAATTCTTTTTGACGTGTCACATCTTTCCTCTCGCTCTCCTGCAATTTGTGGGAGTGATTTCGTGAAATGGGACGGAAGGACGGAGGAGTGTAACAGGAAATGCGAACGTTTTTTAAGTCACGAAGGCTAAGGTAACATGGCCATGCCGCCTAATGTGAGGCCGAAGGCAAAGATGACCTACTATCCGAAGGCCCGGCCCATGAATTTACGACCCGATAATTCATTAATTTCAACACATATTGTCACATGTTACACATCATATGCGACTACTGTAAGGCTCGCTCGTTTTTAGGGTTCCGTACCTCAAAAGGAAAAAACGAAACCCTTATACGATCACTTTGTTGTCTGTCCGTATTTCTGTCAAGACCGTTTATCTCGAGAACGCGTGGAGGTATCGAGTTGAAATTAAAATTTAAAACCATATACCGGTCTACAGTCCCTAGATAAGCTGTGAAAAAATCAAACTTCCAAGTTAACGGAAAAAAGAAACAGCCGTTTATGCCGCAAAAAATGTATAATTCGACACTCTCAAGGGAATCAAAATTCATAGGGTATTTTCCATTGACCTAGAACTACTTATGAAATTTTGGCGAGTAATACCTTCTTATACTACAGGTATAGGGAAAAATCTAAAAACTGTGTAAAATCGTCCACTGCTGAACAAAGGCTTCCCTCAAGAATTTTTCACGACGACCGGTCCTGCGCTCCCCACAGTGGACCGACATCCTGGTGAAGATCGCGGGAAAACTGTACATTTGTAATTAAATTATTTAAAAATAGTCTTTATTTAAAGTACGTAATCAATTATGCAAGGAACGGCGGGCGGTCTAAATTTTGAATGGAGTTAACCGTTTCATGTGGGGTATCGTATGAATGGGTATCATTGGCACAAGCTTAAACAGATTTTTCATTATTTTTATGATGATAGTTTTCAAGTTATGACGAAAAATAAAAAATAAATATTTTCCCTTATTGTAATGTATACAGATAAGATAAGATACTAGTTACTTCGTGTATAGGTACCTAATAATTTTGGTGTATGTAGTACCTAACAGTTTGCTATGTTATGATATGATTTATATTATGTACTTACACATTTGTACGGAACCCTCGGTGGGCGAGACCGACTCGCACTTGTTCGGTTTTTGTTAGTTTTTTTCTTTTGATGAGTAAGTTAGTCACATGACGGAGACCGTGTTGTATTTATTTGAAATCACTTGACCATTTCTTATCCTCAATTGGTAAGCCCTCAAGGGCATAATATAATAAATAAATGTTCCGCGTTAATGTCTTTTGAACGCGTCGCGCGCATTCATAATTATTAAAGACATCAACGCGATACACACCGAGTTTGTTATACATTCTTATAAAATATTAATCATTTCAGTCATGCCATGTCACACTGGCTTTGAAATACAGAGTGCAAAACATCGTACTATTTGAGCTGCACGACAGCCTCTTGAATAATTAATGAGGAACATTAAAAAATAACGTCTAAACGAAACACTTGCTTGTATTGAAAGTTGATAACCTCTAAGATTCGTTTCGAAAACAACATCATTTACACAAAATGTAATAGAAGATGTTCCGGATATGGACCTCTTTTCTCTTTTGGTGGAATTCAACCGAAGCAAACAAACCTTAATCGTTAACACAATTCATTTCACCTAATCCTACTAATATGTATTATAAATGCGAAAGTTTGTAAGAATGTATGGATGTGTGTTTGTTAATCTTTCACGCAAAAACTAATGAATGGATCTGGCTGAAATTTGGTAGGTAGACAGATTAGGACCAGGATTAACCTGTTTTTTTTCCACAAAAATTAGCGAAATCGGTAAAGTCGTTCTCAAGTTATGGCGTGGTTTAAAGGAAACAGGGATTTACATAGCTATATAGATGAATGCATAATGTTAGGTATTGTAGAGGTCGTATATCTCTACATGTCCACACTTGCAACTCCTTTAGTTATTTTCTTGCCAGCGCGAGTCGAATTAAGAATATTAATTTAAATTTGAATTGGTAAGTCGTTCGAAAGCTTTTCAATACAATAGATGTTCATTCTATGGCGGACCGTGAGCAAGGGCAGAGGTCCTTTTTCCAAGTAATATTTGTTATCCGCGCGTCAGGGCGGAGATCCCTAAAAATGGCAAGAAAGTGATATCATTAGATTCAATGCAGAAATAATAATCAGTCGGCCGACAGAGCAATTACAAATATTACAAATTTAATAAAATGGCTCTTCAGCCATATTGAATTCGTACACCAATCTTTTATTTATATCGGTACCTGCTCTACTGTTGCAACCCCCAGACACCGTGAGGACGGATGTCACAGTATAATTATATAAATTAAATAATCGAGGTAAAAATATAAGTAGCTACAAATTACTTTTTATATATACTTTACTAGTACACTGATTTTGATAAAATTTATATGGCACCAACCTAGCAGAAGAGACGAGATAGAGAGAGAGATTAAGAAGGCGACGGTTTTAATTTAAAACTCGTTTTGTGTGTTCTCTAGGCCGCATAGTTTGTCATTATCATCATCGTATCAGCCGAAAGACGTCCACTGCTGGTAAAAGGCCGTCCCCAAGGGTTTCCACGACGACGACCGGTTCTGCGCTGGCCGCATCCAGCGGCTTCCTACACCAGGTCTTCAGTTCACCGAGTGGGATGCCCGACTACGCTACGTTTTTCGCGGTCGCCACTCGAAAACTTCATGTCGCAACGACTATCTGTTCTACGAGCTATGTGCCCCGCCCACTGCCACTTGAGTTTACCGATTCTGAGAGCTATGTCGGTTACTTTGGTTCTCTTATGGATCTCCTCGTTTCTGATTCGATCACGCAAGAAAACTCCGAGCATAGCACGTCCATTGCCCTTTGGGTGATGTTGATAGTTTATGTTTGAGTCGTTCAAGAAGAAGTTCAAAGAAATCAATATTTTAACTGTTGCTAGTCAACTTAAATATGAAAACATCATGTACGTTCGTAAGAATTTGCATTTATTTCCTAAAAACAGTGACAGGCATAATTTGAATTTAAGAAATGTAAATAAAATTGATATAGCCTTTTCGAGACTGAGTTAGGTTAAAAAGTCATTTGTGGGGCAGTGTATAAGATTCTACAATAAAATTCCAGAAAATCTAACTAGTTTGTCAGAGAATAAATTCAAGCCGTATGTCAAAAAATGCTTGTGCTCTAGCGGGTATTATAAAATAATAGATTATCTAAATGACAACAAAGATATATATGTTGATTCTATAACAAATACCATTACCTGAGACTGTAATTTGAATCATGACATTATGCAATAGACAATAGGTTTTGTTTTGACTATTTAAAAGTGTGAGTAAACACCTATTTAAAATACATTATTTTGATTTGATTGATAAATACTAAATTTGTATTAATATTAGATTTATAAGAAGAATTTTCTGTGGTATGCTTGACAGAGTGTTTGCAGGTATTCTTGCGATGAGCAGGTGGAGAATGCAAATATAGACTCGAGGAATGCTCTGCTTAATTCATTACAATCACATATTTCATCGCTATATTAAAGTGGCAGTGGACAGGGCACATAGCTCGTAGAACAGATGGCCGTTGGGGTAGTAAAGTTATCGAATGGCGACCGCGCACAGGAAGACTTAGCGTTGCCAAGCCTCCTGTGGACCGACGACCTGGTGAAGGTCGCGGGAAGCCGCCGGCAGCGCAGGACCGGTCGTCGTGGAAATCCTTGGTTTTCACTTCAAAAATGTTGAAAAGTTAAACGCGCTGTGAGTAAAACACACTGTGTGATTGAATTAATTTTGCCCACGGTAAATCGACACAAATTTTAGTCCAGGAAATGTATGGAAAACTTTTTTTTGCTCCATTTACATTTGACATTTTAACCGCCTCCGTGGAGTAATGGTTAGTCCATTCTCTTCACACTAGGAGGTCGCGGGTTCGATTCCTGGCGGGTTCAACTTTGTAAGACTCGGTTTAGTTGGTGGAAGGTCATTTTTATAGCCCGCCTTGAGCTACCACCATTTTATCTAAGTCTTGCCGCCAAATATCAGTGTTAACAGCATTGTTGTGTTCCGGCTTGAAGATAAGATAGCCAGATCCTCATTGCGTTGGGGAATTTTGGTAAGCACGCTCCATCTTCGTTATCATCGTCACCTACCATTAGGTGAGATGATGCCAAGGGCTTATCAGTTGTAAATAAAAAAAGTCATTTTAACCTTCGATAGATCGGCACGTCCAATAATCCGGCACCCTCCGCCCACGCCTCCCTCATCACGCGAGAAAAAGTTTTTAAGCAAGGACTATAAGTTGCACAAAAGCAGATCTCAATTAAGGATTCATTTAAAATTAGTTAATTACATATGTACCTACATGTTAATTTAATACATTACATACATATTTATGCCCTCTATGAAATGCTTTATTTTATTCATTACCTATGACTTTTTCAGTATAATCCAGTAATCCGAACATTCCAATAATCCGGCTCCCTCCGGTTTTTAATAGTGCCGGATTAGTGAGATTACACTGTATATTTATTTCGGGACATAATCATAAAGTTTTCGAAATTTTGTCCTTTTTGCTCCGGAAGCAAAAAAATTAAAAAATCTGGCTGCGACAGTATAATGTTACAAGCCCACTGACCGCACAAAGAGTTGACCGAATTTCCCAAAACGTGCGCACGCGCGCACTGAGAAAATGCGCTCTTGGCTCTTTCTCTCCGTTTCCGGCGTCTGGCGCCTGCGTCTGGCATTGTGCGAGGGCGTCACGGTGCGACGTCCGTCTGTCTGTCACGACTCACCAGCCACGATATCGTTCGTTGGGTAAGCACAGCACAGATGATATATACTTACCGTGCTCTATCTATACCCATACGAAGAATGAATGAATGAATGATTTATTTATTGTATTGGTTAAGTACACAAACAAAAATAAAAAAGAGAAGAGTAGATAAACCAAAAACAAAAACAATTAAATATTTTTTTACCTATAAATACCTAATAGTAACATCAAATAAAAAAAATATTTTATTTGATGGTAGTATTAAAAGGGTTGACTGGAAGAGATCTAATTCCTCTAAGGGATAAGTCCGCCTTTATACTTAAGGTTTTTTTTTATAACATTATTTTGAGATTTTGTACAATAAAGAGTTTACAAACAAACAAAGGAATATTTTTTTTTAAAAAAAGGGAAACACAAAAGCAATACAAAAGGCAATAAAAATCAGCGTAATTTTTACCCTAAGGCAAAACGCTGTTATTCTGCTATTACCCGACACATTAGGAAACCGAACCATAATCTATAAGATTTTAAGAATCATATCTACCATCTCATCATCATATCAGCCGAAGGACGTCCACTGCTGGACATAGGCCTCCCCCAAGAATTTCCACGACGACCGGTTCTGCGCTGCCCGCATCCAGCGACTTCCCGCGACCTTCACCAGGTCATCGGTCCATCGAGTGGGAGGCCTGCCTACACTACGTTTTCCGGTGCGTGGTTGCCACTCGAGAACTTTACTGCCCCAACGGCTATATGTTCTACGAGCAATGTGCCCCGCCCAGTGCCACTTAAGTTTAGCAATTCTGAGAGCTATGTCGGTTACTTTGGTTCTTTTTTTTTATTATTCTTTATTGGTAAGCCCTTGGCATCATCTCATCATCTCCTCGTTTCTGATTCGATCACGCAGAGAAACTGCGAGCATAGCACGCTCCATCGCCCTTTGGGTGGCCTCCTTATGAGGCCCATAGTAAGCGACCATGTCTCAGTTCCGTTACAGTGTTGCCAGTGATGACATCTACCATCTAACTTTGATTATTTACTGTCCATCTCATCTAGTCTTATTAATTAAATTATCATTTTTTAAGAAGTAGTACTCTTTGCTCCCACTTAATATAGGTAACTAAGGAAAAAAGAAAAAGATACGACCCGACCGGGAATTGAACCCATAATCTACGACGCTATGACCATTGGACTTTATTTAAAACGGCAGCGGTGGCGGAATTGCGAATAATATTGCGCGGGCAAATCTTTTGGACAAAAGTAATTTTTCCAGATTTTTCGCCTCCGTTAATCCCTATATTACAAATTTCATCGAAATCTTTACAGCCATTTTAGAGAAATTGCTAGTTTAATTGTATTGGATTAACACGATCATAACACCAGTAGGTACTGTTTTGGTGCACAGTACAGGCATTTTCTTAGTTCATTTCAATATTTCTAATGTTTGTATACTAATAAAATAATCGGACTGCATCAAAAAGAAAATCTGAAACATGGTTTCCTAAATTGCTCTCCTCTTGAAGTTTTAAGTAAACTTACTTGTTTTGTTTTTTCAAATTTACAAAATAAGTTCGTCAATGACGCTAAAAATCTATGACGTCACTTGTGGATATTTCAAATACTTTTAGAACAACATTTCGTTTATGACAGATCATAAAAAGTAACTCAAATGATTATTTAGCATTAGATTATTATAGCAGTCCCATCCCCTATTATTGTACTGTGCTCTACATAAAACATTTCAATTCTATTCTATCATCTTAAACCGTAAAATACACGCACACATAGGTAGGTAAGGTATTCATAGCCAAGCTTTAATTAATTGTTTTACGCTGTGCTAATAGCTTTACAAACCGATGTAGGCCAAGACACATACATCAACCTATTTTCTCATAATCTTAGTGATTTGAAAAAGAAACACATTAGCAAAGTGACATCACGATAAATGAGTGCGAGCAGAAGATAACAGGTTCGGCCTCACCAGACAGCCAGTCGCTTCCTCGAACCTTCCTCGATCGCGATTCAAAACGTGCCACTACCGATACCGGTGCCAAATCGTACACCACAACGTAAATAAATGTTACACAACATCCTTACTAATATTATCAACGCGAAAGTTTGTATATATGGATGTTTGTTACTCTTTCACTCAAGAGCGATTCCACCCTTTGTCGTCAATGTTCCACCTTTTCGCAAGAAGCGTTTTGCTTCTTCGTTCATCATCCGGACGGCCAAGGCGTGAAATGGAATTTCCTTCCGGCGTCTGTCCCGATTCGTATAATTTAGGAATTTTCAAGACGAGAGTGAATAGGCACTATTTGAGCTTGCCTGTCACATCCTCGGCTGCATCGGTACTAACATCAGGTGAGGTGCAGCCAAA
Source organism: Coleophora flavipennella (assembly GCA_947284805.1). NCBI lineage: Eukaryota > Metazoa > Arthropoda > Insecta > Lepidoptera > Coleophoridae > Coleophora > Coleophora flavipennella. Next base: position 1,669,899 of record OX369268.1, read on the forward strand.
CGCACTCAATTTTTTAATAAAAAAAAATTAAAAAAACTCCTGAATGGATTTTCATGAAACTTTACAATAATATAGCTTATACATCAGAATAAGGTTGCTTTTTACCCCGGGAAAAGGTTTTATTCCCACGGGAAAATCGAAAACAACGCGGGCGTAGCCGCGGGCGGACGGCTAGTAGTACGACATAAAACGGAAAAGATTAGGCACGCGAAAAATCTGTTCGTGGAAATTCTGATTAATGTGAATGACCGAACACCGAATATTCGTAAATTTTATCTAAACTTGTCACCATTTTCAAAAGATGACCTATAAAGTTTAAACATTAGAGGGTCTGCGGTGCGCGAGCCGCAATCGGCTCGCGGGGCATTTTACACCTGAACCTTGCTCATGAATCACTCCTTCCATTGGTGCAAATGTAATTGGTGCAGGTATAAATGCTAAAGAATAGAATAGAATAGAATTATTTATTTATTTGCTTTTAAATATAATAGCAGACTTAAGAAGAATAAGTACTAGATCTAAAAACACATATAAATAACTACCTACACGAATTAATAAAAAAAGAAACCCGAAAGTATAAACACTTAACCTCCCTTTTTTGGCCTGTCGGGTAGAAATGTATCCAATGTCACTCACGGGTAACTAATTAGTAATCTGTGCTCACGGGATCAAGCCAAATCTCACGACGATACTTCGCACTCCAATATCCATCAAGCCTTTAAGGCTATAGGCTACAGGGCGTGCCAAAGTATTAAATAAATCATGTAACTAGTATCTCATCTGTGACTAAATACACATATACCTTATACCAATCAGAAAAAAAGCAAAAGGTAAACAAAAGTACTATGGAATTGACATTTGAAACTTGACAGTCCCTACTAAGCTTGTTTACATTGTGCTTTTTTTATTGGTATAAGGTATAGGCACACTACATACATACAAACACTCTAAAAACATAACCCTCCTTCTGGCGCGATCGGGTAATAAAATAGGTATATACCTATTTGAAAAACTGGAATCAGTATGACAAAAAACACCTGTATTGAATGCCATAAACAAAACAACATGTTTTTAAACACATACACCTACATCTAGGTGTTCGAGTGCTAAGAAACAGTTTCGGTCTAACTCAACCTAAAAACTGGGTTAACCCCGGGCTTATTTCCGGAATTAATTCCTAATTTCCACCCATTTGGTTGAAACATGGATTTAAACCGGGGTTTTCCCAGACGGTGGGTTGTTCGGGTTTATCCCAGTTATACTACCGCACAACTCTAAGCTAAAGTAAATAAATACCGAATTTTTAGACTGCCTAACCTTTTTACCCGATTGCCTCAAAAGGAGGTTAATGTTTTTCGGATGTATGTATGAATGTCTGTTTGTTTGGCTGAGCATGAAGCCTTGATGGATTTTGGAGTGCGACATTTTGATGTCGTTAGATTTGTCTTCAATATCCGAGTGTCCCAGGATACTGTTTACCCGAGTACCCAAACGAGGAGGGTAATGGATTTACGCAGTCTGGATCTTAATTTTCAATTAAATTGGTTAGTTTATTAACTGCTACGCATGATCACACCCTGGACACTTCATACAACGGGTCAGAAATGACATTTCAAAAAACGAATGACGAAACTAACAATACGGCGGCGAAATCCTATACGTTCGACAACCAAACTGTAACCAATCTGTTTTAATCTGGGTGACGAGGGGGTGAGGTCGCAATGTAGAGAGCGGCAGAGAGTGTCCATGCTGCATGTTAGTAGGTACTAATCTAAATATATATAACTCAAAGGTGACTGACTGACTGACTGACATAGTGATCTATCAACGCACAGCCCAAACCACTGGACAGATCGAGCTGAAATTTGGCATGCAGGTAGATGTTATGACGTAGACATCCACTAAGAAAAGATTTTTGGAAATTCCCATGGGAACCGCAAAACTCGGGATCTGCGCGGGCGAAGCTGCGGGCATCCACTAGTATAATATTATATACTTTGGCATGACTGAGTTTATGTCGTATTTAAATATCCTACGGAAGGAACTTGGTTATTCTTCATGTATTAAAATATACAAAAAAATATGACTAACAAGCATAAATTAGTAAGTAATTATTACAGTCTTGGTACCACTGCTGCGGACGGCCGCTTGCAAAAATATAATATGGCCCGACGAGCCACCGACGTCGGTGGGGTTTGTCGGTTGGGGGACACCGAGGTTGGGAGGTCGCGGCTCGAATCCTGCCACGTACCAATGTGTTTTAAGATTTCGATTTCATTATGTACGTTTATCCGACGCTCTTATACGGTAAAGGAAAAATATCGTAAGGAAACCTGCACGCGTCTGTGAAGGAACTCGAAGGTTGTATGTGAAGTCGACCAACCCGTATGGGCCCGCGTGGTCGACTAAGGCCCTATCGTCCTAACTCAGGGTAGGCTCGAGCTCCTCGGTGGGGAAGTATATGAAAACTGATATGATGAGCTCCAGACTGTTTCTGGAATTGTGATGTTGATACTGTAGGTGCTGATTGCTGACACAGCGCATAACGCTAGAACTGTGAGGTCCCCCACCTCACGACAGTCTCTACGTAGCCAGGCGGCAAGGTACACGCGATTCTGGTTATAACTCGTAATAATATTTCGTAACTTCATTCAATCAGCCGACCAATCAGCCAATCAGCCGACCGATTTGTATGAACAATCGAAAAAAAAACGATTTCTGCAAAATTGTAGAACAAAAGTTGCTCACTTTGATGAGTACAAGCCCACCTTAAAGTATCGCTGCACCTTTATGTTACACCCTGTATAGGACCTACCTGGCAGCATACCTATTACCTATCGAATAAAAAGTAAATAGAATTAAAAAAAACTAAAAAACACGCTTTTAAAGCACTTCGAACTAAAAAGTTTAAAATAATTTTTCAAATAACCTTAAAACAATAATGAATAAAAAATACTAGTATTATTGTAAAAAAAAGCGTCGGGCGCTTTGCTCCATATTTTTCATACATCGAGCGCCCTACGCTTTTTTTTCACAATAATACTAGTATTTTTCATTCATTATTGTTTTAAGGTTATTTTATTCACAATAATACTAGTATTTTTTATTCATTATTGTTTTAAGGTTATTTTAAAAATTATTTTTAACTTTTTAGTTCGAAGTGCTTTAAAAGCGTGTTTTTTAGTTTTTTTAAACTCTATTTATTTTTAATTTTTTAGTTCAAACTTATGAAATTATTATATTGTCGCTGATTCTTGATAAGTCTACAAAGTTTGAATTAAATCTGTCCGTTTAAAGTGGGTCAAAATCGAGTCCAAAGGAGTCGGTTACATATACATACAAACAAACATACAGGTGAAGCTAATAAAAGCGTTGTAAAAAAAACATGAAAATCGGTCCACAATTGACGGAGAAATCGGTGGACAATTGGACATACATTTAAGTTGGTTTAAAATAAAGCACCTATCATAGCTACAAGTCGGATGAAATTGCTAAAGGGAACATTTTCCTAAGCATATATTATAATGTCCATCAGAGTGTCTCTGACAGTTTTATTACCAATTAGCTCACAGTGGCCACAGACTGCTACTTATCAAACGTGACGTGCGTGACACTCTATTTGGCCAACGAGGAAACCTCCATTTTCACTCGGTTTCACCCACGTGCGGCGTCGTCTAGGTGGAAACGATATTTAACAGCCGGCGGATCTTTTCACCTTACGATAATGTCGGGAACATGTGACATTAACTATGTGTTCTTCATCTATTCGTGTCGATGGATGCTTCGCTACAGCCATCTCGACCAGAATGTGACCGCAACGATGGCCCTTTCCGTTGCGTCGACAAGGTCTTGCTCGTTACAGGAGTAGGGACAAGCTGGGCATGTGAGGAGGTGCGCCATGGTCTATGGTGCGGTTCCGCAGCTAAACTGCGTTTACTGGTTGGTCTGCATACCCCACTACATCAGGTTCTCCTTGAAGCGACCCACTTGTGTTCGGAGACCACACAAACTACTACGAAGTGTTAAAAAAATATGAATAGAAAAAAAAATAGAAGAAAGTAGAAAAATTGTTTATTTTCACCAAAGGTACTACATAATCCATGGCTGAGACCTCCTTTTAGGTACGGAAGTACCTGTGTTAGGGGATGAAATAATGATAAATATTTTCCCATTTTTAACCGATTTCAAAGAAGAAGGAGCTTCTATGTCAAAAAAATCAAATCAAAAATAATTCATTTTTAATAGGTGTTTGTTTACACACACTTTTAAATAGACAAAAAAATGCATATTACAAATAATGTCATGAATTATATTACAGTCTCAGGTAAAGGTATTTGTTATAGAATCAACATATATATATCTTTGTCATTTACATAATCTATTATTTTATATTATCCTCTAGAGCACAAAATTTTTTTGATATGAGTCTTGAATTTATTTTCTGACAAACTAGTTACATTTTCTGGAATTTTTGTAGAATCTTATACACTGCCCTACAAATGACTTTTTTACCTTACTAAGTCTCGAAAAGGCTATATCTACTTTATTTACATTTCTTAAATGTTCCACTGTAAATATTTTTTATGTATGTTCACTGATTACTCTTCCCTTTACAGTAGTTATCGTGTAGCATAAGAATCAGAAATTTTGTCGGAGAGTGTGAAAATACGTCGGATAGTGTTGTCGCCGCGCCATCGAGCAGGTCGCCGACTGACACACTTTCGGCGCTATTTGTTATAATTACATTATTATCGATAACAGAACACATATGGTAAACTGCGCGTGCGCATGATTCGAAATTCAAATCAAATTGATGATTTCACTTTTGTGTTTGCTGTAAGTACTTAATAAAATAAGGTTGTTAGAACAATAACTACAATAAGTACTACTTATTGTAGTTATTGTTCTAACAACCTTATTTTAGCATTAATCTAATCGGTCTCGTAAACTTTAAGTATCATCATCAGTTATCATCTACGTCTACGACCCAAAGTGTTTCTCCACAGCTAGAGCCTGGGGTCTGCCTTCATGGTATCTTTTAGCTCTTTTCATATCGCGGGAAGGTTAGGCCATACGTACCTAAATATTTACACGCCATTAACTCTAAAAATTAAATATAGGAATAGTGAGCAGTCGTTTTCGACCGGGCCATGTTCTGGGAGCAAGAAACTGTAACTCGATATTGTCATTCATCTCCCTTGATCCTTTGCAGGAAGGTATACGAGATGCGCACGCGCCGCAGCTAGGGCACCGACTGCGGGACGCTTGTTTTGTTCATTTGTTCTGTAATTAATCAGACCGTGTTTGCTTACGCGCACGTGGTCCGCGATGTAATAGCAAACAAACAGAGTAAGTTCGTTAAACTTCGTAATTGTTCTTTCCAGAGCTAGCTTTGATTCAAATATTTTAGTTTTATTTTATTGTCGAACACATCGTTCACGTTTACATACTTTTGTGTAATCCCTTCTATATGACTCAACATTTAAAAAAAAGTTATGATTTAAAAAACCCAATAAACCGCCTCCGTGGCGTAATGGTTCAGACCATTAGTTCCACATCCTGAGGTACCTAGTTCGATTCCCCGCGGAGTCTTACTTTGTAAGACTTTGTTTGGCTGGTGGAAGGGCATTTTCTAAGCCCGCCTGTCTAGCTACCTCCATCTTATCTAAGTCTTGTCGCCAAACATCAATGTTTATAAGCATAGATTGGTTTTCGGCTTGAAGATAGTCAGTTCTACTTTGCGTTGGGGAAACTTGATAAGCCCGCTTCCATCTTCGGCATCATCGTCACTTATCATCAGGTGAGATGATACCAAGGGCTTACCAATAAATTTTTTTTCACTACATGTTTTTTTTTCATGAAAATGTTAAATGTTTTATGCAGTAATGCACATAAACTCAACAGAACAAATGTAGTTAAGGAGCGTAAATAAAAATGTTACAATATGGAAATTCATCGTAAGTTTATGTGAAATCAATAACGATAACTATGTACCTTACCTACATGCTTAGGGCTACCAGATTTTTAATTGAAAAGTCCTGATAAAAAAAAGTCTTATTTTATTCAAAAAGTCCTGACATTTTACTGAAACTGGCGCGCGCGCGGTTTGACGACGCACAGTAATAAAATACCACGTATGACATTTCACCTTTCATTTCACATGTCACTCGCCGACTCACAATCTGCCATTGAGGCTACTCTAACTCTCCACACAGTGAAAAATCACCATTCGTTTAAGTCCATGGGCTGCAACAGTAACTTGATGATACATGAAACACCTAAATAATCCAAAAACTCCTGACATTTTCAAAGTCCGGCCGCAATGTTGACGGATGCTTAAAAATCCTGACACGTCAGGGCAAATCTTGACGTCTGGTAAGCCCATGCTTAAGCCATAATTACCGGCAATGACGAGCAACGTTCACTCACCAGAAAAAGACAAGAAAAACTTTCAGCTTATACAATCACCGTTTTTGTGGAACTTTGCATTGTTTCCACAGTTTTTACGAGCAACACAAATTAGAGATCGTTTGTTGCGAATAGTATGTCGCGTGGTTTCGGCTAGCTTAGTGACACTTGGCCGCATCTGGAAAACAACTTCCGACCTTTGTTTACGATCTACGATCTGAGTCTTCGGGACACTTTCTACCATAAGCCGTGTCACCCAAACCAGGTCTTCGAGTCGGCGCGGGCACCGGATGCGTCGCGGTCTCTTTCCCTTTCGATCGCTTAACTTGTGTTTGTTGTATAGGTTGGTTGTTACTTTCTGTTATTGTACCTACTTACATTGTTAGTAAACAAACAGACCAGTGAGCGACGGTGGCGTAACGGCAAGGGCCGCTATCTCCTGTCCGGGAGGTCGTCGTTCGAATCCTGCCACGTAAGTGTTATCAAATTTCGATTTCATATGTACGTTTATCCGACGCTCTTACAGTGAAGGAAAGCATCGTGAGGAAACCTGCACACGCCTGCGAATAAACTCGAAGGTTGTGTGTGAAGTCGACAAACCTGCACTGGGCCCGCGTGGTCGACTAACGCCCGATTTCCTTAATTCAGGGTAGACTCGAGCTTCTCGGTGGGGACGTATATGAGCTGATATGATGAAACAGACCAGTGTCACCAATTTGATGATCCTGTTAGTGCAGTTGACCTTCTTTTGGTGATGAGATGATTAATCATTACATTCCAAAGCATCTAATACATATATCGTAATGTTGTAATTGAAACCCAGCTAGTGTTTCTCGGTAGTACAGTTACTGTACTACAGTAGTATAGTGGTGCCTGTTCCAATAGTTTCAAATGACACATCTCAGAAGGTGAATGACGAAGCATTGTACATTAGCCAGCTACAACATAATATTATCAAAGAATATTAATTATTACTAATATTATAAAGGAACTGCCCAGATGAGTCATCGGTGCGGAACCCGCTTTATTTAATACGTGCGATTGCCCCATCGATTGAGTTCACATTACTAATCAACTTATGTACTACCTATACAAAGATATTTCAATCAGAAGTTCACACAAACACACACGCACACTAGTGATTAGTTAAGAATCACGTGTACATGTAAATGTACAGTCTTACAATATTACGACTTTTCATGCAAAGCCATCAATCATCAACGATAACAGCTGGTCTCCTCCTAACCAGAGGTCCCTGGTTCGAATCCGGACAGCCGATGCACCAATGACTTTCTCGGAACATACGTACATATACTTACCTATTGCATTAACGGTGGAGGAAAACATCGTGAGGAAACCTGCACATCTGATTCCAAGATGTGAGAAGGTCGCGTTGCACACGTCCGTAGGTGTAAATCTAAAATGCCCTACACGTGACCGAGGGTGAAGCTAAGTGCAACACCAGGCAACCACCGCCTGTGCCTTGGATAGCACGGTTAATTGTGCTACATGATAAGAGAGATAGAGATCGATCAGTTGATAAGCCAATTTTAGGGTTCCGTAGTCAATCTAGCAACTCTTATGGTTTCGCTATGTCGATCTGTCTGTCCGTCGGTATCACGGATCAGATAAATAAGGTTCGATTGGAAATGTGCGCTAGGCAGGCGCGCCACAAGTATGATTACACAATCATACTTAACGGAAGCACGCGTTCATACTTTTTATTTGTGTGTGGTTGTGTGTAACGTACAGACTCTCAGAGATTGTGTGAGACACAATTGCAGCCTTGTGTTCTAAGTGTGTTTTGTTTAATAATGTGCGCAATTCGTGTATTGTATGACGTATGTATAGCTTGTGTAGTGGAGTTGATGGGTGGGAGACAGGCGGCGATGCTGGTTTTTAAACAAAAGTGGTACTATTGCCAATCCAACCTTATTTCTCTTATCCGTGGTCGGTATGTCACAGCCGTTTTGCTCGAAGACTGTTACAGCTATAAAGCTGAAAATTTCTATAAACCTATTAAATAAAATCTTTAAAAAAAAATTTGAGTAGGTACATACCTCCCCTACATGTTAATTATATTTCAGGAAGTCTGCATATGAAGGTTTGGAAATAGTAAGACATATTTAAAAGGAAAATAATCATGGCCATAAGTAGGCTTTGTTGGTTTAGGAAGTAATGGTCGACCAACTTAGATGTATAAAAACATTCATAGATTTTCTATTCAAGATTCAAGATATTTATACAAAATTGGTGCAAATCATTCTTTTTTTGATAGCTATAACATAGTAATTGCATAATGTCATTTGTGAAAAATCAAGAAACAAACAACCATTAGTAAATAGCGTCAAATGTGTATGTTACAGTTAAAAGCCGTTTTTAGATAAGACGCGTTTTCTCTAATTAAAACTATTTTTTTACTAAATGCATTTGTTACAACTAGAATTTACTGCAGCTCATAATTACAATAATCGTATCAGCCGAAAAACGTCCACTGCTGGACAAAGGCCTCCCCAAGGATTTCCACGACGACCGGTCCTGCGCTGCCCGCATCCAGCGGCTTCCCGCGACCTGCACCAGGTCATCGGTCCACCTAGTGGGAAGCCTGCCTACCCTACGTTTTCCGGTGCGCGGTCGCCACTAGAGAACTTTACTACCCCAACGGCCATCCGTTCTACGAGCTATGTGCCCCGCCCACTGCCACTTAAGTTTTGCAATTCTGAGAGCTATGTCGGTTATTTTGGTTCTCCTACGGATCTCCTTGTTTCTGATTCGATCACGCAGAGAAACTCCGATCATAGCACGCTCCATTGCCCTTTGGCCATACCCTGGACACTTCATACAACGGGCCAGAACTGACATTTCAAAAAATGAATGACGGAAAAATGGCGGCGAAATTCTACGTTATGTTAATTGTTACTATACGTTCAACTAGCAAACTGTAACCAATCTATATCAACCTGGGTCACGAGGGGGTGAGATCGCAATAGAGAGCGGCAGGGAGTGTCCATACTGTATGTTAGTTAGTATATACTTTGCTTTGGGTGACACTAAATATCAGATAAAACTAATTGTAACTAGATAAAATGAGTTTTGTGATTTGTCGAAATTATTAGGTAGGGTTATGACTGGTCAGTTTACAGAACTCGCCAGTTTGCATAACTAACATTCAACACGAAGCATTTTGCTACCCTCTTTGCTAGGCTCTTTGAATGTATAATCTCAATCAAACTTTAACAATTTTAAAAATTTTGCTAGAGAAAACGCGTTTAAACTAAAAACGGCTTTTAACTGTAACATATACAACATTTTCTTTACCCACTGCTAATTTACTAACTTTGTGTTTTAATGTATGTATACGATTATTTTTATTTAATACTACAGAACCCTACTCGTCGCGTGGTCCGTCGGACGCGCTTAGCCACTTGTTTAGGAAGAGACCGTTAGAGACTAAACTGTTTTCGCTAAATTGATACAGATTTGTTTTCGCTTATACTGTTGCTTGTTTGCCTATTAAATGGTTTTTAGTTTTATTAGTTCCATTCAGACTTCATAAACTAATGTTTCAGAAAACCATTCCACTACCATAAAGCCTCAAACAATAGTTAATTCTTACGGCTACCATCCCCCCCCCCCCTCCCCAGATCGACTGATGGAACGTCTCAGACAATAGACAGATACCAAAGATAGTCACAAATGGCCAACTTACGCCACGATTGGTCAGTTGTTACCCACTTATTATCTCTAACAACAGTTATTGTTCAACACGATTGATTCGTGATCGCTGAGGAAGAAGCACAACAAGATAGGCACAATATCTGTAATCTATACTCGTCAATTGAATTTGCCAATAACTATGATTAATCTTTCTTCTTCTTATCGTACGGGTAGCACATATAACCGTGCTATCCAAGGGATAAACGGCGGTCGCCTGGCGTTGCACTTAGCATCACCCGCGGTCACGTGTTGGGCACTCAGATTTACACCTACGGACGTGTGTTACACCGCTATAGCGATCCGTAAGTATATGTACGTAAGTTTCGCAAAACATATTGGTTCATTGGCCGTCCGGATTTGAACCTGGTTAGGATGACCGAATCTACTATGACCGTGTCGTTATCGTTGAGCCACCGACGCTACACACGCTATGATTAATGATTTTGTTACTCCTCTAAGACGCATAAAGGTTACAAAATAATAATTAAAGGTATGTATCTTGCCAATTATATTCACACAGGATGATACAATTAGATAGATACGAATTGTATTTTAAAAAGATAAATTGGTGTTGGAAGTTCTGTTTTTAAGAATGCCATTCTTTTATAATTTTCTCTTTCCAATGTCTGCTGGAAGAAATTTCATATACTTACCTAGAATTATGCTGTACCTTTCGCATGTGTTTGTCCCTATTTCTGTGTACAATAAATTGTGAAATAAATAAATAATAGAGATAGATCGTAGAAAGGATTATTGCAAAAATCGTTTTAACAAGGAGCCAAAAATACTTAGCGGGTCTCGGTACCTAGTATTGAAAACAGTACGGCTGCCCCATTTTAAAACACAGTAACTGCTAACTTTTTATTCTTGATTTTTTTTTAAAGTAAGTATTATTGCTACTTTTATTACTTTTATGACTTAATTTGAAGTATTTATTCTGATAAATATTTTTATTGATGTGTCTTCATCATAAATCATTTTTTTATCAATTTAGCGAACAATGCTTTTTTTATAGACAAATTAAAAAAAAACTGAAAATTCAGTTACTGTGTTTCAAAATTGGGCAGCTGAGTAGTAGTTATTAGATAGACAGTAAAATGAATTATTTCAAAAGATCAAATTGGTATACAGTGTGACTTTTAATTAGTTCTTGATAACAAAAGGTATGCATCTACTCGTGATTACAAACAACTTTCCCAAAGAAACTATATGTCGAATAAGAAAAAAAATGTTGGTCCTCGATACATATTAGGTTATGAAACCGGCAAAAATGTATAAAGGACCAAAATTTTTTTTCATATTTGACATATATAAGGTCTAACAAAATTAGCTGAAACTATTTTAACTGGTGCTTCCGCCCTTGAAACTGAACAACTTTCTCCATGGAACCCATAGTCAAATCGCAAAAAAAAATTGGGCTCTCCCATACTAACTCGATCAGTTGATCAGCCAACTTAGTATGGGAAGCTCATTTTTTTTGCGATTTGACTATGGGTTCCATGGGGAAAGTTGTTCAGTTTCATGGGTAGAAGCACCAGTTAAAATAGTGTCAGCTTATTTCGTTACACGTTATATATAGTTTCTTTGGGAAAATTGTTTGTAATCACGAATAAATTCATATCCATTGCTATCAAGAACTAATTAAAAGTCACCCTGTATAAATGTGAGTCAAAGCCTAGGAAATGCGGCTGATGGACAAATTGTGATAAACAACGTAGTGGCTGTGTGACCTCGCACTCTTCGACCTTCGGCACGACACGACAGCATCCGGCACACGGGTGTGCTCAGATAGTAACGTGACATGCAGTAGTCGGCTAGAGAAAGTTACGTAACTTGATCGTAAGTTACGAATTGTAACAATAATTCCTGATAAAATCGATGGTAGACAAGGCAGCAAAAACTTCATAGATAATTTAATTTAATAATTCAATAAAAAAAACGATTAAATTAAATTTTATAATTTCTTAATCCTTTTTTATTAAAATTAATTATTTTTTTATTTTATTTTATTTTGAACGACGAAGGTGTAAATATAAAGTACATTAAGTGATTGTCCGAAAATTAGAAATGTACTCATATCAGTCTTATAAGTAATAGACCCTACGAAGTACGAATAAAGTAGACCCAAAAAATATTAAAGGAAAAATTTGTGGGCGTGTGTGTGTGTGTGTGTGTGTGTGTGTGTGTGTGTGTGTGTGTGTGTGTGTGTGTGTGCGCGCGCGTGTGTGTGTGTGCGTGTGCGTTACTCTGATTTGAGGAGAAACGACTGCACTTTTCCTTGTGAGTTATTCTTAATTTTCAAACGACTTACAAAAAATAGGAGGTTCTCTATTCGACTGTAAATTATTAAGAGTAATTTAATTTTTAAACATTAAGAGTACCTGTCCAACAAAAAGAAAAATTAACAACTTAGCGTGGTAGGCATAATTATAATGTTCTAGTAATTTACAAACTTTCATTAAAATCGTTAGAGCCATTTTTGAGAAAAAATAACTAACTACCTGGTTTTAGTATGGGCAGTACTTTTACTTAAATATTTCCTGAAATATAACGAAGTAAGTACGTCATATACCAATATTTATCGTTTCATTAAAATCGGGACACAATTTTGAGAAAAAAGCATCGTTTTCAGGTCTATGGATGTATGACTATGTATGTTTCTTTAATCCACGATATCTTCTAGAGGACTTGATGGATTTAAGAGTGCGAGATATCGTTAGATTTGTCGTGATCCCGTGAGTGACATAGGATGCATTTTACCCGACTCCCCAAAAAGAGTAAATTTTACCCGACTCCCCAAAGAGGGGTAATGTTTTTATACAGTATACTTTTATTAAATTTTTTAATTAGTTATTTCCAATGGTGGCAACCCTAAAAATCAAGATAGGAAATATTTAAAAAAACAGCTTGCGATATAAAATATTACATTGATTACATTGCCCTTGGCAACGGACACACACACACACACACACATGTATATACAATTTATTTTTTCTAGTTTTGATACTCATTTTGTGTAAGACAATCAATCCCCTCAAAATCTTGATTTCGTTTTGTTTGCCATCATAATGGTACCTACTTCGTCACTCAGTACCGTTCGCTCGCTCCTCAGGCGTTCGTAAGGAAATAGAAATAGTATAGGATTCTTATTTATTATTAATATAGGGAAGATCGCTTATATTTCTGATTCACGACGCCGCCGTGAAGTTACACAAACATTCTCTCAATAGTAAAGGGATAATATTGAAACGTCCCCGTGAAACCGTTTCATTGCGCAACATAATAATATTTACCTACCTACCTACCTATACAGGGTGTAAAAAAATTGTGTTGGACCCGTTAACTGGGGATCTACTAATTATCCTCATCATATGTTTGTAATCAGGAGCTCTTATAATTTTAAAGAAATAAAAACTATTAAAATTCTTTATAGTTAGTTCATTTGTTTGAAGTGTCCTTGAATACGGATCGCAAGTCTGGAATCCTAAATACGCATGCTACAACGAAAGAATTGGACGAATCCAACGTACATACCTTAGATATATCCAGAACAAATGTGGTAAATATCACATTGGCTACTTCGAAAGATGTAAGCGGCATCACTCGCTACCCCTTGCTCAGCGCAGAGAGCTGATGGATGCAGTGTATCTTTTAAAAACATTAAATGGTACAGTCGATTGTCGTGAACTGGTAAATTCCCTTAATCTTTATGTACTTGCTTTTCATCAAAGACATCCTAGGGTCTTCTACATTCCCCAATGTCAAACTAATTATAGGCGCAACTCGTATTTACTGCGTGCACCAGGCATTATGAATGACTTAGTCTTCAAATTCAATTTTGATATATTTTGCATTAGTCCGAATACCATAAAACGCGTATACAATACCGAATTCTTTGGTTCTCAATCTCAGACTACGTAATTAACCTTAAGATATCATTAACTTTTTTTTCTATTTTATTGTTGCTAAGAACTGATTTAACTATTTTTACAAGGTTTGTACTCTTTTTTTTCTTCATGTTCGTTGTACTATTATTTTTCATATTACTGTTGTACTGTTACTGTTCAAAACTGTATCCATATGGCGTACGTCAAGCTAGCTTATTCTCTAACCTAAAGGAGAAAACTTCTCAATGCTCCTTATTTAATGGATATTTAATCATATAATGTGACCTAGGTTTCCTTAAAAAATAAAATTAAATTACAGCCGAAGGACGACCACTATTAGACATAGGCCTCCCCCAAGGATTTCCACGACGACCAGTTCTGCACTGCCCGGATCCAGCGGCTTCTCGCGACCTTCGCCAGGACATCGCTCCACCGAGTGGGAGGCCTTCCTACGTTACGTTTCCCGGTGCACGGTCGCCACTTGAGAACTTTACTGCCCAAACAGCAATGTTTAGTTTATTTTTATTTATTTCACGTCACAAATTCATGATTATTCATGTCAGGTCATAATATGAAATGTCAATAGTGATGTGATCGTCAACGAAAGCAAATACAGAGAATAAACTAATTAAATTAACAAAATGTCAAAGTAAAGTAGAAAACTACATTAACACAGTAATAAAAGTATAAAAATACATATTGGTAACTCATGTTACTAAATTTTAAAATGTCACAATTATTTTTAAATTTTCTCAAAAAATCCTTTAACAGAATAAAATTCACTTTCCAACAAGAAGTCTTTGAACCGGCGCGGGCGCCTAAATGTCTCGTCATTGGTTATTTCCCGCAGAGTGGACGGTAGTTGCTCCTATATACTTAATCGCCCAGTGTTTCTTATATGTGCCCCGCCCACTGCCACTTAAGTTTAGCAATTCTGAGAGCTATGTAACGACTTTGGTTCTCCTACGGATCTACTCGTCTCTACTAATCATACTGAACAACTTTCCCCTAGGAATCCTTAGTCAATTCTAAAAAAAATATTTGAACCCTCCGTACAAAAATGCATAAAATACATCGATCAGCTGATCGATTTTATGAAGTGTTTTTATTTGCGATTTCAGCAAAGTCATAGATCAAAAGTTGTTTAGTCA
Organism: Coleophora flavipennella; assembly: GCA_947284805.1. Classification (NCBI taxonomy): domain Eukaryota; kingdom Metazoa; phylum Arthropoda; class Insecta; order Lepidoptera; family Coleophoridae; genus Coleophora; species Coleophora flavipennella. The sequence goes on from OX369268.1 coordinate 1,685,062, forward strand.
GTATGATGGATGAGTAGAACCCCCAGTTAACGGGTCCTGTAGCAATTTTGTTACACCCTGTATACCTATCTCATACTTATACCTATGTTGATTCTAAAGTTGGAAGGCATAAGAAGTAGGAATTTAAAAACTTTAGAAGCTATAAACATGTTAGTGTAACGTCTATTGAAATTATATTATCCTACCGGTTTTCTCAGAACGAACTGCATATTCATATAAGTAATATTTTTATAAACAAGTTTGGTATAATATTTATAGAAACAGATGAATATTAGGTTTTATAAACTAGATACTTATAGCAACTAGCAGTCGGAGAATGCTCAGCTACAACCTGGAAAAGCTCATAATGGTTGGCAAAGTGGAGGGCAAGCGACCGAGAGGTCGATCGCCAATCCTCTGGGTTGACCAAGTGAAAATCGCCACAGGACTCACTGTACCAGCCGCCATGAGGCAGACCCAGAATAGAAATGCAAAGCGAAAGCTTGTAGACACCTTGACAAAGGCACTTCAAGCTGAAAACGACCTTTAGAAATGAAGAATAAGACTGGATTGATTGATAAAATACTTACAGACGGATTGGATGTTAACGCTAATTCTCCGAATGTCCAGTCGCTTTTATAGGTCCATTTCTCCCCAAGTCCACGTATAGGAGAATACGCGCACCAGATGACCAAGGAACTAAAGTGAAGGTAGCGGGAAGCCGCTGGATGCGGGCAACGCAAGACCGGTCGTTGTGGAAATCCTTCGGTTGATTTAATGATGATAAAAGGAGAATAATGGAACAATAAATTAAAGAAAAGGATAGGTATATCGACTATCATTCATCACTTTAGAAATGCCTTCGCTTTGCAGTCTACTTTGAAAGCTTGTCGCTAAGGTTAAGAAGTAGAATGGAGCAACCAAGAATTCATGAAACACTTTTCTTTAATCCGTTTCGTTAAGGCAAGAAATGAAGTTGCAATGCAATTAGGCACTAAATACTCTGAGTAATTGCATACTCGAGGGCAAAATGAGGCAAATGCAGGTGCAACACCAATACTAGCTAATAACAGATTGCGCGCAGCGTGTTGCACGAAACTAAAATTTATACCTACTTCCAACAGACTTATCCCTTAATCACTCAAGAAATACGGATAAGCATTTTCAACATTCCAATAATTTTGTAACTAACCAACAGAAATTCATTAAAAAAAGAATTTGTTCAAAACGATTTATTAAATAATTGTCGGTGTGTTTACAAGCTTTCATTTTACTTGATCATCATCATCATATTCGACGTCACTGCTGGACAAAGACTTCCTTCCCCCAGGGATTGACACAGCGACCGGTGCTCACTGCCCGCATCTAGCGGCGTCCCGCAACCTTCACCAGGTCGTCGATCCACCAAGTGGGAGTCCTGCCTACATTAAATCTTCCGTTGCGCATTCGCCACTCGAGAACTTTACTGCCCCAAATACCATCTGTTCTACGAGCTATTTCTTTATGATAGAACCTTGTCGTAGTAGACCTGTTACGCACTGTCTGCAACGTCACTCTGCAATTTTTTTGCTTGCACTGAATGATAAGGTTTTACCAAAATTATTTGTTTATCATCGCAATAGTGATTCGATTACGCACAAACTGGATAAAAAAACTGCACAACACCTAAAAAATGATCAACGAACACTTGAAAGATGTTCAACACGACCCATAAGGTCATAAATAACCTGACTACTACCTACATACTTACTCTGAGCTTACTACCAACTACCTTGGTTTCTTCATACAAGACAATCACTTTGAATAACTTTAGACGAACCAGTTAGTATATCATCTCGATCGGTGTACGGTACGTATTTACATGTGACCATATAAATATGTGTTTATCATCTTTTGCGTCTCTCCAAATTGATCGATATTCCGCAAGAGGACATATTAATAGACACAGATATGTCGTCGACCTACAAATACGTCTGTCAATTGATACGTGTCCTACAATAATACTGTTAATCATATTCAATAATGTGTATCGAAAGTTATTAATATAATGAAAATTTCCAATTACTTACAATGCAAGGCGCGAATCACCTTGAGCTTTTGCTAAAGTTGAGTAACACTCTTGTCAACAACCTTCCGTTAAATTGGCTGCGATTGTCGTCGTCAGTTTTACGACGTCGTCTGGTGTTCTTGCATTTTCTTTTGTTGGCATAATCAATTTCTTATGCACGCGCGAGTGTTTACGGTCTTTGCTCCTATCGGCCTTGTTTATAACTTGCTACTGATTCCTACTGTGTAATTCTTCAGAAAAGGCCTCCGCTTATTCAAAAATTGTTTCATTTATTTGTATAGCTTACCCATTTAAGATAGGTGCAATAGCTGCAGAGTGGACTAACCACTAAGCGTCCGTGTCGTAGCGGTTAGTCCACTCGCTTCACACTAAAAGGGGTGGGTTCGAACCCTGGCGGGGTCTAACTTTGTAAGACTCGACTTGGTTGGTGGTTTCTAAGCACGCCTGGTTAGCTACCACCATCTTGCCTGCCGCCAAACATCAATGTAATCCGGTATGAAGATTAGATAGCCAGATTAGATTCCATTGTGTTGGAGAACCTGGTAAGCCCGCTTCCATCTTCGGCATCATCGTTCCTTACTAGCCGGCGAGATGATGCCAAGGGCTAAGAAGCCCCAGTTCTACACAAATTTTTTACACGTTGTATAAATCGGACAGTTTATAAAAGTCAAGCACACATTTTATTGATTTTGAAGAGCTATATCTTGAGAACGAAACGAATGATAAATAAAGATAATATTTTACTTATTACAAAGCAATAATTCATTTTAAAAGTTTAATTTGATGATACCCCACAAAGAACCACGAGGGTTTTTGTTCAAGCTCATTTTGCTTGTAAACATTTTTTAAGGAGATGACTTTTTATTGTTTTTACTTACGAGCACAAAATTTTATTTACGTTTTTTTTAGACGAGGTGGTGTCGTTAAAAAAAAACCTGTACTTGTATAAGAGGGGATAATTTAGTCTTTTATCAACCAAAATTATTTTTTATTGACTCATTTTGATAAAGTCTAGTATCTATATTATTTCAGATGGTACGTCCTATAGTTCAAAAGTTAGAAGGAATGTCTAACTGGAACACGAAAAGCGACAATAAGGAGTACAATATTTTGCAAAGGAGTACAATATTTTGCAAAGTCTCTACCTTTAATTTAATTTATGAGATCTATTTAATGCTACCCAATCGAGGGTTAAACGAAAAAATCATCCATAAAGTAGGGAAATTAAACAATTTTTTAGACATTATGGATTCATTTTTCATTTCGGGTTCTAAGTTTACATCTATGATTCGAACCCACCACTTTTAGTGTGAAGCGAGTGGACTAACCGCTACGCCACGGAGGCTTATCCGTTAGTCCACTCTGCAGCTAGTGTACATCTAATAATGGCAGAGAAAATTGACTGCGCCATACGGAGAGACAGACAGGCACACAGACGGATGGTCATTATTTGATGTTTTTACTCCGGGACCCTAAAAAGACTTCATTTTGCGTTCTCTACTAAACCAAGAAAATGTGGTTCAGCTGCTACGAGTATTATATATAGTATAATAGTCTTCTTCCCTATTTTCTACTTTACATATACATGGTGTAACAAAATTGGTGTAGGACCCGTCCACTGGGGTTACGAAATAACTAGTATCTTATCTGTGACTGGGGTTCTACTCCTCATACTGAACAACTTTTCCCAAGCAACGCATAGTCAACTCTCAAAAAAAATTGTTTCCTTTAAGGGTTCACCCTCCATACAAAAATACAATCTCGCTCCATATAAATGGTCAATCAACAAAGTCGTAGAACAAAAGCTATTCAGTATGATGATTAGAAGCCCCCACTAACGGAACCTACACCAATTTCGTTACACCCTGTATATTGTTTAAAAATAACATGAGCAGTTGAGACTTTCAAAGGAGGTAATTGAAATGGACAGAAACATATGCCTATAAAAACAAGTAAAAAAGTTGCGTGATCAGTCAGATCGATTCAAATGAAGATTAAGCATGCAACAGTTAGAGTTACGGTAACTTCTGGGATTGCGTGCTGCACACCAGTAATGCATGTCATCGGATGACCTGCGAGGATACAATTTCGTAAAAAACACTCAACAGTGATAAATATTAATGTACAGAGGCCAGCACATCAAGATAGACACTTTGGACTTTGCACCGTTCTTATGCCGTATTAATACGGATCAGAATCGCACTACGAGTATCTAGCTTGATGTGCTGGCCTCTATTTGATTGATGTAGCCCTCGCAAGTCGCAACACGACAAACGACTTAAATATTCGTATTCAATAAAAAAGTTTTGAAATAATATTATAAATTCTCTTCCTTATTATAATGATGTTGTGGAGATAAAGGTGTTGTAATAATTGACAGAATCTTTCAGTAACTATTCACTAATGTATTGACATGAACTTCTAACGATTCAGAATCTTTGTTATGTATAGTATAGTATTAATCTTCCCAATTCTTCGGATAAATTTAAAAGAATAACAATATTGGTGGTGTGCACACACTTATTGCTGTAACTCTGCAATTCCGTAATTGTGTGATCGATTTAAATCTGTTCGACAGTTATAGCATTATAGACTTCTCGAATAATGTGCGAAGTTATTAATAAACTTTACAACAAGGGCGGCGTCTGGGACACGTTGACCATATTTATCTATAAAAATATATTTCATCTTCTATACGTGAAAAACAGTAGCCTATGTGTTAATCCAGGTCCTAATCTGTCTACTTACCAAATTTCAGCCAGATCCGTTCAGTAGTTTTTGCGTGAAGAAGTAACAAACATACACACTCACAAACTTTCGCCTTTTTAATAATTAGGCGCATGAAGAATTATTGTTCGTTGTTCGTCATTGATTTTGAAAAGTAATTATTGAAGATTTAATTTCCGCGCATTATTTGAGAAAAGTACTATACAAGCCTTGGCCACAACTAGGCATTAATGAACTTACAATTACACATTTACACGTTCGTTCATCAATGTCCTTGTGCTGGCCGCTGCAGTAACGTCCTATTTTTCAATAAAAATGATGCGAAAAATAGTTATTTGTTATGCAAGGCTGCAAAGTTGTTATTTGACGCGAGCTTACTATATTGAAACCTGAGCAATCGAGGGATTCTAAGAGCGTAGTGAGAGCGGGTCGTTCAAAGATAGAATCCTGAGTGAGCGTAGCGAGGGTTTAAAAAAGGTACGAGACGCAAAATAACTTTTCACCTCACTACAGCGAGGAAATGTTTTTGGGCTCAAGGAAAACGGGTTAACAGTTATTTGGTTCTAATTTTAAAAACAATTTCCACGCTAGCGGGTTAAACGCAATTTTGTGCCCTAAATGGAGTGACAAACAAAACCTTTACGAGCGTGTGAGGTAAAAAACATTTTTATTAGGGTTCCGTAACTACATACCCAAAGGATAAAAGCCATAACGGGACCCCAATAACAGCCTGTATCTTTTGAACCGTAATAGTTTTACTATAGTATTAGGTAGCTTGTCAATTTCTTCCCAGAATATGTTTCTAACAAATAATTTTAAAAAAATTAAAAATTAAAGGGGCCCTTTTTAAGTTTTTGGTCTATCGTAAAAACGGTAATACTTTAAATTAAGAAAGTTGGTGTGATTAAATTGCAAACTTTTTTAGTAAAATAACATAAAATAAAAACTGGCCAAGTGTGAGTCGGACTCGCGGTGAGGATCCCGAACTGAATCAAAGAAAAAATATTTCTGTGTCCCTCTCTTTGGTGGTATCCTTCGATTGAAATGAATAGGTATCAGTACTGTACTGTACTCGTTGTTGTTTTAGGGTTCTTTATCTAAAACTGTAGGCAGGCCTCCCACTCGGTGGACCAATGACCTGGTGAAGGTCGCGGGAAGCCGCTAGACGCGGGTATAGCGCAGAACCGGTCGTCGTGGAAATCCTTGAGGGAGGCCTATAATAATAATATAATAATAATAAATCTTTATTTCAGGCAAAAAATACCCATACAAATATACACAACAAATTAAATTAAATTAAATACACAACATATTACGCAATGTTACTTTCTATTCTCGTCCCGGTGAACGGAAAGCCAACAATTTAAAATAGGGCTATCCAAGCACTCGGACAATGCACGGAGAACTCCATTGGTTGAGCTTCTGATACATGACCAAAAAGCCGCAATTCTCGATCTACGTATAGCAAAGAAATCTGAGACCCTGGCGTCGGCGAACATGCCCGACGCACTGCAGTACTTTGGCAATTTCATTAGAATGCGGTATGCATTATTATACTGCACTCTAATGCTGCTCATCGCACGTCTGGTGAAGTTGACCCACAACTGACAGGTGTAAAAGCTTTGACAATAGGCCCTAAAGAGGGTCACCTTCACCTCTGGACTACATCGAGCGAACCTGCGTGAGAGCATGTTGCACCGCACTGATAGGGCCCGCCGTTCGCGCTCAATATCAAGGTCATCAATGAGATCCTCCGTAAGCATATGTCCTAAGTACCTAAACCTATCCACCCTTTCGACCTCGATTCCGTCAAGAAACACAGGCGGTACCCTCTCCGGACCTCTTCCTGAGCGGAACACCATAAGCTGCGTCTTTTCTGCATTATATTTTAAGCCATTTTAAGCCTATGTCCAGCAGTGGACGTCCTTCGGCTGATATGATGATGATGATGATGATCTAAAATGTGTTGGTATGCGGAACCCTCGGTGCGGGAGTCTGACTCGCACTTGGCCGACTTTATAAACAACAATAAAAATCAATAGGAATAACCCGTAAAAGTTTTCAAGAAATATTACTTGTAGGTACTTACTGTAATTCTTCTGAAGTGAGTAACAACTATTCTTTCAATAACAAAAATCCGTGTGCGAGACGAACTCGCGCGCAGGGTTCCATAACGTATACCACCATACAACTTCACGAAACTATAAACACGAGTGCCTTGGAGTTTGGAGCGGATCGCGCACTGCGCACCTATTTTATTATTTGTCATGTTAGATGTGATACTTTGATAGATTTTTTATAAAATACTTTTTACTTTGATGGCAAGAGTAAAAAGTACTTTATAAAAAATGTTACTAAGTAGGTACGTGTTATAATGTCTTAAATTGACAACATTTATAAATAAAATATCTGTTGTTTTGATATGATTCCCTCCCTAACCGTGATTTTGTTCTATAAACTGTGTTATTTTTTTATTAATTGGTGTTGTTGTTTTATGTATTAACTTAAGAAAGAAAAAAAAGAAAGTTTAAGTCTTTTAAAGTTGAAACCAATCTTTTATACTTATATTTATTTAAGAGAGCCTTTAGTTTTCTGAAGAACGTAAAATAAAATAAATTAATACTTATTAGAGTAAAAGATACAAGCTCTGTAACACAGAGACAGGTTGAAGATGGACGGTACAACAACCAGAGATGATCAAGGACATGGAGTTTACAAAAAAAAATGTTTTGAAAGCCGGATTTTTCACTTATTTCCTCCCTAAAGTGGTTTCAACCCAGGTAAATACACGATTATATTTTTTTTTATCCACAATGGTAAGCTTTTTTTTATTCACAATTGGGAAGCCCTTATGTCATCATCTCATCTGACGTTAAGTAAGTGACGATGATTCCGAAGATGAAAGCGGGCTTACCAAGAAACCCCTAACGTAACTGGCTATCTAATCTTCAACGACGTATCGGTTAAAACAAAGTTTTGTCCCTGATGAGTTGTTTAGGTTTCAACTCATTTATCTTCTTCTTCATCTCTATTTACAATCCTAACTAATATTATAAACTCGAAATTTTCTATGTATGGATGTTTGTTACTCTTTCACCCTTCAACCACTGGACGGATCGAGTTTAAACTTGGCACACATATAGGTTAGGTCCTGGATTAGGACATAGGCTTCTTTTTACCCCGGGAAAACGTCTTATTCCTACAGGAAAATTGAAAACAATGCGGGCGTAGCCGCGGACGGATGGCTAGTAAGTAATAGTAGGGTCCTCTTGGCATATTTTGAGTAGGGAACCCCAATTAAAATTATGAAAATACGTGCTTTTGTAAATATTTACTAGTCAAATAATATCTATTCAACTCCGAGCAAAGTAAATAAGACAAGTATACATACCACAAACAATGCTTCTTTGTATTCTGTAAGTGAAAGTAGAACAGAACGTATTGAAAATGCTTTAAATATATATAATAGTATTTTTGTAGTAATGAAATAATAAAATTATACTAAATATTGTTGTGTATAGATTGAAAGCATAAAAAGCGAATCACGAGATCGCGACACCACAGAAACGCGAATATCTGCGCTTCGACATCACTGAAGCTTAAATTGTCTATAGTGCGACTCAAGTACGAATCACAGAATCGCGACACACTATCAAATTGGAGAAGAGTAATGAAAGAAAATAATTTATAGATCTCTTCGTGATCTTAACTACGGATGACAGCTGCCAAATTAAAACCGCCATATTGCTACTGACGTGAATTAACGTTACATTGAGGATTTGTAGTAGTAGAAGTATGCCTCGTTACTGCCGATAGTACTTTGGCCTTTTACCACAGATTACTAATTAGTTACTACGTAACAGATACTTCACTCAGTAGTAAATTTCCAATACCTACTGCTATAATAGCCTACTCCATCGCGTCAGCAACCGCAGTACTTGCTTCACACCGCGCGATCGCAGGGCTGCCTCTTCGATAAAATTAAATTAACATAACTTTTTGTGTTGTTATTGAGAACTGTGAATATGTTTTGACTTATAGGTGGTAGTTTAAAATTGTATCATTTATCTATCTATCTATAATATAAAAATGAATCGCAAAATGTGTTGGTAAGCACATAACTCGAGAACGGCTGGACCGATTTGGCTAATTCTTTTTTTGTCGAGTTCGTTATTGTTTTCATACCTCTACGCGGGCAAAGCCGCGGGCAAACAGCTAGTAAAATATATATTGTTTATAAATTGGTGCTGACTGTGCAATACATCTAGATAACACATAATTTTAGAGGTCAGTGTGTAAGTAAAATGAAAAAAATCTTTAAGAGTTACATGTGTTTTATTTTTATATAATTTTTTATTAATTTCTTACCCTTTCTAAATTCTCGGTTATTAAATTTTAGTGTAGCAAAAATCCTGAATCTTCTAAAAAGTTTTATTAGATATTGTTTTGGGAAACAAGGGCAGGGAGAGTCAAAATGTATGTCATTTAAAATTTCATATAGAGTACTACCCGGCCTTTGTTTTATATTTTTTTCAAAATTATTAATAAACATAGTCTCAAGTTCTCTTACATAATTTTAAAACGCATCTGTTGGTATTTTTAACTTTCCATAAAAAGACGATGTTTTGTTGAATGCTTTGCACATATTTGCTTTGCACATTGTTGAATGCTACAGCACATAAGGCACCAGATGGCATCGTAGGTACGCGTACGAAGGAACGAAAAGATTTAAATTGAAATACGTGCGTGCGCTTCGTTTGTGAAAACCGCACTGAATTGGGTCCGCAAACGGCCCGAGAACGCTCGGCCGGGCGGTAGGTTATTATAGCGCGCAAGTACATGGAGTGACGGAGGCCTGCTTTTACATTCTAAAATTTCAGTATCGTAAAAGTCTCGCCATTTTCGAGATATTTAGATTTGTGTTTTTAAAAAACGTATTTGTTAAATTCTTTGTTATTTTCCAAAAAAATAATAATAATACAGGTTGGAGTGCCCAATATGGTAAAAACGTAGTTCCAACAAAAACCAATGATTGTTGTCAAAAGGGTGCCTCTAATCCCATACTAATTTTCCAACAATTTTCTATATAAAAAAATCAAGGTAAAATTTTTTTAATGAGTTGTTGAATTAAAGTTAGTCAATGATGCTAGAGTGTCACAAAACAGATGTCTGATAATGCGAAAAAATATGATAAAACTTTGGATTAAAAAAAAAACATGAAAATTAGGGATGCATCCGATACCGATACCGATATATCCGCGATTCTTCGGGTTTGTCGATATATCGGTATTGGCGATATTTTTATGGCAGATTCAACGATACTTTTCAAATTTCGCGCTTTAAAAATTTAATGTAAACGCGCGTGTTGTCCCATCTATTTCGTTGCAAACGAGGCATCAGTCGCATCTGAGAGACTATTTTCCACCGCAGGTCTTTTTTAAATAGACTTGCGAAATCGCCTTTGCCCGCAAAACTTAAGAATTGTTTTTCAAATAAAAATCTTATAAATGTTAATTTTGATTACTAAAACTATTAATTAATTGTTTTTTATTTATTCTACCTTCCTTTTCAATAAATTCAATGAGCGTATCGGTCGGTATTGGTATCAGTATCGCCGATATTTTTATAAGAGTATCGGCATAAAGGCGTATCGAGGCATCCCTAATGAAAATCATTTTGCTTAAAAATAAGCATGGGATTTGAGGCACCGTTTTGACAACAATCATTGTTTTCTGTTGCAACTAATTTGTATTTTTAAACTGTTTTACTTTGTTAAGAAGCTGATAAAATTGATAAAAAAGACTTTTACGTAACTGAAATTTTTGCATGTTAAAGACCATCATAGTATAACCTATCCGCAGTTACAGGAATATCGTTCATTTTTCGGACACCCTGTACAAAGCACAGCACTCTCTCACAAATAAGGAAGTGAGACTTTCAACCAAAGTAGATGCTCCGTAAAAGAAGACAATATTTGCATTCAAGAGCCGTGACCCGCCCGCCCGACCAACGTGCCGCGTGCCGGCTGCGGCAGAGAAGCCTTCATTAAATAAGTGGGTAATTAAAGTATTGAACCTTAATCGGATTCTCGACGTGGGTTATCTGTAAGATGTAAACAAATTGTAACAGATGTTGTCCTATTTCGTAAAATCTGTTTCGACCATACTCGCCCCAAAAGCGAAAGAGAACATTAACATTAAAAGAACACTCCTATAGGACGAAGAAATAATTTTCGAATAACCCAAAAGCTTTTAGGTACAATCTTTTAAATATTTCAAAAGAGTTTTAATGCTCAAAAGAATAAAAAAAATAAACGGTTCCAAATTCAAAATAGATGAGCACAGTAATGTATTTCCTACGATTCTATTGAAAAATAAAAGACGATTCTGTGACCTTGATTCCACCACCAAAGTTCATCATCAGATTTACTTCAAAGTAACAAAAGGATCTATTATCACCGGGAATACGGATTTATTCCCAATATCAGCTTAATCGGACCCCTGGAAGTCGCTTTAAAAAATAGATTGTAAGATTTTAACTATAAGCAAAAATTCATACAAACATAGAAACATTGCAAGTTAAATTAAAGCTTTAAAAAAACACATTTTTATCAGTATTGGTCTTTTAAGGGCAGAGTTGTATGGTAGAAAGAAAGTAGACTTTATGTAATATTTAAAGTACCTACCTACTTACTCCAGCGTAATACTAATATATAATAACATAAGTGCTACGAATGGTTTGAGTAGGTATACATACATGTCTTTGTCGCCCCACAGCTCGCAGGAGGCACAGACGTAACACTTTTGGGTTAAATAAAAGACAATGTCACATATTCTAAAATAATTAAACTTTATCTGATACTAGCTTTTGCCCGCTGCTTCGCCTGTTAAGAATAGACATACAATGTATACACTTTGGCTATTCTTGGCTATGGAAAACTCTATGGCATTGTTGCTATGGTTTTTTTTTTGTTACAGAGGCTGGAGTTCTGTCACTCGCTTGGAAAATATTCTATGATGAAAAGTCAATAAATAAACTGTTGTGATTTTGTAATATTTCTGTATTTACTTGTTGCACCATATGATCCGCTAGAACTGCCGTCAAACCTAACATCGTCGCGTGGACATCGTACTTACGACTGTGTTTGAGGGTGCGGGGTGCGCGAGCCGCATCGCAAGCGTAGACATCAGTTTTCTTCAGATTCCTTCAGGAACTCTATCGGGCTATTATGATTAGCAGTATTTGTCACTTTCATTCCACTCAATTACGAGTACTAAAACTCAAACTCAAATAACTTTTTATTGTACATCAAAATAAACACATAATGTGCAAAATTTAAATTAAATATTTAGGCGGTCTTATCGCTGAGAGCGATTTCTACCAGACAACCCAGTGCTCGGAGAAAAAGCACGGAGACAGGTAGTACGCGAGCAACAACAACAGAAAATTTAATGAATAATGATTAGTAATTTTAAACTTATACTAAAACATATAAAGCTATTATCGCTTTTTATATACCATATACTTAATAAGTAAAACCTACTCGGACTATAAAATTAATAATTATATATACGAGTACCTTAATTAATCAAAAAAATCACGTCTATCCGTTGCTCTGTTGCGATGCCGACGTGCTCTCGCGGAAATGAGTTATTCCCAGATCCCCCGGGAACGCTACGCTAATTATTAATCTATGTCATTTCCTTCTTCCTCTCAACCATCTCTGTACAAAACATCTCAATAATCCGTTGCTCCGTTGCGATTTTAAAGATCTCAACCAAAAAAAGTATTTTTTTAATTCCCTCAGGAACTGTATGCTGACTATGCTGTTTTCATGGGATAAAAAGTAGCCTAAGACAACCTTATCCATGACACAGGCTACATGAATGCCAATATTTCGTCAAGATTGGTTTAGGTGTTGAAGCGTGAAGAGGTTACAACCAAGCAAACACATTTTCACATTTATAATATTAGTAAGGATGTGTATAAGTACTGGAACACTTTATGTAGGTACCTTACGTATAGGTACCTGCGTCTGCGCAGCTCACTGAAACCGGTATTGACCCCAATTGGAAATGTAGAGCGTGACAAATACATATATGAATAATGAAATTCGTCAACAGTAAAAATAGCTTTTTATTGACTTTTCAGACATTTCAAGCTGCAGTTCAAATAATGAGTCCTTCAAGTAAACAGACATAGGTGTACGCTAAGGTTTAGGCACCTTCCTTCACTCTGGCACATGTATGAAGTAATCACACTAATATTATAAAGGTGAAAGTTTGTGAGTGTGTATGTTTGTTACTTCTTCACGCAAAAACTACTGAACGGATCTGGAAGTCAAAGAAACGTTGTCCACGCGGGTGAAGCCGCGGGAAACAGCTAGTAACTAAAACAAAACTAATAAAAAACTTTATTTAAGCAAAGTTATCTTCGGCACATCATCATCATCATTACAGCTCATATACGTCCCCACCGAGGGGCTCGAGCCTACCCCGAATCAGGGCGATTAGGCCTTAGTCGACCACGCGGGCCCAGTGCGGGTTGGTCGACTTCACACACAACCTTCGAGTTTCTTCGCAGGCGTGTGTAGGTTTCCTCACGATGTTTTCCTTCACCGTTAAAGCAATCGGTAAGTATGTACTTAAGTTTTTTTGAAAAACTCATTGGTACATTGGCCGTCCAGATTTGAACCCGGTACCTCTGGTTAGATGGGCCGAGTCGTTACCGGTTGAGCCACCGACGCTTTTTTTTTTACACATACAGCACATACAGCAAAAATATGCGCAGAAACATTGGTATTCTGTAAATTGTAAACCATACATAACTAGCTTTTGCCAGCGGCTTCGCTCGAGTGAACATAGTTTCTATGACTGTCATCGAGTGTGTGCAGTGCGCGAGCCGCAAGCGGCTCGTGAGCGTGTAAAAAAGTAGCCTACTTGTTAATCCAGGTCCTAATCTATCTACCTACCAAATTTCAACCAATACGTTCAGTAGTTTTTGCTTGAAAAAGTAACAAACATCCGTACATACATCCATAAATACAAACTTTCACATCCTACTAATATTATAAATGTGAAAGTTTGTATGTAACGATGTATGTAGGGATGTTTGTTACTCTTTCACGCTTCAACCACTGGACGGATCGGAATGAAACTTGGCACGCATATAAGTTAGGTCCTGGAATAGGACATAAGCTACTTTTTACCCCGGGAAAATGTCTTGTTCCCACGGGAAAATCGAAAACAACGCGGGCGTAGCCGCGCTCGGACGGCTAGTTTATAATATTAGTAGGATGTTGTAGTTGTCTTTGGGAACAATTAACCACAGAGCCTTCATTTGTTACACTAAGCGAAAAACCACAATACTGCTTAACAAAATGCCAAATTCGTGTTTGACACAGTCAGGTAGATCAAATAAAACATACATATTTATTTTTACGGGTCTTACTTGCTCAATACTGTGTTGTATTGTTATTTTCCTGTGCTATTTTTAACCGACAGTCCAAAAAGGAGAGTAATGTTTTTCAAGTTTTTGTATTGTATGTCCGTTGGTTAGGCTGAGCCTGTAGACTAAACGGCTAGATGGTTTCTGGAGCGAGCGAGGAGTCGTTAGATCCGTCTTGATCCCGTGATTTACATACGAATTCGATACATTTTTACACGACTGCTAAACAACAGGGGGATGTTTTTAATCGTTTTTATGTAGTCGGGTTTTTAATCCTTATCCTTACTAATATTTAAGACGTTAGGACTGTTACCCTTGCCCTGTATGTATATTTTAGAGGTCGCTACTTTCGTAAAAAATAACTTACATATATTTAAAAAGACGAAAGATGTGCACAAAAGGACTGTAAGAGACCCAAACAAATTAGTTTTAAACAGTATACCCAAACTGACTCATTACAATAGACAGTGTGTAGTAATGTGTGTAAAAATTTATAATGCTTTACCTACTGACATAAAATCAATACCTAATATTATACCATTTAAACGCAAACTTGTGACATTTCTAAAAGAAAAAATATTTTATTCCGTAAATGAACTCCTAGATAGACATTTTTGACAATTAACATTGACTATGACAATTGCGTTTTATTTAATTATTTTGTAGTATTTTTTTATTTTTTTTTGTGACTGTGTGTGAATTTTAAAAGTAATAATTATGATAAGATTAATATTTGCATGCCAAATCTGGTGAAATATGAGAACTTCCTATATAATGTTAACAGCTTTATAACCATGTTTTATGCAAATAAATTTTCATTTCATTTCATTTCATTTCATTTCATTTCAATATTATAAATGTGAAAATGTGTTTGTAACCTTTTCACGCTTCAACGCCTTGATCAATCTTTATAAAATTTGGCATGCCGGTAGCCTGTGTCACGGGGAAGGACATAGGCTACTTTTTATTCCGGGAAAATAGCATAATCTGATGCAGTTCCTGGGGTAACCAAAAAAATACTTGACTGTTGTGATTTTTTGCACAGAGATGGTTGAGTAGGTGGGAAACGATATAATTTGTCATTAAAACGATGTCCACGCGGGCGAAGCTGCGGGAAAAAGCTAGTTTTTAATTAAACTCCAGTCCATAACTATTAATACCTACCTAACCTACTTATACTTTCTTGAATAAAGAAAATTATGAATGGCCACTCGTTCTTCAACAAAAGGCCAATAAACTCATTAATTTGATTTTCTCGACACCTTTACAAAGGAAAACCCTTTATCGTAGTAGATACGTAATATACACGCGGTACACTTGGGAGAAAGAGAGCCTTGAACAACGTATACGAAGGAACCTGCCAAACATATTATAAACTAGCTGTTACCCACGGCTTCACCCGCGTGGGCAACTTTTCTATGACTTTTCGAAGATGCGAAGTGCGTGAGCCGCCAGCTGCTCGCGAGCGTGAAAAAAGTAGCCTACGTGTTAATCCAGGTCGTAATCTGTCTACCTACCAAATTTCAGCCCGATCTGTTTAGTAGTTTTTGCGTGAAGAATTAACAAATATACACACTTACAAACTTTCGCCTTTATAATATAAGTATTAGTGTGATTAGAATATGGATTGGGTACTCATTAGCCCGTTGGTCTAATCTAACTAGCTGCAGGCAGTCAAAAATGGTTTTGATGCAACTCAAACCACAACTGACCTGGAAACTCCTCAGCCTCAACCGACGTGATCTTCGTATAGTTGTGGGTACTATCACCGGCCACCTACCCCTGAATAAGCAACTATTCATCATGAATGTCACAGACATCAGTCCGCTTTGCAGACGATGAAACAGTCAGTCCTGTGATACTGGAATGCACTGGTCTGATCGAACACCGGGTAAAAATCCTCAATGATATGGGGTCGCTCCGAGAAGCCTGCGAATGTCCAAGGAGACTTCTGTGCTTCTGGAAGGAGCTGGGTTGGTTCGACCAGCCAGCATCACCTGCACGCATAAAGGACCGTAAAAGAGTCCAAATGCGGAAACGGGAGTCCACTATCAATACCAATACCAATGGGTACCCTAGTTTCCAGTCTGCCACCAACTTGGTGGCGCTCCATGCAAACGACTTACATCCCATAAGACGCCATGAGAAAGTCACTTTTCAAAATGAATATTCATGTGATAATACTATTTACGGCCTCTGTGGCGTAATGGTTAGTCCATTCGCTTCACACCAAGAGGTCGGGGGTTCGATTCCCGGTGGGCTCGGTTTGGTTGGTAGTAGGGCATTTTCATAGCCCGCCTGGCTAGCTACCATCATCTTACGTAAGTCTTGCCACCAAACATCAGTGTTAACAACATTGATGTGTTCCGGTTCGAAGATAAGGTAGCCAGTTCTCCATTTCGTTGAGGTATCTTGGTAAGCCCGCTTCCATCTTCGGCATCATCGTCACTTACCTACCATCAGACGAGATGATGCCAAGGGCTTACCAATTGTGAATAAAAAAAACAAATGTGAATAATCTAGCTTGATCGATTGACCACACTAAAGTAACACTTTAAATTGTCAAATATGATTCTTAGAACTTTTCGTACGAAATTCACACAATATTTGCCAATTTTGTTTCATGTTTGGCTGATATTTTTTTTTACAAGTACAGTGAAAGGAATTAACGAAGAGAATGTAGATTATTACCCTTATCCTTTCCAAATCATTATTTCACTTTCACTTAATGTAAGTGTAAAAGTAATGTAAGTGTGTTTTAATCCACTATAGGTAAGCCCTTGGCATCGTCTTACCTGATCGTAATATCTTTATGCAAGAATACATCAATACCGTTACAGTAATGTTTGGCGGCAGGACTTAGATAAGGTGGTGGTAGCTAATGCCCTAGAAAATTAATATTATTTAGACATTATGTGTTTAGATATCAGACTAGCTATATTATGATAAAAAATCCACAATATCAATGAGCCATTCTGAAGGTAAGTGACGATAAATGAAGCCGTAGATGGAAGCGAGCTTACAATAGCAATATTGTACCAATATTCCTCAACGCAATGGGGAATTTACTTTTTAATATTAATTACAGAACACATGATTTCTCTTAACATGGATGTTTGGCGGCAATTTAAGACAAAGATAAGATGGTCCACCAACCAAGCCGAGTTCAGGCGAAGCATTGATTGGAACAGTTGTCTCTGTTTTTTTCTTTACGTGTAAAAAGTAAAGAAAATAACCACACTTTTGCATTTTTTCAATGTTTTTTTTCGTTTAGATTCATTTTTCTGAATGAAAGTATTAAAAAATAATAACATTTCTCACTTTGTACTATCGTAACAAAATTGTTGTATATTTTTTTAAATGTATACTTCAAAATATTAGTCATAACTAGAATTGAAAGTAACCTTTGGTAAAGTAATCTTTGGGATTTTTTTTCCATCGAGCCAAAACTACTCAATCGTGTTTCTAATAGCTTTTTACTTTAGGGAACATCATCAACAATAAGGGTATTTATTTTCAACATTGGGTTTTCTATCGTTTAGGAGTTATTAATGTCAAAAATAACGAAAATCTGTAATAATAACGTCTTAAGAAAAAGTTATTTTGCTAATGTCTTAATGTAATATTAATATTTTACGTCCGAAAAGGGCAACCTGTTGGAACTAAAAATATATTAAATGTAACATCATTGTACACATTTTCACAATAAAGTTTATCTTATCTTATCTTATCTTATCTTAGACCCCGCCGGGATTGGAACCCCAAAATAGCGACCTCATGGTGTGAAGCGAATAGACTAACCACTACGCCATTGAGGCGGTCAACATTGTGCATTGTACTAACCAAAATAGGAGTCTAAACATTAACAGAAACCTAAAATGGAATCATTGAATTACGGCAAGTTAGCTAGCAAACTAGGCAGCTAGTTGGCACCGCTACACACTTCCAAGGCAACATGATTATAACCCATCGTACGTATGTGTACGTATCATTGTTGACACGCTGCCAAACATCTGTGTATTCAATTCTAAGTAACTTTCCAATGTATTTTTAAGCTATTGTATAGGTTTTATCGCGGGCTTTGAGGGAAATTTCGTAACGAAAATAAAACCTAACACCCCAAAAAAAATATATTGAGTTCTAAAAAACTTACAGGGCCTCTCATCTATCTATCCATGATGATGATGATGATGGCGATGGCGATGGCGATTGACGATGGCGATATTGATGATGGCGATTAATGATGGCTATGATGATGGCGGATGATGATGATGATGATGAACTTTCTTAGTATTAATTTATTACATAAACACTGCTTAAATAAAAAATAAATAAATAATTTTAATTGCATAAGTTGATTAAAAATGCTATGCAATAGCTTAACCGCGGCAGTCCCCGAATGCCACACGTCTTTTTTTACGTCCAAACGTTGAGGACCACATAACCAGTTTACGTTGATCCATGCAGGATTCGAGTATATTCTAATATTAACCTACTTGCGACGCATTTGGGAATTAAGTTGTAATTCTCACGATTTGGAAAGGTGCTGTTGATTTAATGGTCACATGATCTTGTAGTTTGGGCTCTATTCTGTCTTAACTATTAATGTTTAAGGTGTATTCACATAGTATCTGAGGTGTAAATGCTTCCCTATAAACTTTTTATTTTTATTTATTGCAGTTTAGAATCATCATCATCACATTCACATCAGCTCTTATACGTCCCCACCGAGTTTCTTCGAGTTTCTTCGCAGGCATATACAGGTTTCCTTACGCGTTTTCCTTCACCTTATAAGAGCGTCGGATAAACGTACTTACATATGAAATCGAAATTCGAAAACACATCGGTACGTGGCAGGATCGAACCACGACCTCCCGCACAAGAGGTAGCGGCCCTTGCCATTACGCCACCGACGCTTTTTAGAATCCTTACTAATAAACTAATAATTAATCATAAAAATTGTGCTTGCATTGTATATGGTGACACAAAAAGGTTTGCTAATGTCTACAACACATCTTCCTAGTGTATGTAGGCTTAATTGTACCAATTATTTTTTTTCCTGCCTACCATATTACTATTTTATATCTAGGTATAATCTTAATTTAACTTAGATAAATAGTGTATCTCTAAAACAAAGAGATTAAGGTCCTATTTTGAAAATATCTAGTTTCTCAAGATAAAATATACTCGTTTTAATTTTTTTAAAATCGAAAAACCTAAAAGCTTTTAGGTATAAGTACATGCTTTTATGTAAAAAGAGTTTTTATGCTTAAAAAGCTAAACGCTCAAATGAATATAAAAAATACACGGTTCCAAATTCAAAACAGGTGAGCTCAGTATTGTATTTCCTACGATTCTATTGCAAAAATAAAAGACGATTCTGGGGCCTTGATTCCACATCCAAAGTTCATAGATATACCTACGGGAATACGGCTTCATTCCAAATTTCAGATTTATCGGATCCCGATTTGCAATCGATCGCAAGATTTAAACTAAATATACATACATACATACTATAAACATTGCAAGTTAAATAAAAGCTTTTAATTAAAAAAAATACTCATCTGTGACACTACGCTCACTAACGCTTGCGCGATGTAGCGTCGTCTAGCGCCATCTAGTGGTGTTTCAACATTCACAACACCCTATATGGCAACCCTTTGACCGATTTGGCTCATGTTAGAACTCAAAAATTATTTTTGTCTCATTAATTCGTCTACCAAATTTCATGACGTTCCGATTAACGATACTAAAGCACCCTCGAATGTGTTCATAAAGACGATATCCTTGCAATAGTAGCTGCGGGAAAAAGCTAGCGATAAACAAACTTGTTAAAAATACGCTGAATAGTCCTTCCTGACGACCCTTATGGTGGCTGCGGCGTTCCCTCTTTTGATGGCTAGGGAAAAACGCTGGGCCAGGATACTTTCGAATATTTGACGCCTTTTTCAAACCTTACATATGTATACATATATACATACATACGTGGTCGACTAATGCCCGATCGCCCTAATTCAGGGTAGGCTCGAGCCCCTCGGTGGGGACGTATATGAGCTGATATGATGATGATGATGATACATACACCGGAAAAAATTACCCTCCTACTACGAAGCCACGAGCAAAACCTATAGTATAGTAGGTATAAAGCTATCTGTACTACAGAAGATTAAAGGAGTTTTAATATATCATACATTGTATTATTTTCTCTATTATAGGTAGTTTGCCTACCGTGTGGCTCTACCAAACTCGGCAAAAACTGAACAATGGCTTTGTTTGCCAGTGTTGGCAATAATTTGACGTTTTCCGACGTTTGTGGGAGAAACTGCATAGGGATGATTATTGTTTGTTACGGAATTTTAGTTAGTGGGTGACATAAAGTAACACTACCTACCTACTCACCTATTATAATATCTAAAACTAAAAAAAAACACCGAAAACTTTAAAAACTTTTAGGTTGAATCTATTTGTTTAAAAATGGCGAAACATGTACTACCTGAAAAAACATTTTATCATTTTACCTTAATCACTTACATTTGGACGCATTATTAGTTCATTTATGACTTAAATACCAATTGAAACTAGTTTATTTTAAGAAAACAATTTATATTTTATAAACAAGCTTGAATTTGATAATTAACCACGCTAAACAAAATCCGAACATAGTAGATACACTACTGCGATTAGAATGAAAACAACAAACGATCCTGAGACCTTGACTCCACCGTCAAAGTTCATCATCAGATCAATACTTAACTTCAAAAAAATCAACTTCAAAATATCAACAGGATTTATTGACACCGAGAATACGGCTTCATACCAAATAGCTCAATCAGACAATTTGTAGTCGTTTTAAGATCTCTTGCAAGTTACAAAGAAGGTTTAAGAGCCCGCTGGAGTTCATAAATCCCATACAAACGTTGTCTTATATTCATTTGTTAACCAAACAACCGATTTTAAAACAATTTCATATCGATAATGTTTTCCGTTGTTTACCTTAAAAACAAGTTTATTGATTAGTAATAGATTCCTGTTTTGTTTTTCAAAAAAAGTAATGCAATACCGACACAGATATACGTCATCCGATTATTGATATAAAAATATATCAAAATCGGTTGATTGGATAACAAATGAATCAAATACTACGTTTGTACGAGAATTGTGAACTCCAGCGGGCTCTTAACATCATTTTATACATACTTTCTGTTTAGCGAAGCCAGTAGGCAAGTAATTTACTTATATATATATTCTTTATTGCAAACAGATATTTACATGAAAAACAATTAGAAAGGACATATACAAAGGTGGACTTATCTCTATAAGAGATCTCTTCCAGCCAACCTTACCGGGTGTTATGAGAATTTAAAGGACGGGGGGCAAACCTATGTGTACCTAAAATTAAATAAAATACTAAATATAATATAATGTAAACTAACCTGATCTACATAAATAATACATACCGATAGTAAATAATTTAATAATATACATAATACATACCTAAAAATAGAATACTTACTATTTGTACTAAAATTAAATATATACAAATAAACTTACACGTTTTGTAGGGAAAGAAGATGCTCTTTAAGTTTGATTTTGAAAGAGTTAACAGAGGGGCAGTCGCGAATGTTGGCGGGTAATTTATTCCAGAGGTTCGCAGCTTCAACAGTGAACGAGTTGTAGAAGAATTTGGTATTGCAGCGGGGAACTACTAGAGTTTTGGTGACGCATAAACGTCTGGGTGGGGAAGGCACGGGTAGTAGGTGGAAACGGGAACGGAGATATTCAGGACAGGAAGGATTTTTAAGGATTTTGTACATGAGTGTGAGGATATGTAGATTACGACGCTGACGAACAGGGAGCCATTTAAGCCGAGCGCGATATTCAGAAATATGGTCGAACTTTCGCAAGCCGAACACAAACCGAATGGCGAGATTTTGTAAGCGCTCGAGCTTATTAAGGAGCTCCTCAGTGGCGTCCAAATAACATACATCCGCATAATCGAGCAGCGGTAACAGAAGAGTTTGGGCGAGCATAATTTTTGTTTTATGAGGCAAAAAGAACTGGAGTCGCTTAAGGGAGTGGTAAGAAAAATGCATACGCCTGCTAACGTCATTGATGTGAGAGGACCACGACAGGTTGGAGTCCATGATAAGACCCAAATTCCGGGTCTTATTTAAGATCTGAAACTTGAAATCATAATTTGTGAATATTTTCTTTAGCAATATATCTTGTAATACCTCGTAGAATGTAATTGTAACTGAGCGGGACGATGATAAAACCTCTCAAATAGACCGATCCTCACGTACCATCTGCACCGTAATTATTTAGCAACACGTGACGAAGTATAAGTTAATACTAACTTATCATTACGTAAATGTTAAGATGCTGGTTAGGTCATTCACAACATAGTTACCTACTATTACCCAGCCAGTAATTATGTACGGAGCGGAGTGTAACAGAGCACTATATCTGTGGGAGTGGCCCACTTCCGCTGGAAGATCAACGCGAAGTCGCGAATGAACGTGCGCACGAGTCACAATTTACTGACTTGACAAATGTTATCTATATATATTTATTTATGTATCTGTAATTATTAAGTATTAATTTTTAGTTGCACATGCACCCACCCGCTATCGTTCCACTTTTTCGTCTCCTCCATTCACCAAAGGTTGGATGGAAGAAATCGCTTAAAGCGATAAGTCCGCCTTTGCATATCATTGTGTATTTTGCTAGTTTATGAGTTTTTTCATTTTTGTATACATTTGGTGTGCAATAAATAAATATTTATCTTATCTTATGTTTTCAATTAAACTGATGGTAATGCATTCAAACAGTTCTGCCTTGTAGATAAAGTTGCACAAAATATCTAAAGTAGATTGTTTAGTTTAAAATGATTCGAGCCTTTGTTCATTTTTCAAATAAAATAATAAGGACCAAGAGTTCCACAAAAACCGAAAGTTCCCCACCATTACAATACTCGTATTATTTATGTTTTGTAGTTTAGTAAAAAAAAAACTGAAGCAGTAATAATTTATCGGATTGTTTAAAAAATGCTGTTAGTATTTATATACAGGCTAAAACAAAATTGGTGTAGGAGCTGTTAAGCAAGGCTTCTACTTATCATACTGAACAACTTTCCCCAAGGAACCCATCGTCAATTTAAAAAAAAATGGTTTTTCTACAAAAATGCACAAAATTGTACAATTAGCTGATCGTTTTGTATGAAGTTTTTTTTTGTGAAAATCAGACAATTTGAAAAAAAAAGTTGTTCAGTTTGTGATTTCAGCAAACTTATAAAACAAAAGTTGTTCAGTTTGATGAGGAGAAGTCCTAGATAGCGGGTCCTAAAACATTTTGTAACACTCCGTATAATAATAACCAACATGACAACGAAAGCCAAATTACGATTTAGAAATTTGTTCTTCACCTGATATAGTTAAACATTTTCGACCTAAAACAAGCAGAAATTCTTAAAAATAAAATGAAGTGGTTTTATTTTGACTTTTAACATTAGAAAATAAATGTATTTAATTAAAATTAACGGTTATCTTGTCATTAAATAGGTCCACAACCGTTACTGTAACAGTATCCCTAATTATCTCGCTAACCTTGTCCGGTACAGTCTCGGTAGAAGAAAAAAACCTCCAATCAATAGGTAAGAACCACCAGTAATGGTGCTACCATCTAATTGAGTTCATCCTAAGACCCTGGGAAAGATATTTGAAATGGTCGCAACCACAACGACGCCTCACATTTCACTTTCTTGTAATTACTTGGGCCGTACATCTGATGCTGTCTGTGTCTGTTGTTCTAACGGCTACCGACTCTTTTTACAATGAATTCTGACATGTGAACAAGCGAATCTTATGTAAGTGGTTGAAAGTACCTAAATATAATTACCTAGTTAATACAAAAAAAATACTGTTGAATCCGGTAAATCATGATTGCAAGTATTGCAACTGACACTTTAGAAAGGAAAAGTTGAATAAGACCCTAAAAAAGTTAAAGCCATCAGAAATTGCATTAAAAGCTATCTCATATACGTTGCCAGTTTTGATAAGCTCTCATTTTGCAAAATTATCGGATCGCTTATATAATTATATAATTTTCGCAAGTGCATTCTGATTCTGACGGCATATTCAGTATGCTGCTGGGCACACAGGCATACACAGGGTCACAAGAACGTGACTTGCATGCAGCACGTCAACTCGCAATGGATAGATATGTAATACATAGTTTCCCTGGCCGCCTTGTTTGCGGACGCACGCAGCCCTCTTCAGTGCTCTGTCAAACGCCTTCAACCTGAAGGCACACCCTGGACACTTCATACAACGGGCCAGAAATGACATTTCAAAAAAGGAATGACTGAACAAACAAAATGGCGGCGAATTCCTATACGTTCGACAGCCAAACTGTAACCAATCTGTATCAATCTGGGTGACGAGAGGGTGGGGTCGCAATCTAGAGAGCGGCAGGGAGTGTCCATACTGTGTATGTTAGTACTAATATATATACTTTGCTGAAGGCTTCAGGACACTGCAATGTTGGCAGTCTTGTTAATGTTAGAGAGTAATGGGTTACTTCATTTACTTACAGTTTTTACTTAAAAGTTATACGAACAGCTAACAAAATAATGCGGACAATATGCATGACAATTGAAACAACAAAAATATAAATAATTGGTATTAAATTTTCTAAAGATTGCATGCCTTTTGGATATAGATGTGTTATGTTATGTATGTATGAGTACAATTTTCAACCGACTTCCAATTTGGAGTCTATATCTGTTACGCGATATCCTCGCAAATTGGGAACCGATTTTCATGATCCATTTTTTATTTGATAGGCTATGTTGCCAGGTTAGCTCCATAAAAATTTTACCAAAATCAGTGTAGTACTTTCTCAGAAAATTGACAAAATAAGAATGCATAATTACTAAGGTGCAAAGTTACGACGGTAGCCTGTTTTTAACATGTTAAGCTTTTCCAATTCTCTTTGTTACTTTCCAACATACAGTGTACTCGTATTTCTGTGCAGGAGTTCCGTTTCTGTACAGTGATAGGCAAATATAATTTATGCGGCCTGTGACCGAGAAGGACACACAGACCATTATCTTACTGTACCATCCTTACATTTAAAGTACGTACAGTAAAACTTTATGGTCTACTCGATACGTACTCGCAGTTTTACGAGTACATTTCTTAAGACGGTAATATTACAGACTAGCTGTGTCCCGCGTGGAAAACGTTTCTATGACTTTTCGAGGGTGCGCAGTGCGCGAGCCGCAAGCGGCTCGCGAGCGTGAAAAAAAGTTGCCTATGTGTTCATCCAGGTCCTAATCTGTCTAACTACCAAATTTCAGCCAGATTCGTTCAGTAGTTTTTGCGTGAAGAAGTAACAAACATACACACTCACAAACTTTCGCCTTTATAATATTAGTGTGATGTGATTTCCGTTATTTTTAACGTCAAGGAGTACCTACACGATATAAAACCCGAGGATGAAAAAAATACCCTTATTCTTGATGATGTTCCTTAAAGTAAAAAGCTATTGAAACACGATTGAGCAGTTTTAGCTCGATAGAAAAAAAAAACATAGGTCTACACCGTTACTTTCAACTCTAGTTATGACTAATATTTAGAAGTATAAATTTAAAAAAAAATTATAACAATATTTGTTATGATAATACAAGTGAGTAATGTTATTATTCTTTATACTTTCATTGTAGTTTTTGATTGAAACGAAAAACCATTGAAAAAGTGTGGTTATTTTCTTTACTGTTTATACGTAAAGAAAAAGACAGAGACAACTGTTCCAATCCATACCTTGTCTTAAAGGCCGCCAGGAGGCTCGAGTTTCCATACAAACGTAGTTCCAGTTTAATACAAAAACTCCATGCCAGATTGAATCCAAATTTTGCAAATATATTGAGGAGACACATATCGATGTTTGTATTTTTTTTTCGATGTACTAATATAAAACGGAAAAAAATAAGAGCAGTTTCAAACTTTCAGTACAAAACTAATGTAAGCCTTCGTTTAGTTACGTTAAAATTTACTACGATGAAAACTAATTACAAACATCGATATGTGTGTACTCAATATATTTACAAAGTTTGGATTCAATCCGGCATGTAGTTTTTGTATTAAAGTGGAAGTACGTTTGTACGGAAACTCGAGCCTTCTGGATTCTCTTAAGAGGAAAAGAAACATATAGGATATGTTCTGCACGCCACAAATTCTAGTCTTACTGAGCATGAACCTATAAACTTAGGTTCTTTAAGCTTAAAATTAATATGGGAACAAGCTACTGAAGCACTCTGTTACTTAGTTCAGAGCGAGGGAAGACGTATGCACTTGAACTGTAGTGTACCAGGAGCCTTTGTTTGTCTCCTGTACCAAACCAAGAATCTAAGTACCTACCTACAAGCCCCTTCGGCGCTATTCGTGATTTTAAAACCTCAAACATCTTAGGCACAGAGAAAAAACTTTGCTTTACAGATTTGCGCACCTAGAAGGTATCCGTACTATAGCGCTCCGTGTCACAGTTGTTTCAATTAAACCGGTTTTCGCTAATTGATTTTTAACCACGGCGCTCGACTGGACTTGATAATTAAACATTGCAAATTCGATGAGAGTTTTAAAAAACCGGCCAAGTGCGAGTCGGACTAACACTCCGAGGGTTCCGTACCACCACACCTCTGCACAAAACTACATAGTATAATGACAATGATACCTATTCACATTTTAAACAAAAGACCTCAACGCGAGTGACAAAAATATTATTTTTTTTGTCATTCAGTTCGGACTCCTTAGCACGAGTACAACTCACACTTGGCCAATTTTTATTTTTTGTTGTTTTACTTCAATATTAGTACTATAATCACACCAAAATTCACGCTTGTATATATTACTGTTTTTAAGATAGAGATAAATAAAAAATTCTTCTGAAGACCTATAAAAAACACGGTTTTTTTGTATGGACACCCTTCTTATTTATTTGCTTTTACAAATTTTTAGTATTTACAGCAACAGAAATATACATTCTGTAAAAATATCAACTGTCCACTAGTATTACGGTTCATGAAATACAGCCCGCTGACGGACGGACAGACGGACAGACAGCGGAGGCTTAGTAATAGGGTCCCGTGGGTCACCCGTTGGATGCACGGAACCTTAAAAGTTACAAAGAATGTTTGTTAAGCATATGTTACCAAGATGTTAAGAGTAATACGTTGTTCGGAATTCGGGACTATTATAGGACTGACCCAAAACTGCCGCGGTGGGTTTTCATCATGTCACGCATGTCGCGCTCGATTACTCCACTGTGATCTAAATCTATTGCTTTCAAAAGGAAATAAACGAATTTGACTGTGGCAGTCAAAAATCGAAAACTTAAATCAAAATGTATGAATTTATTTAGCGCTTTCCACATTAGATTACTAAATAGTTACTTTCTTAACATCAAGTAATTATAATGAACTGATACAATGTGTGCGGTACTCATTAAGACTTATACCGCCGCCAGCGACCAACTTTGTAACCACTTTTTACTTCAATTTTAAGGATTTTTTTATTGAAAAAAAAGTTTTGTAAATTACAGGATATGAGGAGTGATTTTGTTTTCCTCGAATTCTATTTTAATACACAGAACTAAAAAATAAATGTTCTAATGCACACTTTTTTTATAGTTGTAACTGTACAACTGCTGCAATTTTGATCGTTTCGATGATAGTTTATGAACTTCTTAACAAAACAATATAAAATGATCCTGTTTTCTTACTTTTTGTAAATTCTCCTTATCTTATTTATAAAGAATTAAAAACTACAATTTTCGCACGATTTATCCGCAGCGATTGACGTAACAGCCACGTTGTAGTACGAGCTGACAAGAACTTTATATATATTTCGTTCGTTTTTTTTTTATTCACAATTGGTAAGACCTTGGCATCATCTCACCTGATGGTAAGTGACGATGATGCCGAAGATGGAAGTGGGCTTACCAAGATTCCCCAATGCAATGGAGAACTAGCTATCTTATCTTCAAGCCGGAACAATGTTGTTAATACTGATGTTTGGCGGCAAGACTTAGATAAGATGGTGGTAGCTGGCCAGGCGGGCTTAGAAAATACCCTACCACCAACCAAACCGAGTCTTGCAATTGACCCCGCCGGGAATCGAACCCGCTACTTCCTGTGTAAAGTCAGTGAACTTTGCCTCTGAGCTACGGAGGCGGTTAAAACATCATGTTTATCAACATGTTTGAAACATCGTGAACCGAGTTGCTAATTTTAGGGACGGAGAAGCCTTCACACCTCATAACGTCCCGCTGCCGGGACTCGGGTATCTTCCTAAACTCGGGAAGATTAGGTCATACTCCACCTGCACACACAGACCAAGTCCGGATAGATGTGTGATCTAGGCATCGATATTTTACTTCTAATACTGAGCGGCTCTAAATGTTTTTTGGCTTCCATACCTCAAAAGGTAAAACGGAACCATTATTAGGATCACTCCAACCCAATTTGCACTACAATTACTGGACCGATTGCAATAAATTTTTGTTCATAATCAAGATTTACCCACACCATAAGAGCGTCGGTGGGGCAACGGCAAGGGCCGCTACCTCCTATTCGGTAAGTCGTAGTTCAAGTCCTGCCATGTGATCTCGAATTTCGATCTCATATTATGTACGTTTATACGACGCTCTTACGGCGAAGGAAAACATCGTGAGGAAACCTGCACACGCCTTCGAAGAAACTCGAAGGTAGTGAGTGAAGTTGACCAACCCGTACTGGGCCCGCGTGGTGGACTGAGGCCAGATCGCCCTAATTCAGGGTAGGCTCGAGCGTAGGCGTAGATATGAGCTGATGTGACCCACACCACCACCATTTCTGTAAAGTTACTAAAACCATATTATTGTAGACAATGAGGAAAAGATTTTTGGCGCGGAGTGGAATCAACCCAGGTCGCGGATAAAGCGAGTGTCAACTTTCTCTGAACAAGCTGACCGTTCTATTTCAGCGCGTATATATTCAGGCGGCGTATTTTTTTTTATCGCTCCCCGTTTCGCGGCAATTTAAAATCAATTTTACTTTCTTTCCCAATTTTATAGCCAGTTAGGACGTCACAACATCCCGCAACAATGTGGATGAAAATAACTCAGGTGTTTTATTTACGGCATCCTTATAAAAGGGATGACGACAGCATCAGAAATAAATTATGAACTCTTGATCACTAAATTGCCCTCCTACTTAAACTTCGGTAAAACCTTACTCGTTTTGTTTTCCATCAAGTCTTCAATTTTTAATTCACCAAAATCACAGAATGAGTACATAAATGACGCTGCTATACTATGACGTCACGCCTAGGTATTTCAAACATTTTTAGAACAAAATGTCGTTTTTGACAGATGATAAAAAGTAACTCAGATGACTAGCATTCGTCATCCCTATTATAAAACATTGTTTTTTTTTATCCACAATTGATAAGCCTGACCTCATCTCACTTGATGGTGACGATGATGCCGAAGATGGAAACGGGCTTACCAAGATTCCCCAACGCAATGGGGAACTGGCTATCTTATCTACAAGCCGGAACATATCAATGCTGTTAACATTGATGCTTGGCGGCAAGACTTAGATGGTGGTAGCCAGGCAAGCCTAGAAAATGCCCTTTCACCAACCAAACCGAGTCATACAAAGTTAGACTCTGCCGGGAATCGAACCCGCAAACTCCTGATGTGAAGCTAATGGACGTCATCATTACGCCACTCAAGCGGTTTATCTATAAGTTTAAGGTTTTCACATAACGACGCAATTTACTTTAATTTAAAATTACGTGAGATTTTGTGAGTTTTATCAAAGATAATTATAGTTTCTGGTTTTATGATTAGTATGTCAGTGGGCACCTACATCAATGCAAAGCACTAAACAAGGCATACTCCAACGAGAACTTGTTGACAAAGAGCTATTGCCAAAGCAATAACTTTATGAATTCATTAAAAATTGAAAACCCGACTGCGTAAAAACTTAACCCTACTTTTTGGCCAGTCGGATAAAAATGTATCCTATGTCACTCACGGGATCAAGACGAATCTAACAATACCACATACGTTAAAATTCTTCAAGCCGTTCAGACTGTAGCAGGGAACATAAATACACTCAGCGACAAAGAAACTACATAATCTAAATTTCTCAATACATTTTCATACAAAAGGCGGATCTAAATGAGCACGATTACTTATTTAATTAAAAAGTGGCTTAGCTTCCTGTTGTCTACAAATTTGTCTTTGAGCTCAACATTCTACGGATCCTCGAGAACTCAGTAGACTGCTATGAAGAGAGCCTACGGTAAAATGGCAAACTTTCCATTCATTTTAAAAAAAAAGTCATCTTTATTATTTTGTCATTCTTTATTTTGTATGAAAATATATTAAGCAAAATTAGATGATGCTGTTTCTTTGTCGCTGAGTGTACATGCATTCACTCTAAAAACACAACCCTCCTTCTGAGGCAGTCGGGTTATAACAAGAATATCATAATCGCAATTCGCATGCCAAAGTCGTAACCTACCGACACGCACTATAAATTTTCCCAAATTTATGTCTCCATACCGCAATGTTTACCCACTGGATGGCCTACACTAATGTCAATACGTCACCCGCGTGCGGCGCCGGCGTGCCCCTGAAGGCTGAAACCCAGTGGTTCGCCGACAGGAGATTTCACGCTTCGTCGGAGCTCACAGTTTCCTTTCCAACAGCTCACTAATCGATTGCTCTCATCTCTGTTTGAGCAGCAAAAAAGCAAAAATAGGTTAATGGGTTTCAATTTGAAGTCAGCTTGCAGATCAGCTGTTTAATGAGAGATTAAAACAGTTGTGCAAACGGCTATATAAATAGGTCTTGCGGAATTAGTAAATCAACTCATACTTTTAGTAAATAAATAAATTTATCGTCTTCGGTGTCTAGTCCACTGCCTTCACACAATCGTCGTGGGTTCGATTCTAGGTGGGCTCAAAAATTATAGGGCTGGGTTTGTTTAGTGATGGTTTGGTAGGGCATTTTCTAAACCTGTATAGCTACAATCATCGTCATATCAAACGAATGACGTCCACTCCTCAACAAAGGCCGCCCTTAAGGATTATCGCAACGGATGGTCCAGCACTGCCCAGCATCCAGCGGCTTCCATAGACCTTCACAAGGTATTAGAGATAATTATAGCCGTTCCCAACTGTATTGAAGATTCTTGGTAAGCCCGCTTTCACCTTCCGAATTATCATCACTTAACATCAGATGAGATGATGCCATGGGATAACTTGGAAACAGTTTTTTGAAGCCTATATAATATGAAAACAAATATATGCCAGAAACGGTGTGTTCCTACTTGGCGAGAACAAAGAGAGATTCTCCACCAGGCGAGCTGATATGCCCAGGGGACAGTGGTGAAGTTGTTGCCGAAGGTCTTTAAATACAAATTTGTTTTTGTTGACACCATGCG
Organism: Coleophora flavipennella; assembly: GCA_947284805.1. Lineage (NCBI taxonomy): Eukaryota > Metazoa > Arthropoda > Insecta > Lepidoptera > Coleophoridae > Coleophora > Coleophora flavipennella. The sequence continues at coordinate 1,716,777 of OX369268.1, forward strand.
GTAATCAGACGAAGATTTAAGAGCGTTCATTCGCGAACGAAGACGATTTACGAAGTTTGAATAGTCGGGTACGGAATTTCGTGATGGCGATTCCTTCGAATCGTCAGGCAAGCGAAGTATCTCACCATAAACCAATTCAGCAGAGGACGAGGACAAGTCTTCTTTCCAGTCTGTTCTTATGCCGAGAACAACAAGTGGAAGGACTCCGATCCAATCGTCGCTCCCTTGACGCATAATAGCAGCTTTTAGGTGTCAGTAGAAACGTTCAACATGCCGGATGATATGCGGTTGTTTGGTAGTGCTGTATTCCAGTCAGAATAGACAGGAGGCGTCTAAATAAGTCTAAAATAAACTGGCGTCCTTTATCAGAAGAATCAAAAGAAGGAAACCAGATCTAGACAGCCATCCGACCATAAAGGCTACATACAGTTTCGGTGTGCATATCCGACAGAGGCACGACCTCTGGCCAGCGAGTGAACCGAACAAATACAGTGTAAACTCTATATAGCGACAATCAAGGGACCGGGCATTTTGTGACGTTATTGAGAGTTTTCGTTATACAGCGAGGAATTAGCGTCAAAGTAAACCAACTGAAGCCAGAAAATTTTGACGTTTCAAAGAGTGAATCGTTATATCGAGTGACGTTTTACAGAGTTTACACTGTATTGTGAAGCAATAGTGATATCCACGCTTGGTTCACAGCCGGACCCCCATAACACGCCGCCTGGCGGAGGTATCTCCATGAAATGCCGTAACTTAACATCTAAAAAAACGGTAATTTAAAAAACTTAAAACCCGACTGCGTTTCTGTGTAATTTGGAAATGAAAAACCCTAAAACAAGAAAGTCGTCATACCCGATTGCACTTAACTTTAGAAAAATTGTAGCAGTCAGGACCCATTCTAGAAATGGAGGCATAGTGAATTGAGAGCACATACCTATATTACATTGCAGATTACTCCAATATACTGACTAGACGGCTGACTTTCTAGAATGGGTCCTGACTGCTACAATTTTTCTTAAGTTAAGTGCAATCGGGTATGACGACTTTCTTGTTTTAGGGTTTTTCATTTCCAAATTACACAGAAACGCAGTCGGGTTTTTAGTTTTTTAAATTACCGTTTTTTATTTTATTCATTTTTTAGTTTTATTATTTGTTTTTTTTTATTTTGATATACCCAGTGTCACTCTCACAGTAAATACGAATCTAACGACACCTCTCAAGCTAAAATCCATCCAGCCGTTTAGGCTGCAGAGCGTGCCAAACAATTATACATCCATACATACATACTCTCGAAAAACATAACCCTCCTTCTGACGCAGTCGGGTAATAAAAAGTAACTCGTAAACCTAAATGTATTTTCTTATCAACAGAAGCTCCTTGAAACCAAGAGATAGTGAATGTGCATTTGGTTGTTCACCTTTCACCTAAACCTGCGCGTGCGTCAGCCATCGCGTTCCGTATGCGACATAAGACAACGCGACACTAAGTTTCGCAGAACAACGCCCGTTGTGTTTGATGGTAATTAAGGCCACATTGAATATTCAAAAAATATTTTGCAAAACAATTTCACCGGACACTGACTAAGAGTTGCTGCAGAAATATAGCAATGTAAGGAGGAAATGCATTCTGTAGCTCCAGGTAAACCTATGTAATAGATAGTATACTTGCTTTTATCTGTTTTATAGGAATGGATGGTTCTCTTTCAAGATTTCAAAATGATCTAAATCGGTTCATGTTTCACTATTTCTGATGGTAATAAGATTAAAAAATTATAAACAAACAATCATCAATTAATAATGTCAATAAAATCATTGATATGTGGCAGGCATATTGTATGATGATTAGTCATTTTTAACTGTACGTCAACTGTAAAGCGTCGGTGGCTGAACCGGTAACGACTCAGTCCTCCTAACCAGAGGTGCTGGCTTCAAATCCGGAATAAGGCGTTTATCCGACGCTCTTACGGTGAAGGAAAACATCGTGAGGAAACCTGCTTACACCTGCGAAGAAACTCCGAAGGTTTTGTGTGAAGTCGACCAACCCGCACTAGGCCAGCGTGGTCGACTGAGGCCCGATCACCCTAATTCAGGGTACGGGTAGGCTCGAGCCCCTCGGTGGGGACTTATATGAGCTGATATGATGAACTGTACGTGAATGGCAACACTCCCAGTATACGAGTAGGTAGGTGGAACTAAGCTGCGAAAAAAACTTTTTTACAATGCGAGACCACCTTGCTATTATTATCATTGAATGTTTAGTTTTTTTAGTATTCACAATTGGTAAGCACTTGGCATCAATCATCTCACCTGATGGTGAGTGACGATGATGCCGAAGATGGAAGCGGGCTTGCCAAGACTCCCCGACGCAATGGAGAACTGGCTATCTTATCTTCAAGCTGGAACACATCAATGTCGTTAACACTGATATTTAGCGGCAAGATTTAGATAAGATGGTGGTAGCTAGCCAGGTGGGCTTAGAAAATTCCCTACCACCAACCAAAACGAGTCTTACAAGTTGACCCCACGGAGAATCGAACCCACGATCTGCTGGTATGAAGCGAATGGACTAACCAATACGCCTCGGAGGCGGTTTATGTATAGTAAAAGAGAAATTATTCAGCGCGGCGGCGGCAGCCAAAAAATGTTTGATATTATGGTTAAACAAGAAGTGGCTGAGAGTCTGAAGTTTACATAGGTACCTACTAATAATAACTGTAGATTTCACAAACATCAAACGCATCAATTTTATAACGGTCCTGAAATATGTAAATGAAAAGAGAATATAATAAACATAAATCTGTAAAGTCTGTAAACATAAAATAGTAAATAGTGTTGTACTAGTGGGCCGGGGCTGGGAAGCCGTGTAACATCGTCGTCGCTGTGAGTTTACGTTTTAATGATTTAGGATGTGTGTACGACCATTGCAAGATTTACTCAAAACTCTAACCACAGACATGCCTTACTTTAGTTTTGTCATGCAACATAACAGTTGATATTTCATGATGGATGAACACACAAAAGCCAAGTAAGGGAAATAAAATTACCCATGGACCCGTCAATGGGTCGAAATACCGGGTCCAAGGGTAATTAGTGAATTTTTCGATATCTGACGATATACATTAGGAATAGAAACTTTATGACATGCTCTTTGTTTCACTAAACTATTACGAAACGTAATCCTTACTAATATTATAAATGTGAAAATGTGTTTGTTTGTTTGTTTCCTTTTCACGCTTCAACACCTTAACCAATCTTTATGAAATTTGGCATGCAGGTAGCCTGTGTCACGGGGAAGGACATAGGCTACTTTTTATCCCGGGAAAATAGCATAATCTGATGCATGTCCTGAGGGAACTGAAAAAATACTCGATTGTTGTGATTTTTTGCACAGAGATGGTTAAGTAGGTGGGAAAGGACATAATTTACTAATCACCCTTAAAGACAGTCATTAAAACGATGACCACGCGAGTGAAGCCGCGGGAAAAAGCTAGTAAATAATAATTTAACAATTTTTATCATTCAATGTCTGTGTTATCTACGGATAAACACAATCAGCTAAAAATTAACAGATAAAAAGTGGTTTTAGGAATTAAGAATATCAAAGCGTTCTTCGTTAATAACTAATTCTTAAGTATAACTAATTCTTATTCTTATTTACTGACCAAAAGCCGCCAGTTTCTTCGTGTTTTCATAATCTAATATCATATTTTATTCTACTGTCCTTATTTTAATGAAAATTGGATTGCGTTTGACTGATGATGAAAAGTGACGATGCAGTCGAGGATGGTTGGTACACGCAAACTCAAATAATCCCTGATTACTCTCCCCTTGAAAGTCCTCAAATTGTAGGAATCAGACAACTATGACGCAGGCAGAAAAATTCACTCTTTCGCTGAACATCAACAACTCCTGCGTCTTCTTGACTGATGGTGGATGGAATTGAGCTGTGGGAATAATTACAGACTACAGAAATAATTAGGAGGTACTTCCTCCTCCTAGCTAGAGTGTGCAAGTAAGAATAGATATAGATACTCGCAGGTGGGTAAATACGTAACTTACTAGTGAATGTTCCCAACTATTGTTCGCCTTTTCCATGACTGTGTGTGTCATTGTAGCTAACGCGGATAGATGTTGACGAATTCGTATTTAACTCCTGTCACGTTCGTTCAAGTATCCTTCTTACTGTCTGCCAAAATAAGAATTTCAGCTACAACTACTTCTTTATTTGGAATTGAATGGGTATGTTCTTCTTAAAACAGAAGTCAAGACGTCTATACTGAATATTATTTATAAGTACCTGGGCGACCGAGCTTTGCTCGGGGCATAGTACCTAGAGCCGTTAAAAACTTTAAAAAATACGCTACCTATGATACACTTTGTGCGGCAGGACTTTTTGGCGGGAATTTGTAGCGTTCAGTTTGTCATTTTTCTTTTATTATCCGAAAAATTACATTTAGTGGTTTTCGATGTGTAATATTGATAGTGTATTTATCAGCGAAGTATCATTTATGTGTTTCTTGTGTAGGATAATGAAATAAAAGTGTTTATACTGTGTTTCGAGTTCCCACAAGAAGTCCGAGCAAGCTTTAGCAAAAGTGCTATCATTTTGCTAGAGTATGTAGGTTAGGTTAGTATATAGACAATGATATGATGTAAAAAGTGAAGAACAGTGACCTTGAAGACTGAAAAGGAGAAAATTACTACATAATCTGAAAAATATACTAAAAATTACTGAAGACGTGAATTCTACTGCTGAATAACATATACTGAAGACTAGGCGGTATGGCCAATGAGCCTTAGCCTGCCCTAAAAGGGCGAAGTTAAAAAAAAAAAAAAAACTTTGTGCGGCATATTTTCAGTACGAAAATCTCGGAAAATAGAACTTTACCAGAGATGAAACCTATCTGTATCGATTTTTTTCTCCCAAAAAAACCGGTATACTAATTTTTAAGCAGATCGTTGGAGCCGTTTCCGAGATTCAGATTATATATATAGATTCGTTATTTTGATATACTTGAAATTGATTATGAAGGAAGAGCAGTGACTACACGTGTCCTGTTTATTGGGCAACACTCCCTATTTAGATCTGACTACCAACCACGCAGTTCACTAACTAAGTTTATTTATATCACAAACACACCGATGCATTTGAAATAAAGTAAGCTAGACGCTGCTTCCGCAAATATTGGAAAAAGTTGCATCTCAGAAATCTTATTTCGATTTCTGTAAATCTCTTGCATTCTTACTATTCATCGGTCCAAATTAATATGCTAGATACTTTGAATTTGCTTTTCCTAACATTGATTGCATTGTATAACCAATTTCTTCAATTAAAATAGTAGGCAACTAGTTCTTTTCATTATCGTTCATCATCACTAACAGTTTGCACATTTCTGAGATTAAAATTCTTTCAATACTTAAAATTGCTTGTTAGCAACATGTGGCTAATGAAAGAATGAGACTTACCTAGAGGCAAAAATTATTGATCAAAATATCTATTCAAGTTTTGATGTAAAGGGATTGTATTATAATATCGTAACACGCAAGGCCAAATAAGTCTTACGGCACGAGTTCCATCCAACCTTTAAAAGCTCGCAAGTGAGACCTCTAGATTGCAATGACCGATCCTGCGCGCGCGCCGCCGCCGCCCCGGCCAGTTCACTTTGCGACCGGTTTCTGCCTACTCCTACACCACAAATACAGAAAAGTGATAGTTATCGAGACCTTGCACTCGAATCGTTTAAGAGCAGGCTCATCCTCGTTCACAGCGATTTCTAATTATGTATTTGAAACGTTAGTCACTTGTAAATCGCATCAAACACCAATCCCAATTACGGACTAATAGATTGATAGCAGCTTCCACTTTCAGAACACCTTACTTAGTCAAGCGAGAAAGTAAATACTTAATGCATATAGTACATATATGTACTAGTAATGTGAAGTATACCTACTTGTGCTATTTACTAATAAACGAAATACTTCAATTGTTAATAACTGGAAATTTTAATTTACATTTATAATTCTCAATACAATACTTTATTGGTATCCAGATTAGAATTTCGTAACGAAACAAGTGTAGCATTCAAGTCAACAGCTAAAAGGCAATATCATCACACACATTGGTGCGTGCTGCGCGGTATGAATATATGACATTGACTTCGTGTTTATTTTACTAATTTATTGATAAAATTATAAACTGTACTGAGACAATTATATTATTTTTGTAACTCACGTACACAGAAGTTTATCTTGCTGTCAGATCATTAATTTTCAGCTAATACTAAAACTTTACTCGCAAAATTTTTCAGTGTAATGTAAAGTGCAGATTTGCAGAAGTAAAATAATCACACTCCAAAAAAATATTTTTAGGTACAGGCACAAACAGTATTACGATGTACAGGCTTTAATATCAGTATACCAACAACAATCAAATCTATTACACGAGTTGGCCGGCCATCATTGGGCTGTACATTAATGGATCGTGCATTATCGAGTCGGGCATTATATGGTTTTCAAATTTAAAATAAATTGTACAGCTACGATACGCTTACTTTCTCAATCAACAATAAACATTACGCTTACTTAGTAGCAATAAATAAAGATAAGTATATGGTTAGATTACCAGGACTTAAAAAACAATTTAGAAATAACTCGGGTTTGTATGGGAGGTATCTAATACAGATTTCCCAGATTACTACACAGTGCAGTAGACCTGATTAAGTCCTGGATATTCACTAAGTTTTTTTTTTAATCGTAAAAGATAGGTATTTTTGAGAAAAAAGAGGTAAAGGTTTTTTTTTATTGTGGCAACCCTAAAAATAAAAAGTCAAGAGAAAAAAAATTAAAGAACTGCTGGAGATATACTTTCATCCAAATCCGTCTTATAGTATAGGCACTAGAACACCGGACGGAAACGCACACACACACACAATTTTTAGTTTCTGGACTCAATGTATTTAACCGCCTCCGTAGCTCAGAGGCAAAGTTCACTGGCTTTACACAGGAGGTCGCGGGTTCGATTCCCGGTGGGGTCTCCTTGTAAGAGTCGGTTTGGTTGGTGGTAGGGCATTTTCTAAGCCCGCCTGGCTAGCTACCACCATCTTATCTAAGTCTTGCCGCCAAACATCAGTGTTAAAACATTGATGTGTTCTGGCATGAAGATTAGATAGCCAGTTCTCCATTGCGTTGGGGAATTTTGGCTAGCCCGCTTCCATCTTCGGCATCATCGTCACTTACCATCTTTTGAGATGATGCCAAGGGCTTACCAATTATGAATAAAAAAAATAATGACAATCGATCCCCATCAACATCTCAACTGCGTTTTTTTGCCATCGCAATACCTTTTTCATTCCTTCGTTGCTCGTTACCGCTTGCTCCTCAGTCGCTCGAAAGTAAATGGAGACGATCCTGAGACCTTGATTCTACCTCCAAAGTTCATTATCAGATCAAATTTTAAATACTGAAAAGATCTTTTGTCTCCGGAAATACGGCTTCATACTAAATTTCAACTCTATAGGACCTTTGAATGTCGCTTTAAAATACTAAAAGGATCTATTGTCTCCGGAAATACGGCTTCATACTAAATTTCAACTCTATAGGACCTTTGAAAGTCGCTTTCAAGTATACTAAAAGGATCTATTTTCTCCGGAAATACGGCTTCATACTAAATTTAAACTCCATTGGACCTTCGAAAGTCGCTTTAAAATACTAAAAGGATTTATTGTCTCCGGAAATACGGCTTCATACTAAATTTCAACTCTATAGGACCTTTGAAAGTCGCTTTGAAATACTAAAAGGATCTATTGTCTCCGGAAATACGGCTTCATACTAAATTTAAACTCTATTGGACCTTCGAAAGTCGCTTTAAAATACTAAAAGGATCTATTGTCTCCGGAAATACGGCTTCATACTAAATTTCAACTCTACAGGACCTTTGAAAGTCGCTTTAAAATACTAAAAGGATCTATTGTCTCCGGAAATACGGCTTCATACTAAATTTCAACTCTATAGGACCTTTGAAAGTCGCTTTAAAATACTAAAAGGATGTATTGTCTCCGGAAATACGTCTTCATACTAAATTTAAACTCTATTGGACCTTCGAAAGTTGCTTTAAAATACTAAAAGGATCTATTGTCTCCGGAAATACGGCTTCATACTAAATTTCAACTCTACAGGACCTTTGAAAGTCGCTTTAAAATACTAAAAGGATCTATTGTCTCCGGAAATACGGCTTCATACTAAATTTCAACTCTAAAGGACCTTTGAAAGTCGCTTTTAAATACTAAAAGGATCTATTGTCTCCGGAAATACGGCTTCATACTAAATTTCAACTCTATAGGACCTTTGAAAGTCGCTTTAAGATCGATCGCAAGATTTAAACGGCACAAATAAATAAATTAACAAATTGAACACGTGAAAAAAACCAAGTACAATTTCACAATTTTTTATGTTATTTTTAAGTACTGTACTGATTATGATAAAATTTATAGGGACCAACCTGCCAGGTTGATAAATGACGGAGTTTTAAGGTTCTGAGGTACGAAACATTATTAATAAAATTAAAATACAACCAAATCGAGAACCTCCTCTTTTTCGAAAGTCGGTTGAAAATAGTGTGTTGACATCTTATTGACATAATAGTGTATGACATCTTATTGACATATAATAATTCCTTTGAGCTGAAACAACAATGTCTTCAGTCTTCAAGCTGAAAATTATTCTCCCTATAGGTATGTTTTGACACCCTCTATGTTTCACGTCCCAAATACCACAGTGCCTCAAGACTAAGTAAGGTCTTTGACCAGTGTGTGTTGCCAGTGATGACATACAGAACTGGAACATGATCGCTTACAATGGGCCTCATAAGAAGGCTCAAGGTCACTAAAAGGGCTATGGAGCGAGCTATGCTCGGAATTTCCCTACGCGATCGAATCGTAAATGAGGAGATCCGCAGGAGATCAAAAGTAACCAAAATAGCTCACAGAATCGCTAAACTGAAGTGGCAGTGGGCAGGACACATAGCTCGTAGAACTGATGGCCTTTGGGGTATTAAAGTTCTCGAGTGGTGACCGCGCATCGGAAAACGTAGTGTAGGCAGGCCTCCCACTCGGTGGACCACGAGCTGATGAAGATCGCGGGAAGCCGCTGGATGCGGGCAGCGCACGACCGGTCGTCGTGGAAATCCTTAACTACCTAAGGCCTTTGTCCAGCAGTGGACTTTTTCGGCTGATATGATGATATGTTTTGAAAACGCTAAAATCAATTTTGAAACAACGTAATTATTAAAAAAAAATACAGGTAACAAGGTGCAACCCGTATGCCTCACGCATGCGTGCTTCCAGCCATACATTGCGACATCACTTTCTCTTCGCGTTTCGTGAGCTGCATGTCTACTTGCGACAGGAAATCTGCTCTAATTTATTTTTTTGTTTGAAGCCGGCTTAGAACCTAATGCCTGGAAATAGCACGCGAATTGAGCGGCTTCCTGGATTATCTGGTGCATCGGGCATTACCTAATCTGTACAGGCGGGTAAGTGGGCGTGTTTCCTCATTGCCGCAAACTAAAACATATCTCGGTTTCAATTCCAAAGGTACAATCTGGGTACAATATATTTATTACACTTACTTACTTCGCTAGCTCAGCGACACGAAGTGGATCTTGGCCTCCGACATTAAAGTGCGCCACTCTATCCTATTTTGTGCCAAGTTTGACCATTCGGGCACTCCCAACTCTTTGACGTCTTCGGCGACTTCATCATATTTATTTTTTCACTATATATGGCGAATAAAGCGTCGGTGGCTCAACCGGTAACGACTCGGTCCATCTAACCAGAGGTACCGGGTTCAAATCTGGACGGCCAATGTACCAATGAGTTTTTCAAAAACTTACGTACATACTTACCGATTGCTTTAACGGTGAAGGAAAACATCGTGAGGAAACCTGCACACGGCTGCGAAGAAACTCGAAGGTTGTGTGTGAAGTCGACCAACCCGCACTGGGCCCGCGTGGTCGACTAAGGCCTAATCGCCCTGATTCAGGGTAGGCTCGAGCCCCTCGGTGGGGACGTATATGAGCTGTTATAATAATAAATAAATAATATGGCTAGGCAAAGATTAAAAGCAATTTATTTGTGATAAAAGTCTCCATACCTTTAGGATGATACTTATTTATTCTAAACTAGCTGGGGTACCCGGCTTCTTTGCTCAGGTAGTAGGCCCATGCACACAAATAGGTTTCGAATGGTCCACAATGTTCCAGAACACTCCACAACAGTCGACAGTGTTCTGGAGTGTTCCACAATGATCTGGGCTGTTGTTGGGGAATGCTCTCGAGTAATCTTAAATATTCTGGAGTGTTCTAGAAATTTCTAGAGGGCAAAACTTACAGTCACGCCCTTCACGTAACAACGGGGACCTTCTTTATGGATGGGAGATAGAGGGCTACCACACCAAATAACTTCCTTGATCGTACCGGGACTCGTTTCTGAGTTTTAGCGGCACGCACATTGTACTCGTATACTTTCTTTTATAATATCATCATATCAACTCATATACGTCCCCACCGAGGGGCTCGAACCTACCCTGACTTAGGGCGATCGGGCCTTAGTCGACCACGCGGGCCCAGTGCGAGATGATCGACTTCACACACAACCTTCGAGTTTCTTCGCAGGTGTGTGTGCAGGTTTCCTCACGATGTTTTCCTTCACCGTTAAAGGAATCGGTTAGTATAAATATTGTTTATTTTCTATTCGCGTGACCTCTACTTCCTTAACTTTAATAGGGATGATGACTGCATGAAAAATAAATTACGAGCTCTTGATCACTAAATTACCCTCAATTGATCACTAAATTTATTTTTTTTAAATACCTTACTCTTTTTGTTTTACATCGAGTCTTCAATTTTTTATTTATCAAAATCACAAAGTGAGTTCATAACGACGCTGAAAAACTATAACGTCACGCCTGTGTATTTTTAGAACAAAATCTCGTTTTTGACAGATGACAAAAAGTAACAGAAATGACTAGAAGTCACCATCCCTATTTCCGCATGCAAAAATTAAAAACTAATTTATTGTTCCATATCTTGCCGCATCCATCCATCGTAACCTATACCATCAGGTTAGATAACGCCAAGGGCTTTTCAACTGTGGATTTAATTCTTTTTACAAAGAGTTATTGCCTGAGGAAAACCGTCAGAAATTTCAATTCACCGAAGGTCAGTGTTCTCCGCAGTCTTTGCAGGTATTGTATTGTGTTGTTTTGTTCAGACACAAAAACAGTTTGAATGCTTCGTACCATTACCACCCACGTTCAGCTAAGCTCAGTTTAAGTTAATTATAACAATGACGATAAATTGTTTAAGGAGGTGAAGGTTGAAATTGGATAAAAAGGATAAAGCAATTTAATTAAATTAATTATGTATTCTGTACTGGAATTTAGGCAAAGTATACATATTAGTACTAACATACAGTATGGAAAATAAAATCAGTTACAGAATGGTTGCAGTCTAAAGTCTTTTATAGTGTGCGAGAATTCAGAGAAAATAAGGGCAAATTGTAATTTCATGATACTGATTTATTTTTATTAATTAATGACAATTTAATGAATTTATTTTATGGCGGACATTATAATGACGAAATACTTGGATTCCTTAACCGATAATCTATTTATTTTGTGTTACATTGTTAGCTAACTTTATATTGTACGCCTGTTAAGGTATGTCATAGTGAGCTTACACTTACACAATAACATCTTATTTTATGACCTGTGATAAATGCAACACTGACACTCCCTGCCGCTCTCTAGATTGCGACCTCACCCCCTCGTCTCCCACATGGATACAGATTGGTTTAAGTTTGGTTCTCGAACGTATAGAATTTCGCCGTGATGTTATTTGTTTTTAGAAATGTCATTTCTCGCCCGTTGTATGAAGTGTCCGGGGTGTGCTTTTGTTTTTTTTTAATTCACAATTGGTAAGCCCTTGGTATCATCTCACCTGATGGTAAGTGACGGTAATGCCGAAGATGGAAGCGGGCTTACTAAGATTTCTCAACGCAATGGGGAACTGGCTATCTTATCTTCAAGCCGGAACACATCAATATTGTTAACACTTATGTTTGGCGGCCAGACTTAGATAAGATGGTGGTAGCTAGCCAGGCGGGCTTAGAAAATGCCCTACCACCAACCAAACCGAATCTTACAAGTTGACCCCACCGGGAATCGAACCAGCGACCTCCTGGTGTGAAGCGAATGGAATAACCATTACGCCACGGAGGCGGTTAAAAACATAGAAAATAGTAATTCCGCAAGGAATTAATCACTTGTTTCGTAAAATACTTAGTTGAAGTACCTATCAAATCCGGTAGATGTTTCAATGTCAGGAGCTAATTAATTGGCTCAACTGAACTGATCCAATTTCATGGATTATTAATGAAGTAAGCAGGTTTCATGAAAAATGTTAAATTAAACTGGTTTCTGGTCAGCCACAAGTCTATCTATAACGTTGAGTAGGTACTTACTTAAGTACTACGCAAACCGCTAGTTAGTAAGTTGTACCTGGTACACAAATAAGCATGTATCTATACCGCAGAGTATGGCTTAGTTTCGATTTCATTAGAATCACGTTCCGAAGCACGAGCATCTGGGAGTATCGTGTTTGTTTACGTTTGAAATGCACCGAACATCTACTAGGGTCCAAAGTTAGCAAAAAAATAACCTTTCAAGCTTCTAGATATTTAAGAAGAGTGCTTGTGTGAATCTAAATATATATAACTCAAAGGTGACTGACTGACTTACTGACATAGTGATCTATCAACGCACAGCCCAAACCACTGGACGGATCGGGCTGAAATTTGGTATGCAGGTAGATGTTATGACGTAGGCATCCGCTAAGAAAGGATTTTGGGAAATTCCCACGGGAACACCAAAAAAACGGGAACTGCGCGGGCGAAGCTGCTGGCATCCACTAGTTATCTATAACATTCGTTACGAATTATTATTATTAGGCTTGCCCAAATGATAGTGAAATTCTATTACTAATAGACATACTACTTTAACGGCCAAGTCACTCGTTTTCTTTAATTCATTAGACTTGACGTTTTACTTCATCTTACTACTTTTTAGGACCAAGTGATCCAAATCGAGGCTTAGCACGTTTTTACAGAATGTATTTGTTGGGATTATAACATTCAGTCTCATTCTCCAGTCTGGTATTTGTATTTGCCCACGAATGGTAGTAAAATAATGTTTTCGGGTGTATGTATGTCTGTATGTTTCTTTGGCTGAGCCTGTAGCCTAAATGGATTGATGGACGGGTTTTAACCGTTCAGTCCATTAGCTTCATATCAGGAGGTTGCAGGTTCGATTACCGGCGGAATCTAACTTTTTAAGACTCGTTTTGGTTTGTGGAAGGGCATTTTCTTAGTCCGCCTAGCTAGCCAGCACCATTCTGTCTAAGTCTTGCCGCCAAACATCAATGTTTACAGCTTAGATGTGTTCCGGCTTGAAGATATGACAGCCAGTTCTCCATTGCGTTGGGGAATCTTTGTAAGCCCGCTTTCATCTTCGGCATCATCGTCACTTAACATCAGGTGAAATGATGCCAAGGGCTTAACCAATTGTAAATAAAAAAATCACAAGGATTTTGTAGTGCAAGGTGTCGTTAGAATCGTCTTGATCCCGTGAGGGACATGGATAGATTTTACCCGACTACCCAAAAAAGAGGGGTAGTGTCAGATTTTTAATCAAGTTTGTTAGGTTATTATACAAAAAACTTATCAACTTCAAGCAAAGAAGTCATTTTGCAATTTTTCCATGCTTATAGTATACCCGAAGAAGCGTCGGTGGCTCAACCGGTAAAGACTCGGTCCTTCTAACCAGAGGTGCCGGGTTCAAATCGGACGGCCAATGTACACATGAGTTTTTCGAAACTTACGTACATACACTCACCGATTGCTTTAACGGTGAAGGAAAATATTGTGAGGAAACCTGCACACACCTGCCAAGAAACTCGAAGGTTGTGTGTGAAGTCGACCAACCCGCACTGGGCCCGCGTGGTCGACTAAGGCCCGAGTATACCTATCTATATACAGTGTAAACTCTATATAGCGACACTCAAAGAATCGGGCAATTTGTGACGTTATTGAGAGTTGTCGTTATACAGAGAGAAATAAGCATCAAAGTAAACCAACGCTCAGTAAGCCAGCCAGAAAATTTTGTCGTTTCAAAGAGTGAATCGTTATATCGAGTGACGTTTTACAGAGTTTACACTGGATATATAAGTATACTTGCAACATCATTGGGTACCTACTACCAAATCCAATTGGTACGCGATGATTTTTTCCTCCCAAACAGCAATCAGCCAGTCACACAGCAAAAGCGCAATTACCGCGGCTCAATGACAAAAAGCAAACAATGCGTGCCGACAACCCGTATGAGGTTTGAAGGCAAACCAAGTAGGCAGCTATTATATCAATGGAGAAATCGGGGGTGTGGGCGACGTCGGTGCGGTGGCGACACCACTGTACTGCAAAATTGCAATGAGCTCATTCCGAATGCACAACAATGTCAAAGGTTCTTGCGTGAAGAACTTAAGCATGCCTTTGAATATTTGTAGGTTTATCATGATAATCATATCTATCTCTATCACCCAACCCAAGTAGCCACAAATAGCCTTGTTAATGATGACAGCACATTGACTGCGATTTTCAAGCGACTTCCAAAAAGGAGAAGGTTCTCAATTCGACTGTAGGTTTTTTTTATGTGTGTTACCTCAGAACTTTTGACTGTGTGTAGCTATTTTTATGATTATTTTTTTATTTTAAAGCTAGTGCTTCCCGTGTGGTCCCATATAAATTTTATTAAAATCGATGTAGTACCTACTTTATTAGAAAATTAACAAAAACCAAAAATAATAATGTAAAAATGTACGAAGTTGTTGCGTGGAAGACGGTTTTTTAACGTGTTTAGCGTTTTCAATTATTTGTTTTATTTTTCGAAGTGAAACTTCTATATGGACGGGGGTATTGGGATTTTTTCTGTCACGAAAAAGCGTTACGGCCGCGTGTAGGAGGTAGACGATATATCGCGTGGTGAGGCGGCAGTGGCGAAGAGATATATTTTTTAAATGATTTTTTGACATTTTTGTTTGAAATATTATTTGATAAAACAAATTTTTTTTTTTATTTTTTTATTTTTTGCGATTCGTTTGGCCATTTGTCCGTTGCGATTCGTTTTTCCACTTGTCCGTTGCCATTCGTTTTTCCACTTGTCTGTTGAAGTTTCGCTTCTGCTATGTGTCCCAGCACACATTTCGTTTTTTTTTTTACAATTAGTAAGCCCTTGGCATTATCTTACCTGAAGATAAGTGAAGATGATGCCGAAGATGGAAGCGGGCTTACCAAGATTCCCCAATGCAATGAGGAAATTGTTGTATTATCTTCAAGCCGGAACACATCTATACTGTAAACATTGACGTTTGGCAGCAAGACTTAGATAAGATGGTGGTAGTTACGAAGTAACTATTTAGTAATCTGTGGTGGTAGCTAGCCAGGCGGGCTTTAGAAAAAGCCCTTCCACGAACCAAACAGTCTTACAAAATTAGACTCAGCCGGGAATCGAACCCGCAACCTCCTGATGTGAAGCTAATGGAGGGAACCATTACGCCACGGAGGCGGTTAGATAAAGTCTGTGTGCCTATATTGTTCAGATGTGTATGGCTTTGCCTAACGCGATCTATAAGTATTATGGATATGTGACATAGATACTTAATAAGAAACGTCAGATTCGCGCATCGAGGGTTCCGTACAAGAATACATTTAGGTACTGAACCCTAAAACGTCGACGAGTACAATTATAATATTCATGTCAATATAAAAGACGAGAATGACACTTTTTTTTTGTTTTCATTTCGGGATCGTTAGCACGAATCCGACTCAGAATAGGCCGTTTTTTTTTACTGTAGAATTACAACTTTTCTATATTTACATGTTTTTTTTTACCATAGAGCAAAAAAAGCCATAAACTTTTTTTTAGTTTCTACTGTACTAATAAGCCGTCTTTGGCATGTGATGATGATCATCATCATTACATCAGCCAGAAGACGTCCCCTGTTGGACATTTCTCCACGAGTTAGGGGGTGTTGCCGTAATCGCCACGCTTGGCAGGCGGGTTGGCGATCGTCGTGTGCACTGTGGTGGCAAGGGGGGGAGAACGCGGTGAGGACGCTGTGACGCTGATGTCCAACATCAGGTTTGTTACCGACATTCTCAGAAAAGAAATGGGGTGGTAAGTACTATTCTTGGGCCGTAAGGGTAAGTATTATTTTTGTACCACAGACTCATTATTTTTTTATAAACCCAACTATAACAACACACATATTATTCTGTGAAACTTATAACCGGCTGCTTATTACGGTTCAATAGATACAATCCTTTTCGGACAGAGAGACAGACGACCGACGGACGGTGTAGGCTTAGTAATTAAAAGGGTCCCGTTACCTTTGGGTACGGAACCCCAAAAAAAACAATAAATGCTCGTGCTATAAAGAGACCTATGTTTTGTGACGGACATGATTGTGGATGTGACTCATTTCATAACCATTTTTGTTAACATTGTGCTAATCACGGTCGTGTTACGAAATTATAGATAATACCTTTTCAAGAAAAAAAACTGACAACAACAAGCAGGTAGTCTATTAAGCGTTATATCATCATCAATTCATCATCATCATATCAGCCGAAGGAAGTCCACTGCTGGACATAGGCCTCCCCCAAGGATCTCCACGATGACCGGTTTTGCGCTGCCCGCCCGGTCCACCGAGTGGGAGGTCTGCCTACACTACGCTTTCCGGTGCGTGGTCGCCACTCGAGAACTTTACTACCCCAACGGCCATCTGTTCTACGAGCAATGTGCCCCGCCCACTGCCACTTAAGCTTAGCAGTTCTGAGAGCTATGTCGGTTACTTTAAGCGTAATATAAAACACATATACCTGATAGGTATTATTTCACGTGACGACTGCTAAGCTGTTAATTGAATTGAAGATGCTTACGCAGCCAGGTTGAGTCTCTGGAAGGACAGATAAGGGACTACGCTTCTCGTTTCTACCTGGACAAGACCTGACGAGGCCGACGTGTAAGCCGCTTAATAGACTCCGAACCCAAGGCGGCCGATGTGAGGATAATCAGTGCAGGTGGGGCTACACGGATGATGAAAACATATGTGAATGTGGTGCATCCCCACATACTATGATGCATTTACTAGGGTACCCAGCGTTTCCCTGGCACACACGAGGACCAGTTTGCCAACGAAGCAGGTCCAACCATCAGAATATAAATTAAATTACCTACCTACGATAGTACCATCGACACTATAGAAGAAGTTAACACTACTATAAAATTTTCTAATCCTTATCAAGGTCTCACTTATAAATAAAAACATACTTAGGCTTTATGACTCGTCGATAACTACCTTGGAGATACGAACCTGGAGTGTAGGTGTGGTGCGGTCCCTCAAAGGATGGACCACCTCATTACGTGTCCTTCTTGCCCTGCCACCTGCACGCGGGAGGACTTGATGCAGGCCACTGACAAGGCAATTTGCGTGGCTCGGTTTTGGGATGGGACTATCTGAGTTTGCCGTCGACTCGACAAGAAGAAGAAGAGTTCCGTAGCTCAAAAGAAAAAAAATGAAGATAGTTATCGACGAGTCGTTAAAGCCTAAGTATGTTTTTATTTATAGATGAGACCTTGAAACATTGATAAGACGTTAAGGGCCTTAAGGTTTCTTTGACCTTTTTTTTTTAGGAAAAAGTACAAGTATAAAGTTAAAATTAATATCAAATGTATATGGTTATTTTAGACGGACTCGCGATTAGGACCCCGAACGTATGAAATGAATGAAAAAGTAAGTGTGTGGTTTTATGAAACCTCGGTAAAAGCACAGTACTAATATATATACTTTGGTAAAAGTGAAACTTTACAGAGGACGAAACGATCATGGCTGCTCTCGCTACGGTACAGAGGACGAAACGATCATACCGTCAGACGAAAGCGACCGTCACGCGACATGCAACACACAGACGAAAAAAATTGAGACGATGTAATAAAAGTTTCACTTTAATAACAAACATACAAAAAAAACATACAGTCGAATTGAGAACCTCCTCCTTTTTGAAGTCGGTTGAAAAATTAAGATAGTTATCGATGAGTCAAGCCTATGTTGTTATGTATGTTTTTATTTATAGATGAGACCTTGAGACCTTGTTTTAAGGGCCTTAACGTCACTCTGTCTATACGCCTGCACCTTTTTTTTAGGAAAAAGTACAAGTATCAAGTTAAATTAATATCAAATAGATATGGTTATTTTAGACGGACTCGCGATAAGGACCCCGAACGAATGAAATGAATGAATAATAATTTTAACCAAAAAAAACCGACTTCAAACGCACTAGTCGCCACTATGATTTTTGAAGGTTCCCGTCAATTTCTCTGGGATGCCATCATCAGATCCTGGTTTCCTTATCATGGTACCACCTTAGGGATATCTCCTTTCCAACAAAAAAAGAATGATCAAAATCGGTTCATAAACGACAAAGATATCCGCGAACACACATAAAAAAAATATATACGGTCGAATTGAGAAACCTTCTCCTTTTTTTGAAGTCGGCTAAAAAGTGTGGTGGTGTGCGCGAGACCGACTCGCACTTGGCCGGTTTTTCTCCGACTCGGTACTTACGTTTAATACTTATTTACGTACTTATATATATACGTGTAATCTTTGACTATACATTCTTCACTTCACTTTTGCTTCGAAAAACTTTTATACATTCACGTACCGTATTGTATTTCCTAAGTTCAGGTTGCATAACTGAGCACTATCTACGTAGGTATAGGTTCTAAGTACTAAGTAAAGAGTAAAAAATATTACTTTAAAAAGTACTTGTTACTTATCTAGGGACCTATTGTGTGCTATAGTTGTGTATGTTTTAAAGCGTGTGACTGTGAATTACTGGCTATCCAATTAATCTTACCTGTCTCTGAGTCTTGTCCGGCAGTATGATGGAGAGCTCGAAGGACCGATTCTTTTTATCCTTGCTGGTGGTCCGCATTAGCTTGGAGGAGGAGCGCGTGATGTTGTGCGCCTTCTCGGGCAGCTTTAGGGCCACGATGGACATGCTGCGCGACAGCCGCCGGCCCAGGTTGCGCGTGCGCAGCGACATGGAGCCGGTCAGCCCGCGCTTGCGCCCGTCAGCTGTAGATCCAGCCGCTGCAGCCACACTCGCAGAATCCTCGGCACCACCCTCTTCGTTAGCACCCGCCATCGCACTATCCAATAACACCACCACTACCTTATCCTTATAATCAACATTCACATCTCCAACTTTGTGTCACAAATTAAACCGCATCAAAACACCACGAAGTCCGTCACCACTAAATCAACCTCGCCGTGTCCGTGTAGCTAAGCTAGACAAAGAGAAGAATGCACTTTTTACAATTGATGATCCACATCGTGTCCGTAGCCCGGCATCGGGGATAAGCCGTGCAGTTCGAATGGGTCAGGTGACGGATCATATGGTCACGGAGCCGGTTTGTGCACGGCGCTGATCTTGCAATCCGGGATTGTTTGTATACGAAACTGAAGTAAACTAATATGCACAATGGTCCTTAGGTGTTCGAGACTGATTATGTAGGACAGAGTTGCTAGAGTGAGCGTTGTTCAAAGTGGGCGCGTTATCGTAACTATACGTTAGTGGATTGAGCGGCGGCGGCGTGCGCGACTCAACGTCTGCACCGTTGATCGCGATCGGAGCGACTAAACGCCGGTCGCCGCCGCCGGTCGCCGCCGCCGGTTGCCGCCGCGCAGACGACGGCCCTTGCCGCGACATCGCAGCCACCACAGCTGCAATCTAATTATTATAGTACCTATAGATGCCTATAGCAAAGTACAGTGCAGTGTAAACTCTGTAAAACGTCACTCGATATAACGATTCACTCTTTGAAACGACAAAATTTTCAGGCTCTAGTTGGTAATTTTGACACTAATTTCTCTCTGTATTACGAAAACTCTCAATAACGTCACAAAATGTCCGGTCCCTTGAGTGTCGCTATATGGAGTTTACACTATATAGGGTGACCTTAAATTAGTTCTTGATAGCAAAGGATATGAATGTACTCGTGATTACAAACAACTTTCCCAAAGAAACTATATGTCGAATCAGAAAAAAATTTTAGGTCCTCTATACATAACAAGTTATCAAATCGACAAAAATGTATGAAGGACCAAATTTTTTTTCATATTTGACATACAGTTTCTTTGGGAAAGTTGTTTGTAATCACGAGTACATTCATATCCTTTGCTATCAAGAACTAATTAAAATTCATCCTATATATTATATATTAAAGGGTGTAAAAAGACCACTCCCGGAAACTTAAGCTGGGGCTTCTACTCATCACACTGAACAACTTTCTCCATGGAACCCATACTGAATTCAAATCAGCCAGCATATCGACCAATTTTGTATGGGAAGTACAAAAAAATCTTCGAGAATTTAGTATGGGTTCCTTGAAGAAAGTTGTTCAGTATGGTGAGTAGAAACCCCAGTTTAAGTTTTCGGGAGTGAGTTTTTACACCCTGTATATTAGTACCAATGTCCTATAGTTAGATTATAGCATCGCATTCAATCGTTACACAAAATAAATGATCGGCCATGTCAACACAATGGATCGAGGAGCGCTCCCACGAGATGAGATGACACTGAATCGGGACATAGCATTAACCAAAGGCCGTTATTCGCAGCATTCAACTGCAGTTCAACTATAACGGAATATTTAATGATCTGGTCAGTATTCACCATTTGAGTTAACAACACTAGCAACGTCGTAAATATAATGTACACCGTAGCGAACTAACACCCCTGAAAGGCCTGCCATCACTTGAATAACGAACCCCGGACAAAAAATTCAAAAAACCCTGGACTAATTAACAGATCAATTATAGGTACACTACCCAGAGATATGCTATATATAAGGGGAGGTAGATAGGTTACATGCATCCTAAAAGTGAAGCAAAAAAAAGATGCCAATTGGCATCTCTTTTCATAGTAGCATTCGGTAGGTACCTATTATTATGTGTGTGTAAATGGATTCGATTTTCAAATGTGGTTTGTTAGTGCATAACACATGCATCCTAAAAGTGAAGCTAAAAAAAGATGCCAATTGGCATCTCTTTTCATAGTAGCATTCGGTAGGTACCTATTATTATGTGTGTGTAAATGGATTCGATTTTCAAATGTGGTTTGTTAGTGCATAACCCATCTATGGTAACAAATCTCTGACACTACCCTCTTTTTTTACAATTGGTAAGGCCTCGGCATCATCTAACCTGATGGTAAGTGACGATGATGCCGAAGATGGGAGCGGGCTTACAAAGATTCCCCAACTATAATTGACTTTACAACACTAGCAAGTCGTAAATATAATGTATGTACACCGTAGCGAACCAACATCCCTGAAGGGCCTGCCATCACTTGAATTACGGACCCCGGACATTTAAGTGAAATATTTTTTCCCGGACGCACTATTAAAAAAAATTGCAATAAAACATCGTTAATATCATTTTTTTATTTACGGAAAATCAACTTAAACCTCAATAATAAAAATAAAACGCTTAATTAACAAATCAATTATACACTACCCTCTTTTTTTACAATTGGTAAGGCCTTGGCAATTGGCATCATCTCACCTGATGATAAGTAACGATGATACCGAAGATGAGAGCGGGCTTACCAAGATTCCCCAATGCAATGGGGATCCCTCTATCTTATCTTCAAGCCGGAACACATCAATGCTGTTAACACTGATGTTAGGCGGCAAGACTTAGATAAAATGGTGGTAGCTAGCCATGCGGGCTATGAAAATGCCTTACCACTAACCAAACCGAGTCTTACAAAGTTGACCTCACCGGGAATCAAACCCGCGACCTCCTGGTGTGAAGCGAATGAACTAATCATTACGCCACAGAGGCGGTAAAACATATATCTGAGAGATATTCTGGTAACAAAAATAATTAGGAAACACGCCGAATTTTGAACTACGATATGCTTTAATTGATTGCAAATTATTCAATTAAACGATTTTACCCTAACACAAGTAGTGTCCGGTTTTTACCCAGAAACCATTTAAGAACCCCGCCCAGACGCTCCCGGACCCGGGGAAACCCGAACGGATGGCAGCCCTACCTGAAGATATCCTAGAGGTGTCAGTTTCAAAACGGGCGGCCGTCAGTCATATTCATATAGTTAGCACATGTGACATACATGACATACTTACATGAAACTATTGTGTTAAACAATACAATACCCGCAGTATAGCCACATAACTAGGTATACTGGTTACAGGTCACTACATCTCAAGGTGATCGTGTTATTATGTATGCTCTATGTGCTTATTCATTACTTAAAGCAAGCTAATATTGACTGATAATGATAAATAACAGATGTTGGCCATAAGGAACTTAACGAAATCATTTTAGACGTTTCAAAACGCGTCACGTAATTAATAGTGACACAAACAGGGTTCTGCACCAAAACTTTAGGTACCAACAGCACAAGATCTCTCAGTGCATACTTTGCTCTAGGTATATAGGGGTCTAATCATTCTGGACATTAGAAATTTCATTTTTTCTATGGGAACGGAAGAACTTTAGATTTTCTTAAAGATTTTCCTGTAATCTATGCACTCAACCTCATATATTGTGATTTTTTCAAGGTTCTAGACCCAGTAGTTCCGGAGATAAAAAATAAATAAAAATAAAATGAAAAATAATAATAAAATAAATTAACATTAAAAAATAAATTATAGTTATTAATTATTATTTATAAATTTTCACCTGTTTTCTTAAATAACTTCAAAATTATTCATCTTAAAATTTAAAAAAAAACTTTCATTTTATATGTCACACAAAGCATTTTGAAAAAAAAAATATATTCTAATTTACCACCATAAGTGCTCCCCATTTTTGAAATCCATTTGTTTATGTTACACGTCCGTCTTTGAGTAACCGACTTACATTCACTTCAATCGTTCCAGTAGTTTCCGAGCAATAGTTGTGTCAGACGGACGGACGGACAGACCGACACACGAGTGATCTAATAATAACGGTTCCGATTTTTTTTATTATTCACAATTGGTAAGCCCTTTTTACCTATTGAGGCACGGAACCCTGAAAACAAGTGAAATCGCAACAACCAAGTACCAATTTTGCTATTTATTTGTTTTTGATAATTTTCTGTAAAAATATTAACCGATTAACATAAAATTTATATGGAACGTTACCTATTAATTCAAAAATAATCATTAAAATCGGTTCAATATCGGCGAAGAAATCGCGTAATAAACTGCAAAAAAAACCTAACCTAACCATGACAGAAGTGAAAACTTTTTACAGTTTTATAAGTTTCGACCTTCCGAGTGTTCCTAGTTACAGCAACGGTAACAGGTAACGGTAAAAGTATCGCGATTTCAATGGTTTTGTCCCATGTCAAATACAGTTTTATAAGTTTTACCCTCCGAGTGTTCCTGGTGCATCTAAAGAAGTTCTCATTTCAAAAAACATAAATTAAGAACCTTGAAAATGTATTCCAATCGATGATGAGTGATGACGTGCAATATGAAAGTAAACTCGTCATCATCTAGGTGGGGTGGTTAATATAAATATTTATGACACTTGTGAGAACAGCGCGCGGTTTCACAATCAAAGAGTTATGGCTATAGGTAAGCTACTGGGTCAATCAGATGCAGCGATGTGCTACAATTAAAGATTTCGCTCGTAAATGAAACTCATTAGCAACAATTTAATGGTGAAAGTATTTAGCTTTTGGCTAGTAAAATAAATAAATCAGTTACATTATTAAACAACAAACAAAGAAATGTAAGGTCGCCCCTATAGCCTGTCCATAGAGCATCGTAATGAAACTTTATACACGTAAGGAGATTATAATCTTCTTCTTTCTAATGGTATAAAGGCGCGGCGTAAGCCAGGATCGGCTTTCCGACTTAAGGCTCCTCTGTCCCTAAAATTAGCAGATCGATTGTTTCAAACCTCGAACGGAATCGCTTGGAAATAAAGTTCTTGTCAGCTCGTACTGCAACGTGGCTGTTACGTCAGTCGTGCGAAAATTGTGGTTTTGAATTTGTTACAAATAAAATATGAAGAATTTCCAAAAAAGTAACAAAATCATTTTATATCGTTTTGTTAAGAAGTCCATAAATTATAATAATGTTTCGATTAAAATTGCAGCATTTCTATGGTTACAACTGGAAAAAAGGATGCATTAGGATATTTTTGATGTGTAACATCTTTGCTCTCGCTTTCCTGCAATTTGTGGGAGTGATTTCGTGAAATGGGACGGAAATGTGTAACATGGGACGGAAATGTGTAACAGAAAGTCGCGAAAGCGCGGAGTTCTACTTTACGAGAGTCCGACTCGCACTTGGTCGGTTTTTTTCGTTACTGTCAGATCCGCCACCCAGGTACAATATCGTCATCAAATCTAACTAACCTAAAGTATTTTGTCACATGTTACACATCATATGCGAGTACTGTAGGTCTCGCTCGAATTTTTTTTCTTTAGTTCTGTGTATTAAAATAGAATTCAATGAAAAAAGAATCACTCCTCATTATTAAAATGAGTCCTCAAATTATTATACATTTTTTTTTTCGATAAAAATATCCTTAAATGAAGTAAAAAATAGTAACAAAGTTGGTCGTTAGCGGCGGTATGAGCCTTAATTTTCGCCAATTTTTTTCAATCAAGAAGAAGAATTTCCGAAAAGTATGACAACAAAATCATTTTATATTGTTTTGTTACGAAGTTCATATATTATAATAATGTTTCGATTAAAATTGCAACAGCTCTATGGTTACAACTGGAAAAAACCGGCCAAGTGCGTGTCGGGCCACGCGCAATGTAGGGTTCCGTAGTTGCCATTATCGCGTCCATATCTAATTTTAAAATTTCCAAATACAGCAGTTTAGTTGTTAGAGGGTGGGGACACTCGACTCCAATAAAATTTAGCACTTTCAAGCCCATTTTTTCGAAAACGGAACCGTAAATTATAAAATGGTCTTAGAAGACTCACAAGTATTTTTTAAGCTCTAACCAACGAGTGGGATTGACGATAAAAAAAAACATCCCCACTTTAGTTGTTGGGGAGGTACCCTTAAAAAGTTTTTTTCCAAATTTTTTTTACAGTTCTCTCCGCGTTATTATTATATGTATCTTTGCTAAATTGCAGCTCTTAACTACTTATAGTCTAGGAGCTAGGCCGCGGACATTCAGACATGACGAAACTATAAGGGTTCCTTTTTGTACTACAGAACCCTAAAAAGGGTGCATTAGGATATTTTTTTCTTTAGTTTTATGTATTCAAATAGAATCGAGAAAATCATAATCACTCCACAAATCTTGAAAATTACAAAACAATTTATTTTCAATAAAAATATCCTTAATTGAAGTAAAAAGTTTTTTCAAACTTCATTATTCCCTTCATGTTATATGAGATCGTCCTCTTCCATGTCCACCCTCAATAATAGCTGGTGCTTCCTGGGCCTTCCGTGGGATCCACAGCCAAAGCCACCAGTTACCGACTAAACTCTGGAGGCGTGCGGCGTATGTCAACAAACCATAGGAGAGACTTTCCAGCAGCTTACCCATCCGCTACGTCTCGGACAACTGCACCGAGGCGAGGCTACCAAGACTAAGCTCGTTACGTACATATATAATTAGTCTGTGGTTATAGGTGTAATCAAGTGCCCTTTGTTTATTTACTGTCTCAAAGCAAGTCTCGTAAAGCCACAGCCACACATGTAACGCGGCATCTTCATCTCTGCGGCGTGAAGCTGCTTGCCTTCTAAGATCTGGCCACGTCTCGCTGGCGTACAAGAGCACTGGCCGAAACGACTGGTAGTACAATAAAACACGGAATCAAAGTGTAAGAAATACTTTTTCCAAAATTAATGTCACTAAGTTAAGTGTTTTTATAATAATCTTAAAATATACGCATTTATTTTGATAACACACGTTGTAATACTTTCTAAAATTTCACGTTTCGCTTAGGTAGGTAGAATCGGCCTATTCGTTTTCCAGACATGTTATTATTTTATTATTATTCACAATTGGTAAGCCCTTGGCATCATCTCACCTGATGGTAAGTGACGATGATGCCGAAGATGGAAGCGGGCTTACCAAGATTCCCCAACGCAATGGGGAACTGGCTATCTTATCTTTAATTCCTTTATACGATTCTTGTAATTGTAGGTGTAACAAAAGTGGTGTAGGTGTACGGACAGCGACACATCAAGCTATAAAAAACCAGTATAAGCTGGGAGCGCGACGCCTTTGCGTTTCAACATACACGAGGCCCGCGTATACTGGTTTTGAATAGCTTGATGTGGCGCCGTGTGTACTCTTCATGCAAATCGATCAGCTAATCGACCAATTTTGTGCATTTCAGTATGGAGGGTCCAATTAACATATTTTTAAGAATTGGCTATGGGTTCCTTGGCAAAAGTTGTTCAGTATGATGAGTGGAACCCTCAGTTAACGGGTCCTACACCATTTTTTTCACATCCTGTATTATTTAATCTGAATCTCGGAAACGGCTCCAACGATTTGCTTGAAAATTCGTATACGGGGGTTTTTGGGGGCGAAAAACGATCTAGTTAGAGATAAATAGCACTGGAGTGGGGCACAAAATATGCCACGCAATATGTTTCATATTTTCACAAAATAATTCAGAAGCTATCCTAATTTGAGTGCGTTTGGCTGCACCTCACCTGATGGTAAGTGCTGATGCAGCCGAGGATGTGACACGCAAGCTCAAATAGTGCCATTTCACTCTCGTCTTGAAGATTCCTAAATTATACGAATCGGAGAATACAGATATTAATTTGAATTTTCACTTAGTTTTTCATGTTATGGGTTTTATTTCAAATTTTTTATTCAGAAAATCCGCGTGTACACATAAAAAAAAGTTCAAATGCCTAGGGGAGACTCCGAGCAAAGTGGTTCGATTAGCACACTAGCGCCGCTAATAGATATAAATAATTTACTCATTCTTATGCACTTTAGTTGGTTCGCCTCCAGAACAAAATACGAAACCTATCCGGCTGCAGCGAGGGGCGAGACGTCATATCTCAGAAACTGTTTTACCTCCACCCTAGAAGATGCTTGTAAGCTTCTGGACTGGGGTGTACTCGGCATCAATATTAACGGCGCGTACCAACATAACCCACTTTCGATTCGCTGACAATATTGTAGTAATGGCTGAGACTATAGAAGACTTTTTCCCCTCATACGGAAGGAGGGGAGTGATCTACCATGCATACCAGTACAGCCCAGCTGTACTGGTTATGTGGAACTCACAGCTGAAGGCTAAACCTACCCACTAAAATTCCCCCCATTTATTTAGGTCAATCAAGACCTGTAAAATCCTTCATCGGAGCGACCCACACCCTTAGGGAAGGGTATGGGTGCGCAAGAAGAGAGGGGGTGCACCAAACGCGCCGTGGAGATAGCCAGCGCGCCCGATGCAGGGGCCCCTCCCAGGGATTGTGCCATACGCGGATGGCACAAGATCTGAGTGGTGAGTGGTGACGGAAGTGACCGTAAAAAGACGGCCTTGAAAAAGGCGGCCCCGGAACTAGGAAGTGCCGCAGACCGACGATTCGATGTCGATCAATGAGACATAATATTCTAAAGTTAAGTGGTCCACTCATATCAACCTTCCCCTAGATTATTAAGGTATCTTGGAAACATAATTAAAACCGTTATTAATCATTAATTCCATGGATTTTTTTAAATCATGACAAATATAAAAATACCCTTTGGCTCTAATACCAGGTCTTTTGTACCCAGAGACAGCCTTTGGTGTAACTAATATAATAATAGCCTAGTCTAGAGTCATGTCATCGGAGCTCTTGTGTCGAATTGTAGATGTTAGATAGAACATGGTAACCTTTACCTGATGTAGCAGCATCTTATGGATTCTGCAAGAAACCCAACTCCTCACCAACTTACAGCAGAGGTATCGTGTTTAGGCTCATTGGAATAGTCTCAATGAATAGGTTTCGGATAGAACATGGTAATCTTGACCTGATTCTAAAGTATCTCCTGAAATCTACAGGATACCTAATTCCTCACTAAGTTACAGCAGGATATCCTGTTTGGGCTCTTGTAGTAGTCGCAGTGAATAGGTTTTAGGTAGCGCATGGTAACCTTGACCTGATGCTGCAGCATCTACTGGGATCTGGAGGATACCCAACTCCTCATCAACTTACAGCAGTGGTATCGTGTTTGGGCTCATCGAATAGTCTCAATGAATAGGTGTTAAATAGAACATAGTAACCTTGACCAGATGATACAGTATCTCCTGAAATCTACAGGATACTTTTGTCATATTTTTTGCAATATCATTAAAGTAACAGCATGGTAACAGCACATCAAATCGATCAGACTAGTGGAAGTTGCCCACATCCCTTCATCACCTAAAAATAGCTGATGTGATGATCTTCAAACGGGAGAACAGATCTTTAGAAATTATAGCTAAGAACCACCTGGATCACGTCAGCTTTCAAACCAAAAAAAAAAACACATCAAACTCGGGTCAAACTTAGGAACTACGGTGGCGCATCAAAATCGGGCCATTCCTTTAGGAACTACGATGGCGCAGACAAACACACAGATCGACAGATATACGCGTAAAACTTATATCCCCTCTTTTTTGCGTTGGGGGTTAAAAACAGAATACAACTGATATACTTAACTGCTACTTATTATTTTACTTCACTACAACTAATTACTATTAATTTCACAACTTAACGGTCCTGGATCAAAATATTATACTACTTATAATAAACTTAAATTTTACTATGCTTAAAGGGTCAATACATATTGTTTTTTGGTTTTTATTATGACAGTTTTTGCAAGCGGCTCCCGAGCGTAGACAGGAGTTGTCCCTAGGTCCCTCGGGAACTATCTTGGGCTATATTAGTAGTTTATGTCATTTCTCACCCCTTAAAACATCTTTGTGCAAAAATTCACAACAATCCATTGCTCCGTTACGATGTTAAAGAAATCAACCAAAAAATTATTTTTTTTCAGTTCTCTCAGAAACTGTACAGGACTATGCTAGTTATACGGGATAAAAATGACGTTCCCCATGACGCAGGCTACCTGCATGCCAAAATTTGTCAAGATTGGTTGAGGTGTTGAAGCGTGAAGAGGTGTCAAACAAACACATTTATAATATTAGTAAGGATTATACTAGCTAACTCTTTGAAGTCGGATATATAGGTTCTAATCTATGGTATTTGAAGCTAGCTAGCGTACCTGCGTCAATGATACGTCAGTGTCAATGTTTGGCGATGGTTGACTAAAGAAACTTTACCTATGTATATAGGAGTGATTGTAGGTGGAATTTCTTTAGCCTTTCTTACACAGTTTGGTTAGTTGTTTATTTTTTTACGAAATCAATACTCAATTAACTTTATAATACCTTTAAAGAATCTATATTATCAATGAACAATTAATATTCAATGTATTTGTGAATAAAACAATAGAATGAAGTGAGTGGTTTCTAAAATCTATTAGGTCGGTCTATTCTACTAAGTAGGACACGCTGAAACGTCTTCAGTTCTTTCTTCTCCTACCAACAATGTACTCGTCATCTGGTCACAGTCTGTGCCTGCCTGTTTTATATTTTGATTGTTTATACCACGTATGTCGTATAGTAACCACCTAAGGGTCCCCAACAGGCTCGAGTTTCCATTACCTACTCCTATTTTTTTCCGTTTTATACTAGTACATCGAAAACTAATTGCAAACATTGATATGTGTCTACACAATATATTTGCAAAGTTTGGATTCAATCCGGCTTGTAGTTTTTGTATTAAAGCGGAACTACGTTTGTATGGAAACTCGAGCCTCCTTGGGGACACTTATGTATTATATGTATTGACTATTCTGTGCTCTGTGGTACAAGATCTTATGGTGTTACAGTATTTTAAAGTAGATAAGTAGGTAACAGAATAGTTAGGAGAACAGGGGGGACTTAGGCCTACTAAGTAAAAAGTTCAATAAAAGTCAAATTTATGGATACTTTTCAATTTTTTTATTAGGAACTAAAACCTTATCATTTAATCACAGCGTCAACGTTACATTATTAGGCATTTGGCCACGGATAAACTTTTTTCAATAAAACAGAATCGCTCCCATTACCCGACTTTGCGAGAAATGAGAGTCTCAAAATTCCCATATGGTTGGTTAATGCGAGCCACTTATATTGTCATCCTCAAAAATTATTACAAACCAGTCTAAAATCTCACTTATTCATTTAAATATTAATATAAACGTTACCGTATAATAATTAACTTTATGGATCTAAACAAAATACGCAAATATAATAAGCTCTGATTACCCGAATACCACCATCTTAAAAATTAATAAAATGAAATACTGAATCTAGCTTGTAATAAAATTACACTCACAGATACTAAAAATTGGTAACATTAGCTATATAAAATAAAACAGATTTGATTGTAACAAATACATAACTCCATGCTTACCTGGTCGTTGAAAATTCATATTTTTTATAAGCGCGGAGCAACAAATCGTCAACCGTTCGTGGTCGCGTAATGCGTGGCTCTGGCGAAACGAGAGTGGTAGGAGAACACGACTGCAGTGTGAGAAGGACGCCGAAAGGCAACCGAGTTCCGTAGATTCCTTCACGTTGCCCCCGAAGGCAACCGAGTGAATACGAGCTATAGTTTTTATAGTCGCACCGCTCCCATTACCCCCTGCTCCCATAGAGTTGGGGACAGGATGGTACTCGCAACCAAGCGACGACTGCGCCCATTTTTCGTCGGTACATGGGGAAGTATCACTGCTCATCCAGCTCCTCAGTCCCGGATCACTGATAGTGACCTCGGTTCGCCGAGGTGCACGACACTCTGTACACTGTACAGTCTCTTTGTAGTCTAATAGGCTGTAGGCAATTAGATGTGAAGGTTTCCTTCCCATGTACCTATTTCTTAACCGTTAAAACTGTAGTGTAAGTACTTAGGTAAGGTAAGTTTCGAATAACTCATTGGTACATTAGCCGTCCCTAGATTTGAACCCGGGACTTCTGGTCAAGACAACCGAGTCGTTACCGTTAAGCCACTTACGCTTTAAGGAAATGAAAGGTTATTTTCAACCGACTTCAAAAAGGAGGAGGTTCTCAATTCGACTGTATGTAACCAATCTGTATCTATCTGGGAGACGGGGGGGGGGGGGGGGGGGTGAGGTCGCAATCTAGATAGCGGCAGAGAGTGTCCATACTGTATGTTAGTAGTAATATTTATACTTTGGTATAAGTGAGCGTCGGTGGCGTAATGGCTAAGACCGCTACTTACCTCCTGTCCGGGAGGTCGTGGTTCGAGTCCTGGCACGTACCAATGTGTTTTCGAATTTAGGTTTCATATGTACGTTTATCCGACGCTCTTACGGTGAAGGAAAACATCGTGAGGAAACCTGCACACGCCTGCGGAGAAACTCTGAGGTTGTGTGTAAACTCGACCAACCAACCCGCACTGGGCCCGCGTGGTCGACTTAGGCCCGATCGCCCTAATTCAGGGTAGTCTTAAGACCCTAGGTGAGAGGTATAAGTACACATAGATCATTTCTATGTTTCTCACCATTTTATTTATTATTTTATAATTATAAGTATTTTATTTTGTTTTGTTTCGTTTCGTTTCTTTCATTTCATTTCATTATTTTCATTTCATTTCGTTTCATTTTATCTTATTTGGAAAACTTGCTGCTATTATACATAAATGAATTACATATTAATACAAGTAGAAGCCGATAACAAGTTTTCGCAGATAAAATTTAAGAAAAATAAATGTGTAACACAGATTTTAAGAAATATAGAGCCAAAACTAAAGTAAAAATTTAACTAAACAATGATGAATTAACCACCAATCACTCATAGACGATGTAATACTATACGACTGATGGTATTTGCCTAAGATTGCACTAACTGAAAAAAAAATCCTATAGATTCCATGATCTATCGGTGGGAACTGGGAACTATATAATAAATAGCATTGTATTTATTTACTAGTTCATTACTGTCGTATCTGAAATACGTAAAGTACCTACTAAATCTATATATTTCTATATAATTATTATAATTTAAAAAATCATGTTAGTTACACCATTTATAACTCAAGAACGGCTGCACCGATTTCGCTAATTCTTTTTTTGTTGAGTTCGTTATTGTCAGGAGAAGGTTTTAGGGTAGAGTGAGTAGTGTAGTGTAGTGAAGGGTAGGATAGGGTAAGTTAGCGTAGTGTAGGGTAGGGGAAGTTAGCGTAGTGTAGGGTAGAGGATAGGGTAGTATAGTGTAGTGTAAGGTAGAATTAAGGTTGTCGGGACAGCTAGTACTGTAATAAACCTTTCAAACAAGTTTCCAAATATTTTTTCTTAAGCATTTTCGCATTAAAAATATCCACCAACCTTCATTCGAGTTTTGGGCAAGTGTTTGTTCATCGTCCTCTACCTTATAGAGCACTACATACAAGTGACCTAGACCTAGACAACGTATACGAATGAAGCTAGACTACATTCACACACTATTACTTCGTATGTTATACCCTCAGATCAAAAATAAAAGGTAGATGTAGTGTTAGCGCTTTGAAAACGGGATATAAAAACTCTGCTCCAACCACGACGGAGCAGAGTTTTGCTTACAGTCATACGTTGGCAGACTTACTGTCAACATGCCGAAATGTGCTGTGACATGTCTCAAATGCACCTGTCTCAATTACAGTGAAGGATAGAACCTAAAACGAGTCGAAACATTATTCGAAGTCACCACTTAAGATAAAGATGCGTACGTAGGTATATACAACAACAAGCGTTACCCCACTTTATGTTATGAATGTTGTATGAAACTCAATATCTACATTATTTTTAATCTGAGCTTATACCTAACGGATTCAAGCGCTTCCGAATATCGCACCAGACTTCTTCTTAAGATGGGTCAAATGACAATTTCCAATTCAAATTATTGAAAGGCTGTGTAAAGCTATCACAATGGAAAAAATACTATACTTAATTTAATACAATTTTAAAAATATTACTACTTTTGATGTAAAAATCTATATTGTAGACCCTGTTTTTGGCATGAATTGCAAAATTTATCGAAAACAATTAATTAATGTTGAATGAAACCAACACACAAAAATCGGTGACTTTAAGACCTTTCATTTTAATTGAACACATTTTTTAAAACTTATTTAATAGTGAAGAAAAGTAATAAAAACATGTAAAAATCAAGAACTGGGCGTTCGGTTACAACGTAACAGCCGCGTTGAAGCGCGCATTGATTTGAACTTAAAAGGAATAGACTTACGATCGATATTATTTTAACACGTTTCAACCTGTCCTGTTTAACACGTTTCAATCTTAAAGCCTTTATTTGTGCAACGTCACTCTGTTTTATTTCCTATCAATCTATAAGACATCTGTTCCGTACTGTACCGGAACGCAGACGCAAGTGCGGACTTTATCGAGGTGCTAATTTATGTATTGAGGCGTTAAAGTTAAAGTGTGCTAATCCGTAATATTGAACGTTTTTATTTACGATTCGTTGCTTGCTGCATTCGTTCGAATAACCTAAATCTTCTTTGAAAGGTACCTACTTATTGCACATCAACAGAGAAAAACTATCACAGCTTCGCACGCGAATGGAAATATTTTTGAAGTGACAACTTCTTTAGGCGCGTTGGGAATTTTGAACATGGGAAAAAACCATTGAACTTGCGACACACTGTAACCAGGAGCACTCGCAGGGTCAAAACTTATAAAAGTGTATTTGAGATGGGAAAACCATTGAACTCGCGACACTGTGACCATGTAACGTAACCGACACCGTACCAGGAGCACTCGCGGGGTCAAACCTTATATAAAACTGTAAAAAGTTTTCACTTATGTCGGCATTCCCAGAGTGGTTAGAGGTTTTTTCTTCATTAAAGTTTTTTTTTACAGAAATAATAATAATGTAACGCCATGGAAGAAAGAGGGAGACTGGAAGGCACGGTACCAGAAGCTGTATTCTTCGCAACGACGCCTGCTCTCCTTGTAAGTATAAAGTTTTTTTCGTAACTTTGTCTACCTTCCACGGAAAATCTGTTCAGTTACATACAGGTTGTAACAAAATTGGTGTAGGTCCCATTAACTGGGGCTTCTACTCATCATACTGAACAACTTTTGTTCTGTGACTTTGCTTAAATCGCAAAATTATAACTGTACTAGCTGTTTCCCGCAGCTTCACCCGCGTGGACAACGTTTTTATGACTTTTCAAGGGTGCGCAGTAGAAAAAAGTAGCCTATGTGTTATTCCAGGTCCTAATCTGTCTACCTACCAAATTTCAGCCAGATCCGTTCAGTAGTTTTTGCGTGAAAGAGTAACAAACATATATCCATACATTCTTACAAACTTTCGCGTTTATTATATTAGTAGGATTTGTTGTGTTTATTATATTATATGAATTCAACAACTAAAGAACAATTACTAAATTGTTTTCTTATCTGAAAATTGTTTTCCTTAAAAGTAGAGTTTATCTGTCTGAACTGCTTTTTGGTATGAGGGGTCCTTTTTATTGATAATTAACCATGGTTTCGTCGTGGAAAGCTGTTCAATATGATAATTAACTATGGTTTCGTCGTGGAAAGCTGTTCAATATGATAATTAACTATGGTTTCGTCGTGGAAAGCTGTTCAATATGATGAGTAAAAGCCCCAGTTAACGAGTCCCACATCAATTTCCTTACACCCTGTAATAAACAAGAGATCCCAAAAAAAACTGTACATACCTATCTCTGGATCTACAAATATCAGCCATTCCACTAAATACCTTTACAAGACTGTATAGGTACCAAACCAATAAAAAAAAACACAATGTAAACAAACTTAGTATGGATTGGACAGTTTCAAATGTCAATTCCATAGTACTTTTGTTTACCGGTTGCTTTTTTTATTGGTATACTAGCTGTCCCGGCGAACTACGTTCCAACTTATACTACACTACCCTACCCTACATAAGAACCTTCTCCTGACAATAACGAACTCGACAAAAAAAGAATTGGCGAAATCGGTTCAGTCGTTCACGCGTGATGCCGTGACCAAGGGAAATAGGGATTCATTTTTATACATACTAACTACCCTACCCTACCCTACATAAGAACCTTCTCCTGACAATAACGAACTCGACAAAAAAAGAATTAGCGAAATCGGTCCAGCCATTCACGCGTGATGCCGTGACCAAGAGAAATAAGGATTCATTTTTAATAGATGGTATAGTTTCTTTTTTTACGTACATAGCAAGCCGCGAAATCTCAAGGTCTACAAGTAAGGTATGGTATAGGTTCTAACCTTACAACACTGAACCAGCAAAGTGAGTGCACGACTAGCTTAGTTGAGTCACCGTTGAGGCCGTGTACTATGAGTCACACAAACCGAGAAAAAGCCGCAGCGGCATGCCATCCGGAGCCTTGCTGTAAAACTGCCATAAAATAACATAAGTTAGGTATACCTACTGGATCTGTGCAGCGCAGTTATGGTTTGTTCGTGTTTCATCAATTTTATTAGTCGTACGTAAGTCGTAACTATCCGGTAGGTAATAAACTTTTTTTCTAAATTGTTTTCAGCAGGTATGCGGTAAAATCGTTGAAAACGTGATGTATTGTGAGAACTCTCGATGAATCAGAGGACTATAGCATAGCAATGAAATCCCTATCGAAAAAACGAGTGAAATTTGAAGGGGCTACTCACTGTACTCAGTATCCAGTAAAATACTTAAACGGGATGATATTATAAATAATCTATCATACAAAAATATCTACGAATACAGCCGTTGCCCTCTCTTCGCCGCCGCCAGCCTTTCTCTGTCTACCCCCTCCACGCGGCCGTAACGCTTTTTCGTGACAGAAAAAATCCTAACACCCCCCGTCTATAAAGAAGTGTCACTTCAAAATTCACATTCCCATACAAACTGAGAACACTGTAGGGTTATCCGCCCGCTCGCTCGTGCGCCTGATTGGAATTCCATGTATTCCCAGTTTTTACCCGACTGCGCCAAATAAGAGGTTATGTTTTTCGAGTGTATGTATGTATGTTTATTTCTTTGGCACGCTCTGTAGCTTAACCGGCTTAATGGATTTTGGAGTGAGAAGTGTCGCGAAGTGTCGTTAGATTTGTCTTGATCCTGTGAGCGACATAGGATAAATTTTTACCCCACTGCCCAAAAAGAGGGGTTAAGTTTTTATGCAGTCGGGTTTTTACTTTGTAATTACCTGCTGAAAACAATTTAGAAAAAAAGTTTATTCTTTTTTTCTAAATTGTTTTCAGCAGGTATGCGGTAAAATCGTTGAAAACGTGATGTATTGTGAGAACTCTCGATGAATCAGAGGACTATAGCATAGCAATGAAATCCCTATCGAAAAAACGAGTGAAATTTGAAGGGGCTACTCACTGTACTCAGTATCCAGTAAAATACTTAAACGGGATGATATTATAAATAATCTATCATACAAAAATATCTACGAATACAGCCGTTGCCCTCTCTTCGCCGCCGCCAGCCTTTCTCTGTACCTACCCCCTCCACGCGGCCGTAACGCTTTTTCGTGACAGAAAAAATCCTAACACCCCCCGTCTATAAAGAAGTGTCACTTCAAAATTCACATTCCCATACAAACTGAGAACACTGTAGGGTTATCCGCCCGCTCGCTCGTGCGCCTGATTGGAATTCCATGTATTCCCAGTTTTTACCCGACTGCGCCAAAAGAGAGGTTATGTTTTTCGAGTGTATGTATGTATGTTTATTTCTTTGGCACGCTCTGTAGCTTAACCGGCTTAATGGATTTTGGAGTGAGAAGTGTCGCGAAGTGTCGTTAGATTTGTCTTGATCCTGTGAGCGACATAGGATAAATTTTTACCCCACTGCCCAAAAAGAGGGGTTAAGTTTTTATGCAGTCGGGTTTTTACTTTGTAATTACCTGCTGAAAACAATTTAGAAAAAAAGTTTATTCTTTTTTTCTAAATTGTTTTCAGCAGGTATGCGGTAAAATCGTTGAAAACGTGATGTATTGTGAGAACTCTCGATGAATCAGAGGACTATAGCATAGCAATGAAATCCCTATCGAAAAAACGAGTGAAATTTGAAGGGGCTACTCACTGTACTCAGTATCCAGTAAAATACTTAAACGGGATGATATTATAAATAATCTATCATACAAAAATATCTACGAATACAGCCGTTGCCCTCTCTTCGCCGCCGCCAGCCTTTCTCTGTACCTACCCCCTCCACGCGGCCGTAACGCTTTTTCGTGACAGAAAAAATCCTAACACCCCCCGTCTATAAAGAAGTGTCACTTTAAAATTCACATTCCCATACAAACTGAGAACACTGTAGGGTTATCCGCCCGCTCGCTCGTGCGCCTGATTGGAATTCCATGTATTCCCAGTTTTTACCCGACTGCGCCAAAAGAGAGGTTATGTTTTTCGAGTGTATGTATGTATGTTTATTTCTTTGGCACGCTCTGTAGCTTAACCGGCTTAATGGATTTTGGAGTGAGAAGTGTCGCGAAGTGTCGTTAGATTTGTCTTGATCCTGTGAGCGACATAGGATAAATTTTTACCCCACTGCCCAAAAAGAGGGGTTAAGTTTTTATGCAGTCGGGTTTTTACTTTGTAATTAATTCGTGTATTACAGATCAACGAACGGGTGGGCATTCACCTTTTTTGTGCGGTACGAATTACGATAACGATTTGCATGAAAATTTATATTTTATAAAAGATGGATTTCTTTGAATATACAGATTGTAACAAAACCTAGATTTATTTCCTAAAAACAGAGACAGACATTATTTAAATTTAAAAAATGTAAATAAAATAGATATAGCCTTTTCGAGACTGAGTAAGGTTAAAAAGTCATTTGTGGGGCAGTGTATAAGATTCTACAATAAAATTCCCGAAAATGTAACTAGTTTTTTAGAGAATAAATTCAAGACTCATGTCAAAAAATGCTTGTGCTCTAGAGGATATCATAAAATAATAGATTATGTAAATGACAAAGATATGTATGTTGATTCTGTAACAAACCTGAGACTGTAATCTGAATCATGACATTATTGGTAATATTCAATAAGTTTTTGATGTGTAAAATCTTTGTTCTCGCTTTCCTGCAATTTGTGGGAGTGATTTCGTGAAATGGGACGGAAATGTGTAACATGGGACGGAAATGTGTAACAGGAAGTCGCGAAAGCGCGGAATTCTACTTTACGAGAGTCCGACTCGCACTTGGTCGGTTTTTTTCGTTACTGTCAGATCCGCCACCCAGGTACAATATCGTCATCAAATCTAACTAACCTAAAGTATTTTGTCACATGTTACACATCATATGCGAGTACTGTAGGTCTCGCTCGAATTTTTTTTGACTATTTAAAAGTGTGTATAAATAAACACCTATTTAAAATAAAATAAAGAAAAACCCTAAAAAATAACTAGGCTTGTCATGCTTTCGCTTCCACGTCAATTCTTGGATTGGTTTAACGTAAGCAGAAAAACTCTTTCAGTAGTCTGCATCATGAGTGACCAGGTAGTGTCCCTGTGGGCCGCCCTAACGCGCAGCATACAAACCATACAAATAGGTACTATATATTGTATGTACTAATACAAACGTCGGCCGTATGGTTCCCGGCTAAGAATAGGACCATCCCATCTTTTCCAATGGGAGTCGTAAGAGTCGACTAAGGGACTTAAAACCGGAGGATGAGCAGCAGCGTCCTTTCCGTTAATTGCAACACACCTGCAATCACACTGCGATCGCCAACCCGCCTGCCCAGCGTAGCGATTACGGCAAAACCCCCTATGAAATCCACACCCAGAAAACGACCCCTAGTCCCCGGCGGCCGCGCTATTCCTGGCTCCGGTAGCAGTCATGGTAACGGCGGGGTGGGGGGTGCGAAGAATCCCCGGCAGATGCCAGGCTACCAAACCCAACGACCGGAAAACGTAGAGTAGGCAGGCCTCCCACGCGGTGGACCGACGACCTGGTGAAGATCGTGGGAAGCCGATGGATGCGGATAGCGCAGGACCGGTCGTCGTGGAAATCCTTGGGGGAGGCCTTTGTCCAGCAGTGGACGATTTCCGGCTGATATGATGATGATGATGATGAATACAAACGTAGTTAGTTTGGTTCTTATTTGATTATTAATCAAATAAAGTCATTTGACTTCAGTAGCTTTGATTGATTAAAGACGCGCAGCCATTTATGCGAATTTTTCCAAACGATTTCTTTTAGGTAAAATATGACTTTCGGTCAAAAACCTTAGTCTTGGGTTGGGACACTGCGGTATTTGGGACGTAAAGATTATTTGCGAAGCTTACCGAACGCTGCCCAACCGAGTTTGATACGTCGATTGATCTCTTTCTTGAAGTTGGACCTACCTAGCTGGACTTTTTGTCCCAGGTATACATATTCGTCAACAACTTCCAGTGTAGAGTCTCCAACCTTTAGAGGGGTGGGTAACGAAAACGTAGCGTAGGCAGGACCGACGACCTGGTGAAGATCGCGGGAAGCCGATGGATGCGGGCAGCGCAGGACCGGTCGTCGTGAAAATCCTTGGGAAGACCTTTGTCCAGCAGTGGACGTTTTTCGGCTGATATGATGATGATGGCTTTCGGGCCATTTGGTATTGTGAGGGGTAATAGATAAATGATAAATTGCAGACCACGGATCGATGAGTCCCACCGCATATCGTTCCTGGGCCAGGATAATAACCCGTACACGTCGCCGCTGCTGATGCGCGTGCGCGAGAAGCAGCGCGAGGACGCCGGCTGCGCGGGCGGCGTTCCCTCGGATACGCACGTCGTGCCCAGCGCGCACACGCTCCTGTCGCCCAATAGCGACACCAACACCAACACAAGCAACATGCCACAGTGAGTTGTTCACAAATCTGTGTGCTTGGCTAATTACGCTTAGTTTGTATTCAGAAACCACACCACAGTGACGAAAATGTGGCCGACACCTTGAATGCCCTCCGCATTGAGTGCCCTCCGCACTCGCCTCCCCTGTCCGGTGAAGTTGTAAAGGCCCCCACGCACAGTACAATAAAGAGTACTAGTGTACCCACGGCCAACAATAAGCTTGTCCTTTCGAGAAAAAAAAATGTGGCCGACAACAAATTAGTTCATAAGTAATCTAATTTATTTTGTAACTACTGGGGAATAGCAACTCAACGATTCCACGTACTTACTTAAATATAAACTTTGGCTTTTCTGAGCTATTCAAAGTCATCATCACCTTATCAGCAGAAAGATGTCCACTGCAAGCTACAAAATGTACGAGTATACTCAAAGACTGCAGGTCACTGCTGAACGGGGCCTTGGATTTCCACAACAACTGGTCCTGCGCTGCCTGCATCCAGCGGCATCCCGCGACCTTCACCAGGTCGTCGAGCCACCGAATCGGAGGCCTGCCTAAGCTACGTCTTTCGGCGTGCGGTCGCCCCTTGAGAACTTCAATACCGTTACGGCCGTCTTTTCTTCGAGCTATGTGCCCCACCCACTGCCACTTGCTATATGTCAGTTACTGTATAGTTCTCCTACGGATCTCCTCATTTTTGATTCCATCACGAGTAGGAAAATTCTAAGGAAAAAAGTATATTGTACCAACTATATCTAATCTATGTACAGAGGCCAGCTACAACGTACAAAGTGTGTAGCTTGATGTGCTGGCCTGTGTACTAACGAACGTCAATGTCGCCTACTGTGTTCACACTACAGGCTAGACGACTGGGGCGGGTGCGAGACGTTGCTGCTCGACATGGTGCGCGCGCGCAGCCGGAGCTTCGCCGCCGACTCGCTCGACAAGCGCCTTGATTTACCTCACAACGACGAAATCGACGGAGAGTATGTTAATCTTTTAATCTACATGTTCTTTAAAATGTGTATAGGCTTACGTCTACGTTATAACTAACATCTACACCCTTGCTGTAAGCATGCCATTTGAAAAGGGTAATTTAGGTAGGTATCATAATTTAAGTTTTCTGACCGCACTAGATAAAACCAAACCCTGGCCACTTGGTATACAACGGGCGAGAAATGACATTTCTAAAAACAAATGACGGTTCAAACGAAATCCTATACGTTCGGAAACCAAACTAGCACCAACCTGTATCCATCTGGGTGACGGAGGGGTGAGGTCGGAATGTAGAGAGCGGCAGGGAGTGTCCATACTGTATATTAGTACTAAATACTTCGATTTAGCAGTAGGGATCTCATTGTTATTTACTGTCTTTGCTATTGCTTACGTTTCCATAAAAGTTGTCCTTGCATCTGCGTCTTTTTAAGAGAAGTTCAAAAATACTACCACTACTACTTCGCTGGCTCAGCGACCCGAAGTGGATCTTGGCCTCCGACATTAAAGTGCGCCACTCTATCCTATTTTTGCAAAGTTTGACCATTCGGGCACTCCCAACTCTTTGAGGTCTTTGGCGACTTCATGTATGGACACTCCCTGCCGCTCCGTCACCCAGGTGGATACAGGTTGGTGCTAGTTTGGTTCCCGAACGTATAGGATTTCGCCGTGATTTCGTTTATTCCGTCATTTTTTTTAGAAATGTCATTTCTCGCCAGTATAGTTGTATACGAATACACTAAAACTAAAAGTGGAGAACAAACTCTTAGTCACGGAACGAAAGATTCTGGGGCGACAAGAGGAAAGGGCGGGGAGTGTAGGGAAGCCCTAATGTCCGAACCGAACATCATCGGGGAAATAAAAGCAGCCCGACTTCGCTGGCTAGGGCATGTAGAGAGAATGGGAGAGGATCGAGCAGCCAAAAGAGCATATCTTGGAAAACCCTCCGGGCCTGGGTCAAACAAGGCACACCCCGGACACTGCATACAAACGGTCGTGAAATGACATTTCTGAAAACAAATGACGGAGTAATCAAAATCTCGGCGAAATCCCATACGTTCGAGAACCAAACAATTTGTGTCAATCAAGGTGACGAGGGGGTGAGGTCGCAATCTAGAGAGCGGTAGGGAGTGTCCATACTGTATATTAGTACTAATATATATACTTTGATCAAGGTATCGCTGGAAAGATAAAGTTCAAAAATGCAAATTTTAATTTCATTTCAAGCAGTTGAAACAACAAAATGAACATCCCTGAAAATCTCAGATCATCAAATTGATGTGAGCTGAATACATATTGTCCCATGCTCAATGACGTCACTCATTAGCTGCTAGGCACTAGAACTTATCACTATTAGAACTATTCGTGTCGTATCATAACATAACTGAAATGGTTACTTACTTGGGTTTTGCGCGTGACAGAACTTACGACAAAGGCTCATAAGAACCTCTCAGTTCCCACCTGGCAAACACTTTCACTCTCGATTGAATTACCAGCCATTAACTAAAACTTTCTCACAGTTCTGTAATACTGTAATTCTCAGCTATAATTGTCATAATAATTATGTTAACAGAAAGATCAGAGGTGGAATGTTGTTGTAATGCAAAGACACCATGACTCTATTCTTAGATGCATAGGTTTTATTAATAGCCGCGATTATGTTGTAAGTGATAAATACAATAGAATAATTGTAGTATTACGCCAGTAAAGGCTTTGATTGAGATCTTTGGGATAATTCAGGCCAGTTGGCTAATAAGTTAGATTATATAGGTGCCTTATAGGAAGGTATTGATTAAGTAATAGAAGCTTTAATGCTAACTATCAAAATTCTTTTGAAAATACGGCTTATTAAAGTAATTGCGAATTAAATTCAATTTGAAAAAGGCAATTATCATAACGTGTAATTTTGTGCTATTAATTAAGGTTAAGTATTATTTAAGCTACCGTTGCACATACAAAGAAATGAAATTATTATGTGTGTAACTAACTACCCGATTAAGACTACGTGTAATAAATAAGTAGTCAACCAACTTAAAACGTGCAGTTGGATTTGTAAAAAGCTTCATTTATTTTTCCATACAAAATGTTGTACATCAAATCAACTGCAAAAATAACTTTGATTTTTAAAATAAACATTTATTTTTTGAAAACACTACGGAACCCTTTGCGATGTCTGATACGCGCTTGGCCACTTTTCAGGGTTCCATGCCACAAAAGGAACCGTTACAGGATAACTTTGTTGCACGCCTCTCTGTCTGTCGAGATCCTTTTAAAATAAATGCGTTAAACAAATGTAAAAAATATCTTTTTCCGTTTCCTCAGCGACTACCTGGAGACATGCATGCACGGTCTGAGCATGCCGATGACGGAGCGAAGCGTGTCGCGGTCCCGAGTATCGCGGATGTCCACTCGTCGTGATATGGACATCTCCTCTATTCTCGCGTTCACCACCAGCAGTGCGCCGGCTCCGGTTAGTTGAACCTTATCATTGACGTGTCGACTACCTCGATATTATAATATGTGACGGAGCGAAGCGTGTCGCGGTCCCGAGTATCGCGGATGTCCACTCGTCGTGATATGGACATCCCCTCTATTCTCGCGTTCACCACCAGCAGTGCGCCGGCTCCGGTTAGTTGAACCTTATCATTGACGTGACGCTACCTCGATATTATAATATGTGACTGAGCGAGGCGTGTCGCGGCCCCGAGTATCACGGATGTCCACTCATCGTGATATGGACATCCCCTCTATTCTCGCGTTCACCACCAGCAGTGTGCCGGCTCCGGTTAGTTGAACCTTATCATTGACGACAACCTCGATATTATGTGACGGAGCGAGGCGTGTCACGATCGCAAATTTTGCGAATCTCGTCACACAGGTTTTTATACCCGTCTGTCTCAAAAGGTTTTTTTTTGTTTCATTAAATATTTGAGTGCGTTCGACTACATCTCACCTGATGGTAAGTGACGATGTAGTCGAGGATGGTACACGAAAACTCAAATAATGCCAATTCGTTCTCGCCTTAAAAGATCTCCAAATTGTAGGAGTCGGGAAACGCAGACGCAGACAAGGAGTTCCACTCCGTCGCTGTCCGCATAA
Organism: Coleophora flavipennella; assembly: GCA_947284805.1. Taxonomy (NCBI): domain Eukaryota; kingdom Metazoa; phylum Arthropoda; class Insecta; order Lepidoptera; family Coleophoridae; genus Coleophora; species Coleophora flavipennella. Next base: position 1,760,897 of record OX369268.1, read on the forward strand.
TAAATGAGGAAGCGTAACGCTTCAAGCTTATAGGCTGAATATCAACAACATAGGGGTGTAACCTCTCCGTGTGTCTCGTTTACCGAAGCTGGAATGGAGCTGGGGGAATGAGGTAGTGCAGTTCTTGTGCACACTCTCCGAAATGAATTCGATAGAATACCGAAAGACAGGCAACTTTGCGGCGATGCTCAAGGCTTTGGAGCTTGTTTATGATAAGCTCATTGTCGCCAATGAGTCTCCGGGCGCGTAGGTCGATGGCGTGATAGCGGGCTGATCCATCGCATAGGTAAACACAGTACTCCATACAAGATCGGACTTGTGTTTTATATAAAGAAAGAAACTGTCCAAGTGTGAAGTACCGTCTCACCTTAGAGAATACCCAGCTTCATTGCAGCAACTTTTGCCTTAGACTCAATGTATTGACTGAAATTGAGATTACGTAGTAATTCCACGCCAAGAAGCTCAAGGTGGTCGGATATCTGAAGGAATTCATTCCGGAAAGTAGGAGTCAAGTTGAAAGGACTCCTTTTAGCGGAAAAGAGACACGCCTATATCTATAGGCATTGAACGAGTTTGGAATCACCCCAATCAGACACTGTCTGAAGCGATAGGTTCATGCGCCCCTCTCAAAGACAGCGTTTCAGAGCCGTTCGCTCGTGCACTGGATAGGTACATTTTCACAACTGTGCTATCGTCTGCATACCCAACAATACCCGGTGTCAGCAGATCGTTTATATGTAGCAAGAAAAGAGTAGCGGAAAGAACAGACCCCTGAGGTACCCTGGCTTCGATTGCCATTAGGTCAGAGGAGCAGCCATCAATGACTACTCGAATAGACCGTTCCCTCAGGAAATCAGTAACCCACTAAATGGGTTATGTTTTTCGAGTTTATGTATGTATGTTCCCTGCTACAGCCTGAACGGCTTAAAGGATTTTAACGTATGAGGTATCGTTAGATTCATCTTGATCCCGTGAGTGACATAGAATACATTTTTACCCGACTAGCTAAAAAGAGGGGTCATGTTTTCACGCAGTCTTGTTTTTAATTTTTAATGCATTCCTAAGTTATTCATCATCATCATCATATCAGCCACAAATCGTCCACTGCTGGACAAAGGCCTCCCCTAAGGATTTCCACGACGACCGGTCCTGCGCTGCCCGCATCCATCGGCTTCCCGCGATCTTCACCAGATCATCGGTCCACCGCGTTGGAGGCCTGCCTAAGCTACGTTTTCCGGTGCGCGGTTGCCACTCGAGAACTTTACTGCCCCATCGGCCATCTGTTCTACGAGCTATGTGCCCTGCCCACTGCCACTTCAGTTTAGCGATTCTGTGAGCTTTATCGGTTACTTTAGTTCTCCTGCGGATCTCCTCGTTTCTGATTCGATCACGCAGAGAAACTCCGAGCATAGCACGCTCCATTGCCCTTTGGGTGACCTTGAGCCTTCTTATGAGGCCCATAGTAAGCGACCATGTCTCAGTTCCGTAAGTCATCACTGGCAACACACACTGGTCAAAGACCTTCGTCTTGAGACACTGCGGTATTTGGGACGTGAAGATTCCTAAGTCATTATTCGTTTGTAAGTAGATTTGCTATCTGTACCTTTGATCAATTGGATTTTGGAAGTGGAATTTCAGTTTATAGTGATCGGACTTACGCCCTGCGCCGCGGATACTATAGACTTTTGTACCATCATAATCAGATAAATAAATAGTACAGCCACGCTGTGCATACTTTATCGCGTAGTCGTCACCGTCTGGCATACAGAAATCAACATGGAAAATACGCTTACCTAACCCGTAGCAAGGAATGGAGGTGCAGGTATCTGACTTGATGAAAATTTAAAAAAAAAACTAGGTTTGTATGGGAGGAACCTTATTGATATTTTTATGGATGAATGTACTACCCAGTTTAGTAGGTCTTATTAAATTATAGTTATTTACAAGTTTCATTAAAATCGTTAGAGCCATTTTTGATACAGAGAAAAAATAACCTGGGTTTGTATGGGAGGTAACTTTTTTTTCTGGTGTTATTACCAACTTACCGCTTTCAAAAGTACTGTAATGTAAAATTATGTAGGTAATATAATTATATACCTTAAAGTTATAGTAATGTATAGAATTTCATCAAAATTGTTACTAGCCATTTTCGTGTAAAAAAATAATTGTGTCTTAAGTGTTTTATTTTACTTTGGTGGCAACCCTAAAAATCAAGTAAGAAAATATTTTTAAAAATGCCTGGATATAAAAATAATATTACCGTAAGTAACCCAAATTGTATCAATTTTTATCCAATTTCGATTTCCGTTTAGCAGTTTAGGCGCTAGAGTACCGGACGGACATACATAAACACACACACACAAACTTACATTTTTTAAAGTTTCATAGACTCTTAGCGAAGACAAGCGATCCCCATCAAAATCTCAACTTCCGATTTTCTTGCGATCACAATAACCATCTTCACTCCGTCGTCGCTCAGTCGCACGAAAGTAAAAAGAGTAGGGGAAGGGTGCCCAAAGCGGGCACCTTAAGGGAAATTTAAGCAATAACAGGTTGCAATTTAATAAACAACAATGCTGATAAGTCAAATTTGCCATTAGTCTTGTATTGGCTCTGTGCACGAGTTCAGCGCCGTCTAGCGTCCGCAACTTTGTTGGCTCTGAAGTTTTGACATTTAATCACGACATTGTGACAAATATTCTTATAATCCAAAATTATCTATTAATTTATTTCCAAAAAAACTTTGATACCTTCATTTGGGTGCAAAAAGGGTAGTAAAATCATTTTTGGACATTTAACTCAAATGAGGTAAGTAAAATTAATTCAAAAAGTGTGTTTTATTTAGAACATATCAGGGTTTGTTTACTTCATTTTTAGTTGTAGTTTTACTGTAAAACAAGAAGATAAGGCTACTTTAATGGTTTCATTCAATAATAATAAACATATATAATTGTTCCTGTATTTATTAATATATGTATACCTAGTGATAAATTAAAAATCGTTTTCAGATCGAAATGGATATCATTTTTAGGACCGGGTTTTATTAAAACTAGGTAACCAAGTCTGAACAGTTTACTATGATATATGACGGATGACAGAGCCAACATTATTTTTAATTTTGGCCACTATGAGCGCTGCGATCGATTATATTACCCCCACCTAGTACTTCGCACCTAGCGAATAGTAAAACTGGGAAAAATTTCAAAAACCCTTACGTGTACTCGCTTTGACCACAGGGGGGGCTTAAAGCGGGCACTGCACCTGGTCGTGACGACCACCACGACTCCCCTCCATCCACTCCTGTATACGCCTATGCTTACATACTATTTCGTTTCAAAAATCAAAAGGTTGTTACAAATAATTGTGGAGGTTTCTTGGGGTCCAACACTGTTTTTCTTCTAGGAAACTGGGGAGTTTGCCGCACCCCAACTTGGGTACTTTAAGTTGAAGGTTAGTGTTTGTTAAAGTGTCTCGCATTGATGACTTTAGTACGCGATGACTCCTGTTTCTAAGAGTATACGTCAATACTCACTCAGCCGTACAAAAGATATCAACGAGAATAACCTCGATTTATATTTTTATTTGGATCTTTATTTTCTAAATTGAAAAATGTCCTTTCTTACAAAACTACAGTAAATATAAAAGAACTAAGTAGGTACTTAGGTAGGTATACATTAGTAACAGATACCACTGCAGATTATGCAATACAGATACCTATAGTTTAGGTAGACAGATCATACCATTCCACTTTCGCATGATTGTTTTAATGAAAGAGAAAATCCATGTCCAATAGGTACAAATCCCAGCCTTCCAGAGGAACAGGAGCGATCGCGACCAGGAAGACATCCCACGCTGGTCCATCCGTCGATCTGTTTGTCCTGTCTGCTCGCAAAAATGGCGGGACCGGAGCTCAATCGACAACGTCAAGTATTCAGGTATTATATCACAATTTCAATAGGTATCTCGTCTCAACACCCACAACAACAGGGTTTTATAAGGTGGCTGAGAAAAGGTATTGTCGTACGTTTAGCTTTAAAGTAAACATGTGGTTTTTCACAGGCTTGAAGCGGAATTCTTCTCAAGAGTTACCCTCTGTGATAGCGCCAGCACGTTTACGAACCTCTATCATGATTGGATAGTAAGTTATCTTTATACATTTTATACAAGAACATGATAATGATAATCATGATAGTAAGTTATCTTTATACGTTTTATACAAGATCATGATAATAATGATCATGATAGCAAGTTATCTTTATACATTTTATATAATAACATGTTAATGATGATCATGATCATGATAGTAAGTTATCTTTATACATTTTATACAAGATCATGATAATGATGATCTTAATAGCCACTCTACCCTGATGACATTTTCATGAGATACTGCAGTTGGTGGTCGGCCGGGTCTGGGGTCATCGTTTAGGTTCTCTCGACCACGTTTAAATTCATGAGACCATTAAGTTACTGTTGCTGACGCAGGAGCAGACTCACCAAAAGCATGCTTAAATTTTCGTGACATTTCTTGAAGGTTAACCCATACTTACTCTGAGGTTAACCCTCATTTATAATCATAGAAAATCGTAGCACGAAAAGCTTCCCGCGAACGTCCATTGTTGTCGCAAACAAAAGGTGAGTGACAGATAATCTTTAAAAAAATAATTAAAAAAGAACTACACTTATGTGGCCAATGATTTTCACCAAAGAGATTTGTATTGAAATTCGCCGTCAATTCAAAAAAGTTTCAGGAAAAAAGAGGTATTTATTCTGTAGCTAGCAATTTTCGAAACAACCTAGGTACGTACCTAAATATAATATTTAAAGAATATTCCTCCAACTCTCCAACTCCTAACCGTTAAGGCATCACCAGCTCATCGACATGACTACCAGACGCAAACACTTGCATAGTTTTAGAAAATACATATAAGAAACACGTAGTTACATGCCTATAAAATTTGAGATATATATACTTTGTTTGAGGGTTGCCCTCGATTTCCCTTGGATCCCTTCATCAGATCCTGACTTCGTGACAATCGGTGAACTTTTTCGAATAACTAAAGTATTTTGAAAATGGTGATGGTGATGCATGTTCACCGATTTCTCTGTCAATTGTGGACCGATTTTCAAAATATTTTAGTTATTTCACCGATTTCTCTGTCAATTGTGGACCGATTTTCAAAATATTTTAGTTATTCAAAAGATTTCACTCCCAAGGTGGTCCCATTGTCATGAAGTCAGGATCTGAAGATGGGATCCACTTACAGTGGAACACAGAGCTTCCTCCTTTTTTGAAGTCGGTTAAAAAGAAGAAGTTTCTCAATTCGACTGATGTTTTTTTTAATGTTTGTTACGCGATATCTTTGCAGATTTTGTACCGAATTTCTGACCATTTTTAGGGTTCCGTAGCCAAATGGCCAAAAACGGAACCCTTAAGGATTCGTCATGTCTGTCTGTCTGTCCGTCCGTATGTCACAGCCACTTTTTTCCGAAACTGTACTATACTGTTGAAGCTTGGTAAGATTCGTAGTAGATTAATCTGTAAACCGCATTAAGATTTTCACACAAAAATAGAATAACAATAAACAATAAATTTTGGGGGTTCCCCATACATAGAACTCAAAACTCAAAAAAAAATTTTCATCAAACCCATACGTGTGGGGTATATATGGATCATCATCATCATATCAGCCACAAATCGTCCACTGCTGGACAAAGGCCTCCCCCAAGGATTTCCACGACGACCGGTCCTGCGCTGCCCGCATCCCGATGGATGCATTAAAACCGCATTAAGATTTTCACACAAAAATAGAATAACAATAAACAATAAATTTTGGGGGTTCCCCATACATAGAACTCAAAACTCAAAAAAAAAATTTCATCAAACCCATACGTGTGGGGTATATATGGATCATCATCATCATATCAGCCACAAATCGTCCACTGCTGGACAAAGGCCTCCCCCAAGGATTTCCACGACGACCGGTCCTGCGCTGCCCGCATCCATCGGCTTCCCGCGACCTTCACCAGGTCATCGGTCCACCGCGTGGGAGGCCTGCCTACGCTACGTTTTCCGGTGCGCGGTCGCCACTCGAGAACTTTACTGCCCCATCGGCCATCTGTTCTACGAGCTATGTGCCCTGCCCACTGCCACTTCAGTTAAGCGATTCTGTGAGCTATGTCGGTTACTTTAGTTCTCCTGCGGATCTCCTCGTTTCTGATTCGATGAAGCAGAGAAACTCCGAGCATAGCACGCTCCATTGCCCTTTGGGTGACCTTGAGCCTTCTTATGAGGCCCATAGTAAGCGACCATGTCTCAGTTCCGTAAGTCATCACTGGCAACACACACTGGTCAAAGACCTTAGTCTTGAGACACTGCGGTATTTGGGACGTGAAGATATTGCGAAGCTTCCCGAACGCTGCCCAGCCGAGTTGGATTCGTCGATTGATCTCTTTCTTGAAGTTGGAACTACCTAGCTGGACTGTTTGTCCCAGGTATACATATTCGTCAACAACTTCCAGTGTAGAGTCTGCAACCTTTAGAGGATTGGGTGCGACACGGACATTTAACATTATTTTCGTCTTGTCCATGTTCATTTTAAGACCCACTTGTTGAGAGACCTTACTGAGGCCATCGAGCATTGTGCTTAGGTCTTCCATAGTCTCAGCCATGACCACGATATCGTCAGCGAATCGGAGGTGGGATATGTACTCGCCGTTGATATTGATGCCGAGTCCACCCCAGTCCAGAAGCTTAAAAACATCTTCCAGGGCGGCGGTGAACAGTTTCATAAATATAACGTCTCCCTGTCTCACCCCTCGCTGCAACTGGATAGGTTTCGAGTTCTAACCCGACACTATACCGAAGATATCCCGGACGTCAGCCTGTACGAGATTAGAATGGCTCTCAAACAGCTCAAGAACAACAAGGCACCGGGTGATGATGGAATTACGGCTGAGCTTCTGAAAGCAGGTGGATCACCGGTACTTAAAGCTCTTTAGAAGTTATTTAATTCCGTTATACTCGAGGGACAAACGCCTAAGGCATGGCACAGAAGTGTGGTCGTGCTTTTCTTCAAAAAGGGTGACAACACCCTGCTGAAGAACTACAGACCCATCTCACTTCTGAGCCATGTCTACAAGCTGTTTTCGAGAGTCATTACGAATCGTCTCGCACGCAGGTTTGACGACTTCCAGCCTCCCGAACAAGCCGGTTTCCGAAAAGGCTTTAGTACCATAGACCACATACATACGCTGCGGCAGATTATACAGAAGACCGAAGAGTACAATCAGCCACTATGCTTGGCGTTTGTGGACTATGAGAAGGCCTTTGATTCAGTCGAAACCTGGGCTGTGCTACAGTCTCTCCAGCGGTGCCAAATTGACTATCGATACATCGAGGTGTTGAAGTGTCTGTATGAAAACGCCACCATGTTGGTTCGCCTCCAGGACCATATATGGATAGGTCTTCAAAAATGATATTGAGGGTTCTAATATAATTTTTTTCTAAACTGAAAAGCTTGCGCGAGAGACACTACCAACGTGGTAAAATGTGCCCCCCCCCCCCTGTAACTTCTAAAATAAGAGAATGATAAAACTAAAAAAAATGTATGATGTAAACTTTCACCGAAAATTGGTTTGAACGAGATCTATTAAGTAGTTTTTTTAATACGTCATTTATTATAGATAATGGTGCGGAACCCTTCGTGCGCGAGTCCGACTCGCACTTGGCCGGTTTTTATTCGAAGGTCCGTACGGAAATAAACAAAAAAATAAAGTTGGTTTTTCAACCGACTTCCAAAAATCAGGAGGTTCTCAATTCGACTGTAAGTATATTTTTTAAATGTTTGTTACGCGACATCTTCGCAGGTTGTGAACCGATTTTCATGATTATTTTTTTATTAGGTAGTCCGTACGGAGACAAACAAAATTTTCTTACGTATCTATATTCTTTATTTATTCGGTAGTCTGTACGGACACAAATAATTATTTTGTTTTATAACTGATCCAAAAATGAGGGTTCTCAATTCGACTGTATCTTTTTTTTTTCAATGTTTGTTACGCGGTAGCTTCGCAGTTTGTAAATCGATTGTCGTGATTTGCTTTTATTCGTTATGAGTATGCTGCCAGGTTGGTCCCATATAATTTTATCCATTAAGTACTTATTTAGAAAATTAACGAAAACAAAAAAAAAATGCAAAATTTCACTAAGTTCTCAATTTGAAGATTGAAGTCCGTTTTTTCAACGTGTTACTGGAGTTTAGCGTTTCCAATAATTACTGTACAAATAGCTATGTCAACCAAGGACTCACTCTGTCTGATTCCTACACTAACTACACGCACGACATAACCTGTAACCAATCTGTATCAATCTGGGTGACGAGGGGGTGAGGTCGCAATCTATAGAGCGGCAGGGAGTGTCCATTCTGTATGTTAGTACTAATGTATATAAGGTGTAACAAAATTAGCTGAAACTATTTTAACTGATGCTTCTACCCATGAAACTGAACAACTTTACCCATGAAACCCATAGTCACATCGCAAAAAAAAATTTGGCTCTCCCATACTAACTCGATCAGCTGATCAGGCAACTTAGTAAGGGAAGTTCAAATTTTTTTTCGAGATTTGACTATGGGTTCCATGGGGAAAGTTGTTCAGTTTCATGGGTAGAAGCGCCAGTTAAAATAGTTTCAGCTAATTTTGTTAGACCTTATATATACTTTGACGTAACATAGCGATGCTTCGCGGGTTCGCGAGCTTATTTTTACCCGACTATCCAAGACGGAGGGCAATGTTTATCTGGTGTCGGGAGAGCATGTAGTCTAAGCGGCTTGATGGATTTCGGAGTGCGAAGTGTCGTTAGATTCGTCTTGATACCCTGACTGATATAGGATACATTTTTACCCGACAGCAAATAACAAGAGTAATGTTTCATGTAGTCGGGTTTTTTAACCACTTCAAAAAAAGGAGGAGATTTCTCAATTCGACCGTATATATTTTTTATTTTTTTATGTGTGTTCGCGGATAACTTCGTCGTTTATGAACCGATTAAGATGATTCTTTTTTGTTAGAAAGGAGATATCCCAAGAGTGGTATCATGATAAGCAAAACTAAGATTTGATCATGGCATTGCAGAGAAATCGAGGGGAACCTTAGTTTCCGGTTTTTTTTTTCGTTCAAAATTATATTTTTTAGTTAAATTAGTTTAGTTGTTAATATTATTTTTCTTATTTATAAAGTTCAATAGGTAGGTAGGAACCTATCATTACATCAGCCGAAAGACGTCCACTGCTGGCCAAAGGCCTCCCCCAAGGATTAACACGACGACCGGTCCTGCGCTGCCCGCATCCAGCGGTAACTGTATTGCAGATATTTTCAAAATGCGATTGACTTCTTTGTCTCCTACATATACCCCTCTCGTAAATCTACCAGATACGCTAGTCTACCAGGTTTAATATATAGCGTCCCAACTCACCGACAGCTATAGGTCATACAGTGAGGGCCGCTATTCCTGCCAGCACCATAAGGCGAAGGCAAGGACCAGTTGCGGTAGGTCATGTCTTGTCTCCTACAGTCTAATTTGTCCCTTTCTTCACAGCCAACCCCGGCCAGCGCTCGCCGCCGTCGACGAAGACGCGGGCCTGGGGCACAGCGCCCTGCGCAACACCAGCGCCTCGTGGCAACTCACGCGCGCGCGTCGTTTTCGCATCCCTAAGCCCCAGATGCCCTCCGCGGAGGACCGAGCGCCGCCCGTCTCCACCGCGCCTCTGGCTAGGAAGGACCTGGACATTCGCGTCAATAAGTTCCTCACCGATGAGCGAGCGAAGCGCAAAGTATAGGAGATTGTGCAAAATCTTTATGCAAGAATCGGTACAGGTCGTCATCACACCAGGTTTCCAAAGGGTTGGGGATCCGTTATGATTAGATAATTTATGACATGATAATGTTTTACTAACGGAATATTTATATTCATGCTTAATATTAATAAATTATATTTTAAACTAAAACTATGACTATTCACACGTCAATAATTTCTTCTTCAACTTATCTACTTACTTACCTGAGGACGATAGATGACGATTGAGCAACTCCCTCTCCTTGGTTGCTCGTTGCCTCGGGCTCTGGACTACAGGACTACTAAGGAGTCTGGATCTGGATCGCTGTAAGAATGTAGGTACCTACTTATTTAAAAAATTGTAAAGCCATTCTGTGCATACTTTCTCGCGAAACCTTCACCGTCTGTCGTAGTCGGGCATTCACAAATCCTTACTAATATTATAAATGTGAAAATGTGTTTGTTTGTTTGTTACCTGTTCACGCTTCAACGCCTCGACCAATCTTAATGAAATTTGGCATGCAGGTAGCCAGTGTCACGAGAAAGTATAAAGGCTATTTTTATCCCGTGAAAATAGCATAGTCCGATGCAGTTCCTGAGGGAACTTAAAATATACTCTTTTTTGGTTAATTTCTTTAACATCGCAACGGAACAATGGATTGTGTGATTTTTCGCAAAGAGATGGTTGAGGGGGTGGAAAATGACATGATTTACTAATAAGCATATCCTGACATAGTTCCCGAGGGATCTGGAGAAAATTCATGCCCACGCTCGCGAGCCGCTTGCGGCTCGCGCACCGCGCACCCTCTAAGGCAGGTATAAAAACGATGTCCACGCGGGCGAAGCCGCGGGCAAAAGCTAGTCAACTATAAACATTAAACTTACTTAGTACCAAAGAATAGTTAGGGAAAAAATACAAATAATTTTGGTTTGTATGGAAGGTATCTTAGTCCGATTTTTCCTGGAATAATAACTACTAGTGCAGTAGGCCTTATTGACTCCTAGTTATTCACAAAGTTCTATTAAAATCGTTAGAGCCATTTTTGAGAAAAAGTAAAAAAACAACCTGGATTTGTATGGGAGGTAGGTATCTTATTACGATTTTTCTTGGACTATCGATGCCACGTGCTGTAACGCTATGTAATCTTATGGTAACGCATCAAAATCGTTAAAGCCATTTTTGCGTAAAAAATTACGTATTTTTTAGCATGGTGGCAACCACAGAAGACTGTATAATATGTCGTAACCCTAAAAAAATCAAAATACCCCCTGATATTTAAAAAAAAACAAGATAGGGGATATTTAAAAAACTACAAGATAGGGGATATTTGAAAAAAAACGGCTGGAGATATAAAAGTAATATTTCCCTCACCCAAAATTTACCCAAATCCTTCAAGTAGGGAACTAGAGCACCGCACGGACGCACATACATTTTTTTTTAATTTTAAGGTTCCGAAGTCAACAACAAGGAACCTGTCTGTCCGTCCGTATGTCCGCGGCTTAGCTCAGAGACTAATAATACTAGAAAGCTGTAATTTAGCATGGTTAAACATATTAATCACGCCGACAAAGTTGTACAATAAAATCTTGAAAAAAAAACCCCTACATTTAAAGAGGGAGTTACACAATTTCGGAGTGTGCCCTGGAGCTTCACGACCTCATACCCCCCTCTCCATTTCATCATCGGACGACCAGGCGCGGAGAGCGGTTCCACCCCTTTGTCGTCAATGTTCCACCTTTTCGCACGAAGCGTTTTGCTTCTTCGTTCTTCATGAGAACGCCCAAGGAGTGGATTTCCCTTCCGGCATCTGTATTCCCCGATTCGTATAATTTAGGAATCTTCAAGACGAGAGTGAATAGGTACTATTTGAGCTTGCGTGTTACATCCTCGGCTGCATCGGCACTTACCATCAGGTGAGGTGCAGCCAAACGCACTCAAATTTTTAATAAAAAAAGAGCAGATTTTTTTTTGCTATGCTAACGTACCCTCATGTGTGGGGGTATCTTTGAAAAGGTCTTTTAAAACAACATTTTTGATTCAGAAATGCTTTAAAGTGCTAATTTTTGTTCGAGTCAAGTGTTCCTTCCCCTCCACCTCCCTCCCCTCCTACAAGTTAAACCGCTATATCAGGACATCTGAAAAAATTGTAAATAGTAGGACATATAATCAATTTAAAAGGAAAACTATCACGGCTAAGTAGGCTTTCTTAGTTTAGAAGTAATAGTCGACCAACCTAAGATATGCAGTTGGATTTGTCAAAAGTTCATAGATTTTCCATACAAAATGTTCTATACAGTTTACAGTTGGAAACATAAAAGGAAAAAACGGAACCCTTTTAGGCACTTTGTCCGTCCGTCTGTCTGTCAAGACCGTTATCTCGGGAACGCGAGGAGGTATCGAATTGAAATATCTAACAGTTTGCTATGTTATGCTTTATATTAAGTAAGTACCTATACATTTGTACGGACCCTCGGTGGGCGAGTCCGGCTCTCACTTGGCCGGTTTTTGTTTTTAAGTTTTTTTTATTTACAATTGGTAAACCCTTGACAACATCTCATCTGGTGGTAAGTGACGATGTTGCCGAAGATGGAAGCGGTCTTACCAAGATTCCCCAACGCAATGGGGAACTGGCTATCTTATCTTCATGCCGGAACACACCAATGATATCAACATTGATATTTGGCGGCAAGACTTAGATAAGATGGTGGTAGCTAGCCAGGCGGGCTTAGAAAATGCCCTACCACCAACCAATTGACCCTGCCGGGAATCGAACCCGCGACCTCCTGTGTAAAGCCAGTAAACTTTGCCTCTGAGCTACGGAGGCGGTTAAATCTATTAGTATAAGACCATCGACCCCCATCAAAACCTCAACTTAGATTTTTTGCCATTGCAAGATCTTCTTCACTCCTTCGCAAAAGTAAAAAGAAACGAACTTATGGTTGCGCCTACCAGTGTATATTAATTTAATTTATTAATTAATTATTATAAATATTTTTATATATAAGGTGTAACAAAATTTGCTGAAACTATTTTAACTGGTGCTTTTACCCATGAAACTGAACAACTTCCCCCATGAAACCCAATAGTCAAATCTCAAAAAAGTTTTTGAACTTCCCATACTAAGTTGACTGATCAGTTGATCGAGTTAGTATGGGAGAACCAATTTTTTTTGCGATTTGACTATGCGTTCCATGGGGAAAGTTGTTCAGTTTCATGGGTAGAGGCACCAGTTAAAATAGTTTCAGCTAACTATTTTACACCTTAACCTTATATATTTCATGAAATTTACAATTTTATGATATGCCTACGACACATGTAGTACCTATATACTTGGTAGCGCTGTCATCTTTATCTGTACGTACCTCAGAATACGTACTAGAAATTTATCCAAGAGCCTTTATTTCATAATTATTTATTGCGTCATCATCATCAACAATCAATGCTACAATAATGACAGGACAGATTTGACATAGGTGACGTGGTCACAACATTTTTACCATAGTTATCTACATATAATTTTTGTACAGTAACTTTTTATTTTATAAGTTTTCTAAATAAAGAGGACCTAAAACAATACCTACGTTAGCTTTGATCGATCAGAATGGCTATCTCTATAAATACTAAAACATATTTTACGCTCCTAACAAAAATTTGCACACAAAATGAAAATCACGGAAAACGTACAATTCGAAAACTATCGTCAAGGCAACTGGTTTACACCAAATTTGGTGAGCCAGAGGATGTGCTGCACATAACTAAAGATCATGTACCGGCCTTAGGTCCAGATGATGTTCTAGTGCGGATGCTTGCTGCTCCTGTTAACCCTGCCGATATAAACACTATACAAGGTAGACAGACAAGAAAACCCTCAACCTATTGACAACACTAGTAACTAAGCATCTCTTTCACAATACGATTTTGTTTTAGGAAAATATCCAGTTAATGTGAGTTTCCCCAGCATACCCGGCAATGAAGGAGTTGGAATAGTCAACGAGGTCGGTCCTGAAGTAAATAATATGTGCATAGGAAACAAAGTTGTTATGGCAAAACCGGGGCTGGGCACGTGGAGAGACCTGGCTGTATTCCATAACACGGACTTAAAGGTAGTCCCGGACTGTCTAGGAATCGTCGAAGCAGCCACGTTGAACGTCAATCCCTGCACAGCCTACAGAATGCTGTCAGACTTCGTTCCTGTGAGAAAAGAAAGACTTGTCGTCATACAAAATGGAGCGAATAGCGCTTGTGGTCAAAACGTCATCCAGATTTGTAGAGCTTGGCAAGTGCCGACGGTGAATATTGTGAGACAAAGACCAGAGATACATGAATTAAAGAATTACTTATATAATTTGGGTGCTGATTACGTGTTTACTGACCACGATCTAAAGGCAACAACAATATTTGAGGAAGGCAAAATAGATAAACCATCACTAGCTCTCAACTGTGTTGGCGGGAAGAGCGTTATACCAATGCTAAAACAAATGCAGCATTCAGCAACTATGGTAACTTATGGCGGCATGTCTTTACTTCCCGTAACTATCCCAACGTCCGCATTTATTTTTAAAAACATTTACTCTAGAGGATTTTGGATAACAGCTTGGTCCGAAAAGGCAAGTATGAATGCTCGGGAGCTTATGCTATTAGAAATCATAAATATGATGTGCGAGGGTAAAATTGTGGCACCGGTGCACAAACTCGTAACGCTGGAAAACTACAAAGAAGCAGTTTGCAATGCCTCGAGTCGGAAAGGTTTTACTGGTTATAAATATTTATTAGATTTTGGATTTACAGCCTATTAATATTGTGTTGGAAGATGTTAGCACAATCTTCATTTAAGACGAGTCTGTGTTAAATAAAAATAAATAGGCATTTATACCTTTTTATTACCCAAGATGATGCAACGGCGAAGGGGTATGCGTTTAGGGTGAGAGGTTGTTTGTATGTGTGCAAACGAATGGTGCCATTTATCTCAAAAACTACTGGGCCGATTTGCTTGCAGTTTTTTGCATTTAAAAGCATTTTAAAAGGTATAATTTCAGAGCAGGTTCTCAGACATGTTTTATGGCGGTAGACCACCAGGGAGCGTTGCACTAGCCAGTATGGTTAGCGCTTGAGGGCGAACTATTCTGCCGACTCCGATGAGTTTTTATTGCATTAAGACGCAATGGTACTTAAAAATCTCTTTATCTTTTTCTTTACGTGTAAAGAGGGAAGGAAACAACCACACTTTTGCACTTTTTCGATGTTTTTCGTTTTTATTTTCATTATATTTATCTTAAATAAAAATCCATTCGATGTTTTCCCTTCAGTCACCTATGAACTTTTAAATTTTTAGTTTTCGTAAAGAAATCATATTATCAAATTACTTATTTTAAGAATAAAACCGAAAATAGACGATAAAATGGCTCGAAAAGAGGTACCTTTGCGAAATTATTCTATCGAGCCAACTTTATTAAATCGCGTTTGATATAGTTTCTCGTAACTATTCTCAATAATACCAGTATGCTTTCTTAGAATTTAAATTTACTGTTATCTACTTCAAAAATGAATTCTAAAAACCTGTTTAAGTGGATTTTTGGGTACAACGGGGCCTTAATTAAATAGGGGTCATTTTAGAGCAGGTTTTAAGACATGTTTTGCAGCAAAGTAGACAACCAGGGGGTGCTGCAGCAGCCAGGATGGTTGGCGCTTGAGGGCTTCTCAGGAACTATTCAACCGATTCGGCTGTGGTTTTTTACTTTATTGTATAAGTATCATTTTACCAGATTGCCCAAAACGGAGGATAATGTATTTCGGGTGTATGTATGTATGTCCGTTTCTTTGGCTGAGCCTGTAATCTAAACGGAATGATCGATATTGGAGTGCGAGGTGACGTTAGATTTGTCTCGATCCCGAGAGTGACATAGGATTCATTTTAACCCGACCGCCATAAAAGAAGGGGTAATGTTTTTTTGCAGTCAGGTTTAGAAAGCGTCGGTGGCTCAACCGGTAACGACTAGGTCCTCCTAACCATAGGTCCCGGGTTCAAATCCTGACGGCCAATGTACCAATGAGTTTTTCTAAAACTTACATTATACTAACTGATTGTTTTAACGGTGAAGGAAAACATCGTGAGGAAACCTACACATCTGATTCCAGATGTGCACGAAGGTCGCGTTGCACACGTCCATAGGTGTTAATTTAAATACCCTACACGTGACCGCAGGTGATGCTAAGTGCAAACACTGTCTATCCCTTGGATAGCACGGTTAATTGTGCCACACGATAAGAAGCAGTCAGGTTTTTAATTTTTAGGGTTCCGTATCCAAAGGGTTAAAACTGGACCCTTCTTAGTAATCTAAGACTCCGCTGTCCGTCCGTCCGTCTGTCTATCTGTCCGTATGTCACCAGGCTGTATTTCATGAACCTTAATAGCTAGGACAGTTGAAATTTTCAGATGATGTATATCTGTTGCCGCTATAACAACAAATACTAAAAACAAAGAGAAACAAAGAGGGCGACGGCAGCCCCCGACGGATTATCTTGGATTTTTTTTAAAGGATCTTTCGCTTATTATTTCCTTCTAATCGGGGGACTTTAAAGTTGATCAATCCGTTTTTAATTACGTTTTAACACCCAGCGTGAGATTTTCATTCATATCGGCTCATATACATCCCCACCGAGGGGCTCGAGCCTAACTTGAGTTAGGGCGATCGGGCCTTAGTCGACCACGCGGGCCCAGCGCGGGTTGGTCGACTTCACACACAACCTTCGAGTTTCTTCGCAGGTATGTGCAGGTTTCCTCACGATGTTTTCCTTCACCGTAAGAGCGTCGGATAAACATACATACGAAATCGAAATTCGAAAACACATTTTTACGTGGCAGGAGTCGAACCACGACCTCCCGGACTGGAAGCAGCGCCCCTAGCCATTACACCACCGACCCTCTCCAAGGATTTGAGAAAAATAATTATTTCACTTTTTATTAGGATTTCAGAAAAAAAAAATTATTGCCTTACCTCTTAAAAACACAAACCAGTAGTACCTAAACTTATCTAAAACATTTATTTTTAAACGTCACTCTGTAAAAAGTCCGCCTTTGTGGCGTAATGGTTAGTCCGTTCGCTTCACACCAGGAGGTCGCGGGTTGAATTCCCGGCGGGGTCAACTTTGTAAGACTCGTTTTAGTTGGTAGTAGGGCATTTTCATAGCCCGCCTGGCTAGCTACTACCATCTTATCTAAGTCTTGCCGCCAAACATCATTGTTAACAGCAATGACCGGAACACTTCGACCGATTATAGATCCCCATTGCGTTGGGGAATCTTGCTAAGCCAGCTACCATCTCCGACATCATCGTCACTTACCATCAGGTGAGCTGATTCCAAGGGCTTATCAATAGTTTAAAAAAAAGTCACTTATTGATGATATTGAGCAGATACCGGTGCAGTTAAGTATTCTATTCAGGACAATATAATATACTTCTAAAAAACGTGTATAATTTACGGGAGCGTCAAATCAAACACATAGTTCATAACAGAAAACGCTTCAGCACGCGAAGTGTCCCGCAGCGCGTGGATGAAGTTCTTCATTTCTATAGGTTCGTACAACGGAGCCCGAAATTTTCCCAACACCATTAGTTGAATAATATCTGTAATCATTATATCCTTATCGACACAACTTACAGCTGCTGACCAGTTGTGAAGATCAAATTTATAGAACTTTACGTCACAACGCAGAAATCTCTTCACCAATGGCAAGTGGTAGGCGCTTCCGTAGTACACCATTGCACCTTGACGGTCGAGCAGCTTCAGCAGTAGGTCCTCGTGCCTTCCGCCCAAACAGTTTATAGCCAGCTTGGGTCTGTTCAGGGATGTCGTGAATTCAGATACTTGTTCAGCCTCCTCCAAGGTATAGACGGTCGTAGCGCCGAGACTGTAAAGGTGTTCCTTCAAGTTCTCAAATCCGTAGTGACCAGCGACGACGTTGAATGTGTTTATCCCCCACGCCTTGCACAGCTGTATGACGGATTGTCCACATGCACTGTTGGCTCCGTTTTGTATGACTGTTTCTCCGACTAGATTTTCCTTGTAGTCCTTAATCATTCTGTAGGCAGTGCAGGGGGCAATGGATAGCATAGAAGCTTCGACAAGGGGAAGTTTAGGGGACACTACGTGGAGGTCCCTCTCGGAGTAGACGCCGTAATGCCGCCAGGAGCCCAGGAGGCGCGAGGACAGGATGACGCGCTGGCCCGGCTCCACCAGGCCCACCAGGCGGCCGACTTCCACCACCTCCCCCACACCCTCGTCGCCGGGAATAGACGGCAGTTGCGGCAAACATGGTTTTATGCCTGAAAAATGTATGTGGTTAAAATTTCTCGTAATCAATGATAAATCTAACCTGACCTTCATTAGACACTTACGCAACTCCTGGATTTCATGCCTCATTTTGCTGCTACTAAAACCCAAAATCCTATTGTATTTACATTTAACTTAAATACAAACACAAAAGACATCCATAATGTAATGTTTATTTTGTTTGAAAAATAATTAAATTTATATTTAATTTGCTGCATATTATTGTGTGCAATTAATCAATTGATTAAATCGAATTAAATATAAAATAAACGTAGTTATCTTAAGAGTCTCCAGGAGGCTCGAGTTTCCATACAAACATAGTTCTGCTTTAATACAAAAACTACATGCCAGGTTGAATCCAAACTTTGTAAATATATTAAGTAGACACATATCGATGTTTGTAATTAGTTTTCATCGTAGTAAATTTTAACATAACTAAACAAAGGCTTAATTTAGTTTCGTACTGAAAGTTTGAAACTGCTCTTTTTTTCCGTTTTATATTAGTATGACACTTTAAACTTTCACGATTATTCATAATGACAAATTGAAAACGGGGCTTGACGTGATTTTATTGATGTTTTTTTTGTTGAGGTAAAAACAACATCAATAAAATCACGTCAAGCCCCGTTTTCAATTTGTCATTATATTAGTATATCGAAAACTAATTACAAACATCGATATGTGTCTTCTCAATATATTTGCAAAGTTTGGATGCAATCTGGCATGGAGTTTTTGTATTAAAGCAGAACTACGTTTGTATGGAAACTCGAGCCTCCTGGCGGCCCTTAAACCACTGGAATTGCTTTGTTTGCCTTATCTTGTTTTTTTTTATATCATCAAAAAAGTATCACTTTGTTTATAACACTGTATTATACAAGGTAAGTTTTATGGCGAATTCGAACCCCCACCACATTCTTTTGGATCAAATGATGTGACAACTTTTATTCTACCACTTTTTAAATAAATACCATTTTTGTTTACTTTTCAAACAGATTGATTAACTAAATAAATTCCAAAAAATGTGGTTTTTATTTAAAAATTGGTAGAACTGTAGAACTACATTTCATACGAATAATAATGTGGTGGATTTAGTATCCGTTATTAAAAACTCATCTCATATATAAGCTTAGCTACTAAAATCTAAAATATATTTACGACCCACAAATCCTGTGGAACTCAAAGCATTTTTCAATGCTTCAGAATAATTATCAAACTTGACTAATTGATGTGATGGTGCCTTTAGTTTCTTTTCACTTATCAAAGTTATTAGTTCAGACATCATACTGTCTTTTTCTGTTTGACTTGCAATTGAATTCCACGCTGTCATCCAAAACCCGTAGAATTCAAGATTTTTGAAAATAAATGCAGACGTAGGTATAGTGACTGGGTCTCTGGACATTCCACCATAAGTGACCATTTTTCCCGAATGTTGCAGATGTCTCAACATTTCCAGTGAGCTCTTCCCACCCACACAGTTCAAAGCAAGGGATGGCTTCTCAATTTTCTTTTCTTTGAACAAAGTTGTAGAACGCAACTCTTCCTCTGTTAAAACATACGTAGCTCCAAGATTTTCAAGATACACCTTGAGTTCCTGTATGTCGGCTCGGTTTCTTACTATATTAATGTTCTGTATACCCCAAGCCTTACAGATTTGTATCACATTTTGTCCACAAGCACTGTTTGCTCCATTTTGTATTACTACTGAACATTTTTTTTTAATGGGAACAAAGTCAGTTAACATTCTGTAGGCAGTGCACGGATTTACCGTAAGGGTTGCAGCTTCAACAAGTCCTAGGGAATCAGGTACCACTTTCAAGACATCCTTGCTGAATATTGCTATATCCCTCCAAGTGCCCTGCACAGGTTTGGTAACTATCACCTTGTTGCCAGGAGTGATGCCTTGCACGTCCGTTCCAACTGCTTCAACAATCCCAACTCCTTCATTTCCTGGTATGCAAGGCAGATTAACCTTCACTGGGTATTTTCCTAAAAAATATATGAAAATTAGTGCACATTAAATATTCCCTCTACTCCATAAATACACAAAACAAAAAAATATCAGTTCAAAACAATAAAAATAAACAAAATACCTTGTATGGTATACTGGTCTTGAGTTTCAAGCACAAAGTGTTAGTTTCAAGCAACCCTTAACCACCTGACATCGGTCTCAGAGTCTAGTAATTTTGCTTCTAAAATTATTCCATTACTCTATGCACGTAACGCAACTGTGTGTCCATCTACATTTTCCCCACCTTCATGCATTTAAAAATTACAGGTAATGGATTATTTTTTGCATGCGGTTCGTGGAACAGAGTCAAGATCATCTTGGTAAGCCCGCTTCCATCTTCGGCAACATCGTTACTTACCACCAGGTGAGATGTTGTCAAGGGTTTACCAATTGTAAATAAAAAAAAAAAAAGATATTACTTTAAAAATAGCTCAAAATACCCAGCTAATCAACAACTGAAAGTTATGAAAAAGTTGATAAACACAAGACAATATTATGTTCAACCAGTTATCCCAGAACGAAACTCAAAACAGCTTACATTTTATGTGTTTTGCAACCGAGAATTCAATTTACTTTGAATGCAGCAAAAATACATGCCCTGATTGTCGTCGTAAAATGTGAAAGTTTGTGGGTTGTGATTTTGTAATATTTGAGCCATAATCATTAATCATACCAAAAATTGTTTTCTTTTGATCATACTTTTCATAAATAAGTAGAAACTATTGTTATAATTAAATTTCCTACTCTTTCTTTTCTGTAGTAATACAGAACCCTTACAAAAGTCTAGGAACATAGAAAATCAGACATCTGAGTAGGAAATTTCATTATAACACAAGGAACCCTTAATTTCGCCATGTCTGTCTGTCTGTCCGCAGCTAAGCTCAGAGACTAAATGCATATACATATTAATTAAAGAGGGGGTGATTTTTTTTTCTTGTAGACATACCCTATTGTGTGGGGTATTTTTAAATAGGTCTTTTAAAACTACTGAGGGTTTCAGAGTACCATTTGTGACATATTAACCTTTAAAATGCTAATTTTTTTTAGTCAAGTGTCTTCCCCCCTCCCCCCCACCTTACCAGCTAAACCGCTATTTCAGGACATCTGAAAGAAATTTAAGATAGTAGGACATTAATCAATTTTAAAGGAAAATCACAACTTTCTTAGTTTAGGAATTGTAGTTGACCATACGTTAACTTATAAGAATCAGTTGGATTAATAAAAAATTAATCAATTACCAACTGCAAAAACAATTTAGTTTATTAAAATATACATTTATTTTGTGAAAAGACTATGGAACCCTACTTTGCGCATGTTTGAGTCACAATTTTTTATGTTGATTTTTGAAATGCATTGTTTAAAAAGTTAATAATTCTTCAGCAGGGTGTTATCACACTTTTTAAAGAAGAGCACCACCACACTTCTGTGCCATGCGTAGGCTTTTGTCTATTGAGAATGACTGAGTAGATAAATTTCTAAAGAGCTTCTGAGTTCCACCTGCTTTTTAAAGTTCAGCCGTAATTCCATCATCACCCTATTACAAATGAAACTAATGAAAATTACAAATGAAAACACAGGTGTGACTTTAATTCATTGAACTATTTTAAAGCCATTATACATAGAAAATATGCAGCGGTCTCTAGGACCGACGTCAGGTGGTAGTGTAACTGAAAAGCATGCCAGGTGGCTAAAGGTTAATTATTTATAAAAAGCAAATGTAACATGTTACCAGCTAACCGCAAATGTTAAGGGCCGCAAGGAGGCTTGAGTTTCCATACATAGTTCCGCTTTAATACAAAAACTACATTCCAGATTGAATCCAAACTTTGCGAATATATTGAGGGGACACATATCGATGTTTGTAATTAATTTTCAATGTACTAATATAAAACGAAAAAAAATAAGAGCAGTTTCAAACTTTCAGTACAAAATTAATTTAAGCCTTTGTTTAGTTACGTTAACATTTACTACGATGAAAACTAATTACAAACATCGATATGTGTGTATTCAATATATTTACAAAGTTTAGATTGAACCCGGCATGTAGTTTTTGTATTTAAGCGGAACTACGTTTGTATGGAAATTCGAACCTCCTGGAGACTCTTAAGCGAACAATGTTGGTGAGACAATACTTTTTAGGTTAGGATCTGGTACCTTGTATGGTATTGATGTCAGCCGGGTTAACGGGAGCGGCGAGCATCTTCACCAGTACCTCCTGGCTGCCCAGAGGCGGCACCCTTGCCTCTCTGAATTTCACCACTTCCAAAGGTTCGCCAAATTGACTGTACACTAACTGTTTCGACATCAAGTTGCGCACTGAGTTTTCTATATTCGGTCTGATAGTGCAGACACATTTTACTGAAGCGGCAAGCGATTTTGTCACTAAATACACTGCCATTATTACTAGGGACAAAGCGAAAAAACTAAAATTTTCAATACCTACCTAATTTCGTTTGTTGCTACAATCAATGTAAAAAAATTACAGAACAAACATTGACTGACAGTGACAGTGGTATGAGAAAATAGCCGACGGTAAATGGTAATACACAATTTTTGTTATTGCCATAGAATGACATAATATATACCCACAGATCTGTACCACAGTATATATATTAGTACTAACGTATCTGTACATAAACCCGCTTTGGTTATTAAGTCAAGACGAAGTCAAGTAACTATTAACCTGTGAGTTCTGTGACGAAGTTTTATTTATTATGTTCCTATGGGTTGTCGTTGTCGTCGAAGTCCTATCCTAGTGAATTATGGAAAAAAATACTGAATCATACGAATATCTACCTTCGAGTAACGCTGAAACTGACTGCGACCAATATTTCGTTGTTGAGGATGATGGCACATTTCTAAGTAAGCTTGTTTTGTTTACCTTTATTTTTCTACTATTTCAATAGCCCTTCAAGTCTTGGGCATTCTTGTGGTTGAGGTGCAATAAATAGCAATTTTGTTCTGTTAATGATTTTTATCACATTTCCTTTGCTAAAGCTCTAAGTACATGAAATTTTCGATTATTTTCGTTACCTTTATTTTTCTATTATTTCAATTAGGTAGCCCTTTAAGTCTTGTGCATTTTTGTGTTTGAGGTGCACTGTAGTTAGCAAAATTTTCCTGATAATACCTATATTTTTTATCACATTACCTTTGCTAAAACTTTTCGATAATTTTTGATGTCATGATTTTTTGTCCCTTTTGTGGTGGGAATAGATAGAGGGGGTCATAGACATCAAAGTTTGTATGGGACACGCTGTACCACTCCTTGGGTCTTGAAGAGCTACGACAGCCGTAGCGACTGGAAGCGTGGCAAAGTGCAATATAAATATGATGTTAAATGTAAAAGCACAGAATATAAAACTAAACCTAAGACAACTGAACTGAAAAGTTTACCAATTTAGTAATCTTTGGTACCAATCGTAGACCTTGCAACAATGCTATCATATACTAGCTCTCATAAAGTTGTTTTTGTTTCTAACAGCCTACAAACCGATTCAATACATAACGCAGGTGCAAGAACCCAAGAGTACATTGGATAATGTGCAATCACAACGGAGCCCGGTGTATGATGTGACATCACAGCAGTTGTTGATTGGTGTAGAGAATTCTAATGAACAGATATTGTCTGGTAAAAGTAGCTTTGTTTCATTTATTTTTCCCCTTCGACCGCAAACGAAACCACCGGTTAGTAGCCAGTTACGATTGAATACTTTTTCTTTCTTGAACAAAACCAGTTGTGATCGAAGACAATATCATCCTCGTTCGAAGCTTGTCCACAATAAAAAACCTTCAAAAAGTTTAGTAACTGTCAGTTCCGCCACCCAGGGGGGGAATTACTTCGCGAGGCTCCTTGACTGGTAAATCAATCAAACATAACAAACCTAATATCACTCGCTCATTAGCAACTGGTTACAAAAAAAATCTTTGAACTGGTTTATACAACGAAAAAGTATTAGATCGTAACTGGTTACAAACCGGTGGTTTTATACGTGGCTGAAGTTATTTTTTCGACTATAACATTAAGAATATGTTGTCTCTTCTAAAAATGAAGTGTTAGCACAGAAAAATTACCAAATTGAAAAAGTACATATGTTTGTAAAACATTAAATAAGGCTTTTTAAAAATACTTTGCCCTGATTCAGGGTAGGCTCGAGCCCCTCGGTGGGGACGTATATGAGCTGTAATGATGAAAAATACTTTGGGATGAGAATATATGTTTAGGAATAAATCACACATGATCATCTAGCCCCTAACTAGGATTATTATCTAGCTTGCAGCAAGCTTATATTTTCATCCCCTTCGCCGTAAACATGAGTAGACCAGGCCAGAGCCCCTGGTCCACTCATCTCTAAGGCGCTACAGAATGTATACTCAAAGACCAGGGGTATTGAGGCGAAGAGACTTGTTGGGGAAATTAGTTCACCGGCTGCACGATAATAGTTTTGACCCACAATCTTGCTCTTTCCTGGTGCAAAAATTGTCCATTGTGATATGCGGTGACTGTAATGGGCACCTTTGGGAGCGTTCAAGTATTACGTAACGCAATTTTTGAAGATTTTTGACTCCCTCCTCCCCCCATGTAACGCGCCGTAACGTTTTTCTGTACCCCCCTCCCCCCTAGTAAATCGTTATGTAACCACCAAATGACCATTTTTACCTGAAAGTCAAAATAATAATTATGTGGCGTAAAGTACCGAAAAGTCGCAAAAATACCTTTTTTACTGTTTTAATCGCGTTAGTAAGAAGAAAAAAAACAATGTTACGTAACGCGTAGTTCAAACGCCCCCTCCCGCCCCTGTAACGCATCGTAACATTTTACAAGACCCTCCCCTCCCCCCAAATTTGTTACGTAATACTTGAACGCTCCCTTGATGTGATATCAATGGTGGTGGTCTGTGCGAGTTAGGAGGTTATTTGAGTTAGGGATTAATTCTAAATAAGAGACAATAGGTTTACCTAACATTTCTTTTTCAGAAAATTCAATTCTGCCAAATGGCAGTGCAGATGGTGTATATTCTAACAGCTACTTTATACAAACGGTGGCCAATACAAGCGATGAGGTAATTTGTTGCTTACTACATTTAGTAACGCTGTTTACAGTGATATTGTCTTTGGGTCTAGAGACAGTACCGTGGCAACAGCAGATTATTTAAGGGTCCACTAGAGGCTCGAGTTTCCATACAAACATAGTTCCGCTTTAATACAAAAACAAACATGCCAGATTGAGTCCTAACTTTGCAAATATATTGAGTAGACAAGACACATAATGAAGTTTGTAATTAGTTTTCATCATAGTAAATTTAAGCATAATGAAAGGAAGGCTTAAACTACTTCTGTACTAAAAATTTCAAACTGTTCTTATTTTTTTCCATTTCGTATTAGTACATTGAAAAGTAATTACAAACATCGACATGTGTCTACCCAATATGTTTGCAAAGTTTGGATTCAATCTGGCATGTAGTTTTTGTATTAAAGGGGATGTACGTTTGTATGGAAGCTCGAGCCTCCAGGGGGGACCCTAATAAAAAAATTACAAAAACCTAAATGCTTTTCGAGAAGTGCCGCGAAGTTAACAGGCCCGTCGTTCTATGTTTCATAGATTATGCAAAGGCATTCGATTGCGTTGGGTGGCAGAAAATGCTAAATATCCTGCTGGAGATGGGTATACCACCACATTTAGCTTATCTCATAGAAAGCTTATACTCCGAAAGCTCGGCTCGGGTGCGGATTGAACAATCCTTATCCGAACCACTAAAACCAGAGAGAGGCGTAAGGCAAGGATGTATATTGTCACCCAAACTGTTCAATCTGTACGGGGAATACATAATCCGCAAAGCAACCGAAGATTGGTGTGGAGGATTATCGATTGGAGGCAGAAAAATCAACAACCTGCGTTACGCAGATGACACAGCGCTCATAGCCACCGATGAGACTGAAATGGCTGAACTATTCAGACGCATAGAGACAGAAAGTCTGCGCCTGGGACTACGCATCAACAGAGCGAAAACCAAAGTCATGGTCGTCGATAGAGATAATACACTCACACATCCTAATGTGCTGCAAGGTCTTGAATGTGTCAAGGACTTCAACTATCTTGGCTCACTTATCTGTAACGACGGCAACTGCGACAAAGAAATAATCCGCCGCATTCAGATGTCAAAAAGTGCTATGAGCAAACTTGATAAGGTGTGGAAGGATAGGTCCATCCAACAGAAAACCAAAGTCCGACTGGTCAAAGCCCTGGTATTCTCCATCTTCCTGTATGGTTCAGAGACCTGGACAATTAAAGTAAACATGCAAAGCAGGATAGATGCATTTGAGATGTGGTGTTGGCGTCGTTTACTACGTATTCCTTGGACAGCCATGAGGACAAATCTCTCCATCCTAGAGGAGCTCAAAGTTAGGACCCGCCTTTCAACAGTGTGCCAACAACGCTCGCTCTCATTCTTTGGACACTGTGCACGCCGTCCCAACAGCTTAGAGTACCAAATCATGACGGGAAAGGTAGAGGGCAAAAGAGCTCGAGGAAGACCTCCTGCCAAGTGGTGCACCCAAGTCACCAGCACCACTGCTCTGCAGCTACACGAAGCAGTGCACGCAGCGAGTGACAGAGCCCGGTGGAGAGCAATCTGCGCCCCCTCGATGACATGACGGTCACGATCCCCAGCATTGGGGGAACGACTGATTGGATTGGATTGGAAATGCTTTTAGGTGAAAGCTTTTATTTGAAAAGAGTTTTTATGTTCAAAAAATGCTAAAATGAATATAAAAAATACACAATTCTAAATTAAAAAAAGGTGAGCCCAGTAAAGTCTAGTTGTTTGGAAATGGTCAAATGTAAACAAAACATTCGATCATTAATTACATTAGATTTTATCTTAATCATATTACATTTTGGACATGGAGCATGTTCTAACGAGCATTTTAATTAAATAATTACAGTGTGTAGTACATATAAGACTTTTAAATACCAACTGAAAATGGTTTATTTGAAAGAAAACTTTTCATAATTTGTTTACATATTGGGCCATTTCTAAACAATGAGACTGTTTCATGAGATTCTATTGGAAATTAATGACGATTCTGGGACCTTGATTCCACCTCCAAAGTTCATCATCAGATCAACTTCAAAATATCAAAAGAATCAATTGTCACCGAGAATACAGCTTCATTCCAAATTTCAGCTCAATCCGGAAGTCGCTTTAAAATCAATTTTGAACTAAACAAATATACATACACACAAACATGGCAAGTTAAAAAGCTTTTAATAAGTAATAATTTTCGGAAAACCTCAAAACTTTTAGGTACAGGCTTTTAATATTGCATTGTCACGCGATATGTATACATATTGCATGCAAAATTTCAGCTCAATCGGAAACCGGGAAGTGGGTCAAATTTAACTTGCAAGATTACACCCAAACAAACATAGATACATTGCAAGTTAAATAAAAGCTTGTGAAAAATAATGAGATAATAGAGCAGTAAGATTTACCATTCAGGCTTGAAATAAAGCAGTTTATGGCCAAGTAATATTCTCTCGGCATTGCCATGTTGTTCTGAAATGGTTTAAAAAGGCGAGGCCCCGAGGATGAAACAATAAACAAATGAATTCAAGAAACGAAAAAGTCGTATGAATGTTGCAATGCGATTTGTATTGGTAGAAATCGATGAAGCACATGAAGGTGCAAACGGCAGCACAATAATATTTTTTTTAATGCACAATTGGTTAAGCCCTTGGCAGCAGTGGTCAATAATTTATATAATTGCATATTATTGTCGTGTTAGTTTGTTGCGTACTGGTAAAGAGCCAATTAAAATGTTATATTTAGGAGTCGCCTTGATTCAGGGTAGGCTCGAGCCCCTCGGTGGGGACGTATATGAGCTGTAATGATGATTTAGGAGTGTTAACTTACTTTTTTGAAGTCAAAACTTCCTTGAATCCTGCCACGTACCAATGTGATATCGAATTTAGATTTCATATTTACGTTTATCCGGCGCTCTTAGGTGAAGGAAAACATCGTGATCGTGAGGGAACCTGCACGTACCTGCGAAGAAACTCGAAGGTTGTGTGTGAAGTCGACCAACCCGCACTGGGCCCGCGTGGTCGACTAAGGCCCGACCGCCCTAATTCAGGGTAGGTTCGAGCCCCTCGGTGGGGACGTAAATGAGCTGATAAGATGTATCATGGGTGTGATGGTACGGAACCATCGCGCGTCGGTGCGCGAATCCGACTCGCACTTGGCCGGTTTTTTTTAATAATGAAACAATTTCCGAGCAAGTGGGAGACAACTAATAGTATTACTAATCTATTACAGGTAGATAACGATTTTGACGAAAATCAAGCTAGACAAAATGACATGCAGATTCTGGAGATCAGTGCTCAGCGACAAAATACAACTGAGGTATGTATGAGTACAGTCCCGGTGTGCCTAATTCAGGGTAGGCTCGAGCCTCGTACAGTCTGTTTTAAAATAAATTGTATAGCCACACTGTGCATACGTGCATACCTTCTCGCGAAACCTTCACCATCTGACGTAGTCGGCCATACACAAATCAACAATAAACATTCCGCTTACTTGTAGCAAATATTAATAGTACATTATGTTACAAGTGAGTAATGTTGGTGATTACCGCTGATGTGCCATTGAGACCCGGAGCCGAGGCCGGTAATCATCAATACACACGTGTATCATACGACGTTTTTCAACACACTTGTCAAGAAAATAATAATAAAAAAAAAGACGTGTGGCACTCGGGGACTGCCGCGGTAAAGCTATTGCATAGCATTTTGTATCAACTTATGCAATTATAATTATTTATTTATTTTATTCATGCAGTATTTCTTTTTCTTTGATATTAATTCAAGTTACACTTTTTGAGCGTGGTGACCGATAAGAAAACATTTTTTTCTTTTATTAAATAAATAAAAAGTTAATATTGTTTAAAATATAGCTGTTGGTTATTCAGGAATATTTATCATTGAAACTATAGGTTTATGATAACTGAAAATTAATACTGCATTTGTGATAATAATAAAATGTATGTATATAGATTACTCACTCATTTTCTTTCACTATTTTTTCGTGACTTTCTTCATTAATAATAAATGCACTTTGTTCATTCATATTTATTATTTATTTTCGTTTAACCGCGCTTTTATTACTTTCTTCATTAATAATAAATGCACTTTGTTCATTCATATTTATTATTTATTTTCGCTTAACCGCGCTTTTATTACTTCTTTGTTTTTTTTAAGCAATGGTAGTTGGAACTATACAGCCAAATATGGAATAAAATATTTTTGTACCTATCTCTTTAAATACAAACAGCTGTGTCTTAAATGAAATCTTTTTGCATTTGATAAATAAAAAATAATCAAATCTTTTTTGTGATATGGAGGTACCTATATACAGTTTATGAAAAGAGTTTGTTTTTTTATTCTCCGAAAATGATCAAATCTTCTTATATGTTTGTTTTGACAACCGATATTGTTGCCATGGCAACCGAGCGTGAGGTTTTTCTTCGTTACGGAATTTCTGGATTCGGTCCCCGCGCTCAAAGCCTGCGATAAAATCTATGCAATAGCTTAAAAATCATTTTATTTAGTAGATAAAAAGTTTATTTAGAGAAACAATTAGTAAATGTGCAGTTAGTAAAATTATAATTAACTGTCATTGCGGTCTTATCAGACAGATTAATTACTGGAATACTTTCATGTTCTATTGTTATTTGAGATACTTAGTTCATTATTCGTGTAGGTAGGTGAAATCAAATTATTGTTCTTAGGTCCACTCCATTCTTTGTTCGGACTGTACTTTTTAACATTGAGTATATATGTTACGGCTAAAACCCGAAGCGCGGCTGCACCTAGTTTTAGCCGGTTAGAACTAGGTGTAGCCACTTACTCTTGGTTAAAACTAGTACGAGCCGATTATTTTCGGGTAAAACTAGGTCTATCCTTCATCATGCCGGCTACAACTAGGTTCGGCCATTCCCTGTTGGATAAAACTAGGTCTATCCTTCATCATGCCGGCTACAACTAGGTTCGGCCATTCCCTGTTGGATAAAACTAGGTCTATCCGATATCATTCCGGCTAGAACTAGGTCCAGACAATCCCTGTTGGATAAAACTTAGATGCGTGTTCCGCCAAGCCTTCCGCCCCGCGTCACACTCATGACTCACAGCATCTGCAGCAGCGGCGCGGGGTGGAGGGCATAGCGAGGCACGCGCCTCTGCAGGTTGTGAGCGCCAGGTGCTGCTGATCTACTGCAGGTCTACTAGCGAGTGTGACTCACAGCGTCTGCAGCAGCAGCGCGTGTCTTAGTTTTATCTAACAGGGATTGGCTGTACATAGTTGTAGCCGGCATGCTATCGGCAGAGCTTTTTTAGATATTAAATCCAATCAATAAAAGAAAACATCCAATAAAAAGAAACGTAGAGAGTTTTTTTATTCTTATAAATCACATTGTAATAATTAACACAAATTATTAGGAGTACAATTTTTAATATAATAGGAACAATCAGTAGCATTTTTTTAACAATAGACAATAGTTGCATATTATAAT
This sequence comes from Coleophora flavipennella, assembly GCA_947284805.1. Classification (NCBI taxonomy): domain Eukaryota; kingdom Metazoa; phylum Arthropoda; class Insecta; order Lepidoptera; family Coleophoridae; genus Coleophora; species Coleophora flavipennella. Next base: position 1,791,641 of record OX369268.1, read on the forward strand.
TTAAAGAATGTTATTATAATTATAAATCACACTTTTATAAAGTAACATAAACTATTTATTAGAACAACTTAAACTTGAGTGACATTTTGAGTTGCACAAAATACCAGCAGCTTTGCAGAGGCACTTTTTGTTGCCAAATTTGGTTTTGCAGTGGCATCTTTTATAGCCTTGCCCACCAGAGGTCGATTGTGCATTGGCTATTGGCGTAGTGATTTCCTTTCGGGTGAAACCATATATCTAAAAATTTTGAGTCACACACAGTGAACTGATTTCTTGAAAATAGTTCTGTTATAGTGCCGTATTTGTTTCCTAATTTGTACAAACCCTTGTCGTTACATTCAAGTACAACCATTAACACACACGTTTTAAGCTTTCCCAGTTTTATTTATAAAATTAATATAAAACAAAGTAAATAGTACTTACTATATGTGCTAAATAAGTCCTGTACCTAGCCGTCAGCTATTTTCACACTTATCCTTTCCTGATTGTGTCTCACAAAAATCCATCACAGCACTGACCATCATGGACCACATTGCACAACTTCAGAAATCCATGGATGAGATGACTGCCATGTTTACCAGCAAAATGAAGTCTTTTGAGGGATCATTATCAGTTCCAAATCAAGCAGTGGACATAACAACACTTGCAAGTGAGTTTAACACCTTTAAAACATTTATTTGGAAGGCAGTCTCGGCACTAAAAGCACAAATGGAGCTGGTTTTTAAAAGTCTAGATGGGTTCGAAATGAAATTCCGTGCTAATGTTCTTCTACTTCATGGAGTGATAGAACAGCAGAGTGAGGATGTTCGCTCTATCGCTACCCAACTTTGTACGGAGAAACTCCATGTGCCTGACATCTCCGCTGAGTCATTTGATGCCTGTATACGCCTGGGCAAAGTAAAAGATTCAGATAGGCCAAGACCCATCTTGCTTCGATTCTGGTCCATGACAGCTCGTAATCAAGTATGGTCAGCTAAGAAACTCCTAAAAGGTAGCGGCCACACTATATCAGAGTTCCTGACGTCCTCACGACACTCCACATTCGTAGCAGCACGGAAAGCTCTTGGCATACACCAATGCTGGACCAGTGAGGGCAAAGTAGTAGTGGTTGGAGCTGACGGGACCCGCCGCAGGATCACTACCATGGCCGAGCTGCAATCTTTTATGAAGTTGAAGCAACCCGCCGCCACCGGTAGCAGTGCAGCCGTCCCGACGCAGGTGCCCGCCGCTGCCTCGCAGCCCCCAGCCCCAGCACCCAAGTCTGCCAGGACTGCTAGAAACGTGTCCAAAAAATGAGGGTGATCGAACATCCGTTCTTGGATTTTTAGGTAGACTTTATTTTACGATGTCATAGTGTTCAGTTTCGTCTGTAGGTATTTTTTAAACTGCTTGCTCCTAATGTCGGTAACTATAATTTTTCTTCTTTGTTTTTTTAGACACTTCAAATACAATTATGCGATTCTGTATTATGTAAGGTAAGCATTAATTATTGTTGGATTAATTTCTTTTGTTTACATTTTTCCTTTTGTACCAATGACAGTTGAGTGAGTTGTCACTGCCATTTACGTTCCATTTCATGCATGTATTTGATTCTTTTTTTTTTTGTGCTGGAGCCACTGTCGCGGTCTGTTATTCTTTTGTGCACACAATAATACTATGCAACGAATAAGCTGACGGTTGGCGATTATATTAATAGTTCAGTAGTCTAGTAGTAAGTACCTAGTAGTATTTAATTTAAGTTTAAGTGTATTTATTTCGTATAATATTTATTTAGCTCAAGAATAATGTCGGATGTTTTTGAATATGAATCAGACGAAGAATTTTTTTCCTTATCTTCTTTATCTGGCAGTCTTTTTAGCGCAGAGAGTGATGTGTCTGATTTAAGTGTGTCAACGCTTCCTAACAACCTGGAAGTCACTTTCTCTCGCCTAAAGAAAAATTTTAATGTCGCCCATATTAATGCCCAAAGCATAGCAGCCCACTATGCGGATTTACTGACGACCTTCTCAAATAAAAACATACACGCTGTATTAGTCTCTGAAACTTTCCTGAAACCGTCACTCTCCTCTCATCTCTACCCCCTGCCTGGTTTCAGACTCATACGAAACGATAGGACTTGCGTAAAGGAAGGGACGACTAGATCGGTAGGATATGGTGGAGTAGCAATTTACCTTCTCAGTGATATCCCCAGTAAAATTGTTTCTCAGTCTCTCCCCGTTTTTCAAGGGCCCGAGCATCTCTTCCTAGAAGTGACCTTCCATCATAGCAAAACTTTGTTAGGTGTTTTCTACAGTCCCTCTCGGAATGTTGATTACTTTGATTCTTTGGAAAGGACCCTAGCTGATTTCAGACCACAGTACGATCACATAATCCTCATGGGAGATTTTAATACTTGTCTGATTAGAAATGACTTTCGCTCTAAGAAGCTACTTTCCCTTCTTCAGTCAGTCGACCTACACTGTCTCCCTCTTAGCGCAACTCATTTTCCCCACAATGGACCTCCATCTCTTCTTGACCTCATAATTACGTCTTCTCCGGATTTTGTCGCGAGTCATGGCCAGTTCAACGCTGGCGCCTTTTCCGCCCATGACTTAATATATGCATCTTTTAAATTTCGGCTACCCAAACGACGCCATAAAGTTCTTATGCTGCGAAATCTTGAGTCCATTAACCACCATGAGTTTATGAAAGACTTCTACGAGGCGGACTGGGACTCGGTCCTTTTAGCATCGGACGTGGATACCAAACTGAATGCCTTTAACCACATTATCTTTACATTATACGATAAACACGCTCCACTAAGACCGGTCCGAGTGAAGCACTACCCAGCTCCTTGGCTCACCTCTGAAATTAAGCGGCTCATGGCTAAGCGGGACAAAGCTCGCTTAAGATTGCGTCATGAACCGACAAACCGAAACAAGGACATATATACAGAGTTACGCAATCGATGCAATAAAATTTGCAGGAACGCCAGACGTCTTCACATCCACTCTTCTATCGAGAACTGCCCACCCAACAAGCTTTGGAAATTCCTAAAGTCACTTGGTGTGGGCAAACTACAGTCAAGTTCTTCCTCTGACGTGGACTTCAATGCACTGAACGCTCACTTCAGCTCATCACCGTTCCACCTGGATCCGCTCTCTAAGCAACTTGCTTTGTCCCGTATAGCCAATATTTCCCACCCTAATTCCACTATCCTCGAGCTGGGAGAGATAACTGCTGATGAAACTCTCAAAATACTTAAATCAATCAAGACAAAAGCTGTCGGCAACGACGGGTTGAGTCTTGATTTGATAATTCCTATACAAGAACACATATCACCGATCCTCACCAATATACTAAACTGCTCCCTATCTACCGGCGTTTTTCCATCTTCATGGAAACTCGCTCATATAATCCCACTTCCCAAAAAACCCAACCCTTCTTCCTTTTCTGACTTTCGTCCTATTTCAATTCTTCCTGTTCTCTCGAAGGTTCTTGAACACTTTGTACACGATCGCCTTACCAACCATCTTCGCAGACATAATTTCCTTTCCCCTTTTCAGTCCGGCTTTCGCAAAGGTCATAGTACCGTATCGGCACTGGTCAAAATCACTGATGACATTCGTTTAAACATTGAGAACAAATTTCTCACCCTACTAGTGTTACTCGACTTCAGTAGTGCTTTTAACACAGTTGATTTTGACCTCATGCTTGGTATCCTCAAATCCCTAAACCTGTCCTCAGCAGCTCTCTCTTGGTTTCACTCTTACCTTTACGATCGATATCAGCAAGTAAAGATCGACAGTAAGTGTTCTAACACGTGCCCACTTACCGCCGGCGTCCCCCAGGGTGGCGTTCTCTCACCTGTTCTTTTCTCAATTTTCATAAATAACATAACTTCTTCCCTTTCCTCTTCCTACCATCTGTACGCAGATGATCTCCAAATTTATACCGCCGCACCCCTTGCAAATTTTGATCGGGCAATAGAAGTTGCTAATGCTGACCTGGTTGCAATTGCTGAGTGGTCAAGCCTTCACGGACTTCTAGTCAATGCTTCAAAGTCCCAGGCAATTGTAATTGGCAGCCCTCACTTCATTTCCAAGTTTCAGGACTTAGGCGTGCCCAACTTGGTATTTAATAACACGGTTATACCTTTCTCCTCTACTGTAAAAAAATTAGGTATCACTTTGGACCAAACACTTTCCTGGTCCCCACAAATTAATGAAGTGAGTCGCAAAGTCTTTGCCTCTCTACACTCATTAAAACGGCTTCAAAATTTTCTTCCTCTCGACACAAAACTTCTCTTGGTCCGTTCTCTTCTTCTTCCTCTGCTGGACTACGGCGATGTTGTCTACCTCGACCCCTCTTCTGAACTTCTGGATAAATTAGAGCGACTTCAGAACCAGTGCATTCGTTATGTATTTGGCCTTCGGAAGTACGACCATATATCGGAGAGTCGGAGTAAGCTGGGTTGGCCACTCATCCGCCAGCGGAGAAATCACCATATCCTGTTCTTCCTGTACAACGTACTATTCAACTCAGCTGCTCCGCAATACCTCCGTGAAAGGTTTCACTTCTGTACGGCTATGGAGAACCGTTTGCGCTCTAGCAAGAACCTCACTCTCGCGATTCCCACCCACAGTACCGACACTTACACTAAGTCGTTCACGGTGCACGCAGCCCGCCTCTGGAACAGTCTGCCAGCTGACATTAGGATGTCTCCTACCCTTACCGCCTTCAAGGCCTGTCTAAAGGACAATGTATGAGATCTACCCATCTGTCTTGAGCTTATATATATATTAATATATATTAATATATATTATGTATATATTATATATTATGTATCATATTTATTTATGTTACATTTATTAAATTGAGTTTGTATTTATTAAAATTAGGCTACGTAGGTTTAAATGTAATATTAGATGTATTGATGTTCTTTAACTAGCTTGTACGTAATTACGTGTTTCTTTGTCCTCACTAAGTCTTCTGTTTATTATTGCAGAGGTTGACTGGAAGAGATCCCTCTAAGGGATAAGTCCGCCTTTGTACTTAAGGTTTTTTTTTTTTTTATATAACATTATTTTAAGATTTTGTACAATAAAGAGTTTACAAACAAACAAACAAACAAACACATTGGGAAAGTCGCCTCTACCTCTGTCCACGTCAGGAATTTTTACTCGGACTGTTTCAACTTGTCTGCATCTAGTTGTATCCAACAGGGAATGGCTGGACCTAGTTCTAGCCGGAATGATATCGGATAGACCTAGTTTTATCCACCAGGGAATGGCCGAACCTAGTTGTAGCCGGCATGATGAAGGATAGACCTAGTTTTACCCGAAAATAATCGGCTCGTACTAGGTTTAACCAAGAGTAAGTGGCTACACCTAGTTCTAACCGGCTAAAACTAGGTGCAGCCGCGCTTCGGGTTTTAGCCGTAACATATACACCACAAAGATCTAGGTTTGTACTTGAAGATAATTCTTTAAGGTACGCCATGAACACATTTTCTGTAAAAGACTGCGTATTCTTGTTGGTTTGCCATTATATGAAATTTTGGTACGCTAATAGATATTTTTCCTTTGAATTTTCAGGTAGTAAACTTTAAGGGCTTCATATCTTATATCGGGCGGTGTACAACATAAATCAATTTTTTTCATAACCAGTACTTGTAGACATTTAAATTAATAAATAACTATAATTTCAACCAGTGAAAACGAGTTGTGAAAAATTTTTCGCTACGGCGGGAAAAAATAATCAGTTTTCCTATGCGCGCGCATCTAACAATGGCGATCGGCCATAGACTAAAAGAATGAGGTTTCTTTTTTTTTTTTTTGCTTTCCGCGGATGGCGTTTTAGCCACGTACAAAATGGGGAATTTAAAGTTTTCTTTATTACAGAGAAAACAAAAGTTATATTTGAGTGAAAGTTTTATTTATTAAACACGTACAAGTTGAAATTATCTATTTAAATACGAAGTTGCATGAAATGAGTAATCAATAGGTACATTAATTTATTTATCTACACTCATGTCGTAAATCCTTCATTTACTTATCAGAAACGCTAAGCAAATGATATACCTTTCGATGGAGCCGTGACTAAGGATCCATACAAATTTCATTTCGTTATCGCAAAGTTGTAACAAAATGAAGTTTTTTTTTTAATTTTTACGCAGATGCTTGCTATGCTTGAGCACACTAGCGTGTTTCGGAACGCAACCTTGGCGGCGCGCATGCGCGGTGCGATATTACTGCAAATTTATTTTCGCGCCATTACCGTTTGTATTTGTCCTTATGCAGTTTGTATATAAACAATGATTACTTTATTTTGTCTTTAATTTAAATTTGTTGTATGAGTGTAGATAAACTATTGTATGCAACTGTACATAATTAGTATTTAACACTCGTGTATACTTTTATGAAACTCGCTGCGCTCGTTTCATAAACCACACTCATGTTAAATACCCCTCATTATGCAACAGTTGCATAAATAGCTATTGTACTATTGAACACGATCTTTTTTGTATCGAAACTTTTTTAAGATCAAAGCAACTCAACCAATAAAGTAAAAAAAAAGTCTATAACTCACATGTGAATAATAGCAATGAAAAAATCACAAATGAGAAAATTACAGGTGTCATTATGTGCCTAATTGCGGTGAAATTAGAGCCACTTTATGAGCAAGTGTGTTGAAAAGAAATAAAATAAATAAAATAAAAAAAAGAAAAGGTATTTTTTTATTTACAATTGCTAAGCCCTTGGTATCATCTTACCTATCTCTCATCTCATCTCATCAAACTCAAATAACTGCATATTATGCAAAATTTAAATTAAAAACTAAGAGACGTACAATTTAGGCGGTCTGATCAATCAGACTTTACCAATTATTTACAAAATAATTCGGGTTCTATGGTTGTATGTATTTGGTTGTATCAGGTGAGATGATGCCAGGGGCTTACCTAACCTATTGTGCTTAAAATAAATTAAATTTTTTTTTTTTTAAATAATGACCTATCTAGTGTAGTAGGCCTTATTAATACTTAGCTATTCACAAAGTTTCATTAAAATAGTCAAAACCAATTTTGTGAAAAAGTATCAAACAACCTGGGTTTGTTATAAGAGGTACCTTTTCATGATTTTTCCTGTATCAATTAACCACGACGTATAGAAGGCTATATAAAGTTATAGTAACGTAGTTTCATAAAAATCGTTATAGCCATTTTTAAGAAAAACATTTTTTTACTATGGTGGCAACCCTAAAAAAATAAGATGATCAATTTGGAAAAAAGAACCGGCCAAGTGCGACTCTGGGACACACAAACAGGGTTCCGCACCAAAACTAACTACCAACAGAACAAGACCTCTCAGTACATACTTAGCTCTACAGAGGTAAATGGGTCTACATATTTCATTTACACCGCCCTAAAAGATGTTTTCAAGCTTCTGGACTGGGGTGGACTCGGAATCAATATTAACGGCGAGTACATCACCCACCTTCGATTCGCTGACGATATCGTAGTCATGGCTGAGACTACGGAACACCTAAGCACAATGCTCGATGACCTTGGTAAAGTCTCTCCACAAGTGGGTCTTAAAATTAACATGGACAAGACGAAAGTAATGTTACAAACCCCCTAAAGGTTAGAGACTCTACACTGGAAGTTGTTGTCGAATATGTATACCTAGGACACCAGCTAGGTAGGTCCAACTTCAAGAAAGAGATCAATCGACGCATCCAACTCGGCTGGGCAGCGTTCGGGAAGCTTCGCAATATCTGCACGTCCCAAATACCGCAGTGTCTCAAGACTATGGTCTTTGACCAGTGTGTGTTGCCAGTGATGACTGACGGAACTGAGTCATGTTCGCTTACTATGGGCCTCATAAGAAGGCTCAAGGTCACCCAAAGGGCAATGGAGTGAGCTATGCTCGGAATTTCCATACGCGATCGAATCCGAAACGAGAAGATCCGTAGGAGAACCAAAGTAACCGACATAGCTAGCTTACAGAATCACTAAATTGGAGTGGCAGTGGACAGAGCACATAGCTCGTAGAACAGATGGTTATTTGGGCAGTAAAGTCCTCGGGTGGCGACCGCGCACCGGAAGACGTAGCTTAGGCAGGCCTCCAACGCGGTGGGCCGACGACCTGGTGAAGGTCGCGGGAAGCCACTGGATGCGGGCAGCGCAGGACCGGTCGTCGTGGAAATCCTTGGGGAAGGCCTTTGTCCAGGAGCTGACGTATTTTGACTGATATGATGATTTGGTTATAGGCATTTTTGAGAAAAAAGTGTTTTTTTCTATGATGACAATCCTAAAAAAATATGATAGATAATTTGAAGAAAAAAAAACGAGACCTACAGTACTCGCATATGTGTAACATATTGTGACAAAATACTTATGAAATTAATTAATTATCGGGTCGTACATTCACGGGCCGACCCTTCGAATAGTAGTATGTCATCTTTGCCTTTGCCATCACACTAGGCGGCATGGCTATGACAACCTTAGTTTTCGAGAATTAAAAAACGTTCGCATTTCCTGTTACACATTTCCGTCCCATTTCACGAAATCACTCCCACAAATTGCAGGAAAGCGAGAGCAAAGATGTTACACATCAAAAACAGCCAAATGCGACTCTGGGTCACACAGTTACAGGGTTCCGCACCAAAGCTAACTACCAACAGAACACGACCTCTCAGTACATACTTTGGTCTAGGTAATAGGTCTAACTATTCTGGAAATTTTATCTTACCCGTGGAAACGGAAATACTTTGGATTTTTCATATGTTTTCCTGTAATCTATGCATTCAACCTCATATACTGTGATTTTCTCAAAATTTTAGGCCCAATAGTTTCGAAGATACGGGGGGTAAATTTGGTAAATTTCCGCCTATTTCTTGAATAACTTCATAACAATTGTTCTTAAAACTAATAAAATATATTTAAGATTCTCTAAAAGTCCGTTTTGGGTCAGCGACTTACATTACACGTACATGTGTACGGAAATTCAACTCAGTCGGTCTAGTAGTTTAGGAGCAAATTGACTGTGACAGACGGATAGACGGACAGACAGATACGCGAGTAATCCTATAATGGTTCCGTTTTACGGAACTACAAACGGCCTGGAAATGGCTGGAGATATAAAAATAACATATTATTGTTACCCAAATCTAGAGCACCGAGCGGACGCGCAGACACATGTAACACACACAAACACATTTTTCATTCATATCAGCTCATATACTTCCCCACCGAGGGGCTCGAGCCTACCCTGAATTAGGGCGATCGGACCTTAGTCGACCACGCGGGCCCAGTGCGGGTTAATCGACTTCACACACAACCTGCGAGTTTCTTCGCAGGCGCGTGCAGATTTCCTCACTATGTTTTCCTTCACCGTAAGAGCGTCGGATAAACGTACATATGAAATCTAAATTCGAAATCACATTGGCACGTGGCAGTTTCGAACCACGACCTCCCGGACAGGAGGCGGCGGCCCTAGCCATTACGCCACCGACGCTCTTCACACATACATAATACATTTTTTTAGTTTTTTAGACTCTATAAGGTTAAGACAAGTCATTCGTCGCTAGTTAACGTTCGCTTCTCAGTCGAACAAAAGTAAAAATCTATTTTTCAACCGACTTTCAAAAAAGAGGAGGTTGTCAATTCGACTGTGTGTTTTTGTGCGTTTGTTACGCGATATCTTCGCAGATTGTAAACTTATTTTCATGATTCTTTTTTTATTTGGTTGGGTATGCTTCAGAGTTGGTCCCATATAAATTTTGTCAAAATCGGTATAGTACTTTTTGAGATATTTAACAAAAAATATATAATGCATAATAGTATTAAGTTGTTACGATGGACGTCGTCGTTTAGCGTTTTTACAATCAAATATTACAACATCAATCTTTATTTAAGTTTTTTTAAATCCAGAATTAATAAGCCCTTGGCATCAAAATCCAGAATTAATAAGCCCTTGGCATCATCTCACCTTACGGTAAGTGACGATGATGCCGAAAATGAAAGCGGGCTTTCTAAGATTCCCCAACGCAATGGGGAAACTTGTAATTATAATTGTTTTTTCTTACAGATAATGTTGACAGATGAGCAGTACAGCATATTAGAACAGAAAGGATGGATATTACTTGAATTAAATAACAGAGTATTTTTACTAGGAACGACTGGCCTTCAAGATATCACAAATAATTATGGTAGGTATTCAAGTATTGCGGCTCATGTTTTATCATAATCATATTAGCCGAAAGAAGTCCACTGCTGGAAAAATGTCTTCGCTAAAGATTTCTACGACGACCGGTCCTGCGCTGTGCGTATCCAATCCAGGAACTTCCCGCGACCTTCATCAGGACGTCGGTTCGGTCCAACGAGTGGAATGCCTGCCTAATAAGCAACGACTCCGGATGCGCGGTCGCCATTCGAGAACCTTGCAACCCCAACGACCATCTGTACTTAGAGCTGTGTCCCGCCCAATGCCACTTAAATTTAGCGAGTCTGTGAGCTATGTTGGCTACTTTGGTTCTCCTACGGATATCCTCATTTTTGATTCGATCGCGTAGGGAACTCCGAGCACAGCTCGCTCCATCGCCCTTTGAGCCTTGAGCCTTCTTACGAGGCCTATTGTTAGGGACCATGTCTCAGTTCCGTATGTCATCACTAGTAACACACACTGGTGAAAGACCTTAGTCTTGAGACCCTGCCGTATTTGGGACGTGAAGATATTGCGAAGCTTCCCGAATGCTGCCCAGCCGAGTTGGATTCGACGAGCGATCTCTTTCTCGAAGTTGGACCTACCTAACTTGACGGTATCTCCAAAGTATGCACATTCGTTAACAACTTAAGAGTGTAACCTTAGAGAAGTGGGGTAACACGGACATTTGACATATTGTCAGGTCCATTTTAAATAAGGTCCAAAATAAGTGCTTTTTTTCTAGGATATGTAGAGTCAGCCGCAAAACTACACATCTGATTCTTTGAACCTTTTTGTTTGATACGGCTAAAACAAAAACGCGATTTATCGGTTTTCGCTCGATTCTTTTTATTTTGTAAAACTATGTATTTTTGAGAGATTATAAGATTTTTCTCCTACATTAAATAAGTTAGGCGCATAAAATAAATACCGACAGGGAAAGAATAAAGGTATTGATAAAACGGCTAAGACAAAATTTTCCTAGAATGTTTATTAAGCTAGCAATAAACGAAAATGTGCATTTACACCCGAAGTTAAGGACGTAAGTCACGTTAAGACACTCACGCGAAATTCAACTTTAAGACTGATTTCATAAAGTTAAATATTAGGTCTTTACCTATGAAATTGCCGATTATATAAAAAAGTTTAAAGATGAAAATTAATATTAAGAACAATAGTTATTAAAAAAATAATACTCAAAATAGCATTTAGACTATTAGAAATTAAATGAAGGTAAACATATGCCTATTGTTTAGATATTTTGAGAGCACGGTGACTTTTTAACCCCATGAAGTCGGGTTTTTTCACCTGAATAAATCGCCTTTATTGAGGCAAAAAATACACATTTTTAATTTTAAAGCTCTAGGGTTATCGCAGCAGTTTCTTCGTTACTAATTTATGTCATATTTGGGAATACCCCGCATAAGATTACAACACTTTTAGGAAAATTCATGAAAATTAACTAGTCTAAAAAATTGCCCCATCTAACCACTAAGCAAACACCTTTGTTCCATTCAATGGTACATGGCTCAGGGGATTGGAACATCAAAGACATGCCACTAGTAATAAAAGACCTTAAGTAGTGTAAACATAAGGCCATTAATAAAAAACAATAACTTTTTTATTTTTAATAAAAATTGGCATTGAACTTCAAAAACTGAATCGGCAATTTCATAGGTAAAGACCTATTATCAGGTGGTTCACCAGTGCCGCCCTGGTATCCTGCTCTTAAGACCCACTCGTTGAGGGGCACTACTGAGGCCGTCGAGCATTATACCTAGGTCTTCTGGGATCTCAGCCATGACCACGATGTCGTCAGCGAATCGACGGCTCATGTTTAAGTTTTTTTTTTAATTCACAATTGATAAGCCCTTGGCATTATCTCACCTGATAGTAAGTGACGATGATACCGAAGATGGAAGCGAGCTTACCAAGATTCCCCAACGCAATGGGGATCTGTCTGTGTTATCTTCAAGCCGGAACACATCATTGCTATTTAAACTGATGTTTGGCGGCAAAACTGAGATAAGTTGGTGGTAGCTAGCCAGGCGGGCTATGAAAATGCCCTACCACCAACCAAACCGAGTCTTACAAACCCCGCCGGGAATCTAACCCGCGACCTCCTAGTGTAAAGGGAATGGAACGCCATTACGCCACGGAGGCGCTTAAAGTTATAACATTTAAATTAATATTAAGTTAAAGTTCATAAATCATAATATTATGGTGTTTTTTACACGACTGCCCTAAAAAAAAAGGAGTATTCGGGTCTAATGTATGTATGTTTGTTTGTTCCACGATATCTTCTAAACGGCTTGATGAATTTAAGGTTGCGAGGTATCGTTAGATTCGTCTTGTACCCGTGAGTGACAGGATACATTTAACCCGACTTACCAAAAAGAGGGATGATGTTTTTATTTAGGTAGATGTGTTCTATTTTTTAATTTAAAGTTATTTTACAATTACAGACCTAATACAACAGTTGAAAGCTGAAATGCAAAGTGATATTGAATTATATTCAAGGTTAGTAATGAAACATTTTATTTTACTATCCATTTTTTTTAAAAAAAAAACGACATACATCATGCATGCATGATAACATACCATATAGGTGACTGGTAAGTAACTGCAAACCTTTTAGCTGGAAATCTATACATAAAAATGTTCGTTAGTCTCGCTAAAACTCAAAAACGGCTCGACCGGTTACATGAAACAATGGTAAATTGTTATATGCACGCCAGGAAAGGTTTAAAACCAAAAAAGCGCCGCGAGCCGCACCCTCGATGTCCACGCAGGCGAAGCCACGGGCATCAGCTTGTAGTAATATACAGTATGTAGTGTATTGGTTAGTACTAATATATATATACTGTGGTATTGGATAGGGTTACCGATATTTTAAGGACATGTAAACACCACATTTCATCGAAGAAAAACCCCCCATTAGAGGGTCGCATCCTTCTCCCCTAAAAATGGCAGCTATTTTTAAATTCAATTTATTTTTATTGTAACTGTTCATGAAAAATATGTTTTCTCTTGAATTAGCACATAGTACATACATTAAAATGGTCTCATTTAAAAGGTAATTTAATTTCTCTTGTGATCCACACAATTAACCAAAACATTTGAGGAAAAAAACACAAAAAAGTTTAAAGACAAATGTTTTTTCTTGAACAGCTAAAAAAATCTAAACTGAAAATAAAAATGGCTGCCATTTAGACGGGAGAAGGATGCGACCCTATCCGATACACACAAATACTTTTTTTGCGTAGTGAGTATAGGTTTTTTTTATGAGCCAGTGTTAATAAGCCGAATCATCATAAGAGGTTTGTAGTTATGAACTAGTCATCCTGTAATATTTCAGGTGTGTAGATGAAAATGAGTCTTCAAAAATTAAGTTAGAAATTGACACTACACGGGATTTTTCTGTACCTCAAAGTAAAACCAAGCTGGACACAGAAAACAGTGCAAGTGTACAGAAAGAGGCAAAGTCTTTAAATGAAGCCCTGGCAGAAACCGGTGCATTAAAAGGTATAATTCATTTATATCATTATTATAACAGCTCATATACGTCCCCACCGAGGGGCTCGAGCCTACCCTGAATCAGACATGAAATGAAATCCTGAAATGACTAAGGCCATTTATATCATGCGTGATACAAATTTTTTTTATTCACAATTGGTAAACCCTTGACAACATCTCACCTGGTAAGTGACGATGTTGCCGAAGAAGGAAGCGGGCTTACCTAGATTCCCCAACGCAATGGGGAACTAGCTATCTTATCTTCTTGCCGGAACACACCAATGATATTAACATTGATATTTGGCGGCAAGATTTAGATAAGAATGGTGGTAGCTGGCCAGACGGGCTTAGAAAATACCACCAACCAAACCGAGTCTTACAATTGACCCCGCCAGGAATCGAACCCGCGACCTCCTGTGTAAAGCCAGTGAACTTTGCCTCTGAGCTACGGAGGCGATTAAATATTTTGATTTGTTTAATTATTGCGTTTAATTATTTTGTTTACAGGACGTAAAGATATTTATGTTGTTAAATCTGAAAAGGAAATGTTGAAGGAGAAACTTAACGACATTCAAGCGCACACAGTAGGCGACACTATCAGGATAAAAACTAAATTATTGCTGAGAGGTATACTGTGACTTTCACGTACTGTTCATCTTAATGAGTAATTAATAAAAAAAACAACCGGCCAAGTGCGAGTCAGAACCGCACACAAAGGGTTCCGTACCATCATACTAGATGGCGCTAGTACAAAGGGTGCCGTACCATCATACTAGATGGCACTAGTACAAAGGGTGCCGTACCATCATACTAGATGGCGCTAGTTTCTTATTTTAAAAATAACCATGTTTTTTGTAAGAAGACTAAAAATAAGGGTTTTTTCACTTTTTCCATTTTTTAGTATCTGCTGTTATAGAGGCAACAGAAATACATAATCTATGAAAATTTCAACTGTCTAGCTATCACGGTTCACGAAATACAGCCTGGTTGCATACGGACAGACAGACGGACGGACAGCGAAGTCTTAGTTAATAGGGTCCCATTTTTACCCTTTGGGTACGGAACCCTAAAAATTAATATCATCTTTACGTATATTAATAGAATTGATGAAATCCGGCCGTTATTATATTCAACAGATTTACTTTTATTTTTAAATAAAAGTTTAAAAAACTTAATAACCGACTTCAAAATGAAATTCACTCAAAAGTATGAAATAATATTATCATACTTATATACACGACATTAACCAACAATAACGAAATCAAAGGTGGGTACGAATTAAATTAGGGGCCTAAATTTAGGAAAGCTAGGTGTGAACATTCAACGCGCACATTCTCGCACACCGCGCTACATCGATCGCGGCTCGCCCACCGCACACCCTCGATGTCCATAATACAAAATATTAATAATAATGCAGCGCGATTATTTTACTTTTATTTATTATTGTTACTGATTTCATATTACGTGTGTCATCTTAATTAATATTTATTAAATAGGGTAATCAGTATTAATTTTGCCTCTGAGTCTGAGCTTGAATGACGTATTTTTTTTTATTCACATATATTAGGAGAACTGTGAAGGTGCGACTTTTTATAAAAATGGCGTTAGGGATTATCACCTCTTAAATGCAAACCGATTTTGACCAATTTTTGATAGGTGGTCAATAAAGGACCCAGAAATTTTTATTTGAAACTAGCTGTCCCGGCGAACTACGTACCGCCTTACATTACATTACACTGCCCTACCCTACCCACCCTACACTACACTACCCTACCCTACACTACCCTATCCTACACTACTCTACCCTACACTACACTACACTACCCTACCCTACACTACTCTATCCTACACTACACTACCCTACCCTACACTACTCTATCCCACTACTCTACCCTACACTACACTACCCTACCCTACCCTACCCTACATACACTACACTACACTACCCTACACTACACTACCCGACCCTACACTACCCTACCCTACACTACCCTACACTACACTACCCTACCCTACCCTACCCTACTCTACATAAGAACCTTCTCCTGACAATAACGAACTCGACAAAAAAAGAATTAGCGAAATCGGTCGAGCCGTTCTCGAGTTATGCGCTTACCAACACATTTTGCGATTCAATTTTATATATTAGATAAAAGTTTTTTTTTTAATTCCTTGGTCATAATAAAAGCTAGGTTTATAGGCTTAAGTATATTTTTTTCTACAAAGTTAATAAGTTCAATTTTATTGTCGTTCCTGTGTTTTCATACAGAACTAATTTCGGTCATTGTTTGTTTATTTTTAATCAATATTTTTAAAAAACTAAACGTTTTACTCTCGCTTTTGTTCTGACTGACAACCTATTAAAAATTGATCAAAAAAATTAACTTTCAAGAGGTGAAAATCGCTTTCGCCTTTTGTATGAAAGGTCTAATTTTCGTCGTGGTGGGTTTACAGTCCTCTTAAGTAGGTAATCTATATTAATTTTACTTCTGAGTTTGCATTTGAACTAGACACTAAGTAAGATGAAATCAGTCCAGAGGTCAGATACAGTTCTTGCAATTCACGAAGGCGAGCGGGCTTTCCTTGTGGTTTGCCCATTGCGGTAGTGTGTGTGGCCATCTAGATGCACGTCGTACGTAACCAACTCGATTAGTGATTAGGTACGATCTAGTCGGCCGTGGCAAGTGGCCATTGGGAACGCTCTCAAGTACACACATTGAAACGTATACAGATACGTGTTCACCACAAGTTAAGCCCGCTTGCCTTCGTGAATCGGAAGAACTATACCTAGAACTACGTTCGTCGCTTCGACCATAAATAAGGAAACCGTTCGTGGCCAAAATTGTTGCTAAAAATTACCATAGTAAAAGGAAGCTTCGACGCTTTTTTCAACCGACTTCCAAAAAGGAAGATGGTACTCAATTCAACTGTATGTTTTGTGTGTTTGTTACGCGATATCTTCACCCCCTAACAACTAAACCGCTGTATTTGGAAATTTGAAAAAAAATATGAAAGTAGTCTATATAATGAATTTAAAAGGAAAACTATCACGGCTTTCTTAGTTTAGGAGAAATAGTCGACCAACTTAAGATGTGCAGTTCGATTTTTAAAAAGTTCATTGATTTTTAATGCAATATGTTCTATTACCAACTGCAAGTATAATTTTGTTTTTTAAAAAAACATTTTTTGAAAAGACTACAGAACCCTACTTCGCTCGAGTCTTGACTCGCACTTGGCCGGTATTTTAACGTTTCGAATTATTGATGTGTGTTTTGTATGGAACCGGGGATCTAGTTAATTAATATTTGACCTCAGTATTAGGTAATTAGGTATGTTATAATTTATAATAAAGTTGTCCTTTAATGACAGACGTTCCAGACAAAATTGTTTTGGGGAAAACTGTTAATGGAAAAAAATTAGTTGCAAAGTTACTGCCGAAAAAAACTTCAAACGAAGCCGATTGTTATAAAAATAACCCAGATACATCTAAGAACCCAGATCATTCCAAACAACCGGACACAAGTGAGTTAAATTATTTTTTATAATATGCACTCATCATCATCATCTCAGCCGGTAGACGTCCACTGTTGGACATAGGGATCCCATGGGAGAACTCCACTCAGCAAGATGTTGAGCCTCATGCATGACTTGCATCCAGCTGCACCCTCCGAGCCTCACAAAAAAGGAGGCTAATGTTTTTCAGGTGTGTGTATGTCTGTTTCTTTGGCTGAACCTGTAGCTTCAACGGCTTGATGGATTTTGGAGTGCGAGATGTCCTTAGATTCGTCTTGATCCCCTGAGTGACATATAGGATACATTTTTACCCGACTGCTCAAAAAGAGGGTTAGTGTTTTGATGCAGTCGGTTCCTTAATTTTGAATTAAATTGGTAAGGCTGACCTGATTGGAAATGGCCACCGCGCCCGAGGTCTACTTCATCATATCAGCCGATTGACGTCCACTGCTGAACAAGGGCCTCCCTTTAGGATTTCCACAATTGCCGTGTTTGCACTGCCCGCATTCAGTAGCTTCCCAAGACCTTCACTAGGTCATTGCTTCAAAGTGAAAAGCCTGCCTGCTTACGTCTTCCGGTGCACGGACGCTACTCGGCAACTTTACTATCCCAACGGCTATCCATTCTGCGAACTATGTGCCCCGCCCACTGCAACTGAAGTTTGGCGATTTTGTGAATCATGACACGAGACCTACACCAGGCCGACCCTCCATAAAAAAGGCAAGGGCCTTGCTTTCTTTTAAACCCTCATCAACGATTTATTAATTAATAGTAATTGCGCTTCATTATAAACATTTACGCATATCTCGTGGCAGTTGGGGTAGTAAACTTCTCAGTGGCGACCGCGCACCGGAAGACGTAGCGTAGGCAGGCGTCCCACTCGGTAAACCGACGAACGGGTGAAAGTAGCAGAAAGCCGCTGGATGCGGGCAGCGCAGGACCGGTCGTTAAGGCGAGGCATTTGTTAAACAGTTGTCTCTGTTTTTTCCTTTACGTGTAAAGAGTCAAGACAATAACCACACTTTTTCAATGTTTTACGTTGTTATTTCTCTTAAGACTTCAATTTAAAAACTAAAATTTAGCAGGTTCTCTGTAGTACTTAAAAAGAAATATCTCCATATGAAAACTATGTGCAAATTTAGAAATTTTATTTATAAACAATTCGTTTTAGTCATTTTTTTAGACGTTTTAGACCTGTTTTTGGGATATTTTATGATCAAGTAAAGTACACACTATCGTGTAACATATTAGCAATTCCTCAGACAATATCCTTAAGTATGTCCAATATTTTTTACAAGACCAATATTTAGTAGTAATTACCCAAAAAAATTGATCTAGCTAAAGGGTTTCTCCGCTTCTCCACCGGTGCCTCGCCTTAAGGAAATTAAAGAGGGAGGGGTTGTCCAGCAGTGGACGTCTTTCGGCTGATATGATGATGATGATAAATTTGAAAGTAACTGTCGCATAATAATCACAATATTACTATGACTAAAAAATGGTGCCACGTCCAGTAAAACTATTGAAAATAAACAATTCAATGTTTACAGACGTATCTAGCCTTCCCGACTGGCAGTTCAACGCTCTCGTGGAATACGCGCAGAGCAATGACATGCAGTGCAGCGAGGACCACGTGGCGGCAGCCAGGCACGTGGTCGGCCAGCTGTTGCAGGTGGCTGCTTTCCAGCGCGCTGTGGCCGGAAAGAACCTCTTTATCACCAGGGTAAGACTGCGCTTCCACCAGAGATGTGCTCAGCTGCGTAACAAAGGATGTGTATAATATCCACCAATAGGATTGTTTGAAGTTTGGGAAGACACGCGTGCCCCAGCAGTGGGGACGTTCAGGCTCTTCCACCAGGATCGTGGTGAACTCATTAGTTCATTGATTTATGTGTGCCAGATGGTGAATACTATCCAAAAAGGAATGCACAGAGTGGCTGTACAATTACGAGATTCCTGTCGATTATTATTTTGTGCTTGCTAGTGAATTTTTTCAACTTGTAAAAAATGTACCTAAATGGTAAAAAAGTATTCATATATATGTATATCAGTTTCTGGTTCCCATACAACCTACTGTAAATCTAGTTTGGGGCAAGATGATCGAGGTTTGTTCCTAAAGAATCATCATCATCATCATATCAGCTTATATACGTCCCCACCGAGGGGCTCGAGCCTTCCCTGAATTAGGGCGATCGGGCCTTACTCGACCACGCGGGCCCAGTGCGGGTTGGTCGACTTCACACACAACCTTCGAGTTTCTTCGCAGGTGTGTGCAGGTTTCCTCACGATGTTTTCCTTCACCGTTAAAGCATTCGGTGAGTATATGTACGTAAGTTTGGAAAAACCCATTGGTACATTGGCCGTCCGGATTTGAACCCCGCACCACTGGTCAGGAGGACCGAGTCGTTACTAAATAATATTATAATATTGTAATATCATTAATTTCTTATGAAAAATTAATTAAATTATATTAATATTATTTTAAAATGCTTTCAATATGGCTCATTTGTTACAGGCGGTGAGGAACAAATCAGCCGACTCGCTTAGCGAAACATTGACGCAGGGTGTCGTGCCTGGAATAATCTCCGAACTGGATGGAGAGCAACAGTTTGTGCACATTCCCAACATGATGCTCAATCTAGCTTGCACAGGTAGAGTGTCACATTCCATTTACACATGATGCTCAATCTAGCTTGCACAGGTAGAGTGTCACATTCCATTCCAAATATGATGCTCAATCTAGCTTGCACAGGTAGAGTGTCACATTCCATTCCAAACATGATGCTCAATCTAGCTTGCACATGTATAATGTCACAGTCCGAAAAAACATCGCTCTGTGTTTCAACAGGCGGCGGCCCTATGGCGGAGTGTCCACGAGGTCGCTATCTCTCAAACCAGGACCAAAGTATACAAGGTGACTTTTAATTAGTTCTTGATAACAAAAGATATGCATGTACTCGTGATTACAAACAACTTTCCCAAAGAAACTATATGTCAAATCAGAAAAAAAATGTTGGTCCTCGATACATAAATAATGTTATCAAATCGGCAATGTTATCAAAAATGTATAAAGAACCAAAAATTATTTTTCATATTTGACATATAGTTTCTTTGGGAAAGTTGTTTGTGATCACGAGTACATTCATATCCTTTGCTATCAAGAACTAATTTAAAGTCACCCTATACAGGGTGTAACATAAAGGTGTGGTGATACTTTAAGGTGGGCTTGTACCCATCAAACTGAACAACTTTCTCCATGGAACCCATAGTCAAATCGTAAAAAAAAATTGAACTTTCCATACTAAGTTGGCTGATCAGCTGATCGAGTTAGTATGGGAGAGCCAAATTTTTTTTTGCGATTTAACTATGGGTTCCATGGAGAAAGTTGTTCAGTTTGATGGGTACAAGCCCACCTTAAAGTATCACCACACCTTTATGTTACACCCTGTATATAGGGTCTTAACAAAGGTACGCACTTTTTTTTACTGGAGCTTGTACTCATGAAACTGAACAACTTTGCCCAAGAAACCCGTGGTCAAATTAAATAATCAACTGCTCAGAATACAACTCCCAGCTGGTATCCGCGTATTGACAAAGTTCAATGACTGCGCCGGCCCGCCACGCCGCCGCGGCGTATTCTGGCGTATTCCGCGCAATTTAAAAATTTTAATTTAAAAAACAAAAGCGAATTGACCATGGGTTTCTTGGGGAAAATTGTTCAGTTTCATGAGTACATGCTGCAGTTAAAAAAAAGTGCATACCTTTGTTAAGACCCTGTATATTAGTACTAACATACAGTATGGACACTCCCTGGCGCTCTCTAGATTGCGACCTTACCCAGATTGATACAGATAGGTTACAGTTTAGTGGTCGAACGTATAGCATTTCGCCGCCATTTTGTTGGTTCGGTCATTTCTTTTTTGAAATGTCGTTTCTGGCCCGTTGTATGAATTCGCGATTCCCGGCGGGTTCGAACTTTTTAAGACTCGGTTTGGTTGGTTTCAGGGCATTCTCTAAGCCCTAGCTAGTCTAGGCTAGCAATCACTAACAACACGAGCAATATTATGCACATGCCGCCATGTTAACAGCATTGATGTGTTCCGGTATAAAGATACCTTTTGCGTTGGGGACCCTTGGTAAGCCCATTTCCATCCTCGGCATTATCACTTACCATCAGGTCAGATGATGCTACAAAATTAAATAGTGAAAAAAAAAACTGGCCACTGTAGACTATATATCCACTATCTCCAATGCGTTAAGAGCCCACTGGAGTTCATAAATCCCATACAAACGTAGTATTTGATTCATTTGTTAACCAAACAACCGATTTTGAAATAATTTTGTATTGATTATCGGATTACGTATATCTGTGTCGCTATCGCATTACTTTTTTTTTAAAAAAACAGGAATCCATTATTTTCCAATAAATTTGATTTCGAGGTAAAAAATTGAAAACAAGATTATTGGTTAATAATGGTGTCCTGTTTCGTTTTTCAAAAAAAATAATGCGATACCGACACAGATATATGTAATCCGATGATCGATATAAAATTATTTCAAAATCGGTTGTTTGGTTAACAAATAAATCAAATACTACGTTTGTATGGGATTTATGAACTCCAGCGGGCTCTACGCTACGCCATCGCCAGCCACTATATAAATTTTCATTTTTCATAGAAACACAATAATCCTGGATATTTTCAGTCATTAGGGTGCGCACAGACTAGAGTCGCTCTAGGCGTGAGCAGGCTTGCCAAACACGGCTCGCGCCGAAATCATATCAGCCGAAAGACGTCCACTGATGGACAAAGGCCTCCCCGTAATGATTTCCACGACGACCGGTCCTGCGCTGCCCGCATCCAGCTGCTTCCCGCAACCTTGAACAGGTCGTCAATCCACCATGTGGAAGGCCTGCCTACGCTACGCCTTCCGGTACACTGTCGCCACTCGACTCAAGCCGTCTTATTCGGACGTACTTGGAGGCAACGTGGTTCGCGCCGATTGTTGCTAGAGCCACAGTATTACGATATGGCTTACAGTAACGCAACGCCTTTGATGTCAAACAATGCGCCACCGACGTAGGTACTAGCCCATACTAACCTCGAGTTTGCCAGGCTGTGCCCCGTCGCCCGCCGCCCGCCGCCCCGCAAGTACCCTTCAGTTGCTCTTCGTAAGTACATTCGTTGCGCTACTGTAAGCAGCTATAATGTAATACTGTGCTAGAGCGCATGCCTCGGGCTCAGCGCGTCTACATTTGAGCAAGAGGCATCCTGCCTCAGCCCCAAGCTGCCTGTAGTCTGTACGCATGTTGAGGGCGCGCTCGCAATAAAAGAACGTTTGTTACAGGCGACAAAGACCCGCACAACATTACACATGTGCACGTAACAGAAACTAAACAACAAAATGCAATTCGGACAATATCCATTTCAATTGTGAGGAGACGTAAGTTATACTTTCTTGTTACTGAAATAGACAATAGTTATATGCAAGTCAAGCTCATGATATTATCAAAAGCGTAAGTACACCAAAGGATTTTTATAGGGCACTTGTGAAACACCTGAAAGATTTTTAAGGGTGTTCAGCTCATAAAACTGAACAACTTTACCCAAGGAACTCAATTCGCAAAATATTTTTTAGACTCGTCATACTCGTTGTACTAAGGAAATTAAAGTTATGCTTTTTAAGGCATACTGCCAGAGTTTGTATACTGGGGAATCTGTGGGTCAAGTATGCCAAAAAAATCGCTAGACACCCTGCGCGTCCAATATAATAATATATTTAGGATGATGATGGGATTGCCCCGATTTTGTGGTGCGTCAGAGATGTTTGCGGAGTACCAAACTGATGATTTTGCAGCCATCATTCGCAAACAAACTAACTCCTTGATACGCAGAATGCGGGACAGTCCCAATAGCATCCTAAATACCATAGCTGACAGATATACATCGCTCCTATGGAGGTGTCTAGTGCGGAGAGTGATCACGGAAACAAGCTTTTCTCCCTGATCACTCTGGGCATGCTGATTGCATATATCTGTATAATTAATTATTTTTTTGTTTTGTTCTCTTATTATTGTTACTAACCTACTATAAGCCTTTGCTATGGATCTTTTAGTTATCCGAAATAAACCATTTTTTTATTTTTACTAACTTAATTAGCTGATAGCGACTTTTGTATGGCAGGTCCAAAAATTTTGTGGCGAATTTAACGCAGATACGCCTACCAGCTGTTATAACTTATAATCTTATAACTTATAATCTTATAACTTATAACACCGGTTTTTTTTTTAATTTTTTTCTAAGCTAGTAGAACGATTACAAATCACATGCAATTATAAAAAAAATATTAATTTCCGTAGTAAGTGGGTTAATACTGTTATAAGTGTCCAGGTAAACAACAGCCTATCATCATATCAGCCACAAATCGTCCACTGTTGGACAAAGGCCTCCCCCAAGGATTTCCACGACGACCGGTCCTGCGCTGCCCGCATCCATCGGCTTCCCGCGATCTTCACCAGGTCATCGGTCCACCGCGTGGGAGGCCTGCCTACGCTACGTTTTCCGCCTATATAAACTCTTATTTTGAAAGAATGTTGTTCTACAGAAAGTCGAAAATTCTTTGCAATCTTCAACTTCAAATGTCAACATCTAGCGAACAGTTTTCGTCATTGATTTCAAGAAACCCGTAATTTACTTGGTGAGAACTGAGAACCATGATAAATCAATGGTGTACGGCGGTCGACTGTACGAGGTAATACCCTTAGGCTATCCAACTAATTACAGTCGGCCCTGATTTAGCTTTGCGCTATAGTTAAAATTAACGACAGATTTTTTACTTGGTTTTTCCGACGTCTAGTCGGCACGATAACGTTCTGTACTTGTTGGGGGACGTCCATTAATTACGTGAGGTCTAACTTGACCCCCGTCTCCCTCTTGGTGAGATCGGGTAACAGTGACGGATCCAGGATTTGGGTTTGAGAGGCGCGATCAAGGTAAACACTAAAAAAACCGAAAGTATGATTTTATTAGTTTAAGCCAGAGGTCTCCAAAAGTTTTAAGGGCCATGACAGTGCCAGTCCGATAGATTTTTTTTACGATAAAGGGAGATTTTACAAGAACAACAGATACTACACTTTGATCTTAGCCAAAAGGCCGAGAAGCGATGGCTTGTCCATACAACTGAAAACACCAGATAATTTTTGAAAGAAACTCGTAAGCGCGTTTTAAGTCTACAAACTTACATTTGTAGATGCGAAAATATATTCCGCGAACAAATAGTATGAGCGATGCCGAACGCAACTGTAAATCTAACGTTGTATCGGGTAAATTGGTCAGCGCCATCTATCGGCAGTTGTTCGAACTAAAGTGTATGAAGACCAGTGCCACAGTCCCTGTGCACTGCACACCATATTATAATTTGTTTTGCATTGCTTATGACAGCGTTGACTTACTTTTTACCCGCCAACTGGGAGGGTTATAAATATTATAGGTTATAAATATGTATGTATGTATATTTCGTTCGGCGGATCGCTCAGCACTTTGACGATTTAAACAAATGAGGTGTCCCAAAATTCATCCTGATCCACATTATTTCCTAGGCTACATAAGTGCAAAATCTTCATCTTATCAGCTCATATACGTCCCACCGAGGGGCTCGAGCCTACCCTGAATTAGGGCGATCGGGCCTTAGTCGACCACGCGGGCCCAGTGCAAAATAAACTATATAAATCTCAGAAATTGAACATTATAGGTATTTTTACAAATTTTGTACATACTTTCTGAGGAATCTTAGGTATACCGTGGAGCAAAATCGTGTAACTGGAGCTGCTACTCATCATTCTAATCGGCCTGCTTTGGCATTTAATGGCTTAATGACCATCTATCAGCCAAAAGACGTCCAATGCTGGACATAGGCCTCCACGAATTGTGGGGGGGAGGCCGCCTATATCAGGGAACCCATAGTCAATTTTAAAAGAAGCTCCAACGAGTATTGTCACTTTATCATTCTAGTTCTTATGTACGAGTTGAGTAGTTACATTTCTATGTCCATGATAAAACAATAATAAGGAGATGCAAGTTATTCCTCATAGCTCGTAGAACAGATGGCCGATGTGGCAGTAAAGTTCTCGAGTGGCGACCGCGCACCGGAAAACGTAGCGTAGGCAGGCCTCCCGCGCGGTGGACCGACGACCTGGTGAAGATCGCGGGAAGCCGATGGATGCGGGCAGCGCAGGACCGGTCGTCGTGGAAATCCTCGGGGGAGGCCTATGTCCAGCAGTGGACGATTTTCGGCTGATATGATGATGACCTACAGTATCACCACACCTTACACCTGTATACGTGATCTAAGAACAAAATCCCCAGTTGATTTTTTTACGGCAAGAACTTTAGTATAGGTTATTATACTGAGGTATAGGTTATTATACTGTGGTATAGGTAATAGGGAGGACGAATACTAGTCATCTGAGTTACTTTTTATCATCTGTCAAAAACGACACTTTGTTTTAAAAATGTTTGAAATACCTAGGCGTGACGTCATAGTTTAGCAGCGTTATTAATGTACTCATTTTGTGATTTAGGTGAATTAAAAATTTAACACTTGATGGAAAACAAAACTAGTAAGGGTTTCCGTTTGTATGTTTGCAGCGCTTCCACCTGTGTTGCCAACAGGGATGCGACAAAACAAGGTGTACGCTTGTAGCACGTGTGCGTCTTTATTCACATCGGAAAAAGAGCTACTAGACCATCAAGACGTATGTATATAATACTTTAGTTTTCTCTCCTTCTTATGCATATTTTCTTCATCATATCAGCTTATATTACGTCCCCACCGAAGGGCTTGAGCGTACCTTGAATAAGGGCGATCGGGCCTTAGTCGACCACGCGGGCCCAGTGCGGCTTGGTCGACTTTACGCACAACCTTCGAGTTTTTCGCAGGCGTGTGCAGGTTTCCTCACGATGTTTTCCTTCACCGTAAGAGCATAGTAGAATTTACTTATACTATGGTAAGAGCATAGTACTTAGAAGTAAATAAGTACAGTAACTCAGACCCAGAACGAGCGATAATAGATTAAACACGTAGGGCTGTCGCTTTGAGTTTATTTAATTGTCAAAAACGCATGATCAAGACCTTAACAATAAAATATATATATATTGTTATATAATAAACTCACTTTAACAATATATGCAAAGCGTTTGAACGCTTGAATTTAATGGTAAGAGCGTCGGATACACGTACTTGTCGTTACGCCACCGACGTTCTTAATATTATTATTAACTAGTAGATGCCCGCGCAGATCCCGATTTTTGCGGTTCCCGTGGGAATTTCCCAAAATCCTTTCTTAACGTCATAACATCTACCTGCATGCCAAATTTCAGCCCGATCCGTCCAGTGGTTTGGGCTGTGCGTTGATAGATCACTATGTCAGTCACCTCTGAGTTATATATATTTAGATATATTCTTAATTTTCTTCATGTTCTTACTATTTTTAGGCTCACTGCACTGACCCTGAGGACTCACTGACAATAGACACGGAGGAAACTGTAAATAATGACACAGAACAACCGAAAATAAGTCCGTACTGTTTCATGAAGACAGACAAGGGCATCATATACTCGTGTCTGAAATGTCCTGTAAGTAACACAGTTCTACCTTACTAATACTTATCATCTAATTACTTTAAATGAGCAATGCTATACATCTATCTAATTACTTTAAACAAGCAATGCTATACATCTATCTAATTTAATTACCATCCTCGACTACATCGTCACTTACCATCAGGTGAGATATAGTCAAACGCACTCAAATTTTTAATAAAAAAAAACTAATCAAGCAATGCTATACATCTATCGAATTACTTTAAACGAGTAATGCGATATACAGCCTGGTGACAGACGGACGGACAGCGGAGTATTAGTAATAGGGTCCCGTTTTCACCCTTTGGGTACGGAACTCTTAAAATTATCCCATCTTTACAAGTAGGGGAAGTACCCTAAATTTTTTTTTCAAGATATTGTACCACTTTGTCGGCGTGATTAATATGTAACCATGTATAACCATGCCAAATTACAGCTTTCTAGTACTAATCGTCTTTGAAATAAGCCGCGGACAGACATAGCGGAACTATAAGGGTTCCTTCTTGATTACGGAACCCTAAAAATGATTCCATGGGTGAATCATTGTTATATTTTATGGTTTACAGTTAAACTTCAACAAACTTTGCAACTGCCTGCGCCATGTGAAGACCCACCTGGGACCTACTGCAGCAACTGATGACAAAGACGCAGACATGGCCACGGAAAACGCATACAAGTGTAAAATGTGCCCGTCTTCGTACTACTATGCGTCCACTCTCTCTAAACATATCGTTTCTGCTCATATAAATGTAAACTCGGGCTCTGTTTAAAAATTAATACAAAAATGGGAAAAATAAAATTTATGTTTTGTTACTTGAATTTACAGGGAAATTAAAATAACTTAACCAACAGGATTAAAAAATATCATCTGAAAAAAGCACGCCGTCTAAGCCATCCAGCCAGTCGGCTCCATCGTTGGCTTCACTCACAAGATCTTCGTGGGGCCCTGAAACAAAAAATATCAAACTCTATTTCTCTGCCGATGATGATATTGGTATCATCATAATTTCCCTGCCCTATTCCCAATTATTATTTGGGAGTCGGCGCAAAATCTTTTTCTCTATTGCAGTCACCTCTCATTCACTTCTTTCTTACTCGAATCCATCCTCCCTCACAGTCCATCTATCTTTGTTTTGGTCTTCCTTTCCATGTTAATGTTCATTCCTCTTCATGACATGACAACACCATGACAAACCATTCGCTCACAATTTCTCAGTCGCTGGTGCTACTTTCAAACTTGTCCCTCATTCCCATAGGCGTAACTAGGATTTCCGCGTGGGGGGACGGGTGGGGGGGCATGGCGCGTGCATCCCGACACAATAAAAGAATTCGTTTCGTGTGTATGTTCAAATCTAGACTAAAGGGACAAGTACCTACACAACATTAAAGAGCATGGGCGCATCGGGAGCCGGGTCGTTCCTTTCCCTCTAATATGGTTGATGGGAGCAATGGCTGACTCTCGCGTTATACTCGTTATACTCGTCCTGTGAACTGGCCTACTCTTGATTGATTGATTGATAGAAAACACTTTATTGCACAACATAAGAGAAAAAAAAGATACAATGATTAAGGAAGTTGTACATATAGGCGGTCTTATCGCCAACAAGCGATCTCTTCCAGACAACCTTTAGGTGAAGGAAACATGAGAAATCATTATCATAATCATATTAAATCTTGTTAAATGCATTCAATGATTTTTATGTATAACTTCGTGTCATATTGTTTTTATGTTCTAATGACATAATCTGATCTATATCAAGTATTTAATTTTGACGTTATTAACTAATATTTGATTATTATATAATGTTATTAACTATATTCTTGATTCTTCACAAATGACATTGTTGTTATTATTTTATGACTATCAGAAAGAGTGTAATTTGCACCTATTTTGAATAAATATATTGAATTGAATTGGGCGAAAATTTCAATATTATTAAAACGTGATCTCATCATCATCATGTCAACCGAAAGACGTCCACTGCTGGCCAAAGGCCTCCCCTAAGGATTTTCACAACGAACAGTTGTGCGCTGCCCGCATCCAGCGGCTTCCCGCGACCTTCACCAGGTCGTCGGTCCACCGTGTGGGAGGCCCTTCTATGCTACGTCTCCCGGTGCGCGGTCGCCACTCGAGAACTTTACTGCCCTAACGTCCATCTGTTCTACGAGCAATGTGCTCTGCCCACTGACATTTAAGTTTAGCAATTTTGAGAGCTATGTCGTTTACTTTGGTTCTTTTACGGATCTCGATTCTGATTCGACCACGCAGTGAAACTCCGAGCATAGCACGCTCCATTTGTGAACTATGAGAAAGCCTTTGATTCGGTCGAAATCTGGGCTGGTGCCAAATTGACTATCGATACATCCAGGTATTGTAGTGTTTGTATGAAAACGCTACCACATCAGTTCGCCTCCTGGACCAGAATGCGAACGAAGCCTATCCGGCTGCAGCAAGGGGTGAGACAAGGAGACGTTATATCTCCGAAAGTGTTCACCGCCGCCTGAACAGTTTTTTTAAGCTTCTGGACTGGGCATCAATATTAACGGGGAGTTCATCATCCACCTTCGAAAACGTGATCTAATGAAGGACAAATTTTAAGGTGTTTCATGTGAATTTCATCAACAAAGATGATGTTCCCTAAAGTCAAAAGCTATTAGAAACACGATTGAGCAGTTATGGCCCGAAAGAAAAAGAACCCAATGATAGGTCTACACCGTTACTTTCATAGTTATGACTAACGAAAAACCATTTAAGTAAAAAACTGTGGTTATTTTCTTTTCAATACAGTTATTCGAAAAGTGGTCCTTCATATGCCTTAATATGTCAAGTGTGCGCAAAATTGATTTTACCGCACACGTGCTTTTACTTTACCACTTTTTTTTAATTTCTAGCTCAGAGGAACAAGACATTTCTAGCAAAAAAAAATATAATAACCGAAGATACAGAATCTTCTTTAAAACTTTTGAAAGGAGAATTTTAAAAGAGATAGGTAGTTCCTCCGAGGTAAGGTACATAGGTCAGAGGTACATAACGCAAGCTGTTTAGATTCTCTTTGGGTTATATCTTTGTGAAGAAAAGAGAAAAAATATGAATGAAGTGGAACCGGTTACAACAAGGAATATGTCATCTTTACCAAAAAGTTTAAGTATCCCAAGCCGTATTGTAGTCTATTTATGATTATCAAAAAAAACTTACGCATGCGTACGTGTGCTAGTTAAAATATGGCGCAATTTTCGTAAAACTGAATTGAGATGTTTTAGTTGTGAAAACTAATAAAATTAAGAATAGTTAATAATTATATGTAATAAAAAATATAGTTATGTGTATGTATAATAAAAAACCAAGTGAGATTACTCCCCGGACATTTAAAATAAGCTACAAGTCGTGTAAAATGAACTTTGGTTGCTGAAACCTTGATAGGTATGTACCTACTCATGTATTTTGTTTTTCTGTCACGGTCGTTTTTTTATTTTATCTATTTTCTCACAAATGTATTGAAAAACTTCGTATGATACATGGGTGTAAAAGGAAATAACAAACTCTTGACGATGGTAAACCCTCGCATGCGGCTCGGGCTCACAAATGTCACTCGTTTGTTATTGACCTTTTTACAACCCTTGTATCATAAATAACTATTACTCTTTACAAGTAAAGAAAAAGGCAGGGACAACCGTTCCAATCAATACCTCGCGGTGACATCTATCATTAACTTTCCGAGTGGGGTTCAGGGGATACTAGTTAGTGACTATGATGCCGAAGGTCGAAAAGAGCTTACCAAGATGCCTCAACGGAATGGGGAACTGGCTATATTTAATCTGGAACACATCAATGCTGTTAACTTTGATGCTTAGCGGCAAGTCTTAGATAAGATGGTGGTAGGTAGCTAGCCAGGCGGGCTTACAAAACGTCCTTACACCAACCAAACCGAATCATACAAAGTTACGAGTCCGTCCGCGACCTCCTCATGTGAAGTTAATGAACTTAACCACTACGCCACCACCGAGCCGGTTAGATACATTGTCCAACAGTGGAAGTCTTTCGGCTGATTATGAGGATTAAATAGTTTCTCCACTTGGTCCTAGAAGAGAAAAAACTGGTATTCCATCCGATGATAAGTCACGCCACTATCTTTTTTCTTTGCAGTGGATTGATTTTTACAAGTTTTTAACACGCAAGTCGGCATTTTTGGATTGTTCTTAGGTATCGGCACGCGGGCGATCGCTTGAGGGTTAGGCGAGAGACTAAACGCGTTGTTGACAATTGTCAACAACACACGGCGCAAAAAACTGGTTCGCAGCGTCTGTTCCATACGTAGTAGTAGTAAATCAATGTATTCAATTACATTTTTCTCTTCTTGCATTGAGTGGAAAAACAGATCTTGTGCATTCTTACCTAAACTAATTTCCTTCTTGATAATCGAGAAGTTTTCAGCAGTTTTCTTAGCATATCCATCTGGCAATAGCTTGTCCTCATCTTCAATTGTCGCTGAGCTGTATATTGCAAAGATATTGCTCATAGTTATATTCAAATAGTGTTTTTTGGAGGTGCTTCCGGTTATGAGGACTGTAGGCTGCCGCAGGACCAAGGCACAATACTCGGAGACAATGTATGTGGAGAATGAAGACCATGCATCTCTGAGTAGTGTGCACTTTATGCTGCCTGAAATGGAAGAACTTAGTTTTACCCATGGTACAATATTATACTCCGCCTGGTACTCTCTTCCGAGCCTCGCGAACCACGTGACTGACACAGGCCTACGTCAGCGCTATCCTGTGTTACCATTAGTGCAAACAGAATTACCCGAACGTCTGAAATGTATTTCGTGAATCGGAAGATATTGCTAACGAATAATAATCTTAAAATTAAATCATAAAATTACAAAGAAATATTAAAAACTATGTAACCATAGATATAATTTACCCATGTAACATATTATGTTGAAATATAGTGGCAATGTTATTGTGACGTAGGCTTGTGTCACTCTGGAACAGAAGACCAGTTTTTTTAGACTTTAGGGATGTAAAAGAATAATCAATGTTGGCTAACCTACAAGGCAATCTTTACATGACACCCTGACCATGGAAGGAACAAATGGAGAATCTACTCATACAGTTTCCAACGGACTATCCAGGAATCCTTCTACACTAATGCCAAAAAAGAAGGCTGAACTAAAAACTTCCTAATTATCTGAAACTTGTCTTAAAAGCTGTTAAGAGCGTCGGTGGCGTAATGGCTAGGGCCGCCGCCTCCTGTCCGAGAGGTCGTGGTTTGAACCTGCCACGTACCAATGTGATTTCGAATTTAGATTTCATATGTACTCTTACGGTGAAGGAAGAACATCGTGAGGTACCTGCACACGTCTGCGAAGAAACTCGCAGGTTGTGTGTGAAGTCGACCAACCCGCACTGGGCCCGCGTGGTCGACTAAGGCCCGATCGCCCTAATTCAGGGTAGGCTCGAGCCTCTCGGTGAGGACGTATATGAGCTGATATGATCTTATTAGCTACCTATCTCTAGAAATTATAGTGCTTACCTACCTGAACTGTCTCTCAATACAACTAGTGGATCAATGGCAGACCTATCAACACTCTCCACGAAAGCTGCAACTGTTTGGGCTTTTCTTCGCCGTAGACTTCCAGCTAACGCCATTTGTTTGATTGTCTTTATGGGTTGGATTTCACTTAGACTCCACTTCTTTGAGTCATCTATCAGTCGTAACCAAAGCGGAGATTCAAATAAATCTCCTCTCAAATAATTCTGTGAGAAGTCGACATCCTGAAAAGAACATAAAACTTTAATGCTACATGTCATCGTAGTACAAAAGGATCAAACTATACAACATGCCTTAGTGTACCTTAGTCGGTACGTATCACTCATGGTAGCAATAAAGAGTTGAGTTTAGATTTGGATCCTTCTGACTACATTAGGAAGAAATTTTGTTCCAAAAATATTTGAAATTCATTTTGTGATTTTGGACTATTCAGATTTGAAGACTTAATTAAAAAAATAGCGGGTGAAGTTTATTGTTTTTGGCTTTTAGGAGGGGATTTAGTGATAAATATTTCTTAATTTATTTTTGATGTAGTAATTATCCCAATTTTTAATTAGCAAATTTGTAGATAAATCGAACCAAACCCTTTTGCGCTGAACATATTTCTTCTAGCACTTTTAGTTTTTGTCTTAAAGCCAAAAAGGGTATATAATTAAAATGTTTTTTTAATGGAACTAATTTGGCCACTCATCAAAATGTTTTAAGAACAGCCTTAAAAATATTTAGCATCATGTGGTGTAACTTTATCATTCATTACATAATATTATATCTTAATACCTAGTTCTATTATTTTAATTAGTGTTGAGGGTAATTCCCAAATTACGTAACACAAAATTCTCATTTCGACCGTCCCCTCCCCTCATGTAACAGTACCATATAACCTTCATTCCATTACATAACAGATGCTTTGCAAAAAGATTTGGGCCTGTATTTAAGAATAATAATATTAATAATTCAGTTTTTAATACAGACACAGAAGAGTGTAATGTTACATTGCAAATAAACAAAACTGGAATTCAATCTAAATAATCACTTCGTAAAACATCTTCTATACAGATTTCTGTTCCATTTCTTTATCATCATCATCATTGTATTAGCAGAAAAAACGTCCACTGCTGGACAAAGGCCTCCCTCAAGGATTTCCATGACGACCGGTTCCCCGCATCCAACGGCGTCCCGCGATATTCATCAGGTCATCGGTCCACCGCGTGGGAGGCCTGTCTACGCTACGTGCGCGGTGCGCGGTCGCCTCTCGAGAACTTTACTGCCCCAACGGCCATCTGTTCTACGAGCTATGTGCCCTGCTCACTGCCACTTCAGTTTAGAGATTCTGTGAGCTATGTCGGTTACATTGGTTCTCTTGCAGATGACCTCGTTTCTGATTTGATCACGCAGAGAAACTCCGAGCATAGCACGCTCCATTGCCCTTTGGGTGACCTTGAGCCTTCTTATGAGGCCCATAGTAAGCGACCATGTCTCGGTTCCGTAAATCATCACTGGCAACACCAGTGTCAAAGACCTTAGTCTTAAGATACTGCGGTATTTGGGATGTGAAGATACTGTGAAAGCTTCCCTAACACTGCTCAGCCGAGTTGGATTCGTCGATTGATCTCTTTCTTGAAGTTGGACCAACCTAGCTGGACTGTTTGTCCTACGTATACATATTCATCAAAAACTTCTAGTGTAGTCTCCAACCTTTAGAAGGGTGGGTGCGACATCGATATTTAACATTAATTTCGTCTTGTTTGTGTTCATTTTAAGACCCACTTGTTGAGAGACTTTCTTTATACACACTATTAATGTCAAATCGGAATCCGAATCAGTATCGGATTCTGTGGTGGTCACACTTGTGAAAAAAAAATGGCGACATAATGCAAAACCTTAACCCACTTAACAGGACTATAATGCCTGGCTCTTTTCCCTCTAATATTGGGTGAGAGGAGCGACGGCTGACTCTCGCGTTATACTCGTGACCGGGTTCTGTCCGTATGAACTGGCCTACACTTGTCAAAGGCATTCATGACATTCAATGATTTTAATGTACAACTTCTCGTGTCATATTGTTTTCATGTTCTAATGACATAATTTGTTTTTTTTTATTATCAAGGATTGGATTTTGATATTATTAATTAATGATTGTTTATTTCTTGATTTTTACAAATGAAATATGTAATCACTATGACTAAAGAGTGTAATTTGCACCTATTTTGAATAAAAATCTTGAATCTTGGCCCTAAATTGCATTACGTAATTTGTGATCGACCCCTTGGCTTAGATTTAGGTCACAGACACAGAGCATTATATCTAGTCTCACACTTATAGGATTCATAGATACTACAGGGTAACTAGTATCTCATCTGTGCTACAGGGACTTTAACAAGAAAATGCCATATTGTAAATTAATACATTCATCAAAAAAGTAAATTAACACATAATTATATACCAAATATATTTTTGAGTTAAGATGAAATTAATTTGACAACTCAAAGTTTTCAGTAGCAGTTTTTTATTTTTTGTAGGGAGACTGGTCCCCTCAACATTATTTAAGAATAGCCTAAAGAAAATTTACCTGGGGGTGGGGCCAAAATTTAACAAGAATTCATAAGTACTAATACTACTAATATTGTAAAGCCTTTTCAATTGACTTCCAAAAAGGCGGAACTTCTCAATTCAACTGTTTTTTCTTTTTTAATGTTTTTTTCAAATCTGGACGGCCAATGTACCAATGAGTTTTTCAAAAACTTACGTACATACTTACCGATTGCTTTAACGGTGAAGGAAAACATCGTGAGGAAACCTGCACACGCCTGCGAAGAAACTCGAAGGTTGTGTGTGAAGTCGACCAACCCGCACTGGGCCCGCGTGGTCGACTAAGGCCTAATCGCCCTGATTCAGGGTAGGCTCGAGCCCCTCGGTGGGGACGTGTATGAGCTGTAATGATGAATGTTTTTTTACAAAATATCTTTGTAGATTGTGAACTGATTTTCATGATTATTTTTTTATTCGATGGGGTATGCTGCCAGGTGGGTCCCATATAAATTTACATATCAAAATCAGTGAAGTACTTTTTAGAAAATTAACAAAATCAAAAATAATGCAAAATTGTACCAACTTGTGATGGAAGTAGTTTTTTTAATGTGTTATTATTCTCATGAACTATTAGGTTTACCAAAAATTCATTGAAAGTTTGAGATAAATTTATACTGAACATATTTTACCGAGATGTTTTGTGTATGGTATGACTGACCTGTTGGTCCAGTGGCAGCACTCCTGCTTGCTGGACCTAGATTGTGGGTTTGATCCCCACCCATGGCAAACATTTGTGTAATGAACAGGTTTGTCTGGTCTGTGTGTGGGTCTTGAATATCTATATATGTGTGTGATATAAATAAACATTATCGTTTAAAATTTGGTTTATTATATTTCCTAGACATTGACAGGAGACTATATGATAGACAGAATTTATGGTAGAATAGAAACTATGCGAAATGCGAAATGAGTTTGTAACATTCGTCCACCCTTAAGACTTAATTTTCCATTTCCTCTATTAGGCGTCGGGGTGGTCTAATGGTACGCTTGCTGCGACGCGGCGCCAAAGGTGTGGCCGGTATGATGGGTGCGTTCTGCGATGAACGCGATGCAGTAGTCTCTGGGACAGCTTCTAGTACATTTCCTGGTATTGGAGGAACTATAGGCGTTTGTGTAGCCTCTATTATTGGAGTCGAAGATGTAGCCTCTATCATTGGAGTCGAAGATGCAACTGGCATAAGATGAGTAGGAGATGTCTGTCCAGTGGAACCTTCGTCGACATCAGCTAGTCTGGGTCGTATATGGTCTGCATGATATCTCCTTTCCACACCCACTGGAGTGTTAATGACATACGAATATCGATGTGTTCGTCGCGACACTGTGGCGGGTTCCCATCGTGATTGATCCCTGGCTCGCACATACACAGCATCGCCGTGTCTATAATTCGGCGTCTGGCCATCTGAGTTTACGTTCGCTTGTATTTGCCTGTGTTGTAATGCCCTTTTGGCACTTGGTCGAGCATTGTCAAAGACGCTAGCTATCTGACGCCCGAACATCAAGTGACTCGGGGTCTTGCCAGTGGTGCTGTGGGGTGTGATACGATACGCAAAGAGGAAATGTTCTAGCCGTTTTTTCATGCTTTCCGTGCTTGAGGACATTCGCGTTTTGAAAGTCCTTACGAGACGTTCTGCTAGCCCATTTGTTCTTGGATGGTAGGGAGATGATTTGATATGTTTGATTCCCTTATCTTTGCAGTAACTTTGGAACTCCTGAGAGGTAAACTGTGGACCATTATCGGAAACTACAAATTGAGGCAGTCCAAAGGTAGTAAAAATCGTATCCAGCTCATCACACAATTTGGTAGACGTAATTTTCGTCATAGAGAGTATTGAGATTCTGCAGATCGAAGTTTCCTCGATGCGAAGGCGATTGGTTGTTCAATGTTGTTCTTCTTGTGGAAAAGTACTGCTCCGACGCCTTTTTCTGACGCATCACAGGCTAAGAATAGCGAGCGATTGTCATCGAAGGCTACAAGAGGTTTGGAGCGTACAATCAAGGACTTTGCTTGTTCAAAAGCCTTATTTTCTGTGTCTGTCCATCGCCATTTCAATCGCTTTCCTGTTAGTGCGTGGAGGTCAGCACAGACACTGTGTAAATGTGGTATAAAACGCTCATAAAAATTGACTAGTCCTAGGAACGACCGGAGCTCCTTGGCGTTCGTTGGAGGAGAAGCTTTGGCAATTGCATCTATCTTCGATTTTGTTGGATGTACTCCATTTTTATCAATCGTGTGTCCGAGATATTCGACTTCAGGTTGTAAGAAGATGCATTTCTTCAAATTTACTTTTAACCCGGCTTGTTCCAGCCTTTCGAGAACGATACGTAATGTTTTGAGGTGGTTTTTGTCATCTTTCCCAGTAATGGCAATGTCATCAAAATAGACTGCCACGTTTGGTATCCCTTCTAGGAGTTTGTCAAGATAATGCTGAAATATTGACGGGGCTGTCGAAATCCCAAATGGCATTCGATTGTATGTATAGTAACCTTTGTGCGTCGATATTGTAAGCAATTGTCTTGATTCTGGGCTTATTTCGAATTGAAGGTAAGCGTCTTTCAAGTCAATTTTAGAAAATTTCTCTCCACTTGCGAGGTTTTGGCGTAACTGATCAAATAAAGGAACAGGATGTGCGTGTGTAATTAGTACGGGATTGAGTGTACTGCGGAAGTCGCCACATATTCTGATCTGACCGTTGGATTTGACTACGTTGACTGTCGGTGTAGCCCATTGAACCGGTGTGACGTTTGGGTCTACTTGAGTTATGATACCTTCTTCAACTAGACGTTCTAGCTCAACCTCAATGTTTTTCTTCGTCGAAAATTTTATTGATCTTGCTGAAATGTGTTTCGGCTCAGCTCGAGGTTTGATGTGTATGTTTACTTGGTAATCCTTTACTTTTCCCAGTTTACCGTCGAAAAGAGCAGTGTGTTTGTCCAAGATTTGCTTTAGGGTATTAGGTTCGCGTTGAGTATTTTTAATAGAATAGACTGGTTTGGGAAAATCCATGTTGAACATCTCACTCCACTGCAGGCCGAACAACATTGGATCGGCTGACTTCATAACGACGACAGGTAATATTTTCTTTTCCCCTTGTATCTGTACTGCAACGTCTGTAAGGCCCTTTGGTTTTAGTTTGATGTTACCGTAAGCGCGTAAACCTGGAGCCTTTGTGAGAGGTGGTGCCCCGATACGTCTCCAGAACTTGCTGCTGATAATTGAGTAAACTGAGCCGGGGTCCCAGTCTAACGTGCATTGAACGTCATTGATTAAAACATCAATCCTTTTACTGTCTTTCGTCTTTGGACCGTTAATTTGACAAACGGTGTCTGTGTCGTCGTCGTTGTCGTCTGAGTCGGATGTTTGTGAAGAGTCGTTGCAGCTGCTGTTATGTTTTAGCTTGAATAATTTGTTCCTTTTTGTAAAAGTCTTTGGTCGGCTATCGCTTCGATTAGGTAGACATGCCTTGCCTGACTTGATGCAGCAGTTTTCGAAATGACCCTGAATGTTGCACTCTTTACATGTATGAGTTTTGGCTGCGCAGTAATTAATTGGATGTCTTTCGGGTTGCCCACATCTTAGACATTGATGAGCCCGTAGCCGGCGTGGAGATGAATTCTGATGTAATGTTGTGTTCCTTTTTACCTTGTTAACTTTGACGCATGTATCTTCATCACCTTCTGCTCGTTCCCGTGACTGTGCAACGCTGAAGATCTGAGCGAACGTGACTTCTTTTATTTTACCCTCTTGAAGTTCTTGTAAGTCAGGCCATTTTTGTTTCAGATCGATCTGCAACTATTTGTGATTGAGGCCGGTAGCAAACCGGTCACGTAGCTGCCGCTCTAACAGGTTGTCGTTATAGCCGCAATCTTTGCTTGTTTCTTTAAGTCTGTTAGCGTAGTGCTCCATGGATTCGTTGTCAGCGCGTATGCAGTTCCAAAAGTCGGTAAGTGCTCTGTATCGTGTGCGCTTAATTCTGTACAGGTCGAGAAGCTTTGTTCGGATGTCTTCGTACGTACTGGTTTCAAAATGTGGAGTAAGAGCAACTTTTAAGTCGTGAAAACTTTCAGGAGTGAGGCAGGCGAACAGAAGTTCTTTCTGAATTCTTCGCGCGTCTTCTTCCCAAAGTCCACATTTCGTTTCGAAATAGTCTATAAAGTTCTCTATCGTTGTATCACTAGGATTGAATTTGTCACCTTTAAAACTGTTGTAAATGGTGTGTCTGCTTGTAGAACTAGATGACTCCGTGCCGTTTGTTGTGTTCGGTGTGGGAGTCGTGTCAGCCGCTTTGTGTTGTTGTGATAGTAACAATTGTAAAATGTCCGAAATTTGTTTTTGTTGAACTGCCTGCAATTGCAGGAATTTGTCAAATTGTTCGCTGTTCATTTTCTCTTTTAATCCTCGTCGCCACTGATATAAATAAACATTATCGTTTAAAATTTGGTTTATTATATTTCCTAGACATTGACAGGAGACTATATGATAGACAGAATTTATGGTAGAATAGAAACTATGCGAAATGCGAAATGAGTTTGTAACAGTGTGTGTTTAAATACAGGGTGTAAATTTGCATTCTTGCAATATTTATGGAGGCGGTAGTTTACAATTATACAAATCACTTCAGCTTACGCAGAAAGACTGATAGTTGAGATAAAAAGTTATTACATGAATGGAACACACCATACGCGACTGTGATGTATACACAAGACGCAGTCCCTTTGTGCTTTGAGTGAGACCGACTCTTTTATGAACGCCGCAACCGATGTCGGTCTTGTGGATAGAGTTTAGCGAATTCGATTTAATTTAGTGATGTGAACTAAGTATTGTCGATTTAAAAAAAAAAACAATCAAAACAATAAAAAAGTGACGATTTTATTAATGATTTGTATTCAGTATCAGCTATATATTAACCTCCGTGAATATTGCAAGAATGCAAATTTACACCCTGTATATGTAAATAAATGTATGTATATCAGTCCCTGGTTCCCATAGTACAGGGAATCTTAGTTTGGGACCAAATGACTTTGTGCGGTTTGTCCCCATATCACTAAATGCGAGTTATGAAAAAAAATAAGTTTTTACAAAAACAGTTTCAAGTGACCAGCACTGATTTTTTTGTAAGCAGGGTTTACTCACCTTGCCCCCTACATAACATTTGAGAACAGCCTAAAGAATAGTTACTACCATGAGTCCAAACTTTATCATGACTAGTCCCACTTACAGATTATACTAATGACTGATTTTAGAACACTCCATGCACCGCATATCCAAAGCAATTGTAGTCCTTTAAATTCCTAGTATTTTAAAGCATATATCAGACCTGCGAAAGGAACTCCATGTGGCCAATAGAATCATTCTCACTGTCTTCTAGAGTGCCGGATAAAAGTCCAGCGGGCCCTGGGAATTTTCTCTTACTTTTAGTAGTATCAAACAATGAATGTATTATTTTCCTCTTTTTGTCTTTTGGTGTCACAAAATTTGTTGAAGTAACAACACTTCCACTATCACGGGACAAATTCAAAGTTTGTAGAGACTGAGATGTAGAAGAAGCTGTCTCAAGACACGGTCCTGACCGATTCAAATCGGTGGAATTTCTAACAACACTTTCAATGTTTTCTTTTTGACCACACATTTTAGAAACAGAAACAATAGGTGGCTCATGTTGTATATTGGTGCCCACATCAGGTAATTCAAATTGAGAGAGAATCTGAAACAAAAGTAAAGTAAAACACATAAACAAAAGTAGGTTACTTTTCTAGTAAAACTATAACTCGCATTTCCCTATGCCAAAGTC
Organism: Coleophora flavipennella; assembly: GCA_947284805.1. Lineage (NCBI taxonomy): Eukaryota > Metazoa > Arthropoda > Insecta > Lepidoptera > Coleophoridae > Coleophora > Coleophora flavipennella. The sequence goes on from OX369268.1 coordinate 1,832,418, forward strand.
TGTTGGGTTAACAGACATGTGTAGTGAGTGAGAAAATGCAAATAAATCAACTAACTTGGTCGAAATCATCAGATTCAAACATACTAGTGTATTAAAAGCAGAAAAATAACAAATAATGTTTGAAAATAAATAATTTCACAAACATTTGACCACAGATCTATTAATTGAACCTCCTTTTTTTTACAATATATTAATGTATCTGGGTACAAGACCTTTTGAGTCTGTCTTCATTTCTTTTGATTTGCAATGCTAGTGCCAGTGCATTACAAATCTTATCTGGAGTTATTAACAGTATTTGCAGCAGCCTCATTCTGAGGTGGAACACCCGGTCACATTCTATAAAACTGCACCTAGTACAAGCCGGGTCTTCACATCCTTCATCATTTTATTTTCTTGTGCTTCACATTGCTCACGTGCACCAGACGATTTTCTTCAAAACGCACCACTATTTGAAACAAAACTCTAGCCGAAAACAATAATATAAAACTACGAATGCGTTCACCACAAATCCCGCCAAAAAACTCCTCATACCGTCACTCATCCTCAGTGTTGCCAACAGTCTGATAAACTCCCCACCAAATTAAACTTCCAAAACCACCAGAAAACCACTAAAAGTAAGGCTGGACTCACACAGCCGGAACACCGATTCTGAATTCAGAAAGCCCAGAATCACAATAATACTATAAAGGCGAAAGTTTGTGAGTGTTTATGTTTGTTACTTCTTCACGCAAAAACTACTGAATGGATCTGGCTGAAATTCGGTTAGTAGACAGATTAGGACCTGGATTAATAAATAGGCTACTTTTTTTCACGCTCGCGAGCCAACTGACTGCGCACCCTTAAAAAGTCATAGAAACGTTGTCCACGCGGGTGAAGCCGCGGGAAAAAGCCAGATGTTTATAATTTCATTATGTTCCACACACGTTCTGCCCTTTTTAGATTTTGATTTTTTAGATCAATCTTTCAGAGTCATTCTGACATAAGCGTTATGAATTCAGAACCGGAAAATTAAAGATTATTAATTCAGAACGCACGTATTTCTATAACACCTATTCTAGAAACCACTAAATAGTAAACTTTAAATTAGTTTTTGGTATTTATAAAAAAAACTAGTAAATTACGAATTATTTTAATTTTTCAGTTATATTAAAAAAAAATCAACAAACAATTAGCAAACCAAAAAAAAACGTAGTTATTAAAATTATTCAATTATTTCATATTACACCTACCTACCAAGTCTTAACGCGATTTTTGTGTTTACTGTGACCGGACTAAAAAGCTCATGAATTCAATCAAGCCAAAATTCAAAATGGCAGACGCTCACTATTTTTAACCAACTTTAACAACGGAGGAGATACTAAAGTCAACCCGTATATATTTGTTTCATTTTTAATGTATGACGACCACGCGTAACTTTTTACAGAGCAGTCTGATTTCGATAATTCTTTTTTCAATTGGATAGATAGGGGTACCTATACTTTGAAGTTGTTCCCATATAAATTTTGTCAAAGTCTGTTAAGTATTTGTTAAGAAAATTAACAAAAACAAAAAAGTAGCAAAATTGTACATGGTCGTTGCGATTTAAGTCGGTTTTTTTAACGTGTTCAGCGTGGTCATTTTAACAAATATATCTCAAAATCACAGCTTTTTGTGTTCATCCCCTGATGGTAAATGGCGATGGTGACGAAGATGGAAGTGGGCTTACCAAGATTCCTCAACTTTATGTGGACTGGCTACTTATCTTCATGCTGGAATACATCAATACTGTTAACATTGATGTTTGCCGGCAAGATTTAGATAAGATGGAGATAGCTAGCCAGGCAAGCTTAGTAAATGCATACCAGTAACCAAACTGAGTCTTACGAAGTTAGACTCCGCCGGGAATTAAATTCGCGAACTCCTGATGTGAAGCTAATGGACTAACACTTACGCCACGGAGGCACTTAGAATGTATAGGGTTAATAAGGTAGACAGACCCTACAATAATGACTTTATCACAACGGTGATGATCCAAAGGCTTACCAATTATGAAATAATTTTTTTTCACAGTTTATTTTTGTAAAGTATGTTTCTAATATCTCAAAAAAAAAAGATATTTTCAGAGATATTAGTCATTAGTCATGAGCAAAGACTAAAGTAGTAAGAAAAGAATGGCTAGTAATTAATTCTACGTTTTTAACTGACTAAAGCGTCCGTTCCTATTTACAGTCTACACTCGTGCTAGTGCTAGATGTAGAAACTTTTTCTTTTACGAAGAAGTTTCAATAATATCTTTGACGAAATATCAATGTGAACCTCTTTTTTATTTCAAACTTTGATGTTTATATTTATTTATTTATTTTTGTAGAAAACAATTTAGCATTATTTTGATATTTGTTAAGTTTAAACTGCTGCAATAAAGTTCTAAATGACTATGAATGTATCGAAGAGTAAAACCAAGATTTCAGTGAAAAGTGAATTTGATCCTCTGCATCCGCTTACACATATAAAATTAAGATTTACAGAAGAACAAATTAAAGTAATCGATGCATGGTTTAGAGAAAACGCAAAGCCGTTACTAGTAATAAACGAGCAAGAGCCAGTTAATGGTGTCAACGTTGAACAGTTACTAGATTTTATACAGTTAAAAACGTAAGCCTATAATTTATGAAAATATTTAATTGTTTCATTAACATATCGTTGGCCATGGTCCAGACTAGACATAGGATAGGTAGTAATGATTTTGACGGATACCCGGCACCGGTCATGCCGAGTGCCTGGCAGCGCTGACATTTACAACATACTATGACGTGTAATACAAATGATTTGTTAGCCGTTGGTCTAATACGCAGTGCATCCAAACAATCATCAAGTCTTATTTAGTCGAACACGCATTTCGTCCAACAAGGTTTTAGTCCAACACGCATGTCGTCCAAGTCCAACACGCCTTTCGTCCAGCATGCAGTTTGTCCCAGTTTTACCGTCGGCAGATGGCGTTGGATCATTTAGAATCTTTTATCACCGCTCTTTTTTAAATTACATAAATGATGCTTGTTATGCATAAGTGATCTCCTTTCTGTTGAGATAGATACATCCCAATTCTGAATAAAATCTCTTTACCGATTTTACGTTTCTATACGTTTTTTTTAATTAGGTAAATATCCCTACATATAGTGAGTTTCTAAAAAAAAGACACTATTCGATGTTACCAATAGTTGCGGATAATAAATAGATAATCGACACCCGCAAATTTTGTTTAATCGCATTTTTTCAGAAGTGCGCTTTAGTCTATGAAAAAAGCGAAATCGCCTTGATGCCAATTTTTTTTGCACCATAATTTGCCTGTTTTTGATTTTAAATGTTTAAATAATACAGCCATTTTCTTTTCCTATCCTATGCCATTTAGACTTAAACATATTTTATTCAATTGTAATAAATAATCTCATTAATTTTGTTTGCCGAACAAACACCCATTACTGCCAGGTACCCGATTCAAACCGGGTACCCGCTCCATGCATAATAATAAAACGAGAATAAGCTCTTTTATTACTTATTCTAGATTTCATAGAAGAAGCTACCGATATCCAACCTATGCGGATATAATGCGAGAAGCAGAACGTCTCCAAATGGACATAGTTAGGATGTTTAACAGAGACCAAGTTCTTTACATACTGGAAAAATACATTATCGAACCTGACATGAAACATGAATTAACATTGGCCTTTAAAGTGAGCATTTTCTGATTTCTCATATGATAGAGTTAAGAGTTTAAATATTTATTCTGTTTTGTGTACCCATAACTGAACAATATTATTAAAATACCTACTTACATATAGGTAATAATTACCTACGTATCGAGACACACGGCAGTGTGACCGCCAAGTTCGGAAATAACTATTTTACGACTCACTGACCCATCTAAATTAAAGACCACTTCCAGGTGACTTAGAAACTTGAAATTTGGCACGAAGGTAGGTTATTGAACGTGTACAAAGGCAAAATTAAAAAAATTGCCAAGTGTAAGTTGTACTCGCGCACCAAGGGAGACCAAGGGTTCCTTATGACCACTACACAGAAAAATCTGTAGACCAGTTCCAGGTAACTAATAAATTGGAAATTTGGCATCGAGGTAGGTTATTGAACGTATAAAAAGGGAAAAGTCGAAAAACGGCCAAGTGTGAGTCGTACTGGCGCACTAATGGTTCCATATCACTTCCAGGTAACTTATATACTAGAAATTTGGCATCGAGGTAGGTTATTGGATGTATACAATGAAAAAATTTGAAAAATGAGCTCGCGTACTCGTGCACTTAGGTTTCCATATCACCAACTCGGCGAAATATATAGACCACTTCCAGATAACTAATAAACTCAAAATTTGCCATTGAGATCAGCTATTAGGCTTATACAAAATAAAAATAAAACTAAAACTGGCCAAGTACGAGTCGGACTTGCGAAATAAGGGTTTCTTGCCACTACTATTTATCAAAATTATAGACTATTGGTTTGGCATTTAAGTAGGTTAATAGGCGTATACACAGGAAAAAAGAAAAACCGGCCAAGTGAGAGTCGGACTCACAAAATTTGGGTTCCGTACCACCACTCCTCATTGGAATAATTATATGGACCACTTCCAGGTGACTTTTTTAATTTGAGATTTAGAATCGCAATGGGTTTATTAACGTATTAAGTAAAAATAAAAAAAACTGGGTAAGTGCGACTCTGGCTTGCGCACTGAGGGTTCGGTACCACCCAACATATCTTATATGTACATCTATTACTTGAATAAGGATATTAGTATTAGTACTTTACAAAAAATGATGATATCCCAACAAAACATAAATGTTAAATGGGTTCAAGTTCAATATAAGAAAATTACAGCGATATAAATAGGTAGACAACAAGTTCTATAGTGGTTCCTAAATCATAGCTACGGAACTTCAAATAGAAATATTTATTTTAGACTTCTCAAAATAATCAGTTGCTTAAAAAAAATGTCATGTTCGGTGCTACTAAATGGTGTAACTTGGCCAGTGTAAATGATCAAGGTGCCAAGCAAGCAAAGCTTACTTTTAAAAGTAAATATCAATATAGAACAAAATTGCATAGTAAAACTTGCCAAGTTACACCAAGTAGAAGAACATAAAATTTTTTTAAGCAACTGAATACCGTTGTATTTTTTCTATTATTTGGAGAAGTCTAAAATAAATATTTCTATTTGAAGTTCCGTAGCTGTGATTTAGGAACCACTATAGAACTTGGTACCTACCCATTTAGATCTTTGTAATTTTTTTATATCGAACTTAGCCCCATTTCACATTTATGTTTTGTTGGGATAATAATTACATACAACTACAAAAAGTTAAAAAGTTTACAACTAAGGTACTGGGCACCTAGGTCTAGGTGGTTAATTAAAGAAACAAGTTTAACAAAAAGTTGTTGATATTCATATACTCATGAGTAAGATCACCAGCTAGATTAGAAATATATTTCTATAGGTACGTTTAGTAAGAAAATTCACAAATTTTCCTTCTTCTTTAATCGCTTACATAGGTCTTCGATACTGAGCAACGTAACTTTCTGGATGTTGAAGAGCTTCAAGAGATTGTAACGAGATACGGTGAAAATAGTTTTAGTGAAGCAGAAGTAATTGAATTTCTTCGAGAAGCGGATGTCCGAGGGGATGGAAATGTATTCTATAATGATTTGATCGAAAGCATGTTCAGTGTTGCTCCTGAATTACACCAAATTGAGGTAAAGTAAATGAGTCCTGTTAAGTTTTAATTCGAAGATTCTTAATAAAATTTCTAAACGTACATACATGCTAACTTGCATGTAAGCAACCTAACGAGAACACATACGGATCATTGCAAGAATACTTTAATTTGAAAAATAATATAAGCATTGGTCGGAGCGGAAGCAAGTATATTGGCTCAGAGTGACTTATACATTATAATGGGTTGAGCAAAAGTACTGGCACTATAGAAATTACTTATATCTTTTTCAGTGGTATCTCCTGTCTTACTTCTTCTTCTTCTTTGCGTGTCGATGACAAATTAAATCATTCCGGCCCAGAACTTAGCCACTTCGACTGCACTATTTGTGGCGTCCATTAAGTCCTGCTGCGAACAGATGACAGGGCAGGCAGGACAGGAAACTAAATGAGCCATGGACTGCACCGCTCCACACACACAGTCTGAGAGTCCTGTCTTACTGATATTGAAATATCTTTTTAATTTCACTAAAAATACTTTTTTTACAGAAATAGCTTAAAAATGTAGGTATAGGTCGTTTGAAACACTGTTAGAGTTTAAAAAAAAAAAAATTAAAATTTCGTTTGGTTTTTGTTTTCATACAGACAAACTTATTGTGAAAGCCATAAACTGCCATCTTATTAATTTCACGAAAAATTACATTAACTCATTTTTTTTAAAGACTATTATTATCATATTAACAAAGAGCTTTGAGCGACCTAACAATAAGTACTTGTTTTAACAGAAAGAATATCTTTACGAAGATCCTGATGAGGATCCATCTATACCACCTCTACCACCTCCACCAAAACCGGTAGAGCTCCAATCTTCAACGCCACCTCAGTCACCGCCACCGCAGTCACCGCCACCGCAGTCACCACCACCACCGGCGAAAAAGGAAAAGCGCAAAGGAAAGAAAAAATGAATGAAGTGATCAAAAACCCTCCCTACTAAAATAAATCTGGCTGTCAAAAATGTGCTATGTGTTATGATGTTATTTTATTGATCATCAAAAAACTTGCCACTTGCAATTTGGACTCATGCACCAAGAGTTCCCGTACCACCTCGTTTTTTGGTACGAAACCCTTAAAATGTAATGATCACAACCACGATATTTTATTAAATATAGAAGACAAAAGACCGACAGAAAAAAATATATTTTTCTTTAGTTTAGTTAGGGCTGTTTCAGGGACCAGCGCCGCAATGTGCGAGGCGTCGGGCGACGCGATGCGCAGGAAAATCCAACTACGGCGATATATAAGAGCGTTTATGGAGTAGCGTTAACCCCGACGACCCGATCACGCTAGCCGTAGCTGCCCTGACCCCGCCCCCTAACCCACAGAGTAACACTACACCGATATTCTGCCCTCGCCGGCGAGGGCGGCGTCCCCCCGCTTCTGGCGCTTACCAACGCTACCGGCACGTACCAGGCCGCTTCTCCGATCCTCCCCCGTCCAAGCAACGACCTCAGTCGAGATCCGTGCCCACCTGGGCGCCCTTAGGCAGTTGCATCTTTTTGCTTTGCAATAGGTTGAGGGCCATCCACAAACTTTCGCGTTTATTATATTAGTAAAGATGTGAAAATGTGTTTTTTTGTTACCTTTTCACGCTTCAACACCTTGACCAATCTCGATGAAATGTGGCTTACAGGTAGCCTGTGTCACTGGAAAGGACATAACTTATTTTTTATCTCGTGAAAAGTCTAGTATAGCATAGTCCGATGCAGTTCCTGAAGGAAACTGATAAAAATTCTTTTTTGATTAATTTCTTCAACGTCGTAATGGAACAATGGATAGTAGTGATTTTTTGCACAGAGATGGTTGAGGGGAAGGGAAATGACATAATTTACCAATTAGCTATTACTATTAGGATATGGTATGTCCTATATCAGTATATGCTAATTAGTAAATTAGGGATCTGCAAAAAACTCATTTCCAAGCGCGCACGTCGACGTCGCAACGAAGCAACGGATTGAAGTGATTTTTTGTATAGAATTGTTCGAGGAAGTGGGAAATCACAAAGACTGCTAATGAGAATAGCACAATATATTTCCTGCGGGATCTGGAGAAAACTGATGTCGACGCTTGCGACCCGCTTGCGTCTCGCGCACTACTCACCCTCAAAGGCAGTCAAAAAAAACGATGTCCAGGCAGGCGAAGCCGCAGGCAAAAGCTAGTACTTAAATACATATTGTACACCCAGACACAGAGCAAACAAACCTGTTCGTCACAAAAATGTTTTCCATAAGTAGGATCGAACCCATACGACTTTCGGCCCAGCAGGCAAGAGCGCTGACAATGGACTTACGGGTCAGTCAAACCAACCAATATATAGGTAAGTAAGCACCGACCATTGCTCTAAAAAACAGATAAATCGGAATGAAGAACTTTCAATATGTAGAGGAAAAAATATACTCATCGCATTTGATGTATCCATTACAATAATATTTTTATATGTCTACAGGTCTTGGTGATTTTCCCATTCACTTGTACTGTGAGACCTTTCTTTCAGTTAAATTTCATTATTCTAGGTCAACTAGAAGTAGTAGCTACATACCTCACAGGATTTGATAAGTCTCAAAATTGACTAATTAAATTAAACGATCTATGGCATAGTTTTGATTCAAAGAACATTATAAATTTTCCTACGCGAATAACCTCTACAAGTAGCACGTCGCTCGATGTGGGAGTAATCTTCCAACACGATGATAACGTCACAGCTTACCCCATCCACACTGCTTTAAGTGATCACAATGCGCAACGGTTTACTATGAAAATTAGTAAACAATGCCATAATGAATTCGACGAACGTAGGCGTAGGCTATATAATGAAGAAAGCAGGCATTTGTTCTTTATTGACATTGCTCATGTATTTCTAATTATGTCTGGAATGGTATACAGGGTTACTTTTGGACCCCTAGCGAAATTTTGTGACATCATTCTAGAGTAGCAGTACATTCACTTTATGAAATAAAAAAGCATTCTTTTTTGGACTTTTTTTTCAACTTTTCTTAACTCTAATTAAAAATTTTGGTCACCTTACCGATACATGACGCATGCCAGTGCGTCGAACCCAGGGTGCCAACTACACCGTTATTACGGTAGATGTACCGTTTTTATGTGTTGTTGAGTGTCGTCTACTGAATTGAATTTTGAGCAATTTCACAGAAACACCGTAATTTTGGCATCAGCGCTTTCAAAACACAGTATTTTTAAATTTTTGGATATTTTGTATGGCGGAATCGTAATTTGAACCTACTAACATCGTATTTCACCGTATTTTGTTCGAGTAGTTTGGCAACACTGGGCCCGAACACTCGCGCAAGTCGCGCAGCCAATGGCAGTACAGTTAGAAAACCGAGCGCATGCGCGCGCAGCCTCGCAAGGCAATCCCGCGAGCCGAGCGAGCCGCGCAGCCAATGGCAGTACAGTTAGAAAACCGCGCATGCGCCGCAGCCTCGCAAGGCCGCGAGCAGTCCATTAAAAGTAGGAGCAACGGAAATGTTTGGTTGTGGCTCGTGTAGGGTGACCAAACGCGCCTAGAAATCTAAGAACACAAAGAGACGCTATAAAATGCGGAATTTAAAGAAAATCATTTTTTTTATTTCATTATTATCTTTTTTGTTACTTCCCTTATGTCATATTAAATTTTCGCTAGGGGTCCAAAAGTAACCCTGTATAGGAAATGCAATTTTGATATTAACTACAAAGGGGTTTGAAAGTTATTGGCATACTGAGGATTCGCCATTTTGATTTTTTTCAAAATGGCGTCGCACAATCTAACCTGTGTTTTTGGATAGAGGACCTATAGAAGAACAAAAAATGTCATATAACATTTTGGCCTAAAGTGTCACGTTTCTGAGATAATATGGAAACTAAAATAATCAAAATGAGGAGTATCTAATATCGAATCGAATATATTCAATTATCTCCGTAACGTGACGTTTTAGGACACTATGTTACATGTCATTTTTTGTTTGTCTGGATGTCCCCTATTCAAATATATAGGTCTCAATGTGCGACGTCATTTTGAAAAAATAAATAATCTGGCGGACTCCAGTATGCCAGTCTCCATACAAAAAATTTCAAGCCCCTTTGATAAATTATTTATGATATTGACATAGGTATGTACTATATTTACATTTATTTTCACATTAAAAAAAATAAACCAAAACTAAAAACGAACCTACCTTGGATGACGGAGGAATCAAGAAATAATAACAAAAAATTCAATGATTTTTTGAAATAAAACGTCAATATCGGGTAAAAATATTTTTTTTTCGTTGCTGTTATATGAAGAACGATACGTAGAATATAGGTAGAATAGGGATGACGAATACTAGTCATCTGAGTTACTTTTTATCATCTGTCAAAAACGACATTTTGTTCTAAATATTTTTAAAATACCTAGGCGTGACGTCAATTGTAAAATTGTAATTTTGGTGAGTTAAAAATCGAAGACTTGATGGAAAACAAAACGAGTAAGGTTTTCCGAAGTTTAAGTAGGAGGGCAATTTAGTGATCAAGAGTTCATAATTTATTTCTGATGCTGTCGTCATCCCTATTATACCTACTCTTTGAGTATACATGTAAGATGAATACTCGTACCTTCTATTGTTCACCTTAGTTCTTTTGAGTAAATGACTTAAAACTTTATTGTTTTCAAGCTTATTGTTTTCAACCGACTTCAAAAAGGAGGAGGTTCTCAATTCGACTGTATATATATTTTTCGTATGTTTGTTACATGATATCTCCGCCAATTGTGAATAGGGATGGACACTGTAAAAAAACATCGATGTTTTTTTCGATGCAATACATCGGATAGTTGCATCGATGTTATATCGATATATCAAAAAATACATCGATGTTTTCCATACATCGATTATTTTTCTGTAGGTTTGATATGAATGTGGTTGAGATAAGAAAAACAATCACTTATTAGACACAAAACCTTTATTATTAATTTTAAAAATTGAACATTAATTAAATATCCCAATACTGCTTATCAACACTGTGTAGAAACAAAAGTTTTCCCAATCTTTTGCCCTTCAATCTGTTTCTTTGTTGAGTCATCACCTGCCCCGCTTGCGAAAACAGCCTTTCAGACGGAACCGATGTTCCCACTATTGTTAGATATTTATAGGCGAGTTTATGCAATGTTGGAAACTGCATTTTGTAGTCTTTCCAAATTTCCAGTGGATTATCGATAAGTCTTCCAACAGGACTTGTCAGGTAAACTGACAGTTCATCAGACAAGCTGTCTTCAGATTTGGTACTCTTCCAATTGCGCTGTACCAGTTTGTGATGGTCACTCCATAATGAAAAGGTAAGAATAAGAGGATATTTCTTGAAAACTGGACTTTATAGACTTTTGACGTTTTAAAGGGATTACTTCCGAATCAGAATCTAAAATATTATTCAACTGTTTTGAGTAAATGTAGTTATTTTTATTTTTAGTAGGTTAGCCTTTTCGATGCATCGAACAAAAAACATCGATGTATAATCGATGTTTAAGAATAAACAATACATCGGTTTGATTCGATGTATCGTTACAATACATCGAGTGTTTTTAAAACATCGATGTATATCGTCCACTCCTAATTGTGAACCGATTTTCAAAATTCTTTTTTTATTCGAAAGAGTATACTCCCGAGGGGGTCCCATTGTAACCAAGTCAGGATCTGATGATGGGATCCCAGGGAAATCGAGGGCAACCCTCAAATTTTATAGGCACGTTTTACGTGTTTCATGTATTTTCTAAAATTATTAAAGTAATTGCGTCTGGTAGTCATCATCTCATGTTGATGAGCTGATGAAGGAAGGTTCAACTCCTTAACGGTTAGGATAAGTAAAATGTGAGTAGCTGTGTGCTGGTACCGACTTCAAAAATCATTTTAAGGCCCCTAATTTAATTCCTACCCACCTTTGATTTCGTATTGTTGGTTAATGTCGTGTATCGAAGTATAATAATATGATTACATATTTTTGAGTGGATTTCATTTTGAAGTCGGTTTTTAGTTTTTTAAATTTTTGGTCGTAGCTGTGTAAACAGGTATACTGTATGAACAAAAGAAACTTACTGTTCCTTCGGCCGTCCGTCTGAACAGAGCCAGGAACATAGTGATTAAATACGCTTTGGCCAGGAACAAATAATATGTCACTTTTTTGGCGGGATTTGTGGTAGACGCATTCTAGGATTTTGTTCAAGAAGTGGTGCATTTTCGAGAAAATCGTCTAGAGCACGTGAGCAATGTGGAGAACAAGAGAATAAAACGAAGGAGGACGTGAAAAGCCAACTTGCTCTGGGTGCAGTTTTATAGACGCCCAACCAGAGATTTGTTACCATAAATGGGTTATGCACTAACAAACAACATTTGAAAATCGAACCCATTTACACACACAATATTATGGTATTTCCCTTCCGTTGCACCGAATGCTACTAAGAAAAGAGATGCCAATTGGCATCATTTTATTTGCTTCACTTTTAGGACGCATGTAACCTATCTACCTCCCCTTATATATACCATATCTCTGCGCCCAACAGAAACTGGGTGTTCCACCTCAGAATGAGGCTACTGCAAATGCTGTCAAGAACTTCAGAGATGATTTGTAATGCACGGGCAATAGCATTACAAAACAAAAAAAACAAATAAGGAAATTAAAATACGACAGACTAGGCTGTATGGTCATAGTTACCTTTGCCTTTTTCGCGCTTTTGGAAGCCGGAGAGAAGAAACCGAAGAAACCACGATTAACCAAAAAAAATAAAAAAATAATTGTCATACGTAGTGTATTATATTCTCTTTGGCTATGGCGATAAGCTATTTCCTACATATAGTAGTGATCTGTGGCTATTTCTGTGTTGACTGTTGAGGAGGTTTGGTAAAAGCGAAATAATTTGTGAACGTTTTTGTTTTGTTGAATTTGCTCCATATGATGGCTTGTTAACGTTTTGTGTTCTTGCATTATAAGACTTCGAGTGGTTATTCTATAAATTAATAAATATACCCATAAAATAAATTAGTTACAATGGATCTCGAAGACAATGCAATGGGTTTGACCCCCGAACAAACCGATAAAATATTACAATTTCAAGACTTGACTGGTATAGAAGATATGTCAATATGCAGAGACGTTCTACACAGGCATCAGTGGGATCTAGAGGTATGTTACTATTCTTTTTCACTTATCACTTATCTGAATAGTGTCGATTTTAAAAACAAGTCTAAATGGGGTCATATCGACCAATTGGGCAATTTCGTCCATGATAATAAGATTAATATAAGTGGTTTGCTTTTGCAGGTAGCAATACAAGAACAGTTGAACATAAGGGAAGGTCGGCCTTCGGTGTTTGCCACGGAAGCGCGGGCTCCCCCTGTTGTGCATGACCACATAGCCCAGCAGGTGTTCACAGATGAGCCTCCCGAGGGGCCGGGTGGCGTGCGCGGCCTGTTCCAATATGTCGTCAACCTCGTAGTCTCAGTATGCTATAACACACTCACGTCAGTGCTGAATTTGCTGCTCAGTTTTATTAGGAATGATGACCGAAGATGTAAGTAGTATTTGTTCATTACAGCTGACAGTATCTCTCTCCTAACCTGTGTAACTTCTCTGATTCAAGAAGTGAGCCACTGCATGTTGTTTCCTGATACATGTATCCAAATCTATTATGAAAAATCATTTTGTATTGTAATCCTAAATTATAAATGTATATATAACCAGCTGTCCCAGCGAACTACGTACCGCCTTACATTACATTACACTGCCTTACCCTACCCTAACCTACACTACACTACCCTACCCTACACTACACTACCCTACCCTACACTACACTACCCTACACTACACTACCCTACACTACCCTACACTACACTACCCTACCCTACACTACCCTACCCTACCCTACACTACCCTACCCTACCCTACACTACCCTACCCTACACTACACTACACTACCCTACCCTACACTACACTACACTACACTACCCTACCCTACCCTACCCTACCCTACATAAGAACCTTCTCCTGACAATAACGAACTGGACAAAAAAAGAATTAGCGAAATCGGTCCAGCCGTTTAGGAGGAGTTCAATGACTAACACACGGACAGAAGATTTATATATATATATAAAGATTTCCTTCTTCAAATAAGTTTTAGTTGGGTTTGTTAGCCTGGCTTCTGCCGGTGATTCTTTGCACTCCCCACCCCGCCATTACCATTACTGCTACCGGAGCCAAAAATAGCAGGGCTACCGAGGATTAGGGGTCTTTTTCTAGGTGTGGGGGTTTTGCTGTAATCGCCATGCTTGGCAGGCGGGTTGGAGATCGCAATGTGGTTGCAGGTGTGTTGCAATGCACAGAAAGGACGCTGCTGTCCATCCTGCTGGTTTTAAGTCCCTTAGTCGACTTTTGCGATCCCTACTGGAAGAGATGGGATGGTCCTATTTTAAGCTTGGAGCCATATGGCCAACTCGACTGGGCAGCATTCGGGAAGCTTTGCAATATCTTCACATCCCAAATACTGCAGTGTCTCAAGACTAAGGTCTTTGACCAGTGTATATTGCCAGTGATGACATATGGAACTGGGACATGGTTGCTTACTATGGGCCTCATAAGAAGGTAGTTCTCAAGTGGTGACCGCGCATGATAAAACGTAGCATAGGCAGGCCTCTCACGCTGTGTACTGATGACCTGGTGAATTTCGTGGGAAGCCACTGGATGCGGGCAGCTCAGGAACAGTCGTTGTTGAAATCCTTTGACCAGCAGTGGACATTTTTGGCTGATATGATGATAAATTAGTTTTTATTTAAAAAGGCTACCACCCTGAAAGTAAGTAAGGAATATCATTCTTATAAACTTTACACTTATTACAGTGGTTACGGATCCCTTGGGTGATGTGATAGGCTTCATCAACCACTACACAACGCGGTACATTGTTCATCCTGTGTTCTACCAGGGCACTTATGCTCAAGCACTCAATGATGCCAAGAATGAGCTGCGGTTCCTCGTTGTGTACCTGCACTCAGAAGCTGCTGCAGAAACACAGAACTTTTGCAGGTAAACTAGATTTATTGCAATGTGATAGATAATTAACCCTTATTCAGGGTAGACTCGAGCCTCTTGGTGATGAAGTATATGAGTTGATATGATGATAGTTAATTAATGAAGTTAAGAATGATGTTTGTTGTAATTAATGTATGTGTCTTCTTTTTAATACATACTTTTTGAATGCAGGTGGCTAAAATTAGTGCATTTCTTGCTAGAATATGTTGAGTCAGTCGCAAGCTTGCTGAAGGTGAAAGTTACACAGCCGATTCTTTGAATGTTCGCATGTCTACACAAAAACATTAATACTTTTTAATGTGTAAGACTCATTAGTTTTGAGAGACTATTAGATTTTTCTTCTACATTACATGAAAAAATAACAACAGTAGTAAGAATATGAAGCTATTGATAAAAGGGCTAAGATGAAATTTTACTAAGCTTGTAATAAACGAAAATGTGCATTTACACCCGAAGTAAAGTAAAGGAAGTAAAGGATGTTGGAAGAATTATTCGACCCACAAATAATATAACCATGTAAATTCATGTTTATATTTTTTTTAAATTATATTAGCTATACAGAAAGAACTTATTTAAATATCATTGCCTGTGAATATGTATCTGTGTAATTGCAAAATAAATTTTATCTTGTCTTAGGTTGCGTTAAGACACTCATGCAAAATTCGACTCTAAAGCTGATTCCATAAGATTAAATATCAGGTTGTTTGCCAGTGCGGTGCAGGCAGCCTGCTTTTAATGTCTTCTGTAGTGCTTTGCAAATTAAGTTTGTTCGCTCATTTAACCACATCTTTGACGGCTCTCGACAAACAGTCTATTTTTTTATTTTTATTTTATTCAAGAACACAACAGTCACATAAGTACTTAATTAAATGAAATTGTTAAATTTAGACCTACGGTTCTCTTAATTAAATCTTAAGAATACAGTGGAGGAAAATAATTAAGTATTCAATGGAGCAATATAAGTAGAGGCACACCAGAAACTCATGGATCAAGGAAAAAAGATCGTATATGAAAATTGTCAAATGAAATAGAAAGTTGCATACTTTAATTTTTTCCCATTCCCCATGAGACTCTGGAGTGCCTATTTCACTTTCCACTATCAGTAGAAAGCAAAGCGATAGTGTCTTGTTTAAACCGCTGTAAAGTACAGTTAAACAGATCCACATTCAATAACTTATCATTATATAATGCACAGGCTCTACGAATAAATGCATTATTGGCATAACATATTCTACGTGTAGGAACAGAAAATAACGCTTTTTTACAACAAGATCTTTGTTGTCTGTGGGGGAACATTGAAAGAAATACCATGTAGCAGGGGCGGCGCATCTAAATGGTTATTTAATATTTTGTACCACAGGGTAGCATCAATATAATGACGACGCGATTTTCGCGTTGTAATTTTATGCCTCATCAGTGAGATCTTGTAGTCACAGTATCCTGAACCAGTTCTAAAATTCAGAGATTTTAGAAATTTACGTTGCAACCTTTCTATTCTGTCAATATGGTTATAATGCGGATTCCACACAGCGACTGCGCACGTAACTGTTATATAAGAGTTTATATGTGAAAGCATTCTTGAACGGTTTACCTATTCGAAGTATAAATCCCAATTGTCTATAGGCTTTATCTAAAACCTTATCTATATGAGGAATAAACGATAGTTTGGAATCCATTTGAACACCTAAGTCCCTGATAGTATCAACTCTAGTAAGACTTTTACCACATAAGGTATATTCAAATCGAACTGTGTGCAACTTTCTAGAAATAAATTGTTATCATGACAGAAACTTTCGAATCTGTATAAATCTTGCTGTAATAAATTACAGTCGATATTATCTGAAACTATTCTGAATATTTTTGTGTCATCTGCATACAGTAACGAACTAGTGTTTTCTAAGTTATTTGTGATGTCATTAACATACAGAATAAACAATAAAGGCCCTAAATGGGAGCCCTGCGGCACTCTAGAACTGATCATTTTATATTGAGACCTAAAACCTCGTAAAACAACTGCTTGACTCCTGTTTCTAATATAAGATTCAATCCAACGAAGCAGATCGCCGTGTATACCGAGTCGTAACAATTTGGACAAGAGTGTATTATGAGAAATTTTATCAAAAGCTTTAGCGAAATCGGTATACACGGCGTCTACTTGAAACCCATCATTCATGGCATTAAGGATTAATTCAGTGAAGTTTAACAGATTAGTATCTACACTACGCCCGGCACAGAATCCGTGTTGGTTAGGGATGATGTGACAGCGCGCTGCGTTAAAAATTTGTTAAGTTACTATTTTTTCAAGTATTTTGCCAAACTGACACAACTTGGATATTGGACGATATTTCTCTATATCAGTAGAAACTGGTCCCTTAGGTATTGGCGTGATCCAGGCTCGTTTCCATATGTCCGGGACTGTTCCTTCAGACAGGGATTTTTAAATAAATAAATAAATGAATCTTTATTTCAGGCACACTAGTAAATAATATTATGCACAAAGTTTTACCCATAGAAGGATTAATGTCAAAATATAATAAAATAAAAAATGTCAAAATAAAATTATAAAAATGTCTAACAATAACATAATTATTACAATAATAGTTTAACAGCACAATGTCAGGTTGAAATGATTCGTATTCATATAAATGGTGCGGAACACAGCAACAATTATACTGTTCGTACATTTGATCAATCTTATGTGGAATTTTTTAAAGATTATGGTAATAGGTCTATGAAAGGTGTAGCCCTAAGTACCAGTGTTTAATGAGCGAACGAACTATGTTTCTTTGATGCTTATTGCAAAAAGAAAAATGCACAGAGATAGGTAAACATCAGAGTTGTTGCCCAAATACTGAGTCAAAGCCCAGGTTTAGTCCCGGATTTTAACCACCTTTGTGGCATTAGTTAGTCTATTAACTTAAAATCAGGAGGTCACAGGTTTGATTCCTGTGGAGTCTACACTTTGTAAGGCTTGATTTGGTTGATGGAAGGGCAGTTAGCCCGCCTGGCACGTTAGGAAATCTTGATAAGCCTGCTTCCATCTTCGGCATCATTATCACTTACCAACAGGTGAAATGTTGTCAAGGGCTGCCATGATGCCAAGTTGTGTATAATAGTATTCTTTTTGCCTGAAAAATACCACATTTTTTGTTTCTTCCCAGGTGGATTGCTTGGGTTTTCACCCACTGCTCATGTATGTGGTGGAGTATTGTTTGTTTGTTTGTAAACTCTTTATTGCTTTTAAAACAAATACATTAAATATTTAGACAAAAGAAAATACATTTAGCAAAGACCGAGTTTTCCTTTTTTTAGCACTCACACTTAGTGAATATTTTTTCTTGTTTTTTCGTTTCCTTCCACCATCCTTCGACTAAGTAAAAAATAAAATAAATACACATGTACCAACCTATAAATATTAGAACTAACGTATCTGTGCTTAATTCTCAAAATAACTTTTTGAACAAGGTTCTATAGCAAATTTTAGTCATTACCGGGTGCTTCTCGCATACAAGACTCACATCAATAAACCAAGCAACACCCATTAAATATTGATATTTTTATGGGTATTTTTTAGTATATGATTCTTTATTTAAATAATACTACTATTTATTTTTAATTAGCCTGTTTCATCGCCTTTATTATGCCGCTCATCTCGATGCAAAGCCACCTTCGCTCACTCCTTTAGATGTTGGTCCAACTTGTCTCGTTAGAGCCACTGGGGCCTGCCGCGTGTGCGCTGCGCTTTTGGCACCCAATCTGTGTTACTATAATGATATAAAAAATATTTTTTTATAAACAAACAATTTTTATTTATAAAAATCACTTGCCGACGCCGATAGTCGCATCATGGCATGCTGGACAAGGGCACACGTGGCTGTTGGTCCTTGAATGCTATTTGTAATTTAATATTTTATTTTTAATTTTAAATATTTCAGTTACTAACATAATTTGTAAGGACATTGTTACTAACAAAATCTTAAGGACTGTCTCTTAGTCAGAAATAAAGATATTGAATTGAATTGATTTTGCAAGGAATGTAACTATTTTGCCTACATTTAGTGCGTTTTTTTTTTAAATTCACAATTAGTGAGCCCTTGATATCATCTCACCTTATGGTAAGTGACGATAATGTGAAGATGAAAGTTGGCTCACCAAGGTTCCCCCACACAATGACTGGCTGTCTTATATTCAAGCCGGAACACATCAATGCTGTTAAATTTGATGCTTGACGGCAAGACTTAGATGAGATGGTGGTAACTAGCCAGGCAAGCTTAAAAATGCCCTTCCACCAACCAAACCGAGTCAGACAAAGTTAGGCTCCGCCGGGAATCGAACCTGCGATCTCCTTATGTGAAGCAGATGGACTTAACCGTTACGCCACGGAGGCGGTTAAATGGATTAATGTGATGTAATGCTGTGCTACGTAAGTTTGGTTTCGGTTATTTAAATTTAATTTTGCTGAGAAGTTCCTAACAGGTTTTGGACCATTTTAGATAGACAACATCTGAAATCTTTCTACGTTTATGCAGGACAACGCTAGCAGACCCAGAAGTGATCGAGTACATAAACACGCATGCACTCTTCTGGGGTTGTTCCATTGAGAGTGCGGAGGGCTGGCGCGTGGCGCAATCTGTTGGCGGGCGGCGGTACCCGCTGCTGTGCGTGGTATGCGTGCGCGAGCACCGCATGACGGTGGTGGCGCGCTCGGAGGGCTCCTGCTCGCCCAGCCAGCTGCTGCAGCGGCTGCGGCGGGTGGTCTCGGATAACGAGCCGCATCTAGCAGCGGCCCGGGCGGACAGGTGAGTGCTAGTGGTTTGAAGTGTGTATGGCGTATTCTAAAGACGCGCCGGCTTGGCCAGCAGCGCTGCGGCGGGTAGTCTCGGATAACGAGCCGCACCTAGCAGCGGCCTGGGCGGACAGGTGAGTGCTAGTGGTTTGAAGTGTGTATGGCGCATTCTAAAGGCGCGCCGGCAGGGCCAGCAGCGGCTGCGGCGGGTGGTCTCGGATAACGAGCCGCACCTAGCAGCGGCCCGGGCGGACAGGTGAGTGCTAGTGGTTTGAAGTGTGTGTGGCGCATTCTAAAGGCGCGCCGGCAGGGCCAGCAGCGGCTGCGGCGGGTGGTCTCAGATAACGAGCCGCACCTAGCAGCGGCCCGGGCGGACAGGTGAGTGCTAGTGGTTTGAAGTGTGTGTGGCGCATTCTAAAGGCGCGCCGGCTTGGCCAGCAGTGGCTATGGTGGGTAGTAAAATTGGAGGTTGCTAAGAGACGATCTTTAGTGTAAAGTTTCATGTGACTGTTGTATGATTTAGCGTTGGTTCGAAGACTAACTGGTTTATTTAATAATAATAAATGTTTATAACATAGGACAATTTATTAGTTTACTGACTGTTACCATTTAGCTGTAAGTTTTCCAAAATAAATAAAAGAAAATAAAAATTTCGGTCAATTTATTACTCATTCAAGTAGTATGCTAGAGAGGCGATTGGGAAATAAAATTATGAATATACTTTTCTCTTAGGGTGGAGCGCGAAGTAACAGCGCGCCTTCGCGCGTCGCAAGACGAGGCGTACGCGGAATCTCTCGCCGCGGACCAGGAGAAGGAGCGCCGTCGCGCCGCCGACCGCCTGGCGCAGCAGCAGCGCGAGCACGAGGCGCTGCAGGTGCGCCAGCGCGAGGAGCGCCACAAGCAGCAGGTACTGCTACTTGTGATGTATACATGACAAGTCGGACTAGGAGAAGGAGCGCCGTCGCGTCGCCGACTGCTTGGCGCAGCAGCAGCACGAGCACGAGGCGCTGCAGGTGCGCCAGCGCGAGGAGCGCCACAAGCAGCAGGTACTGCTAGTTGTGATGTCTACATGACAAGTCGGACCAGGAGAAGGAGCGCCGTCGCGCCGCCGACCGCCTGGCGCAGCAGCAGCGCGAGCACGAGGCGCTGCAGGTGCGCCAGCGCGAGGAGCGCCACAAACAGCAGGTACTGCTAGTTGTGATGTCTACATGACAAGTCGGACCAGGATAAGGAGCGCCGTCGCGTCGCCGACCGCCTGGCGCAGCAGCAGCGCGAGCACGAGGCGCTGCAGGTGCGCCAGCGCGAGGAGCGCCACAAACAGCAGGTACTGCTAGTTGTGATGTCTACATGACAAGTCGGACCAGGAGAAGGAGCGCCGTCGCGCCGCCGACCGCCTGGCGCAGCAGCAGCGCGAGCACGAGGCGCTGCAGGTGCGCCAGCGCGAGGAGCGCCACAAACAGCAGGTACTGCTAGTTGTGATGTCTACATGACAAGTCGGACCAGGATAAGGAGCGCCGTCGCGTCGCCGACCGCCTGGCGCAGCAGCAGCGCAATTGCGCCGCAGATCACCTAGCGCAGCAGCAGCGTAAGGCCGTCCGCCACACACGGAGGCCAAGCCCGGATTATTGAAGGTGGCAGGGATATTGGTGAAACACACTGTCAAAAGTTTCCAGTTGCCTATTGACATCAGGCACGCTTCATGGCTACGTGTTTTACGAATACCACTAACAGACAAACCATCCAGGTAATAATTAACTGTGCTTATGGTCAAAACCTGTGTGATTACTGTCGACCACACAAGTCTTACTGAAGCTACGAGTACGAGTGCTTGTATCGAAATAAGGCCAGGTGAAGGTGTCAACGAGATAAATAATTGAACATAAACTCCTGTTTGCAGATAGTGGAGGCGCGCGCAGCGATGGCGTCGGCGCTGGGCCCGGAGCCGGCGCCGGGAGGGGGCGTGGTGCTGCTGCTCATCCGCTTGCCCGACGGCGAGCGCCTGCAGCGCCGCTTCTCGCTGGAGCACACCACGCAGGTACTAGCTTGTTGTGATAGTGGCGGCAGGCAGTGGAGGCGACAGCGTGGTGCTGCTGCTCATCCGCTTGCCCGACGGCGAGCGCCTGCAGCGCCGCTTCTCACTGGAGCACACCACCCAGGTACTAGCTTGTTGTGATAGTGGCGGCAGGCAGTGGAGGCGACAGCGTGGTGCTGCTGCTTATGCGCGCGCACAACCGCTTCACGTTGCAGCACACCACGAAAGTACTAGTTTATTGTGACATGTGGCGGCAGGAAGTGGAGGCGACAGCGTGGCGCTGCTTCTCATCTGCCTGTCTGATGGCGAGCACCTACAGTGCCCCTTCACGCTGCTGTAGACCATGAAGGTACTAACTCTTTGTCATGTGGCGACACGCCGTATTCTAGAATTTTATTTACCTTTGTGCTCGTCACTGCAGACCGTCACTTCTTCAGGCGTCTCATTAAAATTGTCATGCCCCTGTCACCGTCAACAGCTCAAGTAGCATAGCGACGTCCATCATGTCTTTATCTTTCATTCAATAGGGATGGCGACAGCATCAGAAATAAATTATGAACTCTTGATCACTAAATTGCCCTCCAACTTAAACTTCGGAAAATCTTACTCGTTTTGTTTTCCATCAAGTTTTCGATTTTTAATTCATTAAACTCACAAAATGAGTACATAAATGACGCTGCAAAACTATGACGTCACACCTAGGTATATCAAAAATTTTTAGGACAGAATGTCGTTTTTGAGAGATAAAAATTAACTCAGGTGACTAGCATTCGTCATCCCTATTGGCCATTATTTCTATCAACCTGTGGCGACACCTAAGTATCCGTCACAATAGAATCTTTCATTCAATAGGGATGGCGACAGCATCAGAAATAAATAATGAACTCTTGATCACTAAATTGCCCTCCAACTTAAACTTCGGAAAATCTTACTCGTTTTGTTTTCCATCAAGTTTTCGATTTTTAATTCATTAAACTCACAAAATGAGTACATAAATGACGCTGCAAAACTATGACGTCACACCTAGGTATTTCAAAATTTTTTAGGACAGAATGTCGTTTTTGAGAGATAAAAAGTAACTCAGGTGACTAGCATTCGTCATCCCTATTGGCCATTATTTCTATCAACCCGTGGCGACACCTAAGTATCCGTCACAATAGACTACTTCCCACAGTTTCAGGCTATAATTATGGAGTTTTTTCAAAAACAAAAAAAAATGTATGTAGAGGAAAACTGCCTTCAACTATTTAAAGTGAACCGTAACACAAAAGACGAGAGCGCAAACAATCTAGAACGAACAACATTTCTAAGAGTGAGACATTTCTTCGCTAGTAGGAATATTATACAACTGCCTATGTTGGTCCACGGCCGGACCCCAGGCATACCACCTTGCTACTTCGCCTGGTGGACCGTTTGTACCAACCTAATACAGACTATCCCCGTTGCAACTTGCTCCTAATTCACGGTATTTTAACTCCAATATTCTTTTGGTTTCAGGACCTATACGACTTCGTATTCAGCCAACCCCAGTCTCCTGAAGAGTTCGAGATCACAACCAACTTCCCAAAACGCAAATTGGAGCCGAGCAGGAAGATGCTCACCGAGATCGGCCTGCAGGATCGCGACGTGCTCTTCGTCAACGATATGAATGCATAAGGTGAGACCTTGTAAAGTTCAAAAGCTCACAGCGACAGTGACTCACACTCGATGTTAACATGTAAGGCGCCCATTACACGCACAAAACGTATTGACAAACTCAATCAGACGACAGGAACAAAACTATATGTTAGACAAAGAGAGAAGATGTTACTCACTCTTACTTTTTGTCTAACCAATGTCTCTATTGTATGATCTAGTTTGACAGTCCATCCAGTTTGAGCATGTAAAGGTCTGCTTCAGAGAGACTTATAATATAAACATAATAATATGAGGAAGGACTTTAAAGTGGAATTGTGTTTACGTGCATTTATACCCATTCTTTGTTTACAGCATGCCCCCTAAAAATAAAATGTTTTCTAGTAAATATTAAAATGTAATCATGACAGCAAAGGTGTTCCTAATCACAATTCAAGTGAAAATTGTTCTCATAAATAGATATTATTAATATACCATGTATTGCATTGCACGATGGAGAGTTAAAAGCGATTGTTTTAATTATTAAATAAGATTAGTTGTACATGTTTTTACCTGAATTTTGTACTTAGAGAGTCGCCAGCAGGTTGAAGTTTCCATACAAACATAGCTTCGTTTTGATACAAAAACTACATGCAGGATTGAAACTAAAGGAGATTGCCAGAGGTCGTTTCAACTCTAAGGGGCCGAGTATGGGCACTTAAGAAAAACAATAATTCATACCACATTTTTATATGTTCCCTTGATTCAGTCGGAATAATTCATATGCAGGGTTTCATTAAAATTAGCTACAAAATGATTTGTTTCCTCCTTTCCTAGAAATATATTATTCTATTCATGTGCAGTTGTATTGCCTTACACATACTTGCAAACCTCAACAAAAGTTAGGGACAAATCTGTAGGTTAGACGAGGACATTGCACCACTCTTATAAAATAGTAGGTCATCTTTGCTTATAGCTTTGTCCCTGTCGATTGATTGGGCAAAGATGACTTATTGGTAGGGTCAATATATGAATTTCCTACCCGATAATTCATGTATATAAGTTATATCTGCACAAAACTTCGACCACACATAAAAAAAAGTAGACCCGTAATCACGCGCGCGGGCGTAAATGTCCGAATGTAAAGTACATCTTTTTACTCGCGGAAATGTACTTTACCCTAGTCTCACGTGATCAAGTAATCAGTAGTTAGGCCGTCATCGGTGCATCGTCATCCCCACTCGTCCACCGTAGTCAACATCTTTCTAACACCGACGCGGGGTGGATGGAACCAGAATCTAGACACAGTGCGAAGATTCATAACTGTTCAGACTGATTTATAACATCTATCTACCCACAGATTCTATTCAACAAGGCATTTTACTGATTGCTACTTTGTATACTTCGAAACTAACCTCAAAATCAGACATATCTTAGGTATTGTACAGGAGACCCTAGAAAACAAACGTCTGATTTTGATTACGTTTGAAACTATGATATGACTACTTTTTTGTGTCTAATTTTGGATGTTATACAAATTCATAGGCTCCGCAACGGATCTCCATAGAAAAATGGGCAATCTCCTTTGCAAATATATTGAGAAGACATCTCGATGTCTTTAATTTATTTTCGATATAGTTACAAACAAGGATAAAACGGAATAAAATAAGAGCGAGTTGAAACTTTTAATACAAAACTAATTGAAGCCTTTATTTAGTTCTGTTTAAGGCAGTTCGATTAGCACACTAGCGTCGTTAATAGAAATAAATAATTTTCTAATTCTTATAGACTTCAACTGAAATTATTGAGTATTTTGCGCACATACGAGATACAAGGTACACGGTACAAGGTTACGTTTGTCGATATTGTCGAAAGTGGCTTCTTTTAGCAGTTTTGATTAACATAACCTGTTGCTAATATTTACAGTTATAAAATAACAATTAAGAGCAGGCTCCTAGCGCGGCACTGGCGAACAACCTATTATTTAAACTTATGAAATCAGCTTTACAGTTGAATTTCGCGTGAGTGTCTTAACGTGACTTACGCCCTTTACGTCGGGCGTGAATGCACATTTTCGTTTATTGCAAGCTTAGTAAACATTCTAGGAATATTTTGTCTTAACTGTTTTATCAATACCTTTATTCTCTTACTGTCGGTATTTATTTCGTGCGCTTAACTTATGTAATGTAGGAGAAAAATCTATCTCTCAAAACTACAAAGTTTTACAAAATAAAAAGTATCGAGCAAAAATAAATAAATCGTGTTTTTGTTTTAGCCGTACCAAAGAAAAAGGTTCAAAGAATCAGATGTGTAGTTTCCACGTTCAGAAAAATTGCGGCTGACTCAAAATATTGTAGCAAAAATGCACTTTTTTTGGACCCTGCTCTTAATAATTACTACTAATTTCGATTAAAGTCCACAAGAATGAGTAACTTATTTATTTCTATTGGCGCCGCTAGTGTGCTAATCGAACCGCCTTAACTTAATTTTATTACTTTGAACAAACAACGATATGTGTCTCCTAATATATTTACAAACTTTACATTCGATCCGGCCGGCATGTCGTTTTTAAATAAAACTAAACTACGTTTGTATGGAAACTCGAGCCTCCTGGCGGCCCTCGTATTCCATTGGGTGTTTCGATTGTTTTGTTGATTTTTTTGAGTATAACAGACCAAGTTTGTGGATAGGCCTTATGAAAGGATATATCTTAAAAATCAGGAGTTTTTATTGTGGTGTACAAAGTTTATTTTGCAACACTAATTGCAACACGATGTATTAATTAATTTGTTGATTGCTTGTTTATTTTTCGTTTAAGATTTTTGAATTATAGAGGTGTACGGTGTAACAATATTGGTGTAGGACCAGTTGATTGGGGCTGCTACTCATCACAATGAACTACTTGTCCCAAGAGACCCATCGCAATACCGAACAAAAAAAATGATTGTCTGTAAAGTCGGTTTACGGACGATTAACGTGACAACGTCATAACGTAACGGGACAATGAGCGTAACGGGACAATGAGTCATCTCTTTTCGTGCGTGCAGCCGGCGTCCTTCGATTTATTAGACATTTTCACGTCAAAAATACATATGTGTAGTCTTCATGCAAAATAATAAGATGATTGACAAATGTCAATTTATGTACGCAGTGTTTTTTTGACGTGATAACGTCTAATAAATCGATGGACGCCGGCTGCACGCACAAAAAGGGATGACTAATTGTCCCATTACGTTATGACGTTGTCACGTTAAACTATCGCCCGTAAAACGACTTTACCGCTAATTTTTTTTAGATATCACTAGTTTCCTCGAGGGACGTTGTTCAGTATGATGAGAAGTAAAGAGGTTAACGGGTTCTACATCGAGTTACAAAAACTTACACCCTATATAAGATGCTCTCAATGTAACTGCCGCCACTGCAGAGGTGCTTGTATTTTTGTATGGAGTCCATTTAAAAAAAATAACTGGGTTCCTTGAGGTAAGTTTTTAAGTTTGAAGCACCCCTTGCAGCGGCAGCAGATACTTTGAAGGCAAGTTATATGTTATAGCGAAATAACGAACAGTGGGAACAACTAAGATTTACCTTAGATTTAGATGGCGGAATGAGATTGACACGTTTTGGGACAGCGCGGGCTATCAGTATGTAAGTATGTAATAATATGTAAATCCCTGGGAAGTATGTGGTTGTATTATATTTTCGTAAATCTTGGAATTCACCATCGTTCGGGCTTATTAAGTAACATGCGTTTGTAAATTGTTTTGAGAAGCAATTGGAACCGTTTATAATATAATTGTGAACTGTTCTGGGGATAGTTTATTAAAATAATTGTTACATTGTAAACGTTTCAGTTATGTCCTCCAAATGCGCTGAGTAAAGTATGTATTATTATTGAATTCTGTGTAGTTATAGCCAGTGGGGAAAGCGTAAGCATTATATTCTCAGTAATGTAAAATCGATGTCATGGATGGATGTTTAAATGTTGATAACTAGATTACAATAAAATGTACTAGGTAACACAAAAATAGTTTTTATGGACACATTTTGTTGAGTTAGCAAATTGAACGACTCAGCAGTGTATGCGAGAACCGTCCAGCCAGACGTTTCCCGTAGCTGTGACGTCACGAGCGCGCCACTGTTTAGCGCTGAGTTCTGTACTATATGAATTCTGAAGTTTATGTAAAGAACATAGACCAGGTGCCACAGATCTACTACAAATAGATTAGTAAAGAAATTGTTAGAAAAAGAAGGATTGTTACGATATGGCACGAGTGCGAAAAAGATACTGATATTATTTTTTGTCCTTATCGGCATGACCACTTTTTTGCTGGCTAATTGTCAAAATCTGACAGTTTCTTAGCCAAACAATGTTTCTTCCAATGTTGCCAAATAAATTTAAATTTTATGTAATAAAAATAATATATGTTTGTATGTTTCTATGTGACCCCTGATTTTGAAGAGGCATATTAAAAATAGAGCTGTACAAATGCTTTTTGAAAGCATTACTTAAATTTCATCAGATTTATTACAAAGGCGCTAGTTCGCGCTGATAAAATTGAAATTTACCCTGACTTCATGGAAATAATATTAAGGTGGCATCACAAACGCTTAAAACGGTTAAAGCGAGAGGCATTTTAGTGGCCACGCGATATAGAAATCTATTTGTAGTAGATCTGTGCCAGGTGCACATCTGTTGTAAATTTGAATAACCACACCCTGTAGGAATAGAACTCTATAACTGGAAAATATCAATATTACCTAAAGTGGTGACCACGACGTGATCTGGACACGCAGCCTTCTGATTTGTGAGTCCATCGAGCTGCTGCTGCGACGTTCTCTTCTGTTGGGATCGACCTGCTGAATTTGGATGCGTCTCCTTCTCCAGTCAGGCTTTCGATCCTTACCTTCTCCAACCGGAAAGTCTCCGTTTTACTTACGTAATCACTTACATATTGCACCAGGCGCATATTAAGCCTAGTGTTGTCTATGAACTCGGGGAAGGATACTCCTGTTATTCCAATAGCATTTAAAGCTATGCGTATCTCTTCTTTCACCGGTTGAGGATTACCATAGTATCCAGCGATGTTTGCTGTCGGATCGTGGTTGGGTGGTACTACTCTGACGTTTAGCGCAACGTTGTTTACCGTACTTTGCCCCATCAGTGCGTCTGCACAAACCCCCAAGCAAGAGAGTTCTCCTTACGGATTGTGTGAATGCATCAACAACTGCGGAGTGATATTGGGGGCCCTTGAGCTACTGCAACCGGTAGGCTGTGATCCGTAGGATATACAGTTTTACCTGTTTTATCCTTGACTTGCCCTTAGGAATAGGTAGATTGGCTGTGGAATATTTAATTCTGCTTTGATAAAGACACTTCAGAATCACACCCCGGACACTGCATACAACGGTCGTGAAATGACATTTCTAAAAACAAATGACGGAGCTAACAAAATCACGGCGAAATCCCATACGTTCAAGAACCAAACTATAACCAAAATTTATCAATCTGGGTGACGAGGGGGTGAGGTCGGAATCTAGATAGCGGCAGGGAGTGTCCATACTGTATGTTAGTATTAATATATATATATTTTGGCAGAATTCAGTGTCTTTCAACGTCATCGAGATATTGCTTTTCTTTGAATTTACGTCTAAGAGCCTCGCCCATGTCAGGGCGGTTGTGTAGTATATCAACATGTCTTTTGACAGACTTTTGTTGATATTTTTGTCGTCTGCACCCAATGCTGAGAATACTTCCTCAGTAACGTCTTCCAATCTGGCTAGATTTGGACTATGTTCTAAATTTACTTCAACTTCTCGCACCAACACGTCTATTCCAAAGATTAGATGGAATCTGCCCACATGGAGCTGTTCTTTTGCGGGGTGGGGCTCTTTGCGGCTTCTAGTTGGTCTGGGCGCCCTCTCTTTGTTCTCGGCTTTCTTCGGATCAAAGTTCTCGTGTTTGCCCTTGTATCCTGGCGTGATTTTTTTTTCGCGAGTATGCATATTTTTCTCTTGTGTTTGCATTTTCAGAATAATCTTTTTAGCTTCGGCGTGGATTAATCTGGTAAATTAATTAATATTGAAATTTTCCAGTTATTGGGTTCTATTCCTACAGGTGTGGTTATTCAAACTCACAAATATTTGTGCACTAATGTTCTTTGCATAAACTTCAGAATTATCATGGTACGGAACGGAACTCAGCGCTAAACAGTGGCGCGCTCGTGACGTCAAAGCTACGGGGAACGACTGGCTGGACCACGGATAAGATAAATAAGGCTGGATTGGCAATAGTCACACTTTTGAAAACCAGTGTCGCCGCCTGTCTCCTACCCATCAACTCCACTACACAAGCACTACACAAGAATTGCGCGCACTAATAAACAAAACACACTTAGTACACAGGGCTGCAATTGTGTCTCACACCGTTTCGATAGTCTGTACGTTACACACAGCCACACGCAAATAAAAAGTATGAACGCTAGTCAAGGTTAAGTATGATTGTCTAATCATTAATAGCTGCGTTTTACCTAAAATTAAAACGTTTATTAAACATACTTAACTTATTCGAAGCCTAATTAAATATGAGAGTAGCATTCATTTCCTGTATGTACTTGTCGCTAACTTCCGGTCTATACCCACTCTAGTTTCCTCTCCCGCCATCTTTTTTCCCCGCTTACAGCGCCACCAAGCAGTTGAGTTGGCTGGACTCGAGTTTTGACTCATTGCGTCTCTATACCACCAGGCAGATTTAAAAACATTAGGCTTCGAATAAGGTAAGTATGTTTAATAAACGTTTTAATTTTAGGTAAAACGCAGCTATTAAACAGTACTGAGCCTTATTCGAAGCCTAATTAAATATGAGAGACGTGTCTATTATCGTCTGGTGGCGCTGGAATACGCCAATGTGATAAATGTATCTAGGTTTGAACGGTATAACCCAGTGAAAAGCATTGTTAATCGAAATTATAAATTTTATTTACTGTTTAGTGCACTCCAGATAGGAAGTGTTTCAATTTAAAAAGATGACAATGATAAACATTTGTTCTGAACAACTACATAAAGGTGGTGATCAATAACTTTCTTCTAAACTGATATGCAGATAGTACAAACTTTGATTATGAAAATAATTAGGATAAATGATTAACGTTATTCATCATCAGGAACAAATGATGATGCTAATGATGACGTGTTATTACCCGGGACGGGAACAATTTCCTTGCGGTAAAATTTTTTAAAAGTGTTAGCTGACTTCCAGTTGCGTCGTGTCAAAATTTCATCTAAATTAAAGTTACTAATCCAGTTCTTTGATGCCACTGCCGATCTAATGCTCCCCGCAGTTGAACGTATGCCGGCCTTTTGTAGTAAATTCTTTACCCAACCTGCGATGATAGTACGTGTGGCGGGTCTAGGATTTCCGGTAAGAGCTACGAAGAGGTTTTCGGATCCGGCTGCATCTCTTCTGGGTTGAGCTTCGGTAATCAAACGCTTTAACCAGTATACTGGGCACAGAGTTTTATTCTCAGTGTATACTGTGAGTTTCCAGGCCGATTGACGATGGTTACAGGAGTCCGTCTTTGACCCGAAGGATGGTGTTAAAATAATGTGATCATCACGTAGTACGCAGTGTTGTGGTGATACCTTCAGAAGCGTGAGGTCGTGCACGCGCCTGCCTGAGCATAAGAGCAGGATTACAGCTGTACGTTGTGATATTTCGTATAAGTTACATGATTCTACATTTTTGCTACCCAAGTATCGTGTCAACACATCTGTATCCCATATGGGAGGTTTGAGAGTTTTCGGTTTGGCTAATGATATTGCCTTTAATACTTGTTTTACAATGCTATGGGAGCTCAAATTATTCTCCGGATTAGAAAAGGTTGCTACTACGGATTTATGAACCAGAATGGTACTGAGCGACAGCCCCTCTGTCAGATGCAGATCAGCAAGAAATCTAGCTAAATCAGGACCACTTGGGTTGTGCGTATTAACACCTTTATTTCTTGACCAAACTAGGCATCTATTCCACGCAGGTTTGTACGTATTAAGTGTGGATTTTCGCCAGCTGGACGAGATCAGAGTTTTTTGTTCTGCTGTCCAGTTATTAAGGTGTTGGTTCCACCCCCACATTTCCAGATTTCCAGTGTCATCTCGGAGACCTTGGGTGGCGGGAGATTCGTCATGGTGTCTACTAGGGCTTGCTGTAGGTTTCTGATTGTGAACGGTGGAGCTAGCGCCCTGTGTTTCAGATCCGGCCTCCAGTAGACATTTTCCCAGCGTGGTACTACAAGAAGGTATTTTCCCGAGGCGCTGTTTAGGTGTGCTAAGACTTTCGGTACTAGGTGTGGTGGTGGGAACGCCCACGCTAACGGGAAATTCCAGGTCATGCTCAGTGCGTCGTGGTAAGTCGCCTTCTTGTCCCACCTGTCTAGTGAGCAATACGTCGGCACGACGTGAGCTCTGTGTGAGGCAAATAGATCGACTAACGGTGTGCCCCACTTCTCGAATACTATTTTCGTGACTTGTGGTAGCAGGTGCCACTCTGGTTGAGGTTTCTGGCGAGACAGGTGATCTGCGTGACAATTGTAGTTGCCTGGTATATGATTAACCTGGATATCTATGTTGAACCGATCCAAGATCTGATATGCTTCTCGGGTCAGCTCTGTCAGGGCTGCTGACCTTGTGCCTCCTTCGTTGCGAAGGTAAGAAACGACTGAGCGGTTGTCGCTCTGTATAAGAAGTGCTTTCGAACTCAGGCGCCGACAGTGATCTTTCAAAACGTTTATAATGGCGATCATCTCCGTCTGGTTGCAGTGAAGGTTTTGTTGTGCTAATGAGCATGTGCCTTGTAAGCTTACGTTGTCTAGCTTGGCTCCCCAACCGACATCGCTCGCGTCTGTGGTTAAAAAATGTGTTGGGAAATGAGCATGTATCTTTGTGCTCTTTTTGCAATTCTGTTGCCACCAGATTAGCTCTGCCATTGCTGGCGGCGGTATTTGAATACTTTTTGTAGTTTCCAGCTTGAGAAGTTTGTTCGCTAGCGACTGTAGCGCTCGATAATGAAGACGCCCCCTTGGAACTACGAAATCTTCGTTTAGATTGTCACTGCGCGAAATATTGTAATTGTTTCGGGGGATCGACACGATTTGATTTTGTAATGAGCTCACAACATTAATAAGCCGTTCCAACTTACAGTTTTTGTCCTTTCGCTTACGGCTTACTTTCCGGCGCTTACGCTTTTTTCGGCACTTGCCGCTAGTTGACGAGTTGGATGACGCCGATGTGGAGCTAGACTCCGAAGAGGACTCTGAACTCGAAGATTTCGCTCGTTTTCTTTTCTTTTCTTTGTTTACCGGAACCTGCAGGCCTTGTGTAACTTGCGGTACAGATGTTTTATCTCACGAGCGCGGGTTAGCCATACTTGTGTGTGTAATGCGTATAGACACGTGCTCTATTGTTAGTTGTGTCTATTGTGTGCGCAATTGTAAGCTCCCGAGCTTACGCACGCAAAGACAATTTGCATGTACATTAACACACACAAGTATGACTAACCCGCGCTCGTGAGATAAAACATCTATACCGGAGTCCTCGTTGTTTCCTCGTTCTCTGTTATGGATAGACCGTCCATATCTAAAACACACACTCCTAACGGAAAAAACCGTTAGGACAAAAATGTTTTTGAATTTTGCACTTTAAACCGCAAAATTGACGAAACTGTTACGCCGTTGTTACGTAACTCCTATCACTGCAGATAATTATTTTATAAATTATCTTCGAACGGTACAAACCGTTACGGCTAAAAGTGAGGGTAAACAATGTAAATAAAATTTTACTCACGGTTGCAAAACCTTAGAAACCCTCAACGCAATTATAATTTCTTGAAGTAAAACGTGGCCATGAGTCACACGACTAAGTACTTGCGAGACGGCACGGTGCACGGGATGTGCCAGCTCAGACCGTCTCGGTTGGGAAACGAAACGCCAATGGGTCAAAACTCGAGTCCAGCCAACTCAACTGCTTGGTGGCGCTGTAAGCGGGGAAAAAAGATGGCGGGAGAGGAAACTAGAGTGGGTATAGACCGGAAGTTAGCGACAAGTACATACAGGAAATGAATGCTACTCTCATATGTAATTAGGCTTCGAATAAGGCTCAGTACTGTTTAATTAATCATTAATCTTATTAATCTGATCCGTGGGCTGGACGGTTCTCGCATACACTGCTGAGTCTTTCAATTTGCTTACTCAACAAAATGTGTCCCTACATAACTCCCCCTTTTTAACAAAATAAATAAATCCTAAATAGTTCACTTTCAGAATTGTCTTGCAACTGTTCTAACCTTTAATTGCGTCGGTGATTGTGATTGATGATAATTTTAAGTTAGTAAATCAAACGACTTTACACATAGTATCAATTTCTGTATGGATTTATTGCTTTCGCTTCTTACTTTGGTTTCTATATAAATATATGACTGTGTATAACGGAACGTACACCGAAAGTGCGAAATAAGTGAACTGAGCGAAGTCGTGCATTTATATACGAGGGCGAAACTCTGTATTATATTTTGTTGTATTTATAATAAATAATACATTTTTTCTCTAAAACTGATTTTTTTTGTTGAACGTCCTGTATTATATTTTGTTGTATGTATATTAAATACTATCTGTGCCCGCGACTTCGTCCGCGTGGAAGTTTTGAATTTTCCCAAGGGAACTCTTGAATTTTCCGGGATAAAAGTATCCTATATGTTAACCCGGGCTATAAGGAACCACCATTCTGTGCCCGCGACTTCGTCCGCGTGGAAGTTTTGAATTTTCCCAAGGGAACTCTTGAATTTTCCGGGATAAAAGTATCCTATATGTTAAGGAACCACCATACACAATTTTATCAAAATCTCCCTGGTAGTTTTTGCGTGAGGCGCAAACATACAGACAGACAGACATAAATTCCAAAAGTTGTTGTGTTGGCCTCTATATCATTAGTAATGTCCACCACAGTTATTAATTTCCTAAAAATATTTCAGCGTCGGTGGCTCAACCGGTAACGACTCGGTCCATCTAACCAGAGGTACCGGGTTCAAATCTGGACGGCCAATGTACCAATGAGTTTTTCAAAAACTTGCGTACATTTAATTACCGATTGCTTTAACGGTGAAGGAAAACATCGTGAGGAAACCTGCACACGCCTGCGAAGAAACTCGAAGGTTGTGTGTGAAGTCGACCAACCCGCGCTGGGCCCGCGTGGTCGACTAAGGCCTAATCGCCCTGATTCAGGGTAGGCTCGAGTCCCTCGGTGGGGACGTATATGAGCTGTTATAATAATTTCAGTTTTATTATACGTATATAGAATACATTATTTCCCTGAATCAGATTTTTTAGTTGAACACCTAATTCACTAAATAATTTCAAGTTAGGATTGTTCGCAAAGTGATTTATGAAATTAATAAAACATCATCATACATTTTTAGTTATATTGAATAAAAAAAACACAGTAAACTTAACACACCAAAGCTTAAAACACAAACACCTTACCTGGAATGTAGGCACTTTACAATATACTTAGCAATTAAATCATTATGGAATTATTTAGACATAGAGTCCTGTCATCCAAATCCTTGTAAATATAGAAAGAGCGCTCGAATTTTGTTTAAGCGAGAGACACAATTAATTACTAAATAAAAATATTCTGGGACAAGTCACACACGGTCATCTGGTCTCAAACTAGGAATCCCACTACTATGTAAAACCAGAGACTAAATACGTTTTAAAACATACAAATATTAAACATCTAGACACAGAGCAAACAGACCTGTTCGTCATATGAATGTTGTCTTTAAGAGGGGATCGAACCCTCGGCCTAGGAGGCAATAGCTGACCACTGGACAAACGGTGGCTGACACGATTCGCTAATAGCACACCCCGGATACTGCATACAACCAGGGTTGGCAATGTTTAAAACAAGTGTTTAAAACACTGGAAAAATTACAGACCCATTCAAAACAAAATATAAAACATTTTGTTTTAAACACGTTTAAAACAAGCCATAAAAAACGTTTAGTGTACAGAGACCAGGCCCAGTCTCTATACAGTTATGTATGAAACTACTCATTTATCAGATTTGATATGGGCCATATAAAACATTTGTTTAAAACTGGTGTTTAAAATAAATTATAAAACATAAACAGAACACCAATGAATCGCAAAATGTGTTTAAACAATGCTTAAATCATATTTAAAACACTTAGAATAAAACGGTTTCTAAAAATTCATTTAAAACTTTTTTTTTCTTTTTGAATAAAAAACTTTTTTCCAACCTTGCATAAAATGACGGAGTAAAAAAAATCACGGCGAAATCCTATACGTTCGAGAACCAAACTATAACCAATCTGTATCAATTTGGGTGACGAGGGGGTGAGGTCGCAATCTAGAGAGCGGCAGGGAGTGTCCATACTGTATGTTAGTACTAATATATATACTTTGCTAATAGCGTGTATT
Organism: Coleophora flavipennella; assembly: GCA_947284805.1. Lineage (NCBI taxonomy): Eukaryota > Metazoa > Arthropoda > Insecta > Lepidoptera > Coleophoridae > Coleophora > Coleophora flavipennella. The sequence goes on from OX369268.1 coordinate 1,868,132, forward strand.
GAATGTGCACCGAGTACCTACATATGAAAATCTATTAAATTTAATTACTTTGTTATCTGGCATACCCTCCGAAACACTATAAAAACTAATCGGTGACATAACATTGTGCTGTCGCCAAATTTTTGCTACTGTGAGAGTTCTACGCGTGCTGTTACTGAAAAAAACAACTTTTCTGGAAAAATAAAGAATAGAATAGAAAAGAAAATGCTTTATTCTTTATTATAACCTTTTGACTAACCGCGAAATGGCCAGGCTTCTTGGGAAGTTGCGAAGTAAATTTTCAGGTTTTTAGCAAGATACATCCACAAATATTCAAATAGTTACGAAAGTACATCTCCGTGAACAAAAAAAGTGACTTTATGGTCGAACACTTTTGACCGCGGCTAGTTACACGGTTTTATATAAAAAAAAACTTCAGGATAGTTGTTTGAGAGAAGACAAGGATAGAAATATTCAAATCTGTGAATCAAATAGCTATTTTAAACCTGTCTAGGGAAAACCGCAAAAGTACAACTCTGTGAACAAAAAGGTTACTTTGTGGTCGGACACTTTTGACCGCGTGACCGTTAATTTCGTTCTTTTATATGAGATCTAAGATGCTACCCAAAGGAGTTGGCTTGGCCACTGCCCCAAGCATGAATGAAAATTATGAATTATCATGTATAGAAACTTCTCACTAACAATAGTATTCAAATATTCATTGATTAATTACTATGTAGTAATATCATAGAACTTTCACCAAATAATTAACAAATTAAAAGTTTCTTTGTTTAATTTGTTTGAGCACGTATTACAGTAGGAGAGTTCTACTATTTATTTTTCAGAATTATGATATAACGAAAAGTTCGTGAAAGTTTTTTCATGCGTAATACTGATATTTATCTATTCAGCGTCACATCTTAGCAGGTACAGTGTTTATACATTGCTGGGGCAGTCGCCCATAACTTCATCAAGCCATGTCATTTGTATGTTTTGTGAGAAATACATTGTCTAGAATAGAATTACTATCGGATGGAATTTATTATTATATGCATTTTCAGGCTCAAACACTAAATGTGCTCATTGAGCGAAATGAGAATACAAAATTGCCGAAAAAAATGTTTTTGACGGAGCCCCGGAGCGCTGAGCGCCTACTTATATGTTGTTGCAGAAGGGACTATCTAACCCAACAACACTTGGCCTATTTGCACAAAATTGGAAAACGTTAGTCCAGTTGTTGGGTTAGGTTAGTTCAGTGTGCCTGGTACAGCGGGCGGGGCTTCGTCAAAAAACTATTACGGCAATTGGCATTGTTAAATTTTTTACATGTATATTGAAAAAAACATTTAGAGATATAACGATTTTGTACCGTAAAAACTAGTTAAATAACCATAAATAATTAAATTAATTTCATAATCTTCATTTCCAACTAGTACTGGGTACTGGGGTGTTTTTTTTTTCATGATAACGTCATCTCTTTTTATTATTTTAAAATTATACGTACTTTCCTAAATAAGCAATAATAAAAAAATATAATATTCAAATTGTTTCTTAAAATAATGTATATTTTCGTTAAAATACCTAAATTTTATTAACAATGCCAATGTCGCATTTTTCAATTAGTTAATGAGTGACTTCGGTTATTGCGTGTACAAAGCAAAATGTTTGTCCTCCTCGCTCTTGCACGATTCTCAACTTGCCATCCAGCTTAGAAAGCATAGGGGCGCCACAAAAATGGAGCTTTTATTGAATAAATCTAAAATGAAAAATTTGGAACAAAAAATGGTTGGAGTAATCTTCAGTCACCTTCAAAAGCATTAAATTTTTTAGGTGTTACATTATATACGAAGTTGTTATGTGAGTACAGTTATGTATGAAGGAAATATTTAAATTTTCGCTAAGGATCAACCCTAGTCTAATATATACAGAGTGTAAAAAAATTGGTGTAGGACCCGTTAACTGGGGGTTCTCCTCATCATACTGAACAACTTTCCCCAAGGAACCCATAGCCAATTCTCAAAAAAAAATGGACTCCATACTGAAACTCACGAAATTAGTCGATCAGCTGATCGATTTGTATGAAGAGTAAAATATATTTTTTTGCTTTTTCAGAAAAGTCTTAGAACAAATGTTGTTCAGTATGATGGGTAGAAGCCCCAGTTAACGGGACCTACACCAATTTTGTTACACATTGTATATATATTTATTTGAATCATTTCTTAAATGTTCATTTTGCTTTTTACACCTGCCTGCCCTCTTAGCATGTCTAAATTTCTACATGTCTTTATGCATTGAGATTTGTGCTTATACAAAAATAACCAGAATATTAGAACTATCAACAGCTAAAAGTATACTAACTTTATTATCACACTTTTTTCACTAACAAAAAAAAGTAAATATTACGAATATGTTGTAACATTTGGTCTATATTCTGAGTAGATAAATATGTACAATATTTAATAATAAGCGATGCGAATTTTTTATTTATAAAAATAATTTATCGACATTTGTGAAATTTTAAATGACAATTTATATATACAAATACAACGTAGGCGTAACTATTTATTCACAAACCTATTTATCATCCCATAAAGGCATGAAGACAGTTCTCCCTCATCCCCAGCTTCGTCAGATGGTCGAGAGTGGTGTGCGTGAACTCGGTGGGGCCACACACGCACGCGAAGTGGACACACGGGTCTTCACACCGCACTTTACCGAGCACTTCTTTTAGGAGATCGCAGGAGACGCGGCCTCTGTGCCCCGCCCACGACTTGCTGGCTTCCGAGAGGATGTGGGTCATCACTAACCTGGATAATGACCAAAGATAATTTACAAAAGCACTGTGAATCTCTTTGGTAACAACTTGTGTAAATTATTCATTAACGACATCTAGTGACGACTCTTGGAACATCATATTCATCTTGGATTCTTCTTACGTTTTGAGCTATTAAAAAAAGATTTACACCACAGTCGGCGGGGCACTGGCATACAACCTGATATTTAAGGCATACAAAATTTCAAAGAATCAGCTGTGTAGCTTGTTTTCACGTACAGCAAGTTTAAATATTGAGTCGGCCACTTAAGAGCAGGCTCCCAAAATTTAAGCATTTTTGCCAAAGTATGTAGAGTCGACCGCAAGCTTTGTGAATGTGAAAACTACACAGCTGATTCTTTGAAGCTTCTTATTTCGCATGGGTAAAACAAAAACACGATTTATTGGTTTTCACTCGGTACTTTTTATTTTGTAAAACTATGTAGTTTTGAGAGATTATTGGTTTTTCACTATATTAAATAAATACTAACGGTAAGAGAATATACGTATTGATAAAACGGCTAAGACGAAATTTTCTTAGGATGTTTACTAAGCTCGCAATAAACGAAAATGTGCATTTACGCCCGAAGTAAAGGACGTAGGTCGCGTTAAGACACTCACGCGAAATTCAACTGTAAATCTGATTCCATTAGGTTAAATATAAGGTTGTTCGCCAGTGCTACGCACGCTGGGAGCCAAAAAAACTTAAAGCGCCGTCTACATTTTTAACCGACGCAAAACTACCTGGGTGCTGGTGCCATCTCATCATATCAGCTCGTATACGTCCCCACCGAGGTGCTCGAGTCTACCTTGAATTAGGGCGATCGGGCCTTAGTCAACCACGCGGGCCCAGTGCGGGTTGGTCGACTTCACACACAACCTGCTAGTTTCTTCGCAGGTGTGCGTGTGCAGGTTTCCTCACGATGTTTTCTTTCACCGTAAGAGCGTCGGATAAACGTACATATGAAATCTAAATTCGAAATCAGACAGTATCCCGGACAGAAGGCGGTCCTAGCACGCCACCGACTGGTGCCATCTAGTTTTATGAGAATATTTGGCACTTCGATCTCAGGATGAAAGTTAGCAATCTATCTAAGACTTCTATTATCTTATTCTGCTAAGAGCTATTTCTTTACTAAGCACAGGCCGGCACGAGTGTTGAGCGAAAACCTTGAGTGCTCGCTTTTATAGCCCTACTGTCCCTAATCTGGGTGCTCAAAACTCGTGCGGGGCAGCTGTAAGATAATTTAATTGTTCGATAATTTATGAAAACAAGAATACCTACTCACCTGTTATCTTCTTTACATATTTCTTCAAACTTATCGCGGAACAAAATATCGTTTTCCGTCTTGTTGAAGAACAATAAGTCTATTCTTTCGCTGTAACAGAAAAAAATTAAAAAAATCTTCAACTTTGCACGCACTAGTTGCACTAATAATACTACTTCTAAAGTTATATGTACTGATCTGTTGATCGATACATCGAGGTATTGAAGTGTTTGTATGAAAACGCCACTATGTCGGTTAGCCCCCAGGACCAGAATGCGAAACCTATCCGGGTGCAGCGAGGGATGAGACAGGGATACGTTATATCTCCGAAACTGTTCACCGCCACCCTGGTAGATTTTTTCAAGCTTCTGGACTGGGGTGGACTTGGCATCAATATCAATGGCGAGTACATCACCCAGCTTCGATTCGCTGATGATATCGTGGTTATCGCTGTGACTATGGAGGACCTAGGCACAATGCTCGATTGCCTCAGTAGAGTCTCTTAACAAGTGGGTCTTAAAATGAACAAGATGAAAATAATATAAAATGTCGGTGTCGCACCCACTCCTCCGAAGGCCGGTGACTCTACGCTTGAAGTTGTTAACGAATAGATATGTGTATCTGGGACACACAGTACAGTTAGGTAGGTCCAACTTCAAAAAAGAGATCAATCGACGAATTCAACTCGGCTGGGCAGTGTTCGGGAAGCTTCGTTATATCTTAACGTCCCAAATACCGCAGTGTCTGAAGGCTAAGGTTGCCAGTGATGACATATCGAACCGAGACATGGTCGCTTACTATGGGTAAGCGTAAGAGGCCTCTCACTCGGTGGACCGACGATCTGGTGAAGGCCGCGAGAAACCACTGGATGCGGGCAGCATAAGACCGGTCGTCGTGGAAAGCTTTGGGCCTTTGTCCAGCAGTGGACGTCTTTCGGCCGATATGAAGATGACAATGACTGATCTGTTAAGTAAATTTCTATTTATCCACAAATGCAGGCGTAGCATGAGGTCCATTTTGTATGCCCACTAATGTTAAATGTAGACTTCGAAGCGCGACAAAACGGTTGTATCTCGACACTGAGCATATTATAGCCCTCGCGAGATAAGACTGGTCTCGCTTTCATCTGTAGAGAGAGTGTGTAGAGATTTTTATCTCGTGCCGAGCATGAACGCACCGGAAATAGGCTTATTTTGACGTTTAATTAAAGACATACGAGTATATGTCGGCACCCCCATGAGATGTCGACAAACTTCTAGCGAATGTTTATAGATTTTTTGTGTTTTATTATTGTTTTATCATCAAATAACAAATTAGGTACTTACTTTTTCCTTTTATTTTCCTTTGCTTTAGTTTCAGAAACATGCACGAAAACCACGGAACCAGGCAGTCCCCTCACCTCCAAAAAGCATATAATCACTACGTTTGCCCACCTCACAAACGATAACAGTTGTTTTTGTGCCAAAAAAGGTCATTGGGCAAAATCTGACCCGGTTAACTAAAGTTATCCTACAAAAACCAAATTAGTTTTAAATTGTTAAGTATTAACCCACATTTCATTACAAATAGTTTTTTTTTTAAACCATGGGAATAAAATGTAAAAAAAATATATAAATGCGTAAATAAAACAATTTTAGTGAAGCACAAATCGATGGAGCCTCTTGCTAGTGAAAAGCAAAGTTGAAAAAATCGATGGAGCCTCTTGCTAGGGAGGAGCAGAGTTGAAAAAATAGATGGAGCCTCTTGCTAGTAAAAAGCAGAGTTGAAAAAATGGATGAAGCCTCTTGCTAGTGAAGACCAGAGTTAAAAAAATCGATGAAGCCTCTTGCTAGTGAAAAGCAGAGTTGAAAAAATGGATGAAGCCTCTTGCTAGTGAAGACCAGAAATAAAAAAATCGATGGAGCCTATTGCTAGTGAAAAGCAGAGTTGTACAAATCGATGGAGCCTCTTGCTAGTAAAGACCAGAGTTGAAAAAATCGATGCAGCCTCTTGTAAATGAAGAGCAGAGTAAAAAGAAGTGATGGAGCCTCTTGCTAGTGAAGACCAGTGCTCTTCACTGGCAAGAGGCTCCATCGCTTTTTCTCACTCTCCTTTTCATTAACAAGACGCTTCATCGATTTTTTTAACTCTGGTCTTCACTAGCAAGAGGCTTCATCCATTTTTTCAACTCTAGTCTTCACTAGCAAGAGGCTCCATCTATTTTTTCATTTCTGCTCCTCCCTAGCAAGAGGCTTCATCGATTTTTTAAACTCTGCTCTTCACTAGCAAGAGGCGCCATCGCTTTTTTTCACTCTGCTGTCCATCAACAAGAAGCTTCATCGATTTTTTCAACTCTGCTTTTTACTAGCAAGAGGCTCCATCTTTTTTTTCAACTCTGCTCTTCACTAGCAAGAGGCTCCATTTATTTTGTCAACTCCGTACTCTACTAGCAAGAGGCTCCATCGATTTTTTTAACTCTGCTTTTCATTAACAAGAGGCTTTATCGATTTTTTCAACTCTGGTCTTTACTAGCAAGAGGCTCCATCACTTCTTTTTACTCTGCTCTTCATTAACAAGAGGCTCCATCGATTTTTTCAACTCTGGTCTTTACTAGCAAGAGGCTCCATCGATTTTTTTAACTTTGCTTTTCACTAGCAAGAGGCTCCATCGATTTGTACAACTCTGCTTTTCAGTAGCAATAGGCTCCATCGATTTTTTCAACTCTGGTCCTTACTAGCAAGAGGCTCCATCTATTTTTTCAACTCTGCTCCTCACTAGCAAGAGGCTCCATCTATTTTTTTAACTCTGCTCCTTACTAGCAAGAGGCTCCTTCGATTTTTTCAACTCTGCTCTTCACTAGCAAGAGGCTTCATCCATTTTTTCAACTTTACTTTTCACTAGCAAGAGGCTCCATCGATTTGTACAACTCTGCTTTTCACTAGCAATAGGCTCCATCTATTTTTTTTACCTCAAGAACGTTTAAGGACGTTCTGTCACGTTGCTAACACGAAAGTTTTAACCTCAATATTATATTTTTCTTTTTTAAGCTTTTGGCTTGAATCCCATTAACTACGTTAATGCGACATATATATTCGTGAACTAGAGACGTTTATCTAAACATCCTACCTAATTTTTTTTCTGTAGGCCGTGGGTATAGGTTTCATACTATGCTGCCCAATGACCTTTTACTTAATCTAGCAAATGTTCATATCTCGGTCTCTTTTTGGCAAAACCAACCAAGCAATTTGCGAACAACAAAACAAAATCATAAACAAATTTGTCGCCTATCAAACTGCTATGTCGCCGCGACTTTTCCCTCTACACACTCTCTACCTGTAACGGCATGCTCGCACACGCGACAAAAGCCCATAGAAAGAGATAATTTTCTCTCGTCGCGCGCGACACATGTCTATGACCTCATGCTACGCCTGCTGGTGAGCTCTTAGCATTATCTCACCTGTTTTGAAGTCGAAGATGGAAGCGGGCTTACCAAGATTTCTCAACGAAATAGGAAACTGGCTATCTTATCTTCATGCCGGAACACATCAGCGATGTTAACATTGATGTTTGGCGGCAAAACCGATAAGACGATGGTAGCTCTTCAGGAGGGCTTAGAAAATGCCCTACCAGCAACCAAACGGAGTTAAAAAATATAACAGTGAAATTACCATTTCGTGTTTGCTCTCGACAACATAAACTTGAGAAGGCCTAGCATAGGAGTGATGCCTGTACCCGCTGCTATGAAGTACACGATTTTCACCGACTTTAACTGAAAAAAAGAAGATAAAATTAGTTTACAGTTAACTGAGACATGGTCGCTTACTATGTGCCTCATAAGAAGGCTCAAGGTCAGGGCAATGGAGCGAGCTATGCTCGGAATTTTCCTAATATAGGTACGCGATCAAATCCGAAATGAGGAGATCCGCAGTAGAACCAAAGTAACCCACATAGCTCACAGAATCGCTAAACTGAAGTGGCAGTGGGCAGTGCACATAGATCGTAGAGCAGATGGCCGTTGGGGTAGTAAAGTTCTCCAGGAAAGTTCTCTAGCGTAGGAAGGCCTTCTACGTGGTGGACCGACGACCTGTTGATGGTCGCGGGAAGCCGCTGCACGCTGGATGAGTATTAATTTGAGGAATGGGATTTAATGTGAGGAAACCTGCACACGCCTGCGAAGAAACTCTAAGGTTGTGTGTGAAGTCGATCAACTCGCACTGGGCCCGCGTGGTCGACTAAGGTCCGATCGCCCTAATTCAGGGTAGGCTCGAGCACCTCGGTGGGGAAGTATAAGAGCTGATATGATGATGATGGTGAATTTATGATTTTTTATATTTTACGACTTTGATATAAAATAAGTAATTATGAAAAAAGTCGCATGCATTCAAATTAAGTACCTACTTAATTAGATGTATTGAAACAAAAACCTAGTTCTGTGGTGTGTATGTGCGATAAAGAGATAGGGGTTGGGTGTGTGTGTGTGGGTGTGTCTGTGTTACAGATGGGGGGGGGGGGGGAAGTAGCATCACTTGCATCTTAGTGGTAAGCAAACTTTAGTAATCTTGTTGTAGGTACCTATACAAAAGGGAACTGAAAGAGTTGTAAGCGGCGGGCACACGATGTTAGAACTAACGGCTGAGTAGTTTTGTGTACTCGTTTGCTAAGAATTCTGTTACATACAGCTGAATTGAGGGCAGTCTTGTAAAATTACGTGGTGGCTCTCAGGATGAACAACTTTCTGACGTTGAGAACACCAGAATCATTATATAACTGTCGATTGTCAAAACCGCGATATTACAAGCTCACTACACTGAATTCAGTTAGATTATAATATGACGGTACATTGTCAATCGGCTTACAATTTCACGGCCCATTCTTGTATCTCCGAATAAAACCGAACATTTCTTCTTCTGCGAAGCATTCTGCTACCCTGTTTAATCAATCAAACCTGGCCGAACCTAACGTCGCTCGCTTATTTATTTAATGTTATTTACTTCGCTTAGTGTTATTGTAATGTCACTAGTGAGATTACAATGACACTAGTAAAATTGTAAGCAGTATGTTACGGTTCACAATCTTTCGACGTTTCACAATCTCGCGAGATAGATCGCGTTATATTATATTCTAACGGTTTTTACAATTTGACGGCGACATAACGATACCGTTGGATACCTATCGGCAGGGTTTTCGGAGCATTACTTCTCTTGTGTTCTCTCCTGTGCTATTAAAGTGCTTGCAGCATCACTTCCCCACCCCATACCAGATGTAGTAATTTACAATCCATTTGTAACCCCACCCCATACCAGATGTAGTATTTTACAATCCATTTGTAACCCCACCCCGTACCAGATGTAGTAATTTACAATCCATTTGTGACCCCACCCCATACCAGATGTAGTAATTTACAATCCATTTGTAACCCCACCCCGTACCAGATGTAGTAATTTACAATCCATTTGTAACCCCATCCCCATACCAGATGTAGTAATTTACAATCCATTTGTAACCCCACCCCATACCACATGTAGTAATTTACAATCCATTTGTAACCCCACCCCATACCAGATGTAGTAATTTACAATCCATTTGTAACCCCACCCCATACCAGATGTAGTAATTACAATCCATTTGTGACCCCACCCCATACCAGATGTAGTAATTTACAATCCATTTGTAACCCCAACCCGTACCAGATGTAGTAATTTACAATCCATTTGTAAAGAGCAGAGCAGTGTATAAGGTTTTTTGTAAATAACTGTCCACTGCACCTTTGAGCAATTTGAAGGCATAAATCAGTTTGCGTGCCCTATTACGTAAATGTTTATTCGATGTGGTCCCTAAAGTTTACCTTATAATTTAATTTAACGCCTAGGTATTTAATTAGTTCAAAGTTTGTCAATTGGACACAGGGCCAGTCAGCTCCTTAATTCATACAAGTGTGTATCTTATTCACTGGCTTTGTTTTAGACGCTGAAGCTGCTGTTTTAAGGGAGCATAGTTATTTAGTTTTATGAGCGTTCAGTATGGGTAGATTAAAGTCTAGCCACTTGTTAATCTGAGACAGACTGATACTATTTGGTCAGCTCATTCGCCAACTTTTTGTGGGAGTTTCTAACGAAAAAAATTGCAAATAGCCTGTCTTATGAATTATTAACGACGAGATTAAGTTCCTAAGCGAAACTGTTCAATTTCATTTGAATCTTTTTAGGTATTTATGAAGGACCCTGTAGAAATAAATGGCACAGTAGAACGGCTACGTTGAGAAAATCTTACCTTCTGCAGCTGGAAATTCCCATAAGGTCCAGACAGCGTGATATCGTCGCCAGGTTTGAGCGCAGTCAGTAAGGGCGACAGAGCACCCTTGTCGTATCTCTTGATGGCCAATTTTAGGGTTCCTGTGACTTCGCCTCCTTCGACCGGGACCCAGCCGTCGCCTATTGGTGTATAAGATCGTGCACAGTCTGTATCTGGGAAATATAAAGGTACCCAACTTAAGTACGGAATGACGTGCGGGCGACTGTTTTTTTAAAATCCACAACTAATAAGCCCTTGGCATCCTCCACCTGATGGTAAGTAGCGATGATGCCGAAGATGGAATAGGGCCCGGCTCACCAAGATTCTCCAACGCAAGGGGGGAACTCTCTATCCTATCTTGAAGCCGGAACGCATCAAAGCTGTTAACTTAGCTAGATTTAGATAACATGTTGGTAGCTAGCCAAGCGAGTTTGAAAAGAGCCTTTCCACCACCAAACCGAGTTTTACAAAGTTGTACTCCGCCGGGAATCGAACCCGCGACCTCCTGATGTGAAGCTAATAGACTAACCATTATACCACGTAGGCGGTTAAAAATATATAATTAATAATTGAGAAATAACTTAGTATTCGACGTTGAAAAGGGAAAGTTTTTAAGGCGGCAATATTACAGATTTTCGTTATTTTTGACGTCAATTACTCCTAAACGATAGAAAACCCAAGGTTGAAAAAAAATACCCTTATTGTTGATGATGTTCCGTAAAGTCAAAAGCTATTAGAACCACGATTAAGCAGTTTTGCCTCTATAGCAAAAATCCCAAAGATAGGTCTACACCGTAACTTTTAACTCTAGTCACAGTATATTTAGTATTAATCAAATCAAATCAAATTATTTATTTCAGATAGTCAATCCATAATATTGTGTTAGTAACAGACATCTTATAAAACTAAGTTAGTATCAACAGAAATGTCAAAAATATCAATTATAATAATGTCACGCAGTCAACTAACAATAATATTCCAATTAAATGTCAAACAATATTTCAATGTCAGTACAAAATGTCAGGTCACATGTAGTGAGTTCCAGTGCCTAATGATTGAATTAATTAATAATGAGTGAATTAATGTACTCTAGTTATGACTAATATTTTGAAGTATAAATTTTAAAAAATATACAACAATATTTGTTATGATAATAAAGAGTGAGAAACGTTATTATTTTTTATACTTTCATTCAGCAAATTGAAACTAAACGAAAAAACATTTAATAAGTGCAAAGTGTGGTTATTTTCTTTACACGTAAAGAAAAAAACAGAGACAACTGTTCTAATCAATGCCTCGCCTTAACCACAGTATATATATTAGTACTAACGCCTTAACACAGCTTTTACTACACCACAGTATATATTGATACTACTATGAATGTGATTTAAAATGCATCTTGAGTTGACGCGCCGTCTAGACGCTATTTAAAGGGACTTAACTTTAAAGCAAACCATTTTAGTTTTAGTCGCTATTAGTGCACGAGCTATTGCATCTTGCCAAAGAATTGTATTGAATTGTTTTATTTTATTATTCCCCCCCCCCCCCCCCCCACGTCACCCAGACGGATACAGATTAATTAAAATTAAATAATTTATTAAATAATAAATTTAATTAAAACATCGTGACGAAACCTGCACACGCCTGCGAAGAACTCGAAGGTTGTGTGTGAAGTCGACCAACCCGCACTGGGCCCGCGTGGTCGACTAAGGCCCGATCGCTCTAATTCAGGGTAGGCTTGAGCCCCTTGGTAGGGACGTATATGAGCTGATAAGATGAGGATGAGACGAAATAATTTATTTAGTACTATTTTACTAGTTTAAATTTATAATCTATGGCCGCTAGAGGGGCGCCAATGAGGTGCTTGCCTAGGGCGTTATCGACATTTAATCCGCCTCTGGGCATCTTATATAGCGTCCAGACGTCGCGATAAGATGCATTTAAAATCATATTCTTGGTAAGATCAATAAGATTTATTGCCTATTATATTCATGAGCGTCGGTGGCGTAATGGCAAGGGCCGCTACCTCCTGTCCGGGAGGTCGTGGTTCGAACCTTACCACGTACCAATGTGTTTCGAATTTCGATTTCATATGTACGTTTATCCGACACTCTTACGAGTACGGTGAAGGAAAAATATCGTGAGGAAACCTGCACACGCCTGCGAAGAAACTCGAAGGTTGTGTGTGAAGTCGACTAAACCGCACTGGGCCCGCGTGGTCGACTAAGGCCCGATCGCCCTAATTCAGGGTAGGCTCGAGCTCCTCGGTGGAGACGTATATGAGCCGATAAAAAGAAGAACTTTATATAATCTATTAAAAAAAACTATCACGGCTAAGTAGGCTTTCTTAGTTTAGGAGTATTAGTCGACCAACTAAAGATGTGCAGTTGGATTTTTGAAAAGTTCATAGATTTTCCATACAAACTGCAAATACAACTTTGTTTTTAAAAATATACATTCGACTCGTATTTGAGCGGGTTTTTAAATACCACCTAGCAGAAATGGCAATAAGTGTTAGATTTACTACAAAACCGAGTGTTAGTCTGTCCTCTTTTCTCTTTTTTTAGTCAACTGCACTGAACAACTATCTACATTATTGTCATATAGTGGGCAAAAGGCAACTCGCGTTCGGACTTAAGTTGTGTTGTGAAAGGGGGTCCCCAGGAGGCTCGAGTTTCTGTACAAACGTATAGTTCCGCTTTAATACAAAAACTAATGCCGGAATGAATCCAGACTTTGCGAACAAAAGCTTGAAACTGCTCTTATTTTTTTGCGTTTTATATTACTACATCGAAAACTAAATAGAAATATCGATATGTGTCTACTCAATATATTCGCAAAGTTTGAATTTAATCCGGCATGTAGTTTTTGTATGAAAACGGAACTAGGTTTGTATGGAAACTCGAGCCTCCGGGCTTAAGAAATTGGAATTCAATGATTTAAATATTCTATTTCTTTGGATGAGTCTCTAAAATTGAGAGGCGGGAAAAATAGTTTAAAGTCTAATTTATATTTCGGATCATCAGAAGGGTTTTGGCCGGATCTAAGAAATAATATCGTCTTTGAGAAGTTTTGGAGTGTACAATCAATATTCACACACGTTTGCAACACGAGGCTTCACGATGATTCGGATGAAAACCGATTATTTTATAGACTGTGATGAGTTCGGTACGGGGCTGGCTTCCCAAGTTGGCAGTTCAGCTGCTCGATTAAAAGTGTTCGTAAAATAATTGGCGCCTCTGTCGTAGCCTCTGTAGGTTGGCTGCATTGTCATTTATTGGTTTGATAATCACAACGATTCTGATTGGCTAACAAACAAGTACCAACACTACCAACTAAAACTGGATTCCAGTCTCGCACCGACCACACCTTGGCCAAAGATGACCTATTAATACTACCCTAGCTAACCGCTTGACGTTTCAAGATAAAACACACGGTGCTTCGACGCATGCATAGGTGGCGCCACATCGTTGCGCTCCGACATATATTATAAAAAGAATACTGATCATCCTAGCTCCTTCGAATGAATACCTTCAATCCTCCTATGGACGCATATGTGGTGTCCCAACGGCACGACCACGGGCCCCGCGCGAGGCTTCACCGACAGCACCGCAGTGTCGTGCGTCAGGCTGCCGACGGACTCGACCCGACATTCCACTGACCGAGGGGACGACACCTGGGTCGGGATAGCCAGCACAGCTTCACCCCAGCCCTTCCACACGCCTGCCTCTGCTTTTTGAGCGATTACCTGGAGTCAAAGAAGAAGAAGAGTAGAAGCCGGGTCGTTCTTTTCCCTCTAATATGGTTGATGGGAGCAATGGCTGATTCTCTTGTTATACTCGTGAACGGGTGCTGTCCGTGTGAACTGGCCTACTCTTGTCAAAGGCATTAATAACAGTCAATGATTTTATGTATAGCTTTTCGTGTCATATCGTTTTCATGTTCTTCGATTGAATTTTGTCGTTATTAACTAATGATTGTTTATTTTTTGATTTTTCACAAATTACAATATGTTACTATTTTATGACTATCAGAAAGAATGTAATTTGCACCTATTTTGAATAAATATCTTGAATCTTGAAGCGTCTGAAGTATATTTACGAACAAATACGTTGGCTTTAATGAGAACTTACAACACAATGGTATAGAGGCTCAATGGTTCGTGGAAGGGTATTTTCTAAGCCCGCCATCTTATCTAAGTCTTGCCGCCAAACTGTTAACAGCATTGATGCGTGTTCCGGCTTGAAGATGAGAAAGCCGGTACCCCATTGCGTCGTGATAAAAAAAAAGACGTGTGGCACTCAGGGACTGCCGCGGTAAATCTATTGCATAGCATTTTTTATCAACTTATGCAATTATAATTATTAATTTATTTTTTATTTATGCAGTATTTACCAGTACCATATAGTCCTTGGGGCGAGGGATGTTTAAGTAATAAATTAACACAAACAAAGTTCATCATCATCATCATCATTATCAATCGCCATTACCATCATCATCATCATCGTGATGGATAGATAGATGGCACTGTAAGTTTTTTAGAACTCAATTTTTTTTTTGGGGTGTCAGTTTTTATTTTCGTTACGAAATTTCTTGATTCGGTCCCCTCAAAGCCCGCGATAAAAGCTATACAATAGCTTAAAAACTTGCAATGTAACGCAGGGCGATGCCTTCAACTTTATGTACAAGTACGATAGGTATACAAGGATTATTTTATTAAACACCTACGTGTTTTATGTTATGTATGAGTTATGACCTAATCATTAAATGATTTTCTGCTTACATACTCTTTGTCAAGCTACGTGAAAAGTATTTCAATTCTGAAGCACAAGTGTAGTATGCCAGATTTTATAAAACTATAATAAAAGAGCAAAACAAGGTGAAAAGTATTTCAATTCTGAAGCACAAGTGTAGTATGCCAGATTTTATAAAACTATAATAAAAGAGCAAAACTGACGGAATAAAAACTGTGAGGGCGCCGCAATTTCTTTTTCCTTCATGGTCGGATCCCTTGCTTTGTTAAACAGAAAAACGATCAGGTAGGCTTCGTGAACATTCGTACGATTTCCGCATTCGCATAAACCTGCAAACTATGAAAAAGGCTCACCTCTATTTTCCCGCTCTCCGTGAAAGTTCGCAACTGCAAAGGCTCCTGCAATTTTGCTTCGGGCACCAACTTTATCGTTCTAAGCCAACCGTCGGTCGCCACTTCAATTAGGAGGGCGCCTTCGTGCAGCCGGGCGCAGCCGCCAGGGTTAGCGAGTGGCCCAGTGTACACCGATATCGTTAATTTGGTAGAAGTTTGGATCCAATCGTACCGCAGCGGAGGAGGCGCTCCCGAACTCTTCTCCGAAGACTTGGCCGGACTCGAAGCCGCTCGTCTGCTAATCGAAACGGGCAAATCGCTGGAATGTATCAAACTTTGCATGATCTTACTGGGCGGACTTGCTTTCACGTTCTCCTCGCTTTTCGAAGCTATTTTCTTTTTGACGGGCGTAATACAATTAGCTAAATTCTCCATAGATTTTCTGACCAGTTCTTGTGCTTTTGACGGTTCCCTGAGGCGGTCGGATTTAGGGGAAGGGCTTGATGTGTCGAACAACTCTTCTTCAGGCAAATCGAATCGGAGAGGTCCAATTAAACATTTAGCTAATAAGGAGTCGTAGTTGACCCACGGATGTACTTTATCGAACAACTGTGTTGCGTCCATCCCTGCACCTCGCATCAGCTCCTCGGGTCCTACAAACAAGATTAAACTTTAAGTGTTAGAAGACAAAACACTTTTTTAATCTAATTCGATTTAAGCCTATTTACCTCCAGGATGGTAAGGCAGATAGTATGTGATGTTGTACACTCGGCCGCGTATCGCTAGCCAGGCGTCCCCTGAAACAAGCAGATCGCTATCAATCTCGATTCTCGCGTAATTAGATAACGCTCGACTCAGGAGTCAGGTCTCGCTACATATAATATACACACATATATTTCCATGTATTATAAACACATTATTGTGATACCTGCAAGACTAAGTTAAGGCCCCGTGGTAGTTGAAAATCTGTCTTTGTCTTTTTCTTTACGTGTAAAGAGGGAAGAAAATAACTACACTTTTGCACTTTTTCGATGTTTTCGTTTTTATTTATATCATATTTACCTTAAATAAAAATCCAATCGATGTTTTCCCTTAAGTCACCTATGAACTTTATTTTAATAAATAAATCATATTATCAAATTACTTATTTTAAGAATAAAACCGAAAATAGACGATAAAATGGCTCGAAAAGAGGTACCTTTGCGAGATTATTATATCGAGTCAACTTTATTAAATCGTGTTTCCATTCGATATAGTCCCTCATAACTATTCTCAATAATACCAATATGTTTTCCTAGATTTTAAATTTACTGTTAACTACTTACTTCAAAAATTAATTATAAAAACCTGTTTAAGTGGATTTTAGGTACCATTGCGCCTTAAGTGAAAATGAAATAAATTTGTAGTGTGTTAGGTTGGGACCTTAAGTATAACACCTACTTATTTATGAATGATGGATGTCCTCATTACCTTTAGTATACGTGAAAAGCATTGTTTACGATGGGCAGGGCAAAATGTAACGTACCACTCCTTCAAATAATAATGACGTATGTGCAAAGTACTTGCTCTAATAACTGAAAATACAATCTGTGAGCGTCGTAAAGAGTTAAAGCTCGTATTTGAAGAGATCGATACAGTTGCAGGGGGGTGTTGTGGCGAGGGGCCAGGTGCCAAGTGCGGTCACCTGTTCAACGAAACAACAGGTAACAACTTTATGACTTGGTTTTCATTTTAATCAAAACTCTGTGAGCACTTTTCTCGGTGGAATTAAACTCTACCTAGAGCAATCTGTCATCCGTTGGTTTTCTTAACCAATGAGTTTCTATATTTACAATTTAAATCTGGTTCTGAATCTCCTTTGAGATTATGTGTCACGTAATAACGTTGGTACATGACATGTATAATAAGTCTATGAGTAAACGGCTTACCTAAAATATTGTGTAATTTTCATACGTTTATTAAGCTATTGTATAGCTTTTATCGCGGGCTTTGAGGGGACCGAATCAAGAAATTTCGCAACGAAAATAATACCTGACCTGACACCCCAAAAAAATAATATATTGAGTTCTAAAAAATTTACAGTGCCATCTATCTATCCATGATGATGGCGATGACGATTGATGATGGCTATTGATAATGGCGGATGATGATGATGATGAACTTTCTTAGTGTTAATTTGTTACATAAACATCCCGCGCCCCAAGGACTATATGGTACTGGTAAATACTGCATATATAAAAAATAAATAAATAATTATAATTGCACAAGTTGATAAAAAATGCTATGCAATAGCTTTACCGCGGCAGTCCCCGAGTGCCACACGTCTTTTAAGCTATTGCATAGCTTCTATCGCGGGCCTTGAGCGCGGGGACCGAATCCAGAAATTCCGTAACGAAAAAACCTCACGCTTGAAGGCCGTGCATCGTCTAACGACTCGACCACGATATTGCGACACATGAAGTTGCGAAATGTTAAACTGCGACAACACGGAACTGCGACACACGGAACTGCGACATCACGGAACTGCGACAACACGGAACTGCGACAACACGGAACTGCGACATCATGTCTGTTTGTCATTTCTGATGCCACAAAAAAAACCGGCTAAAAGCGACTCGGGGTCACACAAACAGGGTTCCGCACCATAACAAAAAACCTCATGAAAATCCGTTCTGCAGTTTTTGAGTTTATCGCGTTCAGAAATACAGACAGACGCGACGGAGGACTTTATTTTATAACTAGCTTTTGCCCGCGGCTTCGCCCACCTGGACATAGCTTTTATGACTCTTTTTGAGGGTGAGTGGTGCGCGAGCCGCAATCAGCTCGCAAGCGTGGACATGAGCTTTCTCCAGGTACTACCTCAGGAACTGTATCGGGCTATTCAGATTAGCAGTCTTTGTCACTTCCCACCCCCTCAACAAATTCTATACAAAAAATCACTTTAATCCGTTGCTCCGTTGCGACGCCACCGACGTGCGCGAGCGTAGAAAACAGTTGTCCCCAGATCCCTCGGGAACTATGACAGGATATACTTATTAGTAAATTATATCATTTTCCACCTCATCTCTGTGCTAAAAATCACACCAATCTATTTTTTCGTTACGATTTTATATAAAACGAACAAAGAGTATTATTTTATTTTAGTTAATTTTTTTGGGATTTACAATGTCCCAGTTTTAGTTCTATAAAGAACCACCATACAAAATTTTATCAAAATCGGCCTGGTAGTTTTTGCGTGATGCGCGAACATACAGACAGACAGACAGACAGACTGACAAAAATTCCAAAAGTTGTAGTTTTGGCCTCTGTATCGTTAGTAATGTCCACCACAGTTATTATTTTCCAAAAATATTTCATTTTCATTTTTTATAAGCTAGTAGTTGTAATAATTAGTGCTAATTTAAGTCTCTGAAGGTCTCTGCTGAATTCAGCTGCTGTAGGTCCATGTTCACCATGTGGAAGGCCTGCCTAGGCGTGCGCGGTCGAAATTCGAGAACTTTAATACCCCAACGGCCATCTGTTCCACGAGCTATGTGCCCTGCCCACTGCAACTTAAGTTTAGCGATTCTATGAGCTATGTCGGTTACTCTGGATGCGGGCAACGTAGGACCGGTCGTCGTGGAAGCCTTTGAGCAGTGGACGTCTTTAGGCTGATATGATGATGACGATGAGTTCCAGGTTGTCGCAGTTCCGTGTTGTCGCAGTTCCGTGATGTCGCAGTTCCGTGATGTCGCAGTTCCGTGTTGTCGCAGTTCCGTGTTGTCGCAGTTTAACATTTCGCAACTTCATGTGTCGCAATATCGTGGTCGAGTCTCGTCTAACGTAGTTTCAGTTCGGCAGTCTTCGACACGGCGTTGTGTGCGTGCGATTAGACGTATTGTACGACTCTACGAAACTCGCACGAATCGAGACGAGCTGCTCCGAAATCGGACGAATACATAAGCAGCTGTTTATGAGAAAGTATATAGGTGTATAGGTATTTATGTACAACAGTGAATAGCTGTACTTGTAAAATTTGTGTATAAAGTGTTTTTGTTTACCAACGATATCGGTTGCCAAGGCAACAATATCGGTTGTTAAAACAATTAAAACAAACATACCTATAAGATAAAAAAGATTTGATCATTTTCGGAGAATAATAAAACTCTTTTCATAAACTGTATATACCTCCATATGACAAAAAAGATTTGATTATTTTCTGAAGACTAAGTATTTACTTTCAAACATATATTGATGGAGCTAAAGAAGTTTTACTTCAGTCGTGTGGTCTAAAGCACACTCGTATTTTAAGCTATTGTAAGTATAGCTTTTATCGCGGGCTTTGAGGGGACTGAAAAAACCTGACACCCCAAAAAAAATATATTGAGTTCTAAAAAACTTACAGTGCCATCTATCTATCCATCATGATGATGGTGATGGTGGTGGTGATGGTGATGGTGGTTGCGATGGTGGTCGCGATGGTGGTCGCGATGGTGGTCGCGATGGTGGTCGCAATGATGGTCGCGATGGTGATCGCAATGGTGCTCGTGATGGTGGTCGCGATGGTAAATAATTATAATTGCATAAGTTGATAAAAAATGCTATGCAATAGCTTTACCGCGGCAGTCCCCGAGTGCCACACGTCTTTTTTTTTTCAGCTACTTAGTGTCTATTACTTGTCTCCAGTTTTGCGGCGAGACGTGAAAAGACATTCTATATTGTAAGATGTAGAACTACATTGCTCATTTTTGTGTCGCTCAGATCAAGATTAAATGTGTGTTGAAAAACGCGTCTATGTTTAACCAATGCGACACGCCAGGGAATTTCTAACCAGAGTTGCTAAGTCGGATTCAGTCCATGAGGCTATTACCGCGCTTAATTATGAAATTATGCACTAACTTTGTGTGTTGTACAGTGCGAGCTCAGGCCGCAAGCAAGACAGTATAAGATACTTTCTCGCCGGAGTTGCACAGTTGGATCCAGGGAGTTCATAAATGTCTTTGATTCATTTGTTAACCAAACAATCGATTTTGAAATAATTTTGTATCGATAATCGAATGACGTACTCTTCTCGGTATCGCAATAATTTTTGAAAAACTTAACAAGAATCCATTATTTAAGAAGTTTTCAGGTTTTTCCCCTTAAAACACGTCTTTTTCACTCAGCTCGTTAGCTATGATCAAGAGCGTTTTTTAATTAAAAAAGCATTGCGGTAACGGAATCGGAGTTATAGTTTATTTACAATAAGATAAAAACATTAATAATTTAGTAGGTATTTGAAAAACTATGAATTTAATATGAAAAGAAAAAAGTGGCCTTTTTTTTCCACTTTTGCCATCTATAACTTTTTTTTATTATAAAATAGAGTGCGTTTGGCTGCACCTCACCTAATGGTAAGTGCCGATGCAACCGAGGATGTAACACGTAAGCTCAAAAAGTGCCTATCCACTCTCGTCTTGAATAGTCCTGCTGAACGATACGAATCGGGGAATGCAGACGCCGGCAGGGAATTCCACCCCTTGGGCTTTGGCATGATGAACGAAGAAGCAAAATGCTTTGTGTGTAAAGGTGGAACATTAACGACAAAGAGGTGGAACCGCCCTCCACGCCTGGTCGTCCGATGATGTAATGGAGAGGGGGAATAAGGTCGTGAAGCTCCACTAACTACAATGAACAACATTTTAAGGAGTTAGTAATCACACTAATATTATAAAGGCGAATGTTTGTCAGTGTGTAAGTGTGTACGTTTGTTACTTCTTCACGCAAAAACTACTGAACGGATCTGGCTGAAATTTGGTAGGTAGACAGACTAGGACCTGGATTAACACATAGGCTACTTTTTTTTACGCTCGCGAGGCGCAAGCGCACTGCGTACCCTCGAAAAGTCAAAGAAACGATGTCCACGCGGTTGAAGCCGCGAGAAACAGCTAGTTTCAAAATAAACTTGAGTATCGATACTTCAATAATCTCCATCCTATATTCGATAAACTATGTAGCTGATTTTTTTTTACTAATGCGGGCGCCATATTAGACTATAGAGCCCCTAAAAGCTAGTTAATAAATTGTGTAGTAACTTTGCGTGTTGTGCAGCGCCAGCTCGGCGGGCGAGACGGGTCGCATGCGGCCCCCCGCGCCCGCGCCGACGCCGGTGAGGTCCTTCCCGGAGTTGCCCAGTCGGATCCAGTCCATGAGGCTGTGACCCGGCTGAAGCGCACATTTGTTCCGCGGGTTGCCTGGAAGTAACAATTTTACATTAAATGAAAAAGCGTCGGTGGCTCAACCGGTAACGACTCGGTCCTTCTAACCAGAGGTACCGGGTTCAAATCTGGACGGCCAATGTACCAATGAGTTTTTCAAAAACTTACGTAAGTACTTATACTTACCGATAGCTTTAACGGTGAAGGAAACCTGCATACTCCTGCGAAGAAACTTGAAGGTTGTGTGTGAAGTGGACCAACCCGCACTCGGCCCGGAGCGCCCTAATTCAGGGTAGACTCGAGCCCCTCGGTGGGGACGTATATGAGCTGATATGAATGATTAAATGAAATGATTTTACATGCGGGTGGGGCATATATGTACTTTACGGCCGTTGAGGCAGTAAAGTCCTCGAATGGCGACCGCACTCCGTAAAAAGGACTTACCGCCTCCGTGGCGTAATGGTAAGTCCATTCGTTTCACACCAGGAGGCCGCGGGTTCGATTCCGGCGGAGTCAACTTTGTAAGACTCTGTTTGGCTGGTGGTGAGGCATTTTCATAGCCCGCCTGGCTAGCTATTACCATCTTATCTAAGTTTTGCCGCCAAACATCAGTGTTAACATCATTGATGTGTTCCGGCTTGAAGATAAGATAGCCAGATCCCCATTGCGTGGGGGAATCTTGCTAAACCCGCTTCAATCTTCGGCATCATCGTCACTTTACTATCAGGTGAGATGATGTCAAAGGCCTTATCAATTGTGGATTAAAAAAAATAAAACGTAACACAGGTAGGTCTCCCTCGGTATACTGACGACGGCCTGGTGAAAGGTACCGGGAAGCCACTGGATGCGGGCAGCGCAGGACCGGTCGATATGGAAATCCTGAGGGAGGCCTTTGTCTAGCAGTGGACGTCTTGCGGTTGATGATAAAATGATTTAAAACTAAAAATAATATAAGGTATTGTACCTAACACTTGAATTAATTGACCTTTTGATTGATTTCAAAAATACTGAGTTGATTTCAATATATATATATTTTTTTCTGGGACACATCACACATGGTCATCTAAAAATCGAAATCGAAGTTATCGATTTCAATTTTTAAACGTTGCTTAAGGCGGTAATAATACAGATTTTCGTTATTTTTGACGTCAATTACTCCTAAACGATAATAAAACCCAAGGTTGAAAAAAAATACCCTTATTGTTGATGATGTTCCATAAAGTCATTCTATTAGAAACACGATTGAGAAGTTTTGGCTCGATAGAAAAAAAATCCCAAAGATAGGTCGACACCGTTACTTTCAACTTTAGTTATGACTAATATTTTGAAGTATAAATTTTAAAAAATATACAACGAAATTTTTTTTATGATAATACAAAGTGAGTATTGTTATTAATTTTTACACTTTCATTGTAGTTTTTGATTGAAACGAAAAACCATTAAAAAAGTGTGGTTATTTCCTTAACTCTTTACACGTAAAGAAAAAAAAAGAGACAACTGTTCCAATCAATTATCAGTTGGTTGGAACATAGTTATTACGTTATTTACGTATTTCGTTTAATCCATAAAATAACGTATTTAAAATTGCTGTTCTAAACACTTGTTTCGAGGTATACTTAGGTTGGTAAACCATTTACTTTTCCAGCTTCGGAGTTTCTCCAACCAGTAGGCATCGCCAGAGGCTTGTTCACAAGTGCCTACTTCCGGCTAAACCTTATCTGCTTATCGCGAAGCGTGGGCTTCCTTTGTAAGCAAAATAAGGGTGGAAAAGCGTATTTAGTATCAAGCTCTCTTTTATGCGAAAAATATTAAAGCCCTTATATTAGATTCATACAACATTAAACTTTAATAACAAGGAATTTGACACATTTTTGTCTGCTCGTCCTATTTTATTACATTCCCCATCCAAAATGTTTGTGCCGAAGTGGTATCCATTACTTAATTGGATATCGGGGGATATTGTTTTTAGGTTACTCGGTTGAAAGACTCTACCCGGAAAAAATATTCATATCGATAGCGTCCGTAAAAAATAAACTGTGATTGAAATATACAGTAAAATAAAAAATATGACCTTTTGAAAATATATTTTATATGTATATGTGACTAACTAATGTTTTGTTATTCGAATATTCTTTCGTTTTCAATATGTTTTATGTAAACTTAAAATTTGTAGCTACAACGAATATGAGTTCAGCAGTCCCTCGATTCTAAACGCTCTGTTATCGAATCTTTTGTCTTTATTATTCCGATTTAGCAGATTTCGTAAAAAAAGAATAGAACTCGAAGCGTTTTCAATCAGGGGCTGAAGTTAAAGACAGTGTAGTCCGTTTAGTATACGACTTCGATATAAGAATCAACCGTTTTCAGCGACGTAAGTATAGGCATATGTTTGGTTTTAATATGAGCCACTGTAGTACATACGTTTATTACGACTCCGCTTACAACGAGCGACCGCTTTGAACGCCGGGATTTCACACAAAATTGTCCTTTTACAACGACGACGAGCGTTGACTTGTGTAAAAAGTGTAAAAACACAATGTTTAGAAGCTTGCGAGTCGAATGTAATGATTAAAAAGGAATTTGATGTAAATCATTCGATAAT
Organism: Coleophora flavipennella; assembly: GCA_947284805.1. Lineage (NCBI taxonomy): Eukaryota > Metazoa > Arthropoda > Insecta > Lepidoptera > Coleophoridae > Coleophora > Coleophora flavipennella. The sequence goes on from OX369268.1 coordinate 1,892,325, forward strand.
ATCCATAATTAAGAAAAATAAACACAAGATAGAACCCTTGTTCAATGCGAATGTTTTTAAACCTAAACGCGTGAGGTTGTCATCTCGAGAACAAGTTGACTTGGCACTTTATCAGTGGTTTAAGCTGCAACGTAATCGCGGAATACCCGTTTTTTTTTTTGGATTTTAATTTTTTTTTTATGACGGTCACGTAAATATCAATAATGTTAATACAATATGTATGTGATTTAATGAAAAAACAAAAACAAAATTTCCGGTTAGTGCGACGTAATATAACCGAGCCCCTGGCTGTCGTAACCGGATTCTACAGTATATTGACTATTTCAAACCTGACTATATCTCTTGAATGTCTGAGAATAATTTTTGAAAAACCCTAAAATTTTTAGGTACAAGCTTCAATTTGAAAATAATTTTAATTATTTCGTATTCTTCTCAGCAAACCCTTTCATTTGGTACCCATGTGCGCTGGCCCTCAAACGCACTCCGAAATTGAAGTGGCGTTTTATCTTCAAATCCTACAGAGCGCAATTTATTGATTCCCCGAACTGACTTGGGACTTTATGCAACGATAAGCTGACAGACTCGTTTTAATTTATGTGAAACACACATAGAGTTTCAACCGTACCAAAAAACAAAAATTATTTAAGATAAATAAGTGCCTACGCGGTAACATAATGTGCTGTGCTATTACACCGAGTCAGATGCCTTACAGGCGGCTTGAAAAACTTCTGACAGTGGGGTTTTCCTCTAGCCCTTCAACCTGGACCAACCAAAAGGGGGACAAGTTCCCCCGTGTGTGGAATATGGCCCGGCCTTTCCGAGCTTGGGAAGAGACGCGTGCCCCAGCAGTGACTTTACGGGTTGTTTACGTCAGGGGTCTCCAAACTTTTTAGTGTAAGGGCCACATCGACTCCTCCACTAGGTCTCAAGGGCCAGTGAATGAAAAGAATCATCCTATGGTTGAGTTGCAAAACGAAGATTGGTTGTGGAAGTTATCGTTTTTAACAGATTTAACAAAACATATGAATGACCTCAATTATTCTAATTACAAGGAGAAAACCAACTTCTGCCTGATTTATACACTCTTATTTTTCCTTATCGAAAAAAAAACATGCTTTTTCAATCTCAGTTGCAAAAAAACGTAAACTTTACGTTATAAGTAAAAGTTGTTAATATTAGACCACTAACTTGTTTTAACCGCCTCCGCCGTGGCGTAATAACCGCCTACGTTGCGTAATGGTTAGTTCATTCGCTTCACACCAGGAAGTCGCGGGTTCGATTCCCGGTGAGGTCACTTGTCAGACTCGGTTTGGTTGGTGGTAGGGCATTTTCTAAGCCCGCCTGGCTAGCTTCCACCATCTTATCTAAGTCTTGCCGCCAAACAACATTGATGAGTTCCGGCTTGAAGATAAAATAGCCAGTTCTTCATTGCGTTGGGGAATCTTGGTAAGCACGCTTCCATCTTCGGCAACATCGTCACTTACCATTAGGTGAGATGATGCCAAGGGCTAACCAATTGTAAATTTAAAAAAAACTAGCTGTTTCCCGCGGCTTCACCCGCGTGTACAACGTTTCTATGACTTTTCGAGGGTGCGCAGTGCGCGAGCCGCAAGCGACTCTGTTAATCCAGGTCCTAATCTGTCTACCTACCAAATTTCATCCAGATCCGTTAAGTAGTTTTTGCGTGAAAGAGTAACAAACATACATTGATACAATCTTACAAACTTTCGCGTTTATAACATCAGTAGGATTTCTTGTGGCGTGGCGTGCGTGCTAGAAAACTTCTATGGCGTGAGACGTGATGATCTGATAAAAACCTAATTCTTGGCTACTTAAGGACTACGAATAAATACTGGTGGAAACAAAACGAACAAGTAGTTTGAAAAATTCGATTAACCTTTATGTATTACGAACAAAAGACTTCAGAAATCAATAAACAAAGCTCAAGTTTCACCGCCGCCGACCTTCAGAGTTTCCTATAGGCGTCGCCGTCTCGAAGGCAATTAAACACCAAACGGAACATTTGCCGAGAGCTATTACGAAGTGATCTGCGGTTTATTTTGACTACCCACTAATATTGTTTGAGACGTACATACATAGTTCAATCGATTTCAAAAGATGAAAAACAACATTGTTCTGTAAGGACGTGATGAAAGCAAGGCATTTTTGCTTGGTCGAGTTGTACTTTTAAAAGAAAAAAAAGAAATAAGTATTTTAAGTCTGGATGAAGATTGTATTTTCGTCAAAATTTTAACCAAATGTACATATATAAACGATATTTGTGCGTATTTAGAATTAGAGTTTGTAATTACTAAAACGGTTCCTATTGGGTAGAGCATGGTTAAGAGCCCGCTGGAGTTCATAAATCCCATACAAACGTATTCATTTGTTAACCAAACAACCGATTTTAAAACAATTTTATATCGGCAATTGGGTGACGTACCTATATCTCTGTCGGTATCGCATTAGTTTTTTTTAAAAACGAAACAGGAATCTATTAGTAATCAATAAACTTGTTTTTAAGGTAAAAGACGGAAAACAAGTTTATTGGTATTAAATGGATTCCTGTTTCGTTTTTCAAAAAAGCAATGCGATACCGACACAGATATACGTCACCCAATAGGGATGACGACAGCATCATATATAAATTATGAACTCTTGATCACTAAATTGCCCTCCTACTTAAATTTCGGAAAACCTTACTCTTTTTGTTTTCCATCAAGTCTTCGATTTTTAATTCAAAATGAGTACGTAAATGACGCTTCAAAACTATGACGTCACGCTTAGGTATTTCAAACATTTTTAGAACAAAATTTTGTTTTTGACACATGATAAAAATAATATCAGATTTTAGCATTCGTCATCCCTATTATCGATATAAAATTATTTCAAAATCGGTTGTTTGGTTAACAAATGAATACGTTTGTATGGGATTTATGAACTCCAGCGGGCTCTTAAGGGACCGGTGGTGTATGGCAGTATCTAGGTATCTACATAGTAAGTATAGGGAACGAGGGGTTGATTTATGTAATGCGATTGTGCAAGTCACGAGGTTAGTAATGAGATGGGCGACGGAGCGCCAAATCTCGTGTTTAATACAAATCAATATACAGTAATATACAGTAAAATCAATGTTCAGAAAAAACAGTAAAATTTTAAATTGTATAATTTATTACAGGCGGCCTTATTGCTTAAAGCAATTCGGTATCACAATAAGTATCGTAAAGCAAAATCGGGTATTTACCTACGTTAAAACCCATGTTTAATCCATTACGTGGGAACTTTGTATTGAATCTACGACTAAACTCGGGTTTTAAGCCAGTTTTTGGGTAAAATCCCGCGTGATTGCTAATCTATCCAAAGCAGAAAAGATAAATGTAATATTTCAAAACAATATATTCTCATCTTCGATCTCACAAATAGTACTCTGTAGTTCAGAAGGCTTCTTGACTTTCGCGGACGTGATTTGGAATTATTCCACCTCATCGACGATTCTAATACGAACTCCGAAGAAATTAGTCAAGTGGAAACTTCAATCCGAACTTAAATAAACAGCCAAGAGTCTCGATTTGCTTTAATTGACCTGAAGTATTAAACAAAAAGCTATAGAGAATACAACCGCATAAGTATTTTAATATTTAAAATATTCTTGTGTTTTTTGCTGATAATTCAAAAGGAATAAAATTGAGCTCGAAGTTTCGCCGATAAGCAAGCTCCGATGGGATGGTTCGGGCATGTATGCAGACTAATGCAGAGGTCCTGAATATGAAGAGAACACTCTGACCAATATGAACTTCTAGTAGGGGTGCAGAAGAATAGGAAGACCAATAACGAGATGAACTGAAAAGATGTAATGACATAAAGAAATAAAAAGAGTTACGAACTTGCAATGTGACCTCTGAAGACGCGTCCAATAGAGCGAAGTGGACAAGTGGGATTAAATGCATAGGAGAGAGAGATAGAGATTGAAAGAGTATAAAACATTTGGGTTGCTACAAGACAGTAGTATAGCGTAGTAATGGGACTACAACTACGAAAGCTTGCAGAAGCTTCGCCCAGCCTAGCTACACGACAGTAGCGCAGCGTAGTAATGCTAATGAGACTACAACTACGAAAGCTTGCAGAAGCTTCGCCCAGCCCAGCTACAAGACAGAAGCGCAGCGTAGTAATGCTAATGAGACTACAACTGCGAAAGCTTGCAGAAGCTTCGCCCAGCCCAGCTACACGACAGTAGCGCAGCGTAGTAATGCTAATGAGACTACAACTACGAAAGCTTGCAGAAGCTTCGCCCAGCCCAGCTACAAGACAGAAGCGCAGCGTAGTAATGCTAATGAGACTACAACTACGAAAGCTTGCAGAAGCTTCGCTCAGCTACAAGACAGAAGCGCAGCGTAGTTATGCTAATGAGACTACAACTACAAAAGCTTGCAGAAGCTTCGCGAAGCCCAGCTACAAGACAGAAGCACAGCGTAGTAATGTTAATGAGACTACAACTATAAAAGTTTGCAGAAGCTTCGCCCAGCCCAGCTACACGACAGTAGCGCAGCGTAGTAATGCTAATGAGACTACAACTACGAAAGCTTGCAGAAGCTTCGCCCAGCCCAGCTACAAGACAGAAGCGCAGCGTAGTAATGCTAATGAGACTACAACTACGAAAGCTTGCAGAAGCTTCGCCCAGCCTAGCTACACGACAGTAGCGCAGCGTAGTAATGCTAATGAGACTACAACTACGAAAGCTTGCAGAAGCTTCGCCCAGCCCAGCTACAAGACAGAAGCGCAGCGTAGTAATGCTAATGAGACTACAACTACGAAAGCTTGCAGAAGCTTCGCCCAGCCTAGCTACACGACAGTAGCGCAGCGTAGTAATGCTAATGAGACTACAACTACGAAAGCTTGCAGAAGCTTCGCCCAGCCCAGCTACACGACAGTAGCGCAGCGTAGTAATGCTAATGAGACTACAACCATTCAGGTTTAATGGTGTTAGATGATATTTTTTTTTGTATTTTGTTTTAAAATTGGTAAATAAAAAAAATATAAAAAAAAACTACAAAAGCTTGCAGAAGCTTCGCCCAGCCCAAACCAAATCAAAAACAAATCAAACTAAAATCATAAAATTTAAACAGAAAATGTGTTACTTTCATTAAATTACATGTGACCAACATTTTTTTTGAAAATACATCACAAAAAATAAAGGGGAAAAAAAATTGTGTGGTAAATTTTTGATGTTGATTAATTTGATATTTAGCACAAATACTCCTAATCAAAACAATGAAACACGGGTGTAAAAGAGGAGATGAAAGTGTGTATGAATGAATCCAAGAGCGAATTTCAAATTCCACGCGGACGAAGTAGCGGGCACCAGCTACTGTAAAAAAATTCATCTTTACTTGACTGAATATTTTACATCAGTTTTTATCAAGTAGCTACAGTGAATCAATAAGCGAGCAAGACAATATAAGTACGAGTAGACTTTACTCTACTGCTGAACATGGTTCATTCATCATATCAGCTCATATAGGTACCCATCGAGGGGCTCGAGCCTACCTTGAATTAGGGCGATCGGACCTTAGTCGATCACGCTGGCCCATTGCGGGTTGGTCGACTTCACACACAACCTACATTCAAAACCAACATAGTTAATTTTATCATCACGATATCAGCCGAAAGACGCCTACTGGTGGACAAAGGTCTTACCAAATATCTCTACAACGACTATTACTGCGCTGCCCGCATCCATCGGCTTCCCGCTATCTTCACCAGCCACTATGTTTGGCGTTTGTAGACTTTCGAGACCTGGGCTGTGCTACAGTCTCTCCAGCGGTGGCGAGTCAATTCTTGATTATCGATATATCAAAGTGTTTGTACAAGCATGTCATTTTGTCGATCCGCCTTCAGGACCTATCTGGTTGCAACGAGGGGTGAGACAGGGAGACGTTATAGTCCTTTTCTGCCTGATTAATGTGTATCTACACCATTGGCCTATCTCGTCTATGCTAGACGGCAGATATAGCGAAACCGCACGTATTAATTCGTTGTTCCTTCGGGTACAGGCAGCGAGGCCGGGAGCGCAACGTAGGTTCTGTGCATTGAGCAATCCTGCGTTTTCTTTAAAGCGAGACATTTGTAAAACAGTTGTCTCTGTGTTTTCCTTTACGTGTAAAGAGTCAAGAAAATAACCACACTTTTGTACTTTTTCAATGTTTTACGTTGTTATTTCTCTTAAACTTCAATTTAAAAACTAAAATTTAGCAGATTCTCTGTAGTGCTTAAAAATAAATACCTCCATATAAAAACTATGTGCAAATTTAGAAACTTTATTAATAAACAATTCGTTTTAGACTTTTTTTTAGACGTTTTAGACCTGTTTTTGGGATTTTTTTATGATCGAGTAAAGTACACACTATCGTGTATAAGAATAAGAATAAGAATATATTTATTGAGTTATATAAATCTCTAATGTATCATAGCACATTCCTCAGACAATATCCTTAGGTAATGTAATGTCCAATATTTTTTGCAAGACCGATATTTAGTAGTAATATCCCAAAAATATGATCTAGCAAACGGGTTTCTCCGCTTCTCCACCGGTGCCTCGCCCTAACTGAACACTGGCTGAATAACAAACACTTACTAGGAACGAATTGACCGAGCGAGAGCGTTTCATTTGGGAAAAAATGCTTTCGTATGTCCGTCAGGCAGGCGTCTGTCCAGCTGCGTTCCTCCACATGTCGCATTTCTCAACCGATGCTCGAGAAAATTTGTGAGTAGATTCGTTAATTATATGGATTTTTTTGACGATTAAATTTATTGGAAATTTTTCAAGATGGCGGAGCTACGGGTATTGAAAACGTTAAAAATATCATATTTCAGCCATTTTGAAAAACTCGCGAGGTCTACTAGTTTAACACACTTTATTGCACAACGTAAGTAGGACAATAGAAGCTCTTTTGACCAAGTGGAGAATTAAATTAAAAATATATTTTGGGCTACAAAATTAATTTGGAAGTTATAAAAGTTATATAAAACAATCAGTTTTCGTATCTGTATAAGTTTTTAAACAATTTGGTGCCATTTTATACTAAGGTTAACGATTTTAGTGACCTCAAATAACTCCTGATCAGTCAAAGTCGGCGTAGACTGTACAATGAGAGTGTGGTTTCAGCAAACCGAACAAACACAGCCGGCGTTCTAATTGAATTAGCTACATTGATGAATGTTTACTTATAATCCTGCGCAGTTTCCATCAGCAGATAAGCCCGGCTTTTGGTCTAGTTCTGTCGCTGCCCACTCTAAAAGTCACTTCACATTAGTCAGAAGACGTCCACTGCTGGACATTGGCCTCCCCTGATTGCCATAATCGCCATGCTTGGCAGGCTGGTTAGCGGTGCGCGCAGTGTGGGCACACCCTGGACACTTCATACAACGGGCCAGAAATGACATTTCAAAAAACGAATGACGATTCAAACAAAATGGCGGCGAAATCCTATACGTTCGACAACCAAACTGTAACCAATCTGAATCAATCTGGGTGACGAGGGGATGAGGTCGCAATCTAGAGAGCGGCAGGGGGTGTCCATACTGTATGTTAGTACTAATATATATATACTTCGGTGTGGGGCACAGTACGCGAAAAGGACACCACTGCTCATCCTCCGATTTGTTCCCTTTTTTTATAATTTTGTTTTTGTTCACAATTGCACCAAAGGATCGGTGAGTGGGAACGCTATATCATAAACCTGGTAGTTTAGCGTATCTGGTAGATGTAAGAGAGGGAATGTTCACAATTGGTAAGCCCTTGGCATTTTCTCACCTGATGCTAAGTGACGATGATGCCGAAGATGGAAGCGGGCGTACCAAGATTCCCCAATGCAATGAGTAACTGGCTATCTTATCTTCAAACCGGAACACATCTATGCTGTTATCATTGATGTTTGGCGGCAAGACTTAGGTAAGATGGTGGTAGCTAGCCGGGCGGGCTTAGAAAATGCCCTTTCACCAACCAAACCGAGTTTTACAAAGTTAGACTCCTCCGGGAATCGACCCCAAGACATCCTGATGTGAGGCCTATGGATTTTACCATTACGCCACGCTAATGGACTTAACCATTATGCCGCGCTAATGAACTTAAAACATTTATATTAAGCCTTAGTCAGCTCTTACGACACCCTTCGAAAGAGATGGGGTGGTGTTATTTTACGGCCACAACCACAAGCCAAATTGTATCTCTTGTAGAAATCAAAGGCAATTACTTTATTAGACTTTAACATAAAGCTCAGTAGACATCGAATATAAATTATGTTGATTATTTTAAAAGCTGTGTATGTTTAAAGGGTTTTAATGACAAGTGAACTCGTTACTAACATAGGTTTTTATTGAATATTTGGTCGTTGCCTGGAATGAGGAAAATAAACCATTTACGAACAGCAGATTTAAAAATCAAGAAAAACTTCCGAGTCGTATTCAATCCAATGCGATCAATACTTGCTCTTTGGAAAAAGTTTGGAACTCATTTAAAATGCAAAGCGCCCTGGGAACTACGTTGAAAGGAACGAAGCAATGGGTGCATTTTCAATGATACTCAGGATACCGAAGATGAACAGTGTTTTATAAGTCAGCTCCTGTGAAAGGTTGCACGTAAGATGGTATATTCGCTTAACTAAAGTAGTTACTATGAAAATACCATTTTAAACAATTCACTATATTTTGATGAATTATAATAATGAGTAAAAAACGCTAAACACGTTAAAAAACCGACTTTCATCGCAACAACTTAGTATATTTTTGCATTATTATTTTTGGTTTTTGTTAATTTTCTAATAAAGTAGAACACCGATTTTGATAAAATTTATATGGGACCACACGGGAAGCACTAGCTTTCAAATAAAAATAGAATCATAGAAATCGGTTTCACAAATAAAAAGGTAACACATATAAAAAAAAAACATACAGTCGAATTGAGAACATCCTCCTTTTTGGAAGTCGGTTGAAAAGAAGCGGTTGTAGCTCAATGTGACTTGAGTGGTTAGGTCGTGGTTAGGTTAACTGACCTGAGGCACGGTCATTACCTGAATGGGTTTGACTGTTCGTGGCACTTTTCTCGACCGTTTCCGTGCTTCGCAGGGGCACACCCTGGACACTTCATACAACGGGCCAGAAATGAAATTTCAAAAAACGAATGACGGAACAAACAAAATCACGGCGAAATCCCATACGTTCGAGAACCAAACTGTAAGCAATCTCAACCAATCTGGGCGACGAGGGGGTGAGGTCGGAATTTAGAGAGCGACAGGGAGTGTCCATACTGTATGTTAGTACTAATATATATAAGGTGTAACAAAATTAGCTGAAACTATTTTAACTGGTGCTCTTACCCATGAAACTGAACAACTTTCCCCATGAAACCAGTCAAATCGCAAAAAAAATGTGGTTCTCCCATACTAACTCGATCAGTTGATCAGCCAACTTAGTATGGGAAGTTCAAATTTTTTTTTTGAGATTTGACTATGGGTTTCATTGAGAAAGTTGTTCAGTTTCATGGGTAGAAGCACCAGTTAAAATAGTTTCAGCTAATTTTGCTAGACCTTATATACTTTGGCAGGGGACGTTGAGTCGTTGGTGCCGGTTGCTATCAATTTCGAACAGTTACTGCGTAGCACACAAACTTGTAAGTTTTTGTACATTTTGTTTATTTATGTGTAAATAGGCTGATTTGAGACTTATAACTACGCCAAAAATACCGAAAAATGCATTGGTATGCGACAAAAAATGGTAAAAATAGTAAAAACTGTGTTTCTGAAGGTCCTAAGCCCATAAAGTAGGAAGGAAAGTTTGAAATCAGCTGTGTACGAATGAATAATTGAATGAGGGATGAATGAACTGTCCATTTGTGAGTTGACGTCACAGTCGCGTATGGTGTGTTCCACTGGGAACCTACACAAAAATGGTTTATTCTTACGTGAACTTCAAAACCATTTCATGTAATAACTTTCTATCTTTCAACTATCAGACTTTCTGCATAAGCTGAAGTGATTTGTATAATTGTAAACTACCGCCTCCATAAATATTGCAAGAATGCAAATTTACACCCTGTATATAAAGGTTTACATGCGTCCTAAAAGTGAAGCAATAAAATGATGCCAATTGGCATCTCTTTTCTTAGTAGCATTCGGTGCGACGGAAGGGAAATACCTATAATGTTGTGTGTGTAAATGGCTTTGATTTTCAAATGTTGTTTGTTAGTGCATAACCCATCTATGGTAACAAATCTCTGGTAAAGACCTAATACATATTATTCTTCGGGCCGAGTCGAAAGCGAGCCGAGTAGGTGCGGACCCATTAAAAGTAGACAATCGCCCTTGTTACTCGCACAAATGTAGCAACGTAGGTTTGTTATAGTAGGTTTGTTGTAGACACGAATAAGAGTTACAAATGATACACTATAGCACACCCTGGACACTTCATAGAACGGGTCCAGAAATGACATTTCAAAAAACAAATGACGGAACAAACAAAATGGCGGCGAAATCCTATACGTTCGACAACCAAACTGTGACCAATTTGATCAACCTGGGTGACGAGGGGGTGAGGTCGCAAACTAGAGAGCGGCAGGGAGGGTCCATACTGTATGTTAGTACTAATATAATATACTTTGACACTAGTCTCTACACATAGACAAACTGAAGTAGGTACCAGTGTGCCCGTGAAGGTAGCATCACGTGTGTTTAACGACCGCTACGTACCGAGGGACCGGGGATCGTCATTACGGCTTTCTGTCCTCCACTTAGGATTTTATACGAGTATCTTGTATCAACAATGTACCGAAAATATACTTACTATATTTTTCTTGTGTACAATAAAGGATATTTACTTACTTACTTACTGATGTTTATGGAGGCAGCAGTAACTAATCTAACTTCAAATAAGAAACAACCTTCAGATTTTTACCTTCGAAGAATGAAGGAGTAAATAGAAGGTTATGCGATTGTTCGAAAAACGAATAGGTCTGAGATTTTGACGAAAAAGCACTCAGCGATACATCAATCAAATCAAATCAAGTCAAAATAATTTATTTTAAATAGGTGTACTTTTAAATAGTCAAAAAAATTATAATATACTTATTGTCTATTACATAATGTCATGATTCAGATTACAGTCTCAGGTAATGGTATTTGTTATAGAATCAACATATATATATCTTTGTCATTTACATAATCTATTATTTTATAATATCCTCTAGAGCACAAACATTTTTTGACATGAGTCTTGAATTTATTCTCTGTCAAACTAGTTACATTTTCTGGAATTTTATTGTAGAATCTTATGGAGATAAACAAATGACTTTTTAAGACACAAAAATAATATGTGTGTCCATAACCTTGATTTGCGGAGAAACTGCTGGACCGATTTGGATGTAATTATGAACATTGATTTTTTTTAAATTTAATAAGTTAGGTACATATTTACTTTTCATGGAGATAAACTTAAGTTTATCAGTTTGGATTTTCGCAAAATGTAATTTTAGCGCTGTTAAATATTTATTTGTTCTCTCAAATGGTCTGGTCAATAAAACTTATCAAAATTGTTATTTCGCTGATCATTAATTTATTTCTATTTAAAAATTACATATTTTTTATTATAACTGTGAGTGTGTTTGTCTGCAACCCACCTGATGGTAAGTGCCGATGCAGCAGAGAATTGAAACGCAAGCTCAAATAGTACCTAATGTAACGAAAATGATAGAAATCGGGATAAATACCCTTTAAAATTCCGTTACATCATACGTAGAATTTAGGGAAATATATGTTCAACGGTGGAATAATGGAAAAGAACATTAGAGGTAAAAATAAAATTATAATTTAAAATATGTAAAGTTAATAATTGGATATATGAAAAAAGGTTGGTGACCGCAGGATGATATGTAATTTTCTTACAAAACAAAATTAATTAAATAGGGTCAAATTTAAGAAGTTTAGAACCTATTACTAAATATAGAACAAAAAGTATGAACATGAGCTTACATTGAATATTTGAAGATTTAAGAATTGTAGAGTGGACGATCCATACGTATAGATCGTTTTCTGTTAATTTTGTGATATCACTTAAATTGTATGTGAAGAGACACACATAAAACAAGTTAAATTAAACACTGATTAAAGTTCATAAAAAACCATGGGTTCTTGGCCGGGAAAACTGAAGGAAAATGGAGTACGTACTTCCCTTAACTGCTGGCTCGATGGAAGTTGCTTAGGGCGATGGCAAAGCAAACATGCTGCTTCAGCGAAGATCAGTACAGTAACTTGTCCAGCCTGCTGGGCTGTGGTACCAATACGTCTTTCACAGATTTCCTCGGTGGTTTATGGCCAGTAATAAAGAAAAGGTAAAGATACACCCAGAGATATGCTATATATAAGGGGAGGTAGATAGGTTACATGCGTCTAAAAAGTGAAGCAAAAAAAAGATGCCAATTGGCATCTCTTTTCTTAGTAACATTCGGTGCAATCGAAGGGAGCTACTTATAACATTGTGTGTGTAAATGGCTTCGATTTTCAAATGTTGTTTGTTAGTGCATAACCCATCTATGGTAACAAATCTCTGGATACACCCTTAAAATTTCGGCAGGGTTCCGTTATTTGTTAAAAAAAAACTGCACAAAACATATATTGCAAAATAAATTTTACTAATATTTCCCAGTCTAAAAAAAATATGCGGTCACCATTTCAGCTGTTCTTTTTCAAAATCAATCTTCACATCAGATGCCACGTTTTAAAATTTTCCTCTAACACGCCAAAAGGAACGAAACCAAACGAACGAGAATCTAATTTAAAATCGTTTTTAATCTTCGGACGAAATGTTTGTTAACGTCACACTATTCACTCTCGCATTGTTTTTTAATCCATTAAGAGATTTATTAGGCCTCTTAATTTTGACAATGATTAAAATAAATAACTACTATTAATACGTATAAATCTCATTATTTTGTGGCGGTTTCATTTGATTTCCTATTGACTGATTCAGAAACGGTAATTTTAGACTTATCGAGCACAGTCAGCTGATCGATGTGTAAAAATATAAGAAGTAAATAAAACACGAATTGACAATTGATGTTCTTTTGAGAAAGTTGTTCCGTTTTGTACATCGTAAAGGTTTATTCACTAATTAAATCTAATTATATTATTTTTCCCACTTTTCTTAGGCTAGTAAGATGATAACTGTCCATTTTAATTTGCAGTAATTTATTAGCAAAAGTAATTTTATTTACGGCTAGGCAATCTTTCAAGCGCTATTTTCGGGAGGATCCGTTCTTTTATTATTTAATCTCGAGGCATTCTGGTGGCTTATTCCCTGCGGATGCGAAGGCTTTATCTGAATAATGTATTTAGAGAAAATCACCAAGTTAAATGACAATTAACATCACTAGGTATTTAGGTTCAGGGTTCGAAATTATCAAGATATTTTTTTAAATAATTATCATGATAATTATCCGATAAATAACAGATAATTATCCGATAAGTATCGGCGTTGATTCTCATTTTTAGATCTTTAGTTTTTTAACTAAAAATGAAAATACAAAAATATCGTAGAAAAATAAATAACTCATGCCATTTGTAAAGAATCAAGAAATAAACAATAATTACTTAATAACGTCAAAATTAAATCCTTGATATAAACCAGATTATGTCAGTACAAAATGAAAACAATATGACACGAAAAGTTAAACATACAAAACAATGAATGTATTTAACAAGAGTAGACCAGTTCACACGGACAGCACCCGATCACGCGTATAACGCGAGAGTCAGCCATCGCTCCCATCAACCATATTAGAGGGAAAGGAACGATCCGGCTCCCGATGCGCCACCATCCGCACTAACATTTAAGCGAGCATGCTTTTATTATTTATTATGAATGAAGATTATCACTTCGAACCCTGTGTGGGTTGACTGGTGATGATTGCAAACTTCTTAGCTAGCGAGTCAGCTCATCATATTAGCCGAAAAACGTCCATTGCTGTCAAAAAGCAGACGCTGACAAACAAAAACGACAAAACAATGCAAAAAACATGTCATCTATTTACAGCTAAAGTTGGTAATAGAATAATAAAGCCAGGAAACTGGATACACCCCTAGTGTGTGCAACATGACTTCCCTGTCTTTGTTATAATGAAAACAAACGTTTACTATATTGTAGACACATGCTGACGAGATATTCGTAGTTTTGTACATAGTAGTGTGCATTTGAAGTTACCTTATTTGTAAAGTGGTGTGCATTTGAAGTTACCTTATTAGTAAAGTGGTGTGCATTTGAAGTTACCTTATTTGTAAAGTGGTGTGCATTTGAAGTTACCTTATTTGTAAAGTGGTGTGCATTTGAAGTTACCTTATTTGTAAAGTGGTGTGCATTTGAAGTTACCTTATTAGTAAAGTGGTGTGCATTTGATGTTACCTTATTTGTAAAGTGGTGTGCATTTGAAGTTACCTTATTTGTAAAGTGGTGTGCATTGGAAGTTACCTTATTTGTAAAGAGGTGTGCATTTGAAGTTACCTTATTTGTAAAGTGGTGTGTATTTGAAGTTACTTTATTCGTGTGCATTTGAAGTTACCTTAGTCGTAAAGCGGTGTGCATTTGAAGTTACTTTGTTCGTAAAGTGGTTTGCATTTGAAGTTACTTTATTCGTAAAGTGGTGTTAATAAAAGCCTATCGTTTTGGTTGGGTCACTTTTAGTAGTAAAATCATCTGTGACAGACGTCTGATTCAAAATTTTATTTTCGTAGTCATGTAGTAAATTTGTCCACTAATGCGGAGACAAGCGGAGAGAAGAGGAGAGCTGAGTTAACGGAGCGGAGGTGTGGTTTTTATCACATCATCTGGTAGGGAGCGCCCACCTTGCCCTGCTCTACTCCACATCGCCAGGCTCAGCCTTGCCCCGCGCTGCCTCGCTACATTACTAGAAAACAATTCCTTCTCTCCTCGAATACGGTTTCACCGAAACGAAAAAAAGCGTGTGTGGTTCAACGGTAATTAAATGGTCCTCCTAGCCAGTGGCAAATAATACTAGCTATCTGGTACCGGGTTCGACTCCCGGGGCGGTCAAGTACCAATGAGTTTTCTAAACTTACATACAGTCACGTTCCAGTTTACATCGCGAGAAACCTTAGTAAATCTTATTTTAGTGTATGATGGTCACATTGTAAACGTCCGTAGGTTTAAATCTAAATACCCACACGTGACTGCCGTCTTTCGCTTGGATATCACGGTTGTTTGCGTCATACGATAAAAAAAGAACGGAGTGGAAGTAAGAAGTGGATTTAAGTTTTCATGCAATCGATAGGTCAGTTCATTTATCTTAGCGTTGACATGAGTGGTGCATGCTCGCTTAAATGTTGGTGCTGATGGTGGCGCATCGGGAGCCGGGTCGTTTCCCTCTAATATGGTCGAGGGGAGCGATGGCTGACTCTCGCGTTATACACGTGAACGGGTGCTGTCCGTGTGAACAGACCTACTTTCATCAAAGGCATTGACGACAAATTCAATAGTTTCATGTATTAATTCTCGTGTCATATTGTTTTCATGTCCAAATGACATTATTTGTTTTATGTCAATGATTTTATTGACATTATTAACTGATGTATGTTTGTTTGTAATTCTTTTTTAACACGCTTATATATTAGCTTCACCTATATGTATGAATTTTTGTATGTTTGTACCCGACTCCTTTGCACTCGATTTTGACATACTTTAAACGCACAGATTTAATTCAAACTTTGTACATTTATCAAGAATCAGTGACAATATAATAATTTCATAAGTTTATCTCGTTATCCTGAGCTAGAAATTGAAAAATATATACAGTTTAATGAACTCAAAAACACGCTTTAAAAGCACATCAAACTAAAAAGTGATATAATTCTTGATATAAGCTGAAAACAATAATGAACGAAAATTATTAGTATTATTGTGAAAAAAGCGTGGGTTGGCGCCCCACGCTAAACTGTAGTTATTTATATTCTGACATCATGTAATGTAATCGCTATTTTATGACAACGGGTGCTGTCCGTGTGAACTGGCCTACACTTGTCAAAGGCGTTCAATGACAAGTTCAATATTTTTAATGTATAACTTCTCGTGTCATATTGTTTTCATGTTCTAATGACATTATTTGTTTTTTTTATATCACGGATTGGATTTTACGTTATTAACTAATGATTAATTATTTCTTGATTTTTTACAAATGAAATTATGTAATCACTATTTTATGATTATCTGAAAGATTGTAACATGCACCTATTTTGAATAAACATTTTGAAATCTTGAAATCTACGTCTCGTTTAGTCGTCTCCTATTTCAGATTTTTACCGCGTCAGTGTAAACAAACCCTTAAGTAGACGACGGTAGCTGAGCTAGCTCACCGAACTCTCCATTCTATTTACTAACCTATCTCGCGGAAGAGCTCTCTGTTGATACTCCAGTGACGTCATAGTCAGCACTCGGCAGCTAACTGTAGTATTTGACATTTCCACTTCGCTGGAGACGCGGTACGACCGAAAACAAAAATAACCTATTACGTTTGAAACTGGGCAAAGTAAAGTGGATATTGCAGAGATGTTTTCACGAGCTGGTTTTCGTCTGCCGAGCACGATTCAGTAATATAAATGATCACATATTTCGGACCTTTCATTTGTTATGTCCAGTTATGTTGCCTGGAAACCTGGAATTGTGGTATGTTTGTTGAGATAAATGTCGCTCCTATTTTTTGCAAATTCTATAGATCTTATAATTTATTCTATAGATCTAGGTATTACAAAAAGAAGGACTCAAGAAATTGCTGCTACACACCGCTGCACTGGTGAACCAACTTGAATGAAGCTTAAACGAACTAGGTAATAACTCTCAGATTTGCTAAACTTAAGCTACGTGCCCCGCCACGTAGCTCGTAGAACGGATGGCCGTTGGGGTAGTAAAGTTCTAGAGTGGCGATCGCGCAACCGAAAACGTAGCGTAGGCAGGCCTCCTACGCGGTGGACCGATGTCCTGGTGAAGATCGCGGGAAGACGCTGGATGCTGGTAGTGCAGAACCGGTCTATACGATCCAGCAGTGGACGTCCTCCGGCTGATATGATGATGATGAACTAGGTAATCAAGATAGCAAAATTACTATGACACTCCAGTTTGTAACTCCACACGATTAGGTAAGCACTTATTAAATACCAGGTAAAGTATCGCTGTAAAATTCAATGTCTTCATAAGCTAATGTCGATGCTAAAAACGAAAATGCTTTGAAAAAATAAAACCAATCTCTTTACTGCCCAGGCGGGCGCAGAAGCCGCGGCGGCGGCGGCGCGTGATATTTCCCGTGGCCGTGCACCTAATAAAAGAGCTTTTATCGGGAAGAAAATAGCGGTCTCGTACAAATTGCGAGCGACTCTTCAAGGGCCCTCCAGCGAAATATTTTTTTTATGCGAATGCTGTAAACGCTAGTGAATTACCTGAACAAGTTACAAATACAAATTATTTTTTGATAAACTGTATGGTTTATACATGAAAATCTCAAATCAGCTTCTGTTAATTAAACAGGAAAGGGAGAATAAAAAATTATTTTTTTTATGCGAAAGATAAAATGTAAACGCTAGTGAATCACCTGAACAAGTTACATGAAAATCTCAAATCAGCTTCTAGAAAAGGGAGAATAAAAACATATATTTTTTTATGCGAATGCTGTAAACGCTAGTGAATCACCTGAACAAGTTACATGAAAATCTCAAATCATCTTCTGTTAATTTAACAGGAAAGTGAACATAAATTCGTGGACGCGCATGGATATAAATGTAAATAGGAAAGTGGATTCTCATTAATTTTACTTGGGGTATTCGAGTCTTATATTCGCTTGACTTTTATATGAAACACTGCACAATTTATTATGATACGTTTGTAATATAATATTATTTAGGGACAAATCACATACGGTCATCTGAACTCCAAACTAGGATTCTCTTTTAACCGCCTCCGTTATAAGTCCATTCGCTTCACACCAGTAGGTCGCGGGTTCGATTCCCGGTGGGGTCAACTTGTAAGATTCGGTTTGGTTGGTGGTAGGGAATTTTCTAAGTCCGCCGGCTAGCTACCACAATCTGATCTTAGTCTTGCCGCCAAACATCAGAGTTAACAACATTGATGTGTTTCGGCTTGAAGATAAGACAGACATTTCTCCATTACGTTGGGGAATCTTGGTAAGCCCGCTTCCATCTTCGGCATCATCGTCACTTATCATCAGATGAGATGATGCCAAGGGCGTACCAATTGTGAATAAATAAAAAAAAATAGGATTCTCTGTACTATGGGAACTAGACACTGATATACATACTAACCTATATACAGGGTGTGACAAAATTGGTGTAGGTCCCTTTAACTGGGGGTTTTACTCGTCATACTGAACATCTATCTCCAAGGAACCCATAGTCAAAACTCAAAAAAAAATTGAACCCTCCATACTAAAATGCACAAAATCGGTCGATCAGCTGATCGATTTGTATGAAGAGTAAAAACTTTTTTTGCGATTTCAGCAAAGTCGTAGACCAAAAGTTGTTCCAGTATGATGAGTAGAAGCCCCAGTTAACGGGACCTACACCAATTTTGTTACACCCTGTATATATGTTAGTATGTATATCATCATATCAGCCGAAAAAAGTCCACTGCTGGACAAAGGCCTCCCCCAAGGATTTTCACGACGACCGGTCCTGCGCTGCCCGCATCCATCGGCTTCCTGCGATCTTCACTAGGTCGTCGGTCCACCGTGTGGAAGGCCTTCCTACGATACGTTTTTCGGTGCGCGTTTGCCATTCGAGAACTTTACTGCACCATCGGCCATCTGTTCTACGAGCTATGCGCCCTGCCTACTGCCACTTCAGTATGGCGATTCTGTTTGAAAGTCAATATTTGGTAATAATATGAGACCCATTTACCCCACAAGAGGGGTTACAATAAAGAAATCTGCCCTTTTTACCCGACTAACAAAAAATGAGGGTTATGCTTTTGATAGTCTTTACATTAAAGGGTAGTCCCCTTTAACTTTTTAATAGGTTACAAAACTAATTACTTAATTAATTAGGTACAGACGGTTACTTTGGTTAAAGTTTCTTTTTCAAGGAGCACAGCTGAAGAAAACAAAAGAAATAGCCTCTCCCTTTATCCTGATGAGGTTCCTGCCACGTCTCTGTTAACAAAGGAATATTCCTACCACCGTTTTTGCCCCTTTTCCGTTGATTGACAATCCGAGATCTTATTCGAACGAAAGAGGATATTGTTGACGACGATAACGGCCACCTGAATGGATAATACACACAAAGTAGAATTTATTGTGCTAAATTAAATTACTATATATTATAGGAGGAATATGGCCTACCTTTGTTAAATTTTACTATCTAAATATATATAACTCAAAGGTGACTGACTGACTGACATAGTGATCTATCAACGCACAGCCCAAACCACTGGACGGATCGGGCTGAAATTTGGCATGCAGGTAGATGTTATGAAGTAGGCATCCGCTAAGAAAGGATTTCGGGAAATTCCCACGGGAACACCAAAAAACGGGATCTGCGCGGGCGCAGCCGCGAGCACCCACTAGTATATTATAAATATTGTTTGGCTGATAATGTTATGTGTGCTGACATACGCACCTGTTGTATAAGAGTGCTCTTTGGCACCCCCTCCGCGCCCGCACTTTTACGGTGGTCGCGTCGTGCCCATACATTTTGTCGAAACAATCAATAACAACGAAGTCTTTTTGTCCATACCACCCCTACACTTCCCCCATCGTTTACAGATATTGAGTGGACTTATTGTTATGATGGATTCTAGTACAATTAAACCTTACTTAACCACTCCAGTAGTGCCGGAAGAAGTGAAAAACTTTTTACAGTTTTATAAGTTTTGACCCTCCGAGTGTTCCTAGCGAATGATTAGGTTGACAAAGTTTTGACCCTGCGAGTGTTCCTGGTAAGGTGTCGGTGTCGGTAACGGTGTCGCGAGTTCAATGGTTTTTTCCCATCTCTTAAAATGCCCAACGCGCCTAAAGTTATCACTTCAATAATCTAGAATCCGTAGCTGATAGAAAGAGGATTTATGTATATTTGTCTGACAACAGTATTTATTGATATTCTTATATTATGAAAATACAAGGACTCTCTAGGTGCAGGTACAATCTTCACCCAACCGGAATGGGAAAACATGGTATATATCAGCTAATATACGTCCCCGCCGAGAGGCTCGAGTCTACCTTGAATTAGGGTGATCGGGCCTTAGTCGAACTGCGGGCCCATTGCGGGTTGATAACAGCTGGGACGTATTTTTCCGTCTCTCTCTTATCGTGTGGCACAATTAACCGTGCTATCCAAGGGATAGACGCGGTTACCTGGTGTTGCACTTAGCATCACCCGCGGCCACGTGTAGGGCATTTGAGATTTACACCTACGGATGTGTGCAACGCGACCTTCATACACATCTGGAATCAGATGTGCAGGTTTCCTCACGATGTTTTCCTTCACCGTTAAAGCAATCGGTAAGTATATGTACGTAACTACGTATGTTTCGAAAAACTCATTGGTACATTGGCCGTCCGGATTTGAACCCGGGACCTCTGGTTAGAAGGACTGAGTCGTTACCGGTTGAGCCACCGACGCTTCTTCCGTGATCGAGAAAGATTCACAAAAACCATAATAGCAAACAACTAACAGTCTCATTCACAATACCTTTTTCATGCGCTAATAAAAATGGGGGTCTTCACAACATCGAAATATATCTTACTCAAAAAAAACGTGGCGTGCCACTAGGAAACCTCGTGTTACAAGAGTCAAAACAAGGAAAATAAACATCCTATGAGTTCAATTCCTGATTTGTAACAACCGGGTCAAAGTTCACATAAACGTGGCGTGCCAATAAGAAACCTCTCGTTATCAGCCGAGGAGAATGAACAGCCTTCAAGGCCAATACAAGATTTTCAGGAACCAGGTCCAATCAAACGCGCAATTGATATTACAGAATTTTGATTTTTGTTGCGATGTGTATCCGTAGCTATTAAGCTTTATTTGCAAAAAAAAATAATGATAATTAACTGAATTAAACATATTAATAAAAATAATGTTTATTTTTTCACCTATATAAATACCCATAAAAAATTAAACAATTAATATTTTTATCCACTTTTCTTAGGTAGGTATTAAATGTTACTTCATCATATCAGCCGAAGGAAGTCCACTGCTGCACATAGGCCTCCCCCAAGGATCTCCACGACGACCGGTTCTGCGCTGCCCGCATCCAGCGGCTTCCCGCGACCTTCACCAGGTCATCGGTCCACCGAGTGGGAGGCCTGCCTACACTACGCTTTCCGGTGCGTGGTCGCCACTCGAGAACTTTACTGCCCCAACGGCCATCTGTTCTACGAGCAATGTGCCCCGCCCACTGCCACTTAAGTTTAGCAATTCTGAGAGCTATGTCGGTTACTTTGGTTCTCTTACGGATCTCCTCGTTTCTGATTCGATCACGCAGAGAAACTCCGAGCATAGCACGCTCCATTGCCCTTTGGGTGACCTTGAGCCTTCTTATGAGGCCCATAGTAAGCGACCATGTCTCAGTTCCGTACGTCATCACTGGCAACACACACTGGTCGAAGACCTTGGTCTTAAGACACTGCGGTATCTGGGACGTAAAGATATTGCGAAGCTTCCCGAACGCTGCCCAGCCAAGTTGGATTCGACGATTGATCTCTTTCTCGAAGTTACTTACGATCACATTATGTTGTATTTTATACTGTGCCTTCAGGATCGAAAACAAAACCATTAAAAGTTAATTATATAATGTAATAATGTTAATTATGTAATGTAATGAAGGGTTTACCAATTGTGAATAAAAAAAAAAAATAAAATAAACAAAGTATGATAAAACCTAGTAAGTTGCACTACTGTTAAAATTATATTAGAACGCACAGTTTGTTCACTGCCGCGCGCCGTCGTCATCGCCGCGCGCGGGGTCAGACAGTTCATTTGATCGAATACTTCGCGGAACTAGTCACGCGGGGAGTGAGGTAGCGCTAATTGCGCTAAAAGCGCTAATCGAATATCCTGGCCCTAAGATGGACACTGGAAGATTGAAGAGATCACGTAACAACCCATGAACGTCCCCACTGCTGGGGCGCGGGTCTTCTTCTTCACTCTTCTCACCTTCTCTTCTCTTACTCGGGAAGGTTAGCCACGAGGGCCCAGTCCAAGGTCCAAGTTGGTAAAAGTTGTGGCTCGTGCAAACCCCACTCTCAGAAGTTATTCAAGTCGCCTATAAGGCATCTTACTAGAATTGCTCCCCTCACGTGGGCATTACGCATTCTTCATTTGGTCTCCAGAGAGATCGACCTCTGCAGCTGTACGTTGGCGGAGGTCACAGTTGTCACCATTAAGATCCTAAGTTTATGTTCAAATTTAGATTTTTCATCATCATCATCATTACAGCTCATATACGTCCCCACCGAGGGGCTCGAGCCTACCCTGAGTCAGGGCGATTAGGCCTTAGTCGACCACGCGGGCCCATTGCGGGTTGGTCGACTTCACACACAACCTTCGAGTTTCTTCGCAGGCGTGTGCAGGTTTCCTCACGATGTTTTCCTTCACCGTTAAAGCAATCGGTAAGTATGTACGTAAGTTTCCGAAAATTAAATTAAAAAAACAAAGATTTAAATAAAGATTTTTATTAGATTTTTAAATTAAATTATTCAATTAAGTTATTATTATTTTTAAGTTATCTTTAAATGTAATCTATCTACTTTTTCGCAGTGGGGCTTTGTCCTGTAATTAAATTGTATGAAATTGATAAAATAAATAAATAAATCTGACACGGCTTAACGACTGTCAACTCTTGATTGCAACGGCTTCACGTGGCTTGCGGAGTACGGGACCGGCAGAGAAAAATGCTACTATTAACAATAAACCCTTCCAGGTAATGACCGTGCTTCAAGTCAGTTAACCTGCGTATTCGATGCAACCACGCAAGTTGCACTAACCGCCTCCGTGGTTAGCCCATTCGCTTCACACCAGGAGGTCGCGGGTTCGATTCCCGGTGGGGTCAAATTGTAAGACTCGGTTTGGTTGGTGGTAGGGCATTTTCTAAGCCCGCCTGGCTAGCTACCACCATCTTATATAAGTCTTGCCGCCAAGCATCAGTGTTAACAACATTGATGTGTTCCGGCTTGAATATAGGGTAGGTAGCCAGTTCTCCATTGCGCCCGCTTCCATATTCGGCATCATCGTCAATTATCATCAGGTGAGATAATGCCAAGGGCTTACCAATTGTGAATAATAAAAAAAAAGCTACGACCGCTTCTAAAAAAAACAGTAAGTATAGTTTGTAACAAAAAAGTTATTCTAAAAAATAAGGGTACGCACGCACGTTAAAATTTTAGAATTCGTATCACATAGAAGGCCTGACTAAAGGATCGGTTTATGCGGGGTCTCACAAAATTAGTGTTTGACATAAAAACTGAAAGAAAGAAAGAAAACGTATTTTTCTCAAACATGCTTGGAAGTGTGAGCGTTATTTTGACAACCTTTTTCGAGATAAATCGAAATTGCTGTACTGGCCAAATATGTGTTCATGGGTTGTTAAGTGATCTCTTCTGTCTTCCAGTGACCATCTTATTTCATAACGTTGATTTGTTTTATCTTTCTCGATCACTGAAGAAGCGTCGGTGGCTCAACCGGTAACGACTCGGTACTCCTAACCAGAGGTCCCGGGTTCAAATCCGGACGGCCAATGTACCAATGAGTTTTATGTACATGCAAGCAGCGGCCGGCAAAAGTTGTATGAAAATCCATATCTTTCGTGTTTTAGTGGCAAAATAAATTACTATGTAAGTAAACTCATATCTGTCGTGTGATTTTAAAATGGCACGATCTTTTACTCTGAAACATGGCAACCAAGGAGGTCACTTATTAAAGGTTTTATTAAAATTTAGAACTGGCTTGCAAATAGAAAGTTGTTTATTAAAAAAAACAAAGAACACTTTGGCGCGTTTAGCAACTGTATTTTTTCAAATAAAAAGTTCTGCCTAGGTACTACTTAGTTTTAATTTCCACACCTTATTTAAGAAAATCGCCCTAATTCAGGGCAGGCTCGAGCCCCTCGGTGGGGACGTATATGAGCTGATATGATGATTTAAGAAAAGCCTTGGCCACAACTTGTTGGACTAACGTATGTGTGCCTCGGCTTCGCCAGGTCCACATTTACACATTGGTCCACCAATGCCTCTTTTGCTGGCCGCTGCAGTAATGTACGTTTGTTAAATATTTGGCAAGTAAGTCAGAGTAAAATGTATTTGCTTGCAACTATTTTAGATTTAAATACTCTGTTTAAATGGCGCCGTCTCAGCATAATACTAAAATGTAAGCTGAAATTTCTCCCTAAGATACTTTACTGTAAAATGGTAATATTTCTAAGGAATACACGGAAACTAGATTACTTTGGGTTTTAAAAAAAATTGTTATCCTTCTTTTAAGCAGTCGGTCCACATTTTTTTTAAATTCAGAATTGGTAAGCCTTTGGCATCATCTCACCTAATGATAAGTGAGGATGATGCCAAAGATGAAAGCGGGCTTACCAAGATGCCCCAACGCAATGCAGAACTTTTTAACACTGATGTTTGGCTCAACTGAAGAAACACACATCGAAGAAACACTCATCGAGTATGTATAATGTATATGTCACCGTAAAAATGATGTTAGGTTCGGTCAGGTTTGATTGATTAGACAGCCAAAGAGTCCCTCCCCCCCTCCCGGTTAGTAAGCAGAATGCTTCGCAGAAGAAGAAATCATCGGTTTTATTCGGAGATACAAGAATGGGCCGTGAAATTGTAAGCCGATTGACAATTTACCGTCCTATTATAATCTAACTGAATTTAGTGTAATGAGATTGTAATATCGCGGTTTTGACAATATCCCGGCGACATATACACACATACATACACCAGAAAAGCAAAACCTTCTTTTTAGCAAAAGTTTAATTTTACTTAGGAAGTTAACCATAGGTAAGCTGAGAAAACGTGAATTAACAACTCAGTGTCCTTCGGCATCTACGCTGTGAGGCGTTCGAACTTGCGACCATGGATTCAATTTAGTAGGACAATAGGTAATAATTTATTTAGGGTTCGCAGCTACTGCAGGAGAATTGACGAACCTGTTTTCGAGGAGATTAAACATCATTTCATCATCCTTTTGGTCCGGACAGAATATCAGCGCTATGGTTTCAGTAATAATAAAACCACAGCACCATGCTTAGTCTTGGACCTATTCGGCATAAAATTTAATTTTCGTTTTAATCTTTAGCTATAGTTTATTTATATTAAGTACCTAATACTGTAATTATTTTTCCATCTATTTTTTGCCGAATAAACTTCATTTCTTTCTTTCTTTCATTGGAAAATAAAATATAAATTAGGTATGTATATCGGAGTGAGGGCGCTTTGACCCAAGGATTGGTGACTTAGGGCTATGGTCTTCTTCGCCTGGGCCATCGTTGTCTCCCATTTAGAGATCGATTAGAAATAATCGGGTTTTAATTATAACAATGTAATCAAAATATTAATAATTACAAATCACAATTAATTTTTTCAGCACTAAAACTATTTATGATTCAGGCTTCCGTATCGCACAGAGGTGTGACCGGGGCGGCTGCCAAAGTCAAAGAGGCTCGTTCCCATCCGAGCGCTGCTTAAATACCAGCCGGCAGACCGCTCCTTCGCCTGATTCATGGAGTGGGGCACGCAGGTGTTGTTTACGTCTACCGTTGCACGTGTTGCGCGCATCGGATGATCTTACGCATCGGATGATCTCGCGCCGACACGGCCATTCTGCAAAACATGGTCGCCCACGACCAAAACATTCTTTAAAGTAACAAAGCACTAGGGAGGCCTCTGGCCTCTGCACACAATGTTATCGCCATTATAATACTTCATCGACCAAAGAAACACTACTGGGAGGCCCTTGTCCTCAACCTACACATCACAAGAGAAAGGAGGCCCCTGTCCTCAATCATTCTCTGGATATCATAGGAAAACTTTTGGGAGGCCCCTGTCCTCAACCACTTCAAAGAAAGGAGGCCCCTGTCCTCTATCAGTCTTTGCAAATCATAGAAAAACTACTGGGAGGCCCCTGTCCTCAACCACTTTAAAGAAAGGAGGCCCCTGTCCTCAATCAGTCTTTAACGCCTAAAAACTAACTACACTTTTGAAGAAACTTTGTCTTCAACCTACGATAAGATTGTAATAAGAAAACATACTCACATTTTTGTAGAAGCTAGTGATTGTTAGTTATTTCATCTATTGGAATGTCTTCATCATCCGCCGACACGGAATTCTGTTCACCTGGTTTTGGGGCAAGGCGCAGTTGTTCATGGGCTACTTTCTTAGGCCTTCCTCTTCCCATTACTTATTTAATTTGGTAGCGATCGTTGGGCAAGACTTTTCAGATTTCATATGCATCCGGGTATTTAAGATCGAGTCCGATCTGACTTCTTGGATTCGTCTTAAACAAGACGAGTTCTCCTTTTTGGAATCTTTTTACTTTAGCTTTTCCATTGTCAAATCTTTCTTTGTCTTCTTTTCCTCTTTTCTCGATTTTCTTTTGTATGTAGTTCTCGAGCTGATTGCGGTCAACAGTTCCTTCTGTCTCATCAACGAGAGAAATCAGTTCTGCTGGAACAGCACATTGTTTTCCTGTTAGAGCTTTTATAGGACTCACATTCGTTGTTTTACTTTTTGTGCAGTTGATGGCCAACTGTAGGGCATTTAAGCCCTTCTTCCAGTTACTTGTCTCGTAGTTTCGAATGATAGTCAACCCATTTTTGACTATGGTCATTATCCTCTCAACTTGTCCGTTAGTGCGACTAACACCGGGTGCAATGAAATGCTGATGAATTCCATGCTCTTTACAGTATTCTTCAAATTCAGCCTTGAAGGCTGTATCTTGGTCGCTAATAATTTGTCGTGGAGCGCCGAATAGAGACACAAGATTCTTGAGAGCTTGAAGCATTGAAACCGATGTTTTGTTGGTGGCATAAGTCAGGGTAACAAACTTTGTGTAGGCATCGATGATGACAACAACGTATTCATGCTTGTCATTGCGTTTAGTTAAGTGACCAGTGATATCAATATGTATCGTGTCAAATGGTACTGGTTCTTTTTTTTATTGGGTACATTTGTGCTTGCTTGGCTCCCGATGCTCCTTTGCTAGTTTTGCAGATAATGCAATTTTCGATGAATCGTCGTGTAGTGGTCGACATTTCAGGAAACCAATAAGTTTCTCGCATCTTTGCCAGTGTCTTCTCCCACCCGAAATGTTTGAGAGCAGTATGGTATGCATTAATGATACTCCACTGGTAGGATTTTGGGATCACTCTTTTCCATTTCTTGCTGACAGGTTCATCATCAGTACACAAGCGTTCCAGAACGGAATCACATAAGCGGTAATCCTTAACTTGTTCCCCGTGTTCAATGCTCTTTATGATTTGTGTCCAATTCTGAATCCCGACGTTGTTTGATCTTTAACCAAGCGTCTATATTTTGAGCCAAATTAATGCAAGCCACGGGGTTGCGACTAAAGAAGTCAGCATGTTTCATCCTGAACCCCTGGCGGTACTCAATATTGAAGTCGTAATGCTGGAGGTACAGGTGGTGGACCTGTGAATGCGGGGCAGCAACTCGAGTTTTCTACCATAGAGGTATTGTCTAAAATGCTTTATTGCACGCACGATAGCTAGCGTTTCTAGCTCGTATGAGTGATAATGACTTTCTGGTTCCGTTGTCCTCATACTCATATAAGCCACCACATGCTGTCGGCCATTCTTTACTTGAACAAGAACTGCCCCTAGTCCTGTGTTACTGGCATCGGTGTGGAGTTCTATTGGTTCTCCCTCTTGAAAAATTGTAAGTACCGGTGCTGAAGTCAACCGTCTCACCATGTAAACTCGGGTGCTTTCACATTCTGGAGTCCATTCGAATTTGGCGTCTTTTTTTGTCAAATTGTACAGAGGTATCATACGCTCTGAAAAAGATGCTATAAATCTTCTGAAGTACCCAGCCAAGCCACAGAACTGGCGAACTTGTTTCGCATTGCGAGGTACGGTGACTTCGCCAAGGCTTCCACTTTTCTTGGGCTTGGTTTTACCGTTCCGTTGGAGATGATATTTCCGAGATACTCAACTGATTTTTGAAGAAGGAGCATTTCTTGACATTTACCGTAAATCCATATGTTGTCAAGGCAGCTAGTACTTTGTCCAGCATTTGCAGTCCTTCGTCGAATGTCTCACTTTTTATAAGAACATCGTCCATATATATAAGGATGTGATCTAATAGGGGACGCAACGCTGTCATTATGGCGCGTTGGAACACCGCTGGAGCATTCATCAAGCCAAAAGGCATGCGTGTATATTCGAAAAGCCCATCGGGCGTTATAAAAGCAGTTTTCGGTATGGACTCTTCGTTTATAGGGATTTGATAAAATCCTTGTGCCATATCTAGGCAAATAAAGAACTTCGAGTTAGACAGTCTGTCGATTTGGTCAGATATTATTGGAAGAGGAAACTTTATAGGAACGGTATTGTTTTTCAACTCCCTATAATCAGTGCACATTCTATCATCCCCGTTTTTCTTTTTTACAAGAAGAACGGGACTCGCAAACTCTGAAGTACTCTCGCGCACTATTCCGTTCTCAATCAATTCGTCCACAATAGACTTTACCTTCTGTCTTTCAACTGGAGCCATTCTAAATGGTCTTCTAGACACGACTTTGGACGGATCTTTTAAATGTATATCTAGACTTGCAGTTGTAACCTTTGCTTTAGGCATCCCAGAAGCAAAAGAATCTTTATATTTTACTAGCAGGGATTTCAACTTACTAATTTCCTCTTCATTTGTTAAATCAGTGTCTAAACTCCCAAAGGGATCATCTATTGCATTGAACGTCAAGACCTCAGCAGATGTCCTGATGACAGTGGCTCCTTGTTTAGTAATATTGACCGCTAGCCCAGGAATTTGCACCAATTCTCTTCCAATAAGAAGCTCGCATAGGATCTCATGATCCTCAACGACATGAAAAGTTATCTCGACAAAAACGGTATTTATTTCACACAGAACAGTGACTTGTTAGCATGATATGACTGGGATGCTATTGCCCAATCCCTTCAACATTAGAGCGCATTCTTATCGTTTTCCAGGTAATGATAAGCTTAATGTTCGTCTCACTAGAGAACGGTCTGCACCACTATCAAATAGGGCAGTGAAATTTTGGCCATTAATAGTAATAGTAAAAAAGCGTCGGTGGCTCAACCGGTAACGACTCGGTCCATCTAACCAGAGGTACCGGGTTCAAATCTGGACGGCCAATGTACCAATGAGTTTTTCAAAAACTTACGTACATACTTACCGATTGCTTTAACGGTGAAGGAAAACATCGTGAGGAAACCTGCACACGCCTGCGAGGAAACTCGAAGGTTGTGTGTGAAGTCGACCAACCCGCACTGGGCCCGCGTGGTCGACTAAGGCCTAATCGCCCTGATTCAGGGTAGGCTCGAGCCCCTTGGTGGGGACGTATATGAGCTGTAATGATGAATAGTAATAGTCATTGGTGTAGAAATTGTCCCATGTTCACCAGCCAGGTTAATCTTTTAAGACTCATCAGACATTTTCTTAAAGCAGGTTGATTCCAGATGCCCAATTTTTTCGCAGTATGTGCATACGTTCTTCTGACGTTCTTGCTTATTGGAAATATTCTGTTCGCTATTGTTTTTAACGGTTAGTAATGGTTTAGGGTCACCGACTTTACTGCCTGCGTACAGTGAACAATTAAACTGCACGTGTCCCATTTTTCCGCATCTGTAGCATTTCACAGACTCATCACGAGCACGGGGTCTCAAACGTTTTGCGGGTGGTTCACCAGGCTTGGAATCACGAGGCTTTATAGTTGCCACTACAGAAATCAATTCTGGAATAGTTGAACACTTACTTGACAGTAGACGTAAGCGAAAATCTTCATTGTCTATGCACCCAACCACAGCTTCTACAACATCCGTTCCTTCATTGCCACTAATTACTCGCTTCCATATGTTCCAGGCTTTGGTGACGGATTCAGCCGGATTTGATATGTCGAACTTGAAACCTCTTAGTTTAAGAATGTCATTAGAATAGCGTGCCTCGGGTTCAAACGTTTGGATGAGCGCTTCACGCATGTCACTCCATATTGCCGATTTTATGAGCCACGTATCTCCAATACTCTTTGCCCGGCCCTGTAACAATCCTGCTATTTTGTTACATACCTCGTAATCAGTCAATCCCCAGTGAGTTTTAGCTTGATCCACATGTGTACACCAGTCTCTTATTGGGATATCTCCATCGGGATTGAATGAGGCAATATAGACATCATTTAATCTGGGCCTTTTCGGTTCTGACGCTGTTTTTGTCAATAATCCTGAAAGAAACTCGTGATTATGTTGCATGTTGAGCTGCTGCTGCTGGGTCAATGTTTCCAACATAAGTGCTAGAGCAGTCAGCGTTTGATTCGACCCATCATTATTCTTATTATCAAGATCGGCAGATGAACGCGAGGATGAACCTCGGTCCATCCCACTTCTGATATCGGAGTGAGGGCGCTTTGACCCAAGGATTGGTGACTTAGGGCTATGGTCTTCTTCGCCTGGGCCATCGTTGTCTCCCATTTAGAGATCGATTAGAAATAATCGGGTTTTAATTATAACAATGTAATCAAAATATTAATAATTACAAATCACAATTAATTTGTTCAGCACTAAAACTATTTATGATTCAGGCTTCCGTATCGCACAGAGGTGTGACCGGGGCGGCTGCCAAAGTCAAAGAGGCTCGTTCCCATCCGAGCGCTGCTTAAATACCAGCCGGCCGACCGCTCCTTCGCCTGATTCATGGAGTGGGGCACGCAGGTGTTGTTTACGTCTACCGTTGCACGTGTTGCGCGCATCGGATGATCTCACGCATCGGATGATCTCGCGCCGACATGTATGACAGTTAAACATTTTGAGATTCTTAGGTTTTTTGGCTTCTTTCTTCCAATCAGGCCAGAATGGACTTCGGCGTCCATTATATTAGATAGAGGTGACCTAATTATAAAAAAAATATGTAATATGATGTTTCAAAATCAAAGTATTGTATTGTAACCATGAATTGTCATCTAGTCGCAACTTTTTCCACCCATCACCAAATCAGCTCATATACGTCCCAACCAAGGGGCTCGAGCCAAACCTGAATAAGGGCGATCGGGCCTTAGTCGACCACGCGGGCCCAGTGCGGGTTGGTCGACTTCACACACAACCTTCGAGTTTCTTCGCAGGCGTGTGCAGGTTTCTTCGCGATGTTTTCCCACCCGCCTGCCCGCATATATCTGCTTCTGATAATATGTTTATAACTAGACGCAAAATACAGAAAATAGACGGTACATTGGCCGAATAGCATAAAAACAAACTAACCTCTGACACTTTTGCCATTAATTTAAACATGTAAAATAAAAAAATGGATATGAAGACTTTGATCACAAAGCAATTCTTATTGTTTGACGTGTGAAGGAGTTAAACTTTGTTCTTTTAAAAATAATATTAGAGGTGTTGGGAAATTAAATCCGGTGTCAAATATGTAGATTAGCGAAATCTGACAGGTTGTCTCATGTCTTGGGCCCTAACTGCCCGAGGGCATTACATCTGCTCCGAAAGCGAGCAAAATATTTAAGGTCAGGCTATAAACGCTGGCTTGTCGAGCAGACGCTCTACAAGGTCAATGAATTATTCTGATTACAAAATAATATATACAAAGACGTGTGGCACTCGGGGACTGCCGCGGTAAAGCTATTGCATAGCATTTTTATCAACTTTTAACACTAAGAAAGTTACACCAGTAAAAAGTCCTTTTAGTACCGCTAATCGCTAATAGATGGCACTGTAAGTTTTTTTAGAACGCGGTAGTGTTAGGTTTTTTTCGTTACGGAATTTCTTGATTAGGTCGCCGCGCTCAAAGCCCGCGATAAAAGCTATGCAATAGCTTAAAAATATTTTATTTACTTTTTGATATTGTACCGATTTAATATCAACTAGTTATGTAACCTAATGTTACCTACTACCCTAATAATATTGTTGTTAATTTTTTATAAGATTGACATATAAAATATTATTTTATCGATAAAGAATTGTATTTTAGCGCCTTTATGCTTTGCTGCCTCTAAAGATTTGTGAAGATCGTTAAGGGTGCAGGTCACCGGGCACAGGTGGCACCGCGCAGGGTGGGCTGTCTGCACTGAACCACATCAATCAACCACTAAAGCAATTATATAAGATTTTTTGCACGTCGGCAAGTAAGGCACCATTGCTTTCTTCCTGCATTATTTCATCATATCAGCCGAAGGACGTCCACTGCTGGACATAGGCCTCCCCCAAGGATCTCCACGACGACCGGTTCTGCGCTGCCCGCATCCAGCGGCTTCGACCTTCAACAGGTCATCGGTCCACCGAGTGGGAGGCCTGCCTACACTACGCTTTCCGGTGCGCGTACGCCACTCGAGAAATTTACTACCCCAACGGCCATCTGTTCTACGAGCAATGTGCCCCGCCCACTGCCACTTAAGTTTAGCAATTTTGAGAGCTACGTCAGTTACTTTGGTTCTCCTACGGATCTCCTCGTTTCTGATTCGATCACGCAGAGAAACTCCGAGCATAGCACGCTCCATTATTTAAGGCACATCTATATAATACGTCACGCGAGTATGGGGATCACACGAGACGTTTGCGTAACAGCCGCGGGGGAGGTTTCAGTGATATAGTTACGTCACGCACGCGTCTGAGCGCGATGCCACACGGGCGTTGCGTTGCGTTGCGTCGACGGAGCTGGGTCGTTATCCTTACTAATACATATACTGTTATATAATACATTACTAATAATAATAGTAGAGGGTTGAGATTTCGAGTAATGGAAGTTTTGGTGTTTGAAGGGAAGGGAACAAAACATTTTTTCGAGATCTGGACGTACTTATCGAGGTTCGACTTAACGAGGTTCTACTGTGTTATAAATGTGAAAATGTGTTTGTTTGTTACCTTTTCACGCTTCAAGACCTTAACGGTGAAAGTAACGGTGTAGATCTATCTTTAGGATTTTTTTTCTATCGAGCCAAAACTGCTCCACCGTGTTTCTAATAGCTTTTCACTTTAAGGAACATCATCAACAACAAGGGAATTGCGTTGGGGAATCTTGGTAAGCCCGCTTCCATCTTCGGCATCATCGTCACTTACCATCAGGTGAGATGATGCCAAGGGCTTACCAATTGAGAATAAAGAAAGTGTATTTTTTTCAACCTTGGGTTTTCTATCGTTTAGGAGTAATTGACGTCAAAAATAACGAAAATTTGTAATATTACTGCCTTAGTAGAGACTTGGCACGTTTTTACATGATGTTTTTGTTGGGATTCCTTTTTCGCACCCCCTCGAGACACCGCTCAAGCAGCCAATATATTTTAATATGTACCAAGGAAACGCCTCTCATCATAAAACGGTTGAAAATTACTGACTCCTTAATACCTTCACATGTAAACAATTTTATTTTCACTTAGAGTCTAAATGTCCTTAATTATTACTTGTCGTTCTATTCGTGATTCTGGAGTACTTCCGCCATAGAACATAATAATGGTCAATTCGCAAAAACAGGGCTTGCAAATTGTGGATTAAAAAAAACATTAGCCTTTTACATCCAATACCTTGCCAAAAGTTATTCTGGCCACTCAGACAAGACTAACAGTCATTTCATCGCTGACATATTTTTTTACCACCCGACCAACTCAAAAACTTTTGAAATGCCACGTCAGATCATATGTATAGTTTATAGCTAAATGTAAGGCAATAAGGTATATTAGCCTTGATGTTTTTTTTTATTCACATTTTAATAATTTTGAACAAAAAAAACCCGACTTCTAACAAGAAACTAAGGTTCCCTTCGATTTCTCTGGTTTCCTTATCATGGTGCCACCCTTGGGATATCTCCTTTCCAACAAAAACAGAATCATCAATATCGGTTCTTATATGACGAAGTTATGCGCGAACACACATAAATATAAATATATACAGGATGTAACAAAATTGGTTTAGGTCCCGTTAACTGGGGGTTCTACTCGTCTTACTGAACAAATTTATCCAAGGAACCTATAGACAATTCTCAAAAAAATATTTGGACCCTCCGTAATAAAATGCACAAAGTCGGTCGATCAGCTGATCGATTTGTATGAAGAGTAAAAATTTTTTTTTACCTTTTCAGAAAAGTCGTAGAAGTTGTTCAGTATGATGGGTAGAAGCCCCGGTTAACGGGACCTACACCAATTTTCTTACATCCTGTATATTTATTTATACGGTCGAATTGAGAAACCTCCTCCTTTTTTTGAAGTCGGTTAAAAAACCTATTTATTGAAAATGGGGGGTGGGGCAGACAAGGAGTGGCTTCCAAAATGGGGTCTTGACGTAGTGCCGTCGTATAGGTACATAGAATTGCTGGATTAAAGCATAATATTGCTGAGTACTCAACTGGATATAATTGTATTGTATTGTACTTACAAAGAGCCAGTAATTACTATTGTAATCCCATCGATAGCGATACGGTACGGCTTATGTAATAATAACTAGCTGTTGCCCGTGGCTTCGCCCGCGCATATCCCGTTTTTTGCCGTTCCCACGGGAATATCCTAAAACCCTTTCTTAGCGGAAGTCTACGTCATAATTACTATCTGTATGCCAAATTTCAACCCGAAAAATCAGGCCGTTTTGGAATCCATAGGGAACATACATACATACACACATCGACTTTTATATTCATAGGTTACACAATTACACTGCTTAGTATACGTCTTACATACCTACAGAGCATATACAAACCTGCTATGTTACAATTATATGTACATAGAACAAGTTTCATACAACTTGAATGTAATAAGTATCTGACTGGAATCCTACTATCTATAATATAAAAATGAATCGCAGAATGTGTTGGTAAGCGCATAACTCGAGAACGGCTGGACCGATTTGGCTAAATCTTTTTTTGTCGAGTTCGTTATTGTCAGGAGAAGGTTCTTATGTAGGGTAGGGTAGGGTAGGGTAGGGTAGTGTAGGGTAGGGTAGTGTGGGGTAGGGTAGGGTAGTGTAGCGTAGTGTAGGGTAGGGTAGGGTAGTGTAGGGTAGTGTAGTGTAGTGTATATAGGGTAGGGCAGGGTAGTGTAGTGTAGGGTACGGTACGGTAGGGTAGTGTAGTGTAGGGTAGTGTAGAGTAGTGTAGGGTAGGGTAGTGTAGTGTAGGGTAGAGTAGTGTAGGGTAGGGTAGGGTAGTGTAGGGTAGGGTAGTGTAGTGTAGGGTAGGGTAGTGTAGTGTAGTGTAGGGTAGGGTAAGGTAGTGTAGGGTAGGGTAGTGTAGGGTAGGGTAGGGTAGTGTAATGTAAGGCTGTACGTAGTTCGCCGGGACAGCTAGTAATAATATTATAAATGTGAAAGTTTGTATGTATGGATGGATGTTTGTTACTCTTTCACGCTTCAACCACGGGACGGATCGGGATGAAACTTGGCACACATATAGGTTAGCTACTGGATTAACATATAGGCTACTTTTTATCCCGATTTCTTAAGTGGTTGCCGTGGGATAGCTATTAACTCTCTCTTCTTTGTAATTTATGTCACGTTGCAATGAAGCGAAGGATTGACGTGCTTAATTAATACTGATTATCTAATTGACTACTAATAAGCATAGCCCGACATAGTTCCCAAGGGATCTAGAGTGAACTCAGTTCCCACGCTCGACAGCACGACAGACATAAAAACCATGTTCACGCGAAAACTAACTAACTACTGAACATATCTGGCTGAAATTTGGTAGGTAGACAGCTTAGGACCTGGATTAACATATAGACTACTTTTTTCCACGCTCGCGAGCCGCTTGCGGCTCGCACACTGCGCACCCTCGAAGACAGTCATAGAAACTATGTTCAAGCGAGCGAAGCCGCTGGAAAAATCTAGTATTCACATATTTTACACAGCTACTGACAAGCTACTAAGTAGTTTCTGAAGAGACGTTGATTGATAAAAACGGTTCTACGAATCGACACAAGAAACTCAGTGGGAAATGTAAGAGGGATAATAAATCGAATGGACGATCCTCGGGGTCCAGGTACTAAAGAAACCGGCCAAGTGCGAGTCGGATTTGCGCTCGGAGGGTTCCGTACCACCACACCTTTCCACACAACTATAGATATAATGACAATGATACCTATTCACATTTTAAACAAAAAACATCAACGCGAGCAATAAAATATGCTTTTTTTGTCATTCAGTTCGGACTCTTTAGCGCGAGTACGACTCACACTTGGCCGATTTTTATTATTTGTTGTTTTACTTCAGTATTAGTACTATGATCGCACCGTTTTTACAATACAGCTAAATCTTCTAAAAACCTATAAAAAACACGTTTATTGTATGGAGACCCCCCCTAATTTTTTCACTTTTTCTTATTTTTAGTATTTGTTGTTATAGCGGCAACAAAAATACACATACTGTGATAATTTCAACTGCCTACCTATTACGGTTCATGAAATACAGCCCGCTGGCAGACGTGCAGGCGGACAGACAGCGGAGGCTTAGTAATAGGGTCCCGTTGGTCACCCATTGTGTTTACGGAACCCTATAATATGATTGATGAAACGATTAACCAGCTGAAATCGATTTTATGGTCCAAGCTTTATGTAATCCAAAATGTGCTCATTTTAAAAGGCAACGGTTCCACCATTAAGAGGAAACGCGGGCACCATTTTTTCCATACAAACGTAGTACCCTGTTTCCTCCCTGGATAATGACAATAGAACAAAAATGTTTTTTCCATCAAACCTATGTCTTCTATGGCCACGCCCCTACGTTTTGTTTTTTCATAAATTCTAATTTTAATAGGAAGTAGGAGCCTTCATAAACTGAGAAAATTGCCCAACTGAAACGTCATTTTCAGACGCCCACCAAAAAAATAATACGCATATTAACAATAAAATGAAAACATAGAGGAATAGGTGAAGCATTTTTCAAATATTTTTGAAAAAAATATTATTATTGCTTAAGTTTTAGAGGAGGAAATAAGGGACTACGAAATGCTGTTTTGGTCAATTTTAGTGCCTATTTATCGGTCTGCGCTGCAGTTCTCCCTTTCTTGCTGTATACGGAGAGGTTTGGGGGAGGGAGACAGCAACATTTTAGTCAAATACCTATTCTGTAGATCGCGTTTCCTCTTAATGTAAACTGTAAACATCTGTTGCCTTCTCCGTTGAAGTTGAGGCGTATACATGAAATTCAGGTGAACGCAACTTTTCGCCGCGAGTATTTTTCTTTTAATTATTTTCTGTATAAGACGAAGGAAGACAGATTGCAAATATTAAAACTTTGGAAAATAATTTTAAAAGAATAAAAACAAATGAAAATCACTTATTTTCAGACATTTGAAAGTCCGTACTTTGTTCACTTTAAGTTCCATCTATTTTATTCATTCCGCAAAATCCATCATCATTATATCAGCCGAAATACGTCCAGTGCTGGAAAAACGTCTCCCCCCAAGGATTTCACAACGACTGGTCCTGCGCTGCCCGAATCAAGCAAAATACATAAGATAAAGTTAATGCACACAATACAAATTTTAAATTTAAAAGAAAAGCCATAACTTGAGCATGGCACTCCGCTACACCTAGTAGGCTCAGCGGACATGGAGCAGCGTCCATACTGTCTCCAATCATGTTCTCGTTCGACCTCCCCATACGCGCCGCAAAACCGAAGCAACCTTTTTGCGCATTATTTCATAAAATTCGTCCGTGCTGGCGTC
Organism: Coleophora flavipennella; assembly: GCA_947284805.1. Classification (NCBI taxonomy): domain Eukaryota; kingdom Metazoa; phylum Arthropoda; class Insecta; order Lepidoptera; family Coleophoridae; genus Coleophora; species Coleophora flavipennella. The sequence goes on from OX369268.1 coordinate 1,930,246, forward strand.
ACCAAACATTTAAATAGCAAGGTGTTTTATTATTTTCCATCCCCCCATCTCGCAAAGAGTATTTTTGCTCATCGATATCTGAGTGCAAAAGCCGTTTTTATCGGCTAGAGGATAAAGTAAATTGAATTTAGAACATCGTGTGCACTAAGTTTGTGAATTCAAACACCATTAAACCTATTTACTTCTACCTCCATGGTGCCGAATTTATCATACAACCTTTTTTAATTTGTTAAAAACTCAGACTCGGAACCTTTTTGGTGTACTTTTTTAATTTAATTTAATTTTTAATTTGCGCCATTTTCTTTTCACGTCATATTGTTAAAACCTTAGGTTGTAAACAAGAAACTTGAAAACAAGTGAAAAACCTAAAATGAGTGATTCTAGCGACGAGGAAGTTTATTTGACGCCAACAGAATTGACTGAAACTGTTAATATAATGCTCAAATGTTTTTTTGGAGTTTACTCCTTAAGAATCGATTTGCATATAAGGCGCCCGGTATGAAAAAAATATGAGGAGTAAAATCTAGTGATCGAAAACGTAGTTTGTTATATTCTCTTTGCGCGTTACGTTTTTTACGCGCAACCTATTGTGCGCACCTCTGTCACGTGATACAAAACAGTCAGGATTGGCTAAATCTGACAAAAAGAATATAAGTCACTACGAAATCTAAAATGAAGTCACAACACAGTAATCGAATCAGTTGCAGTCTTACAATTTTTGATCTGATAAGATTTTAAAATTTGTGATTTTTATATAATTCGGTATTCCACTCCATCATGGGTGTCAATTTTGTGAAAGCAGATAGCAGAAACTTGCCCAAAGTGGACGCAATCATGTTCTTTAAAAATAACCCCGATTTTTATTCTGCAGTGTTGAGAAATGTAAAAACAGCAATGTAAGTACTATAAAATAATATAACACTACCTACGTAAGTAACCTTAATTCTGCTAAGGCGAAATAATAGTCTTTCTTTCAGTAGTAGTTTTTTTAGGTTGTAAAGAATAAATTTTGTTTACAATAAGTAATTAGTTTGCATTTTCAGGGCTGCACGAGAATCATATGGTGACGATGCTATTGGGTACGTGCAACTACGTCGTGGATCAGGACTTTGCACACTCAATTGCAAGATCTGCCCCGAGTACAAAGTGAGGGCTAGTTCATACAAATTCACTATGGTGATAGACGAGACTAAAGGTGAAATCGTCAGTTGCCAGTGCTTGGACTGTGCAGCTTTAGCTGGTGGTTGTAAGCATGCAGTGGCATTTTTGATGTGGACCCATCGTCGCAGTGAAGAACCTTCCTTGCGTGAATGTTACTGGAAAAAACCCGTCCTCTCGAGAGTAGGGACTACTATGAAATACGTCACTGTATATCAAATTTGAAAAAAAAAACAGCTCCACATCATGAAACCAACACAGACCTTTTCCACGGGTTTCTTCAAGAAGCAAAAAAGAAGAAAATTATGAATTGTGAACTTTTAAAGTATCAGAACGACTTTAAACACAGTGATGTTCGACAGTTTTCATTTCCTTATTCAAGTGAGTGATGATATAAAGAAAGATGTCAACAAATTACTAGAAACATTACAAGAGAAACTTAACAAAAATGTTCTTGATTTAATTGAAGAGTCAACACAAAACCAATGTTAGAGCCCTTTATGGTATGACCTAAGATATGCTCGTATAACCGCATCTAAAGCATACGAGGTTAGGTTAGTCGCTGCCAAACACCAAATGGATCATTAGTAGCTGCGACCATGGGAGCTAAAACACCTGACACATCAGCTATGAAAAGAGGCCGGAAATTGGAATGATTAGTTATAAAAACTGTGCAGAGTAAACTTAAAACTAAAGTCAAGCTCTGTTTTGTGCCTGTTTAGACAATCGTACTTAAGTAGTAAACTCCAGTCGTGCGTCGGAGCTGACACACACACTTTTTTTTTTTCATTCAGTAGTTTCCTCGCTGAGGTGGGATGAAAAGTTACGTCTTGCACTCGAGTGCAAAGATATTTCACCTCGTGCTCTTTTGATTCCCTCGCTAACGCTCAGGGTTCTAGTTTTTTCCAATTTTCAGAATCTCGGTCATTCTCGGTCATCAAAATTGAGCACGCGGTTAAAAAGCAACTTTGCACTCTTGTATAACAAACAAGTATTATTCGTTCATGATGTTTTCAGTCCGGATTTTTGTATTTCTGCAGCATGAACGTTGAAAAATGTTCATGTTCTACAGCTACTTCTGTAACAGTTGACAGAGCTTCGAAGAATTAGATTAGGTAGTTACGTGACGAGGAAAAGTTGTGATGCGTGTGTCTCTTGGGACCCAAAAAGCGGATAAGTTTGCCCAATATTTGATGTGTAAATTTCTCTCCGTAAGTAGTTTTTGCGTTCACCGACCGAAGACCGATAACCGCCCAATCCACAGACTTCGGGATTGTTTCGTGTATACCCGAATCTATAATATTTTCACATGAATAAAGATTTTCGCCGTGAGCCGTATGATAAATTGAGCGTTGACCTGGCAAAGTTTGGTTGATCGAATTTTTAGCCTACCTATGGAAAATACTATTAAAGCACTTTTTCTCGAGCTCTGATAGACTTTTTGTGACATACAGCAGTAACTACTACTTTGGTAATATGTATGTATATATAATATCATTTTATTTATATTACGAATATATGTATTGTAATAAATATCTATTTATGTTTTATTGATAAATACATATTATGATTAATATTATTTATTATAAAGAATCGTCTTATTTATAAGCATTGTTTTTAGTTACTCGTGCACTACCTGTTTTTATGCTTTTGTCTCCAAACACCTGGTTGTCTGGAAGAAATTGCTTTGAGCGATAAGACCGCCCAAAGTGTACCACTATAGTACCTATATAAGATTATTTTTTTTTTTATTGTGTTTGTTTTTTTATATTTTTTAAGTTAAGTTTTTATAATTTGTTTTTTTTTTACTAGTGTGTACAATAAAGAGTATTTATCTTAATAATAGACAACAGCTGATTTGAAATAATGTGTAAAATCTGCTCAATTAGCATTCTCATGTTTCATTACTTTGAGACCTTTTTGGAAAAAAATACGGAAAAGTTTTACGTTATCTGTCTGTGCATGTTTCCATTAACTTAAAAAAACACTTCTGGTTGAATAAATAGGAATTGTGGACTTCTATCTAACATATCTCAGTCTCGTAAGTACTTTCCGGGTTTTAATATAATTGTCAATTTTTCTATAGGTCAATGCAATAGATTCCTGCATACTTTTTAACAAAAACTATGGCGGCTCTTTTGGCATCATGGATATAAGCCTTTGTTTTTGGTTGTTTTAATTTCCCCTGTCCTACTGGGAAGGCTGTTCATTGTCATTCAATAAATCCTAAATGTTTAGGGTCTTTTCCTTGGGGTTTCGGAGCCAAAACGGCAAAACCTGGTCGTCATGTCCATCATATCAGCCGAAGGAAGTCCACTGCTGGACATAGGCCTCCCCCAAGGATCTCCATGACGACCGGTTCTGCGCTGCCCGCATCCAGCGGCTTCCCGCGACCTTCACCAGGTCATCGGTCCACCAAGTGGGAGGCCTGCCTACACTACGCTTTCCGGTGCGTGGTTGCCACTCGAGAACTTTACTGCCCCAACGGCCATCTGTTCTACGAGCAATGTGCCCCGCCCACTGCCACTTAAGTTTAGCAATTCTGAGAGCTATGTCGGTTACTTTGGTTCTCTTACGGATCTCCTCGTTTCTGATTCGATCACGCAGAGAAACTCCGAGCATCTGTAGTTAATTAAGTAATTAGTTTTGTAACCCATCAAAAAGTTAAACCCTTTAAAGAAATAAGGCAGATTTCTTTGTAACCCCTCTTGCGGGGTGAATGGGTCTCATATTATTACCAAATATTGACCTTCAAAGTGAATTATTGTCCCGTCCTCTTTCTAACTTTAAAACTATTTTTTTTAACTCTATTAAGAAGACGCGGAGTCCCAAAATAGAACCCTGAGCTCGTATACTTATATATTTATTTATTTTTATTATATAATATTTATTGTATATATTAGTATTTATATTAGTATTTCATCATCATCATATCAGCCAAAAATCGTCCACTGCTGGACAAAGGCCTCCCCCAAGGATTTCCACGAAGATCGGTCCTGCGCTGCCCGCATCCATCGGCTTCCCGCGATCTTCACCAGGTCGTCGGTCCACCGCGTGGGAGGCCTGCCCACGCTATTATATTTACAAGTATTAATATGTGAGTATCACTATGTCTCATGAGTTTTTCTTTAACTAAAATGAATTTTAAAATTACATTTTATATGTAAAGTCGTGTTTGTAACTTTTGCTGTTACCTTTTTTATTTGTTTTAAATCCAAATGTCATTATTAGGTTGACTGGAAGAGATTCCGTAAGGGATAAGTCCGCCTATATACCGTACATATCTGTTTTATGTTCTTTATTCAAACATGTCAATAAAGAGTTTACAAACAAACAAACAAACTATGGAACTGAAATATACGAATAAAATAAAGACAACATAAACTATAAAAAATAATTGGAACTTTTCGGACAAAGATTGGCGCTTAGCTTCCTATAATTTCTCTCGTTACGTAAAAATCTTTTGTAAAATGAGTCAAGGAATGTTATATTTAAGCAGTTACGAAGACAAGAAACAAAGAAATGTTTAAAATAAAAAAGAAAAAATAATTATTACAAAAAAAGTGTAACACGCTTGTGTTCCTAAAATTAAAGCTCTTGCGATATATATACCTAAATATAGGTCTGTGGCAAAAACAATAAAGGTCTGTGGCACAAACAATAAAAAAGAAAATTGTTTTGGTCACTACATTATATTTTCCCCTCCTTCTAAACAATGTACTTATTTTTGTAAAAAGATCTCATCATATTATTGAGTAGTGTTTTCTTAAAAGGTGTTTTTATCAGTTGATCCGTATGCCATATAAAGCCCGCAAAAGTCATTTAAGGCTTTAAGAGGATTGTGAAGCTGCGACTTTTCATACAAACGGCGATAACGATTTTCACCTCTTAAATGTTAACCGATTTGGACCAATTTTTGATAGGTTGTCAGTCAGAACAAAAGCTAGGCTTATACGTTTTTGTTTTTTCGATAAAGTTAATAAGTTTAATTTTATTGTCGTTCACGTGTTTTCATACAAAACTAACTTCGTCCATTTTTAAAAATAATAATTAGTAATTTACAAAAAAAAAAAACGTGTTGCACTCGGGGACTGCCGCGGTAAAGCAACTTATATTTTAGCAACTTATATTGACAGTGAAAGTAGAAATTTTCACAGATGATGTATTTCTGTTGCCGCTATAACAACAAATACCAAAAATTTCAAAAAGTTAAAAAATAAAAACCAAAAACGTGTTTCTTTTAAATGTGAAGAAACTAGCGCCATCACTAGATACTAATGATGGTACGGAACCCTATGTGTGCGGTTCTAAATTGCACTTGGCCGGTTTTTTAACACTGAGCAAGCCGTTACGGGTGGGCTCTACTCATGAAATTGAACAACTTTACCCATACAGAATATGAATTTGTTTTTTTTGACTTTTCATAGAAATCGATCATTCCGATTAGCCACTTTGTATGGAGAGTAAATTTTATTTGCAATATCAGTATGTGTTTCTTGAGGAAAGTTGTTTAGTTTCATGTGTAGAGCCCACCCTTAACGGCTTGCTCGGTGTTAAAAAACAACCTGTATAGAGGTGACTTTTTATTGGCTAGAGCGGAAAATGGCAGTTGCAAGTCATTAAACTGAACAACTTTTCCTTAAAAAACATATAAACGTAATTACAAAGCATCACAGGAGAACAGCTCGACCTATTTGTTTTTTTGTCTTCGTAATTGTTAGGGCCGCCGCCTCCTTTCCGGGAGGTCGTGGTTTGAATCCTGTCACGTACCATGCTTCAAGCAAAGTAAATCAACTTATGCAATTATAATTATTTATTTATTTTTTATTTATGCAGTATTTACCACTACCATATAGTGCTTGGGGCGCGCGATGTTTATGTAATAAATTAACACTAAGAAAGTTACACCAGTAAAATTGACTAAGTCCTTTTAGTACCGCAAATCGCTAATAGATGGCACTGTAAGTTTTTTAGAACTCGGCCGAGCGTGTTAGGTTTTATTTTTGTTACGGAATTTGCATTTATTTCCTAAAAACATTTGACAGGCATAATTTGAATTTAAGAAATGTAAATAAAATAAATATAGGCTTTTCGAGACTGAGTAAAGTTAAAAAATCATTTGTGGGGCAGTGTATAAGATTCTACAATAAAATTCCAGAAAATGTAACTAGTTTGTCAGAGAACAAATTCAAGACTCATGTCAAAATATGTTTGTGCTCTAGAGGATATTATAAAATAATAGATTATGTAAATGACAAAGATATATATGTTGATTCTATAACAAATACCATTACCTGACACTGTAATCTGAATCATGACATTATTTGTAATATACATTTTTTTTGTGTTGACTATTTAAAAGTGTGTGTAAATTTCTTGATTCGGTCGCCGCGCTCAAAGCCCGCGATAAAAGATATGCAATAGCTTAAAAAGAAACATAAAAGCTTAGCTTTTGCTCTGACTGATAGCCTGTCAAAAATTGGTCTAAATCGGTTAACATTTAGGAGATGAAAATCGTTAACGCCGTTTGTATGAAAAGTCGAAAATTCGCCGTGGGTTCACGGCCCTCTTAAGATGCCTCTATCCGAGCAGGTTGATAAGTGTTAAAATAATATCGAACAAACGTAAGTTAATTAAAAATTAATAATTAAAAAAAATAAAATAATAATAATAAAATAATAATTTAAAATCAATGCGGGCTTCAACGCCGCTAATACGTTGAAACCGAACGCCCAATTCTCGATTGTTACATGTTTTTATTACTTTTCTATACTTCATAAGACCGACTTCCATCGCAACAAATTAGTACATTTTTGCATTATTATTTTTGGTTTTTGTTAATTTTCTACTAAAGTACTACACCGATTTTGATAAAATTTATATGGGACCACACGGGAAGCACTAGCTTTCAAATAAAAAAAGAATCATAAAAATCAGTTCACCCAGTCAAAAGTTCTGAGGTAACAAACATTAAAAAAAACATACAGACGAATTGAGAACTCCTCCTTTTTGGAAGTCGCTTGAAAATAAGTCCGCTTTTGTGCATACTTCTACTCTGTATCTATAATTGTATATTTTGTGTTCACAAACAAACAAACAAGGTCTTAAAGTCACCGATTTTTGTGTGTGTTAGAAATTTTGCAATTAATGCCAAATACAGGGTGTCTACAGTATATATTTTTTTTACATCAAAAGTGGTGATATTTTTAAAATTGTATTTAATTAAATCGAGAGTCATTACGAATCGTCTCGCACGCAGGTTTGACGACTTCCAGCCTCCCGAACAAGCCGGTTTCCGAAAAGGCTTTAGTACCATAGACCACATACATACGCTGCGGCAGATTATACAGAAGACCGAAGAGTACAATCAGCCACTATGCTTGGCGTTTGTGGACTATGAGAAGGCCTTTGATTCAGTCGAAACCTGGGCTGTGCTACAGTCTCTCCAGCGGTGCCAAATTGACCATCGATACATCGAGGTGTTAAAGTGTCTGTATGAAAACGCCACCATGTCGGTTCGCCTCCAGGACCAGAACTCGAAACCTATCCAGTTGCAGCGAGGGGTGAGACAGGGAGACGTTATTTCTCCGAAACTGTTCACCGCCGCCCTGGAAGATGTTTTTAAGCTTCTGGACTGGGGTGGACTCGGCATCAATATCAACGGCGAGTACATATCCCACCTCCGATTCGCTGACGATATCGTGGTCATGGCTGAGACTATGGAAGACCTAAGCACAATGCTCGATGGCCTCAGTAAGGTCTCTCAACAAGTGGGTCTTAAAATGAACATGGACAAGACGAAAATAATGTTAAATGTCCGTGTCGCACCCACTCCTCTAAAGGTTGGAGACTCTACACTGGAAGTTGTTGACGAATATGTATACCTGGGACAAACAGTCCAGCTAGGCAGGTCCAACTTCAAGAAAGAGATCAATCGACGAATCCAACTCGGCTGGGCAGCGTTCGGGAAGCTTCGCAATATCTTCACGTCCCAAATACCGCAGTGTCTCAAGACTAAGGTCTTTGACCAGTGTGTGTTTCCAGTGATGACTTACGGAACTGAGACATGGTCGCTTACTATGGGCCTCATAAGAAGGCTCAAGGTCACCCAAAGGGCAATGGAGCGTGCTATGCTCGGAGTTTCTCTGCGTGATCGAATCAGAAACGAGGAGATCCGCAGGAGAACTAAAGTAACCGACATAGCTCACAGAATCGCTAGACTGAAGTGGCAGTGGGCAGGGCACATAGCTCGTAGAACAGATGGCCGATGGGGCAGTAAAGTTCTCGAGTGGCGACCGCGCACCGGAAAACGTAGCGTAGGCAGGCCTCCCACGCGGTGGACCGATGACCTGGTGAAGGTCGCGGGAAGCCGATGGATGCGGGCAGCGCAGGACCGGTCGTCGTGGAAATCCTTGGGGGAGGCCTTTGTTCAGCAGTGGACGATTTGTGGCTGATATGATGAAATCGATTGTTTATTACTTTAAGTATATTATATATTTTTTCCATAGTGATAGCTTTACACAGTCTTTCAATAATTTGAATTGAATATTGTCATTTGACCTATCTTAAGGCCATAAAATGTGCCCCCTGGCATTACAAATTTTTGAACTTCTAGAAAGTGGCAGGGATGAAAGGCGCATATGGAGAACTGGCTATCTTATCTTCAAGCCAGAACACATCAATGTTGTTAACACTGATGTTTGGCGGCAAGACTTAGATAAGATGGTGGTAGCTAGCCCACCTGGCTTAGAAAATGCCCTATACCATTAACCAAACCAAGTCTTACAAGTTGACCCCACCGGGAATCGAACCCGCGACCTCCTGGTGCGAAGCGAATGGACTAGCCATTACGCCACGGAGGCGGTTAAAAATTCAATACTTTATTGACATTACAATAAACTTTATTTTTCAATGTTCATCCGTTAAATAATTGGAAACGCTAAACACGTTAAAAACCTACAATTTTGCTACATTTTTTTTGTAATAACCGATTTTGATGAAATTTATATGGGACTAACCCGGAAGCATACCCTATAGATTAAAAAAATATCATTTGTACTGTATACATACATAACCGATTTTGATGAATTTTATATGGGACTAAACCTGAAGCATACCCTATCCATTAAAAAAGAATCATTTTTACTGTATACATAACCGATTTTGATGAAATTTATATGGTACTAACCCGGAAGCATACCCTATCGATTAAAAAAGAATCATTTTTACTGTATACATAACCGATTTTGATGAAATTTATATGGGACTAACCGGGAAGCATACCCTATCTATTAAAAAAGAATCATTTTTACTGTAAATCGCATAACCGATTTTGATGAAATTTATATGGGACTAACCCGAAACATACCCTATCCATTAAAAAAGAATCATGAAAATCGGTTTTCAATCAGCGAAGATATCGCGTAACAAACATTCAACAATATGCCTCCTCCTTTTGGAAGTCAGGTGAAAAATAAATTGTCTTGTGTTTTGTTTACCTCTGAACTTTACCCTATACAGAGATTATCCTTAACTTAATCTAACCGAAATCAGAGAGTCACAATAGAAAACTCATTTGCATGGAAATAAGGGCAGTAAGCTAGGTTACGGTCCAACAACACTGGCGCTGGGAAAGGGTTCCCACGGCGCCGCATTAACTAATACGCCTCCCCCCCCATTTGCCGCAATCCTGGCAGAGACGAATCACCTAATACATCATCAGAATATCTCGACTCTGCTTTAAGTATTATGAATACATACTTAAGTGGATATTTACTTAAACCATGCGTAATAAATGGATAAAACAAAGTTAAAGTAGAGTTCAACAAAAAAAAATACGAGTGTGCTTTAGACCACACGACTGAAGTAAAACTTCTTTAGCTCCATCTATATGTATGAAAGTAAATACTTAGTCTTCAGAAAATAATCAAATATTTTATGTCACGTGGAGGTAAATAAGGTGTTACAAAATTAGCTGAAACTATTTTAACTGGTGCTTCTACCCATAAAACTGAACAACTTTCCCCATGAAACCCATAGTCAATTCTCAAAATTTTTTTGAACTTCCCATACTAAGTTGGCTGATCAGCTGAACGAGTTAGTATGGGAGAGCCAAATTTTTATTAGCGATTTGACCATGGGTTCCATGGGAAAGTTGTTTAGTTTCATGGGTAGAAGCACCAGTTAAAATAGTTTCAGCTAATTTTGTTACACCTTATATACAGTTTATGAAAACAGTTTTATTAACCTCTGAAAATGCTCAAATCTTATACGTTTGTTTTGATTGTTTTGACAACCGATATTGTTGTCTTTTATCTCTAACTAAATAAATAGTATCTCTTTCTATCTTCACTAATTTACATAACCATCTTAACTTCCGTTCGCCTCGCCCGATCAAACTATCGTCCCGCTCTCGTCACGCATCCATCAGCTTACTCCCCAAGTCAAGCGTGCGTAAACAAGTTTTACATCAAAAAAGAAAGTAAAAAAACTGAAACCCTAGCACGGCTTTAACTGCCTATTCAAAAGTTATAATTTAGATCAGTGTCCAACTACCAACTAGACCTCTATTATGTATAATAATAGACACCATTCAATATTTACTACATTCTGAATAGTAATCACCTAACTTTACCTAAGTAACATAAGTTTAACCACCTCCGTGGCGTAATGGTTAAGGCCATTCTCACATCAGAAGGTCGCGGGTTCGATTCCCGGCGGAGTCTAACTCTGAATCGGTTTGGTTGGTGGAAGGGTATTTTCTATGCCCGACTGGCTAGCTACCACCATCTTATCCAAGTCTTGCCGCCAAACATCAATGCTAACAACATTGAAGTGTTCCGGCTTGAGGATAAGGTAGTCAGTTCCCCATTGCGTTGGGGAATCTTGGTAAGCCCGCTTCCATCTTCGGCACCATCGTCACTTACCATCAGGTGAGATAATGCCAAGGGCTTACCAATTTTTAATAAAAATAAAATAGTTACAAAATATTCGGATTTGCAAAAAAGCCATAATCACACGCTTTATCTCAATTCTGATAATTACTAATATCATAATTAATCAATCACCTATGTCACGCGGAGCATTCATAAAAATCCAACGACCCTTCATTTTTCTAAATCTGATGACTAGGAGCTACGAAGAAAAAAGATGAACACACATACGTAGACTGACAAATTCACAAATCTTTTTTTGTGCTGTAGTCGGGCAACATTAATTATCTGACACAACGTGTGGCTTCGGCGTTTTTGCTTATGCCAATATTTTATTTCATTATTGAGTCGAAATGGATGAATGGATTTCTATCAAACTTAGTTAGGAAAAATGACGATTAATCTAGCTTTCAAATAAAAAAACGCATTGAATCCGATCCTACTACATCCGGTACTACAATCACACCAAGTTTCACGCTTGCATGTATTACCGTTTTAACGATAGAGCTAAATCAAAAATACTTTAAAAGACCTTTAAAAAACAGTTTTTTTTTGTATGGAGACCCCCTTATTTTTTCACTTTTTCTAATTTTTAGTATTTGCCGTTATAGCAGCAACATCTATACCTATTACGGTTCATGAAATACAGCCCGCTGGCAGACGTGCAGACGGACAGACGGACAGACAGCGGAGGCTTAGCAATAGGGTCCCGTTGTGTGTACAGAACCCTAAAAATGTTGCTACGTACCTCTGTTGGTATCTGTTTCTGCGCTGTAAGTAGTAATTTTATTATTCTGTTCTTTTAAGCATGTTTTGTTGATATTGAATTCGGTTTTGTATTTTGTTTAACTGATTTTTACTTTTCCCTTATGTATATTTTAACCGCCTCCGTAGCTCAGAGGCAAAGTTCACTGGCTATACACAGGAGGTCGCGGGTTCGATTCCCGGCGGGGTCAATTGTAAGACTCGGTTTGGTTGGTGGTAGGGCATTTTCTAAGCCAGCCAGTTCCCCATTGCGTTGGGGAATCTTGGTAAGCCCGCTTCCATCTTCGGCAACATCGTCACTTACTACCAGGTGAGATGTTGTCAAGGGTTTACCAATTGTGAATAAATATATATATATGAGTAGCCCGTAGGTAAACGTGTGGGTGTAGGCCTACAAAAACGCTTCTCATAATATGATAATCCAGCGACTAGATGAAACAGAAGATAAGACCCAGCAAGAAAGAAAGAAAGAAATGAAGTTCATCCGGCAACCATAAATACAGGACCGTAGAGATAGGAATTCGTATTTTGGATCTCGGTTTAAATAATTCATGGCGTATCTTCCAGGTCCACGATCTACCATGAAAAAAGATGATCTTTCGTAAAAATATGACCACCTCGTAAATAAATGTAATATATCGATATATATAAAAAATACTAGCCGTATGCCCACTACTAAGCCTGTCTTATTTTCTATTTTCCCGTAAGAATAAGACGTTTTCCCAGGGTAAAAAGAAGCCTATGTCCTATTCCAGGATGTAACCTATATGTGTGCCAAGTTTCATTCTGATCCGTCTAGTGGTTGAAGCATGAAAGAGTCCATACATACATCCATACATACAAACTTTCACATTTCTAATATTAGTAGGACTAGCTTTTGCCCACGGCTTCGCCCGCATGGACATCGTTTTTATGGTTGTCTTTGAGGGTGAGTGTTGCGTGACCGCAAGCTGTTCGCTAGCGTGGAAATGGAGCTTTCTCCAGATTCCTCAGGAATTATATCGCGCTATTCTGATTAGCAGTCTATGTCACTTCCCACCCCCTCAACCAATTCTATATAAAAAATCACTTCAATCCGTTGCTCCATTGCGACCCTAACGTACGCGATCGTGGTAATAGGTTTTCCCCAGATCCCTCGGAAACTATGTCAAGTTATGCTAATTAGTTCATTATGTTATCGCACCTCCTCAATCATCTCTGCGCAAAAAATCACAATCCATTTCCATTCATCACATCCATTAGTTCCGTTGCGATGTTAAAGAAAGTAACCAAACAAAGAGAATTTTTTCAGTTCCCTCAGGAACTGAATCGGACTATGCTATTTTCACGGGATAAAAAGTAGCCTATGTCCTTTATACCAAATTTCATCAAGATTGGTCAAGGCGTTGAAGCGTGAAAAGGTAACACATTTTAACATTTTCACATTTATAATACTATAGTAAGGATATATGTAAATGTATATGTATAAATAGAAAAGTAAATAGGTATGTAAATGTGTGATGTTTAAATACGTAAGCAAAATTTCAAAAAGTCCTAAACAAGACGTAAACGTAGTTAAGACTTGGAACGCACCAGAATTATTTATTACTAAACACTTTGAAATAAAAAAAATCTCAATCGGCTTAAATGTACCAGAGATATGCGCGAATGTATATATAAAAAAACACAGACAAATTTAGAGCGTAGTTATTGTGGGATTTGCTTTCTTTTCAGCAGAAAATATTGAACAATAGTAGATTGTTAACCAATGGAAGAAAGTGACCCATTTCAATCGAGATATTTCTGGCACTCGAACGAAGCGTGAGCGCCAATAGTTCGAGGGTGAAGTGGGTAATTTCACCCGAGCTCAACACTCTACTTTCATTTCGACTGTGAAGAAATTATTATTAATAATATGATATAAATCAATGATTAGATATAAATAAATTAAGTTTACCTATATCCAACCTCCAACCTTTTCGCAATGGCTAGTTGCCACGGCCGACTAGATTGTACCTAATCGAGTTAGTCACGACGTGCATCTAGATGGCCATGCCGAAACGTGAAAAAAAAGTGCCATGTTATCATGGCATTATGGCGGGCAGCAGAATAGAGGGATGATTTTAAATGCTGATCTTCTGTAATTGTGAAAAAATAGACCTACTGTAAAATGATTTTAATATCAACCTATAGAACGTAATAAAAACGTCGTTTAATGTATAGCTGAGTTTATATATATGGAAACCTCTTATTTTAATTTAATTTATTAATATGACGTAACTTAATTAACTTCGACTCTGTATGAGATTTAGTTTTTAATTTTTATTGTACCTTGTGTTGCTGTAGTTTTGTAAGTTCAATTTCCTATACAATACCTATATGTATGGCAATTTAAAAAAATATATGCTTTCCACCCTAGGGATGAAAAAGCAATGTTCCCGGCTATCTACTCATGAAAATTACACTTTCCGAATAGAAGAGACGAAAAAATATTGTTCTACGAGCCGCTACAAATCAGCTACGGTGACCCGTAGTAGCGCAGGGCGTAGCATTTCACTGTAAGTCACAGACACACACACGCACATACACGCGTGCACTCTCACACACAAACACACACAAACACACACATACACGCACACATCTACACACACATACGCACACACACACACATAAAAGAGCTCATTTTATTTTGATCGGCTGCCAATTTCGAAAACTTTTTGACTAAAAATATGATGTACTTAGTTGAGACCAACTGGAATTCCTTTAAAGCATTTCAGACCAACATTTCTGAAATAAAATATCGCTTCTATTCTAAAACCAACGTACGAAATTCGCTCGCTCCTCTTTGCCGAACTGAATGTGTGTGGTAACGTGCTACTTAGAAATAGAAGCAGCACATGTCAAGCTTCTTAAAATCTACTCGCAGTAAAGTGAACACTTACTCATTCCTTTAGAGGAAGAATGGATTGTTTGTATGTATAAATTTTCTTTATTGCACACAAGGAATAATCACAAAATGGTTTTATCAGACCTAAGTGTACAAAGGCGGTCTTATCGCAAAACGCGATCTCTTTCAGACAACCCTTGGCAGATGAGATATATTCAATTATATTATCTAAAACAACGATAGCGCAAGAATCTGATAGCAAGGTATTTTCCAAAAGGCAAAGAAATAATAATCCACGATAAATAGATATGTTCTAAATATAAATATGAGTAGATAGATAATAATAATTGTATTATATATATACCAATATATAATCAAGTATAAATATACAATATACGCACAAAACTACTGAATCAGGAAGAATTCCTGAAGACGCAGCTTGAACGAACATCAGAAGGTGCTTCTCAGACAGATACAATTTTAAATCTGGGAAAAATTATGTGAATCGTTATGACTAAGTGTTACAAACAAAAATAATAATAATAATGTAAACTACTTAAAAACGATCGTCTTGGAGCTACGGTACAGAGGACGAAACGATCATGTAATGAAGGTTTCACTCCTCTTGGAGCTACGGTACAAAGAACGAAACGATCATGGCTGCTCTTGTCTTGGAGCTACGGTACAGAGGACGAAACGATCATGGCTGCTCTGACGAAAAAGTTTTAGACCATGTAATAATCTCTTTGCCGTCACGCAACACACAGACAAAAAGCTTGAGACGATTGATTAAAGGTTTCATTTTAAAATCTCAAAATGCACCGCCGTAGAGTAACGTTTTAAATTCTTGAGCTTACTTTACCCGCTAAAACGGGGAGAGTGGGGTGTGTGTGGGGGGGGGGGGGGGATAACGTAGACGGATTCCTTAATTACTTGCCGAGCCATCGTAACTCCTTCACAACGCCAGTGTCGTTAAACACGAGTAGTTACATTACAAGTTCTATGATGCCGCCGCAAACAATGTAACAACAATGTTACTGAAACTCAGTGCTAAAGCAAAGTATATA
The DNA here is from genome assembly GCA_947284805.1 of Coleophora flavipennella. Taxonomy (NCBI): domain Eukaryota; kingdom Metazoa; phylum Arthropoda; class Insecta; order Lepidoptera; family Coleophoridae; genus Coleophora; species Coleophora flavipennella. The sequence goes on from OX369268.1 coordinate 1,946,034, forward strand.
CATTAGTACTAACATACAGTATCGACACTCCCTGCCGCTCTCTAGATTGCGACCTCACCCAGATTAATACAGATTGGTTACAGTTTGGTTGCCTAACGTATAGGATTTCGCCGCCATTTTGATAGTTCCGTCATTCGTTTTTTGAAATGTCATTTCTGGCCCGTCGTATGAAGTGTCCAGGGTGTGGCTAAAGGGAACATTCACATGGTTCCAGTTGTGTTGGAAATTGTTTCTGGATTTACAGTGGACTCACTTAAGCCAGTCTTCTAGTGACTTCAAATTATTACAAACTAGCTGTTTCCCGCCGCTTCACCCGCATGGACAACGTTTCTATAACTTTTTGAGGGTGCGCAGTGCGAGCGTGAAAATAAGTAGCCTATGTGTTAATCCAGGTCCTAATCTGTCTACACCAAATATCAGCCATTCAGTAGTTTTGCGTGAAGAAGTAACAAACATATAAACTCACAAACTTTCGCCTTTATAATATAAGTGTGATTTTTTAGAAATCTGTTTTTAAGTGATCAAGAAACTTTCGAGATCTCGTAGTAAACTGATTCTCCTAGTCCTTGAACTAAGTTAGTTTGAGGGGACGTTATTTGAGTCTTTGTTCAACTATAGTATTCTTCTACATATTCTTCTGATGTATACTTCTACTTCGCGGGGCTCCGTCCGACGCGGTTTTATTCGGAGTTTTCTGCTCAGTTGTTTTGTAAAGCGGCGCGTCGTTTTGTAAAACGGCAAATTTAACAATATGGCCAAAGTATATATATTAGTACTAACATACAGTATGGACACTCCCTGTCGCTCTCTAGTACTAACATACAGTATGGACACTTCCTGCCGCTCTCTAGTATTATTATACAGTATGGACACTCCCTGCCGCTCTCTAGTATTAACATACAGTATGGACACTCCCTGCCGCCGCTCTCTAGTACTAACATACAGTATGGACACTCCCTGCCGCTCTCTAGTACTAACGTACAGTATGGACACTCCCTGCCGCTCTCTAGTATTAATATACAGTATGGACACTCCATGCCGCTCTCTAGTACTAAAATACAGTATGGACACTTCCTGCCGCTCTCTAGTATTATTATACAGTATGGACACTCCCTGTCGCTCTCTAGTACTAACATACAGTATGGACACTTCCTGCCGCTCTCTAGTATTATTATACAGTAAGGACACTCCCTGCCGCTCTCTAGTATTAACATACAGTATGGACACTCCCTGCCGCCGCTCTCTAGTACTAACATACAGTATGGACACTCCCTGCCGCTCTCTAGTATTAATATACAGTATGGACACTCCATGCCGCTCTCTAGTACTAAAATACAGTATGGACACTTCCTGCCGCTCTCTAGTATTATTATACAGTATGGACACTCCCTGCCGCTCAATAGTACTAACATACAGTATGGACACTCCCTGCCGCTCTCTAGTACAAACATACAGTATGGACACTCCCTGCCGCTCTCTAGTATTAACATACAGTATGGACACTCCCTGCCGCTCTCTAGTACTAACATACAGTATGGACACTCCCTGCCGCTCTCTAGTATTAACATACAGTATGGACACTCCCTGCCGCTCTCTAGTATTAATATACAGTATGGACACTCCCTGCCGCTCTCTAGTACTAACATACAGTATGGACACTCCCTGCCGCTCTCTAGTACTAACATACAGTATGGACACTCCCTGTCGCTCTCTATACTAACATACAGTATGGACACTCCCTGCCGCTCTCTAGTATTAACATACAGTATGGACCGATGACCTGGTGAAGGTCGCGGGAAGCCGATGGATGCGGGCAGCGCAGGACCGGTCGTCGTGGAAATCCTTGGGGGAGGCCTTTGTTCAGCAGTGGACGATTTGTGGCTGATATGATGATGATGATGATGATGGACACTCCCTGCCGCCGCTCTCTAGTACTAACATACAGTATGGACACTCCCTGCCGCTCTCTAGTACTAACATACAGTATGGACACTCCCTGTCGCTCTCTAGTACTAACATACAGTATGGACACTCCCTGCCGCTCTCTAGTATAAACATACAGTATGGACACTTCCTGCCGCTCTCTAGTATTAACATACAGTATGGACACTCCCTGCCGCTCTCTAGTATTAACATACAGTATGGACACTCCCTGCCGCTCTCTAGTACAAACATACAGTATGGACACTCCCTGCCGCTCTCTAGTATTAACATACAGTATGGACCGATGACCTGGTGAAGGTCGCGGGAAGCCGATGGATGCGGGCAGCGCAGGACCGGTCGTCGTGGAAATCCTTGGGGGAGGCCTTTGTTCAGCAGTGGACGATTTGTGGCTGATATGATGATGATGATGATGATGGACACTCCCTGCCGCCGCTCTCTAGTACTAACATACAGTATGGACACTCCCTGCCGCTCTCTAGTACTAACATACAGTATGGACACTCCCTGTCGCTCTCTAGTACTAACATACAGTATGGACACTCCCTGCCGCTCTCTAGTATAAACATACAGTATGGACACTTCCTGCCGCTCTCTAGTATTAACATACAGTATGGACACTCCCTGCCGCTCTCTAGTACTAACATACAGTATGGACACTCCCTGCCGCTCTCTAGATTGCGACCTCACCCCCTCGTCACCCATATTGATACAGATTGGTTACAGTTTGGTTGTAGAACGTATAGGATTTCACCGCCATTTTGATTGTTCCGTCATTCCTTTTTTGAAATGTCATATCTGGCCCGCCAAAAGCGTCGGTGGCTCAACCGGTAACGACTCGGTCCATCTAACAGAGGTACCGGGTTCAAATCTGGATGGCCAATGTACCAATGAGTTTTTCAAAAACTTACGTACATATACTTACCGATTGCTTTAACGGTGAAGGAAAACATCGTGAGGAAACCTGCACACGCCTGCGAAGAAACTCGCAGGTTGTGTGTGAAGTCGACCAACCCGCACTGGGCCCGCGTGGTCGACTAAGGCCTAATCGCCCTGATTCAGGGTAGGCTCGAGCCCCTCGGTGGGGACGTATATGAGCTGATATAATAATCTGGCCCGTTGTAAAAGTGTCCAGGATGTGATATGGCTGCGACATGGACACTCCCTGCCGCCCTCTAGATTCCAAACGCTACCCAGATGGATATAGATTGCTGCTAGTCTGGTTCTCGAACATAAAGAATGTAGTCGTGATTTCGTTTGTCCTGTCTTTGTTTTTAGAAATGTCATTTCTCGCCCGCTGTATGAAGTGGTCGAGGTGCGGTAATAGGGTTCCATAAAAACAAAGTAAAGAAAGTCGAGGGAACATGAAAGAAATAATGATCGCACAGACTTTGTTTCATAATCGTAAATGCGATGTAAAAAGTATTTTATTTTACGTAGACTAGCTCTAAAATTACTATAGTAAGTAAAAAATACAAAGGCGATGTTTTATTTTTTTCAACCGACTTTCAAAAAGGAGGTTCTCAATTCGACTGTATGTTTTTTCAAGTGAAAACTTCTTTAGGAGCGTTGGGCATTTTTTGAGATGGAAAAAAAAACATTGAACTAGCGACACTGTTACTGTTACCGTTACCAAAAAAATATGCTAACGTCTCTGGGTACATACAAGCCCTTTAAGTTCTCACTTCTGTCGGCAATCTCGGAGTGGTTAGGTTTTTTAGTATATTTGTTACTAGTCGCATATAAAATTTATCAAAATCGGTGTAGTATTTTTTTTTTAAATTAACAAAAACCAAAAATAATAATTCTTGCGATGTAAGTCGTTTTTAGGGTTCCGTACCCAAAGGGTAAAAACGGGACATAATTACTATGACTCCACTGTCCGTCCGTCCGTCTGTCTTTCTGTCCGTCTGTCACCAGGCTGTATTTTACAGATGAAGTATTTCAATCCCTAACTTAAGGTTGCCTGGTAGAAATCGCTTAAAGCAAGATATTACAAATTATAAGTCCTGTATTCTTTTTTGGCGTGCACTAAAGTATATTTACTTATTTACTTAATTATTTCTGTGTTCGCTAACAACAAATACCAATAATTAGAAAAAAGTGTAAGCATCCATACAAAAAAATGTATTTTATATATACGTGAAGAAACTAGCGCCATCTAGTATGATGGTACGGAACTCTACGTGTGCGGGTCTGACTCGCACTTGGCCGGTTTTTTTAACGTATTTACCGTTTCTAATTATACAAAAACCACTTTTCTACAATGATTAAGAAATATCCAACAACAAACTCTTAAACAACATTTTATGTAATTAACAAAATTCATCTAAGTAAAGTCATCTTGTAAATCCCCATAATCCGCTTGGCACCGTTTAAGTAATTCACTATGTCGGGGCTTCAGCAGAACATTCTGCGAAGTCGTCGCTAATAGTCGCTGTGACCCACTTCACTTGATGGAGACTCACTTAATAATCAATACGGATGGTGCACTTTTTAACCGACTTCAAAAAAAAGAGGAGGTTGCTCAATTCGACCTTATATATATATGTTTTTTTATGTGTGTTCGAGGATAACTTCGTCGTTTATGAACCGATTTTGATGATTCTTTTTTTATTGGAAAAGAGATATCCCAAGTAATAAGGAAACCAGGATCTAATGATGGCATCCCAGAGAAATCGAGGGGAACCTTAGCTTCCTGTTTGAAGTCGGTTTTTTTTGTTCAAAATTATATGTAAAATATTTTTTTACCAATAAATGATTATGATTATTATGCAGTGTCCAAGAATCAGTTCAGCTAACTGCCTCCGTAGCGTAATGGTTAGTACATTCGCTTCACAATAGGAGGTCATGGGTTCGATTCCCGGCGGGATCTAAGCCAGAGGCGTATTTACCCTATGTCCAGGCACCTGGCCCGGGGCGGCAAGAGGTGAGGGACGGCTTTTTCGGTTGTTCTTTCGCCAGTCGTAGTAGAAAAAATTAGAGCCAAATTTGAATTAGGTAGTCGATAATTTGTTATAGATTTTCTTGCAAACAGAAGGTTACAGTAAGGTGACGTTTATCGTGTGGCAGTACGGAATCCTTAGCGCGCAACTCCGACTCGCACTTGGCCGGTTTTTTGTCACTCAGAGGGGCGGATTCTTAACCCTCTTTTAACTACTGTTCTTTTAAAAGAACATTTTTCCAAACAAAGAACAATTTTTATTAGATATTTTTTTATTGCCATTGTGTTTTTGGTAGCATATTGTACGTTTCAAATACAAAATTTTGCCGCTTTTTTTTTTGGTAAAAAGTGGGTTAAATACGCCTCTGATCTAACTTTGGCAGACTCGGCTCGGTTGGTGGTAGGGCATTTCCGAAGCCCGCCTTGCTAGCTACCACCATCTCATCTAAGTCTTAAATTGCCGCCAAACATTAATGTTAACAGAAATTATGTGTTCTGGTATGAATATTAAATAGCCAGTTCCCCATTGCGTTGGGGAATATTGGTACAATATTGTTATTGTATGCCCGCTTCCATCTATGGCATCATAGTCACTTACCATCAAGTGGGCTTCTTGATATTGTGGATTTTTTGTGGTACTTGGTATCATTGATGTGTTTCGGCTTGAAGATAAGATAGTCAGATCCCCATTGCATTGGGGAATCTTGGTAAGCCCGCTTCCATCTTCGGCATTATCGTCACTTAGCATCAGGTGAGACAATGCCTAATTGTGAATAAAAAAATACATTGGGTAGTCTGATACCAAAACACATATTGCCAAAAAAATCTAACGAATCATTTGTTTGTTCATTCGTCCGAAAGTAGAAACAATTTCGAAAACCTTAAAACTTTAAGCTTTTAATATTGCATTTTCACGCGATATACATATTCATGCAAAATTTCAGCTCGAACGAAAACCGGGAAGTGGGTCAAATTTAACTTACAAGATTTCGTTAGAGACACCGGGACAGGTGAAACTAAATAAAAGCTTGTAAAAAAAGTATTTCCAAATAAAAGTGTGACTAGCTTTTGCCCGCGGCTTCACCCGCGTGGACTTAGTTTTTATGACTGTCTTCAAGAGTGAGCGCGGTTAGCCAGCGTGAAAATCCGGGGGCACGGCAGTGCCCCCGCCAAGATGAGCCAAGCGAAGCGCAAGGACACTACTAACTTTTTTTGAAGCGCTTAGTCGTTTTTTTGAACCCTCATAACTTGGGTTTGGATTATAGCAGGTAAACAAAAATCTCGTGATATGATATCAATAGTACAGTCATTAAATATATACAGTTTCGGTTGCATAGCTCTTAAACATTAGGTTTTATTGATATCTAAAAAACCCCGATTTCGTCACTCTCTGATGATCATCAAAAAAGTCATAGAAAGCTGAAATTTGGTATTTCAGCTAGTATTAGTACACAAATAACAAAAAAAAAACTTGGAACTTTTACCCCTTCGCTACCGTCATATGGCTATAAAAACGGCGTTCTCACGTGCCCCCACTGTGCGCGGGAATTTGCCGCTAAGATCGGCTATGTTAGCCACATTAGGGCGCACGAACGTCACAACCTGGCCTAGGAGTAGTAAGCAGTCGCCATGGCCGAAATCGGCAGAGGAGGATATATATATATATATGGAGCGTGCTATGCTCGGAGTTTCTCTGCGTGATCGAATCAGAAACGAGGAGATCCGCAGGAGAACTAAAGTAACCGACATAGCTCACAGAATCGCTAAACTGAAGTGGCAGTGGGCAGGGCACATAGCTCGTAGAAAAGATGGTCGATGGGGCAGTAAAGTTCTCGAGTGGCGACCGCGCACCGGAAAACGTAGCGTAGGCAGACCTCCCACGCGGTGGACCGATGACCTGGTGAAGGTCGCGGGAAGCCGATGGATGCGGGCAGCGCAGGACCGGTCGTCGTGGAAATCCTTGGGGGAGCCTTTGTCCAGCAGTGGACGATTTGTGGCTGATATGATGATGATGATGATGATATATATATATGGAGCGTAAGGTGAAAAAAATATTCACTGTTCATTATTTTCTGTTATAGAATAGTTCTTGTAGTACCGAAACGGCCAGGCCACATATTCTGACTAAGGTGTGGAGTTTGTGAAGTTAGGGCTTGTAGAATTAGGGCGTGTAGAGTTAGAAGCTCTACATGAGATCTGATAACTTTTTAGCAATGCGAGCCATATGGTCTCGTCTTAGCAACATTTTACATGAAAATGTTTTTCATTGGATGAAAATAGTCAAGCTCCTTCGGAAACTATATCAGGCTATGCTAATTAGACGGCTGTGTCACTTCTGACCCCCCTCAATCATCTCTGTGCGAAATTTTAGGCGTATTGGAAATTAGTAACTATGTATATCAGGCTATGCTGATAAACAGTCTATGTCACTTTCCCCCTCTCAACTATCTCTGTACAAAAAAATACAACAATCAGCAGTTGCTCCGTTGCGATGTTAAAAAAATCAATAAAAAAAAAATTTTCAGTTCCCTCAGGAATACTACTACTACTATTTGATAAAAAGTAGCCAATGTCACACTGCCTAAACTTTCTCTGTGAAAGAAAAGAATCAAGTTGATCTGCTTCGCCGTTGCGACGTAAAAGAAAGACGAATAGACAGCTATTCCACGGGAACTACTAAAGATTTATGGATTAAAGATAGCCTACGTCCTTCTTCATGCAACGGGCTATGTGCATGCTAAATTTCGTCAAAATTGGTTGAGGTTTTGAAGGGTGAAGAGGTAATAAACAAACAAACACATTTTCACATTTATAATATTAGTAAGGATATAGGTATTAAACAAAAGGGTTTGTAGTAAGGATGACAAACTCATTTTTTTCCAAGGTTAAGTTTTAAAAGATATTAATGAAAATGTACGAAAATTCAGCACTTCGAAACTGCTAAGATAAAAATTTTATAAAAATAGGGCCTTTTAAACGGAATAGGGCCTTTTATACAGAAAACTGGACGGTACGGAACTTTCGATGCGATTCCGACTTGCCATTTTTACCCGACTGCGCCAGAAGGGGGGGTTAAGTTTTTCGAGTGTATGTATGTATATCTCTTTGGCACATTCTGTAGCCTGAACGACTAGCTGGATTTTGGAGTGCAAGGTGTCGTTAGATTAGTCTTGATCCCATGAGTGACATAGGATCCATTTTTACCCGACTGACCAAAAAAAAGGAGTGAAGTTTTTATGCGGTTGGGTTTTCAATTTTAAATTACTTCTTTTAGTTTCTATTTATTTTTAAAATAACTAGACATTTAATGATGATAGATTAGGTAATACTTATGTGATTTTAAATTTGCATGCTATAGACTATGGATAAATCTATAACGTCATGTACTTACCCTACTTATGCAAATAAAGAAATATTATATGATTGTGATTATAACATTAAATTTATTAAGCAAGTAGGCAAAAAAAAATATTTACTTTTTTATTTGTACCTAATTAAAACTTATATATAACCAATCATAACGAAATATTCGCCCGAATCGAATTTTAAGAACATCAAAGAACTCCAACATCACATTTCTCGTGAGTGAGTAATTATTTTTGGCTCGAGGCGGCCTTAGAAATTATCGCAAAAAGTTTTCAAGTTAGGTACTTTAGGGATTTAGGGATCCGGCAAAGTATCCGACCGACGAGGTACCAAAATGGACAGTCGTTATCTTTAGTTGTCTAAGCATTATTCAGACGTCCATTAGGTGGTCCGATGAATCTTTTAGACATAATTTACTTTGATGAGCGGAGTAAAAGGTTGTCGCTCAGAAATCAGATATTGTTAAGTTGAAAAAGTTATCAAGTTCGTGTTGGGCCACGCATAGTGTAAGGTTCCGCAGTCAACACTGCATAACATGATAACTGTTTATTACAGGATACACATAATAATGTTCGTTGGGAGTTCCTACTAAGACCCACTTACATAGGTGACCTTAAGTTTATGAGTCAAACAGTTCAGTTTAGAAACACCTTTTTAACTACTTTGCGAGCGGCGTTACCTTTTTAACTACTTTGGCGTTTTGTATCTGGCAAATGGTACACCTGATAAAATATATTTTTAAATAAATCTACTTCATTTTTAACCGACTTTAAAAAAAGGAGGAGGTTTCTCAATTCGACCGTATATATATATAATATATATATATTTGTTCGCGGATAACTTCGTCGTATATAAACCGATTTTGATGATTCTTTTTTTGTTAGAAAGAGTATACTCCCGAGGGGGTCCCATAGTCACCAAGTCAGGATCTGATGATAGGATCCCAGGGAAATCGAGAGCAACCCTCAAAGTACTCATTACGTAGGCACTTATTACGAGATTCATATGTTTTTTAAAGCTATTAAAATACTTGCGTCTGTTAGTCATCATCTCATGTTGATATGCTGATGAAGGAAGGTACAACTCCTTAACGGTTAGGAGTTGGAGGAAAATTCTTTCAATATTATACATAGATATATACGTAGGTATGCATAAACCGATATGTTGTATTCTTTCAGGTTATTCAGATGATCTTATGATGGACGATTAACTCCATAACTTTCATGTTATGGAGTTAAATCGTCCATCATCATCTGCTGAGATGATGATGGAAGCCACAAGGACTTTGTATCTGTTAATGAAACACATGTATTATGATTTGATAATTCCTAATGGTGAGTAGGTGATTGGGTTTAACGTTGTTAGATAGAAAGAATTATCACAAAAAATAAAGAAAATAAAAATAAAAGTTTAAAAAACTAAAAAACGACTTCAAAATGAAATTCACTCAAAAGTATGAAATAATATTATTATACTTAAATACACAACATTAACCAACAATAACGAAATCAAAGGTGGGTACGAATTAAATCAGGGGCTTAAAATTGTTTTTGAGGTCGGTGTCAGCAATGCCATCGAATCTAAAACATTTGATACGTAAGTAACTGTGTGCTGGTACCGACCTCAAATAAAATTAAAAGCCCCTAGTTTAATTCGTACCCACCTTTGATTTCGTTATTGTTGGTTAATGTTGTGTATTTAAGTATAATAATATTAGTTCATACTTTTGAGTGAATTTCATTTTGAAGTCGGTTTTTAGTTTTTTTTTCTTTTAATTTTTTAATAGAACAGTTCAAACAATACTCCAACTGGGGGTGCACTCAAAAAATTCATCCTCCTTTACATATATGAGACCTTAAAAATACCCTTGAAAATATTAAATATATATATTTTTTTCAAAATGGAGATCTATTTATGTGCTAAATTTTATTTATTTCCGTTCAAAAATCTAAAAGTTACGACGTTGTGAATGACTATGACGGCCGGACAGACAAAACTATTTTATAAGGGTTCCTCGTAGGAACTATGGAACCCTAAAAATGTTTCTTTATTTTTAACGCTGGCTGTGAGTATTTGTGGCAGACACGTGAAGGCGAGGTGGGGATGGAAAAGACATTATGACATTTGACAGAGAAAAAAATGTTTGTGTTGGCTCCAGGAAGACTGGCGCCTCAAGCCATTCCACAAATTTGTTTACGCCGGCCACGCCACTACTAACAAAACAACGTTCTAGGACCTATTTATTGCTCAACTGAAATGTCTTAGGAAAACTTTGCCTATTTGAGATTTTCCAGTAAACCACAGATTTTTTACCTGAATTGAACATTCAGAACAAATATATTACATAATGAAATATGTTTACACCGTCACTGCTCACAAAACAATGTTCTACGACCAATTTATTGATCAACACATTGGTATTCATCTAATACGAACATACCATAACGTTTGTAGAGTTTATTACTTTGATAACAATTTATTAAACAAAACGATAATCCGACTCGGTTTTGTCTAAAAAATAGAACAAAGAATGTGCTATTTGCAACGCAAAGTGGTGATGAATATACAAGCAGGCTTCAGATGATTTTCCGGAAGCCGGAATAAAAAAAAACGTTGCTATTATTCATTTGTTTATCAAGGCCGACGACGTTTGCTCCGGGCACTTCTCAAAGCCAGTCCGGAATTGGAACTAACGAGCAATTTCGTCTGACGAGTGGCACACTTGTAAACAAGTGTCTTGCGCAGTACTTACTCGTAGGTATACTACACTATTTCTTTGATCGTAGTACTATTACAATTCATCAACCGCCTCCGTGGCGTAATGGTTCTTCCATTCGCTTCACAACAGGAGGTCGCGGGTTCGATTCCCGGTGGGGTCAACTTGTAAGACTCGGTTTGGTTGGTGGCAGGGCATTTTCTAAGCCCGCCTGGCTAGCTACCACCATCTTATCTAAGTCTTGCCGCCAAACATCAGTGTTAACAACATTGATGTGTTCCGGCTTCAAGATAAGACCAGTTCTCCATTGCGTTGGAGAATCTTGGTAAGCCCTCTTCCATCTTCGGCATCATCGTCACTTACGATCAGGTGAGATGATGCCAAGGGCTTACCAATTGTGAATAAAAAAAAATCTGTACTTTGGTAATGCGAATTTTTACATAGAGTAAGTTGACGGAATGGGAAATAACACAGCCTACTTTTCAAGGTTCGGAAGCAAAAATGATAAAAAACAGCAATTTTCAACGGACTACAAAAAAGGAAGAGGTTCTTAATTTGACTGTACGTTTTTAGGGTTCCGTACGTAAAGGGTAAAAACGGGACCCTTTTACTAAGACTCCGCTGTCCGTCTGTCTGTCACCAGGCTGTATTTCATGAACCGTGATAGCTAGACAGTTGAAATTTTCACAGATGATGTATTTCTGTTGCTGCTATTACAACGAATATTAAAAATTTTAAAACATGAAAGTATTCATACAAAAAAAGTGTTTTTTTTTTAACGTGAAGAAACTAGTGCCATCTAGTATGATGGTACGGAACTCTTTGTGTGCGGTTCTGACTAGCACTTTAGCGGTTTTTTCCCTACATATGTTACGCGATTTCTTCGCCTATTGTGAATCCATTTTAATTATTATTCCTTCAGAATGATCCACAATATAAATTTTGAAAAATCGGTTAAGTACTTTTATAGAAAATTAACAAATACATAAATTAGCAAATTGTATTTGGTTATTGCGAGTTCAATGTGATTTCGAATTTAGATTTCATATGTACGTTTACCTGACGCTCTTACGGTGAAGGAAACCATCGTGAGGAAACCTGCACACTTCTGCGAAGAAACTCGCAGGTTGTGTGTGAAGCTGACCAACCCGCACTGGGTCCGCGTGGTCGACTAAGGCCCGATCGCCCTAATTCAGGGTAGGCTGGTGCCCCTTGGTGGGGACGTAATGAGCTGACATGATGATTGCGAGTTGGAGCGTCGGTGGCGTAACGGCTAGGGCCGCTTTCTTCTGTTCTGTTCTGGTCGTGGTTTCCTGACACGTACCAAATTTTTTTTTTAAATTAAAACTTCTTTTCGCACGCTTGACTTGGGGAGTAACCTGGTGGATGCGTGACGAGAACGTTACGGAAGTGTGTTCGGGCGAGGCGAACGGAAGTTGAGAGGGATATATAAATTAGTGAAGATAGAAAGAGAGATACTATTTATTTTTGTAAGAGATACAAGGCCACAATATCGGTTGTCAAAACAATCAAAACATACATATAAGATAAAAAAGATTTGATCATTTTCAGAGGATAATAAAACTCTTTTCATAAACTGTCTGTACCTCCATATGACAAAAAAAGATTTAAATATTTTGTGAAGACTAAGTATTTACTTTCATAGATGGAGCTAAAGAACTTTTACTTCAGTCGTGTGGTCTAAAGCAAACCCGTATTTTTTTAATGTGTTGTCGAATTTCGATTTCATTTTTACTAAAAAACTAGTTTTAACTAACCTAACCTAAAACGACTTTTAACTGTAACATATTTATGTAGGTACGTAACCCTTCTGTCATTAGAAATTTCCAACAATGAAAACAATAACGTAACCTAAAAATTAAATTATTTCTATAAAAAACAATTCTGATACCAATGATTTCAGTTATTAATGTTACCAATTAATAATTGAACATTAATTACCGAAAACATTGCTATCTAAAGAAATAATTTGAGTGTTAGGTTACGTCAGTGTCTATATTGTCTATTGACTGACTCGGTGGCTCAGTGGTTAGTGCCCTTGACTACTGATCAGAGGGTTGTGGGTTCGATCCCCACCCAGGGCAAGCATTTGTGTGATGAGCAGATTTGTTTGCTCTGTGTCTGGGTGTTAAATATATCTATATATGTATGTATTTAAACGTATATAAGTATGTATATCAGTCTCTGGTAACCCATAACACAGGGAATCCTACTTTGGGACCAGATGACCATGTGAGATTTGTCCCAGAGTATTTATTTATATTTTTGGAAATTTCTAATGAATTTAGCTATAATGTGGATCTTTGACGATCTAATCCAGTTTTAAAGAAATCGATTACATATAAATTGAGTATAAAGAACAGTATACGACCGTTGGGCACTCTCTGTTCTGTTGGGCCGTAAAACAACATTTACTGCTTTTCCAATAGCTTAAATCATTGGAGAGGCAAACATTTAACTCAAAACCGCTCTCATTTAACTTATTGTGATATCCGATCGTGGCCTGCCAGAAGTTGAGAACAAACTTTTACATTTAACATAATTTTGCTTTTAGTCGCTTGATTCTTTTTATGTATAACGGATGGGAATAATTTTTGTGCTGCGTAATTTCCCTGGCATCATCTCACCTGATGGTAAGTGACGATAGCGGACTTACCAAGATTCCTCAACGCAATGGGGAACTGGATATCTTATCTTCTAGCCGGAACACATCAATGTTGTAAGCATTGATGTTTGGCGGTAAGACTTAGATGAGATGGTGGTAGCAAGCCAGGCGGGAATCGAACCCGCGACCTTCTGATGTAAAGCTAATGGACTTAACCATTACGCCACGGAGGAGGTGGTTAAAAAGGTTAATGAACATTCCATTTTGATTATCGGGATTAGAAAATACCCTTCCACCAACCAAACCGAGTCATACAATGACCCCGCCGGGAATCGAACCCGCGACCTTTTGATGTGAAGCTAATGGACTTAACCATTACACCACGGAGGTGGTTAAAAAGGTTAATGAACATTCCATTTTGATTATCGGGCTTAGAAAATACCCTTCTACCAACCAAACCGAGTCTTACAATGACCCCGCCGGGAATCGAACCCGCGACCTTTTGATGTGAAGCTAATGGACTTAACCATTACGCCACGGAGGTGGTTAAAAAGGTAAACGAACATTCCATTTTGATTATTGTAGGTTCTTTCTCTGAATTCTGAAATTTAACCCTTTAAATAAATCCAAAATATTACGATCGAGCACTCAGATAAATTTTATTTAAGTATCAAATATCTGAATTGAAATTATTAAAAGATAAGAATATTAAATGTTTAAGCTCGTTTAATTCTTCCAATCTACTGAATTTCATAATTAACGAAGGCCGTTCCTATCCAGTTCAGTCAGTCGCTAGTCAGTCCAAAACTCTGTCTGGTTTTCTATCTATGATTGAAGAAAAGTTAGAAACTTTTTTTAAAGGAAATAATAATACGTTTGTTAGACCTACTACTCCCATTTGGTAATTTGCTTTATACATAACCTGAAATCATATCACAAAATTATTCATTCCTATAAGTCGTTTTACAATGATCCTTTCAAAACGAGAAAACTGTACTACAATGAAACTTTAAATATTTTTATGGCTTTGGCTTTCAAAACGAGAGAAATGTACTACAATGAAACTTTTTAAACATTTTTATGGCTTTGGCTTAAAAAATTCAATATATGATTATGACAAAATTTCAATGTATTTTGTGCAAGATGCCAAGGCCATTTAAAAAAGCGCGCGTACCTGTGCCATGGCTAAACATCGCGTGTGATTAGGCTGTATGGATGAATTTTTGACTGTTTAAAATTTTCTTTTATTTTATTTTATGGTCTCATGTTACAATGGCTCTCAATACTTGGCAGTGGCATAAATAACTATTACTATTCCTCTTCTATCTAGAGTAGGACTAGGTATTGTACACGCTAAGCTATGAAAGCATCGTTAATAGACCTGGGTTAAACAAAACATGTATTTCAGTATAAAGGTGCACTTCTTCGAGGACAAAAGGTACGGTTGGGTTGTCCGGTTAACCGGACTATAGAAAAAACATTTTTTCCATGGTTCTGTGAATATATTTATCTGTGGTATGCTCCAGTTATTACGGAAAAAAAATACGGAACCCAATACAAACTCTACAATTCATGTGTGTGTTTTTGCAATTATGATTCAGTAATTTGACACGAGAGATCTGTAGTCTGTTGGAGCGGAGATAAAGAGCTTACATTACTTGTAAAAAGCGTCGGTTGCTCAACCGGTAACGACTCGGTCATCCTAACCAGAGGTCCCGGGTTCAAATCCGGACGGCCAATATACCAATGAGTTTTTTGGAACTTACGATGAAGGTAAACATCGTGAGGAAACCTGCACATCTGATTCCAGGTGTGTATGAAGGTAGCGTTGTACACGTCCATAGGATGTTAATCTAAAATGGCCTACACGTGACCGCGGGTGATGCTAAGTGCAACACCAGGCAACCACCGTCTATCCCTTGGATAGCACGGTTAATTGTGCCACACGATAAGAGAGAGATTACTTGTAAAGGCTGCAAACAAGTTAACTTCCTTACCTTCAGATAAACAGCTACTTTTAAACGAAAAACAAGAAAACATTTCACGGCCTTGTAACTTGTTAGAACGACCACCAGTAATAGACTACCAACGGTAGCTGCACAAGCAGAGCTAAAAGCAGCACGAAAACAATCAATAACTCATTAAAATGCATAACAAAGTACATCTAACTCCATTTGGGGACAACTTGGACGTCGTCATTGACATTTGAATTAATTTAATTGTTTCGCATTTATCGTACGAGGCCAAGTCGTAGGCCCTTTGTATTATTTCGTTTTAGGCATAAACCCAACATGTGACGCCTAGGGATTACTTAGAAACGCCGTTGCTTGCCACTTAAATGCCATAAAGCTGCCTCTGAGTTAAACATATTTTCAGCGTTTTACAAGATATCTACACCGTGCCTAATTTTGTTAAATTCAGTTGGCATTGTAAAGAAAAAATCAAGGTATTTTTTTAATAAATAGAAAACCTCATCATCATCATCATATCAGCCGACGGACGTCCACTGCTGGACATAGGCCTCCCCAAGGATTTCCATGACGACCGGTTCTGCGCAGCCCGCATCCAAGAACTTTACTGTCCCAACGGTCATCTGTTCTACGAGCTATGTGCCCCGCCCACTGCCATTTAAGTTTAGCAATTCCGAGAGCTATGTCGGTTACTTTGGTTCTCCTATGAAAACGAAAAGAAAACCTATTTTAAACTCATTTGTATCATAAACCGCCTTACCGCCTTTTAACCGCCTCCGCAGCTCAGAGGCAAAGTTCACTGTCTTTACACAGGAGGTCGCGGGTTCGATTCCCGGCGGGGTCAATTGTAAGACTCGGTTTGGTTGGTGGTAGGGCATTTTATAAGCCAACCTAGCTAGCTACCATCATCTTATCTAAGTCTTGCCGCCAAATATCAATGTTGATATCATTGGTGTGTTTCGGCATGAAGATAAGATAGCCAGTTCCCCATTGCGTTGGGGAATCTTGGTAAGCCCGCTTCTATCTTCGGCAACATAGTCACTTTACCACCAGGTTAGATGTTGTCAAGGGTTTACCAATTGTGAATAAAAAAAAATTAAAAAAAAACCAGTAATTTTTTTTTAATGTAAAAGTGATAACTTCACAGGCCCAAAAACAATGAACAAAACGGCCCCAATACTAATTTCAATTGACGATTATGAAATGAATTTAGTTATTTAGTTTAATAAAATTATTTTTTACACTATGAAGTTGTAAATGTATGTAGTTCTTATGTCTTATGTCTAAATCTCTAAATGTTTTTTTACATGCCTTATTACCACTGAGCAATGCCTATTAGCTGAAAGGCTGAAGAGTAAGGTCGGTTGATATAAAGGAATTAACTTTCGCATTTTTAACCTTTTGCCCGCACATCATTTAACCCGACTACAGCTAACCCAACAGGAAGAGTTATGAATCTTACAAACTATTTATGTAAGTATTGAAAGGTACCTAGACTGTAAAATACTGAACCGATTTAAACAAATGAGGTGTTCCTAAACTCGTGGTCATCAACAGTCTGTCCTAGGCTACAAAAGTTAAAGGTAAAAAAGGAACCATTATAGGACCACTTGTGTGTCTGTCACAGCCAATTTGCTTGGAAACTACTGGACCGATTGAGTTAAAATTTGGTACACATAAGTAAGTCGGTGACCCAAAGATGGACGTGTAACGTAAATAAATGAATACTAAACATGGGGGCCACTTTTGGGGAGGTAAATTAAAAAAAAATATTGTGTGACATATCAAATGAAAGGGCTTGTTATGCGAATCTCAAATATATTCTTTTTATAATTGTTATATTACTAGTTTTGAAGTTATTTAAGAAAATATGCAAATTGCCTATTCAAAAATGACAGTATATGAGGTTGAACGCATAGATTACAGGAAAATCTATGAGAAAATGTAGAGTAATTCTGTTCCCACGGGAAGAATGAAGCTCTATAGTCCAGAATAAGCGATCGCGATGCAAAACTATTAACATTGAAAGTGAGTAAGCAACGACAGAATAACCAGACTGAACGACGTCTCTACACAGAGGAACGAATAAAAATGTTTTACATTGAATGAACTTTTATATTTGAAGAGAATTTTGTAATTAATGAAAAATTCAGTAAACTATTCAGAATCTTAAAATTTTAGATTGACATTCATTTGCCGATAAAAAGAATAATACGAGTGTGCTTTAGACCACACGACTGAAGTAAAACTTCTTTAGCTCCATCTATATGTATGAAAGTAAATATGTACTTAGACTTCAGAAAATAATCAAATCTTTTATGTCATATGGAGGTATAGACAGTTAATGATAAGAGTTTAATTATCCTTTGAAAATGATCAATTTTTTTTATCTTGTATGTTTGTTTTGACAACTAATGTTGTTGCCTTGGCAACCGATATTGTTGGTAAACAAAAATAAATAGTATCTCTCTTTCTATCATTACTAATTTATATATCCCTTTCTACTTCCGTTCGCCTTACCCGATCACACTTCCGTAACGCTCTCGTCACGCATCCACCAGCTTGCTCCCCAAGTCAAGCGTGCCTAAAGAAGTTTTACTTCCGAAATTCAATCTAATTTTAACTGGATGTCAGAGGAATTAAATCTCAATATTCATAAATTTATAAATTTTTGCGAAATAAAGCGACAATATTTCACAAATGAAACTAGAAATAAATGTGTATCCTATTATTCAGACCTTATAAAATCCCTTTCGTTACGTGATTGAAGAGCAGGTGTAGACTCCCGTTGGACACAAGCATACAACCCTTCTAGAGAAATGTGGCGAATCATTAATGAGGAAACTTCGACTTAAACGAAGTCTCAAAATATCTGTCTCAGGGTCTGTCGCAGGGTCACGTGGTACCGGGAAGATCGTTTTTCAACGACTTTTTCCTGAATATCGTACAAGGTTTTAACTTACTTCCAAACTGTGAGGAATAAATCAAACTTCTAGAAAAACGTTTGGGAGACTCCCTTTTTCAGGAGTTTGTTTTGCCTGAGATCACTGATGCTCTACTGAATAAAACTTTAAAACCAATCCTGAACAACTCTAGAACCCTACACGTACACGACATGTCGTTGAATGTATTGTCTGGCCAATTATCCTTACTAATATTATCAATGTGAAAATGTGTTTGTTTGTCTGTTTGTTACCTTTCACTCTTCAACACTTTGACCAATCTTGATGAAATTTGGCATGCAGGTAGCCTGTATCACGGAGAAGGACATAGGCTACTTTTTATTCCGTGAAAATATCATAGTCCGATGCAGTTTCTAAAGGAACTGAAAAAATTGACGTTTTTTTGGTGAATTTCTTTACAATCGCAACGGAACAATGGATTGTTGTGATTTTTGCAGATATGGTTGAGGGAGTGGGAAATGACATAGACTGCTAATAAGAATAGCCCGATATGGGATAGGGATCTGGAGAAAACTAATGTCCACACGCGCACCACTCACCCTTAAAGACAGTCATTAATACGATGTCCACGCGGGCGAAGCCGCGGGAAAAAGCTAGTTAACCTCTAAAGAAACGATAATTCGTCCAAATTTCTACCACTATCCAAACGGAATAGCTGAGTCCTCTCAATCGGTAAACATTTCAATCGGTCTGTTTGTGCGCTATCGTATTCCAGCTCGGTTCGCACTGTTTTGTGGAAACTTCATCAAAGTGTCCAATTGTCGATCAATATACCTACATTGCGGGTATATTTGAATTAAAAACATCGTTTTCTTCTTCTTCAAATTTAAGAGCTAATGCTCTTGTCGGTGGAGCAATCTCCAATTTTTTCTGTCCTCGGCCATCATCTTTACCTCCCGATACGACACGACAGCAACCTTCTCCTTAATTTGTTCTAGATAATTTCGCCTTGGCCTTCCTCTACTTCTTCTTCCCTCTATCTTTCCTTCTATGATTGTTCCCAGTAGACTGTCGTGTCGTACTAGGTGTCCCAGCATATTTCCAAAAACATCGTAACTAATATTATTAATGTGAAAGTGTGTTGGCCTTCTTTCAGGTAGCAACGGATCAACGTGATTTTTACCTCACATCTGGTTGGCGAGGTGTTTCACTTTATCAATGGTTTTTAGTTTCAAACAAAGAAATGAAAGTGTAACAAATAATGACATTACTGACTTTGTATTATCATAACAACTATTGTTGTATATTTTTTAAAATTTATACTTCAAAGACTTAACTTTGGGGTTTTTTTCTATCGAGCCAAAACTGCTCAATCGTGTTACTAATAGCATTTGACGTTAAAGAACATAATTAAAAATAAGGTTATTTGTTTTCAACCTTGGGTTTTTTATCGTTTAGGAGAAATTGACGTCAAAAATAATGAAAATTTGTTGTTTCCAGCAAACAACGGCGTACGCCCTAAATTTATATAAACTCGTACTAAAAATTCAATAATTTTAGACATCAAATGTCAACATAAGGCCGACAGTTTCTGTCAGATTTTTTTATCCATAATTGGTAAGCCCATCCGAGCTTACCTAAAGGCAATGGAGCGTGCTATGCTCGGAGTTTCTATGCGTGATCGAATCAGAAACGAGGAGATCCGTAGGAGAAACAAAGTAACCGACATAGCTCTCAGAATTGCTAAACTGAAGTGGCAGTGGACAGGGCACATAGCTCGTAGAACAGATGGCCGTTGTGGCAGTAAAGTTCTCGAGTGGCGACCGCGCACCGGAACACGTAGCGTAGGCAGTTGGACCGACGAACTGGTGAAGATCTCGGGAAGCCGATGGATGCGGGCAGCGCAGGACCGGTCGTCGTGGAAATCCTTGGGGGAGGCCTTTGTCTAGCAGTGGACGTTTATCGGCTGATATGATTGATATTTACTTTTAAAAAGTAAGCTTTGCTTGCTTGGCGCCTTGACTATTTAAACTTGCCAATTTACACCATTTAGTAGCACAGAACATAACAAATTTTCCTTTTAAGCAACTAAAAACCGTTGTACATTCTCTATTATTTGGAGAAGTCTTTAAACCGCCGTATTTTTTTTTATCGAACTTGGCCCTATTTTACATTTATGTTTTGTTGGGAACTATGTTATCCGAAGTATTTTGATATTAGCTTTTGCCAGCAGCTTCGCTCGCGTGAACATATTTTCTACGACTCTCTTCGAGGGTACACAGTGCGCTAGCCGGAAAAAAGTAGCCTATATGTTAATCTAGGTCCTAATCTGTCTAAATTTCAACCAGATACGTTCAGTAGTAGTTGCGTGAAAGAGTAACAAACATCCATACATACGTCCATACATACAAACTTTCACATTTATAATATTAGTAGGATACAGGTTTATCCACTCGGAGCGATATAAAGAAATAATAATGCTTTTTCGATCACGCACGCTTCGCACTAACTTTAATTGGACTTTTAAAGTTAAATCAATGTTACTTCTTAGTGTGCTATAAGAACTCAATTAGAAAATTATCAAGTTATGTATATAATATTTAAGTAATATTTAACTATTATTTAATTACATAAGTATGTATTTTAATAAGTATTGTGTATTGTTTTGCATTCTAGTTTTCACGTGAATTGCTACGCATTAGGTCATTCTTTTTTCATCATATCAGCCGAAGGACGACCACAGCTGGACATAGGTCTCCCACAAGGATCTCCACGACGACCGGTTCTGCGCTGTCCGCATTCAGCGGTTTCCCGCGACCTTCTCTCTCTTTTCAAGCGACTTCCAAAAAGGAGGAGGTTCTCAATTCGACTGTATGTTTTTTTTATGAGTGTTACCTCAAAACTTATGACTGGGTGAACCGATTTTTATGATTCTTTTTTTATTTGAAAGCTAGTGCTTCCCGTGTGGTCCCATATAAATTTCATCAAAATCAGTGTAGTACTTTATTACAAAATTAACAAAAACCAAAAATAATAATGCAAAAATGTACTAATTTGTTGCGATGGAAGTCGGTTTTTAACGTGTTTAGCGTTTTAAATTTTCTTGTGGCAAAATTAACCAAGGGACAGACGGCGGTTGTCTGGTGTTGGTAAAATGCTACGATACACTTGTTAGCTAAACACGCTTTTCCACTTTAATGCTAGATGTTATGAAAGGCTCGTTAGTCCTTTGTGTATCTACGCGTCGTCTCATCAATTTGACAACTTCAGATATCGGCAGTCTTATTAACTTTTTTATCCACAATTGGTAAGCCCTGGACATCATCTCACCTGATGATAAGTGACGATGATGCCTAAGATAGCCGCGGACTTACCAAGTTCTCCCACCGTAATGGAGAACTAGCTATCTTTAACATCAATGCTGTTAACAATGATGGTTGGCGGCAAGATGATGGTTGGCGGCAAGATTTAGATACGATAGTGGTAGCTAGCCAAGTGATCTTAGAAAATGCTCTTCCACCAACATAACCGAGTTTTACAAAGTTAGACTCTGCCGGTAATCGAACCCGCGACCTTCTGATGTGAAGGTAATGGACTATCCCATTACGCCACGGAGGCGGTTAACCAGGCAAATACAATAACACTGGCTGAAAAGTATCGTGCTCATCGAAAAAAAACCGGTCAAGTGAGAAAAAAATTCGCGTGGAGATGGTTCGGTACGTTTATTGAGAAATTTCCTATGTTACTTTAAATACTACAAACTTCTAGATGTTTTCCTGTAATCTATATACGGAAAGAATTATTTTCTGTATTAAAAAAAAAATAAGTTGCATAGTTTCAGAGATAAAGGAGGAATGGTAAATTTTTCCCTATTTTCTTAAATAACTTCAAAACCATTTATCTTAAAATTGTAAAATAATCAATTTGAGATTCTCACAATAAGCCCTTTTACTTGATATTCCACACGATATTGCCTGCAAAACTTTTTTTGAAAATCTCTAATTTACCCCGAAAATGTGGCCCCCATGTTTAAAATTCATTTATTTTCGTTATTATTACGCTAAGTCAGTCTTTGGGTCACCGATCTACATATTTATACCAAATTTCAACTCAATCGGTCCATTAGTTTCGGAACAAATTGGCTGTTACAGACGGACAGTCAGCCACACGAGTGATCCTACAACGGTTCCGTTTTTACTTTTTCAGGTACGAAACCCTAAAAAGGAGGAGTAGCCAATGAATAACCTGTGTCGTCGGGGTCCGGCGGACGATGCCGCTGCCGGCCGCTCCACCAGCACCCGCAGCACGGCATGCTTCCGAACTTCTCATCAAAACACTCGCAACTGAACTGCTTGCAAAGTTACTAACAAACAACACCAGAATTTTTAAAAAAAGGGACTTTCTTTAAAAACATTATCGATTTTTTTAAACGACATTAATACGACATGTAAATAATGACACAAATATGGGTCATAAAATGCAATTCCCAGTTATATTTTCCGTGGGTTCGGCACACGTCACGCTAATATTATTATAGCGAACGAGGTGGAACCGGCAGGGACGCCTGCTCCCGGCCGCGATCGCCGCTACACTGCTCTAATGCTCTTACAACCAAAATATAGATAAGGGTTTCCATTTTCACTGGTCTCACTACAATGACAGCGTCTCTCGGCGTTGACACAAACTTAAATATGTCCTTATCTTTTATCACAATCATAAGGCGCTAAGATCACTCAATCCGAGTAGGTTGATACGTGTTTCAATAATATCGAACGTAAACCTATTCATTTTAAGTTCAAATCAATGCGGGCTTCAACGAGGATGTTACGTTGAAACCGAACGCCCAATTCTCGATTTCTTACAGGTTTTTTTTTTTTTTTTATTAAAAATTTGAGTGCGTTTATTACTTTTCATCACTTTCAAATAAGTTTTAACTATTTGTTTTCGAGAAATTTTGCAATTAATGCCAAAAACAGGGTCTACAGTATGTTTTTTAATATCAAAAGTGGTAATATTTTTAAAATTCTATTCAATTAAATCGATTTTTTATAATTTTATGTATGCTATATATTTTTTCCATTTTGATAGCTTTACACAGTCTTTCAATAATTTGAATTGAATATTGTCATTTGACCCATCTTAAGCCAGAAATACAACAATGAAATAATTAAAAGTCTGATTCAACTCTATATAAAGATAGAACAATGAAATGCTCTAAAAGGAATAACTGTTTCAGTTGCTACTTTTATTTATGGAAGATAATTTAGAAAAGCAATATATGGTGATATTACAGTTTAATGTATCTGATTTATGGACAGGCACACGAATATGAAATGGTAAACCATAAAAATATAAGAGCTCATTTCCCACATCGTTCTGCGAAAATATACGTACTTCATAACCATTAGTAATATAACGTAAGAAGTGTGATAAAAATCACTGTTGTTTACAAAGCAAGGTTATTGTTGCGCAAGTATTCACGTTCCAAGCAGTTATTTGACTAATTTGTGTTGATTATTCCTGTCATCGCAATAGGGATGACGACAGCATCAAAAATAAATTATGAACTCTTAATCACTAAATTGCCCTCCTACTTAAACTTCGGAAAACCTTACTCGTTTTGTTTTACATCAAGTGTTCGATTTTTATTTCCACAAAATGAGTACATATATGACGCTGCTAGAGTATGACGTCACGCCTAGGTATTTCAAACATTTTTAGAACAAAATGTCGTTTTTGACAGATGATAAAAAGTAACTCAGATGACTAGTATTCGTCATCCCTATTAACTGTATTCTCAACAGGAAGACTGATCGTCATCAATAAGTTTAGGTCTCCTACACGCGTGCGCGTTTGTCGCACTTAGCTAATAGTCATTAGCGACTATTAAGTGCTTATCTATAACATATAGAACCACGATCACGACGATGCCACAGTAATAGAATTGTAAAGCCACGCTGTGTTTACTTTCTAGCGAAATTCCAGAAAATGTAACTGGTTTGTCAGAGAACAAATTCAAGACTCATGTCAAAAAATGCTTGTGCTCTAGATGATAATATAAAAAAAAAACTAAGGTGTATAGTTATATATTGATTCTATAACAAATACCATAACCTGAGACTGTAATCTGAATCATGACATTATTTGTACAAGGCTAAGTTTTTTGACTATTTAAATGTGTGTGTAAACACCTTTTTAAAGGCTTTTATTAAACTTACAATGTATGCATGTTTCTTCGGGTGAAATCTTGCAAAATTTTGACCCACTTCCCGGATTCCGATTGAGCTGAAATTTTGCATGCATATGTATATCGCGTGACAATCAATATTAAAAGCTTGTACCTAAAAGATTTTAGTTTTTTCGAAAATTATTGAACTAAATATATTTGATTTGAGCCTTGATCGTCTTGCGTAGACGGGCGGGCATACACAAATCAACTATAAACATTACGTTTACTTAGTAGCAAAGAATAGAGGTATATCAGACTGGATGAAAAATTTAGATTGTATGGGTGGTACTCTATTTAATTTTTTCTGGAATAATGGACAGTTCTCTATGCTGGTCAATGTTATTAAGTAATTCTCAAAGAGTCTTGAAAATAGTTGGAGATATGAAAAAAAAGGCGAACCCAAATTTTACCCAAGTCCACATACCTACAATACAAGTACAATTTTTATGTTTTATTTTTCCCTCACAATACCTTCTTCACTCCTCAGTTGCTCGAAAGTAAAAACTCTACAGAATAAGATTTTATTCAAAAAATAAATTCTGAAAAAATATCATTACGTGATCTCTCAACAAAACAAATTTGAATAGGGATGACGAATTCTAGTCATCTGCAATAGTTGTCCTCTTAAGTTGACGCGTACCACAAGATATTATTAAGTTTCTAATGTATATAGTGTTTCTTTCAAATAAATGTCTTTGTTCTTCGTGTAAATTATTGTAAGTGAAGCCCTGAAATATTTTTTTATTCACAATTGGTAAGCCCTTGGCACCATCTCAATTCTCATCTCATCTCTTTTGCAAAGTTTGTGAATTTTGTAGATATTCATATTATAACTAGCTTTTGCGTGCGGCTTCGCTCGCGTAGGCATCGTTTTTATGACTCCATTTGAGGGTGAGTGATGCGCGAGCCGCAAGTGGCTCTTCTGCGTAGGTTTTCTCCAGGTCCCTCGGGAATTACATCGGTCTATTCTGATTAGCAGCCTATGTCACTTCCCACCCCCTCAACGACTTCTATGCAAAAAAAATCTCGTCAATCTGTTGCTTCGTTGCAACGCCGAGGTGCGCGAGCCTGGAAGTGAGTTTTCCCTAGATCTTTCGGAAAATATCTCACGTTATGTTAATTAGTAATCTATGTCATTTCCTATCCCCAAAAATACACAATAATCGGTTGCACCGTTGCGATGACCAAAAAAGAGTATTCTGACTATGCTACTTTCACGGGACAAAAAGTAGCCAATGTCCTTCCCCATGACACAGGCTAAATGTATGCCAAATTTCGTCAAGATTGGTTGAGTTGTTGAAGCGTGAAGAGTCACATTTTTCTCAGAATCCTTACTTATATAATATTATATAAGTAAGGATTCTGAGAAAAATGTGACACTTAAAAACTTTTTTTGTTGTTCACTTTCAAATACCTATAATAGTATTCGGCGACAACAAAATAATATCAAGTGTATGATTTGGAAAGCAAAAAAGTAGGTGTTGCTTCTACTAAATCCAGTCCGTTATATAAAATTATTTTTTAAAAAACTTTACCTCATTCTTTATTCAGTAGCCTCCGTTAAACTTATATTTCGCAAAATCGAGATGTTTTTTTAAGATTTTTAACACTTAACACACTATCTATATCGAGTTTGTTTAAAGACATCACATATCCTTGTTGTATTTTGACAGCGTATTATTATTATTCATTTATTTTCAGGCAACTTATTAATATTAAAAATATCTGTGATATTATTATTAGTTTGAATTCATAGTTCTGTCAGAGCGTTGGTGGCGTAACGGCTAGGGCCGCCGCCTCCTGTCCGGGAGGTTGTGGTTCGAATCCTGCCACGTACCAATGTGATTTTTAATTTAGATTTCATATGTACGTTTATCCGACGCTCTTACGGTGAAGGAAAACATCGAGAGGAAACCTGCACACGCCTGCGAAGAAACTCGCAGGTTGTGTGCGAAGTCGACCAACCCGCACTAAGGCCCAATCGCCCTGATTCAGGGTAGGCTCGAGCTCCTCGGTGGGGACGTATATGAGCTGATATGATGAGTTCATGGAAAACTAAGCAATTCATACAAATAGCTAGCTTGTTACAGAATTGTTCTGAAATAGTAACGCTAAGCTAAAAGGATAAATTCCAAAGTGAATTGGAGATGGCGGTTTCACAATGTCAAATGTGAAAGGGCTTTTTTTTATTTTTTTATTCACAATTGGTAAACCCTTGACAACATCTCACCTGGTGGTAAGCGACGATGTTGCCGAAGATGGAAGCGGGCTTACCAAGATTCCCCAACGCAATGGGGAACTGGCTTTTGCAAAACAAGCGTTTAATTGCCAACTCGGGATACAAAATATGTATGTATAGTACCCCGCTCCAATACCAAACTCTTCTCCAACTCGTTCACTGTTGAAGCTGCGAACCTCTGGAACAAGGTATAGTGGTCCAGCTACACGACATAAAACCGCAAATCGATGTACAGGATATCCGTTTGGTACACGGGTACTTTAGGTGAAGACAATCATTTTGAGCGGTAGGTCTTAAAATTAGGGGGAGGGGCAGTTATGACGTCATCAATTGTTTGTATGGGATTTGTTTTTTTTTCTGAAATCTATCGTGTGTGGTGTCAATTGAAAGGACTTCATGTGGCGATTCTAAAAATATACCACATCATTAAATTTCAGTATTTTTTTTTAAAGTTAAAACAATAATTATTTTCAAAACGTACCAAGTTTGGGCTCCTCCAGAAATGGTAAGTAATATCCTCGTATGTAACTCTGAGAAAGCAATTTTTATAAATAATTTCATTAAGTATTTTTTTTTATTATTACGCCATTTTTTTCAAAAATTTACTATGGGTTCTTTGGGGAAAATTGTCAATTGTGATGTGAAGGAGCCCTAGTTAACGGCTTTGTTACAAAAAAATCCTTAATGACATGATTAATTTTTTTTAGTAAATGTTAATATTTTTAAAATCGCTTTCTTGAGGTTAGGTTAAGCTTATTATTTAGATAGATTTATTAAGCCGTCTCCTACCTGCAGGAGTCCAAACTTCGTATTTTATTAAAATATTTCTCGCATTTTTACAAAACAGGTGGCCGAAAGGTAGTGGTGTAGTATATTTTCAGAACCGGCTCATGAAGCCCTTTCATTTGATACCACACACGATAGGTTTCAGCAAAAATAATTTCAAATCCCATACAAAAAATTGATGAGGTCATTACTGCCTTACTTAAGAGGAATATTTTTAAGAACCACCGCTCAAAATGATTGTTTTCACCTAAAGCACCCGTGTATCAAACGGCTATCCTGTACATAGATTTGCGGTTTTATGTCGCGAAGCTGGACCACTATTACCCGCCAAAATTCGCCCCCATTAGTTAAAACTCTTTCAAAATTAAGCTTAAAAAGCATCTTCTTTACCTACAAAACATGTAAGTTTATTTATTTATATTTATTTTAGTAAGTATAATAATTATTCTATTTTTAGGTATGTATTAAATACGCTATTAATATATTTATTATAAGTATGTATTACCTAGGTATGTAAGTAGATTTGGTTAGTATATACTTATTAGTATTTAATTTAGTTTATATAACTGTTAAATACACACAGGTTTGCCTTTCGTACTTAAGTCCCCTTACACCCGGTAAGGTTGGATGGAAGAGATTTCTTATAGAGATAAGTCCACCTTTGTATATGTCCTCTCAAAATTATTTTCGTGTTTAAACATTTGTGAACAATCCTTACTAATATCCTTATTTATAATATTATAAATGTGAAAATGTGTTTGCTTGTTTGTTGTCTTATCACGCTACAACGCCTTGACCATTGTTGATGAAATTTGGCATTTAGGTAGCTTGTGTCACGGGGAAGGACATAGGCTACTCTTTATCCCGTGAAAATAGCATAGTTCGATGCAGTTCCTGAGGAAACTGAAAAAATGCTTTTTTTGGTCAATTTCTTTAACATCGCAACTGATTGTTGTGATTTTTTACACAGATATGGTTGAGGAGATGGGAAATGACATAATTTACTAATTAGCATATCCTGTCATAGATCTGGCGAAAAGTCATTCCACGCACGCGCACGTCGGCGTCGCAACGCAGCAACGGATTGAGGTAATTTTTGGTATAGAATTGGATGAGGGGTTGGGAAGTGATCTGGAGAAAACCCATATCCACGCTCGCGAGCACCACTCACCCTCAGAGACAATCATAAAAACGATGTCCACGCGGTCGAAGCCGCGGAAAAAAGCTAGTAAAAATATATATAACAGTGGGTTTAATGTGGTCTAGGACAAACACTGCTGTTCACTTTGATTCAAAGCATCTAGTAAACAAGTAAATATGACTCAAGAAGTCATGGCCTGATAGGTACCTACATCAGTTCGCAAAGTTATGTGTTTGCATCAGACGTCGCATTTGCTGCACTGTGGTGGGTGACACGGTTTATTTAACGAAGTCACACGATTGTAGCTACGAGCGAGCTCTGACTATATTGTTCTAGTCGGATTGCAGCGGTGCAGTGCACAGGCACCGGATTTGTGAGACACGGCCTCGAGTCTAAGGTTACCATCTGACCGGATAAATCCGATCTAGACCGGTTTTTAAAAGTATAGACCGGACTCCGCCCGGATTTCATTCGAGACCGGATTTTTCGTCATGCCAGTAAATAACAGGCGCCGCCCTCGCGAATGTGAAGAATTTTAGCGTGAAATTTCTACAAAAAATATTTTTTTAAAGCTGTTGCTCTTTCTGTCCACTAGAGAAACAGCTTTCAAAAAATATTAAATTAAATATTAAATTAAGGTTTTTTTTTATTAAAAACTCGAGTGCGTTTGGCTGCACCTCACCTGATTGTAAGTGCCGATGCAGCCGAGAATGTGAACGAGAACCAGCAAACTCAAATAGTGCCCATTCACTCTCGACTTGATGATTCTTAATTTATACGAATCGGGGAATACAGAGGCCGGCAGGGAATTCAATTCCTAGTAGTTAAAATCTATTGAATTTTATATTCGGCCAAAGACCGGATTTTCAACACTCGTAACCGGGTTTTCGATTTAAAGTCCTGGTCATCCGAGTCGAGACGAATGCATTTGCACTTGCTCGTGCAGTAGGGAAATTGACTCCAGTTTGTATACTTACTCCAAATTTAGATACGCTCTTAGTTTTAATTTATGTTCTGAATGCACATACATTTCTGTACTAGGTAAATTCGTATAAAATAAATAATCAAATTCTAAAAAAACATTTTAGGTAACAAGTTCAGTGTACTAATAGTTCAAGTCGATGACACGAGTAATCGCACGGCTATTATTTTCATACATGGGGCGTACATTATCGGGTCGGCCATTATTGACAACTCATAATGCATGTTTCAAATTCAGTAAGGCGAGCACATTATTTTCTACGATTCTATTGAAAACAATAGGCGATCCTAATACCTTGATTCCACCTCTATAGTTAATCATCAGATCAACTTCATAATACTAAAAGGACCTATGTCACAGATTACTAAGTAGTTACTTCACCGGGAATACGGTTTCATAGCAAATTGAAGCTTAATCGAATCTCTGGAAGTTGCTCAAAAATCGATTGCAAGATTTAAACCGTATAAACAAACTCGTCGCCACGTATAATAAAAGTTTGTAAATAAATATATATGCAAATGTATAAAAGGAAATGTGGCTTTTAGGGTTCCGTAGTACAATAAGAAACCCTTATAGTTTTGTCATGTATGTCTGTCCGTCTGTCTGTCCGCGGCCTAGCCCCTAGACTATTAGTAATTAAGAGCTGAAATTTGGCAAAGATAATATAATAATAACGCGTAGAGAACTGTAAAACAAATTTTGGAATAAAAAACTTTTTAAGGGTACCTCCCCTACAAGTAAAGTGAGGATGACTTTTTTTTCTCGTCAAACCCAGTCGTGTGGGGTATACTTGGTTAGAGCTTAAAAAATAGTTATGAGTCTTCAAAGACCATTTTATAATTTAGGGTTCCGTTTAGGAAAAAATAGGCTTGAAAGTGCAAAATTTTGTTGGAGTCGAGTGTCCCCACCCCCTAACAACTAAACCGCTGTATTTGGAAATTTGAAAATTAGATATGGACGCGATAATGGCAACTACGGAACCCTACATTGCGCGTGGCCCGACACGCAGTTGGCCGGTTTTTTAGTAAAGGTCATATAATAAGACCTTAAGTAACGATTAACATGTTAGGTATAAAGTATAGCAACCGTCTCAGATTAAAAATAATGTAGATATTGAGTTTCGTACAACAATCATAACAAAAAGTGGGTAACGCTTGTTCTATTATATATAGGTATGCATCTTTACCTTAAGTGGTGACCTCGAATAATGTTTCGACACGTGATAGGTGCTATCCTTCACTGTTTTAAGACAGGTGCATTTGAGACATGTCACAGCACGTTTTGGCATGTTGACGGTAAGTCTGCCAACGCGTGACTGTAAGCAAAACTCTGCTCCGCCATGATTGGAGCAGAGTTTTTTATACCCCGTTTTCAAAGCCTAACACTACATCTATCTAAATGATACACTGTTTTATATGTTACCGCAGTTGTCAAAGAACACTGATATAGTAGATTACTGTAGCGGCCAGCAAAAGAGGCATTGATGGACGAAAATGTGGACCGAAGCGAAGCCGAGGCACACGTACGTAAGTTCATCAGCGCCTAGTTGTGGCCAAGGCTTGTATAGGAAGTACTTTTCTCAAATAATGCGCGGAAATTAAAAGTAAGCAGTAAAAACTTTTAAACTTGCAGAACGCGCCAAAGAGTTCATTTGTTTTTTTTTCCCAATAAACAGATTTATATTTGCAAGTCAGTTCGGAATTTAAACAAAACCGTTGATAAGTCACCTCCTTAGTTGCCATGTTTTGGAGCAAAAGATCGTTCCATTTTTAAATTACACAACACATATGAGTTTGAATAGTAATTTATTTGGCCGCTAAAACACGACAGATATTGATTTTCATACAACTTTTGCCGGCCGCTGCTCGCATATATTTGGCCAGCACAGCAATTTCGAATTACCTATTTCCAAAAAGGTTATCAAAATAATGCTCAAATTTCCAAGCATTTTTGAGAAAATGATATATACTGTATAATTCGTCATTTTAC
Organism: Coleophora flavipennella; assembly: GCA_947284805.1. NCBI lineage: Eukaryota > Metazoa > Arthropoda > Insecta > Lepidoptera > Coleophoridae > Coleophora > Coleophora flavipennella. Next base: position 1,977,866 of record OX369268.1, read on the forward strand.
ATACGGTCGCGCAATTGTCAGGCTAATAATGGCGAGGGCGGGGAGCCTCGCTTTTTGACAGTTAAATCGATCAAACCTGACCGGACCTAACATCGCTCACATTTACAATCTACCGTACGGCATTTTCGCAATTTGCCTGACTCGGCATTGACCGTTTATCAAGCGACTTTCAAAAAGGAGGAGGTTCTCAATTCGACTGTATGTGTTTTTTTTTATGTGTGTTACCTCAGAACTTTTGACTGGGTGAACAGATTTTTATTTTTTTTATTTGAAAGCTAGTGCTTCCCGTGTGGTTCCATATAAATTTTATCAAAATCGGTGTAGTATTTTATTAGAAAATTAACAAAAACCAAAAATAATAATGCAAAAATGTACTAAGCTGTTGCGATGGAAGTCGGTTTTTTTAACGAGTTTAGCGTTTTCAATTATATACGAACGAATTGTTACAATTTGCCTGACCGTTTACATACGGATGAATTATACAATTCGCCTGACCGTATGTAAAATGACTAATATACAGACCATACCCAATTTTTCAAGCAGTAAGAGTACCTGCTCCTGCTTATTAATAATTAAAAAAAACTTAATTTGTTAGGTCAGACAGAGGAGGCACTTAGTGGGTAGGTATTTGGCTCCGGCAACTTAATTAAGTATTAACTTGAATCTTAGTATTTACCGACTACTTATAATTATTTTAGGTAGATATTTACGAGTATACATTTAATTGTTTATGCACAGATTTGTCATTATTCATCAAGCATTGGAAATCACCTAACTTTCGCCCTTCTCAACACATTTAACAAAAATATGAAATCTTAAATGAGTCCAACCGGTCATTCTATCCAACCGATATGCCATTTTTTTAAATAAAAGGTATTTATGCATAAATTTGTCATAAATAAAAAAACAAAAATAATATTAAATATAATATTATAAAATCCTTGGGGGAGGCATTTGTCCAGCAGTGAACGTTTTTCGACTGATATGATGATAATGATGATGATTAAATAAAAATCACCTAACTTTCGCCCCTCCCAATTACCTATAAGAATGAAAAAAAAAAGAAATATATTTCGAGTCCGTCCGGCAGTTCTATCAAAACGATTTACTTTAATTTGCACAGATTTGTTATCACGCATTGGAAGTTACTTAACGTTTGCCCTTCTCAAGTTATACCCAAACGCGAATTTCTTAGTTTTCTTTCTGAATATCTCCGTTTCTAATTGAATTACGAGGTTCGTTTTGGTCTTTAGACAACGAGCTCTTTCATTCGAGCTATTGCCCACTTAAATAAGTTGGGTTGGAAGGAAGCTAGGTGTGAACATTCAACGCGCACATTCTCCCATACCGCGCAACATCGATAGCGATCCGCTTGCGGGTTGCGGGTTACCCGCCGCGCACTCTATGCTGCGGAGTCCTCCTCGTTTCTATTCACATTCGCACCTACAGAGCAGCAATTCGTAGGGATGACGAATGCTAGTCATCTGAGTTAATTTTTTATCATCTGTCAAAAACATTTTGTTATAATAATGTTTGAAATGGTTTAACCGCCTCCGTAGCTCAGAGGCAAAGTTCACTGGCTTTACACAGGAGGTCACGGGTTCGATTCCCGGCGGGGTCAATTGTAAGACTCGGTTTGGTTGGTGGTAGGGCATTTTCTAAGCCCGCCTGGCTAGCTACCACCATCGTATCGTCTTGCCGCCAAATATCAATGTTTATATCATTGGTGTGTTCCGGCATGAAGATAAGATAGCCAGTTCCCCATTGCGTTGGGGATTCTTGGTAAGCCCGCTTCCATCTTCGCAACATCGTCACTTACCACCAGGTGAGATTTTGTCAAGGGTTTGCCAATTGTGAATAAAAAAATAAAAAAAAATAAATACCTAATCCTGACGTCATAGTTTAGCAGCGTCGTTTAAGTACTCATTGTGTGATTTTGGTGAATTAAAAATCGAAGACTTGATGGAAAACAAAACGAGTAAGGTTTTCCGAATTTTAAGTAGGAGGGCAATTTAGTGATCAAGAGTTCATAATTTATTTCTGAGGTGTCGTCATCCCTTGAAAGCAATGAAATGGCTGTAATCTAGGTCTCTATGACCTAGCCATTGCCTTATTTGGTTAAAACTAGATTAGGAGTCGCATCTTTTTAATTATTTTGCGTTCGAATAAGTGGGTACCTAAAGTACGTAGTGATTAAATCCTCTTTGCTTAATGTAACCTCAAAAACGTACATTGAAACTGACAAAACTCTGCTACCCCGGTTTAAATGAGATTAAGTTTTTCACTTAACAAATATGTAAGTGGTCCCCTACCCAATGTTATAGTTTTCTTCATGACGCAAATTGAGACGAGCCTTGTATGAAACCGTGGCAATCTCCTTTGAGGTTCTCTTAGTGTTCGTAAGTTAAGTGGTCGGAGCACCAGACGTCGGCTTAGGAATCGATAGCAGTAAGTGTCCTCTTATCTCGACAAGACATTGCCAGAATAACAAATAGGCCCAAACCGCCGCCGCCGCCGCGCTGCTGGATCAAAATTGAGTTTCATTCAACTGCAAACTCAATTTAGGAGCACGTTCTGGGAAAGCTAAGTTCGTTTCATCCCCATCATATCAGCTCATATACGTCCCCACTGAGGGGCTCCAGCCTACCCTGATTTAGAGTGATCGGGCATTAGTCTACTACGCGGGCCCAGTGCGAGTTGGTCGACTTCAGACACAACCTGCGAGTTTCTTCGCAGGCGTGTGCAGGTTTCCTCACGATGTTTTTCTTCACCGTAAGAGCCTCGGATAAACTACATATGAAACTGTAACTCGAAAACACATTGGTACGTGGCAGGACTCGAACCACGACCTCGCGGACAGAAGGTAGCGGCCCTTGCTAATACGCCACCGACGTTTTTTTTATCCCATTTTTTTTAAAGTGCGCTTGGGTAGACCTCTCACGACATACTTTGCTCTAGGTAGATCTACTTAAATCTATCTACTTATTCTTGACAAGGGAAATTACATTTTTCGTGAAGGAACAAAAGGACTTAAGAATTTCTCATAGATTTTACTGTAATCTATGCATTCAACCTCATATAACGTGATTTTTTCAACATTTTAGGCTCAGTAGTTTCGGAGATAAGGCGGGAAATGGTTAATTGTTGTCTATTTTTTTAAATAACTTCAAAACTATTTATCTTAAAATGATCATCATCATAATATCAGCCGAAGGACGTCCACTGCTGGACAAAGGCCTCCCCCAAGGATTTCCACGATGACCGGTTCTGCACTGCCCGCATCCAGCGGCTTCCCGCGACCTTCACCAGGTCATCGGTCCACCGAGTGGGAGGCCTGCCTACACTAACTACGTTTTCCGGTGCGTAAAAAATGATAAAAAAACTACATTTGAGATTTTCACAAAAAGCCTTTTCATTTGATATGTCACACAATATATTATATTGAAAAACTTTAAAAAAAAAAAACAATTTACCCCCCAAAACTGGCCCCCATGTTTAAAATTAATTTATTTACGTTACCCGTCTGTCTTTGGGTCACCAACCTACATATGTGTACCAAATTTCAACTCAATCGGTCTAGTACTTTCTGAAAAAATTGCTTGCGACAGACGGATGGACAGACAGACACACGAGTGATCCTATAAAGGTTTCGTTTTACCTTTTAAAGTATGGAACCCTAAAAATCGAGTAGTCAGTGAAATATAAGTTCAAAGCAAAATGTAGGTGAACCTGAAGATTCATAAAAAAATATTCCGTTTTAGTGACGTGAATGTTATTTTAGGGATATCGTGAAGCATCAAAGCTTGGATGTTTCTTTCTATAAGTGAAGAATTTTAAGTAGCTTTCTGTTTTTATTTAATTTTTATATAGTTGATACTTTTGATCGTAGGTTCTTGGTGGAACATTATATCACTAATTTTGGTATATATTTACCTACACATATACTTGGCTCAACCGGTAACGACTCGGTTCTTCTAACCAGAGGTAGGTACCGGGTTCAAATCTGGACGGCCAATGTACCAATGAGTTTTTCAAAACTTACGTACATACTTACCGATTGCTTTAACGGTGAAGGAAAACATCGTGAGGAAACCTGCAACACGCCTGCGGAGAAACTAGCAGGTTGTGTGTGAAGTCGACCAACTCGCACTGGGCCCGCGTGGTCGACTAAGGCCTGATCGCCCTAATTCAGGGTAGGCTCGAGCCCCTCGGTGGGGACGTATATGAGCTGATATGATGATGATACTTGGAAGCTCATTCAAAAATAGCTTATTATATTGGCATAGATAGATATGTGGATGATGTAATTTGTCTGTGGATCAGCACTGAAGAAACATTACAGGAATTTCTCAAATACATCAACTCTATAAATGACAAGATAGAGTTCACGATGGATGTAGGAGGACAGAGTATCAATTTCTTGGACCTGACCATATCCTTGTCAAAAAACAACCACGAGTTCAAAATCTACAGAAAACCTACATTTAGTGACGATATTATTCATGCCACATCCTGCCATCCTGATTTACGCAAACACGCTGCTCTGCACGCCTTCGTACACAGATTGTTAACGATACCAATGACGAAAAGAGACTTCCAAAATGAATTACATATAATTAAAAAATAGCTTTAGATAATGGTTATAAACCAGAACTAGTTACAAAAATCTTGAAGAAAAATCAAACTTGGCTCCCTTTCACATTTATGTTTTGTTGTGATATTGTTACAGATTTTTTTTTATTCACAGTTGGCAAACCCTTGACAACATCTCACCTGGTGGTAAGTGACGATGTTGCCGAAGATGGAAGCGGGGTTACCAACGCAATGGGGAACTTCTTATCTTATCTTCATGCCGGAACACACCAATGATATAAACATTGATATTTGGCGGCAAGACTTAGATAAGATTCCATATTTTTTTATAGGTGTCACTTCATACATTTGTATATTATAATTATTAAGTAAGACGGCTGCGACATACCACCGGATATACAGATATAGCGAAACTACAATAGTTCCCAGTTCGATTACGGAACCCTTAAAAATTAATTAGAGCGCAGTGCCGCATTTTCGAGCGAGTCAACCCATGGAATTACTTAGTTCCATACTAGCTGTTTCCCGCGGCTTTACTCGAGTGGACAACGTTTCTATGACTGTTCGAGGGTGCGCAGTGCGCGAGCCGCTGCGGCTCGCGAGCGTGAAAAAAAGTAGCATATGTGTTAATACAGCTTCTAATCGGTCTACCTACAAAATTTCAGTCAGATCCGTTAAGTAGTTTTTGCGTGAAAGAGTAATAAACATACATCGCATACATTCTTACAAACTTTCGCGTTTATAATTCCATATACAGAAGGTACCTACCTTTTAATTGAACTACAAAATGAATGCTCTAGAGTTTAGAGTCTTAACCGCCTCCGTGGCGTAATGGTTAGTCCATTAGCTTCACAGTAGTAGGTCGTGGGTCGATTCCCGGCGGAGTCTAACTTTGTAAGACTCGGTTTGGTCAATGGAAGGGCATTTTCTAAGTTCACCTGGATGCTACCATCATCGTATTTAAGTCTAGCCGCCAAACATCAATTTAAACAGTATTAATGTGTTCCGGCTGGAAGATAAGATAGCCAGTTCACCACTGAGTTGGGGATCTTGATAAGCCCGCTTCCATCTTCGGCATTATCGTTACTTGCCATCAGGTGAGATGATGCCAATGGCTTACCGAATATGTATAAAAAAGAACAGAAAAGCTTTTTTAGAGCACATTACAGATACTTGTTATGCTTATTAACAATAGAATTATTAAAATACATAAAATGAAAAGAAAATAGCAGTCTGTCTGTGCACCAAATAGGTACTGACTCAGCATGTTCTGCAGTAATACTGACTCAGCATGTTCTGCAGTAGTACTGACTCAGCATGTTCTGCAGTAGTACTGACTCAGCATGTTCTGCAGTAGTACTGACTCAGCATGTTCTGCAGTATTGCCCACAGCTCTGTTATTCTACCAGAAACCTATCCACTAACCTGTAGCAGATCCGGAATTGAGGAGACCAGCAGGTTGATTCGCCAGGCGTGGTGACAGTTGCTGGGAGGATGGCTTATCGGGAGGTTCCAGGTTGGTCTTTGCGAAGGGGGTGGGCGAGGTGGGCATGGAGAGGGGGGAAGGGAGCCTCAGAGGCGAAGTGGGAGTGCATAGGCTCGATGACAGGGACAGGTCGGACTCGGACGAGACGAAGGACCTCACCGGCATGTCGGATTTGTCAGAGGGCGGTTCAAGGACGGTGGGCAAGGTCATGTTGAGTGTACCATTTTTTGTCGCTGCTATCTCCCCTTCTGGCGTGTCAGTCATATTGATCTGAAAAAGAGAGAATCGGTTTGAATATTTATTTTTAGCTATATAATTGAAAACGCTAAACACGTTAAAAAACTGAATTCCATTGCAACAACTTAGTACATTTTTGCATTATTATTTTTGGTTTTTGTTAATTTTCTAATAAAGTACTACATCGATTTTAATAAAATTTATATGGGACCACACAGGAAGCACTAGCTTTCAAATAAAAAAATAATAATAAAAATCGGTTCACCGAGTCAAAAGTTATGAGGTAACACACATAAAAAAATAAAAAAACATACAGACGAATTGAGAACCTCCTCCTTTTTGGAAGTCGCTTGAAAAGTAAAAGCCTACTAAGGAGTCGACATAAAGGTGGGCTATAGATGTAGAGATTTTTTTAAAGTTATTAAAACTCTTTTAATAAAGACTCGAAAAGTTTGTATTACTTATTGTTAGAAATAATGACGCTGTAATGTCAATAGATTTGTTTATTGTTTACTTGTTTACAAAATGGTCAAAACAAATAAATAGGTGTTTACACAGTGAAAATGGGAACTTTTCAATGATTTGCATAAGAGGTAAAGTTGATAAGATGTTTTTCGTTACCTAAGCTTCATCATGATGTCTAGAATATGACTGCTTCCACAGGCGTAGCGAGGACGTAGCATGCAACAGCATGGTGCTCGCGTTGATATCTTTTACCTGACTGCTTCCATAGGCGTAGCGAGGGCGTAGCATACAAGAGCATGGTGCTCGCGTTGATGTCTTTCATATGACTGCTTTCAGACGCGTAGCATGCAAAAGCATGATGCTTGCGTGCAAGAGCATGGTGCTCGAATTCAGTTTTTCACATGACTTTTTCCATTTGCGTAGCGAGGGCGTAGCATGCAATACTATAGTACTCGCGTTGATGTCTTTAATTTGACTGCTTCCATATAGGCTAGCGAGGGCGTAGCATGCAAGAGAGCATGCTGCTCGCGCTGCCTGATGCCTTTTTAACTTCGGCATAGCGAGGCCGTAGCATGCAGTAGCAGGTGCTCGCGTTCATGTCTATATATATATATATATATATTTTATTCACAATTGGTAAACCCTTGACAACATCTCACCTGCTCGTAAGTGACGATGTTGCCGAAGATGGAAGCGGGCTTACCAGATTCCCCAACGCAATGGGGAACTGGCTATCTTGTCTTCATGCCGGAACACACCAATGTATTCAACATTGATATTTGGCGGCAAGACTTAGATAAGATGGTGGTAGCTAGCCAGGCGGGCTTAGAAAATGCCCTACCACCAAGCCAAACCGAGTCTTACAATTGACCCCGCCGGGAATCGAACCCGCGACCTCCTGTGTAAAGCCAGTGAACTTTGCCTCTGAGCTACGGAGGCGGTTAAAACTGTTATGACTGTTTTTAAGACGTAGCATGACTGGCACGTTTTCAAAATGTCAGGTATGCGGGAATTTTAAATAAAAATCCGGGAAAGCGAGGACTACGAGCAATTATTAGGGTTCCGTTCTCAAAGTTGATGGAACCCTATTAGTAAGCCTACACCACACCCCGGACACTGCATACAACGACGGTCGTGAAAGGACATTTCTAAAAACTAATGACGGAGCAAACAAAATCACGGCGAAATCCTATACGTTCGAGAACCACACTACAACCAATCTATATCAATCTGGGTTACGACGGGGTGAGATCGGAATCAAGAGAGCGGCAGGGAGTGTCCATACTGTATGTTAGTACTAATATATATACTTTGCCTGCGCAGTCTGTTTGTCCGACCTTTAAGGTGATGTGTGTTTGAACCGTAATAGGTAGCCCGTTGACATTTTCTCTGAATGTGTTATTAGGGCGGAATCCCTCACAAATAATAAAAATCCATTACCAGTGGTTATAGTGCAAACCCTAATGTAAAACAACAAATAATAAAAGCCGGCCAAGTGTGGGTCGTACTAGCGCTCAGGATCCCTAACTAAATGAAACAAAAACACTTTATTGCTGAATACACAACACAAATACATTGAGTGATGGTATACGGATCCCTCGGTGGGCGAGCCAGATTCACACTTGGCTGGTTTTTATACTGATGCACCTGTCACTCCTGTATGTGCTCCCATTACGATTCGATTTAATAATACAAACACCTTAATTGACTTTCGAGCGAACAGAACAACCAAGTTGAGATTTTAATGGGGATCGCTTGTTTTACACCAAGTCTAAAAAACAAAGTGCGAGTCGGACTCGCGCAAATTAAGGTTCCGTAGTCTTTTCAAAAAAATAAATGTTTATTTTAAAAAAACAAAATTATATTAGCAGTTAGTAATAAAGCATATTATTATTGTATGAAAAATCTATGAACGTTCTACAAATCGAACTGCACCTCTTAAGTTGGTCGACTATTTCTCCTAAACTAAGAAAGCCGTGATAGTTTTCCTTTTAAATTCATTATATAGACTACTTTCATGAATTTTTTTTAATTTCCAAATACAGCGGTTTAGTTGTTAGGGGGTGTGGACACTCGACGCCAACAAAATTTTGCACTTTCAAGCCTATTTTTTCGAAAACGGAACCCTAAATTATAAAATGGTCTTAGAAGACTCACAACTATTTTTTAGGCTCTCACCAACGATACGGCCCACACGACTGGGTTTGACGAAAAAAAAAAACATCCCCACTTTACCCTTAAACATATTTTTATTGCCAGTTTTTTTTTCAGATCTATTATTGTTTTATTTTTCGCCAAATTTAAATAGTCTAGGAGCTAGGCCGCGGACAGACGGACAGACAGACATGACGAAACTATAAGAGTTTCTTGTTCTACAAAAACGTGTGTATGCATCCGTACGGTGCTCTAGTTCCCAAACTACTGGACGGATTGGGGTAAAATTTTGGTTGAAGGAAAAAAAATATATATTCAGTCGTTTTTTATTTTATTTAAGTGCGTTTGACTGCAACTCACCTGATGGTAAGTGATGGATGATGCAGTCGAGGATGGTACACGCAAACTCAAATAATGCCTATTCACTCTTGCCTTGAAGATCCCCAAATTATACGAATCGGGAAACACTGACGCAGGCAAGGAGTTCCACTCCTGCGCTGTACGCATAATAAATGAAGAAGCGTAACGATTCGTGCAAAAAAGGTGGAACATCAACAACAAAGGGGTGCAACCCCTCCCTGCGTCTCGTTGACCGACGGTGGAATGGAGCCGGGGGAATGAGGTCGTGAAGTTCTTGCGCGCACTCTCCGAAATGAATTCGATAGAATACCGATATATAGACAGGCGACTTTGCGGCGATGCTCAAGGCTTTGGAGCTTGTTATTGACTAGCTCGTCGTCACCAATGAGTCTCCGGGCGCGTCGGTCGATGGCGACCAAGGTATCCTGATGATAGCGGGCTGATCCATTCCATAAGTGTGAACAGTACTCCATTCATGAGCGGACCTGAGCTTGATATAAGGTAAGCAGCTGTCCAGGTGTGAAGTACCGTCTCACCTTAGAGAGAATGCCCAGCTTCATTGCAGCAACTTTTGCCTTGGACTCAATGTAACGACCGAAGTTAAGATTGGGTGTTAAATCCACGCCGAGGAGTTCCAGGTGGTCAGATATCTGAATCGGTTCATTCCGGAGAGTTGAAGTCAAGGTGAATTGACTCCTTTAGGCCGAAAAAAGACACGGCTATGTTTTGTCTTTGTTTCCCTTATTTTGATTTTTGGAGTTGCCACCATAGTCAAAATCATTTATTATTATGTTTGACACCAAAAAGGCTCTAACGATTTTGATGAATCTCTATACGTTACAGCACGTGGGCAAAAATCTGAATAAAATACCTCCCATACAAATCCAGGTTGTTGGTTACTTTTTCTCAAAAATAGCTCAAACGATTTTAATGATACTTTGTGAATAACTAGAACTTATATAATAAGGGCTTCTGCACTGGGTCATCATATCAGCCGAAAAACGTCCACTGCTGGACATAGGCCTCCCCCAAGGATTTCTACGACGACCGGTTCTACGCTGCCCGCATACAGCAGCTTCCCGCGACCTTCACCAGGTCATCGGTCCGCCGCGTGGGCGTCCTGCCTACGCTACTTTTTCCAGTGCGCGGTCGCCACTCGAGAACTAAAATACCCCAACGGCTATCCGTTCTACGAGCTATGTGCCACGACCACTGCCACTTAAGTTTAGCAATTATGAGAGCTATGTCGATTACTTTGGTTCTCCTACGGATCTCCTCGTTTCTGATTCGATCACGCAGAGAAACTTCGAGCATAGCACGCCACATTGCCCTTTTGGTGACCTTGAGCCTTCTTATGAGGCCCATAGTAAGCGACCATGTCTCAGTTCCGTATGTCATCACTGGCATTTGAACGTGATTTTCTGAACTGGGTTTTTATACCCTAATTGGAACCTAGTTGATTATACCAGAAGAAATCCGTGCAAGGTCTCTCCCACAGAATAGAAGAATTAAATAGAACGCTGATGTTTATTTTTTAGTACTAGCACCGAGCGAGCCATTACACATACAGCACACTACAAACAGGTTGATGCTATTGGGTATTTTTTTAAAGTAACCTCCCCCAAAAACAAAAAAACAAACCTTTAAAATCATTTAATAAAAATAGACTTAAAACTGTATTAAATAAGATTGAGTTTATGAAAATTGACAGAATGACAACGGTAAGGTGATACCAGAATAGTAAAACTGCCCAGTTTAATTGATGAACACTAAAAGTTTAAAAAATAATGTGATTGTTTAGAACTAAATAAATAATATGTAATGTTGTGCAATTCATTAAAAAACATTTATTTCGAATAAAATTTCAGATCGTAATACTAGAAGTAAGGTTATTCAATTGAAACTTTCCGTGCAATAATTTTTCCAAAAATGGTATCATTTTCATAGTGTTGTGGTTATATTAAGGCTTTTTTTTAAATATCGATAGATTATATTAGGAATGCGAGGTATGGTAGGTTTTTCAGTTACTGCGTCGATTGCTACGAAAGTGACCACGGATCCGTCGTCAGAGACCTCAAGGACCGTCAGATATCGATTAGGTGTTTATTACACGTACTATAATATTACACGTACGTACACTTTACTATAATATAGTGTCACAGTTCTGTGCAATGCGCGCTGCGATGCGGTCGATTTACCGAGTCAGGGAATTAATAGTGATACATTTTACGTGTCGAGCGCGGCTCGCACCGCTGCTCGCGTCATCAAGAGCACCTCCGACGCGCCACTCATCGTCAAATAGCTCCTGGCGTTCCTGCAGCAGAAGCTGGACGTGATGGATGAGCTGTCTGCCATCCACATCTGTTCCAGCAACTTCAGCGTGAGTGACATCTGCAGCGCCAAAGAGGTGCTCTACCGGTCACTGAAGATCTGTGGCACCTTCGCTCCCCGTAGAAGGGGTGATGAACATGGAAAGAAGTCCCTTTAAGACATCATTAAGGTCCTGAAGGAGACGGACTCTGACGATATGCCGTCGTTTGTGGCGAAGGAGCTGGCCAAACTACCGCCTGTCAGGTTCGACCACGTCGACGTCACCAGCCTGCTGAAGGACATCGTGTTCCTAAAAAAGAGTCTGCCCGACATGCAATGAAGTACGTTCGCTACACAGCACTGAAACTAGGCCAGCTTACATCGACGCGCTACGTGGACCCTCGATAAACAACCGACGTCGAGCTCCGTCGTGTCAGCGATTTCGTCGCAGCCTGTGTCGCCGCCTGTGAGCGCTGCCCGCGCGGCCGTTCAGCCCCCGCCGCAGGCGCCTATGTCCGACAACCCAACGCCACTGGTTCGTGCGAGCTGCAGTGACTTCACCGCCACCGCACGCCACCGCACGCCACCGCCGGCGACCCGCACCACCTAAGTCGTCCGGAAAACCGAGGTCGCCGCCTACATCGAGCGACCCCTCTCGTGCCAGGGTGGATGAGGAGGGTTTCACCTTGGTACAGAGGAGGTGCAAATTCCGAAGGCAACCTCGCAGAAGCTTGTGTGGTACGACCGCACCGGAAGAGGGCTCCGTGCTGCGTGCCGCCACACCGAACGTCGCGCTCTACGTGTTGTGGCTGCACCACTCGGTCACGGCTAAGGACGTGACGGAGTGCGTCCACCAGAAGTCCTGCTACGGTCTGCGGGTGTTCCCGCTGGAGTCGCGCCACTACGTGCACTTCACGTCGTACGTGGTGCGCGTGCCGAAGCCTCTGCTGGAGACCATCGCCAGCACCGACTTCTGGCCGAAAGATGTCGTGTTTCGGCGGTTCCGAGGCACCATGCCTATCAACGCGTCACCGAAACTACTAACATCTTGGTTAAGTTACACACTGACATACATATAATGTATTATATTTATAGTATCTATGTAATGTTATTTTTATAAGTTTTTTAATATCTATGGGTTTGTACTTTTAGTACTAAGTAACCTGAGAATAAATGAATAATAATAATTATATAGTAATTGAACCTAGCGGATCGAGTTCGGTACATATTACGCTCGAACATCTTTAGCGTGACCGAAACATTGTCTACTTTTATTGGACTTGTATCAAACTGAAAAAAAATCGAAGTACCTATATAGGATGTTAATAGAACACATTTTTTTAAGAAAGCTACTCATGAAACTGAACAACTTCTGTTTTAAAACATTACTGCAATTTCAGAATTTATACAAAGTTAGAATACAACAACAACCTAACAACCTGTACATAGAACAGATGGCTGTTGGTGCAGTCAAATTCTTGAGTGGCGACCGCGTAACGAAAAACGTAGATTAGGTGGACCGACAACCGCTGCTTGCAGGCAGCGTAAGAGCGGTCGTTGTGGATAACCTTAGGGGAGGCCTCTGTCCAGCAGTGGACGTCCCTTGGCTAGTAAAATGATGTTACCTAAAGCGGGTTCCGATGCGAAGATAATAAAACCCTTAGTTACTATTTTTAAACAATGTAATGTTACTATACATAAATACTTCGTACTTACAAAAAGTAAACCTAATAATTTACTACCCTAATATTAAATATTTACCGTAGTCCGCGGACTGGTTAGTCGTGCCACTGTAAATAGGTACTTATTGCTGTTTATAACTGTCAACATATGCGTTGCTTAGCAACCTTTTTCTGTTGACTTCGAGTTTTATGTTTTTACGAATGGGTAACAAACTATTACGTTTTTTAAGCCACGAAATACTTTGTTGCTTACCTGTACTAATGATTTATTTCAAGGAAAACTAAACTAAAGCTTTATTAAAACTATAATTTTTGCTACTTAAAGATGCTTACTAGATACTTACCTACTTACAGTAAAAATATTCATGAACAAATCAAACACTTTCATCTAGCCCCAAACTATGTTTCCCAGTACTATGGGGTTGTAAATTTGTAAAAAGTAAAGAAAATATTAGAACGACCGATACGTACTGAAGTCAGTATGCAAACGTCTACATGAGGCAGAGCAAAACATTTTATGTATTTTTTGTTTGGTGTAACCACAAAGTCATCATCGTTAAAATGCTTTGAGCAAACAGTGCTTGTTTTTGTGGGAAACCAATTACTGTTACGCCCTGTACTTGTGATCCACTTTTCCTTCAATTCAGGATTTTTTGGAAAACTGAAAGTAAAAATAAAAATATATCGTTGAAAAATATCGACAACACCCTCGCACTAAATAACAAAGACCCAAAAACAAATATTCATATTTTTATATAACTATTGATTTTCATTAATGTTTTTCACTTACACATGGTAAGAAACTCCTCCATTTTTTAAATTCACTTTACTACTTGCATTTTTGCAGCTTATTATAGCACATTTCGGCATTTTGTCACAAAAATACTCGGAGCTCAGCTTGTCATGAAGTTGTGCAATTTCTGCGCAGTACAATCATTTACGAATGACAGTAACATACCCGTTTATGCATGAAGGCGACGCGCGTGCCACGCCTCCTTACGCAATCTATCGGAGCGGAAAAAAATTTTCTTATCTGTGGTCTCTCCCATACAAACCCAAATTATTAATATTTTTTATTAAGTCTGATATACTTACCTAACTTTGTTCTTTGCTACTAAGTATTTAAGCGAAGTATTAATTAGTACAGTACTAACATTCAGTATGGACACTCCCTGCCGCTCTCTAGATTCCGACCTCACCCCCTCGTCACACAGATTGATACAAATTGGTTATAGTTCGGTTTTCGAAGGTATAGGATTTTACCGTCATTTGTTTTTTAGAAATGTCATTTCACGACCGTTGTATGCAGTGTCTGGGGTGTGCTATTTTTAGTGTAATTAAGCTATTGCATAGCTTTAATCGCGGGCTTTGAGCGCGGCGACCGAATCAAGAAATTCCGTAACGAAAATAAAACCCAACACCCTAACGAACGTAACGTAACGTTACCGCGTTCTAAAAACTTACAGTGTCATCTATTAGCGATTTGCGGTACTAAAACGACTAAGTCAATTTTACTGGTGTAACTTTCTTAGTGTTAATTTATTACATAAACATCCCGCGCCCCAAGGACTATATGGTCCTTTAATAAAAAGGAGCACACGAAAACAGTAAAACATCAAAAAATAGTGAATAAACACTGCATAAATAAAAAATAAATAAATAATTATAATTGCATAAGTTGATAAAAAATGTTATGCAATAGCTTTACCGCGGCAGTCCCCGAGTGCCACACGTCTTTTTATTTATTGTGAAGACGGTGAAGACTTGGAAGTATGCACAGCGAGGCTGTACAATTTATTTGTACAGCTATCCGTTACTTGACCTTACAGTACACGAACAGCAGAGCACACAAACATAACAAAAAGCTCATTTACTTATCGTCTCGACAAACTAATCCTTATACAGAGAACTGGCCAAGCGCGAGTCGGACACTCGCAGCGAGGTTCCGTACCTCCACACCTCTCAACACAAGTATAACATTGATACCTGTTCATAACAAACAAAATACATCAAAGCGAGCGATAGAAAAATGCATTTTTTATCAACTTCCAAAAGGGAGAAGTTTCTTAATTCTGTCTATTTTACTTCATTCCTCCTCAACGAAGTAACTATTTAGTAATCTGTGCCTCAACTATTAAGTTTTCCAGATCCTTTGGGAACTATATCAGGCTTTGCTATTTAGTAGTATAAGTGTGTCACTTTCTTTCCACCCTCGCAACTATTTATTTGCAAAATATCGCGTCAATCAACGATTGCGACTCAAAAGAAATTCTCAAAACAAGAGTTTACAAACAGCTATCCCACGGGAACCACTTAAGGAATCGGGATATAAGATAGCCTATGTCCTTCCCCGTTAGTTTTTTACTTGCATGCTAAATTTTGTCGAGATTGGTTGAGGCGTACCAATGTGATTTCGAATTGAGATTTCTTATGTACGTTTATCCGACGCTCTTACGGTGAAGGAAAACATCGTGGGGAAACCGGCACAAGCCTGCGGAGTAACTCGCAGGTTATGTGTGAAGTCGACCAACCCGCACTGGGCCCGCGTGGTTGACTAAGGCCCGGTTGCCCTAATTCAGGGTAGGCTTGAGCCCTTCGGTGGGGACGTATATGAGCTGAAATGATGATGGTTGAGGCGTTGCAGCGTAAAGAGGTAACAGTTAAACAAACACATTTTCACATTTTTAACCCCAGTTTTAACCGCCTCCGTGGCGTAATGGTTAGTCCATTCGCTTCACACTAGGAGGTTGCGGGTTCGGTTCCCGGCGGGGTCAACTTTATAAGACTCGGTTTGGTTGGTGGTAGAGCATTTTCGTAGCCCGCCTGGCTAGCTACTACACTATCTTATCTGAGTCTTGCCGCCAAAAATTTATTTAAAAATTTCATTTAATTTTTTAGTGTTCTACCAGCATTTCAAAATTTCGTGTTAATTTATTCTGTAAATGAATATATTAACACGAAATTTTAATTTTAATTTGTACAAAATTGAGTAAATTGACACAGTTCATTCAATTTTTGATTGATTTATCTTGATATATATATAACATATTTCTTGACATTATTTTAACACTATTTTTGACATTATTTTGTCAGTGTTATCAATGTGTTTTATTTTCAATTTTCTTTTGATTATCTTTTTATGTTTGAATTTTGAATTTATTACTATGGGAGCGTTCAAGTATTATGTAATGCAGTTTTTGAAGATTTTTGAACCTCCCTTCCACCCATGTAACGCGCCGCGACGTTTTTCTGTATCCCCCCCTCCCTAAAAACACCTAAGTGACCATTTTTACCTAAAAGTTACATTAAATAAAATAAAAATGACGTACAATTATACAAGCGAATACCCTTAAAAAAAACAAAAAGGGTTGATTTTAATTCGTAAATTTTTATTTAAATAAAAAAAACAGTTTTATGTAACGCGTTCTTCGGATCCTCCTTCCGCGTTACTTAATACTCGAACGCCCACTATTCTGACGATCACATTATCTTTTAAATTACTTAATATTTATATTCTATTTATTTATTAAATTAATATATTATTGAATAGGCTTTATTGCAATATGACATTGATAATATGAAATAAATAAACCTAATCTAATCTAATTGATGTGTTCCGGCTTGAAGATAAGATAGCCAGATCCCCATTGAGTTTGGGAATCTTGATGAGCCCGCTTCCATCTTCGGCATCATCGTCACTTACCATCACGTGAGATGATGCTAATGGCTTACTAGTTGAGGCTTAAAAATTGAGGTAAGACCCTTCGACCGCAAATAAAAAGGTAGGACACATGAACTGGGGGTTCGACTTATCACACTGAAAAAACTTTCCCCAAAGAACCCATATCAATTCTCAAAAAAAATAGGCTCTCCAAACAAAACCGTACTGAGTTGGTCGATCAGCTGATCGATTTGTATGAACGACAGTTATATATATTTTTAACAATTTCAACAAAGTCATAGAACAAAAGTTGTTCAATATGATCCGGTTTCTGGCAGAATAACAGCGCTGCAGAGTATACTGCAGCATATGCTGAGTCAGTACCGTTTTGGTGCACAGTACAGCTATTTTTTATAGTTTATTTCTATCGTTTGTAAATTGTACCTGGAAATTGTTGTACTGTGCTCTAAATAAAAGTTTTTCTATTCTATTCTATTCTATGATGAGTAGAAGCCCCAGATAATGGGACCTACACCAATTTTGTTACACTGTGTATACAGGCTGTAACAAAATTAGTATAGGTCCCATTAACTGGGGCTTCTACTCATCATACTGAACAACTTTTGTTTTACAACTTTGCTGAAATCACGAAAAATAAATTGAACTCTTCATACAAAACGATCAGCTGATTGACCAATTTTGTGCATTTTTGTATGGAGCGTCTAATTTTTTTTTTGAGAATTGACTATGGGTTCCTTTGGGAAAGTTGTTCAGTGTGATGAGTAGAAGCCCCAGTTAACAGGACCTACACCAATTTTGTTACATCCTGTATATTTATAGTAAGAGTTTCGTCGTGTAAACAATCTCTACGAGTCGTTTAGTCTGCGTTGTATGAGGAGCTAGATAAACGTGTCTCAATGTTGTTACCTACGTTTTATTATGTATGAGTGTTACCACAGATCAGTGGCGTAGCTAGGTAACCATAGGCCCTGGGGCAAGAAATAAACTGGGGCCCCAACTAAACCATTTAAATTGTTTGTTAATTCGACGTACTTCAGAATAATTTTTAGGAATTAATAATTACATAAATTAATTGCAAAAATTCAAAACATTGGTTAAGTTTAAGAATTTGGGAGAAATTTTCACTAGTTTAATTAACAGTTTTCAAGTCAGAGTTCGAGGGGCCCCCTGAACTTGGGGGCCCCGGGGCACTGCTGTCTAGCCCTCCGGTAGCTACGCCACTGCCACAGATTACTAAATAGTTACTTGTGTTACTTCATAAACTGGCTGAGGAAATAGTTAAGAGGACACGCGGGCGCCATTTTTGCGTCGGTGGCATAATGGCAAGGGCCGCTACCTCCTGTCCGAGAGGCCGTGGTTCGAATTCTGCCACGTACCAATGTGTTTACGAATTTAGATTTCATATGTACGGTGAAGGAAAACATCGTGAGGGAACCTGCACACGCCTGTGAAGAAACTCGAAGGTTGTGTGTGAAGTCGACCAACCCGCACTGGGCCCGCGTGGTCAACTAAGGCCCGATCGCCCCAATTCAGGGTAGGATCTAGCCCCTCGGTGGGGACGTATATGAGCTGATATGATGCGGGCGCCATTTTTCTATACAAACGTAGTCCCCCGTTTCTTCCTTGGATAATGACATTAGAGCAAAAATGTTTTTTCCGTTAAACCTATACGTATCTACCATGCCATGTACCTATGTTTTGTTTTTCCCATATTCTAATTATAATAGGAAGTAAGATCCTTCAAACACTAAGAAAATTGCCCAATTGGAACGTCATTTCCATACACTCACCAAAAAATAGGCATAAATATACAATAAAATAAAAACATAGAGGCATAGGTAAAGCGTTATTTTATTTAATTTAAAAAAAAAATATTGCTCAAGTTTTGGGGGAGAAGATAGGGGGACTACGAAATGCAGTTTTGGTCAATTTTGTACCTATTATTGGTCTGCGCTGCAGTTCTCCCTTTGGGAGAAGGAGACAACAACATTTTATTCAAATACCTATTCTTTATTTATTTATTTCGAAAGGACAAGCTTTTTGTTGGCCGTGGGGGCCTTTACAACTTCACCGGGCAGGGGAGGCGAGTGAGGAAGGCACTCAACCTAGCCTATTCTTTAGACCGCGTTTCCTCTTAACTCGTGCATTCTAAGGGCAGCCAAGTACGAACGGGTGCGACTGAACCGGGTGCTATATCAGCAAGCGAGACGGCAATAATGGATGACGTCACGGCCACGGCTAGCGGGCGCGTTGTTTGTTTGTTATAACTACACTCACTCCGAGGTTACAGACCCGCGTATCTGGTCGCCTACTAGTTTTACTGAACAGAAAACATAATTAAATTCAAATTCTTATTTTCTAGTGCTTTTCTATCGGGCGAGAGTGAAGTGAGAAATAATAAGATCAAAAGTGAAGCTCTTCTACCATGAATATGACGGAAGACGATGAGAAACCGGTGGGGGTGAAGCTGAGGATTCAGCACGCGCTTCGGCTGGCCGTGGCGGCCGTGGCCAGGTTCCTCTTCACGCTGTACTACGGGAAGGAGGGGAAGAGGTTGCCGCCCATCGGTGACGACATCCTAAAACTGCCGGCGGTCGAGGTCGCGAGGAGAATACGTAACAAACAGGTTCGTGTTTTTAATATTCGCCGGCTGAAATTGTTGTGCAATTAGGTAAATAGAATCATGATACGTAGGAGAACACTAGAGAATATATAGAATCCGTGATCATACAGTTAAAAGTACCAAACAGGTCCAAACGTCCATATAGATTCTTAGCTTTTTCAATGTTTTTTTTATAATGTGTGTTACCTCAGAACTTTTGACTGGGTGAACCGATCTTTATTTATTTGAAAGCTAGTGCTTCCCGTGTGGTCCCATATAAATTTTATCAAAATCAGTGCAGTACTTTATTATAAAATTAACAAAACCAAAAATAATAATGCAAAAATGTAATAAGTTGTTGCGATGGAAGTCGGTTTTTTAACGTGTTTAGCGTTTTCAATTATTTTATTCACAATTGGTAAGCCCTTGGCATCACCTCATCTGATGGTAAGTGACGATGATGCCGAAGATGGAAAAGGGCTTACCAAGATTCCCCAACGTAATGGAGAACTGGCTATCTTCAAGCCGGAACACATCAATGTCGTTAACTAACACTGATGTTTTGACGGCAAGACTTAGATAAGATGGTGGTAGCTAGCCAGGCGGGCTATGAAAATGCCCTACCACCAAACAAACCGAGTCTTAAAAGTTGACCCCACCGGGAATCGAACCCGCGACCTCCTGATGTGAGGCGAATGGACTAACCATTACGCCACTGAGGCGGTTAAATTGCTTTATTAAGATTTAAGTGTTGGTTGGTAGGTACCTTCCAAATATTGTCAATTGACACACATACATTACATACCTAGGCAGGTGAGGCCAACATTTATTTTTATCTGCAACGCAGGTAGGTACACACTTAACATATTTTAGGTAGGTAATAATAAGAATTTAAATAAATTAAGTTTATCTCTTATCGTTTGGTAAATTACCTATTGTACCTACCTACTTACTCTGAGTCGTTCACGTTTGTTGACTAGCGCTTCAGTTGGCTTACATTAAACAACTAGGTAAGTCATCTAGTTTCAAAACCCGCCATAACGATTACGACCCAAAATCGACTTATTATAATTGTGGGAAAGCGCTATAACAGTAAAAGTCATTTATTGTAAAATCTCAAAAAATCCCAAAACATAAAGTCAAGACTTGGAATCAACCCACTAAAACACTTACTAAAATTGTTTTGCTGAAAGAGGCCAGTTCTTAAAAAAATTATTAAATATTTGTGATTTTTATTTGTGATTTAAACAACTTACAAGTTTTTACTTGTTTATGACAACTCATCAAAAACTGTTTTAGAGGATTCTGAACTTTGAGTATACAACTCAGAACCGGTTTTGTGGTGGCACAGTAATATATAAGTCACTGGGTGGCACAGTGACGATTTAGTTGTTTCAGCTATGTTTGTATCGATATAAAGTTTTATGTTTAAAGTATCAATTTATCTGCAGGAAGCTGTGGCATCCTGTTTAAAAACATACATTTTTATAACGTTCGTCATTTTCGTCCAAGAACGTCAATGAAACTGGACCAATTCATATGTAACGTTATTTCGTACAAGTAATTAATTAGTAATCACTTTCTACTTATCTTTATTTCGCGATAAAAACTGAATAAAAGACAACGTATAATCAAGATTGTTTTCTCTAACAAAAATGGCTCTAAAGATTTTAATGAAACTTTGTTAGTTACTAGAACTTAATATCTAGCAAATGCAAGAGACTAGCCTTCCCGACACATGGAATCTTAGTGAGAGAGCTGGAGAGGCACAAATGTACAATATTCCTGTTAAATATCTAGGACCCGTTAACTGGGGGTTCTACTCATCATACTGAACAACTTTCCCCAAGGGACCTATAGTCAATTCTCGAAAAAACATGGATACTCCATACTAAAATGCACAAAATTGGTCGATCAGTTGATCGATTTGTATGAAGTGTAAGTTGTAGAACAAAAGTTGTTCAGTAGGTTGAGCAGAAGCCCCAGTTAACGGGACCTACACCAATTTTGATACACCCTGTATATTTATAGTAAGAGTTTCGTTACACCAATTTCGTTACACCCGGTATTATATGTATAAAAGAAAGTCGTGTTAGTTACACCATTTATAACTAAAGAACGGCTGGACCAATTTTTATGATTTTTGTGTTTTTGCATTTGTCTTCGTCCGGAATAGGATAATAAGTATTAAAATATGATATTCATCAATAAAAAAAATATCAGTTAAAAAATAATTGGATTTAGGGTAGGGTAGGGTAAGGTAGTGTAGTGTAGTGTAGTTAGGGTAGGGAAGGGTAGTGTAGTGTAGGGTAGGGTAGTGTTGTGCAGTGTATTTAGGGTAGGGTAGGGTACCTAGTATAGTGTTAGGTGGAACGAAGTCAGCCGGGACAGCGAGTTTCTAAATAAATAATTAATTTATTATTTACACTGTGGGTAGTTCACAAAAAATAGAAATAAGGTACCTCCCATACAAACCCAGATCACTTGTAAATTCATCAAGTCTGATACTTACATCTCTTTGTTTTTTCTTTGCTACTAAGTAAACGTGTTTTTAGTAATTTATTTAGGGTTGCCATCATAGAAAAAAATACTTTTTTCCTTAAAAATGGCTTAAGTTAAGACAACTCAATCTGAGCAGGTCGATAAGTGATAAAATAATATCGAACGTAATACGATTCATTTTAAGTTCAAATCAATGCAGGCTTCAACGTGGCGGTTACGTTGAGACCGAACGGCCAATTCTCAATTCTCACAATGTTTTTTTATTACTTTTCTTCATTTTAAAAATGTCTTTAAAAATGTGTTTAATTAAAACAAAGGGTGATGTTAAAGTCGCCGATTTTTGTGTGTTGGTTTCATTTAACATAACGTGTTTGCTTTTGAAAAACTTTGCAAATAATTCGAAAAACAAGGTCTACAGGATATATTTTTACAAAAGTGGTAGTAATTTTATGATTGTATTCAATTAAACCGATTTTGAACAAGTACTTCAAGCATATTATATATTTTTTCCACAGTGGTTTCTTTACAGAACTTTGGTTGGTTGTAGAACAGATGGCCGTTGGGGCATTAAAGTTCTCAAGTGGCAACCACGCACCGGAAAACATAGTGTAGACAGGCCTCCCACTCGGTGTACCGATGACCTGGTGAAGGTCGCGGAACGCCCTGGATGCGGGCAGCGCAGAACCGGTCGTCGTGGAAATCCTTGGGGGAGGCCTATGTCCAGCAGTGGACGTCCTTCGGCTGATATGATGATGGTTGCTTTACGCAGTATTTCAATAATTTGAATTAAATATTGTGATTTGACCCTTGTTAGGGCCTAAGTGTAGTTCATTACATTATTCCAGGAAAAATCTGGACAATGTACGTCACATACAAACCCACATTATTTTTAAATTGTCTACCAAGTAAGCGTAAAGTTTACTGTTGAATTGTGTACTCTCGATTACGCCAGACAGCGTGGCTGTTCAATCTTTTTAGACTATAGTGGAAAACTGATGCAATTGAATTAACGTTTTAAATTGTGAAACAAATGGTTAAAAAACTAGTTTTACCGGTTTCTGTTCCACCGTTGCGCTCGTCAAATATAAAAAATTGGCCAAGTGCGAGTCGGACTAGCACTCCGAGGGTTCCGTACCACCGCACCTCTTCACACAACTACATAGTATGATGACAATGATACCTATTCACATTTTAAACAACAGACATCAACGCCAGCGACAAACAAATGTATTTTTGTCATTCAGTTCAGACTCACACTTGACTGATTTTGATTATTTGTTGTTTTACATCAATAATACTACTATTTTTTTTATTCACAATAAATAAGCCTTACTATAATCGTATATGTAGTACCGTTTTTACGATAGAGCTAAATAAAAGAATACTTCTAGTCCTATAAAAAAAACGGTTTTTGTATGGAGACCCCCTTTATTTTTTTCACTTTTTATCATTTTAAGTATCTGTTGTTATAGCGGCAACAGAAATACAGATTATGTGAAAATTTCAACTGTCTACCTATTACGATTCATGAAATACAGCCCGCTGACGGACGGACAGACGGACAGACAGCGGAGGCTTAGTAATAGGGTCCCTCCCGTTGGTCACCTGTTGGGTGTAAGAAACCCTAAATAAAGGAAGAAGTTCACAATTCGACTGTATGTTATTTCTTCGCCTGTTCTAAACCGATTTTGATGATTCTTTTTTTAATCTATCAAAGGTTATGGCTTTCGTCTGGGCACAATAGAATTAATTATTAATTAAATATTAATAATCCCTACTAATATTATAAATGTGAAAGTAACTCTGTCTGTCTGTTACGCTTTCCCGCAAAAACTGAACGGATTTGGCTGAAATTTGGTAGGTAGACAGATTAGGACCTGGATTAAGACATAGGTTACTTTTTACCACGCTCGCGAGCCGCTTGCGGCTCGCGCACTGCGCACCCTCGAAAAGTCATAGAAACGTGGTCCACGCGGGTGAAGCCGCGAGAAACAGCTAGTTCTATTATATAATCTGGGATTCAAGATAAGATAAAGATCCTTTAAATTATATTGCACACCAAATATACAAAAATGAAAAAAACTTATTTTTACTCGTAGTAGTGTTTTTAACGTGTTTAGCGTTTCCAATGATTCATAAGTTTTTTTTTTATCACACTTGGTAAGCCCTTGGCAACATCTCAACTGATGGTAACCCCAGTTAACGGGTCCTACCTTTTTATTTATGGTCGTAGGGTCCTACACCAATTTTTTATTCACAATTGGTAAGCCCTTGGCATTATCTCAACTGATACTAAGTGACGATGACGCCGAAGATAGAAGCGGCCTTACCAAGATTCCCCAACGAAATGGGGATCTGGCTATCTTATCTTCAAGCCGCAACACATCAATGCTGTTAACACTGATGTTTGGCGGCAAGACTTAGATAAGATGGTGGTAGCTAGCCAGGCGGGCTATAAAAATACCCTAACACCAACCAAACCGAATCTTTTAAAGTTGACCCCGCCGGGATTCGAACCACGACCTCCCGGACAGGAGGCGGCGGCCCTAGCCGTTACGCCACCGACTCTCTTTGATTAGATACATAATAATATGTAAAATATTTACAGTTGTAGTCACATTCTTAGAATAATCATTTTGAAGTCTGTCCGTTTGTATAATGTATAAAAACAATGAAAACACCTTGAAAAACAAGTCACTATGTAGGTAACTAAAGAGGAAAATCTAAAATTAAGTACATCAAGTACTTATGCACTTGTATGTCTGTCTGTGGTTCTAGTAAAAAGAAGTTACGATAAACCACGAATCGCGAATGTGTTTCTACATTATCTATACATATTATAAAACTGTAACGGCGGTCTGTACATGAAATATTTTTGGAAAATAACAACTGTGGTGGACATTACTTACGATATAGAGGCCAAAACAACAACTTTTGTTATTTTTGTCTGCATGTTCGCGCATCACGCAAAAACTATTAAGCCGATTTTGATGAAATTTTGTATGGTGGTTCCTAATAGCAAGAGTTAACGTATAGGTATGATACTTTTTATCCCGGCAAATTCAAGAGTCCCCGTGGGAAAATTCAAAACCACCACGCGGGCGAAGTCGCGGGCACAGCTAGTAATAAATATAATAAAATAGGAGGTTGTGTGTAAAGTTTACACTGTAAACCAACCCGCACTGGGTCGACTAAGGCCCAATCACCCTAATTCAGAGTAGGCTCAAGCCCCTCGGTGGGGACGTATATGAGCTGATGTGATGATGATGATTATAACAAATGTTAAGTTACCTACTTTTTATTCGTAACCGAGTCAATTCAATGTTTTATGAAAAGAGGTAACTCCTCTAATCATTGCAACCTACGAACGGTTAGAGTGCAAGCTAAGTGCAAGAAAAGTTCTTCCCATTGGGCTTCTATAGGCATTACAACCCATCTAAAAACAATTGTTGCTTTCAGATATCTTAAAACAATTGTTGCTTTCAGATATCTTAAAACAATTGTTGCTTTCAGATATCTTAAAACAATTGTTGCTTTCAGATATCTAAAACAATTGTTGCTTTCAGATATCTTAAAACAATTGTTGCTTTCATATATCTTAAAACAATTGTTGCTTTCAGATAACTTAAAACAATTGTTGCTTTCAGATATCTTAAAACAATTGTTGCTTTCAGATATCTAAAACAATTGTTGCTTTCAGATATCTTAAAACAATTGTTGCTTTCATATATCTTAAAACAATTGTTGCTTTCAGATATCTTAAAACAATTGTTGCTTTCAGATAACTTAAAACAATTGTTGCTTTCAGATATCCAGCGTGGAAGTGTTGGAGGCATGCATAAGACGCATCAAAGACGTGAATTCGGCCCTCAACTGCTTTGTGGAGGACCGCTTCGAGCTGGCTATGCAGGAGGCGCGGGACGCAGACCAGCTGATCGCAGGCGGCTCCAAGACCTCGCAAGACTTGGAGATAGAAAAGCCTTTCTTAGGCGTTCCTTTTACTACTAAAGACTGCATCGCTGTCGGAGGTAAGTGACTGAATTATTGGTCCAGGTCTGGTCCAGGTGCACTTCAACAGGCGCGGTTACAGGATTTTGTTCGTGGGGAGAGAGGAGTTTCTGCTCGATTATACCTTCCTTCTAAAAAAATCTACCTTTTAGGATTCCGTATCAAAACAAAACAACAAAAAATTGGTGGTTTGTAAAGTCAGTTTACGGACGATACTTTAATGTGATAACGTCATAACGTAACGGGACAATAAACGTAACGGGACATTGAGTCATCCTTTTTCGTGCGTACAGCCGGCGTCCATCGATTTATTAGACGTTATCACGTCAGTAAAAATCGGCCAAGTGTGAGTTGTACTCGCGCTAAGGAGTCCGAACTGAATGAGAAAAACGATGTTGTCTGTAAAGTCGGTTTGCGGACGATAATTTTACGTGATAACGTGTCACAAGCCGAACGCTTGTGTGCTTTAGACCCCACGACTGAAGTAAAACTTCTTCAGCTCCATCTGTAGGGGGGATGTAAAATACCGCCCGTAGTCGGGTGAGTTAACTTTTTGGCATTTCCTTACAGAGAATCGACCGAAGTGGAACATCTCTTGTAAGATCCTGGAAGCCTTATACTTTTAATCCTTTTAACTTGTTAAAACTAAACTTAACTTAACTGACCTTGACCTTGAACTTAACAGGCCCCAGGCCCCAAGCCCCAAAAGCAAGTACAAGTAGAACTCTCGCTTTTACGTTTGGCTCAGGCTTAACGTGACAATGACATCACACTGGCGTAGCGGGACAATGACGTCACGTAACGGGATATTGACGTCACACTTTTCGTGAATGCAGCCCGTGTCATCAATTTATAAGACGTTAACACGTCAAAAAGCACATTTTTGTCGTTCGCGTTGATGTCTTTTTGACGTGAAAACGTCTAATAAATCGATGGACGCCGGCTGCACGCACGAAAAAGGATGACTCATTGTCCCGTTACACTATCATCCGTAAACCGAGTTTACAGACAACCATTTTTTTTTGTAATGTAAATAGGTATCGTTGTCCTTATAATACTTTTTTATATTTTTTTATTCACAATTGGTAAACCCTTGACAACATCTCACCTGGTGGTAAGTGACGATGTTGTCGAAGATGGAAGCGGGCTTACCAAGATTCCCCAACACAATGGGGGAACTGGCTATCTTATCTTCATGCCGGAACACACCAATGATATCAACAATGATATTTGGCGGCAAGACTTAGATAAGATTGTGGTAGCTACTAGCTAGCCAGGCGGGCTTAGAAAATGCCCTACCACCAACCAAACCGAGTCTTACAATTGACCCCGCCGGGAATCGAACCCGCGACCTCCTGTGTAAAGCCAGTGAACTTTGCCTCTGAGCTACGGAGGCGGTTAAGTAGTGCCTATGTAGTTGTGTGGAGAGGTGTGGTTGTACGGAACCCTCAGAGTGCTAGTCCGACTCGAACTTGGCCGGTTTTTTATACACCCCCATTATATGGGTGTCAAATGAAAGGATTCACTGAGAAGAATACGAAATAGAATTATTTTATTGTTTTTCAAAAATAATTTGAGGATACATGACATCCTTTCCACAACAGAGACTGTGGTAATAGGCTGTTATGAAAGTAAACATGCATGAGTACTTTCGTATTTACCGACAAGTGACAAATGTCGTAATGTCTACTATAATTAGGTAGGTACCTACTATGTCAAGAACGATGAAGTATGGTTAAAGCGCGATATTTAAATATTAGATGGGTCCGTCACACTAGGGAGTTAGATTGATGAATTCTATCGACCGACGCGCTATGAGGCTCATTGTCGACGAGGAACTTGTATTAAACAGGCTCCAAAGCCTCGAGCGTCGCCTGAATTAGGGCGATCGGTCCTTAGTCGACCACGCGGGCCAGTGCGGGTTGTTCGACTTCACACACAACCCGTGTGAGTTTATTCGCAAGCGTGTGCAGGTTTCCTCAGGTGAAGCAGTGAACACCCCAAAATAATAAAATCTTTGTCATAAAAAAATATTTTCCGTAAACGTTTCAATAATAATTCCTAAAGTTTGATCTATTGCTAATTTTAGCTGGGACCTGCTCGGACAATTAGACTACCGAGGAAATATCTTATTTAAGACTAGCTGTGCCCGCGACTTCGTCCGCGTGGAGATTTCGAATTTTCCCACGGAAACTCTTGAATTTTTCGGGATAAAGTTTCCTATATTTTAACATAGGCTTTAAGGAACCACCATACAAAATTTCATCAAAATCGGCCTGGTAGTTTTTGCGTGATGCGCGAACATACAGACAGACAGACAAAAATTCCCTAAGTTGTTGTTTTGGCCTCTATATGAATTGAATGACCGATGACCTGGTGAAGGTCGCGGGAAGCCGCTGGATGCGGGTAGCGCAGAACCGGTCGTCGTGGAGTTCCTTGGGGGAGGCCTATGTCCAGCAGTGGACTTCCTTCGGCTGATATGATGATGATGATGATGAATTGTTAGTAATGTCCACCACAGTTATTATTTTCCAAAAATATTTAATGTACAGATGCGGCCCCGTTACGGCTTTATTATATGTAAAAACTAGTGGGTGCTCGCGGCTTCGCCCGCGCAGTTCCCGTTTTTTGGTGTTCCCGTGGGAATTTCCCGAAATCCTTTCTTAGCGGATGCCTACGTCATAACATCTACCTGCATGCCAAATTTCAGCCCGATCCGTCCAGTGGCTGTGCGTTGATAGATCACTATGTCAGTCAGTCAGTCACCTTTGAGTTATATAATATATTTAGATATAGGTACGCCTTTCTTAGAAAAATAACGACCAACTTTGAAACTGAGATATCCGCACATTAAACAAATATAAACGTTAGCTAATGCGAATATATTATAAATTTAATTATTATAGTACACTCGACATTCGAGGTTTAGTTGAACTGAAATGTGCCACAAGTTGAGCTATCTCACTAGAGCTAGCTCGACTTGTGGCATTTCAGTTCAACTAAACCTCGAATGTCCAAAAATGTTCGTTTCAGGGCTTCACCACACGTCTGGCGTGGTGCTGCGCAAAGACGTGGTGGCCAAGGCAGACGCTGACGTCATAAGGAGGCTGCGGGAGAAAGGCGCCATCATCATCGGTCTGACGAATGTACCTGAAATCTGTATGTGGTACGTGACGTGCCACTATGTTTTGGAGACGCGGGTTTAGCTAGTTAAATACTTTTTTTACATCATCATATCAGCTCATATACGTCCCTACCGAGGGGGTAGAGCCTATCCTGAACTAGGGCGATCGGGTCTTAGTCTACCACGTGGGCCTAGTGCGGGTTAATCGACTTAAAACAACCTTGTTAACCGCCTCCGTGGCGTAATTGTTAAGACCATTAGTTTCACATCAGGAGGTCGGGGGTTCGATTCCCGGCGGAGTCTATCTTTGTAAGACTTGATTTGGCATTTTCTAAGCCCGCCTGGCCAGCTACCACCATCTTATCTGTCTTGCCGCCAAGCATCAATGTTAACAGCATTGATGTGTTCCGGCATGTAGATAAGATAGCCAGTTCCCCATTGCGTTCGGGAATCTTGGTAAGCCCGCTTCCATATTCAGCATCATCGTCACTTACCATCAGGTGAGATGATGTCAAGGGCTCACCAATTGTGGATAAAAAAAAGTCTTTCGATTTTCTTCGCAGGCGTGTGCAGGTTTCTTCACGATGTTTTTTTTCACCGTAAAAGCGTCGAATAAACGTATACATATGAAATCGAAATTCGAAAACGCATTGATCACGCGGCAGGATTCTAACCACGACCTCCCGAACAGTAACAAGCGGTCCTTGCCATTGCGCCACCGACGCTCCTTAAATACCCCTACCATACAATACTACCATATAATACTACCATATAATACTACCATATAATACTACCATATAATACGACTTTTCTTAGATAAGTACCCCAACTTATATGCCATATAGATCTCAATGATGTTGATATGCTCTGTTTTAAGATCGAGTATCAAGTCAAATAAAGGTAATCTTGTTAACCCGGCGCCAATGATGTGTAAAAAATAACGCGGACGATGACGCGGGGTCAATATGACCCAAATGTTTTTTTTCTTAATTATCTGGTAATCTGCTGAATTATAAGAAATTTAATACAAAGTAAGAACTATTGCATGACCATGAAGTCATTGTAGTGCCAAGATGTTTAAGTTGATTTATATATCAAACTATAATTTGGTTTTAATGCAACAACCTCAAAAGGGCAACTAAAATAATTTCTCTTTTGGAACTAAAAATGTATGGAGATGTAGCCGTTTTATTCACAAAAGGGATTTTACCATTCTTCACCGGCGCTTGCTCACAACACTATGGTACAAATCATATGAATTTAGGTCTTATCTCCAGCTACTGCGAAAACCAATAACGCTTATGTTGTTTTTTAACTTAAAACGTCTAATAAATCGATGGACGCCGGCTGCATGCACGAAAAAGGTTGACTAATAGTCCCGTTACACTTATTGTCCCGTTACGTTACGACGTTGCCACGTTAAATTATCGTCCGTAAACCGACTTTACAGACAACCAATTTTTTTAAAATTTCCCCAATTGAAAATCGCTCGGGTCAATATGACCCAGCGTGATTGTCGCCAGGTTAACTGGATACATAAGTATTCAACATAAGACCATTTGTTCCGTCCTGTGACGCTGGGTTCAGAGGACACGCAGATAACATCAACACAAACAGTAGGTAGCTATAAGCAGATAGGTACCAATTCATAAATTCATAAGGCCCTCTGCTGTTCCACTTTAGATACTCAATAAGCTTTTGTCATATGTATAATTCAGGTGGGAGACCCACAACCACATCCACGGCCGAACCAACAATCCCTACAACACCACAAGAATAGTTGGAGGCTCTTCGGGAGGCGAAGGCTGCATCCAAGCAGCAGCTGGAAGCATATTTGGAATTGGTAAGTGTGAACTTCTATTAATCCTTGACTTGAGGTTACTCCTGAACACTAACTGTTGAAAAATTATTATTTACTAGCTTTTGCCCCTTTCTTCGCCCGAGTGGATATCGTTTTTTATGATTGTCTTTGAGGGGTGAGTCGCGAGCGTGGACATGAGTTTTCTCCAGATCCCTCAATATCGGTTTATTCTGATTAGCAGTCTATGTCACTTCCCACCTTTTCAACCAATTCTATACAAAAAAAAACACTTCAATCCGTTTTTCCGTGAGTGTGGAAATGAGGTTTTCCCAAATCCCTCGGGAACTATGTCAGGATATTTTAATTATTAAATTATGACATTTCCCACCCCTTAACCTGTGCAAAAAAATACAACAATCCATTGTTCAGTTGCGATGTTCGAGAAATTGACCAAAAAAAGGGCATTTTTTCAGTTCCCTCAGGAACTGCATCGGACTATGCTATTTTCACGGGATAACAAGTAGTCTATGTCCTTCCCAGTGACACAGGCTACCTTCATGTCAAACATCAAGATTGGTCAAGTAGTTAAAGCGTGAAAAAGTAATAAGCAAACAAACACATTTTCACATTTACAATATTAGTAAAGATAAACTAAAATTTTAATTTAAAAAAAAGAGAGTCGGTGTCGTAACGGCTAGGGCCGCCTCCTGTCCGGGAGGTCGTGGTTCGAATCCTACCAAGTACCAATATGATTTCGAATTTAGATTTCATATATACGTGTATCCGAAGTTCTTACGGTGAAAGAAAAACATCGTGAGGAAACTCGCAGGTTGTGTGTGAAGTTGACCAACCCGCACTGGGCCCTCGTGGTCGACTAAGGCCCGATCGCCCTAATTCAGGGTAGGCTCGAGCCCCTCGGTGGGGACGTATATGAGCTGATATCATCAAACTAAAATTTGCCTTATGTATTTCAGGATCTGATATTGGGGGTTCGATACGCATGCCAGCTTTCTTCAACGGTATATTTGGTCACAAACCGTCACGTAATGTGGTTTCAATCGACGGCCAATATCCACAGCCAGAAACAGATTTGCAGATCTCCTTTTTAGGTTAGTAAAATTAAAATTGTACGTCAAAATTACTCCACCGACAAGAGTTCTTGATATTTGTAAAGAAGTAGTTAAGTAATACCTATCATCATCATCATCATAGCCGAAAGACGTCCACTGCTGGACAAAGGCCTGAACGAAAAACCTATATTGTAAGAAAAATATGTGAATTTTGGAGAGTTTACACAGACAAGAGCTCTTGACATTTTTACAGAAGTAGTTAAGTAATACCTACACTGCAAGAAAAATAAGTTAATTTTGAAGAGTTTACACAGACAATGCACTTACTGCACCTGCCCCGTTTCATATTCGGTCAAGCAGACGGAAGGACATACACAGAGATTATCTGTCTAAACGCAAGACTCACTTTAGTGCTAATCTTCTACAGTAATATTATAAAGACGAAAGATTTGATTGCTTGTTTGCATTGAATAAGCTCCGAAACGACTGGACCGATTTGAAAAATTCTTTCACCGTTGGGAAGCTACACTATCCCCGGGTGACATAGCCTATATTATATTTTCAAAAAAAAATACGGAACCTCACTAAAACTCCAATAATGTTACCCAAGGTGTAAAAAAATACATGAAAAATTCGTAGGAATTTTTATCTACAAAGTGTCGCAACAGCATATATCTAACTGTTATAGTTATGTCACAATACTTTTAAGTATATACATTTAAACTTTGCTTATGTAGTAGATTTTCGACCTTCCTTGACGCACAAAAGCAATTTGCTTTTTAGTTCATTATGCGAACTGCTAAGAGATGGAATTCTTGTTTATTAACTAGTGGATTCCCGCGACATCGTTCCGCTTTAAAAAAAATGGATCTTGACAGTAGCAGCGCCACCTTCCAACTATGCTAAGAACCATCTATCTAGGTGACTAAATAAAAATAAAATAAAAACATCAAAATCGGTGAAGCCGTTTAGGAGGAGAATTGCGTACACACGCACACTTGAATGCATAATTATAAGATTAAATAAGCATTCTTTAGGATTTCGTGTTCCACATTCGACTTCGGCACTATAGTACCATGCTATAGTTTCAAACCGTTTTTATGTTTCCTTGACATTAATTATTTATTTTGATGATATTGACTGTGGTATGATTATATTTACATAAAGCCAACTTGTTCAAATACATTTCATGAAATTACATTGTTAATTTCATTACTTACTATTCTATGGCAATCAGAAAGAGTGTCATCATCATCATCATCATATCAGCCGAAGGACATCCGCTGCTGGACATAGGCCTCCCCCAAGGATCTCCACGACGACCGGTTCTGCCCTGCCCGCATCCAGCGGCTTCCCGAAAGAGTGTACCCTATTTTATTTGATTAAAAACTTTGAATTAACAGCAGAAGAGAAGTGAAAATTTACAATAAAATATGAGAGATATCTAACAAAGTCCTATTTGATTTTCAGGTGTTGGGCCTATGACCAGACATGCGAGTGACTTGAAGCCGATTCTGAAGGTGATCGCTGGTGAAAACAATAGCAAATTGAACCTCGATCAACCTGTTGATATCGGAAAACTAAAAGTATTCTATCAGTTTTCCAACGCCGCCCCGCTCACTGACCCAGTCGATCCCGACATCGTGGCCGCGATGAAGAAAGTCGTCGAGTTCCTCAACGTTAAACACAAAATAATAGCCGAAGAGAAGAAAATCACACAGCTGCGTAAATCACTTCCAATCTGGTTCGCTACAATGAAAACTAAAAAAACCTTCGGTGAACTAATAACGGCCAAGGCAGGAGTGGGCGTTATATTGGTCGAAATATTGAAAAATATCGTTGGTCTCTCCGGAAACACGTTGATAGCGTTGTTTACTGCATTATTCGATTACGGCGGAGTGGAAGTTGGAAGCGACAAATATAAACACTATCTAAAATCGCGGGAGGAGCTTGAAAAGGTGTTCACAGATATGCTGGGAGACAACGGAGTATTCTTGTATCCCACTCATCCTACGCCTGCACCATATCACAATGAGCCATTGGTAAAGGTGATGAATTTCTCCTACACATGCATTATTAACTGCCTTGGTCTTCCGGCTACGAATGTGCCTCTAGGACTAGGCAGAGAGGGTCTGCCGATAGGGATACAAGTGGTATCGAACCACAATAACGACAGATTGTGCCTGGCTGTGGCAGAGGAGTTGGACAAGGCATTCGGAGGTTGGGTAGAGCCTTATAAAGCTGAATAAACGAACAACAGGGTTTTATATAAATATATGCATTTCATGTGGTATTACACTTCAATAACAAAAGATTTTATATGTTTTCAGTATGTAAGGTGATAAACAGCCAAGTTTTTAAAGCATTTTTTGTTCATATTCTGTATATTGCTACCATTAAGTATCAAGTTAATAGGGAAATATTTATTGGTATTGTTTGTGGACATCTCTTATTTTGTAACTTTTCTACTATATGTCACAAATTAAGTATTTCATTTAGGGCACCAATTTAATGGTACCTTTTCTAAGGGCACCCAAGTATTCCACTGAAGGCACTTCCTGGCCTTGATGCCCTGAGTGGAATTGTAAAAATTGGTATTTTATTTCACCGAGGGCACCTGCGCTAGGTACATGTTTAAAGACGGCATAGCATCAAATCTAAATTAAACAATTTATTGTATAGATGTTAAATCAAAATAATTTTATTCACATGTTAAAAAAAATACATGGTAAGCTTGAATTTGATGCTACCCCTATGTATATGCTATATGTATCTAGTGCACATGCCTTCAGTGGAATAAAATGTTTTTTTACTATTCTACTGAGAGCACCACAGCCAAGTTTCCTCTGTGGAAGCACTCAGGTGCTCTTAGAAAAGCTGCCTTTAAAATCATTGCCATTAGTGGAATACTTCTTACAAATTACTATGTTTAGGAATTTTATTTTTATGATATTTTTACTTCTATTATATTTTTTTTTGTTTTTAGTGATGTGATAGGGTGACTGTAAGATAAAAAGAACATTTGTGGAACTAGTATTTTATAATTATTTTTATATTAATAAAAATACAATACAAATTATGTTTTACTACTTTTTTATGTGTTTACAGTAGTATAGTTTCTGTAACTAAATATTATACACATACGCACCATGAAATAACAATACTAATGAAAGATATCAGGAAACAGGACTCAAGTTCTTAAGTTCATTTTCACAGGGTTCAAACTAATAATTATCGATAATTATAACATTGATAATTATCTTGATAATTATAAAATTAATTGCAAAAGTAAAACATTAATATTATAGAGCCTAGCGCTATGTCTGCCATGATTATTTGTACACTATTTGACGTATTGTGATGTGTCAAATCGTGACAAACCTCGAACTTAGAAGACACAAAACAAATTTTTTGATTAATAACTGCGATTAAACTGACACATATACAAATAAAAGTTATTTTTTCTACATAATATTTTGGTATTTTCATTTTTAGTAAAATAAAATAAAGAGCCAAAAATATGAATCAACACCAATAATTATGAAATAAAAGAATTATCTTGACAATTTCAAAACCCTGCATTTTCATCAGCAAAATGGAAAATATGTATAGGTTGAAATATTTCATTGAGAACTCGAGAGATTTTGAATGATTGTAAGTATTTCTTTTCTTTTGGCACTGGGGCTGATATTGACTAGCATGTCACAGGTGGAGATGAGCCCCTGCTTAACAACGCACTCAGCCAGCCTCTCCGTGTTGCAGATTACATGCACACCACAATCATAGCCATTACTCTGCTGTGTACAGTCTTTGTTAACAAAGTTCACTGATGCTGCAAAAGAAAATACTTCATATAAAAATTGTCAAGGACTTGTTAATTCAACAATAAGTATTATATAAAAGTTTCTTACCTCCTCTTGAGAGATATGATATTATATGGCTCGCAAAATCCCATGCAACACTATGATTTGTTCCAGATGATGAATCAAGATGAAAGAAACAACTTTCTGGTTTTGAATAGACAAGGAGGCTCCAGTGCGATCCACCAGCCCTATCTGGCGAATCGTTATCATTCAATGGGAAAAACACAAAGTTCTTTCTATTTATACCAAGTGGCTCTAAAAATGTTTTGATTTCTCCAGAATCAACCATTTTGATACATTGTGTCACTTCTGGTGAAACAAATAGCAGTTCACTTGCATAGCTGAACTTAACTCTTTCTAAATATTCAAAGTAAAACGATATTATAGTGTCATTGAGCCAGTGTGGCCCATTCAGAAGCTCAACATCTGACCGATGCAACAGGACTTCATGGAAGCTCAACACAACCGAAGCTTTAGCCATCTCTGATTTCTTGCTCTGTGTATCTTCAATATGGTAAATGTGGTAGATTCAAACATCTGTTCCGTAATCTGATAAATAAGAAAAAAAAACAAATTGCTTCAAAGCAAGTCCACGTTTCAAATCAGAATCAAAGGCGTAATACAAATAAAAATGAAAACGTTACGTAATTGTGAAAAACTAGAGACTACAGCTACATACAAACTAAAAACTACAAACTCACCTATTTCGATTAATTGGCAATTTTGCATTGAAGTTGTCTTTTAGATGTCTTGCACTTATATAAAAAGAAACATTACAATGAGTAAAAATAACACTTTTAAAACCAGTATAACTTCCTAGCTTTGAGCTGATACGAAATTTTGTAACAAGAATGTATTAATATCCAAAAGAATTTAAATTTTCAGCCCATGAAGGATTTTACACACAATCACAACACCCACCACCATCCACCATCGACCATTTTGACACTGACATTTGTTACAACGTTTGCGAAAATGTCATCCATCATCATAGAGTGATCTTTTTTTTTTTGGTTTCTTCTAATTCCGGCTTACAAAAAGCGCGGAAAAGGCAAAGGTTACTAAGACCATACAGCCAGGTCTGACGTATTTAAGCTTCCTTAGCTTTTGGATTTGTAATGCTAGTGCCAGTGCATTACGAATCTTCTCTGAAGTTCTTGACAGCATTTGCAGCAGCTACATTCTGAGGTGGAACACCCAGTTGCTGTAAGGCGTCTATAAAACTGCACCTAGAGCAAGTTGGGTTCTCACGTCCTCCTTCGTTTTATTTTCTTGTTCTCCACATTGCTCACGTGCACTAGACGATTTTCTCCAAAATGCACCACTTTTTAAACAAAATCCTAGCAGAAAACAATGAAAAAACAACAAAATAAAACTACGAATGCGTCTACCACAAATCCCGCCAAAAAACTGTCCATAGAGTGATCATTTGAATTAGTAGATCTGTGGAGATCATACAGTACTTTTTTTTCGCCCTTTTTGTTTTTAGGGCAGGCTAAGGCTCATTAGCTGTACCACTTTGTCTTCAGTTATGGTGTTTACGTCTTCAGTAATTTATCAGTCTACAAAGTCACTGATTCTTCACATCATCCACAAAATTTCTTGTGTTAACCCTATTTTACTGTCCATAAACTAATCTAACTTACACACTCCAGCAAAATAATAGCACTTTCGCTGAAGCTTTCGCGGACTTCTTGTGGGAACTCGAAACACAGCATACACACTTTTATTATCCTACACATAAAATGGTACTTTGCTGATTAATGCACTATCAAAAACCACAAAATGTAATTTTTAGGATAAAAAAAAGAAAAATGACAAACTGAACGCTACAAATTCCCGCTAAAAAGTCCTCATAGAGTATCTACTAAAGTTTAAAACACAATCCACACCTCGTGATCCTTAACCGATTTGTCGGACACCCTAATCTCTACACACTTTCCGATCTATGCTTCCTTTTATCAGATCGGCTTTAGCGGTGACTGTTAGGTGCAGGCGTGTTAAATTGTAAATTTTATTTTTCTTAACCGTCAATGTAGCATTTTTTCGAACCTTTTTCATAGGCCTTAGTTCTTAGGTCTCTATTCAAATACTATGTCTCTATTTTAACCGCCCTCCGTAGCGTAATGGTTCGATTCCCGGCGGAGTCAACTTGTAAGACTCTAGCTACCACCATCTTATCTAAGTCTTGCCGCCAAACATCAGTGTTGACACCACTGATGTGTTCTGGCTTGAAGATAAGATAGCCAGTTTTCCATTGCGTTGAGGAATCTTGGTAAGCCCGCTTTTATCGTCACTTACCATCAGGTGAGATGATGTCAACAGCTTATCAACTGTGAATAAAAAAATACTCTGGTGCAGTAATGTCCCACAAGCAACGATATTTTTTTTATGTCTTTAAAAACAACATATACAGGTGTAACAAAATTAGTGTAGGTCCCTTTAACTGGTGGTTCTACTCATCATACTGAACAACTTTTGTTCTACGACTTTGCTGAAATCGCAAAATTTTTTTTTTGCTTTTTATACAAAACGATCAGCTGATTGACCAATTTTGTGCATTTTAGTATGAAGGGTTCAAATTTTTTTGAGAATTGATGATGGGTTCCTTGGGGAAAGTTGTTCAGTATGACAAGTAGAACCCCCAGTTAACGGGTCCTACACCAATTATTTTACACCCTGTATATCTATTACTTGAATAAAGATAGAAAATTTAAATTAATACTTTACAAAAAATTATGATATTCCAACAAAACATAAATGAGAAATGGGGCCAAGTTCGATTTAAAAAGACAGCGATCTAAATAGGTAGGTACCAAGTACTACAGTGGTTCCTAAATCATAGCTACGGAACTTCAAATTGATTTCTCCAAATAATATAGAATGTAAAACAGTGTGTCGCTTAAAAAAAGTTTTGTTATATTCTGTGCTACTAAATGGTGTTTAACTTGGAAAGCTTAAATAGTCAAGGCGCCAAGCAAGCAAAGCTTACTTTCTAAAAGTAAATATCAAGAATAAAATTGGATAGTGAAAACTTGCCTAGTTACACCATGTGGTAGCACAGAATTTAACAATTGTTTTAAGCAACTAAAACCGTTTTACATTCTCTATTATTTGGAGAAGTCTAAATTAAATATTTCTATTTGAAGTTCCGTAGCTATGATTTAGGAACCACTATAGAACTTTGTACCTACCCATTTATATCGCTGTATTTTTTTAAATCGAAATTGGAGCCATTTCACATTTGTTTTGTTGTGATTACAATAACATCCCAAGACTCAGAGTTTAGCAAACTTCACGACCTCATTCCCCCAGCTCCATTCCACCTTCGGTCAACGAAGCGCAGGGGGATGTTCCACCCCTTTGTTGTTGATATTCAGCCTATACGCACGAAGCGTTACGCTTCCTCATTTATTATGCGGACAGCGATGGAGTGGAACTCCTTGCCTGCGTCTGTGTTTCCCGACTCCTACAATTTGGGTATCTTCAAAGCGAGAGTGAATAGGCATTATTTGAGTTTGCGTGTACCATCCTCGTCTACATCTTCACTTACCATCAGGTGAGATATAGTCAAACGCACTCAATCTTTTAATAAAAAAAAGACGTGTGGCACTCGGGGACTGCCGCGGTAAAGCTATTGCATAGCATTTTTTTATCAACTTTTAACACTAAGAAAGTTACACCAGTAAAATTGACTAAGTTCTTTTAGTACCGCAAATCGCTAATAGATGGCACTGCAAGTTTTTTTAGAACGCGGTAACCTTACGTCACGCTCGGCCGAGCCAGTAAACGTGACTGTCCTTTTAGTACCGCAAATCGCTAATAGATGGCACTGTAAGTATTTTAGAACGCGGTAGTGTTAGGTTTTTTCGTTACGGAATTTCTTGATTCGGTCGCCGCGCTCAAAGCCCGCGATAAAAGCTATGCAATAGCTTAAAAAGTTGTTTTCGACAAAGTAAGTAGGTAGTTTATGTAGCGTGGAGCAATGGCTCTGAAAAATGTTTTACCTTGGTGCACCGGGAGGCACCGGAAGAACACAATATCTTACTGTCATAGTTCTGGCGGCTCCCCACTAGGTGGACCGACGAACTTGTGAAAGTCGCTGCGGGCTGCGCAGCAGTGGACGTCTATCGGCTGATATGTTGATACTTCTGGCGGAAAAGAACATGCAGCTTCCCTCTTCAGGCAGCAAGTTGTCAGCAGCTTACGCTGTAGAGTTGTGGCAGTTCATTGTAGTGACCATTGTTTGTAGTTGGTATCAGGTGACGAGAGAAAATTGTTTACCGATAAAACGTCCTTTATACAGAGAAATGCTAATATCCTTATAGGAGTTAGATAGGGTGCAATTCATAGGCGAACTTCCTATAATATTCAACACAACACAGGAATTAACACAGCATACACACTGCCTATATATAAGGTGTAACAAAATTAGCTAAAACTATTTTAACTGGTGCTTCTACCCATGAAACTGAACAACTTTCCCCATGGAACCCAGTCAAAACGCAAAAAAAAAATTGGCTCTCCCATACTAACTCGATCAGCTGATCAGGCAACTTAGTATGGGAAGTTCAAATTTTTTTTTGAGATTTGACTGGGTTTCATGGGGAAAGTTGTTCAGTTTCATGGGTGGAAGCACCAGTTAAAATAGTTTCAGCTAATTTTGTTAGACCTTATATACAGGATGTAACAAGGTTGGTGTAGGTCCCGTTAACTGGGGATTCTACTCATCATACTGAACAACTTTTGTTTTACGACTTTGCTGAAAACGCATTTTTTTTTATTCTTCATACAAATCGACCAGCTGATTGACCAATTTTGTAACACGTAATCTTAAAGTTGAAATTCATATTGATTTTCGAACATGTTTGGGGTGTGAGTGAATCTCAGGAGTAACACACGTTATCGTAAGATTGAAATTTGTGTCGCTTGTCATGCTTAGCGTCAGTGGCGACTTATGCATTTGACATGGCAAAACAGTCACACACACATTTTTTTTGATGTGTAACATCTTTGCTCTCGCTTTCCTGCAATTTGTGGGAGTGATTTCGTGAAATGAAACGGAAATGTGTAACAGGAAGTCGCGAAAGCGCGGAATTCTACTTTACGAGAGTCCGACTCTCACTTGGTCGGTTTTTTTCGCTACTGTCAGATCCGTCACCCAGGTACAATATCGTCATCAAATCTAACTAACCTAAAGTATTTTGTCACATGTTACACATCATATGCGAGTACTGTAGGTCTAGCTCGAATTTTTTTTAAGGGTTCCTTACCCAAAGGGTAAAAACGGGACTCTATTACTAAGACTTCGCCGTCCGTCCGTCTGTCTGTCACCAGGCTGTATTTCATGAACTCTTAAATTGCTGTAACGATTTTGATGAAATTCAGTATGTTACTATAACCACAGTATTACGATATTGCCTATGTAATTCTGTGCTATAACTGTATATGGCCTATAGTACTAGGTAGTCCGTTGTTCCAAGAAAAATCTGAAAAACCGCCCAAGTGTGAGTCAGAAATAATAGATGGCGCTAGTTTCATGTTTAAAAAAATCACGTTTTTTGTATAGAGACCCCCTTATTTTTCACTTTTTCTAATTTTTAGTATTTGTCGCTATAGCGGCAACATAAATACATTTGTAAAAGTTTCAACTGTCTATCTATCACGGTTAATGAAATACAAGCCTGGTGACAGACGGACGGACAGGGAAGTCTTAGTAATAGGGTCCCGTTTTTACCCATCGAGTACGGAACCCTAAAAAGGTTCCTCCCATACAAATCCAGGTTGTCAGATACTCTATCTTATTTATCGCTTTTATTGAAACTTTGTGAATAATTGGGACTTAGGTTCTACTGCAATGGGTATTTCATTATTCCAGAAAAAAATCGGACTTAGGTCTACTGTAATGGGTACTTCATTATTCCAGGAAAAATCGGAGTAAAGTACCTCCCATACAAACCGAAAAATAGAAATATTTTTACTGTATTTCTTGCTACTAAGTATGTGTAATGTTTGTAGTTGATTTGTGTATGCTCGACTACGACAGATGGTTAAGGCTTCGCGAGAAAGTATGCACAGCGTGGCTGTACATTTTTTTAAAATTCGCAATTGGTACGCCCTTGACATCATACCACCTGTCCTGATGGTATGTGACGACAATCAGTTCAGTAGTTGAGATAACCCTGGACCAATTTTTCTTCTTATAGTTAACTAGTAAGCTTTTTTTTTTAAACCTGTCACCCCGCTTTCCTTTGCAATATTCAAAATTTTAATAAAATTCTTGCTTTCTGTACATCACTTATTACCTTGTGAGTAATGATGAAATTAATGGCTTCATTTATTTCCAAAGGCCTTCTAAACTACCCACACCATGTCGGGTTTTAGGGATGACGACAGCGCATCAGAAATAAATTATGAACTCTTGATCACTAAATTGCCCTCCCACTTAGACTTCGGAAAACCTTACTCGTTTTGTTTTCCATCAAGTCTTCAATTTTTAACTCATTCAAATCACAAAATGAGTACATATATGACGCTGCCAAACTGTGACGTCACGCCTAGGTATTTTTAGACCAAAATGTCGTTTTTGACAGATGATAAAAAGTAACTCAGATGACTAGCATTCGTCATCCTGTTCTCAGTCATACATGAAAAAGAAAACACAAAGGCACATTAACTATACGTGCTAACAGAAATGAAAAAAGTCAGTTGATGTAAACTATAAATTAATTTATTAAATTAATAATAAATAAAATGAATGGTCTATACTATTGTTTGGTAACATCAACAAATCTACATAAATATGTAAGTAAGACACGCACGAAGCTTTCAAACGGCTGTAATCTCATCCAACACTTTGGATAGGTATTTAATTACTACAGAACACTGTTATTTTAAAACATTGTCAAAAACATAGTAGGTACAGTCAGCGTCAGAAGTAGATTAACTACGCATGTGGCTTGTTAATAATGAACATTAAAATTGTCTAATAATAAAATTTTTGGGAAGTGTTCTAATTCATGTGAGCACTTCTTTCAAATAGGTATATCTGAGCTCACACAATGTTAAATATGTAATGATAACCGATGTGCGTGTTTAGATGCTAATGATGCATACAATGCTGACAACGAATACTTATGTGCAAATGTTATGTACCTGGACTGCTCCTGCAATACATCTGTAGCTGACTGTACCTACAATCTACGGTAGATACTCAGTTTTATTTTTTATCGTAACATTTTAATCTAACAGCAACTTTAACATGATTAATTATGTTTTACATCTAATGAAATGAATGGGTGCAATTGTAACATTGCAAATACATGACGGTATTTGGGCTAAACAAGAAGTTAAGTTCCAAAAATGTTATGGAAAGTGCTTCTTAACAGAATTGTTTGTTTCTAAGATCTTCGTTTTCACTTGGTAGCTTGCTTCAGGTAAGCAATAAGGTCCGCGCGGTCTGCGGGCTTTTTCAAGCCGGCAAACACCATTTTTGTGCCAGGGATGTACTTCTTGGGGTTCTCGAGGTACTCGAAGAGGGTGTCCTCGCTCCAGGTGATGCCTGTGAATCAAACAAACAAACAAACTAAATAAGCATAGCAACACAATGAGAACTAACAACAACATAACATACTTGGTATGTAGCTCCTAATACTAGCTATGTTCTAACTAAAATGAAAAATTAAAAGTAATCGGGTGATACGTCTGAATACTGTCTGATGCTAGCAGTATCATTACCAAAAAGCAATTAATAGATAACTGGTCAAAATCTATTACTAATCTAAAAAAAGTTTCTCAATACATGTTTAGAAAGGGTATTGAATCACTAAATGAAATCAAAGAATCAAATAAAACATAGCTTACGATTCTCAAAATATCCAAGAATATTAAACGTATGTGAAAAAAATTGTTTTGTCGCTTTGTGTTGTGAAATGGAACGAAAAACTTGGTGGAGTAACCGTTTTTGTCTTTTTTAAGCTCTGTCTGTGTCCCATTTGTTAGATCTACATTGCCGTCTGCTAGTCATCAAAGGTGGGTGGAGCTGAGAGCACAGCACCTCTCCCATAATCCTATTCGTATCAATGTCTTGGCTTTAACAAATATGTAGCAGGTATAACCGATGCTGCTTCAAAATGCGGAGACGAGAAGTGCATGTGATTAGTCCATTTTCACAAGTTTCTTCTCCACTTTAGTGGAAACACAGTCCAAGCAGACTATGTATAAGGTCTAACAAAATTAGCTGAAACTATTTTAACTGGTGCTACTACCCATGAAACTGAACAACTTTCCCCATGAAACCCATAGTCAAATCTCAAAAAAATTTTGAACTTCCCTTACTAAGTTTGCTGATCAGCTGATCGAGTTAGTATGGGAGAGCCAATTTTTTTTGGGTATGATTTTATCGATTGTCAATTAAATAGATTCGATCACTAAATAAAAAAAATTAAATTCCCTAAATAGTATAGTTTGTACTCAAAATAGTAGATCTGTCGCCAAAGTAAAGTCATCAAACAACACCAAAACAATACTCAAAAGGAAAAGATTTATCACCAGAAAAGTCTTTTATCGATTGTCAATTAAATAGATTCGATCACTAAATAAAAAAAATGAAATTTCCTAAATAATATACTTTGTACTCAAAATAGTAGATCTGTCGCCAAAGAAATGCCTAAAATTACTAACAAAGGTGACCTACAGATACTCCCACATCCTTTTCGGATCCCGAAGGTTTGTTCGAAACGGGGGGCGGGGGCTACGCCCCCGTTAGGGGTCATCTTCCGATGATTTCTTCTGCTGCGAAGTACTTTTGTACCC
The DNA here is from genome assembly GCA_947284805.1 of Coleophora flavipennella. Taxonomy (NCBI): domain Eukaryota; kingdom Metazoa; phylum Arthropoda; class Insecta; order Lepidoptera; family Coleophoridae; genus Coleophora; species Coleophora flavipennella. The sequence goes on from OX369268.1 coordinate 2,022,619, forward strand.
AGGGTGGGGACTATTAAATCAATCAAACCTGACCGAACCTAACATCGCTCGCTTCGCTCGCTCATTTATTTATTGTTTTTGACCGATTACCCCCTAGTTTTTGATTTGTTACCTATTATTATGGATCTTTGGCATCGAATTGGCCCTGACCTTGACCTTGAAAAGACGTTGACCGATTACCCCCTAGTTTTCGATTTGTTACCATGCAATAGCTTTACCGCGGCAGTCCCCGAGTGCCACACGTATTTTTTAATGACAGTTCTATCAATTTGATGACAGATCTATCAATTCGATGACAGATCTATCAATTTGAGAACGAAAATATTGAATACAGATGAATCTATTTAATTGAGGACGAAAAATATAATTCCCATTTTTTTTTCGATTTGACTATGGGTTTCATGGGGAAAGTTGTTAAGTTTTATGGGTAGAAGCACCAGTTAAAATAGCTTCAGCTAATTTTGTTACACCTTATATACTGTCTGAAAACTGTATGGGTCGTCTACTAATAAAAAATAATTAATGGATATTCAATATTTAATTAATACTAAAAATAAATTGAGGAAAAACTGCACCCATGAGCTAGGTATAAAAGTTATAACTATTTCTTATTGAAGGATTAATTGTTGCATCATGTTTTGTATTGACGGATTTTTACGGTATGTGTCATCGACCCACATTTTTTAGAAAAGTAACCGCGCCCGTAGCGTACTTGTAACTGCTTTATATATGTTCCTCATGCAAATTTCAAGAACAGCATGTATTTTAAGCTGTTTGGATTTAATACAAGCTGTGCAAGGAACATAGAAAATAAATAACAGTACTGTTTGTGCTAAAATAAGACTATTGTTCCTGAATCTTTAGGAAAAATACTTCTTGATTTATTATTCCTCTAAGGCGTCCAGTTCATTGGGTGGCTGATTTTAAGTAAGCGATAAGGTCTGCGCGATCATTCGCCTTCTTCAAGCCGGCGAATACCATTTTTGTCCCAGGCATGTACTTCTTAGGGTTCTCAAGGTACTCAAAAAGGGTGTCGTCGGTCCAGGTAATGCCTATATTAGTAAAATTATGTTAAAACAAATAAAAGGAAAGCATAAATAAATAAAAAAGGAATCCTGTTCACACTGCTATTGGGAACACAAAATTTTAGGATATGTAAAGGCTTTCAAATTCAATGAGGTGTCTTCTTTAAGAAAATAAAAATGCTAGGTTTACAAGTGGGGGTGGTGGTGGCGAGACTACTGGGATTTGGAAATACTTGGGTGTAAAAAAGTAAGAGTGATATCTGGGTCGATCCATAATAATTTCTAGCATAGAGGAAAAATAAATACATCCACTAAATACACATATTTTTAAAAATTTTGTTTACATTTTTTTAATTCACAATTGATAAGCCCTTTGCATAATCTCACGATGATGCCGAAGATGTAATCACTAATCGGGCTGGCCTATGGGAACTGGCTATCTTATCTTCCGAACACATTAATGTTGTCAACATTGATGTTTGGCGGCAAGACTTAGATAAGATGGTGGTAGCCAGCCGGGCGGGCTTAAGAAATGCCCTTCCACCAACCAAACAGAGTCTTAGAAAGTTAGACTCTGCTGGGATCGAACCCGCGGCCTCCTGATCTGAAGCTGATACGTAATCTTTACGCCGCGGAGGGCGGCGGTGGCGATATTCTAGACGCGATTCCGAATCACCCATAAATTATTACAATACTTTATTAATCTCATAATAAAAATAAATTATCATAATAAGGGCAGGCAGTATTAAAATGGAACCTCTTCCCTTTTAATTATACTTACTAATATATAAACGCGAAAATTTGTATGTACGTGAATGTTTGTATGTATGGATGTTTGTTACTCTTTCACGCCACAACAGATGAACGGATCTGGATGAAATTTGGTAGGTAGACAGATTAGGACCTAAATTAAAATAAAGGCTACTTTTATCCACGCTCGTGCGGCTCGCGCCCTGCGCACCCTCGAACACAGTCATAGAAAGTATGTTCACGCCGCTGTCAAAAGCTAGTGTATTTATAAAACCATATTTCATGTAATATTATGGCGTGTACAAACTTTTAATCAGACTTAAAATTGGAATTACTGATAATAATTATGACAATGTTATCTACATGTTATTTATCATAGTAGACATCTATCATCATTATCTATCACTGTGGCCTTCATAAATTTTGGCTATTAGATAATAAAGCTAATAATCTAATACAGTACATAGAGCCTTATAAACTGAAGAAATATTTTAGTTTTTCTTGTAGAGAGGCCTTTAAGCCATTATATTTGGATTGGTTAGAGATTTTTTAATAATTTATTAAAATATCTTTAAACAATTCAAATTTAATAATTAATTAAAAAATCTTTAACCAATCCAAATTTAATAATCAATTATAAAATCTATAACCAATCCAAATAAAATGGCTTAAAGGCCTAGTCCTCTACAAAAAGAACTAAATTTCTTCTATTTGGATTGGTTAAAGATTTTTTAATTAATTACTTTAAATATATTCATGTCACTGAGAATTTTTTTTTCAATACTCATTCCAATACTGCCACCACAGCCTCATCTTGGTCCGCATAAAATAACTAGTTTTTTTTAAAGAAAACTCCTCAGTTACTAACTATGAACAAATATAAAATCAGCAGGGACATGGAAGGAAGGATAGGTGTTTTTGTAATTAGGCCAGTAATTTATTAAATAGCAAATATGAATGAAAACTATACCTTTGCTTTTGTTGGCGTCGGAGTAGGAGAAGCCAGCGGCCTGGCCAGTCTTGCGACCGTACATGCCGTGAAGGTTGGGGCCGACCTTGTGTTTGCCACCAGCTTCAACCTAAAATATCAGATATTTGTTTCATTAAAATTATGATTTCGACTAAGAATATTAAGGATTTTGATATGTTGCATGAAATGCATGATTTTCGGAGACAAAGTATTATATTACACTTCATCATTATCATCATATAAGCCGAAAAACGTCCACTGCTGGACAATCCCGCATCCAGTGGCTTCACGGGATCTTTCAGAAATCAGAAATCAGAAATCATTTATTGCATTTATCACAGGTTATAAAATAAGATGTTATTGTGTATGGTAAGCTCACTATGATATACCTTAACAGGCGTACAATATAAAGTTAGCAACAACAATGTATGTCAAAAAAAAAGCAATTAATTAAATCAATTCATTAAATTGTCATTAATTAATAAAAATAAATCAGTAGCATGAAATTACAATTTGCCCTTATTTTCTATGAATTCTCGCACACTATAGAAGAGTTTAGACAGCAACCATTCTGTAACTGCTTTTTTAAAACAGTAGTCATTAAGCTGCTTAAAACTATGAGGTAGGTTATTGTACAATATTACTGCCATGTAGTAAATGCTTTTCTGATAAAAAGTTGTCTTAGGGTGATGCGAGTGTAGAAGTTTATGATTGCGCCTTAAGTTCCAGTTAAGTTTACTGGTTAGTTTACTTGTCGATTCAAATAGAAACATGTGTTTCTTAACAAACATAACAACCTCCTTTATATAAAGACACGGCAAAGGTAAAATTTTATAACGAGCAAAAAGAGGAAAGCATGAATCTCTTTGTGAGATTCCACCAATAGCTCTGACGCAACGTTTTTGGGCTATGAATGCATGAAGAAAATCCGTCGAGTGGCCCCAGAATATTAGTCCATAGCTTAGTATGGACTGGACATAACCAAAGTAAGCCATAAGCCCGGCGCCTTCTGACGCACAACTTACTAATCGTCTTAAAGGATATGTGAAGCGCGATAGTCTATCACATACGTTCTGAATGTGCGGTTTCCAACTGCAATTTGTGTCAAGCAAAAGGCCCAAAAATTTTGTCTGATTCACTTCTTGTACAGATACATCTTTGTAGGTGATACTCAACTCTACTGGTTGCCTGTAGTACGAATGAAACTGCATTATGTTTGTCTTAGATACGTTTATGTGCAACTTATTGCAGCTCATCCATCGAGCAATATCACTCAGAGATTTATTTATTTCAGATTCATATTCTTCCATAGAGTTAGGTTTGATAATTATTGTGCTATCGTCGGCAAATAGAACTACCTGATTGGACGTACTTTTTGGGAGATCATTGATGTAGAACAAGAATAGAAGAGGCCCTAAAATACTCCCCTGAGGGACTCCTCTATCACTGGTTCTGTATTCTGATCTTACATTTATGATTGTTTTCGTTTTGGCGCATAGGTTACTAATTTCAGTACATTGATGTCTCTCCGTGAGGTATGTTTTTAGCCAGTTTAGTGCATTCCCCCGGACACCGTATTTCTCTAGCTTATTTAATAACAGGCTATGATCCACACAGTCAAAAGCCTTCGACATGTCAGTAAATAGAGAACATATGCGACGGCGGTTATCTATACATTGATGTATTGGTTGTAATAGCTGATACATTGCAAGATTAGTGGACCTACCTTTGCGAAAGCCGTTTTGCTCATTAACAATTAAATTATTTTTATCTGAAAAATCCATAAGCCTGGTAAACATGACTTTTTCCAATATTTTGGAAAAAATAGGTATCAATGTCACTGGCCTGTAGTTACTTCGTTTTTTCCGATCACCTGTCTTATGAAAGGGCTTTATAATAGAAAATTTTAGTTTTTTCGGGAACTCTCCTTGTTCAAATGACAGATTGACAATGTGCAAAAAAGGACGAACGATCAGACTACTCGATTTCTTTATAATTTGAGTAGAAATTGTATCATATCCTACAGAGATAGTGTTCTTTAAGGACTTCACCAGATAGACGGTCCACCGCGAGGGAGGCTTTCCTATGCTACATTTTCCAGTGCGCAGTCAACACTCGAGAACTTTACTACCCCAACGGTCATCTGTTCTATGAGCTATGTGTCTTGCCCACTGTTTTCTGTGAGCTATGTCGGTTACTTTGGTTCTTCTGTGGATCTATTACACATTGCATAATAATTACGAATACAAAGAACAATGATCAACATTACATAACAATTTCAAACAGATGATTGTACATTGCACAATAATGACTCACATATTTTAATATACATATTTATTACTTTTATTTTTTTGAATGTAAAATTTTAATTTTTTGAAGTGCTTTAGGTTTTTTTACATTACATACAATACTATCGCAGTGCAAAAATCCATATAGTGTTTCAACACCTTTAATGTTTGTGTCAAAGCAGGAATCACCAGTACTGGGCATCACTAGAGCTGGTACTTTTTGTTTCTTTAATGAATTGTCCTGGACAGTGTCTGACAGGACTCAAACTCCCCTGTTCTGCATCCAGCCCACACATGATTGCCCCGTCTGTCGCCATCAGTGACTGTATGGATTCTTTAAACTGTGATACTGTTAACAATACTAAGCCAATGACATTTAAAAGTTCAAAACTTACTGTATGACATTGGGCACATCTCTGGACGAAGATCTTTTTGCCGTTTTCAGCGTTGCCAGCTGGTACACCCATTTTTTTGTCTGTAATAAAAATGCAATATCTTTATTAGATTAGGTAATTATGTTTTGTCCATACACCCATTTTTGTCTCTCATAAAAATACAATAATTTTTAATAGTTTTGGTAATTATGTTTTGTCCATCATAGAACAAGCACTAACACTTGCTATACAATAATTGTAACTAGCTGCTACAATAGGATTTCACTATGGAAATTTTTGTCATGAGTACAGTTTGTGTGGAAATCTTTCACATGCGATTAAAACCTATATATTTCGATGGGGGATGCAAATACAAACTAAATTCTTTTTACATACATACAGGGTCACATCATCATATCAGCCGAAGGACGTCCACTGCTGGACATAGACCTCCCCCAAGGATCTCCACGACGACCGGATCTGCACTACCTGCATCCAGCGGCTTCCCGCGACCTTCACCAGGTCATCAGACAGGGTCACATATTAGTAAGATATTTTTAGGTAAAAATTGTCAAAGCACTAATTTTCATCTTTACATCTAAAAATATCCCATTAACCACGGCTCTTATATTATGATGATGATGATTTGTATCCCTTTACAGAAGTTTTACAATAGATTTAGGAAAAAATCTCTAATGTAGTTATACCAGGGGATCGTGCCCCTTTTTTACAGTACGATGCACATCCCTAATTATATATATAGGAAGTGCATGGTACTTAGGACGACGCGAGGTAAACCACATCAAAGGTCCTTGGACTATGACCATTACTTAGATAGAACAAGAAATCCTTTACAACGTTTCTTTACTTCGTTATACGTTACAACTTATTGCTAATAATAAAAATGTTATGAAATTGGGTCAGGATCAATGTCACGAGGTAACTATTCTAGGGCTCAATGTCGTAATGACACAATTACGTAAGTGTATGAATCAAACGTTTTTAAGGAAAAAAATGGTCTGGCAATCACTGCTGTTACTTGGGTAAGATAATAACACCTTTTAACAGTTTATATTTACACAAAATCCAGGTAGAAGGCGATATAACAAGATATACAATTTTTTAGGTTAGAGCTAGAAAAGGTGTTAAATTTTCGATTGTTTAATTATAAAATTAACAAAATGTAATATGCATTATTGCACGAACCCAAAATATTTGTACTTACTCACTTTTTAAAATTTAAAAGGAACAGGAACAATTTTGAAAGACCACAAAATTTTATTTCTCCTGTCTATCTGACTGATGGATGACACTTCTTCATCTGATTTTTTTTCTTTCACCTTTTGTGGCGAAAAAACACGAGGAGAGACGAAAAGACCCGAAGTGTGTAATCAATACAGCTAGAGTGGCCATTTACAAATATGCGAGGAATGCAAAGATGACCTATCCATTACAAATTCTAGGGAGGTTCTATAGCGAGTTCCTAGAATATCATGGGAAAAGTTAAGTTTAGAATTATTTAATTATCACTTATGCATAGTTTTTATGCTTTTTAGCGTGCTGTTTCAAAGCGTACTAAAAAAAGTACAAATTTCCTAGTATCAAATAATATAATTTTTAAACAGGGAAAAATTGAGTGAAAAAATACAAGAAACATGTTTTTAGGATTCCGTACCTGAAAATGAAATAAAAATAAAAGTTTAAAAAACTAAAAACCGACTTAAAAAACGAATTCACTCAAAATCATGAAATAATATTTTTATAAATACACGAAATTAACCAACAATTGATTACAATTTTTACAATTTTTACCAATTGTGCATAAAAAAAAAAAAAAAATAAAAAAAAAAATATTTCGTACACCTTTGATTCCGTTGGTTAATTTCGTGTATTCATAAAAATATTTTTTAATAATTTTGAGTGAATTCGCGAAGTCAGTTTTTATTTAACTTTTACTAACTTAAGGTATAGCGGAGTAGGATTTGGATTGGCACTTGCAGGAGATAGCCTATTATGTAACGGAATCTCTGTGCACCTGTCCTATATGTATAGGTACGTTCAGGTCGTTGTCAAAGTATCTTATATTAGTACTAACGTGCCGTGGGTAACAACGAAACGACGTTCTGAGTGTGAGCATTATGGACAGGGAGAGGAGGGTTTTAAAAACAGTATGTTTTTATTGAAAAATAGACTATTTTAAGAAACATTTTTTTTTATTCATTGGTTATGTTTTAATGATTTTTCAAATGTTACATGTTCGAATGTTTGCGATGACGTCAGAGACCCAAATACCATGAAAAAGGGACACAATACTAATTTTAGTTGACGATTATGAATAGAATTTTGTTATTTAGTATACTTTTACAGTATAAAATCATAATACCTCTAAATGGTTCTTTTATTTATGTGCCTTGTAAAAAATCTGAATAATTCCAATTGTGTACTGCCGGCAATGACGTCATCGTAGTCCAATCAAGGGCAAATCACATTTTTTATAATCCATACGAAATCACTTAAAATTTTTGAAATCTGAGTGGTTATTTGGAAATTTATCACAGAAGCTATTTTTTCGAAATGGTTTTAAATCTATGGTTTTTTAAACACCATGCAACATAGTATTACTTGCCTACAACGATAGAAAAAAAATACGTTTTTATGTTTTTTAAACTACATGTGTCACCAGCTTAGAAAATATTAAACTGGTATTCTAAAAAGATTATACAGACAACGTGACAAAATCCAAAACATCAAAAATTGGTTCATCTCTAAGTGCTTTTTATGGTAGGTAAATTTTAGTTTTTTTCCAAATATTCTAAAGACATCTATGAAGAATTATGGAAACTAGCAACTACAGAGTTTGGCCACAGTCTAAGAATCTATACAGTCGTCCAACGGAGACGTCTAGATATAGCAATCGTACGGGGGCTGCGGGGTGGGTAGGGCCCACTAGACCATTGTCACCGTTTGTATGGTGCGGTGGGCCCGATCATTAGGGGCGCCACGTCGCATTTTTATTATCAATCATTTATGCACGGCTCATTTGCTTTTTTTGATTTATTTTGGTTCATAATTAAAAAAAAAATGACAGACATGCATTAATTGTTACACTTGCCTGCGTCTGTGTTTCCTGAATTTTCTGGCGAGAGTGAATAGTGAAACGCAGTGGTAACTTGGGAATTTGCCACATATGACACGTAGAATTTTTACTTGTTGCCTAAATATGAATTTCGGAAAGAAAATAAATTTTGGGGTACTATAGAATACTTTTATTTATAAGATTAGAAAAAATAGATAAAGACGTAAACAAGTTGATGAGTTAAAGTTGTAAAGAAAGGATGACCATAATATTTAAAAAAATAGGTAAAGGCGTAACAAATAATTGGTATAACAAATGGATGACCGTGGAACTAGTTAAATATAAAAATAACACATTACCTAAATTTAAAATATAAAAAAAAGGTTAGGTAACGATCGATCGTCCCCCCAGGTGTAAAAACGATCGAATAAATACCTAAAACATAAATGGAGTTAATTTATCGGGTGTCTAAATAACCCCCAAAGTTGTAGGAAACACTTTGGGTGTACAATACTCTTAATGATTTTAAAATAAATGCAAAATTGACAAAGTAATCGGAAACAGGAGAACACGTAGGCCAGCAGCTGCTCTTGGAGGAAGACAGCAGAACCTTGCCGGGGAGTAGCAGTGCTTGGTCACCGGTGATAACAAAATGGTGCGGCAGGTCGTAATGCTTGATCACCAGTAGTAGTGTTTGGTCACCAGTGACAACCAACTTCAATGGGCCTTAAAATTAGATAGAAACAAAGGTTCCACTTCCCTTTGAGTAAGCGGCAGGCAGTTGTAGAGCGGCGAAACAAACGCCGGTGGAAGACTAGCAGTAATCCAGGGTAATAGTGATTCGTTCGGGCCGGGTGGAAGACCCTACGAACATAAATAAAAATTTAGTTCGCAACGGCAACAAATAAAAATGGATAGCTATCTCTAAGCATAAATCACTTACCCCTGTTAAATATAGGAGGTCTTGTAAACAAAACCAAAATCACGAAATTTTAAAATATTTTCATCAAAACACCTATTTCGACAGTCATGAGTCATCCAGAATCAATTTTTGTTTTACACTTGTCAAAAAGTCACAAATATTTTCAAATTAAATTTCCATAGAGGAACAAAATCAAAAGAGAATTTAATTATGAAACGCACGAAAGGAGATCGACTCGAAACGATAGTTTGCGTTTCAAAATCTTACTCAAAGGGAAGTGGAACCTTTGTTTCTATCTAATTTTAAGGCCCATTGAAGTTGGTTGTCACTGGTGACCAAACACTACTACTGGTGATCAAGCATTACGACCTGCCGCACCATTTTGTTATCACTGGTGACCAAGCACTGCTACTCCCCGGCAAGGTTCTGCTGTCTTCCTCCAAGCGCAGCTGCTGGCCTACGTGTTCTCCTGTTTCCGTTTACTTTGTCAATTTTGCATTTATTTTAAAATCATTAAGAGTATTGTACACCCAAAGTGTTTCCTACAACTTTGGGGGGTTATTTAGACACCCGATAAATTAACTCCATTTATGTTTTAGGTATTTATTCGATCATTTTTTACACCTGGAGGGACGATCGATCGTTACCTAACCTTTTTTATGTTTTAAATTTAGGTAATGTGTTATTTTTATATTTAACTAGTTCCACTGTCATCCATTTGTTATACCAATTATTTGTTACGCCTTTTACCTATTTTTTTAAATATTATGGTCATCCTTTCTTTACAACTTTAACTGATCAACTTGTTTACGTCTTTATCTATTTTTTCTAATCTTATAAAATAAAAGTATTCTATAGTACCCCAAAATTTATTTTCTTTCCGAAATTCATATTTAGGCAACAAGTAAAAATTCTACGTGTCATATGTGGCAAATTCCCAAGTTACCATTATTTTTGTCACATATTTATGGCGCCCGAACTAATGTTTTTATCCCCTTTTCTGCCTTTATTCTTTCCCTAACGAACCCGTTTTTTTGTCGTTCGTGGGTGTATCCGTTTTCCGGATGCTATGGTTCAAGTTTTAATACCTCAAGACCCTTACTTAATTTAATCGTGCAGTTTTCTTTGAAACGTAAGGTTTTTTTTGTTTGTATGCACGGTATTTTTTTGCTTCTCTTAACACGGGTCGTTTTTTCCCCGGCTTAATGGCATTATACCTTTTTCGGATAATTGCTTACGTGTTGTTGAGTTGTTTTTGCCTGTGTATTCCCTTACGATTCCAAGAGAATTTTTAATTTAAGTAGTCAATGGCCAGACTCTAGATTTCTTTCAATCGAAAGTCGGGACAGACTTACTTTTAGTTCACGATCATCTAACCTTGGTTTAAGAAAAAAATCTTTAAGGGTTACTGTTTGGAATATTTTTACGCGTTGCTTTGCGAGGTACTGCTTAAATTTTTGGCGTACCCTGTTCACTTTTATGTGACAACGTTTCTGTATTTCGCAGTATTGTTTAGATTTCTTGAGGTCTTATAACAATTTCCCATTTTTCAAATTTCTTTCATTAATCTTGCCCATGTCTTACCTCAAATGGCCTATTTTTCGGTAGAGTTGTCCCTTTAGACTCTTGCGTATCGCGTTTCAGACTTCCGGTGTTAATTTTATCCGTGAGTCGGAATTTTCACGCATCCGCCTTTACCGCTTTTGTCCATATTTTCGCTGGGGTAACCGACAATGTTTTGCAAGTTTTTTTCAGTTTTTGTCAACCCTATTGGTCTTTAATGTTTTAGTAGTTGTTTGATTTCTCCTGTTTTCTTAAGTTACTAGTTTAAGGCTCGATACACAGCGATACTTTAACACTAGTGTGTTGTTGGGGTTATTAAGTCTGTTCACTTTTAGATGGAGTTTTTGCCGTTTGTATGTGTAGCTTCGTGTATAAATGTCAATTTCTACCAGCTTCAAGTAAACGTTTGTAGTTAACTAGTTACTTAGAGAGTTTTTATTTTTTCTTCTTCAGGGCTGTCCAACGTCCATAGGGTTGTCCAAATTTCAAAAATTTTTTGAACTTCACACCTTTTTTTTGTGAGTTTGTGGGTATTTTGAAACGCAAACTATCGCTTCGAGCCTATCTCCTTTGTTGCGTTTCATATTTATATTCTCTTTTGATTTTGTTCCTCTATGAAAATTTAATTTGAAAATATTTGTGACTTTTTGACAAGTGTAAAACAAAAATTGATTCTGGATGACTGATGACTGTCGAAATAGGTGTTTTGATGAAAATATTTTAAAATTTTGTGATTTTGGTTTTGTTTACAAGACCTCCTATATTTAACAGGGGTAAGTGATTTATGCTTAGAGATAGCTATCCATTTTTATTTGTTGCCGTTGCGGACTAAATTTTTATTTATGTTCGTAGGGTCTTCCACCCGGCCTGAACGAATCACTATTACCCTGGATTTCTGCTAGTCTTCCACCGGCGTTTGTTTCGCCGCTCTACACTTGCCTGCCGCTTACTCAAAGGGAAGTGGAACCTATGTTTCTATCTAATTTTAAGGCCCATTGAAGTTGGTTGTCACTGGTGACCAAACACTACTACTGGTGATCAAGCATTACGACCTGCCGCACCATTTTGTTATCACTGGTGACCAAGCACTGCTACTCCCCGGCAAGGTTCTGCTGTCTTCCTCCAAGCGCAGCTGCTGGCCTACGTGTTCTCCTGTTTCCGTTTACTTTGTCAATTTTGCATTTATTTTAAAATCATTAAGAGTATTGTACACCCAAAGTGTTTCCTACAACTTTGGGGGGTTATTTAGACACCCGATAAATTAACTCCATTTATGTTTTAGGTATTTATTCGATCATTTTTTACACCTGGAGGGACGATCGATCGTTACCTAACCTTTTTTTATGTTTTAAATTTAGGTAATGTGTTATTTTTATATTTAACTAGTTCCACGGTCATCCATTTGTTATACCAATTATTTGTTACGCCTTTTACCTATTTTTTTAAATATTATGGTCATCCTTTCTTTACAACTTTAACTGATCAACTTGTTTACGTCTTTATCTATTTTTTCTAATCTTATAAAATAAAAGTATTCTATATTACCCCAAAGTTTATTTTCTTTCCGAAATTCATATTTATGCAGCGAGTAAAAATTCTACGTGTCATATGTGGCAAATTCCCCAAGTTACCTTTATTTTTGTCACAATAGGCATTATTTGAGTTTGCGTGTACCATCGTCGACACAGGCATTATTTGTATTTGCGTGTACCACCCTCGACTACATCTTCACTTACCATCAGGTGAGATATATTCAAACGCACTCAAATTTTTAATAAAATAAAATGTTTTAATATTTTACTATAAATAATAATATATTAAATATTATATTGTAGCAATATCGATACTTTTTTAAATTAAAAATTTCAGTGCGTTTGACGACATCTCTCCTGATGGTAAATGACAATGTAGTCGAGGATGGTACACGCAAATACAAATAATGCCTATACACTCTCGCCTTGAAGATTCTGATATGGATCATTTTATAGGTATTATTGGGGTGTTTTTTTTACGAATATGACATATATTCTGTAATCCGTTGTTGGAATTGAAAAACGTAGCCATCATTTTGAACTTTTTAGTTACTGGACAGATTGCTTCCAAAATCGATATCTAAACCCTGAAGTCCCATATCACGGATCCGTTGTCAGAATTGAAAAAAGTGGGCGCCATTTTGAATTTTTTAGTTACTGGACCGATTGCTTCCCAAATCGATATCTGAGGGGCCCTGAGGTCCCTAATCACGATTCCGTTGTCAGAATTGATAAAAGTGGCCGCCATTTTGAACTTTTTAGTTACTGGACCAATTGCATCCTAAATCGATATTTGAAATCACGGTCCATAATCACGAAACCGTTGTCAGAATTGAAAAAAGTTGCCGCCATTTTGAACTTTTTAGTTACTGGACCTATTGCTTCCAAAATCGATATCTGAGGGTCTTGACCTAAGTCTTGCAAGCCTCTTAAGTTTTTAGTTTTAAATTCAACAAAACATAGTATAAAATAAATTATAATTACTTTTAGTACATTTTGGAAACATGTTATTAAAACTTTTAACTTGATTCAAATCTAAAACGTCGAAAAGTTTCTTTAAATAAAAGCTTTCTAATTAAAATAAAATAATGCATAAAGAATTTATTAATCCAGATAATTACATTTATAATAAAACTTAAATACATATACTAAGTTTTTGGTGCGGTATGCTAAGTTTTTCCTCTGTGAGTGGACGAGGTGTGCTTGTTCAAAAAAATAAGGTTGTTTTGTACAAATGGATGGTTCTAGCGGAAACATATCTATGTCTCTGTTGTTTTACTTATTAGTTTTCTGACCTGGTATACAGTATGTGATTTTAAAGACGATTCATGCCAAAACATCGAAACTTCTTATTTAATCCACACCAGTACATAGATATTTTTTTTTAAATCCACAATTGGTAAGCCCATACTTACCTAGAATCTAGTAGATCTTCATCGAAATGTGTGACTTCTGTTAATATGATGTAGTCATTCCAGGCTTCGATAGTAATATACCATTTATACTGATGTTGCCACCGTCGAAGTAACTATTTAGTAATCTGTGCCACCGTCTGTAAATCAGTTGGTGAAGCCGAAAACAACAATTATGTATTGATTTGAAAAGTTGTCTCTGTCTTTTTCTTTACGTCTAAAGAGTAAAGAAAATAACCACACTTTTTCAGTTTTTCAATGGTATTTCGTTTCAATCAAAAACTACAATGAAAGTATTAAAAATAATAGGTAACATTACTCACTTTGTATTATAATAACAAATATTGTTGTATATTTTTAAAATTTATACTTAATATTATTGGTCGTAACTAGAGAGTTGAAAGTAACGGTGTAGACCAATCTTTGGGATTTTTTTCTATCGAGCCAAAACTGCCCAATCGTGTTTCTAATAGCTTTTGATTTTAAGGAACATCATCAACAATAAGGGTATATTTTTTAACCTTGGGTTTTCTATCGTTTAGGAGTAATTGCCGTTAAAAATGTCGAAAATCTGTAATATTGGTGTCGATTCGGTGTAACACGATTTAACTTATTTGACAGGACTAAACTAAATTTAAGCATTCTATCCTTGTCTTTTCGATACAGAAAGTAAAAGACAGAATGCGTAAATTTAGTTTAATCCTGTCAAATAAGTCAAGTCGTGTAACACCGAATCGACACCATTACCTCCTTAACGGATATAGGCAAATAATTTCAAACTATCAAACGCGTTTTTAAAATATTTTATTGAATGTTATTATATGTTACGGCTAAAGGTGGGTGTGAACATAAACTTAAGATTAGCCGGCTAAACTTCACACAGGGGCGGGGAGGAGCCTCGCTCCGCGAGGTTTTTCGACTGTAAAATCAATCAAACCTGACCGAACCTAATATCGCTCGCTTCGCTCGCTCACCACCCAAAAATATTACCCAGCCAGTGTTGGGTAGACCTTGTTGTGTACGGTTAAACGCCCAATACCAACTAATAATCGGACTTTACCCAAACAACTTTAGCCGCCTTCTTAACTTTGTGTTCACACCCACCTTTAGTCGTGACATGTATTCTACTCTCTAAAGTCATTACTATCCCTTAATCACTTATTTAAAACTAACATGCGATGCGCCATGGCCATATTATAAGGGTAAAAACGAAAGCTTATTATGTTTGTACACACGTTGTATGTTGTATGGATCACATATAATTATTGTGGTTAGCCCCATCCCCCCAGTCCTTATAATATAATACCAAGTGCGGGAAGTACGGTTCCGTAGTCTCTTAAAATATAAATATAAAACCGGCCAAGTGCGAGTCGGACTCGCGCAAAGTTAGGTTTCTTAGTCTTTAAAAAAATATATTTTAAAAGCAAAATCATATTTGCAGTTGGTAATAGAACATTTTGTATAAAAATCTATGAACTTTTTACAAATACAACTTGCACACCTTAAGATGGTGGACTATTTATCCTAAACTAAGAAAGCCTACTTAGTCGTGATAGTTTTCCTTTTAATAAATTGATTATTAATATGTCCTACTATTTACAATATATTTCGGATGTCCTGTAATAGCGGTTTAGCTGAGGGGTTGGGCGATTTTTAACTCTAAGAAAAATTTGCACTTTAAAGCTTAATATTTCGCAAGCTTAATTTTTTTTTTATTAAAAATTTGAGTGCGTTTGACTGCAACTCACCTGATGGTAAGTGATGATGCAGTCGAGGATGGTACACGCAAACTGAAATAATGCCTATTTACTCTTGCCTTGAAGAGCCCCAAATTATACGAATCGGGAAACACTGACGCAGGCAAGGAGTTCCAATCCGTAAATCGAAAAATAGTTTTTGCATACCCTTGACGGACAGATGGACAGACAGCGGATGCTTAGTAATAGGGTCCCGTTGGTCAGCCGTTAGGTGTACAGATCCCTAAAAATCATTTCTTGAAGTTGGCCGATTGGTAGGGCTGATCGATTTGTATGAAAAATAAAAATAAAATCTGAGAATGGAGTGTCGTATGTATACTGACACCCATGGGTCGAATTGTTGTAGACTGAAACTAGTTTTCGGTCGCCATCGTAACGTGACGTGTTTCGTAATAATCGGTTGTTCTTCAAAGAAGACATTTTCCCGTTTTTCTCGGCACAATCACACTCTGGATGTAGGTTACTTACTACAGCAAAGAGTAGGGATGAGACTAGAGCTACAGTAGTAATATTTGCGAAGTAACTAGTATCTCATCTGTGGTAATATTTAATATTCTTGGACTACAGCTTACTACCAAAGAATACTAAATATTTACTACGTGAGGCCTGTCGCACTCCGCGCTGTAGGCATGAAAATGTACCTACGCCAAAGTATATCATTAACATTATCATTATCATATCAGCCGAAAATCGTCCACTGCTGGACAAAGGCATCCCCCAAGGATTTTCACGACGACCGGTCCTGCGCTGCCCGCATCCATCGGCTTCCCGCGATCTTTACCAGGTCGTCGGTCCACCGCGTGGGAGGCCTATCTTCGCTACTTTTTCCGGTGTGCGGTTGTCACTCGAGAACTTTACTGCCCCATCGGCAATCTGTTTTACGAGATATGTGCCTTGCCCACTGCCACTTCAGTTAAGCGATTCTGTGAGCTATGTCGGTTACTTTGGTTCTCCTGCGGATCTCTTCGTTTCTGATTTGATCACGCAGAGAAACTCCGAGCATAGCACGCTCCATTGCCCTTTGGGTGCCAAAGTATATAGGGTGACCTCAAATTAGTTCTTGATAGCAAAGGATATGAATGTACTCATGATTACAAACAACTTTCCCAAAGAAACTATATGTGAAATATGAAAAAAAAATTTTCGCCCTCGATACATAATAATTTATCAAATCGGAAAAAATGTATCAAGGACCAAATTTTTTTTTCATATTTGACATATAGTTTCTTTGGGAAAGTTGTTTGTAATCACGAGTACATTCATATCCTTTGCTATCAAGAACTAATTAAAAGTCACCCTATATATTATATTAGTACCTACCTACTAACGCTTACGCCGCGCGGCCCCCTGAATGGGGCAAATTCATTATTCAGAAGAGATAAGACTTACGCGATGTAAAGAGAGGCAACTTGTAGGTAAATGTATTTGTAGGTAATTAGCATTAGCGCTGTGCGACCTGAATTTGGACTTTATTGTGTCGTAGAAAGAGTCGCCATTCATTCAAATGATTTTGCGGAGTTAACCTTCTTTTACGTTTTATTCTTTGCCGGAGTTCTATCTCCGACTAAAAAAAAATTTGGTTGGATATGGACAGTGAATGTAATAATGTAAACAAATTTGTGTATAAGATAAATTTTAATAATTGCAATTTATTTTTCATCATTATGTTGAATTTATTATTTAGTCTGATATTTAAAATTGTATTTTGTTTGGACATCTTGTTTTATTTATTGTTTTGACATCTTATTTTTTTGTGACATTGAATTTTTGTATTTTTGACAGTCATGTTTCACATTGACATTTTTAATACTTTTTTGTGTAAATATGTAACTGGTGACATGAAATAAATACTTTTATCTAAACTTACCATTCACAGTCCTACGACACTTCATACAACGGGCCAGAAATTACATTTCAACAAACAAAATGGCGGCGAAATCCTATACGTTCGACAACCAAACTGTAACCAATCTGTATCAATCTGGGTGACGAGGGGTGAGTTCACAATCTAGAGAGCGGAGTGTCCATACTGTATGTTAGTACTAATATATATACTTTGGTCCTATTATGTATAAATAACTCTGCTGTTTGTGACAAGTACTTACCTATTATTAGGTACCTACATACTCGTACTTAGGAAATCAATTTCCGTGAACCCTCATCAGGGCCTCACAATCTGCGGCCGACTGGTCGGGATAGCGCAGATAATATCAGGATACAATTAATGACCAGCACACCCAACTTCCTTTATTCTGTATTATTATATCTTTATCGGCAAATGCCATTAATTTAGGACATGCTTAGAATGCTTTAACAGGTGTTTCAAATTTGTGAAATTTTCTTTCTATATTAAACACCGCGTCGCACCTCCCAGCGAGTTCGTTGTGCTCGGAAAACATCACCTCCTTTTTGAACAGCGTATACAGGGTGACTTTTAATTAGTTCTTGATAACAAAAGGTATGCATGTACTCGTGATTACAAACAACTTTCCCAAAGAAACTATATGTCAAGTCAGAAAAAAAATGTTTGGTCCTCGATACTTAATAAGTTATCAAACCGGCAAAAATGTATGAAGAACCAAAAGTTTTTTTTCATATTTGACATATAGTTTCTTTGGGAAAGTTGTTTATAATCACGAGTAGATTCATATACATTGCTATCAAGAACTAATTAAAAGTCACCCTATGTATGTTCTTCTCGCTTTCCTGCAATTCGAAAGTGATTTTTATGAAATGAGACCGAAGTGTTTAACATGAAATGTGTTTTTTTTCATTAACAAAGGCTAAGGAAACATGGCCATGCCACCTTATTTTTTTTCCGGTCACGAAGGCTAAGGAAACATGGCTATGCCGCCTCATTCGAGGCCGGAGGCCTAGCTCCACGTAAGGCGAAGCTCAGAGCGCGCCCTTCGGGGCCGGAGGTTTTTTTTACTAATGTCAATATGTTATGTCTCTAATCATATATGCGACTAACAGATTTGAATTGAAGGATCCGCCCCTCTCCATATTTGACTCAGATTTTCTTGATACAAGCAAAAAGTAGCGCCATCTAACATAACTCGTACGAACTAGCGTGGGCGAGAGTTGACGTCAGTGCCGCGTTAAAAGAACCTTGGTAGAATTGTCGCTTTAAAATTCGTTTATTTAATTTGTTTTTAAGAAAAAATACAATGTAAGGTTACTTAACGATGATACAAAATCCCATGTTTCTTTTTAGCCTTTCTTTTATGATTTTTACAGCCTCTAACAACACAATAAGGCATTTTTATATGGAATATCTTTCCACCGCACTGTACAATTTCCCGCAGACGACTGAGTCGCGAGTGTGCGAAACTTTCGATTTTCGCACCAATTCGCTGGGACCATTAGTCGCGCGCGTTGGCCGGGTCCTTACGCCAGTAATATATAAGTCACTGATGCGACTACTTTAAGGTTCGCTCGTTTTTAGGTTTCCGTACCTCAAAAGGAAAAAAACGGAACCCTTATAGGATCACTTTGTTGTCCGTCTGTCTGTCAAGACCCTTTATCTCGGGAACGCGTGGAGGTGTCGAGTTGAAATTAAAACTATATATTTCGGTCTACAGTCCCTTGAAGCTGTGAAAAAAATAAACTTCCCAGTTAACGTAAAAAAAAGATACGGCCGTTTATGCAGCAAAAAACGTATATTTCGACACTCTCAAGGAAATATAAATTCATAGGATATTTCTCGTTGACTGAGAACTATAAAATTTGGCAAGTAATACTACAGGTGTAGGGAAAAATCTGAAATCTATACATTTGTAATTAAATCATAAAAAATATAGTCTTTATTTAAAGTGCGTAATGAATTATGCAAGGAACGGCGGTCCAAATTTGAATTGAGTTAACTGTGTCTAGTGGGGTATCGTATGAAAGGGCTTCATTGGCACAAGCTTTTAAATTATTTTATTATAACAGCTCATATACGTCCCCACCGAGGGGCTCGAGCCTATCCTGAATCAGGGCGATTAGGCCTTAGTCGACCACGCGGGCCCAGTGCGGGTTGGTCGACTTCACTTCGAGTTTCTTCGCAGGCGTGTGCAGGTTTCCTCACGATGTTTTCCTTCACCGTTAAAGCTTATTTTATTTTATTGATGTATAGTTTTCGATTTATGACGAAGAATGAAAAAAATCTTTTCTTTTTTAACCGACTTCAAAGAATGAGGTGGTTCTATGTTCGACAGTAAACTTTTTATTTTTTTATATGTATAGATAGGTACATAATAATTTTGGCGTATGTAGTACTTAACAGTTTGCACTGTTATTATGATTTATAATATGTAGGTACCTAAAAATTTGTACGGAACCCTCGGTGGGCGAGTCCAACTCGCACTTGTCTAATTTTTTTTTCATTGATTTTAATTAATTTTCAGTAATCTCTGATGTTCATAATTGAAACATTTAACCTGCAAAAGTAGTTAATTATTATTGTCTTAGAGATAGGTATTTCATAATAAGAAACTACCGCACTGTGTCTGGGAGCCTCGATTGGAGTGCCAGGCAATGTTTTCTGTGCCCATGAATATACAATTACGGTCCCTTGGGCCTTCCCTATATTTTAATGAGTTGCGACCACTGCGGTTTTAACTAGAAGGTATAATGCATAATGTATAATGCTTGTTGAAAGATATGCGGTGCGGGATTAAAATAAAATGCTATTGAAATTTCAAGGGGTTACTCAGTATCTAATCGAGTGAAGACAGAAAAAAAAAATTCTTAAAAAAACATTTTCCCATAGACACCGAGAAAATACTAAGACGTAAATTTGTAGGTAGATATTTCACAATATCCACAGTTTTTTTTTACCCCGACTACGAAAAAAGCAGGGTTATGTTTTTGACAGTCTATATATGTATGTATGGATGTTCGTCTGTTCCCTCGTATTTCCTAAACTAATACTTATTACGTCTACTGCCTAGCGGTTCAATGAACGGGGGCGGGCATCCACCTTTTTGTGCGGAATGAATTACGATGACATCATCATGTTAGCCGAAAGACGTCCACTGCTGGACAAAGGCCTCCCCCAAGAATTTCCACGGCGACCGATCCTGCTCTGCCCGTATCCAGCGGTTTCCCGCGACCTTCACCGGGTCGTCGGAAAAGTATATATATTAGTACTAATCGTTGAGACCCAATCCAGCAAAAATCTAGTCGTGCGTTTTCTACGTCCGCAATCGACAAGTGCAACGTGTACTCAACATCAGTTGGCAAGGAGTACCAATTAACCACTGCCATCACCCTAAGTATCTTAGTGTCGTGCTGGACCGGGCCTTAACGTATAAGGCAAACTGTGAAAACGTTGCGAAGAAGGTGTCCACTAGAAATAACCTCCTTGCAAAGCTGACCTCGACCAAGTGGGGAGCTTCACTGGGAACTTTACGGAAGACAAGGTTGGCGCTCTGCTTCTCCACCGGTGAATATGCTTGTCCGGTATGGAACCGCTCTGCCCATAGGAAACTAGTGGATACAGCTCTAAATCAAACTTGCCGGACAATAACGGGCTGTTTAAAACCGACTCCGATAAGCAAGCTGTATCCACTGGCAGGTATCGCCCCACCTGGCGTTCGGAGAGAGGTAGCGTGCTCAGTCGAGAAAGCCAAACAAGAATACGACCCCAGACACCCCATGCTCGGATGCAGCCCAGCCCGTCCTAGACTAAAAAGCCGCAAGAGCTTCCTAGCCACTGTAGCAAAGCCACAAGATGACCCGCTAATGGCTAAATCCAGTTTATGGAAAAAGACCTTCCCTGTCACGGAAAGCTTAACTCACAACGAGAAGCCCTCCCCCCGGGCAGCGACTTGCCGTGGTCTATTTGGAAATCTCTGAATAGACTGCGGACTCAGGTTGGCCGATGTAGGGAGAATATGTGTCGTTGGGGTTTCTGTGACGGAGAAGAGTGCCCATGTGCCCACCCCACAAACTATGACGCATTTATTAGCATGCCCCGAGTGCCCGGACACCTGCACAATGGTAGACCTCTGAGGGGCCACTGATAATGGCATACGCGTGGCTACCTATTGGGCCAATAAGATATAATATAATAAGTGTCAATATTCAAACCATCGATTTGAAAAGAAGAAGAAGATGTACTAATCGTCGGTCAACCGTGTGGGAGGCTTGCCCAACTACGTCTTCCGATGCGCGTCGCCACTAGAGAACTTTACTAGCTTAACGGCTCTGCCCACTGCCACTTAAGTTTAGCGATTCTGTGAGTTATGTCGTTTACCTTGGTTCTCCTGCGGAGCTCCTCATTTCTACGATGACAATTTGTATGAAAAGTATTGTTTTAAGAAGGATTTTTCAAAATTATTTTTTCCTTATTCCATACAAGATATACAGTAAGTCATTAAAATATCATCATCATCATATATCTTCTTTCATGAATAAAATCAAAACTATTTATTTTACAATAATAACAAAAATATTATATTCAAGATCCTCATTTCATTTAATATAAGTATGACACAGCAAGGTTAGAATTTTTATTTCAAATTTCTCAATTTTTCCCACGAAAATGACCTTTATTTAAAAAAAAAATACTTTGCACATCTGTGTTTGGGTCATAGGATTACACATTTAACTGATCATTTAACCATTCTACCAAATTACACCTGATTTGGTCCAGTAGATTCGGAGCAAATTGTTTGTGACAGACGGACGGACAGACAGACAGACGCACGAGTGATCCTATAAGGATTCCATTTTTTATTTGTTGTACGGAACCCTAAAAATAAAATAAAAAGTCACGGACGTCAAAACTAGACGTTTCACGTTAAACCAACGGCGCAGTGTCCCCCCGAATCCCGATTGTTTTATTTCTTTTTAGAACTTCAAAGCTTTATTGGAAAAACTGTATACTATACATTAAAAAGACTGTATTATTATATCAGCTCATATACGTCCCCACCGAGGGGCTCGAGCCTACCCTGAATCAGGGCGATTAGGCCTTAGTCGACCACGCGGGCCCAGTGCGGGTTGGTCGACTTCACACACAACCTGCGAGTTTCTTCGCAGGCGTTTGCAGGTTTCCTCACGATGTTTTCTTTCACCGTTAAACCAATCGGTAAGTATATGTACGTAAGTTTTTGAAAAACTCATTGGTACATTGGCCGTCCAGATTTGAACCCGGTACCTCTGGTTAGATGGACCGAGTCGTTACCGGTTGAGCCACCGACGCTTTTTAAAAAGACTGTATACTATACATTAAAAAAACTGTATACTATACATTAAAAAAACTGTATACTATACATTAAAAAACTGTATACTATACATTAAAAAACTGTATACTATACATTAAAAAAACTGTATACTATACATTAAAAAAACTGTATACTATACATTAAAAAAACTGTATACTATACATTAAAAAACTGTATACTATACATTAAAAAACTGTATACTATACATTAAAAAAACTGTATACTATACATTAAAAAACTGTATACTATACATTAAAAAAACTGTATACTATACATTAAAAAACTGTATACTATACATTAAAAAACTGTATACTATACATTAAACATTCAAAGTATTGTCCATTTCTCCCATCTATCGGGCAGCATACGAATCCCGCGTTGAAAAAACTAGTAATTTTTTTAGGCGACCCACATTTTCATGTCTACGCGGGTGAAGCCGCGGGAAAAAGCTAGTATAATATAAATGTATGAAAGTGTGATATTAAACTTTTAAAACTTATGGGTCAGCCCAAAATTTGTAAGCATTGTAATTTTTTTTTAAATGGCCCGTATACAACACAGATCTATAAAAAAAAATATATTTTTATTGTTGCCCTGGATATCTTATCAAATTTTGATGTTTTCAAGTGCCCAGATTACGAATTTATTCATGAAAGTAATAAATGTGCTCTGGTTTTTATGATTATTGCATATCTTATATTTAGATCAATTATCGGCTTGTTAGCAATAAAATTTATTTTCTCAGTCATGATTACAGTTCTTCGCAAAAAAACGAGAGCAAATCCTACAAAATCATTGAGTGTTTCATGAATTGTGAGCATAAATATATTCAAAATCGATCTTATATCTAGGGCAACAAAACCACTGTAGACCAGTGCAATCATTGTATTGCTCTTCGGAAAAAAAATCCCGCGCGCGCGACAGTCCAAGAAAATCTTAACGACTTATCCCAAAAACTACTTCCGTGAGCTTAACTTTCGAGATCCCCCTTGATAAGAGTCTTTACACGTCTCATATATTTCGCGTCACAACCCACCCATTGGTTTAGGGATGACGAGGCGCTTAAGCGTACGATAAAGTAGTCTTCCCCTTGAAAAGTTCCTGAATGTCATATTCTGAAGATCGCTCCATTATGTCGCCGACACAGTTAGACCATGAATGAATCACATCTTATCTTCTTATTAGGTACTTTAAGTGAGCAATTTTTTTACATACATTAACTCGCTTTTATCCGCGGATTCGCCCGCGTGAACATTGTTTTTTAGGGTTCCGTACCCAAAGGGTAAAAACGGGACCGTTTTACTAAGACTTCGCTGTCCATTTGCCTGTTTGTCCGTTCGTCTGTCACCAGGCTGTATTTTATGAACCGCGCGATAGCTAGACAGTTGAAATTTTCACAGATGATGTATTTCTGTTGCCGCTATAACAACAAATACTAAAAAAACAGAATAAAATAAATATTTAAGGGGCTCCCATACGACAAACATGATTTTTTGCACGTTTTTGCTCGATATTGATAACGGTAACATGTAGACGCTTTAAATATTCACAGAATATTTAGTTATAGGTATATTCACTTTAAAAATAAATAAAATTAATATTAAGAGGGGGCTCCTATCTATAAAAATACCAACACCTAGATACTTAAACCATAATCTATAAAAATCACGTTTGTTGTAGATATGCAACAAACGTGATTTTTATAGATTTTGGTACGGAACCCTTCGTGCGCGAGTCCGGCTCGCACTTGGCCTGATTATTGACTGAGGGTGAGTAGTGAGCGAGCCGTAAGAGGCTCGCGAGCGTGTACATGAGTTTGCTCAGATCAAACTATTCTGATTATCAGTCTATGTCCACTCGCCATCCCTTCAACCAACTCTATACAAAAAATCACTTCAATTTGTTGCTTCGAGTTACCCCAGATCCCTCGGGAACTATGTCAGGATATGCTAATTAGTAAGTATGTCATTTCCCACCCCCTTAACCATCTCTGTGCAAAAAATCACAACATTCCATTTTTCCGTTGCGATGTTAAAGAAATTAACCAAAAAAGAGTATTTCTTCAGTTCCTTCAGGAACTGCACCGGGCTATGCTAGTTTTACGCAATAAAAAAGTACCCTATGTCATTCCCTATGTCATTCCCTGTGACACAGGCTACTTGCATGCCAAATTTCAGCTGGATTAGTCAAGGTGTTGAAGCGCGAAAAGGTAACAAACAAATAAACACATTATCACATTTATTTGGTTTCTAGAATACAAATCTAACGATTTGGATCGAATTTTGTATTTAAGGTTTTGTTTTACTTTGTAGTCTACCTAGATCCCTGAGAAAATCCGTTTTCACACAATAAAATAATATTTTAAGCTATTGTATAGCTTTTATCGCGGGCTTTGAGGGGACCGAATGAAGAAATTTCGTAACGAAAATAAAACCTAACAGCCCAAAAAAAAATTTATTGAGTTCTAAAAAACTTACAGTGCCATCTAACTATCCATGATGATGACCATGACGATGACGATGAGGATGACGATGACGATGATGATGACGATGACTATGATGATGATGATTAACTTTCTCGTAAATTTCTTGTACTGGTAAATACTGCATAAAAAAATAAATATAGGTATATTATAAGTTGATAAAAAATGCTATGCAATAGGTTTACCGCGGCAATCCCCGACTGCCACACGTCTTTTTTTAGTTTTGTTTAGCTACCCCACAGGTAGCTTCGGAGTTTCGCTGCGTGGTCGAATCAGAAACGAGGAGATCCGTAAGAGAACCAAAGTATGTGCTATGTGCTCTCAGAACCGCTAAACTTGAGTGGCAGTGGGCGGAAGGCCGCTAGATGCGGGCAGCGCCGGACCGGTTGTCTTGGCAATCCTTGGAGGAGGCCTTTGTCCAGTAGTAGATGTCTTTCAGCTGATATGATGATGATGGGTGGGGCACATAGCTCGTAGAAAAGATGGCCGTTGAAGCAGTAAAGTTCTCGAGTGGTGACCGAGCACCGGAAAACGTAGCATAGGCAGACCTCCGACTCGGTGGACCGATGACTTGGTAAAGGTCGCGGTAAGGCGCTGAATGCGGGCAGTGTAGAACCGGTCGTCGTGGAAATCTTACGGCCTTTGTCCAGCAGTGGATGTCTTCGGCTGATATGATGATGATGATGATGATGATTTAACTGTAGATGGCGCTACATGCATAGAAGACTAAGAGAAACCTTCGGTCTCCCAGGATTTATCGGAGTACTGACATATTGCAGTCGCTTCTCAAACAAAGTAGGTGCCAATTAAGCAATGCCAGTGTCAGGACTTAAGCTCAGTAGACCTTCAAGTTATTTCCAAGATTTGATAACAAGCCCTACCCTCCAGTGGTCTTCCCCCTTTTCCCCTCCGGAGCGTCTAGGCACACCCTGGACACTTCATACAATGGGCCAGAAATGACATTTAAAAAAAGGAATGAGGGAACAAACAAAATGGCGGCGAAATCCTATACGTTCAACAACCAAACTGTAACCAATCTGTATCAATCTGGGTGACGAGGGGGTGAGGTCGCAATCTAGAGAGCGGCAGGCAGTGTCTATACTGTATGTTAGTACTAATATATATACTTTGGTGTAGGTCTTATTTTATAGTTAAAGTAACTGAGCGACCAAGGTTTGCTCGGAAAAGGAAAAAAAATAAAAAACCGGCTAAGTGCGAGTCAAACTCGCGCACTAAGAGTTCCGTATCAAAAACTAATTGTCATCAACAGCGCCATCCATGGATATAGGTGAAAGGAAACTCATCGCTGTAATCATATTATTACGGAAAGTAAATATGTAGAGTAGAAGATACTACCAGTTTCCACTAGGTGTCGCTAGTTTCTAAACAATCGGACTTTATAAATTTCATTTTTCCTGTACGAACGAAATAACTTTTGATTTTCTCATAGACTTTCCTGTAACCTATGCAATTCATTGCATACATTTAATATGCATATACTGTGGTTTTTCAAAATTTTAGGCTCATCAGTTTCGGAGATAACGGTAAAATTTCGCCTTTTTTCTTGAATAACTTCCTAAACATTTACTT
Organism: Coleophora flavipennella; assembly: GCA_947284805.1. Classification (NCBI taxonomy): domain Eukaryota; kingdom Metazoa; phylum Arthropoda; class Insecta; order Lepidoptera; family Coleophoridae; genus Coleophora; species Coleophora flavipennella. Next base: position 2,049,577 of record OX369268.1, read on the forward strand.
TTTTTTTATTTAAAAAAAATATACTTGAGATTCTCTATATAAGCCCTTTCATTTATATCACACGATATTGCTTGCAAAACATTTAATTTTATTTTCTAATTTACCCCTCAAAAGTGGACCCCATGTTTTAAGTTTATTTATTTACCTTAATTGGGTCAGAGACCTAATTTTCGACTAAATAGTCACTTACCATCAAGTGAGATTTAGTCAGACGTACTCAAATTTTTAGTTTAAAAATAATAATTCTAAGATTAAAGTTCATACAAAAAGTAACGTAATGGAAGTAATTTTTTTATTAGATAATAATAAACGATATGATAACGTCAATAATTGTGTTTTTGTGAAGTTTTTTTACTATAGTATCCAATAAAAAAAAAAGATTTATTCCTTTTAAAATCAAAATATTGATCACGGAATCGATGTATCAGTTGGCTACTGCTCAAGAAAAATATTAATTTCTTAATTTTATGTGAGGTTGGAGTTCAACAAGGAGACTCACTTGGCCCTCTTATCTTTAGCCTCGCCATCCAAAAAGTCACCGCTGACCTTTAATCCCCCCTTAATGTTTGGTATCTTGATGATGGGAATATTGGGGGCAAACCGGAAGAAGTGGAGCGTGACCTTCGGTTGCTGATCCCACGTTTTAAGGATATGGGGCTGGAGGTAAATACGGGCAAGTGTGAGTTCTTCCCCTGCAGCCCTGTTACCCACCAATGTTTTCAACTTTTTGAGAGGCTAATTCCAGGACTTAAAGAGTTGGACGCCACTAGCTTTAGCCTTTTGGGTTCTCCAATTTTTTCTTTAGCTATTCCTGAGGCTCTGGAAGCTAGAAAACGCCTCCTTTTCCTCGCTCAAGAGCACCTGAGGAACCTTTCGGCTCACGTGGCCTTGATCCTATTGAGAATGTGCTTTGCCGTGCCTAAAATAACCTATTTACTTAGGACTACCCCGACGTGGCTTTTTTCGCAGGAAATCTCCTCTTTCGATGTCTTACTGAAACAGACTTGCGAAAAAATCCTGAACGTGGCTCTTGACGACCTTCAGTGGACCCAGGCATCGCTTCCAGTAAGACATGGGGGTCTGGGTGTGAGGTGTGTTCGGGATGTGAGCCTGCCAGCTTTCTTGGCTTCAGCTCATGGAGTCACAGATCTAGTCACTGACATTCTATCGTTGAATGGTGACGGCCTGTGCATTCCATATGCTACAGAGGCTTTGAAAATTTGGGGGCTCTCAACCCGAATGCAGTGTTTCCGGTCGATGATCCGCACAGTCAGAGAGCGTGGGACGAATTCAGCTGCAAGCGCCACATAGAACATCTTCTAAATGGTGCAGCTGGGCCAGACTTGGCTAGGCTCAAGGCAGTTACGTCAAGGGCAGAATCAGAAGCGTGGTTACATGTTTTTCCTTCCCCCCACCTGGGCACTCTCCTGGACGACAACTCGCTGCGTGTGGCTGTGGCATACCGATTGGGCTGCGATGTGTGTTTACCTCATCTATGCATCTGCAGCTCAACAGTAGAAGCCAATGGCCACCATGCGCTGAGTTGTCTCAGGTGCTCAGGTAGGAGACCGCACGCCACCACGCTCTCAATGACGTTATCCGTCGAGCCCTAATTTCGGCCAACGTCCCGTGCGTTCTCGAACCGCCGGGCTTGAGCCGAACCGACGGCTTGACGCTAGTACCGTGGCAGAGGGGTAGGTGTTTGCTGTGGGATGCTACTTGTGTAGACACTTTAGCACCTTCCCATCTGTCCCGGACTGTGAGAACCGCGGTTCTGCCGCGGAAGCAGCAGCATGCCACAAACACGCGAAGTACGCCACGCTTGAGCTGTAATACGATTTCGTTCCCTTCGCTGTTGAAACGGCTGGCCCGTGGGGCATGGAGGCAAAGGCCTTTGTAAGAGAAATTGGGCGCCGACTAAGGAATAATGGGTTTGACTCCCGCTCCAGATCCTTCCTGGTGCAAAGGATATCTATAGCAATACAGCGTGGCAATGCTGCGAGCCTCATGGGAACCTTTGCACCAGGAACGATTATGGGTGGATTATTTTAATTATTTATTGTTAAGATGCAGCTAAATAAAAAATACTAAACACTTATTTGTCAATAAATTACTAATATTTTGTTTTAATAAAAAAATATAATATCGACGCTATTCATTGAACAATTAAAACTTTATTTATAAACCACATTGTCACCAATTGTATATAGAAGTCATTGCCAATTGTACATATTTTTTTAAACTCTATACCGCAGATTCGTAGATTTTCGTACATTTTATTCGGCTTGGCATCGTAACATGTTGTCAGCATTCCATCCTCGTTGTATGATAATTTAAATATACAAAGAGAACCATCAAACGCGCCATTCAATAATGCATAACCGTGGGTGTGTACACTCTTCTTGAATCCCGTTTTGTGATGTTGATTTGATTCGCACCAAAAAAATAATTTAACCAGATGTATGGGTTGCTCCGTTTGAAACCAAATCGACTAAGGTCGCGTATTGGATTTGTAATCGAGAAATAAATATAGTTCCACCATTCTAAGTCATTATCACGATATAGGTTGCAGTGGTACCTAAAAATCCACTTAAACAGGTTTTTAGAATTAATTTTTGAAGTAGTTAACAGAAAATTTAAACTCTAGGAAAACATATTGGTATTATTGAGAATAGTTACGAGCGACTATATTGAATGGAAACACGATTTAATAAAGTTGGCTCGATAGAATAACTTCGCAAAGGTACCTCTTTTCGAGCCATTTTATCGTCTATTTTCGGTTTTATTCTTAAAATAAGTAATTTGATAATATGATTTATTTACTAAAATGAAGTTCATAGGTGACTGAAGGAAAAACATCGATAAGATTTTTATTTAAGATAAATATGATGAAAATAAAAACGAAAACATCGAAAAAGTGCAAAAGTGTGGTTATTTTCTTCCCTCTCTACACGTAAAGAAAAAGACAAAGACAGATTTTCAAGTACCAATGGGCCTTAACTCCAGCGGCAGTAAATATATTGACTGTGTTTTCTCTAGCTGGTGTTAGTTTGTTAGTCATAACAGTTTATTTATTATGTGGTACTTAGCTACTTATAGTTGAGCTACACCATAAAGATTTTGTTCATTTTTTCTTATATAGTAAGGCACCTGGGTCAAATATGGCCAGCCGGTAAATATGGCCACATATTATTATTTCTAAATCGTAACGCTTGACAAAACTGAACGCAACCGCCGCCCCTTCCGCGTACACGTCAGTCACTCAAATTTCGTCGGAGTGAGAGACAACGCCGCTGTTATTAAAATCACATGTAAGTTCTTTCCTGTAGTTTCGTTACTTTTCGATTTCATTCTTTTCTTTTTTTTCTTTTTTTTTTATTCACAATTGGTAAACCCTTGACAACATCTCACCTGGTGGTAAGTGACGATGTTGCCGAAGATGGAAGCGGGCTTACCAAGATTCCCCAACGCAATGGGGAACTGGCTATCTTATCTTCATGCCGGAACACACCAATGATATCAACATTGATATTTGGCGGCAAGACTTAGATAAGATGGTGGTAGCTAGCCAGACGGGCTTAGAAAATGCCCTACCACCAACCAAACCGAGTCTTACAGTTGACCCCGCCGGGAATCGAACCCGCGACCTCCTGTGTAAAGCCAGTGAACTTTGCCTCAGAGCTACTGAGGCGGTTTTTATATTGCCATGTTGTTTGGCATTCGTATTTTGAAGTTTCTGTGTGTGTTTTTCATTTTATTAAAGGGTTTGTGATTCGTGTGAATAAACAATATAAAACGGTGGGACTGCAAAAATGGCCAACAAACGGCCATATCCACAGTATGAATTATTGATGCTTAGTATACAAATATAATTCTTTGTTTAAGGCAAAGGCGCGATACAAATGTAAGGGGATTCGGGGTAACTGAACAGATGATAATATGGGGCTTGCTTTATTTGCTATCAAGCGAGATGTAATGAAGGTATATATGGGCATACTTACCTACCCTGTCGGAAATATGGCTATTTTATACTTTTTTTAAAAGCAAAGAATATCTGTAAACGTAAAATATTCATGTTAGAATTTTCCCTATATTATGTAAGTTTAATAGGTATTCTTTAGACTTAATTAGTGTGGCTTGCCCTCTAGTCTTTAAAACATTAAAAATATAGACACTAAACCTTAAGGTGGCCATATTTGACCCGGATACCTTATTTGCATCTAATAAAACATAGCAGTCGATACCACACTTTACATACAAACTCCACCAATAAAGCGACTCTCTGACCCAAATCTCCCCATAATTGGTTTAGTAAATATGTGTAAACGATTAAAGTCTTCTCATAGTGTAATCAGTTTTTTAATTTCATCATATTCACTGATACTAAAGTCAAACCATTTAGAAGATACGAGTTCTATATTTTCAAGTATTATAGTATCTTACTTGGTTCTCTTTGGTTTACCGGTAGGCCAAAAATAGCTGCAAATGGTGTTAAAAGCATGAAAATCGGAACAATTGATTCCAAGATAGGGTCCAAATACTTTTTGAGTACTTTGGAGAAAGTTGTTTATTGTGATGAGTAGAAGCCCCTGTCAACGGCTCCTACACCAATTTTGGACCCCTCATACAAAAATGCAATTTAAAGAATGAAGTATTGAAAAAAAAATGCTAAATGTAAATATTTTCAAAATTGCTTTCTTGGACATTTTTTTTTATTCACAATTGTTAAGCCCTTGGCATCATCTCACCTGGTGGTAAGTGACGATGACGCCGAAGATGGAAGCGGGCTTACCAAGATTCCCCAATGCAATGGAGAACTGGCTATCTTATCTTCAAGCCGGAACACATCAATGTTGTTAATACTGATGTTTGGCGGCAAGACGTAGATAAGATGGTGGTAGCTAGCCAGGCGGGCTTAGAAAATGCCCTAGCACCAACCAAACAGAGTCTTACTTAAGAGTTCACGTATCATTTGTGGAATTATTGCACAAAAAAAACAGCCATATCTTATCTGGAGAAGCCCAAACTTGGTAAGTTTTAAAAATGATTTTTATTTTAATTTAAAACAAGTGACTGAAATGTCATGATGTGATATACTTATAGAATCGGCTTATAAAGCCCTTTCATTTGATACCACATATGATAGGTTTCTGAACAATTTTTTTCCCATACAAAAGAAAAATTACGTCCATTAACTCATCTTCTTTTTTTTGTGCTACGGGTTCAATTGATTCATATGGCCTAAAGGTCAATCGTTCCGATTTTCATGTTTTTCACACCATTTGCAGCTATTTCCGGACCATTCATAGTCCGGCGCCATTCAGCGCGCCGCCGTTTTGAAAACCGCCGGGTTCTACGTAACGGGTGCGACGTCGGCTTCAACAGAGAGGGTGGAGTAGTACATCTGTAATTAAATTACTTTAGGCCGCGGCCCAGTATCTATAATATAATAAAACTGTAACGGGGCCGTGTCTGTACATGAAATATTTTTGGAAAATAATAACTGTGGTGGACATTACTAACGATACAGAGGCCAAAACAACAACTTTTGGAATTTTTGTCTGCCTGTCTGTCTGTCTGTATGTTCGCGCATCACGCAAAAACTACTAGGCCGATTTTGATGAAATTTTGTATGGTGGTTCCTTATAGCCCGGGGTAACATATAGGATACTTTTTATCCCAGAAACATCAAAAGTTCCCGTGGGAAAATCAAAAGTATTCATTTATAGAATGGGTCACCACGCATATGTGGCTTGACCTATTACAATCAAATTTTACATGTTGATAAAGGGTATCAACATGTAAAAACAACATCGCGAACTAAAACTGGGACATTGTGAATCCCAAAAAAATTAAGGGTTCCTTCAGGAATGCAAAAAATTGTATCTTTAGAATGGCTCAACGTAACAATATGAAACCTTTACATTGGGATGGGGTGTTTTGATCATCATTGTATAGTCGGGTATTCTTTATCCCCGAAAACTAAAGAGGTCCCGTGGGAAATTATCCATCGATACTTACAATAATAAGAATAGAGTACTTTTTACCACATTACACATACCACACATTATAATCTTGGCAGCAGAATGTCAATAGATGGCACTGCAGGGATAATAAAACGCGCTTAAGTTGTATTAAAACATTAAAAGATTATCATACTTTTGAGTGGATTTCTTTTATGTATTTTTCAGCATAAGTTACTTTACACAACTCTAACTCTGGAACTATGGCACGTAGCGATGTGTTTCATAGACGAACAGATAGGTATTTTTTTACAGATTCCAATCGTGTAAAAAAAATTAAAAACACATAAATCGAGTTTAGCATCTTTTATCAGGAGGCACAGATACGGGAACTCTTCTGACGACGACTATTTGCGTGTGGCAGTTGCTCTCCGCCTGCAATATCAATATCTGTGAACCTCATCAATGTATTTGCGGGTCCACTGTGGAGGCAATTGGCCATCACTCACTGAGTTGCGGTCGTTGTTTGTGAAGATTCCCACGTCACCAATTCCATAATGACCTCACTCGGAGGGAACTGGTCTCGGCCAGATGGAATATTCCATCTTTGTTGCAGCCGCCGGGCTTTAGTCGATCTGATGGCAAAAGGCCGGAGGGTTTAAACAGGTGCTATGGCAGAGAGGAACGTGCTTGCTTTGGGACGCCACTTTTTCTGCCTCACTCCTCACCCATACGGTACTGCTGCTCAATTTGCGGCAAGAAAGAAGCATAATAAGTACTCAGTCTTAGAGGCAAATTACTGCTTTGTGCCGCTGGTCTGTGAGACAATCGGCTGCTGAACCCTCAGAGGCCTTTGCCTTCACAAAGGAGATTGGCCGTCGCCTTCGAGAGAGGAGATGTGACATGAGGTCCTACCTGCGGCTAAGGTTGTCTATTGCCATCCAGCGCGGCAACGAGAAGTGCGTTATGGGCTCCTTTGGAGTTGATACGACTCGCGGATTTGACGCATATTAATATTTTTATATTTTTTTTTACTTGATTGATATAATGATTTGAATTAGTGTTTTGATAGTACAGGTATATGTTTTATTTCATCATATCAATTTATATACGTCCCCACCAAGAGGTTCGACCTGCCCTGAGTTAGGGCGATCAGGCCTTAGACGATCACGCGGGCCCATTGCGGGTTGATTAACTTTACACATAAGCTTCTTCGCAGGCGTGTGCAGGTTTCCTCACGATGTTTTTCTCACCATAAGAGCGTCGGATAAACGTACATACCAGTACGAAATCGATATTCGTATAGATATTGGTAAGTGGCAGGATTCGAACCACGGCCTTCCGGACAGGAGGTAGTGGCCCTAACCGTTACGCCACCGACGCTCTATATGTTATTTAAGATTTAGAAATCCTTACTTAATATTATAAATGTGAAAATGTGTTTGTTTGTTTGTTTGTTACCTATTCACACTTCAACACCTCTACCAATCTTGATGAAATTTGGCATGTAGGTAGCCTGTATCACTGGGAATGAAATAGTCTACTTTTTATCTGTGGAAATTATCATGGCCCGATGCAGTTCCTGAGGAAACTAAAACAATACTCTTTGTTCGTTAAGTTATTTAAAATCGTAACGAAAAAATGGGTTGGTGTGATTTTTAGCACAGAGATGAGGAGGAAAATGATATAATTTACAAATAAGTATCCTGACATAGTTTCCGAGGGATCTGGGGACAACTGTTTTCTACGCTCGCGCACGTCGGTGGCGTCGCAACGGAGCAACGGATTAAAGTGATTTTTTGTATAGAATTTTAAGAAGGGGTGGGAAGTGACAAAGACTGCTAATCCGAATAGCCCGATGCAGTTATTGAGGTACCGGGAGAAAACTCATGTCTACTCTTGCGAGCTGATTGCGGCTCGCGCACCACTCACCCTCAAAAAGAGTCATAAAAGCTATGTCCACGCGGGCGAAGCCGCGGGCAAAAGCTAGTTTATAATATAATAAAACTGTAACGGGGCCGTGTGTGTACATGAAATATTTTTGGAAAATAATAACTGTGGTGGACATTACTAACGATACAGATGCCAAAACAACAACTTTTAGAATTTTTTCTGTCTGTCTGTCTGTATGTTCGCACATCACGCAAAAACTACCAGGCCTATTTTGATGAAATTTTGTATGGTGGTTCCTTATAGCCCGGGTTAACATATAGGATACTTTTTATCCCGGAAAATTCAAGATCTTCCGTGGGAAAATCAAAAGTATTTATTTATAGAATGGCTCACCACGCAAATGTTGCTTGAATTATAACAATTAAATTTTAAACGTTGATACCTTACATCGCGAACTAAAACTGGGACATTAAAAAAATAAAATAAAAAGGTTTATTTCGGATAACTGAAAGATCCATAGCGTGTTAGTAAGGCTTATGGTAGGTAACAATAATAAGAGAACGAAACAAAACAAAAAAATGGTAATTATACAGATATATACAATCTGCATGCCCAGAGTGTAACATTGTAAATCCAAAAAAAATTAAGGGTTCCTGCAGGAATGCAAAAAAATAGTATCTATAGAATGGCTCAACGTAACAATATGAAACCTTTACATTGGGATGGGGTGTTTTGACCATCATTGCATAGTTGGGTATTCCTTATGATAAATAAAGGCATCCGAAGCTTGTCGCCCATTCAAGGAGACAACCGACTCCTTTCTGAACTCTCAAAGAGATCCGCCCGTGGAGATAAGATAAGATAAGATAAGATTAGTAAGTCTGAGTAGATATGTAAAGTTCTTATCATTATAATTTTCCAACAATGTAAACAAAACATTTTAACATTAAACTGGCTATGGTTATTCTACAATCACTTACATTTGAAGTGAAGGTCGATGACAGTGCGACTAGCATAAACAAAAACATAACAGAACCTTAACAAACCATTCCATAACGATAAACGATTTTGTGCCAATTTTAAGTTGGGATATTTGTTTTCATTGTTGGAAAATTCTAATTAAAGGTACTTTAGATGATCTTATTTTCTTAAGCTTATTCAACAAGATAGAGTATTTCAAACAACAATCAATATCGATAACACTTTAAACTTTCACGATTATTCATAATGACAAATTGAAAGCGGGACTTCACGTGATTTTATTTAACATATGAGAAGGTATATAAATGTTGTTTTTACCTCAACGTTTCGACTATGCTTCGATAGCCGTGGTCGCGAGTAGACTATAAGAATAACTTTTTCTGCCAAATCTACCCCAGTATACTATTTTTCAATGGAGCTTGCTATGCTCGGAGTTTCTCTGCGTGATCGAATCAGAAACGAGGAGATCCTTAGGAGAATCAAAGTAACCGAAATAGCTGTCAGAATTGCTAAACTTAAGTGGCAGTGGGCGAGGCACATAGCTCGTAGAACGGATGGCTGTTGGGGCAGTAAAGTTCTCGAGTGGCGACCGCGCACCGGAAAGCCTAGCGAAGGCAGGCCTCCCACTCGGTGGACCGATAACCTGGTGAAGGTCGCGGGAAGCCGCTGTATGCGGTCAGCGCAGAACCGGTCGTCGTGGAAATCCTTGGGAGAGGCCTATGTCCAACGGTGGACGTCCTCCGCAAACAATATTAGGTAAAAACTTGCAATTCGGGGGTAGAGTAAATACTATTGTTAACTAAATTTTCAGTTCACCTATATATCCAGAAAGATACAGATTAAGATCGTTAATGATCCCTAGACAAGGATGACAGTGCATTTTTTGAAGTGAGACTTCTTTAGAGACGGGGGGGTATTGGGATTTTTTCTGTCACGAAAAAGCGTTACGGCCGCGTGGACGGGGGTAGACAGAGAAAGGCTGGCGGCTGCGGCGAAGAGAGGGCAACGGCTTTATTCGTAGATAGAGAAAAGTTGAGATGGAGATATAAAGCAGGTACCTACTTAGCCTGGGTTTTCCACTTGTCCGTTGAAGACCTACCGCAACTGGTCCTTGTCCCCTTGCCTCACGGCGTTGGCAGGAATAGCGGCCCTCACTATATGATCTAGCTGTCGGTGAGTGGGGACGCTATATCATAAACCTGGTAGTTTAGCGTATCTGGTAGATATACGAGAGGGCATGTCCGTTGAAGTTTCACTTCTACTATGTGTCCCAGCACACATTTCGTTTTTTATTTACACGTTCAGTTCAGTGGCCTTGTGCGTCTGTAACAGACCACTTAGTCAGTGACTCGGATAAGGTGTTTTTGGTGACTACAATCCGACGCAAGAGCGTCACAGTCTACCGCAGGACTGACAGGGGAAGTTCCCGATTGATGGATTAGAGACAGCTTGATGTTTCCGGTGCCTCCGTTCGGATAACAGTTTGAATCAGGCCAACTTGCGACCATTTCCCACACACTTGCGCCACCCGTCTCTATCCTCCGCGAGCTTTTCCCAGCCCTGGTAGTCGATTTCAAGGGCTGACATGTCACGTCTGGTACAGTGTTTGAAGCGCAACAGTGGCCTCCCAACCTTTCTTTTGGCGTGCGCAACTGCACCCAGCATAACGCGTCGAGGCAATCGAATGGACTCCATTCGATGCACATGCCCCAACCATCGTAATCGTCTCAGTTTCAGCCTGGCTGTGAGGCTGGGCAGCTGCGCAATCCCCAGAACCATCTCGTTTGTAACTCTGTCCTCCCATGATATGCCTAGGATGTTTCGTAAGCAGCGCATGTGGAAACTGGTGAGCTGGCGTTCCTGTTTTGCGTACGACGTCCAGGTTTCAGCACTGTACATAAGTATACTGAGTACGCAAGCTTGGTTTTCACCGTCAGGTGTTTATTTACACGGGGCAACTAGTAACTGAAAACCTCTTAACTTATGATTCTAATCAAATTTTAATTCATCATATCAGCCGAAGGACGTCCACTTCTGGACATAGGTTCTGCGCTGCCCGCATCCAGCGGCTTCCCGCGACCTTCACCAGGTCATCGGTCCACCGAGTGGGAGGCCTGCCTAAACTACGCTTTCCGGTGCGTGGTCGCCACTCGAGAACTTTACTACCCCATCGGCCATCTGTTCTACGAGCAATGTGCCCCTCCCACTGCCATTTAAGTTTAGCAATTCTGAGAGCTATGTCGGTTACTTTGTTTCTCCTACGGATCTCCTCGTTTCTTATTCGATCACGCAGAAAAACTCCGAGCATAGCACGCTCCATTGCCCTTTGGGTGACTTTGAGACTTCTTATGAGGCCCATAGTAAGCGACCATGTCTCAGTTCCGTATGTCATCACTGGCAACACACACTGGTCGAAGACCTTGGTCTTACGACACTGCGGTATCTGGGACGTAAAGATATTGCGAAGCTTCCCGAACGCTGCCCAGCCGAGTAGGATTCGACGATCAAATTTTAATTAACAAATCCTAATTTTCAGTATTTTAATTCCATATATACTACACTGTAAGAATAAAAAAAAATCCCGGACGACAGTTAAAAGGGTCTCTAATCAACCTCACATTTTATTGAGACATTAGATATACCTATCTATAAAGTGAGAATTCTCGCGTACTTCCGTCGACACCATTCAGTACCGGAAATGGAACTTCTGTATGCTGTGAGGCTCCTATTTATCCATTTCCGTTTATCCATACAAAATTCGTTCTTCCGTGCGCACCACTGGGGATGAATTGAAAAAATCCTAGTCATCGACACCACCGTAGGGATAGAAAATATAGAGAAATCATGTAAGCAGGTATTGGCTTAAACATCTCTCATTAATACAGTACCTATGCCTTACTAGGGTGTAGAAAAGTGTAATTTAATTTTCTAAAAAATATAGAACTATCCCATGAATAAAGTTCGTTCTCTGAATTAGCTGCATCTTTGATAACTGTCAAACGGTTGTGTCAAAAGGGCCGCCCTGAGTTCAATCGCGGCGCCCGCCAACGTCACATGCGCAAGGAGTCGCGGAATCTTTTTCAGTCTTTAATTATTAATTAAGCCGACGATTCTGAAAATACTTTGCCCAGCAGCGAAAGTGATTAAAATTAATGATAAATCTAAAAGAAAGTCGTGTTAGTTTTACACCATTTATAACTCAAGAACGGCTGGACCGATTGCGCTAATTATTTTTTGTTGAGTTCGTTATTGTCAGGAGAAGGTGTTAGGGTAGAGTAGGGTAGGGTAGGGTAGGGTAGGGTAGGGTAGTGTAGTGTAGTGTAGGGTAGGGTAGGGTTAATTTTATTTTATTTATTTTACCTTATTTGGAAAACAAACAGTATTTTATGACTATTTAAAAAGCTAATTAACAAACTAAGTACTATTTATATGTTTTCACATGTACAAATCTACACGCTAGCTAAACTTAAGAATAATAAAAATAACAAAAATAAGTATAAATAAACTTAAACAAAATCTAAGAGGGTGTTAAAAGTTAAAACATAAAGATGAACAAAAAAATATAAAACGATGACTTTTGAATTTCAACAGTTAGGGAACCATATCGAACCAATGTTTAGAGAGCAGAGCTTTAACTGTATGGACCTTGGAATTAAACAAATCAATTTGGGGAAAATCTGTTAATTTGTTGAATTCATTAGGAGCACGTATCAAAAAGGAGTTGCGTCTGTAATTTGTGTTTGTTGTAGGTGTCGATAGATAGATCGGGTGTCGGATAGTTAATCTTGATGGGACGCGAATATTAACTTTCGATAGAAGCTCGGAGGAATCAACCAAATTTTGTGAAATCTTTACTAATAAAGCAATATCAGCTATTGTACGTCTGACTTGCAATGGAAGTATGTGGTGTCTCTTACATCTCGCTTCGTAGCACGCGTCGTTTTGCCTGCACTTATACTGAAGAAACCGCATGAAACGTTTTTGGATAGATTCTATTCTGTCAATGTAAACATAGTATTGAGGATTCCAAACCTCGGAACAGTACTCAAGAGTACTACGCACATATGAACAGTAGAGCACTTTGATGGCTTTTATATTAGTAAATTGAGAGCTACACCTCATAATAAAACCTAAGGTTTTATTTGCTTTAGTGACAATGCTGTCAATATGCTTATCATATAAAAGTTTGCTGTCATGTATTATATAAATCACGAATCTCTTCAACGCGTTTAATAATTAATCCCTTCAGTTTATAACTGAACTTATAATAATTGGGTTTCCGGCTAAATGTAGACATATAACACTTAGATACTTTAAGGTCTAATAAGTTTTGAGAGCAAAACTGCTCAAATCTATATATATCTTCTTGCAAAAGTAGACAATCGTTAATATTCCTTATTCGCTTATATATTTTCATATCATCAGCGTATAATATGAATCTGGAGTGTTTAAAACAGGTAATAACGTCGTTTATAAAAATATTAAACAGCAGGGGCCCTAACAAAGATCCCTGGGGAACCCCTGAGGGTACTTTTTTCCATTCAGAAGTGAAGCCATTTACAACAACAGCTTGCGAACGGTTTTCGATATATGACTTAAACCATCTAAATAAATTACCGTGAATACCAGCATACATAAGTTTCTGTAACAGCATTTTGTGATCTATACGGTCGAAAGCTTAAGTAGGGTAAGGTTGGGTAGGGTAGGGTAGTGTAGGGCAGTGTAGTGTAGTGTAAGTTGGAACAAAGTTCGCTGAGACAGCTAGTTCTAAATAAAATAAAACCAATTTAATTACCAGAACTCCGTTCGGGTGTAGTGCCCTCCCAAGCGGGTGGAGTCGCGTGTGCGACTCGTCGTTTGGTTGCATCGAAGTGACGATGTTGCCGAATTATTAATTTTAAACTTTATTTAGGTAAAGACAACTAATATTGATAAACATTCATCTATACAGGCTGTAACAAAATTGGTGTAGATCCTGTTAACTGGGGCTTCTAATTATCATACTGAACAACTTTTGTTCTACAAGTATGCTGTATTTTTTAACAAACTGTATACCATAAAAAAGAACCCCTATTTTCTCTGGTCATCGCATCACGCGTGAACGGTTGGACCGATTTCGCTAATTCTTTTTTTGTTGAGTTCGTTATTGTCAGGAGAAGGCTCTTATGTAGGGTAGGCTAGTGTAATGTAGTGTAGTGTGTAGTGTAGTATAGTGTGTAGTGTAGTATAGTATAGTGTAGTCTAGAGTAGATTGTCGGGTAGTGTCGTAGAGTGTAGTGTAGTGTAGGGTAGGGTAGGGTAGTGTAGTGTAGTGTAGCGTAGGGTAGGGTATTGTAGTGTAGTGTAGGGTTGGGTTGGGTAGGGTCGGGTAGGGTAGGGTAGTGTAGTGTAGGGTAGGGTAAGGTAAGGCAGGGTATTGTAGTGTAGTTGTAGCTAGTAAAATATAAAACGAACAACGAAGTACTCGTAAGCCTCAGTCAAAAAGCTCGCCCCGAATTGCCCCCAATGCAAAGAAATCCAAAACGCTGGCAGCGTTGCCACGCTGAATCGCCCGCGAAATGCGCGGCATCAGGTCCGAGCCGAAGCAGGGATCTCCACTGTTGCTAATCAGACGCCGCCCCAGCTCCCGCGCAAGTTATTTTTAACTTTTTCTAATTTTTAGTATTTGATGTTATAGCGGCAACACAAATACATCATACGAGAAAATTTCAGCTGGCTAGCTATCACGGTTCATGAAATACAGCCTGGTGACACATGGACGGACGGACAGCGGAGGCTTAGTAATAGGATTCCGTTTATATCCTTTGGATACGGCACCCTAAAAAAATCCCGAGTAAAATTTTAAGGGGTTACTTAGTATGAAGTAAAAAATATATTAAAAAACCATCTTAAAAACGCTTTCCCATACAAACCGAGAAATTACCAACACGAAAATCGGTAGGTACTTACGAGTAGATAGCGGCCTGTAGACTAAACATATTAGCTGAAGGACGTCCACTGCTGGACAAAGGCGACGACCGGTTCTGCGCTGCCCGCATCCAGCGGCTTCCCGCAACTTCAACAGCGCCTCGGTCCACCGAGTGGCAGGCATTTCCACGCTACGTTTACCGATGCGCGGTCGCCACTCGAGAACTTTCCTACCCTAACGGCCATTTGTTCTACGAGCTATGTGCCCCGCCCACGACCACTTACGTTTAGCAATTCTGAGAGCTATGTCGGTTACTTTGATTCTCCTACGGATCTCCTCATTTCTGATTAGATTACGCAGGGAAAATTCCTTGGGTGACCTTGTACCTTCTTATGAGTACCATAGTAAGCGAAATTACAGCTTTCTAGTACTAATAGCCGCAGTCAGACGGACAGACGGACACTCATAGCGAAACTACAAGGGTTTCTTATTGACTAGGGAACCCTAAAAATTAACAAGTAAGTGTTGATATATTATACAAACTTTAATTCATAAAGCAATTGTAATGATTACTTAAGTTACTATAGCGACACTAGAGGATGAACTTGATGATCACTGTGATTAAGACGAAGTACATCAAGTTGAAGTTGTTTGTGTGCCCACTGTTGATGCCGACGAGATGGTCATTGCACATGTCCTCGTTGCAGATGGAGCACGATTTGTACTTGGCATCCAAAACGGGCCAAGTACCGTCGCAAGGTACACCGCAGTCTCTAATCACTATGAATTCAGCATCTGAAAGTAACAAAACTGTACTCTCACTAATATCTACAATGGGTTAATTAATGTCTACGACATTGCATTAGGTAGCTACCGACTCAACTTACCTTCAGTTTTAAAAGTCTTCGTCAAGCAAGCGTTATGTCCTTTGCGGCAATATTTCACTGTAGTACTCCTGCCAGGATGCCAACAGGAGTGGTCGGAGATACTGCTGCAAGCATAGCACACTCTGGTGCTCTCTAACAGCATAACACGTGATTTGAACAGGTCCTTTATACTATACCCTGTGGTTGGCTCTACAAGATGGGGTTCTGTTATATCAATAGTAGTTCTTAACACTTCTTTTGGTGTTTCATTGGATTGTGAACCTTTACTGGCATTCGAATCACTAATTTTATCGTGAGCGAGTTCTTGGTTATGTTCTTTTGAAATTTCTGTTAATTTCAGATTATTATTATGTTTATTACTGATGAGGCCCGGGTACGAGGACACGTTTTTGTTAATGTTGTGATTAATCGCGTTAGTTTGACCTTTTTTTGTATTAGAAAGTTTATCACCATCTTTTCTGTAACTATAGTCTTGATAATGCTCATGAAAAATATTTTTTAGTATGGATTCTAAGTCAAATTTGTCAGAATAATCTTTATCTTGGAGTTCTTTATCACCAACGTTATGCAATAAGAATGGGTTCTTCTGAATGTCATCTTTCGGAATGGAATTTGAGTCATATTTTATAAAAGAAGATTTGTCATCGGTTTCCTTGTTACTATGACTGGCTACTGTGTTACTATCGTCATGATGCAGTAGCAAGTTATTGTAAATAGGTGTGAAACTTTTTTCATAGTTTTTATTAGTAGATGATTCTTCACTAACTTTTTTATAATCATGAAACTGGATAGGCATTTCGGAGGTTTTATTTGTAATAATGGATTTAAGATCATATTTTATGGCAGATGGTTTATCACTGATTTTTTTATTAGTGAAGTCTAATAACACGAACGAGTCCTTTTTCATATTATCAGTGGGCGTTAAACTTAAATCATATTTCTTAGTAGAAGTTTTATCACTGACTTCTTGGCCATGATTAGGATTTTTTTCATCATGGAAGCTTGTACTTAAAACATATTTCGGAGTAGAAAGATTGTTAGTTACTTTTTTGCTTAGGATTTGATTGAGTTCTCCTGAAATAGTCGAAGTACTGGAAATGATTTTCTGGGTACTGAGGTCTTGATCAGCTTCCTTAGGTATCTTAGATTGGTTGCTAATAAGATTAAGTTCAAATTTGGAAATTGGGTAAAAGCCACGTTGAGAACTAACATTAAAACTCGAATTTTCTGTGTCTTGGATATTATCTGGTATATTGAATCTTCTACCTGAACTTAAATCGTTTTCCATTACCTTGGGTTCATATTTTGTGCATTTTTCTGAAAGATTTATATGAAAAGTAGGTTCTTCATTTACTTTTTTTCTATTTTTGTTAGTTGTGAAATCTCGAAATTTGTCCTTGGTCTTTATTAGATATTGAACATCTGGTGATCTTCGGCTGTTTCCGTTTTCTCCTGTATCGGTTTTTGGCACGATTTCCGTTGCGGTTTCCTTATGAATCTTAACTAGACAATTAATCGATACTTTTTCCTTTTTATTCTCTTCATTTGCGGTTTGCTGGCTGACTAGCTCTGAAATGTGTTAAATGAGGTCAAAGTATATTATGTCAATAAACTGAAATATATTTGTAAAACTTTTGTTACCTTTATTTTGAAGATTTTCGTTACTTAAAATACTTGGTGAAAGTTGAGCAGAACATGGATGTTTCAAACTATCCGATATTTTAACACCATCTTTGTCCAAATCTGATAATGAGTCTTGCTTTGAACCTAAAACTGGGTCAAAGATAAATAATACTGTATAAATGTGTGTTTAGAGTGAAACAAACAGCCTAAACGAATATTTATACACCATTAACTAACCTGATAAAATCAGAACTACTAAGAACACGAGCATTTTTATCATTTTAGTTGATGTTGTTTGTCGGTGCGTTTTCTAAAAGAATATATAATTTGACTAACGCGAAAGGCAAGTCATAATCAAATAAAGGTAAGATGGCATTTTATCGATAAAAGCTGTAAACCGATATCAGCCTATTGTGAATATGCTATCGACGTGAACATATTCCGTGAAAACAATGGGCGTTCTGCAAAAATGGTTTTCATTGTTTTCATCGTGGAAAAATGTTTTAAGTTCAAAAATGTTTATAGTTTTATTTTACAGTAATCCATATAATAATAAATAACTCGCAAAAACTTAATTCACAGCCCGCCACACTCTAAGTACCTATAGGTAAGAATTTTTGCTTTCGATACATGTCTGAGATATGCTAAATATAAGGTCTAACAAAATTAGCTGAAACTATTTTAACTGGTGCTTCTACCCATGAAACTGAACAACTTTCCCCATGGAACCCATAGTAAAATCTAAAAAAAATTTTTGAACTTCCCATACTAAATTGGCTGATCAGCTGATCGAGTTAGTATGGGAGAGCCAATTTTTTTTGCGTTTTGACTAATGGTTTTATAGGGAAAGTTGTTCAGTTTCATGGGTAGAAGCACCAGTGAAAATAGTTTCAGCTAATTTTGTTAGACCTTATTTAAGGGGAGGCAGATAGGTTGCAAGCGTCCAAAAAGTGAAGCAAATAAAATGATGCCAATTGGTCTCTCATTTCTTAGTAGTATTCGATGCAATGGAAGCGAACTCCCTATAATATTGTGTGTGTAAATGGGTTCGATTTTCAAATGTTGTTTGTTAGTGCATAACCTATGGTAATAAAAATCTCTGGTTACCACTATACTTTTGAAACAACTGCAATAACATTGATATCTCTTTTGTCTCTTCACCTTATTATTATTTACTACTAAGGTTGATAAAGGATTAATAATTAATTTCAAAGGATTTTATAGGTAATCGCAATCGGGGCAACGAGAAGAGAAATTAGAGCTATTTGTCTTAGCTATTTGTTTCAGGGGCCTTATTGGTAGCAGATTGTTCTCACAGCTGCTCAAGAAAGCTGTACGTATATTGTTCTTATTTAGAAATTTTCGAGATCTTTGGCGCGAGCCCGACGTACATTTGGCCGGTTTTTGATGTGTAACATCTTTGCTCTCGCTTTCCTGCAATTTGTGGGAGTGATTTCGTGAAATGGGACGCAAATGTGTCCCATTGTAACAGGAAGTCGCGTTTTTTCAGGCTTTAAAAGCGCGGAAAAGGCAAAGGTATCTATGACCATACAGCCTAGTCTGCCGTATCTTTGCCGTCCTTTTTTCAGGCTTTAAAAGCGCGGAAAAGGCAAAGGTATCTATGACCATACAGCCTAATCTGCCGTATCTTTGCCGTCCTTTTATAAAGTATTTTGTCACATGTTACACATCATATGCGAGTACTGTAGGTCTCGCTCGATTTTTTTTTATATTGTTGTTTTAAAGTTTGTGCTCTAGTCACACCGAGATTGACACTTGTATTACCGTTTTTTTATATGGGGACCTTAATATTTTACTTTTTAGGGTTTCGTATCAGTTAACGGGACGCTATTACTAAGTATAGTACACCAAAAACAATCTCGTACAGCTAATACATAGTGATATATAAGTATATTTTTGGAACCGTAAAAGGTAACTGGTTGAATTTTAAACAGATATATCATTATTTTTTATTATATCAGCTCATATACGTCCCCACCGAGGAGCTCGAGCCTACCCTGAATCAGGGCGATTAGGCCTTAGTCGATCACGCGAGCCCAGTGCGGGTTGGTCGACTTCACACACAACCTTCGAGTTTCTTCGCAGGCGTGTGCAGGTTTCCTCACGATGTTTTCCTTCACTGTTAAAGCAATCGGTAAGTATATGTAGGTAGGGGAGACCGGGGTAAAGCCGTATAGCTAAGGACTTCAGGCTGTAAAATATTAATTATGAAGCACAAATATATAAAACAAACGTTTACAATCAATAAGTTTAATGAGGAAAACAATGGCATCATCAAATTTTGGATAGTTGTAATAAAACATTAAATTTAATGCAAAAAACAAAACTATTGTCCTTTCCGATTTTGCCCCGGGGCCTGTACAAAACCGTATACTATGTACGACATTGCCCCGGAAGTCACTGAGCCACCATGCATGCCCTGCACATAAAATCAATCAACTCCTCCAAGTCGTAGCCGGTGCAGCCATCATGAGCCCAGCGTTTACAGCCCCTGCATTGCACCCAACCTTCATTTACACGACTAGCACCATATTCTTCGAGACAGTAGATACAATTATTCTCATTAGCGTTTGTCTTTTTTTTTTTCTTCGTTACTGGCAGTACTGGCACGTTTTGTTTATTTTGTGTTTTTGGTCTAGAGGATCGTTTCAAGCTTCGAGTATTTATTGTAGTAGGTTGGTCAATATTTAAATTAACGGTTTTGATGTTTTTATTATTAACCAATTCGTTTTTGTAGGGTGATGAAGTTAAGATTGCTGTTTTTCCTCTGCGACGGTCAGTAGCCCTTTTTTTATTCGTGTTTATCTTGGGAATTGGCATGATATCAGCTGGTGACACCATATCAGGGACACTCTTCGACTTGGTAGGAGTTGGCGGGGCGGCAGATGTTGATACTAAAGCTGATAACGACATATCAATGAAGGCAGCAGAAGTCGATGGCATCGGATTCACGAGAGTCGCAGAAGCTGTAGGTGTAGGTGAAACCGAGTTTAAGAGAGGTGCAGTAGAGGTAGATGGTCTCGGTCTTGAATCCATAAAACATGTAGCAGATGTGGATGGTATAGTATCAGCAGGTGACGCAGTCGATACGGAAGGGAGTTCTATATCCGTCGTTTCTGCCGCAGCAAAATCAGCATCATTGAATACATTTCGGTTTGTTGGGAATATGCCTGTTTTAGAAAAACCAGATGCTGCATTCTGTATTGTAGCCGCTTTGCAATAGGCTGATCCAAAAAGTCTCGCCAGTTGGAATTGGGTGACTACTCTACCGGGATTATTTCTAAGCCACGTGTTTACTTCTTGTGTATAATATGTGCTTATTGGACCCATGATACTAACGTCTAAAGGCTGTAATCTATGGGTGCAATGAGGTGGAAAGCTTAGCATCACAACTCCGTTTTCCCTTGCTTTTTCAATTAATGGGAGATTTTTTGTATGAGTCGAGTGTCCATCAAGCAAAAGTAGGACCGGGTCTTCTTTCTTTGGCTTTACTGCAGATATGAAGTGATTCAGCCACTCAACAAAAATTTCGCTTTGTATCCAGCCACTTGGATGGCAAACTGAAACTGTTCCCGGTGGAGCACCGTCCAACAGTTCTGCCTTCATGCGAACGCGGGGAAATATCAGCAGTGGAGGTACATAGTTACCAGAAGCAGAAACACAAAGGACAGCTGTGGTAAGCTGACCTCTTTCTGCAGAACTAGCAAGACCGACTTGCTTCTTCCCTTTTAAAGCTATAATTCTGCTTATCTGTTTAGGGACTGTTGTCAGACCCGTTTCATCCACATTATAGATCCTAGTACACTGAAATTTATATTGATCTATTACCTGTTCTAATAAATCAAAAAAATTGTTTACACTTGTCATGTTAAAGCCCATGGCTCTTGCTATAGATGTGGGCTCGGCTGCGCGTAGTGATAATTGTGGATGCCGCTTCATAAATCCAACTAGCCAATCTTCTCCAGCTAATTTGTAGGTTTTATTGAAACCATGGTCGATATTATTCGCTTCTGCAAGTTGATACGCCAAGCGGCGTAGATCTTTATACGTGAGACCAAACAACCGTCTTTCCATCGTTAACACATGTTCAACCAATAAGTCTTCTTGGTCAGACGAAAATGTAGGTTTAAATCTTCCTAAGCCTTTTTGTGTTGAAGCACACAGATCGTTGTTTTGTCTAAATTGGTTTACTCTATCTTGTAATGTAGATTTTGGAACATTATAAGTTTGTGCTGCTTTCTTGTATCCCAAATTTCCGTCAAATACTGCTTTAATAGCTTTTTTCATATCCTCCGAGTTCCATTCTTGTCTATTAGACGTCCTTTGATACTTACGCGGCATTTTTATACTACCTAGAACAATTTAAAAAATTATATTCGTATTCATTACTTCGGGGTCAAAATCGTATATGATACGATTTTACCCCGTACGGTTGTGACCCGAGGCGTTCAAGTATCAACATGTCACTTACAAGTACAATCAAATATAAGTTTCGCGCGTTGTAAATTTCGTAAAAAACAAACAAATATGTACACTTTAACAAAACCAATAGCAGACTTACCTCGTAACAAGTTTCATTCACTGATTACTACGTAAATTTACGCCAAAATAAGATCAAAACCGTCGAAAAACAATAAAACGGCATATTTCGATGCGGCGCGTGCATGCAGCGACCAGTGTCTGTTGACGAGTAGATCCCATTGGCGGGCGCCGATGAGCGGCTTGCGCGCGGGAAATTTGAATTATTGACAAGAATAAGGCCACCATACGGTTTTACCCCGGTATACGGTTTTGTACAGGTCTCCCCTACGTAAGTTTTTGAAAAACTCATTGGTACATTGGCCCTCCGGATTTGAACCCGGTACCTCTGGTTAGATGGACCGAGTCGTTACCGGTTGAGCCACCGACGCTTTTTATATAAAAAGCGTCGGCGGCTCATATCATTATAAAAATGAAAAATAAAGGGGTTCCCATTACGTCTTTTTTTACTTTAATTCCTTTTTGTCCCATCGTAAAGACGGTAATTCATACAAGGGTGGAACTTAGTGAGTATATGTATAGTAACATTAGTAACTGATCCTCAAGTAAAACATAAAATAACGAAAACTAGAAGTCTAAGTCGTACTAACGCTGAGGAGTCCGAATCGACTATAAAAAGGCAATTTTCTGTCACTCGCGCGGAATTCTTTTGATTGCAATGAATAGGTATCATTGTTTTACTTGTTTGGAGATGTAAACTTGCCTGTTTTTTTATTTAATAATATTTGTTAGGAAGTTTTTATACTATGTGAACTGTAGCATTTCTTTGCTACATATTCGAACTTTTTGCCTTTCAGTCTTGACAGTTTGAGCTAAAATCATCTTTATAGAAATTAATGTGGAATTTGAATATTTTGATAGACAAGTGGAGTGTTTTTCTTTTTTCACACAGGATAGGGGATCGGACTTCTAGTCATTTGAGTTACTTTTTGTGATCTGTCAAAAACGAAATTTTGTTCTAAAAATGTTTGCAATACCCACAAGTGACGTCACAGATTTTAAGCGTCATTGACGAACTTATTTTGTGAATTTGATCAATTAAAAATTGAAGACGTGAAGGAAAAACAAAATAAGTAAGCTTTTTTGAAACTTCAAGAGGAGAGCAATTTAGGAAATCATATTTCAGATTTTATTTTTGATGCAGTCCGATCCCCTATTGTCATCGCTTTAGGGTTGATATTTACTACTGGAAATTTTGAAAAATTATGTTGTTCTCACCTTTTCCACTATACAATGTTTTAACTGTTAATTATCTTCCGTTTATTTTTAGGTAAGTATTTTCACGTTTTACCTTTGTGATGCGTAGTGGTGAAAATTCTGGTCCTTTTATTGTTTTAGGGTTTTTTCACTCCACAACTATGCGGAAAGCTACTTGTTGCCCGGCATCGTAAAAACATACGTGCCAGACTGTTTCTGTCCCTTTCGGCCACCATCACAACTGTGTTTCACAACCAGTTGTCTATTAGGATTTTTTAATCTTTCATGGCAACCAGTTGTGATAGAAGTTCTACGTTCGTGCCACCGGGGTCTTTAGGAGTACACCTCGAGCACACTTCCAGAGCATGACTGTCACCGACCAAAAGTAATACCTTTAATATTTTTTTCTTTCCTTCGTGATCAAAAAATCCCAATCGGACTTAAAGGACCTTTAAATTTTTAGATGTGACAAAAATGTTAATTTTATTTAATTTACTATATGTAGGTTACTGCGGCCCCGTACGTACGAGGTTGCTAGCGCAATAATAAAAATTACGTGATATAAATTATTTTTTAACATGTAAATTCCTGATGGTACACTTTTATCCCACTGGGAATAAAAATTTCCACCTGGAGGACAATCTCCCTTTTTTATTAATTACTGGCAATGACAATACTATTTTATATTATGATCTATGTCACTTTTAATCGGTTCATTCAATGATATTTCTTTACTTATCCCACTAACCTTCTTCCTTTTTCCCATCTTACAACTTTTAGGCCAAAGATTCCAAATTACTACGCAGTTGTATGGCAAAGTAGGGTTCCATGCGTTTTCTTTATTATTACCCAATTTTTGCTACACAACCTATTATGGTTAAAATGATACAGCCCATTAATGAACGGACAAACAGATAGACAGACGGACGGATGGCACACATTAGTTTTTCCTTGCCTTTGGGTTAGTGAGCAGATTAACGCTTCGATATTTTTTTTAATAATGTTTTATGGCACACGAGGAGGGGTAATAAAGAAAATAATCTCATTCTGTATGCAAAGGAGGAATTCCATTGCTCATTTCGGGTCACAAGTTAACACATATGTATAAAGAAAGCATAAACATAATGATTACAAAAAGGACAAAAGCTCTAGAAAGGAGCTTCAGTCAATATCCCCATCCCTACGCGTCTCCGGTTCAAAACTTCCTATAACACTCGCCGCATTGCCACGCTGGATGGCAATAGACAGCTGTTGGACCAGAAACGAGTCGGCACGGGGGTCACCGTTGCGCACCCTCTAAAGCCGACCCAGCTCTCGCCCGAAACTTTTAGCGAACTGTATAACGTAGGTATGGCAGAGTAAAATAACTGTCGTATGGACAGAGAGACAAATAATTAAATTCAGTGGTTTCCGTTTATTTTGGCATTTTGGCTCTAATATCCTAAAAATATTTTTTTAAGTGTATCTTTTAATACATCGTCTCAAGCTTTTTCGTCTGTGTGGTGCGTGACGGCAAAGAGATTGTTACATCGTCTCAAACTTTTTCGTCAGAGCAGCCATGATCGTTTCGTCCCCTGTACCGTAGCTCCAAGACGAGAGCAGTTATGATCGTTTCGTTCTCTGTACCGTAGCTCCAAGACGAGTGAAACTTTTATTACATGATCGTTTTCGTCCTCTGTTCCGTAGCTCCAAGACGAGAGCAGCCATGATCGTTTCGTTCTCTGTACAGTAGCTCCAAGACGAGTGAAACTTTTATTACATGATCGTTTCGTCCTCTGTTCCGTAGCTCCAAGACGAGAGCAGCCATGATCGTTTCGTTCTCTGTACCGTAGCTCAAAGAGGAGTGAAACTTTTATTCCATGATCGTTTCGTCCTCTGTACCGTAGCTCCAAGACGAGAGCAGCCATGATCGTTTCGTGTTCTGTAAATGTCTATAATGTGAAAAAAAGTTTCACTTTTACTATAGTTTCATAAAAACACACACTCTTTCTTTTGTTTTTAGGGTTCCGTGCCTCAATTGGAAAAAAGGAACCCTATATAATAATTTCCTTGTCCGTCAGTCAACACCCATTTCTCAGGGACGCGTTAAGGTATCAAGTTGAAATTAATATCAAACACTTATATAGATCTACAGTCCCTAAGAAAATCAAGCTTCTAAGCAAATGCAATCAAAAGAGAACGCCATTTATGCTGCCTATTTCGACACTCTCAAGTAAATCAAAACCTATAGGGTACTTCCCGTTGACCCAGAATCATGAATTTTGGCAAGAAGCAAGGTCCCACAGCACAAGTAAAGGGAAAAAATAAAAAAAATACCGTTAATGGATAGTTTTACCACAATTTTTTGCGATTATAAACATACATTGCAGTTGAAAAATTTACCGTGATGTATATCGATGTATGGAAGAGCATTTTTTTTGCATAAAGGTAAGTCTGTCCTTCAATCAGAATCAGAATACACAATAAAAATATATTGTATGGTGGTACGGGACCCTCGGTGCGCGAGCCAGACTCGCACTTGACCAGATATGTAAACATTTCTAATTGTCGGTTTATTACACAAAATACTAAAAGTTTTTTTAAAGAATATCTCCAACTGTTTCAGAGAATACCTACTTACGGTTAGAAAATATGTATTTTTCGTCCGACACGTTTATCTTTGTAAAATGTAATTTCCAGGCTGGCAATTTTAAACCCGTTATTAATTAGGTATCCTTTATATATGTACTTACCTAGAATCTGTTATATTGGTCGAAACCTAGAATACTAAATGTGTACCTATGTGGAAGCCGTATTGTAGAATCCCCCGGTTTACAAAACAGCGCGCCAAACAACACCGGATCGTATAAAATGGCGGCGATTTTTAATGCGGCGTCATCACGGTCAGACTACTGAGTAAAAGTTTCGGTAAGGTTTGATTGATTATACAGTCTCGTAACCAGAATGCTACTCAGAAGAAGAAATCGTCGTTGTTTAACTTAGTGCCTAGTTTACAAAGAGGCGCAAAATCCGCCGCTTTACAAAACGTTACCGTTTTACAATCCGGCGCCATTCAGCGCAACGTTTTGGCAACCGGCGGATTCTACGTAAAGGCTGCGACACCTATATGGCACGATTGATCTAAGCGCCATCTGCAAATAGCTTCTATAACAGTTGGGTTCATTCACAGCTTGGCACTATTTCTTTGAAATCAGAGAATTTCGGTCATTTTCAATGAAATTTTATCTTTAAAGTACTAATTGAAAGTTCTGTGGGTCACTAATGCCACTTGATAATGAAACTTTGTGATGTGATACTTTATAATGAAACTAGCTTTTGCCCGCGGCTTCGCCCGCGTCGACATAGCTTTTATGATTCTTTTTGAGGGTGAGTGGTGCGAGAACCGCAGTCAGCTCTCAAGCGTGGACATGAGTTTTCTCCAGGTACCTCAGGAACTGTATCGGGCTATTCGGATTAGCAGTCTTTGTCACTTCCCACCCCCTCAACAAATTCTATACAAAAAAACACTTTAATCCGTTGCTCCGTTGCGACGGCACCGACGTGCGCGAGCGTAGAAAACAGTTGTCCCCAGATCCCTCGGGAACTATGTCAGGATATACTTATTAGTAAATTATATCATTTTCCACCTCATCTCTGTGCTAAAAATCACATCAACTCATTTTTTCGTTACGATTTTAAATAACTTTACGAAGAAAGAGTATTGTTTTAGTTTCTTCAGGAACTGCATCGGGCTATGATAATTTTCACAGATATAAAGTGATACAGGCTACCTGCATGCCAAATTTCATCAAGATTGGTACAGGTGTTGAAGTGTGAATAGGTAACAAACAAACAAACACATTTTTAATTTCTGATTTCTAAATCATAAATAACATATAGGCGTCGGTGGCAGAACGGTTAGGGCCACTATCTCCTGTCCGGAAGGCCGTGGTTCGATTGCTGCCACTTAACAATATCTATACGAATATCGATTTCATACTGGTATGTACGTTTATCCGACGCTCTTACGGTGACAAAAACATCGTGAGGAAACCTGCTCACGCCTGCGAAGAAACTCGAAGCTTATGTGTGAAGTCAATCAACCCGCAATGGGCCCGCGTGATCGTTCTAAGGCCTGATCGCCCTAACTCAGGGCAGGTCGAGCCCCTTGGTGGGGACTTATATAAATTGATATGATGAAATAACAAATACACCTATATTATCGAAAAACTAATTCAAATCATTGTATCAATCTAGTAATAAAACTTCCTAAAAATATTAATATGGGTCAAATCCTTGAGTCGTATCAGCTCCAAAGTAGCTCATGACGCACATCTCGTTGCCGCGCTGGATGGCAATAGACAACCTTAGCAGCAGGTAGGACCTCACGTCACATCTCCTCTCTCGAAGGCTAAGGCCAATCTCCTTTGTGAAGGCAAAGGCCTCTGAGGGTTCAGCAGCCGGTTGTCTCATAGACCAGCCGCACAAAGCAGTAATTTGCCTCCAAGACCGAGTACTTATTATTCTTCTTTCTCGCCGCAAATTGAGCAGCAGTACCGTACGGGTGAGAAGTGAGGCAGAAAAAGTAGAGTCCCAAAGCAGGCACGTTCCTCTCTGCCATAGCACTTGTTTAAATCCTCCGGCCTTGTGTCATCACATCGACTAAAGCCCAGTGGCTGCATCAAAGATGAAATATTCCATCTGGCCGATACCAGTGCCCTCCGAGTGAGGTCATTAAGGAATTGGTGACGTGGGAATCTTCACAAACAACGACCGCAACTCAGTGAGTGATGGCCAATTGCCTCCACCGTGGACCCGCAAATACATTGATGAGGTTCACAGATATTGATATTGCAGGCGGAGAGCAACTGCCACACTCAAATAGTCGCCGTCAGAAGAGTTTCCATATCTGTGCCTCCTGTTAAAAGAAGCTAAACTCGATTTATGTGTTTTTAATTTTTTTACACGATTGCAATCTATAAAAAATACCTATCTGTTCGTCTATGAAACACATCGTTACGTGCCGTAGTTCCAGAGAGTTGTGTAAAAAGTGTATGCTGAAAAATACATAAAAGAATTCCACTCAAAAGTATGAAATAATATTTTAATGTTTTAACACAGCTTAAGCGCGTTTTATTATTCCTGCAGTGCCATCTATTGACAGTTTGCTGCTATGATTATAATGTGTGGTATGTGTAGCTTATATGTTGAAAAAGTACTCTATATTTATTATTATAGATTGTAAGTATCGATAGATAATTTCCCACTGGACCTCTTTAGTTTTCCGGGATAAAGAATACCCGACTATACAATTATGTTCAAAACACCCCATCCCAATGTAATGGTTTCATATTGTTACGTTGAGCCATTCTAAAGATTCAATTTTTTGCATTCCTGCAGGAACCCTTATTTTTTTCCCTTCGGCCGTCTACAGAACCGGAGTTTCGGAACTGGTTCCGTACGAGGCTTTTAAATTACTTGTATGGAACTTTGGGGTTCACAATGTCCGAGTTTTAGTACGCGATAAGGGTATCAACGTGTAAAATTTGATTGTAGTAGGTCAAGCCACATTTGCGAGGTGAGCCATTCTATAAATGAATACTTTTGATTTTCCCACGGGATCTTTTAAATTTTCCGGGATAAAAAGTATCCTATATGTTAACCCGGGCTATAAGGAACCACCATACAATATTTCATCAAAATCGGCCTGGTAGTTTTTGCGTGATGCGCGAACATACAGACAGACAGACAAAAATTCCAAAAGTTGTTGTTTTGGCCTCTGTATCGTTAGTAATGTCCACCACAGTTATTATTTTCCAAAAAATATTTCATGTACAGACACGGCCCCGTTACAGTTTTATTATATTATAGATACATTGAAACGAATAGCTGTTGTGTTGAAGTACTACAGTAGACAAACTAAGACATGTCACTTACTATAGGCTTCATAAGAAAGCTCAAGGTCACCCAAAGGGCGTGGAAGCGAGCTATGTTTAGAATTTCCCTGCGCAATCGAATCAGTAATGATGAGATCCGCAGAAGAACCAAGTTCACCGGCATAGCTCACAGAATTACTAAACTTTTTAAATGACAGTGGGCTGGGTACGTACGTAGCTCGTAGAACATATGACCGTTGGGATAGTAAAGTTCTCGAGTGGAGACCCTGCACCAAGACGTAGCCTCGGCAGGCCTCCCACTCGGTTGGCCGACGGCCTCGCGGAGGCCGCAGGAAGCCCCTGGACTGGATGCAAAAAAATGGGAATCGATCGTCTTACACTAACAGAGTTAAAAAACAAAAATAATAAAAATTGTGAGTGTGCGTGTGTGCACCCTGTGTGTATGTCAGGTGCTTAAGTTCCCAAACTACTTGGGTAAAATTTGGGTTAGGACACTATTATTATCTATAATTTAATAACAGAGTAAAAAAAATAATAATAAAAAAATGTGTGTGCGTGTGCACCCTGTGTGTCCGTCAGGTGCTTAAGTGCCCAAACTACTTGAGTAAAATTTGGGTTAGGACACCATTATCTTTTATTTTATTAACAGAGTTAAAAAACAAAAATAATAAAAATTGTGTGTATGTGCGTGTGCAGACTGTGTGTCCGTCGGGTGCTTTAGTTCCCAAACTACTTGGGTAAAATTTGGATTATTTTATATCTCCACACTTTTTTAATTTTTTTATGGTTGCCACCATAGTAAAAAATAACTTTTAGCGGCAACTGGAGTCCGGGGATGATGAATGAGTAATATAACACAAAGCAATTACGCTTTTCAGTGTTGTCAAATTTATTAAAAAAACAATAACAAAAAATTGTACATACGAGTAATACATGTATTTCACACGATTTTATTTGCTTCGTATTCATTCCGCTGAAAACCCGTGTAACAATCAACGGGGAATAACCTGCGACCTGCATCTGTATTTTGTCATCGTGGGGCTCCTTCTACGGTGGCACCAGACTTGCTAAACTACCCTAACATTAGTTTTCAAGCGACTTCCAAAAAGGTGGAGGTTCTCAATTCGACTGTATGTTTTTATTTTTTATGTGTGTTACCTCAGAACTTTTGACTGGGTGAACCGATTTTATGATTGTTGTTTTGTTTGAAAGCTAGTGCTTCCTGTTTGGTCCAATATAAATTTTATCAAAATCGGTGTAGTACTTTATTATAAAATTAACAAAAACCCAAAATAATAATGCAAAAATGTACTAAGTTGTTGCGATGGAAGTCTGTTTTTTAACGTGTTTAGCGTTTTCAATTATTTCGGAACCCCTCTATGGTATGACTAGGTAAATTATTTCGGAACCCCTCTATGGTATGATTAGGTAAATTATTTCGGAATCCCTCTATGGCATGATTAGGTAAATTATTTCGGCACCCCTCTATGGTATGATTAGGTATATTATTTCGGAAACCCTCTATGGTATGATTAGGTAAATTATTTCGGAACCCCTCTATGGTATGATTAGGTAAATTATTTCGGAACCCCTCTATGGTATGATTAGGTAAATTATTTTTACGATCGTCCGCCAACATTCAATGTTATTGATATAATCCATACAGTTTTTAACCCCCGACGCAAACAGAGGGGTATTAACAATTTTACGTGCGTGTCTGACTGTGGCATCGTAGCTCCCAAACGGATTAACCGATTTTGAATTAGTTTTTCTTGTTTGAAAGGTGGTTTTATTGTGAGTGTTTTTAGCTATGATTTAAGAAAATTTGTTCAGCCGTTTTGAGATCATCGGCCCCTTTTCTAGTTAATGACGGGATTTTAGCAACTTCTACAGCTCTGATCGATTCGAAATGTGGTATACTGTTACTTCAATAGTATTACAAGAACATGGTAGTCTTAATCTGATGCTGCAGCATCACCTGGAATCTTCAGGATACCCAACTCCATACAAACTTGCAGCAACTTACTTAACGAATAGGTTATAGATAGACGGTGAAAAATTCACAGATTCCACACGTTACATGACATTCGCCTTCTATTCGTGTACCTTGAAAATGAACTCAGGCAATTTTTTTTCTCAAACTAACTTCTTAATGTTTTTTAATTTATAACCAATTATTAACAGTTATTTTCTACAATAATAAATAAATCGAGTCCGCATGCATCTACCTTTATTTATCGACTAATTTTATTTTTATTTTTATCACAATTGGTAAGACCTTGACATCACCTCACCTGATGGTAATTTAGATTTCATTGTCAATCAATCAATCAAAACAATTTATTTCAAATAGGTGTTTACACACACTTTTAAATAGTAAAAAAAAAATATTATTGTATATTGCAAATAATGTCATGATTCAGATTACAGTCTCAGGTAATGGTATTTGTTATAGAATCAACATATATATCTTTGTCATTTACATAATCTATTATTTTATTATATCCTCTAGAGCACAAACATTTTTTGACATGAGTCTTGAATTTATTCTCTGACAAACTTGTTACATTTTCTGGAATTTTATTGTAGAATCTTATACACTGCCCGACAAATGACTTTTTAACCTTACTCAGTCTCGAAAAGGCTATATCAATTTTATTTACATTTCTTAAATTCAAATTATGCCTGTCACTGTTTTTAGGAAATAAGTGCAAATTCTTACGAACGTACATGATGTTTTCATATATAAATTGACTAACACAGTAAAAATATTTATTTCTTTGAACATATAGGATAGCTCTTTTCTGCAGGATGAAAATAGTTTCAATATCAGCCGCATGCCCCCACAGTAATATGCCATAAGACATTATACTATGGAAGTAACTAAAATACACTAGTCTCGTAGTATCTACATCCGTTAACTGTCTTAATTTCTAAACGGCATAAGCAGCTGGACTAATCCTTCCCGCTAAAGTTTCAATTTGTGGTCCCCATTGAAGTGAAACATCCAAGGAACACCGTAGTATTTACAAATTCTAATTTATTACTGTCAAATAAAATTAATTTAAAATGTTACATGACGTCACACCCCTAGGTATTTTTTGAATTTTTCACTTATAAGAATAAGAATTCAAGATATGGGCCTTTTTATGACTAAAGTCGAAAAAAAAATCACCTGTTTCAGCTTTTTCAATTTTTCAAAAATTTTTGACTAAATTTTTTTCTATATTAAAGCCGTAGCCAATATTAAAGAGTAAAACAATATATAGTTAACCAATACCCACATTTTAACACTTAAATCAGTAAAATACCTTAAATACTTTCAGAGTGATTCCTGTGTGAAAAAAAGTGTGTGTCAGCTCCGACGCACGACTGGAGTTTACTAATTAAACAGGCACAAAACAGGGCTTGACTTTGATTTTAAGTTTACTCTGCACAGTTTTTATAACTGATGAATCCAATTTCCGGCCTCTTTTCATAGCTGATGTGTCAGGTGTTTTAGCTCCCATGATCGCAGCTACTAATGATCCATCTGGTGTTTGACAGCGACTAACCTCATATGCTTTGGATGCGGTTATTCGAGCATATCTTAGGTCATACCATAAAGGGCTCTTACATTGGTTTCGAGTTGACTTTTCAATTAAATCAAGAGCATTTTTGTTAAGTTTCTCTTGTAATGTTTCTAGTAATTTGCTGACATCATTCTTTATATCATCACTCACTTGAATAAGGAAATGATGAAGTGAACACTGTCGAACATCATTGTGTTTAAAGTCGTTCTGATACTTCACATCACAATTCATAATTTTCCTCTTTTTTGCTTCTTGAAGAAACTCGTGGAAAAGGTCTGTGCTGGTATCATGATGTGGAGCTGTTTTTTTGCAAATTTGATCTACAGTGACGTATTTTATAGTAGTCCCTACTCTCGAGAGGATGGGTTTTTTCCAGTAACATTCAACCTTGGTGCAGGAAGGTTCTTCACTGCGACGATGGGTCCACATTAAAAATGCCACTGCATGCTTACAACCACCAGCTGAAGCTGCACAGTCCAAGCACTGGCAACTGACGATTTCACCTTTAGTTTCGTCTATCACTTGACTTTGTATGAATCACTTTATGCTGGGGGCAGATCTTGCAATTGAGTGTACAAAGTCCTGATCCATGACGTAGTTGCACGTATCCAATAGCATCGTCACCATAAGATTCTCCTGCAGCCCTGAAAATGCAAACTAATTACTTACTGTGAACAAAATTTATTCTTTATAACCTAAAAAACTACTACTGAAAGAAATAATATTATTATGCCTTCGTAGGATTAAGGTTACTTACGTAGGTAGTGTTATATTATTTTATAGTACCTACTGAAGCGCAAAGTATCGCTTCAAGCCGATCTCCTTTCTTGCGTTTCATGATTAAATGCTCTTTTGGTTTTGTTCGTCTATGAAAATTTAATTTGAAAATATTTGTTACTTTTTGACAAGAGGAAAAGAAAAGGTTGACCGTGATCTCTTCGACAGTGATGTGTATTTAAATTTTTGGTTTTATATTAATGTTTCGTTGAGGCCCACTATTTTATTCAGTGGTAAGTAATTTGTATAAGGAAACCGCTTTGCGTGTATTTTTGGTACTGCTGCGAACTAGATCTATATATGTCCGTAGGGTTCTTCCACTCCCCTTGCGAGGTTGACGTCCCCGAAGGTTCATCCAACTAAGGATTGATCCTGGGATGGAGCTGTGCTGACCACCAGCCAGTCCTTTGCACTGCCCGCCCAGCTGCTTGCCAAAAGGGAAGTGAATGCTTAATTTATCTTTTATCCCGAGCGACTCTCTGGCCATTGGTCCTAGAAGATTTCCTGCCTCCGGTTTCTAACGATTTAGTTATTTGTTTTAAATTTTAAAAATGTTTTGTACCTAATACGTGTTTTTTAGAACGATAGGGTAATTCAGAACAAAGTGAAATTTAATTATTTTAGAACTTAGTAACTTATTTAAGTACCAAAGGGACGGCGACGATCGTTGCCTACCGGTATTCTATAAAATAACCTTTTTATATTCAAATAAAATTGTCACTTTAAATTTATTTCCGGAAATTGTCCAAAAATATATTAGGTTATTGTTTTATATCAACACGGTCATCCAATGTACATCACATCTTTTTCTAATACTTATATTGTTCCTTCTTTTTTAGAAAAATCATAAAATACATATATTCTAATTTACCCCATAATATTTTTCTTAAAACTCCGTTTAGGCCCGAACCTCTAAATCTTACGTATCATATGTGGCAAATTCCGTAAGGGTTTTTATCCCCAGTTTCCATTATTTTAGTCACATATTTATGGCGCCCGAACTATAGTATTTTTGCCTTTTACGGGGTAAATATTATACCCAGGTATTCCCTTTTTTTTCGTCGTTTGTGGGTGAATCCGTTCCCATCTTAGTTTTGATTATTTCTAATCAAGATGGAACATCCTGAGGTTGGTGCTTATGGAGACGCGGCCCCTGAAGAAATTCAACAACAAGGTTTGGTTGAAGATGCTGCCGAGGTTACTGATGATTTGTTAGAACCTCCTATTACGGTTACGTCGTCTGTTCCCGTCCAGAGTCCAATTCTTGGTACTCAGAGGTATCAAACTGCTCGTTTCACTCGTTTACCCCAACTCACCGCTTCTAATTTCACGATTCCGAGGATGGACCAGGTTGTTGATATGCCTGAAGACAAAAAACGCTTGACATATTTGGTTTCCAAGGACATCTCGTTGTCGAAGTGGAACCTGAAGTTCGACGGTAGTTCCTGCGTTCGAGAATTATTTTTCTGTGTGGAGGAAAATATGCTGGCTAGTGATTTCCCCCAGACCTACGTGGCCAGGCGGTTCCACGAACTTTTATCCGGGATCGCTCTGAAATATTTCCGCTCACTACGCCCTGGGTTACGTACTTTTTCGGAAATCAAAAATAGTTTTTTGACGTTTTATGGGTCCCCAGATTATGATTTCGAGGTTGAGCAGGAACTGCGTAACCGCAAACAACAACCACAAGAGAGAGTCCGTGATTTTCTCACGGTGATCTATGACTTGAATGCCAGGTTATCTAATCAACTACCTAATGATACACTTTTGAACATCGTAAAGAGGAATTTACATCCTCGATACGTAACGTGTTTATCCACAAACAGAATCAAGGATTTAGAAACATTGACAGAAGTAACCAGCAACTTTGAAATTTATAATAATTCATTCTTACAAAAACCTTCGACTTCCAAGGTTGTTGCTCCTGTTGTAGCAGATGTTTCGACTTTATGTATTAAGTGTAACCAACCTGGACACAATTTTAGACTTTGTCCGGTGATACCTGGTATCATTTGTTTCCAGTATAAGAAACCTGGAACAATTACGCGTTACTGCAACAATTGTAACCCTGGAGCTGTTAAACCTTCATACCCAAAAAACGCGTAGTTCACCGGGGATTCTTTTTTTCTAAACGTCAAACGGTTTCTCCGGTGATTAATACAGACTCTCTTGACAATAGGTTATATATTGAAATAACAGTTTTAAACAAAGTTCTTACTGCGCTTTTAGATTCAGGTGAACAAACGTCATTAATCAGTTATAACTATATTCGCGATTTGAACATTTCGATTAATAAGGAATGTTGTCCTGCGGTTCTTTCAGCTGACAACTCGCCGATTAACATTTTAGGTACTTCGGAAGTGTCGATAACATTTAATTCGAGAACTTTAAAGCACACATTTTTAGTTGCTGATCAAGTTTCTTCAGAACTTATTTTAGGTATCGGCTTCTGGAATGATTTTGGTTTAACTGATATATTACGTACCGCTTTTGTTAACCAAGTAAACGGTAACCTTCGTGTCCCACTCAATAAAGAAACGTTTTCTCCTATTACTGTAGGTGAAGTTTCATGTGTACGCCCCAGAAGTGAGCTTTCCGAATCACAGGAAATACGTTTACAAGATACGATAAAATATTTTAGTGATATTTCGTCCGATAAGATTGGCCTTGGAAAAACTACTTGGGTTTCTCATAAGATTGTTACCAGTGGTCCTCCTATTCGCCAAAGGTACTTACCCTCTATCTCCAGTCAAACTCAAAGTTTTAAATGAGGAGATTGATAAAATGTTAGATGCGGGTGTTATTCGTCCTTCACGTTCTCCTTGGGCTAGTCCAGTTGTCATGGTAACCAAACCAGATGGTTCGGTGAGATTTTGTGTTGACAGCCGTAAGTTGAATAGTGTTACCGTGAGAGATTCGTACCCTCTTCCAAGGATTCAAGAGATTTTAAATTCTTTACAAGGAGCCAAATATTTAACTTCACTAGATTTTAAAAGTGCGTTTTGGCAAATACCACTTGCGGACAAGGACTCTTGCGAAAAAACCGCTTTTATTGTTCCACAGAGAGGTTTGTTTGAATTTGTAAGGATGCCATTTGGTTTAACAAATGCCGCTTCAGAGATGCAACGTTTGACAGATTTAATCGTTAACTATGAATTTACCGGTGCTAGTGGTGATGTCGTTTTCGGTTATATTGACGACTTAATTTTAGTTTCCAGAGACTTTGACTCCCACTTAAACCTCATTCGTAAAGTACACGACCGCTTGAAAGTGGCTGGTCTATCTGTCAACTTAGATAAATGCAAATTCTGTATGAGCGAGCTTAGGTATTTAGGTTATATCGTCAACCATGACGGTTTAAAAACGGATCCTCGCAAACTCGATGCTATCAAGGAGTTTCCGGTTCCTGTCACTGCAAAGTCCTTACGTGCTTTTATTGATGTTTGTTCTTATTATCGACGTTTTGTTGATAGTTTTTCTACAATAATCGCACCTCTTACAGTACTTATTGGTAAGAAAAAAGGTAATGACCCTATTGACTGGTCATCCCAGGCTCAGGTTGCCTTTGAAAGGTTGAAAGAAGTTTTAATTAGTGCTCCGCTATTGATTTGTCCTGATTTTTCAAAACCTTTCACGCTGCAATGTGACGCTTCAGCAGTTGGTTTAGGTTCAGTCCTATCTCAGGAAGTTGATGGTGTTGAACATCCTGTTGCCTATTTTATTCGCGGTTATTTACCAAAGCCGAACGCAATTATAGTACCACTGAGCGTGAACTTTTAGCCGTTCACGATTCAATCCTGCATTTTAGAGGACTTGTTGACGGTATGCATTTTAGCGTCATTACTGATCATATTGCCTTGAAGTGGTTGCTAACTTTAAACAATCCTTCTGGACGTTTCGCTCGTTGGGCTATAACTATTAGCCAGTATACGTTTGATATTGTGCATAGGAAAGGTGTTCTTCATGTGATTCCCGACGCTCTCTCAAGACTACACGTTAATCTGATCACTTATGATCAAGGTTCTGAGTATACGCAAGATCGTTGGTACCGGAAAATTTATAATGGTGTTCGCAATCATCCACATATGTTTCCATCGTATGTTTTAAGTAGTGGTGTTTTATTGCGTCGGATGCCTATTTTATCCCCATTAGATAACGATCCGTGGCGTATTGTCTTACCTTCTGAGAAGACGCGTCAAGCAATTTCTGAAGCTCATTCTACTGAACCATCTATTCACCCTGGTGTAAACAAAACTTATTGGGCTCTAAAGAATAAATATTATTGGCCTTATATGTTTAGGGACGTCAGCGACTTTATCGCGTCTTGCGATGTCTGTAAGGCTTATAAAATTTCAAATACACAACCAAGAGGTCACATGCAAAATCCTTTAAACGTTTCAACTCCACTCCAAATGTTATCAATAGATCTTATTGGTCCTCTTCCACCATCATACTATGGTTTCAGACATATTCTGAATATTGTGGATGTTTTTAATAAATATGTCTGGATTGTTCCGCTGAAGAAGGTAACTGCTCGGTATATTATTTCTGCGTTGGAAAACGAGGTGTTCTTCAATTTCGGTGTACCTCGCTCACTTTCATGTGACAACGCTACTGTATTCCGCAGTTCTAGATTCGAGGATTTCTTGAGGTCTTATAATAAGACCATTTTTTACGGCCTATTATTCACCTCAATCGAATGTTGTGGAGCGATATAATCAGAGTGTGGTTACTTGTCTTAGCATTTTGGTTTCGGAAAACCATAGAAATTGGGCTGGAATGTTACCAAAGGTTAAAATATATTTAAATTCTTGCGTTAATCTCGCGACTACTTATACTCCTAATTTTCTCATGTTCGGCAGAGAAATTCTTTTAGATAATCGTGATTCGCTTCCGCAGACTTCCGGTGCTAATTTATCCGAGAGTCGGCATCGTCGCGCTTCTGCACTTGCTTCGTTAGATCAAATTTATGCTAGAGTTGCCGATAATCTTTCGCAAGCTTTTCTAAAAAATTCAATAACTTTCAATTGATATTGTTTGGCGTAGAAATTTCGCACGTTCATCTGGGGTTGGTTATTTTATGGGAAAATTTGCACCACGTTTTATTCGGTGTCGAGTTTTACGTGCCGTTTCTTCTCAGACGTACGAATTACAGGACTTGGATTCTCCTTATGTTGGTCATTACCACATTAAGGATATTTTAAAATAGGAAGCCTCCTTTTTTTCTTTCGTTAAGGGAGGGTCTCCAAAAAAAAAAAAATATCGCGGGTATTCCCCAATTTTTCCCGTTTCTCTTGGTTTTTCTCTAGAGAAATCTTTAGCGTGACAGCCCTACTTGCCATCTGTGCAGTGTGCTTCATTTTTTCCTTCTTCTTTCTCTCTTTATATTATTTAATTAGTTGTTTAGTTATGCTCTTTCGGCATTAGTTGACTATTTTAGGCTGTGCACAGCGATCCCTTAACACTAGTGTGTTGTTGGGGTTATTAAGTTTGTTCACTTTTATATGGAGTTTTTGCCGTTTGTATGTGTAGCTTCGTGTATAAATGTCAATTTCTACCAACTTCAAGTAAACGTTTGTAGTTATCTAGTTACTTAGAGAGTTTTTTCTTCTTCAGGGCTGTCCAACGTCCATAGGTTTGTCCAAATTTCAAAAAAATTTTGGACTTCTTGCCTTTTTTTGTGAGTTTGTGGGTATTTTGAAGCGCAAAGTATCGCTTCAAGCCGATCTCCTTTATTGCGTTTAATGATTAAATGCTCTTTTGGTTTTGTTCGTCTATGAAAATTTAATTTGAAAATATTTGTTACTTTTTGACAAGAGGAAAAGAAAAGGTTGACCGTGATCTCTTCGACAGTGATGTGTATTTAAATTTTTGGTTTTATATTAATGTTTCGTTGAGGCCCACTATTTTATTCAGTGGTAAGTAATTTGTATAAGGAAACCGCTTTGCGTGTATTTTTGGTACTGCTGCGAACTAGATCTATATATGTCCGTAGGGTTCTTCCACTCCCCTTGCGAGGTTGACGTCCCCGAAGGTTCATCCAACTAAGGATTGATCCTGGGATGGAGCTGTGCTGACCACCAGCCAGTCCTTTGCACTGCCCGCCCAGCTGCTTGCCAAAAGGGAAGTGAATGCTTAATTTATCTTTTATCCCGAGCGACTCTCTGGCCATTGGTCCTAGAAGATTTCCTGCCTCCGGTTTCTAACGATTTAGTTATTTGTTTTAAATTTTAAAAATGTTTTGTACCTAATACGTGTTTTTTAGAACGATAGGGTTATTCAGATCAAAGTGAAATTTAATTATTTTAGAACTTAGTAACTTATTTAAGTACCAAAGGGACGGCGACGATCGTTGCCTACCGGCATTCTATAAAATAACCTTTTTATATTCAAATAAAATTGTCACTTTAAATTTATTTCCGGAAATTGTCCAAAAATATATTAGGTTATTGTTTTATATCAACACGGTCATCCAATGTACATCACATCTTTTTCTAGTACTTATTTTGTTCCTTCTTTTTTAGAAAAATCATAAAATACATATATTCTAATTTACCCCATAATATTTTTCTTAAAACTCCGTTTAGGCCCGAACCTCTAAATCTTACGTTATTATATGTGGCAAATTCCGTAAGGGTTTTTATCCCCAGTTTCCATTATTTTTGTCACACTACTTAGATTGCTGTTTTTACATTTCTCAGCTCTGCAGAATAAAAATCGGGGTTATTTTTGAAGAACATTCCAACCATGATTGCGTCCACTTTGGGCAAGTTTCAGCTATCTGCTTTCACAAAATTGACATCCATGATGGAGTGGAATACCAAATTATACGATGGAAATTGTAAAATATCACAAATTTTCACGATAATATTTTAAAATCTCATTTAAACAGATCAAAAATAGTAAGACTGCAACAATGACAGATCTGATCTGTTGTGACGTCATCTGAGATTCAGCCAATCCTGACTGTGAAAGGTGCGCACAATAGGTTGCGCACGAAAAACGTAACGCGATCCCTAGATTTCACTCCTCATATTTTTTTCATACCGGGCGCCTTATATGAAAATCGATTCTTAAGGAGTAAACTCCAAAAAATTTTTATGTTTAATGAAAGAAAATGTTTTATGTTTAATGAAAACCGGCCGAGTACAAGTCAGAGTCGGACTACACGTCGCTAGTTTGACCTTCCACTACAAATCATGATAAGAATATGGGAGCCCCCTTTAATGTTTTTTTATTTTTATTATTTGTTGTTATAGCGACAATAGAAATACACACTCTGTGAAAATTTCAACTGTCTATCTGTAATGATTCATTAAATACATCCCGCTGACAGACAGACGGACAGCGGAGGTTTAGTAATAGGGTGGGCACCTATGGTCAGTGGTCACACTTTGGGTATTCGGAACACTAAGCACAGGTGTCAAGGCTTTTTAAATGTTCAATATTTAAAGTTCGAAGGTAATTTCAAATGTCGGTACCTCCGAATTAGAATTACGAGTAGTTACGTACTCTAATTAGTTTTAACAATAATTTCGTAATATTGATTAGTTTTGTCACAGGTATTTTAAACGTATAGAAATAGACGTTTATAAGGTACCAAATTTTCTTGGAACCACTCCGAAACATTACAGTGGCTTCTACTCATCAAACTGAACATCTTTTGTTCTATAAAAAGTACCTGCTGAAATGTCAAAAATTAACTTCACATACTAATTTGTTCAGCTGATTGGCCAGCTTTGGATGGGAAGTGCCAAAATTTTAAGATTTTAGCAAAGGTGTAAAACAAAAGCTGTTCAGTTTCATGAGTGGAAGCCATTGAGAAGTTTTGAATGGGGTCTAAAATAGCAATGTATATTTAGCCGTGACTACGAGTACACGTATTGTTGTTACGTACAGGTAGACAGATCATTCTCCGTGACCGATACCTTTCACACATATTCTGAAACTTATCAAATTGCCCTGGAACCCCGGGTTAGTGTAAATAAACAGTGCGATGACACCCTATTGCCCCTGGGATGGGAGGACAGAGGGCAGTACAGTGCACTCCAACTAGATTGCTACCAGGGAGATGCGGCCACTCTGCCCAATGCATGTGCTTAAGGCGCTATCCGTCCAAATGGGTTGACACCCATAGTTTCTATTATAAATAATATCTATCTCAACGAAAACATTTGGTAAAAAAACGTAACAAGCTTGATTATGATTACTTGGCACTAAAAAGAAGTGAGATTAATTAAACAGCCAAGTCTAAGTGGTAAAAGAAACGTATGACTTGGCCTAGAATTTTGTAAGAGTAATAAATTTGGGTAGATATGTCATAGTGACACGAAATAAAAAAAATATATATCTACTCAGACTTACTACTCTTACAAAACGTTTTTTTTTAGAAAGCAACTTTTGATAATGCGGTATTTCTTTATTTTCAGTAGTTTAGCTGTTTCCCCAATGGTTCCTCATCATGTAAGGAAGGTGGATTGGGGGCCGATCCTCATTTTAAAAGTTTTCTCTTTGTGTGGGTATACTAAAACCCATCCCTTGCCAAATTTCAGCTCTCTTAAATGGGAAGTACTAGTTCTAGTTTGATGATCTATAGTTGAGTGAATGAATGGGTTAGTCAGTGAGTATCAAATTAGCGAATTTTACTATCAGATATTTCAAGAAAAACCTTAACTATAAACTTGAAATTTTTAGCTCCTAATTAGTACTACCAGTACCTACCTACTACTCTAGAACCATTACAAGGTAATTACAGCAGTACTTGCATACAGTAAATGTCTTTTCTCGGCTCGTCGGAAAAGTGGAGTCAGCTAACAGATTCGAAGACTTAGCTGAGAAAATCAAACTGTAGATTTGAAAATAACACTGTAAAATGCCTCATTTAGACTCAGCCCCGTTGGGCAGTAAAGTGAGTGGGGAATTGAGCAGCGCGAGAATGTAATAGGTACTCACGCTGCAACCGCTTCTGCCGCTGCCATTCCCGCAATAGGGACGACGAATGCTAGTCATCTGTCAAAAACGACATTCTGTTCTAAAAATGTTTGAAATACCTAGGCGTGACGTCATAGTATTGCAGCGTCATTTATGTACTCATTTTGTGATTTTGATGAATTAAAAATCGAACACTTGATGGAAAACAAAACGATTAAGGTTTTCCGAAGTTTAAGTAGGAGGGAAATTTAGTGATCAAGAGTTCATAATTTATTTCTGATGCTGTCATCATCTCTATTGTCGGCTTTTGTGCGGAAGTCAAAGTAATCGGCTGAGTGTTAACACTCACTCGCGTCGATGCTGACGCAACAGTATTTAGGGCAATATTTCCGGCAGCTGCAGGAGCAGTGGTAATGGCTGAGTGTAAACCCGGCGTTAGGATTATGCTGTATGGCATACTTAAATGTGGGGCCATTTACGTGCTATAGACTTTCCCTCTGGAGAATAGTCGCACCCACTCCTCTGAAGGTTGGAGACTCTACTCTCTAAGTTGTTGTATACATGGGATAAACAGTCCAGTTAGGTAGGTTCAACTTCCAACTCAGCTGGGCAGCGTTCGGGAAGCTTCGTGACATCTTCACGTCTCAACTACAGCAGTGTCTCAAGACTAAGATCTTTGACCAGTATGACATACGGAACTGAGACATGGTCGCTTACCATAGGTTTTATAAGAAGGCTCAAGGTCGCCCAAAGGGCGATGGAGCGAACTATGCTCGGAGTTTCCCTACGCCAAAGAATCAGAAATGAGGAGATCTGTAGGAGAACCAAGGTAATCGACATAGCTCACAGACTCACTAAACTTAAGTGGCAGTGGGCAGGGCACATAGCTCGTAGAACCGGTAGGGCAGTAAATTTCTCGAGTGGTGACCGCGCACCGGAAGGCGTAGCGTAGGCAGCGGCCTCCCACTAGGTGCACAGACGACCTGGTGTAGGTCGCCGGAAGCCGTTG
This sequence comes from Coleophora flavipennella, assembly GCA_947284805.1. Lineage (NCBI taxonomy): Eukaryota > Metazoa > Arthropoda > Insecta > Lepidoptera > Coleophoridae > Coleophora > Coleophora flavipennella. The sequence goes on from OX369268.1 coordinate 2,092,754, forward strand.
GATGCGGGCAGCGCAGGACCGGTCGTCGTGGAAATCCTTGGGGGAGGCCTTTCTGCTAATATGATGAAGTACTCTCGCACTAGGTCAGCACTATGGTGGTATGGTTGGGTTCCCCCTTCCTGCCAGTGATGACATACGGAACTAAACATGGTCGCTAACTATGTGGCTCATAAGAAGGTATGGCCAGAGGTAACATGGATCCACAGCGAACTATAATTTTAATTTTACCGTTCTGATGTAACGTGTTAAAAAGAAACTCCTACATACAAAAGTGAGTCATGTAAGGTAAAGATCACACTTATTTGAAAATAAATATGTAAATTATCGGATGGACAGGGGACTGATATCGTTTTATATTCGCGAAAAGAATCTGGGTAGGGATAATGTAAACATTTCACCCAAAATTTTAGTTATCTGAAAGATATTCAAACGAAAGCATAAGTAATATAAATATAGTCATACCCTTCATTGTATTACCAGGCTATCCCTTAAGGCCCTAAGATGGTTCAAATCACAATACTCAAATCCAATTATTGAAAGACTGCGCAAAGCTATCACTGTACAAAAAATATTTAATACCTATACTTAAAGTAATTAAAAAACGATTTAATTGAATACACTTTTGATGTATAAAAACAGTAGAGTTTTTGCATTAATTGTAAAATTTCTCGAAAACAAATTGTTTATGTTGAATGAAACCAACACATAAAAATTGGTGACTTCAACACCTTTCATTTTAATTGAACGCATTTTTTTAAACTTATTTAAAAGTGAAAAAAGTAATAAAAACAAATCGAGAATTGGGCGTTTGGTTTCAACGTAATAGCCGCGTTGAAGCCCGCATTGATTTGAACTTAAAATGAATAGACTCACGTTCGATATTATTTTATCACGGATCGACCTACTCGGATTGAGTCGTCTTAAAGCCATAAAGACTTGGTCTGATATATTTCTAAACATGATCTAACATGTTGGACTGCGGTACAGGAATCTTTCACTCTTTATCCCTTAATTTGGCGGAGAAATATACCTTTCAGTTTTTCTTTTAACAATATTACAAGACATATAGCACAGTCTACTTAAAATATTTACTCAGTATGAAAAGCTAAATAAAAATTTCTAGGCTTTTTCCTGTTATAAAACAAAGTCTAAAGTTATATTTTATACAGAAGACTATGATGTTTTTCTTGCAAAACATGCAATGTCCTTCTTCTTTAAATTGAGAAAGAGAAAGAGATAACGAAGGTGCAGGAGATGAGTTCTGGCTCATTGCCTGAGTTTTCACGAGTGTCTGAAGAAACATTTGGTCTAGATACAAGTGCTACTCGAAGGATTTTATCGCCACGTCTAGGTATATTGCACTATAGGAATGAGAATAAAAAACAAAAGTAAACAAAATTCTGAAAACCACACCTGGTATGGCAAAAGGTTAGTCACCGGCACAATTGGCAGTGTTCGTCACACCGAACATGCTGACAAGTAAACTTTTTACTGCGCATTTGGCTATGTTTGCCGTGACGAACATTTCCATTAATTGCTAAAATCCGATGGATTTATGATAATTGTTGAAAATATTATACAGTAAATAGATTTTTTTTATTTCATAATAACAATAAAAATACTTTGTTGATTACCTAAAATGCATTATAAACACATAAACATAAATAATTATCTAGAACAAAAAGCGCGCTCGTCACCTCGACGCCGTCATTTTGATACACCTGACAGTTAAGTGCTGCCACAAGCAAATTTTCAATTGCTGCACATTTTGTATCAATAATATTACCACATTTGCTCAATATTATGTATGTTGTTCTAAAAACAATGTCTCTAGAGTTTTTCAAATTATGTGTTCGTTACATGTGAAAATAGCCATATTATTAAGAGTTAATAGTCTGTTATGAAACTTGTATCAACCTGCAATTGTTAGTTAGAACACGACAGCCAATTAAAGAGGACGTGTAGGTAGTTTTTTGAAGATGAAGAGTAGCGGAGTGTGATTAATGATTATATTCCTTTATATGAGGAAGTCCATTCCCCCGCTACAATCAAACAGCGTTTGGATTTGGAGTCTTCCCCTTCCTATAGCACTGTAAAGAACTGGGTTAAGGAATTTTGTTTTGGACGACAGACGGTTGAAGATGCTGGTCATGAAGGCCGAACGGTGGATGTGCTTACCCCGGAATCAATCGCCATTATCGAGGAGGAGGTTTTGAGTGATCGTCAATTAAAAATCAGGAAAATTTCAGCTAGGTTGGGACTTTCGAAGAGTAGGTACCGTTCATCGTGCAAATCACGACCATCTTAATATGAGTAGAGTGTGCGCAAGATGGGTGCCGAAACTTCTTGCGGCTGTTCAAAGAGAGGAAATGACAAAGGAGGCTTCTGCATTTTTGGAACTGTGTGGCGAAAACCCTGAAAAAAAGATTGATCGGATGGTATTGGTGATGAAACGATGGTGCTTTATTATGATCCTGAGAGCAGACGCGAGTCCATGGCTTGGCGTTACAAGGGTGAAAAGCCGCTGAGAAAGGCAAGAGTGCAACAGTCCACAAAAAAATTGATGTGCGCGGTTTTTTGAGATTCACAAGGTAAGCTGACGGTTGATTTTAAAGATTGAAATACTGTTGTAAATAACGCTTCTGTGATGCATAAGTTAAGGGACAGTATTAAAGAAAAACAGAGGTAAATTGCATAAAGGTGTCTTTCTGTTGCACGATAATGCACCTGTGTACACGGCTGCTATTTCGAGGGCTGCCATTCGGGACTGTGGGTTCACAGAACTTGAACACCCACCTTAAAGCCCGGACTTGGTCACGAGCGACTACTTCTTATTTCCGAATTTGAAGAAAGACCCACGGGGAAGAAAATTTACCAATGATGAAGAGTTGCAATCAGCTGTTTTAGGACACTTTAAAGACAAACATTCGGACTACCTTTTCAAAGGTATTGAAATGTTGGTTTAGCGATCTAAAACGTGTGTTGTTAATAAAGGAGACCATATTACAAAGTAATGGGGATTTTATTTCATTTCTACTTCCACGACCCAGTTAAGCCCATTTATTATGGGACCTACACGTAAGTAACGTTTGTTTGCACTTATTTTATGTATAAAAAAGTGGCCAAGTGCGTTTTGCACCATGGGCAAAGTAGGGTTCCGTAGGCTTTAAAAAAATAAAAGTACATCCTTACTAATATTATAAACCCTTACTAATATTATAAACCCTTACTAATATTATAAACCCTTACTAATATCATAAACCCTTACTAATATTATAAACCTTTACTAATATTATAAAAGTGAAAATAAATTTGTTACCTTTTCACGCTTCAACACCTTGACCAATCATGATGAAATTTGTCTTGCAGGTAGCCTGTGTCACGAGGAAGGACAAAGCCTACTTTGTATCACACAAATATAGGCTAGTCGACAGGTAGGAAAAAGTGGGGTTAGGTGGAAAAAGGTCGGAAGTTAATGAAACTTTCAGATGTTGTTCGGGGACAGTTAAATAAAATTTGCTTAAGGTTTGAACCTCGAGGACCCTGTGTGAAAAGAGGCGGGGGGAAAACGTAATGTAATGTAGAATTTTCGACCTTCCTCTAGTTTTTCCTTAATAACTTTTTTCTCTCATGTTTGTAGAAAAAATAGTTGAGAGAGAAAGGTATCTTAATGATGATAAAAGTCCAAAAAAATTGCAGTTTCCCCTCCCTACCCCTCCTCTTTTTGCACAGGGTTCTCGCGGTCCAAAACTTAAGAAAATGTTAATTAATCACCCCTGAACAACGTCCCAAAGTTTCATTACCTTCCGACCTCTTTCTATCTGATTCTACCTGTCGACCGAACTATAAATAGCACAGTGCGATGCAGTTTCTGAGGAAACTTAAAAATAGTTTTTTTTGGTTCATTTCTTTAACATTGCAACGGAACAATGGATTGTCATGAATTTTTGTACAGAGATGGTTGAGGGAGTCGGAAATGACATAGGCAGCTAATCAGAATAGCTTGATCTGGGATAGGGATCTGGAAAAAGCTAATGTCCACGCTCGTGAGCCGCTTGCGGCTCGCGCACCACTCACCCTCAAAGACAGTCATAAAAATGATGTCCGCGCGGCCGAAGCCGCTGGAAAAAGCGACTTTTAAATAACAAAGTTATTTTTGCAGTTGTTATAGAACATTTAATATGGAAAATCTATGAACTATTTAATCCAACTGCATATCTTAAGTTGGTCGATTATTACTCCTAAACTAAGAAAGCTTACTCGGCTGTGATTAAACTGATTGTACGCAAGGACGTTATTGAACGCCTTACTATTTTCAATAATTTTCAGATATCCTAAGAAATCGGTTTGGTTGGAAGGGAGGGGGGCTTATAACTGTAACAAAAATAACCACTGAATATAAAAAAAAATATCGGAAAAATAATCTTTATAAAAGACATATTAAACCATACCCCATACGATAAAGTAAGTTAACAAAAAAAAACCCTCCACTTTACTGTTAAAAAAAATTCTTGTAGGAGTCACAAATATGTGTAACCTACCAAATTTCAGCTTGATAGCTATAATAATAATCTTTGAGCAAAACGGCTGTGACACACCGATGGACAGACAAGCAGACGGACATGGCGAAACTATAAGGGTTCCTAGTTTGACTACCGAACCCTAAAAATTACATTTATGTTTCCTAACTAATAAACTGGTGGTTCATAATGTATCCGATAATAATTATATATGTAAGCCGGACTATTTATTCGCAACATTTATGTATTATCTGAATTTCTTATCATGGATGTGTGGATATTCATTGTGCCCGCAACTTCTTCTCAGGTTGGGTTTACAAAAAAATGTTTTGTTGTTATAGGAACGAACGGTGCGTTCCTGCTCAGCGAGAGCAAAGGGAGATATCTCCACCAGACGAGGTGGTGTGCCTGGGGTCCAGCAGTGGAACAACTGTGGATATTTGGCACTTGTACGTATACATTATGCTTTTGTGCTCTTGTAGCTAGGTTCACTTTAGTTGAAGGCAGTTTTTTCTTCCCGTAAAATTTATGTTGACGCGACTACGTCGGTGCTATCTGTCGAGTTGCAGGAGTTGTGGCGGGTTACTGCAGGTGTTGCCACAATATTTTTTTAAATACTGAGGTTTGTACTCATTTATTAAAATGGGCCAAAATATTTTATTCTCGGGTGGCTTATATTGAATTCCTCGCTACGCTCATAATTCTACTTTAGAATCCCTCGCTGTGCTCGTGATTCTACTATAGAATTAATTAACGCCCTTTTTTTATTCACAATTGGTAAGCCCTTGGCATCACCTCGCCTGATGGTGAGTGACGATGAGGCCGAAGATGAAAGTGCGCTTACCAAGATTCCCCAACGCAATCGAGAACTGGCTATCTTATATTCAGGCCGGAACACATCGATAGCCCTATCATCATCATCATCATAAAATCAGCCAAAAGACATCCACTGCTGGACAAAGGCCTCCCCCAAGGATTTTCACGACGACCAGTCCTGCGCTGCCCGCATCCAGCGTCTTCCCGCGACCTTCACAAGGTTCCTTTTTACATAAATAACTATGGAGTAGATTCTATACGAGGTGCGTTTCCCTTTATTTCTAGGTATTTAAAACCTTCGACCAAATAAGTATAATGGACCGGCCCTATCCAAAAATTAATCTCATGAACAATGAGTCAAATACAACTACACGCAAACACACATTCACACCACTATAGTCTACTGAGTCTCGTTCAAATGTAAACAGTGACAGAGATAGAGAGACGTACTCGAAATGTAGCACTAATCTAATAATAAATTTCTCTCATTTCGACCTTCCACCCATTTGGGGAATACTCATCGATTAAGGCAAAATGGAGCGTCGGTGGCGCCACGGCTAGGGCCGCTGCTTCTTGTCCGGGAGTTCCTGGTTCGAATCCCGCCACGTACCAATGTGATTTCGAATTTCGATTTCTGTACGTTTATCCTACGCTCTTACGGTGAAGGAAAACATCGTGAGGAAACCTGCACACGCCTGCGAAGAAACTAGCTGGTTGTGTGTGAAGTGGACCAACCCGCACTTGGCCCGCGTGGTCGATTAAGGCCCGATCACCCTTATTCATGACAGGCTCGAGCCTCTCGGTTGGGACGTATATGAGGTGATATGATGAAGGCGAAATAAGCGATTGCGCTCATTCTGTACGCATCAAAACCTCTGTTTGCGTACGCCGGTCCATTGCTGTTATATTGGTCGAAGTGTAAAACCTCTGTAATGTAAGCTACTTGGAATTATGGTTTTTTTTTAGTTTTTTTTATTCACAATTGGTAAACCCTTGACAACATCTCACCTGGTGGTAAGTGACGATGTTGCCGAATATGGAAGTGGGCTTACCAAGATTCCCCAACGCAATGGGGAACAGGCTATCTTATCTTCATGCCGGAACACACCAATGATATCAACATTGATATTTCGGCAAGACTTAGATAAGATGGTGGTAGCTAAGCCAGGCGGGCTTAGAAAATGCCCTACCACCAACCAAACCGAGTCTTACAATTGACCCCGCCGGGAATCGAACCCGCGACCTTCTGTGTAAAGCCAGTGAACTTTGCCTCTGAGCTACGGAGGCGATTGCTCTTGAACGGACAGCTACTGAGCTATTGTTGCGATGAGACCCGGAAAACAGCTATTTGTTAGAGGGGCTGTTCAATTTGGCACATGACATTGTTACACATAATGGCGTTCATTTAACTCGAGCCGCTCGCTGAGTGGACGTGACGATATATCACGTCGCGCGATTATCGACATGATCGAGGAGGTGTCCGCTCCCTGACCGGCCGGCGACGAGAGGTCCCTCTTAGTTGGCTAATTGATTGATGTTCTTAATAATTCTGCTTAAAATAATATGTCACAGTTAGGTTTCGTATTTCCAGACGCTTATTTAATGTTGCCGGATAACAAAGCCTTGTACTATTTTAGCGTTTCCTACCCAAAAGGTATCAATGGGATCCCATTAGCCTAAGCTATCTGTCTCTGTCCATCATTCAGTCGGTATGTCCGTAAAAGGCTGTATCTTTAGTTTTGAACCGTAGTAACAATTTCCTAACAATTATAAAACCTGTAATCAAGATCCCCCATACAAAAAACGTGTTTTTTAAAGGTTTTTTTTTTATAAAAGCGGTAAATACATGCATGCGTTAAATTTGACGTCATTAATTACTAAAGAAAAAACTCTAAAATAAAATAACAAATAATGACCGACGAAGAGTGAGTCGGACGCGTTAAGGATCCGGAATTGAATGAAACAAAAACATTTGTAAGCTATTGCATAGCTTTTATCGAGGGCTTTGAGCGCGGCGACCGAATCAAAAAATTCCGTAACGAAAATAAAATAACCTAACACCCCACGAGTTCTAAAAAACTTACAGTGCCATCTATTAGCGATTTGCGGTACTAAAAGGACTTAACACCCCACGCTCGGCCGAGTTCTAAAAAACTTACAGTGCCATCTATTAGCGATTTGCGGTACTAAAAGGACTTAGTCAATTTTACTGGTGTAACTTTCTCAGTGTTAATTCCTTTAGGAACTATAATTATCTTTGATATGGTACTGATAAATACTGCATAAATAAAAAATAAATAAATAATTATAACTGCATACGTCGATAAAAATGCTATGCAATAGCTTTAACGCGGCAGTCCCCGAGTGCCACACGTTTTTTTATTTTTATTTTAGATCTTGTTGATCTCTTCAATATGTACCTCTAATAAGCAAATGTTAAAAGCCAATTAATATCATACTAGTATCATTGGTGTACTTGTGTATGATTTTAGGGTTTTTTAGGGTTTTTTATCCATGGATGACGTGGTGCAGAACTCTCTGTGCGCGACTCCGACCCGCACTTAAGGCCCAGTGGTACTTAAAAATCTGTCTTTGTCTCTTTCTTTACGTGTAAAGAGGGAAGAAAATAACCACACTTTCGCACTTTTTCGATGTTTTCGTTTTTATTTTCATTATATTTATCTTAAATAAAAATCCATTCGATGTTTTCCCTTCAGTCACCTATGAACTTTATTTTAGTAAATTAATCATATTATAAAATCACTTATTTTAAGAATAAAACCGAAAATAGACGATAAAATGGCTCGAAAAGCGGTACCTTTGCGAAATTATTATATAGAGCCAACTTTATTAAATCGTGTTTCCATTCGATAAAGTCCCTCGTAACTATTCTCAATAATACCAATATGTTTTCCTAGATTTTAAATTTACTGTTAACTACTTCAAAAATGAGTTCTAAAAACCTGTTTAAGTGGACTTTTAGGTACCACTGCGCCTTAAGCACTTTTTTTAAGTACTTTTTTGCAGAAGTCTGCGTTCTTGTGTAACAGGATTCTCTTTGTTACGGCATAGCCAGCGGCGCCGGCTTGTTGTTGTGTACAAGTAGACCAGAAGCTTTGTAGGTCGTACATAAAAAAAGGCCAAGTGCGAGTCGGACCCGCCCATGAAGGATTCCGTAGCAGCTGGTTTGGTAAATTGCGGTTTACGATTTATGACGCATTAAAAAAAACTACTTGGGTATTAGATCTCGTTCAAACCAATTTTTGGTGGAAGTTTGCATGGTAATGTACATCTTATATTTTTTTTAGTTTTATCATTCTCTTATTTTAGAAGTTACAGGCACACATTATACCACTTTGGAAGTGTCTCTCACGCAAACTATTCAGTTTAGAAAAAAATGATATTAGAAACCTCAATATCATTTTTGAATAACTATCCATAGATACTCCACACGTATGGGTTGGATGAAAAAAAATTTTGAGTTTCAGTTCTAAGTCTGGGGAACCCCCAAAGTTTATTGTAATTTTTTTTATATTTTTGTGTGAAAATCTTAATGCGGTTCACAGAATACATTACTTACCAAGTTTCAACAGTATAGTTCTTATAGTTTCGGAAAAAAGTGGCGGACAGACAGACATGTAAAATCCAGGGTTCCGTTTTTTGCCATTTGGCTACGGAACCCTAAAAAAACGCCCCTCTTTGCAACCTTCAGAGCTCCTGTACGGAACCGCACACAACACAACCCGCATTTCGTCGCAAACGCAGATATTCCGACCACAAAGCCACGGGTAGTACAACCACACCCTGGACACTTCATATAACGGGCCAGAAATGACATTTCAAAAAAGGAATGACGGAACAAATAAAAATGGCGGCGAAATCCTATACGTTCGACAACCAAACTGTATCAATCCGGGTGACGAGGGGGTGAGGTCGCAATCTAGAGAGCGGCAGGGAGTGTCCATACTGTATGTAAGTACTAATATAATATACTGTGGCCTCACCCTGGAGACTTCATACAACGGGCCAGAAATAACATTTCAAAAAAGGAACGACGGTACAAACAAAATGGCGGCGAAATCCCATACGTTCGACAACCAAACTGTAACCAATCTGTATCAATCTGGGAGACGAGGGTGTGAGGTCGCAATCTAGAGAGCGGCAGGGAGTGTCCATACTGTATGTAAGTACTAATATATATACTGTGGCCACACCCTGGACACTTCATACAACGGGCCAGAAATAACATTTCAAAAAAGGAACGACGGTACAAACAAAATGGCGGCAAAATCCTATACCAAACTGTAACCAATCTGTATCAATCTGGGTGACGAGGGTGTGAGGTCGCAATCTAGAGAGCGGCAGGGAGTGTCCATACTGTATGTTACAGATATATACTAGTACTTATGTATACTTTGGTACAGGTCTGTTGTTCCTCTTACTCCCATATTTAATTTACAAACCATTACGCCACTAAATCCTTTTGGCGCGCCCCAACTATAAATCACAAGTGTGAAATGTACACGGCGCGTATTTGCATTCCATTTGGTGTGATTACTGTGTTGTAGTTATAGTGAGTCATATTTGGGTAACAACTGAAATCACTATCAACTAACCACTTAGGTCGCAGATACGTATTAAAGGTACTGAAGTACACATTATACAGGTTGTGACAAAATTTGTTTAAGACTTTGAAAATTTGTTATCTTTCGTCGTTGATCGTGGTCGAAAGCGGACGTGTTACTCAACTATTTCTTAAAATTTAAATAGGCTTTCTCGCCATTCTAATTTATACTTATCTTTTGCATAAAGTTGGTTTTTAATTGTGATCGTCACTGTCACTTGAGTGGTTTTACAAGTGTGTTTCACGCGCTGGACTGGTCGTGCCGCGCCCTTCACCCCCGCGAGTAAAGGAGAGAACCTCTGTGTTTTTTGTCCCTCTCTTTGGCGTCAGGTTTCAAGTTACGTCGGTCTCGCATACCATCATGAGTGTTCAGAGATCTCCAACTAAACCAAAAACTGGTCAGGAGAAGGCTTGCGAAGCATCAGACCACGCTTCGAACCAACTTCAAACTACCTCCCGAGCATCGAAAAAAGGAAAACAGCTGTTTAGTGAATCTGTTACCAAAAAGGATTTCGAGGATTTTCGTAAGGAGATGATGGGTTTTCTTGCTGATTTCACCACGAAACAGCAGGAAACCTCCACTAAAATGCTTGCGGATTTTGGCTTAAAGCAGCAGGAAAGTATTGACAAAATCTGTGAGGAGGTGGCTGGTTTTCGTGAGCAGCTGGATAGCATCATATGTACCACTGATAACCTAACTAAAGAGCATTCCTGCCTGAAGGCATCGGTATCAAAATTTGAGAATAAACAACTTGAAATGAACACTTTAATCTGCCAACTCAACTCCCAGATAGACGATCTTAGGTGCGATCTCGAGGCGCAACAACAGCGTGATAGGTTATGTAATATTGAAATCACCGGCGTCCCACAAATGAAAAACGAAAACATAACTGATCTGGTCATTAGAATCGCAAAACATGTGGATGTAATTTTACTGCCCAGCGATATCATCAATGCAAGCAGGGTGCAGCCTCGTAACCCATCACCGTCTGGTCGTCCAAAAACCATAATCTGCAAATTAAGGAACAAACTCCTTAAGGACTCGATAATTGCCTCAGTACGCAAAGCTAAGGGCTTGACCACAATGGACATTGGCATAAGCGGCGATTCACGTTCTATTTATGTTAACGAGCACCTCACCATTCAGAATAAATCTTTGCTAAAAGAAACGAAAGAAAGAGTGGCTAAACAACAATATAAATATGTGTGGGTTCGCAACTGTCGCATTTTTGTGAGAAAAGATGACACATCTCCCTCAATTTTAATTGCGACAAAAAACGATTTATTATTGAAAATTCATTAACTTACTATTTATTTACATGCAGGCCTATGTCCAGCAGTGGACTTCCTTCGGCTGATATGATGATGATGATGATGATGTTTTTTGATTTTATTATGTTTTGGCTAGTGAGATTTTGCTATAATTCAACTTTAAAGATCTGTAAACAAACCCTATTATTACCTAAAAACCATTTTATCAATTTTAAATTACACAACACACTACACACAATCACATCTACATATTCCGTTCATCGCTATTCATCAATTGTAAACCTCGATATAGAAATAACATTCAGTTCTATAACTAGTAATCTGTCCATCATGTGTTCACCAGCGAATAATTCTGCGATATACTTTTTATGTGTATGTACCTACATGCTGTTGTACCTGAGCCGATTGCAATGGATCTTGTTTATTGGGATTGCAAATGCAATAATTAGTTATTATTATCACGTGAGTCATAACAGTTTTATGTCGCGGTATTTATTTTCAAACAATAATAATAATTATAGAATGTTAATCAATGTACTCATTTTGAAGGCCGGTTCCGATTTCATACTTTTGCTGTATACGTATAAATCGTATAACTCACTATTGCCCTACTGTGGTGATACCATAGTACAGGTAATATCTACACATTTGAGTTTTTTAATGCATTTTTCTCTGAGACCCCGTATCGAATATTTGTATTTAATTATTTTATTCTTATTTCTCAATAATGGGTAAATTAACTGCCTATTATCAGAATGTACGGGGTCTCAGAACAAAATGTAATGAATTCTATCGCAATTTAACGGCCTGTAATTATGATATTATAATAATTACGGAAACCTGGTTAAATAATTCCATATTTGATTCTGAGTTATGCTGCGACCTGTATGAAGTTTTTAGATGCGACCGTAACTGTGAGATTACTAACAAAAAAACAGGAGGTGGTACAATGATCCTGACGAAACGGTCCCTTAACGCATCAGCACGTGATGAATGGTGTGACTCATCACTTGAAATTAAATGGATTACGATCCCTAAATCCAGTCTCATCAACTGTGACTCTAATCTTCATATAGCCTCAGTGTACATACCTGGTGAGTCTAATTCTAGTCACCAAACCAACAATATTATCTCATTTTTAGATTCTGTGAAAAGAGCTATGTCTCAGAATGTAAACGATTACTTTTTGATTACTGGTGATTTCAACCTTACCTGTATTGATTGGGCTTCAGGCGTGCCTTCATTTATTAAGTCAGGTTCACTAAATCTGCAACAGTGTTCTGTGAATTTTGTAGAAGGGCTTAGTAATTTAGGACTTTCACAGTATAATACATATAAAAATCCAAACGGTAATCTATTAGACTTAATATTCTCGAATTTTGATATCGAAGTACATGATGTTGATGCACCTTTGTCCAAAATAGACACTTTTCATCCTCCACTTCAAATTGATTTGGATAACATAATTGTGGCTCACTTAGAAAATAAGTGTACTGCCGGTTTTAAGTTTTTTAAAGGCGATTATGATAATATAGTTAAATATTTAAATGAAAAAGACTGGGACACAATGTTAAGCTCTGGTTCCATAGATGACGCTGTGGACTATTTGTATGAGGTTATTAGAAATAGTATAACTTTGTTTATCCCAGTCAAGATAACAAATAAAAATTCTTATCCCGTTTGGTACTCTCCGGCTTTGAAACGCATTGCTCGTGAAAAAGCCAAAGCGCATAAGCGCTGGAAGCTATACAGTAACCCTAGGGATTATGAAGAGTTTTCGCTGCTACGTAAGAGGATGAACAGGGTTGAATCGAGTTGTTACTGGAAATATGTAAGTGAAATGCAATCGACTATACAAAGTAACCCAAAAAAGCTTTGGTCCTATATAAAATCTCGTCGTAAATGTTTCTCTAATATTCCAAAAACACTTATGTATAATAACACTAATTATTCTTGTGATAATATTTGCAATGCTTTTAACACCTTTTTCCATAGCGTCTATCAACCGGTAGCTCCTCATTATGGTCAGCCGAATTTGGCACCTCCTTGCATTGACGACTCTAGTACTATAAGTAGTGTTTTTACTTCTCCAGATGAGGTATTTAACCTAATTAATAAACTTGATGAAAATAAAGGTGCTGGTTCTGACCTGATTCCTCCGATCTATGTTAAGCGATGTGCTCCTGCTCTATCCCACTTTCATTTATTTTTAACAGATCTTTAAAAGAGGGTGTCTTTCCTAAAGCTTGGAAACTTGCTAATGTTATCCCGGTCCATAAAAACGGCCTTAAAACAAAAGTTACAAATTATAGACCAATCTCAATTTTACCAGTTTTTGATAAAATTTTCGAAAGGTTGGTCTATATGCGTATCTATAACAAAATAGTTACGGCTATACCTGTCGAGCAACATGGCTTTTTGAAAGGGCGTTCTACTTCTACTAACTTAGCTGTGTTTACAGACTACATGCTCAATGAAATGGAAAAAGGTAATCAGGTTGACGTGGTCTATACTGATTTCGAAAAAGCTTTCGATCGCGTGGACCATGTCATCCTACTTTATAAACTCGAGCGAATAGGAATATGTGGTGATCTCCTCAGATGGATTTCATCTTATCTGAGTAATAGGTCACAAGTTGTTGTTGTGGGCGGATATAGGTCTGACTTGGTATCAGTTTCTTCCGGTGTGCCTCAAGGGTCCCATTTAGGTCCCCTTTTTTATAATGCTTATCTCTATGACATATATTCATGTTTCTTACATAGTAAGTTTTTAATGTATGCCGACGATACCAAGATCTACACAAAAGTTACTTCAATTGATGATTGTGTGAAATTGCAAGAAGATCTTGACCGCCTGTCCGCATACTACATATCTAATAGAATCTCTGTTAATACTGCTAAATGTCAAATAATTACTTTCTCACGGCGTAGAAATGATATCAAACATGTCTATTACATCGACCAGAATCCTATATCGAGGACGAGCACTATTCGTGATTTGGGTATTTATCTCGACCAAAAACTGTCGATGGATGTTCATATTGATTTCATTGTAGACAAGGCATACAAGGCACTTGGTTTCTTAAAGCGCACTTGCCAACCTTTCTCAGATATTGCATGTATTAAATCAGTATACTACGCTTACATTCGAAGTACCCTTGAATATGGTGCATCTGTCTGGTATCCTCAATATGATACTTATATACAACGTATTGAGAGCATCCAATGTAAGTTTATCAAATACCTTAACTATAAGTCGAAGTTTTGTAACAATGATTATTTAGAAAGCTGTCGTCAACACAAAATTCTTAGTTTGGCTGCACGTCGTGACATGCTCGACATGCTCTTCCTCTTTGATATACTTAACTCTAGAGTGGATTGTCCTGCACTTCTTGCATCAATAGGTTTAAGAACTCCTGTTAGACGTACGCGCCAAACAACTTTACTCCATGTTCAATCACACCGCACGAATTATGCCCGCAATAGTATTACCACCAGAATGTCACGCACGTTCAACAACAGATTTGGTGAACTTGATCCTTTCAGGACCTCTAAAACTACATTTAGAGGTGAGTTGAGTAAATTACTGGAAAATTCAGAGTGACGAATAGTGATGAACACACACACACACACACACACACACACACACACACAAACACACACAACATAAACACATATGCACAAGCTTGCACTTGCTCATGTAACTAAACTTAATTTAAGTAATTAATGAACAAAAGATTTTGTAATTTAATTGATACTTGCCTGCTATATTAACTGCTATATTGTTCACTTTTGCACGACTTATACTGTTTAGGTAATGTTCGTGAAAATCTGTAAAGGCCTATCATAAAAATCTGTACTGTTTTTAATATTACTATAATTTAAGGCTGTTGATTTTCCTTAATAAATAAATAAATAAATAAAAGACCCGTTAACTGAGGGTTTTGCTCATCATACTTATAAAAAAAATGTTTATTTTCTCCAGATAGGTTATGAGTTAACATGAATATAATGGCTGGAGCCTTATGGCTCCTTTTAAGCTAAAAATGCCTGTGTCAGGAGGCACCGCTCTTCCTTATCTTAACATGCTATAAAAATTATATCTATGCTGATCATAAAAAATCAATAAAAACAAAACATACTAAAAATTAAGGTAATACTTAACAACTTTTCGTAAGGAAACCATAGTTAAATAAAGAAAAAAATGGGCCGTCCTTATAAAAAAAGCACGAAATCGGACGATCAGCTGATAGATGAAGGTTGAATTGTATGAAGGTTATTTTTTTCCGATTTCCGAAAAGTCATAAAACAAAAGTTGTTTTATACCCTGTATAGCTGCGTACGAAAAATATGAATCCTCTACTTAGAATTTTATCACTGTCAAAGTGCCTATAACGAGAGACTTTTAGGGGCTCTAACTACAAACAAATATTAAAAATAATTTTCAAAAAATATTAAAACTTTTAGGTGTTAGCTTTAAATTGAAAATAATTTTAATTATCTCGTGTTCTTCTCAGCAAACCCTTTCAAATGATACCCATATTATGGGGGTGCATAAAAAATAACTGAGCCGCCAGCTTTAGGAGTCCTCCATATTGGATTTAAAATGACATCACTTTGCTAACTATGCATTATCATCATCATCATATCAACCGATGGACGTCCACTGCTGGACATAGGCCTCCCCCAAGGATTTCCACGACGACGGATTTCCTGCGCTGCCCGCATCCAGTGGCTTACCACGATCTTCACCAGGTCGCCAGTCCACCGCGTGGGAGGCCTCCCTACGCTACGTTTTCCGGTGCGGTCGCCACTCGAGAACTTAACTACCCCAACGGCCATTTGTTCTACGAGCTATGTGCCCTGCCCTCTGCCACTTCAGTTTAACGATTCTGTGAGCTATGTCTCGAGTGGCGACCGCGCACCGGAAAACGTAGCGAAGGCAGGCCTCCCACGCGATGGACCGAAGACCTGGTGAAGATCGTGGGAAGCCGATGGATGCGGGCAGCGCAGGAACGGTCGTCGTGAAAATCGTTGGGGGAGGCCTTTGTTCAGCAGTGGATGATTTTCGGCAGATATGATGATGATGATGATGAGTTATGTCGGTTACTTTGCTTCTTCTGCGGATCTCCTCATTTCCGATTCTATCGCGTAGGGAAATTCCGAGCATAACCCTGTTATCCCTATTATCTACATTATTTTTTTTACTTCTTTCAACGTAAGACAAAGTACACTTATCATACTAAATATATTACCTATGAAAAATTGTTCTGCCTTCATAAAAATTGCTATACTTCATAATATGTAGGTTAAGGTGAGAGAATTAACAATACTGATGAATGCTGAACCATCACTCACTGCCGCCTCCAGTTATAAGGAGCGCGCGCCACTCCAGGTAAAATATGTAGTTGACTCGGTAATTTCTCAAGGATGTATTTCCCATTTTTCACAACGATTACCGACTACATACTGTGCTGTCCTTTTGATTTTAAGGCGTATTTAATTTTGCACGTCAAAATTTAAAAAAATGTAAGTTTGCAAAGAGCAACGCACTCTAATAACTTAATTTGTACCCTTCAGTAATAAGTAGTTACTTTAGGAATTAATTTTAAATTAACCCCTTCTTTAATTAACACTTATGATGATGGCCAGTCGGGTAAAAATGTTTCCTATGTCACTTACGGGATTAAGACGACTCTAAAAACACCTCTCACTCCAAAATCCATTTAGCCGTTTAAGGCTACAGGGCGGACGAGCCAAAGAAATAAACATACACATACATACATGCACTCTTAAAACATGAACCTCCTCCTGGCGCAGTCTGGTAAAAAGTCAGTCAGCCTCAGTGGCGTAGTGGTTAGTACATTCGCTTCGTACTAGGAGGGTTCAGAAGGTGCGGGTTTGATTCCCTGTGGGGTCTAACTCTAGGTTTAGTTGGTGATAGTGTTTTTTATGCCCGCCTGGCTAGCTACCTTATCTAAATCTTGATTGCAACATTGATGTGAATATGTGAATATGACATGAATATTAGATATCCAGTTCTCTATTGCCTAGGGGAATCTTGGTAAGCCCGCTTTCACCTTCAGAATCAGAATCAGAATCATTTATTTGCAAAAACACTTATGTCATTAACATACAGATCTTAAAAAGTACAATGCCAGTAAACGTATTCAGCCTTATAAAGACATGCAAATTAAAAACAAATTGTAAATATTAATAATGATTAAAGTAGGGAAAAGTAAGCAATAAGATTTGTTAAAAATGTCATTATATGTATTTTTGTAGTCCATAAATTCCTTAATACTATAAAAACAATAATTCATTAGCCATTTTGTTAGTTTTGTCTTAACTTCTGTTCCTTGTAATATTTTTAAATCATTAGGTAAGTTATTATATATCATTATACACATATTGTAGACATTTTTCCTATAAATATCTACTTTATAAGGAGGTTGATGAAGCATATTTTCGTATTGCGCTCTTGGCTTTCTTACTATGACATTGACAAGTTTTTCGAAAAATTAAGGATGAGAACAAATGTTTCTAATATACATGCAAGTCAGTGGTATAATATTTAGTTGTTTAAACAGTGGTTTGCAACTATCTAAAAACTAAGTGTTACAAATGGCACGAACACATTTCTTTTGAATCCTGAGGACTCTATCCAACTCCGTTGAATTACCCCAAAGTATTAGTCCATTAAGTACTGAGGAAACATGGCCATGGTAAGCTGTTATTGCAGCTTCAACAGAAACATTTTGTCGCAGACGTCGCAGGGCAAACACAAAACGATCTAATATTTTGCATACGAAGTCAATATGTTTTTTCCAATTCAGATTTTAAAAAAAATTAAACCCAGAAATTTAATATCATCTGTTTCTTGCAATTCAAAGTCGTTATATTCTATTTTTAATGAATAAGGCTTAGTTTGATATGATATGATAAATTTGGTTTTGTTCATATTTATGGAAAGATAGTTGTCTTCCAGCCACCCTATAATGTCAGATAAGGATGTGTTTATGGTGGATTCATATGTATTTTTATCATGGCCTTTGATGATGATGGTGGTATCATCCGCAAAGAGTAGACATTTCTGTGAAGTCGAGTTCGGGAGGTCATTAATATATAATAAGAATAATAAAGGCCCAAGGATGCTGCCCTGAGGTACCCCAGAAATACAGGTTCTGTACTGCGATCTATATGTTTCCTTTACTAAATTATTACCTTTTTATGTAATTTTAGAGAGTTCAGTATATTGTCGTCTGTTTTTAAGTAACTTTTCAGCCAGTCATAAGCGTTACCTCTGATTCCGTAAGAATCAAGTCTAGAAAGTAGTATTGAGTGGTGCACAAAATCGAAGGCCTTGCTCATATCCAAGAAAAGAGACATTTACGAGAGTTTTATTATTAATAGATTCAGTCACATCTTTTACAAAATTAAAGCATGCTAATTCTGTAGAGCATCCTTTACGAAACCCAAAACTGATAGTTGTTTAATATGTTAAGTTTTTTCAGAAATTCATTAATCCTTATGTACATTGATTTTTCAAAGATTTTTGATAAGATGGGCACCATAGTTATTGGTCTGTAGTTATTAGGGTTACACCGGTCTCCTTTTTTAAATAGGGGCTTAACTACGGATATTTTCAAACTTTCTGGAAATATTCCCTGACTGAATGAAAGGTTGATAATATGAGATAGTGGGTAGCATAAATGAGTCGCAATCGTCTTAAGAATGTTTGTTGTTATATCGTCATAACCGGTAGTATTTGCATTGTTAAGGAACATTATAATTTTATGAGTCTCTCTCTCGTCAATTGGATTAAGAAAAAGAGAATTGACATTATTGGAAACAATATCAGGGAATGTATTTGAATTCTGAGAATATGTCAAATCTATAAAATAATTGTTAAAAAAATTGCAAATGTCATCGGGTTTTTGATATGTCATTCCATTATAATTAATTAAATCAATGTCATTCATTTGTGAACAACTGTTTATGCTAGATGATATTATATTCCAAGTTCCTTTGCACTTGTTCTTGGCTGTCATTAGATACTTATAATTACTTATTCTTTGTGATTTTTTTATACACTTACTTAGAATGCGTCCGTAATTTTTATAATGATTCTTATTTACGATTTTATTTGTACCATTTGATCTGTACTTAATATATAATTCTCGTTTCACTTTACAAGCTTTTTTTATTCTCTTTGTAAGCCATTTTATGTTTCTAGAGGCATATCAAGTCATAGAACAACTTAAAAGCTTCAGTCATGCTGTTACTTTCTAAAACTTCAGAGAACGAAAGTGCAACTATACTATCATAAAACTTTTTAACGTTTTCAGCACTGTAATCGCGTCTTTCTTCAAACCAAGTCGTAAATGAATTTTGCTTTTTGATATTTATCGTTACGGTTTGAGCCGTTTCATGATCTGATAAATCAAGTGTGTGTACAGCTGGTTCAATCTGTTTTTTTATATTACTGGCTATTTGGTCCAGACACGCATTTCCTCTGGTTGGCGATTGGATATGTATTACGAAGTTATGATTTTGCAGTATACTAATGAGATCTTTATAAAATGTGTTTTCTTTTAAAATGTCAATGTTCCAGTCACCACACACAACGATATTCTTTTTCTTATATTTGTTCGTTAATTGGTACAACAGGCTATCAAGTTTATTTAAAAATATGCATATGTGTGACTTGGTTTGAATTAGAATTTTATAGATTACAACCACAATCAAATCGATGCCTAGAATTTCCATTCCACAACATTCAAAGTAATTTGTGGTTGCTAATAGTAAAAAAAAATAATAGGTTTAGCATCTAGAGATTTTCTCACAAGTATTGAGGTACCGCCTCGACTCTTCACTCGACAGAAAGATGCTGCTAACTTAAAATTATGAAATTTAATGTTATTTTCCTATTCATTTTTTACAAAGGTTTCGCTAAAGCATAGAACATTGATTTGCTGTTTTGCATTTTCAAATTTACTTAGAGATATTTCTACTAAGTCTAAATTATTTAATAAGCCTCCTATATTTTGATGAAATACTCTAAATTTGTCACATATTGGGGTCAGTTGAAACGCTTTGTTTACTGGTTTTTGCGGATTAGTTTCTTTGATTGAGTGAGGGACGAAAAAAATTGTCAGGTTCAGCTGGATTTTGACTGAGTTTTTTCTTTTTGTCATTGTCATACTTACATAAATTTTGAAATAATTCCTTTATTAAGACAATCTTCGGTATCATCTTCAATTACCATCAGTTGAGACGATGCCAAGGGCTTATCAATCTTCTTGTACTCGTACAAGTATATTAGGTGTTTATGAATGAAATTGCCGACTGGATAAAAAAGTTTCAAAAAGAAAAATAATATTGAAAAAAAAATGTTATGAAAACAAAACTTATTCTCAAAATAGCATTAGACTTACATTAGACTATTAGACAGTCATAGCTGGTAGATGTGTGCCTATTGATTAAATGTTTTGAGAGCAAGGTAGCTTTAAACCCACGAAGACGGTTATTTTCAACTCAATAAATCACCATTTTTTTAAAGGAAACAAAATACACATTTTTAATAATTTTAAAACTCTAGGGTTATCGCAGCAGTTTCTTCGTTACTAATGTTATATTTGGGAATACCCCGCATAAGATTTCGTTGCTTTCAGGAAAATTCAAGAAAATTAACCAGTCTGAAAATTGCCTTATCTGACCACTAAGAAAACGCCTATGTTTCATTCAATGATACGTAGCTCAGGGATAGGTACATAAAAGACACGCCACTAGTTACTAATAAAAGACTATAAGTAGGGTCTCTATAAGGTCAATGATAAAAACAATAACTTTATTTTCAATGAAAATTGGCATTAAACTTCAAAAACTGAGTCGGAAATAACATACTTAAACCCCTAATGAATTGCTGCTCGTTATTCTCGATAAAACTCGAAAACGGTTCAACCAATTACGAAAAAACTCTGACAAATTATTGTGGATATGCCGTGGAAGGTTTATAACAAAATCGCCCCGCGAGCCGCTTGCAACTCGCGCACCGCGCAATATCGATGGCTAACCCCAGTGCGAGTTGGTAGACTTCACACTCAACCTTCGGGTGAAGCTTGTGCAGGCTTCCTCACGATGTTTTCCTTCGCAATAAGAGCGTCGGATAAACGTACATATGAAATCGAATTCGAAAACACTTCGTAAAGTTGCAGGATTCGAAACACGACCTCCCGGACAGGAGGTGGCGGTCCTAGCCGTTATACTACCGACGACGCTCTGCACGTAATGCATATTACATGAATCCAATCCCAAACTTTATTTAACCACTAGCTGTTTCCCGCGACTTCACGCGCGTGGACATCGTTTCTTTAACTTTTTGAGGGGGCGAGCGTGAAGAAAAGTAGCCTATGTGTTAGTCCAGGTCCTAATCTGTCTTCCTATCAAATTTCAGCCAGATCCGTTCAGTAGTTTTTGCGTGAAGAAGTAACAAACACACTCACACACTCACAAACTTTTGTCTTTATAATATTAGTGTGATTAATTGTTTGATATTAATTAAACACTGGATACATACAGAACAGCTTACACTATTACTGTTTTATTTTCAGTTATGTATGTGCTTATTTTTGTAATAATTGTAGGTAGGTATATCTCAATTGTACGTATCTTTTGTATTTTTAATCAATTTAGTTATTTATTTTAAATTTGTATATTTTAGGGTTCCGTACCCAAAGGGTAAAAACGGGACCCTATTACTAAGACTCCGCTGTCCGTCTGTCTGTCTCTCTGTTCGTCTGTCACCAGGCTTTATTTTAATGAACCGTGATAGCTAGACAGCTGAAATTTTCACAGGTGATGTATTTCTGTTGCTGCTATAACAAAAAATACATAAATGATGTCACATTGGTCCACGCACACGCTTACGTACACATCACTCACACTCATTCACGCATACATAAATATATTTTTTATCAACATACTCTCTCGCGACTCAGTCCCGGCGATAGCAGAATAAGGGTAGTATTTAAACGCAAATCAAAAAATATCCTTTTTCTATGCAATAAGATTCCAAATTCCCATCAAAATTACTGATTGCACAGCATAATATTCAACTCAAAATATCACTAAACACACTACAATTTATTTTCGCAGCGTACAGCAATTTTTCCTAAAGCAAAAGCTTTTTCATCAATGCACAGCTAATAATCTTAATGCACATTATACCTGTTAACTCTTTTTATTTTAAATATAGCTTCTATTTTTATATTATTTACTGCAGTTTTTCTAAATAAAGCAGCATTTTATTAGTCACAGTCGTCTTAATTTTTTTTGTGACAGAATTTGTATACATGAGCGATGTCCCTTCTGGCGCTTCGCCGCCCGCTGCCGCGGCACGCTCGCTCCGCTCGCTCGGCTCGCGCGCTGTGACTGAAAAAGAACACCTGACCGAACCCAACCTACAGTTTTTTATGACGGCCATTTATATGTACGTACACGCAGCGGAAAATTTGCTGTGCAGTCAGTATTTATGCTATGTACTTAGGTTACTAGATAAATTTTGCAAAACGACTTTAATTTTTACAATCGTTCAAAGTAATTTCCGTTACAGTTAATACATTTAGTCATGCGTAAAAACCAATCATCAAAAATATCTATCCATTTGTTTTCTGGAAGTACAGCACACTCATGATCCCAAGCTCTCAAAAGTTCCTCGTCGCTGGTAAATTTCCGCCCTTTCAGCTTATATTTGATAATAGGAAATAAAGCAAAGTCACAAGGGGCTAGGTCGGGGCTGTATGGTGGATGCTCAACCGTTTTTATCCTAGCAATTGTCAAAAAATTCACTGTGAGAGCTGCTCGATGTGCCGGTGCGTTATCATGGTGAAAATGTCAAGTACCGAGTCTGGAGTTGGGACGCATTTCCTTAAGTTTATCAAGCAACTGAGGTAAACATTCATTAGTGTACCAGTTAGCTGTTATAGTACGCTGACTGTCCAGAACTACTCGATCGATTACACCACGGCTAGTAAAAATACAGCTATCATCCTCTTTTTAACAGATTTTGATTTGCGGGGTTGTGTTGGCGTAGGCTCATTTTCAAAGAGCAAAACTTTATTTTTACTTTCAGATGGCACATCATAATAATAAAGCCAAGTTTCAACACCAGTGACGATGCTGTTAACATAAGCACTTGACCCGTTTTCAAATTTTTTAACATTTTTTTATACCATAATACACGACAGTCCTTTTGCTCCTTCGTTAGGTCGTGAGGTAACCATGGAGTGCAAACTTTTCTTACTCCAAGAATTTCGTGCAAAATTTTGTGAAAACTTGGTGCACTGATGCCCAGGGCTTCTTTTATTTGCCTATAGGTCATTCGACGATCAATTCTTAACATTTCTTCTATTTTGGCAACATTATCTGGAGTACACACGTCACTGGGTCGTCCCGATCTTGGTGCATCAGAAAATTCGAAATTTCCACGTTTAAACTCACAATACTAACGGTAAACAGTCGTACGGTGAGGGCAGTTTTGTTTGAATACAGATTGCATTTCCTTGAGACAGTCATCTAACGACAGACCCCTCTCAAAGTTGTAACGAATTACAACTCGTAAGTCGTCTCTAGACCACGCCGACATCTTTAAATATTAAATCTATTTTTTTAATAAAATAATAATAAAAAAAGAAAACTTTTTCCCGCTAAACTTTGTCTATGGAAATATAGTTTTAAAATATATATATGATATGCCACCTCTTTGTTTCATATTTGTGTATTGCAAAACTTATCTAGTAACCTATGTATGTAGTATTTTTGTACAAAAATAAATTTAACTGTATTGCATTATGAGGAAAAAAGTAATGTCATATTGATGTATAATTTCGAATTATCTGCAGTTTGAGTTTTGTTAAACAATTAGTTTATTTGTAGTGAAGTAAGTTATTTGATGTAAAAAAGAATATAAATGATGAGTATGTATTGATAGGCGATTATTTATTTGATATGCAATTTATAATATCCCGCAGAATAACAGCGTTTTGCCTTAGGGTAAAAATTACGCCGAGATTTATTGCTTTTATTTTTCCCTTTTTTTAAAGAAAATTATTTATTTCTTTGCTGTTAGTAATAGGTTTTTTTCATTGTTTTTTTTTGTTTATTTTCTCTTCTCTTTTTTATTTTTTATTTGTGTACCTAAGCAATACAATAAATAAATATATCATTTATTCATTCAAACACTAAAAATTAGAAAAAATAAAAAAAATAAAAGGGGGTCTCCACACAAAAAACGTGTTTTTTTTAAACATGAAGAAACTAGTGCCATCTAGAGTATGATGGTACGGAACCCTATGTATGTGGTTCTGACTCGCGCTTAGCCAGTTTTTTTTATCTACGTAACATTTACAAGTCCGCTATTCTCACAAACTACACTTAATCACGGGTAAGGTAATCGCATTTCACGGCACACCGCATACGCTACCCTTTTAAATAATATGTTTTTCAGTGCCTTCGGTTCATATCTTCACACAGGTAAGTATTTTATATAAACAGATTTTTGCAAACGTTTAGGGTTCAAAGAAATAATTCCTCCAAAGATCCTTTTTAGGTAGGGATTGAAGTCGTGCACCGGTTGAAATTACATTCCGGTCGGATCCGGCCAGTTCCCCATCGATCCGACAATATACGGCCGGATCCGATATTATTTTCTTTTTGTTTTAAAATCAACTGTATAATTATTAATTACTCATAAATTATGATTAAAATTATAAAGTATATAAAAAAAACCATTATTTTTTTATGAAATGAACATTTTTATTCGACTGAGATCTCAATAATTAGGTAATTTAAGCAAGCTAAGCAGTCTCATTCTTATATGACAGTCATTAAAATTTCTTAATAAATAAAATAGTTTAAAAAACTAAAAAACACGCTTTTAGCACGCACTAAAAATTACAAAATAGCCAGTCCGCCATCTTGTGGATTTTTAATGACGTTTCTTAGCTAGTCATGTATTGTCATCAGAACTTAGAACGTGTGCAAAATTTCATCCTAATCGAAGACCGGGAAGTAACTATTTTTATTCATCTGCGACTGGTGCTACCTACCTAATGATTTGTTTCTGTTATTTTTAATTTAATTGACCTCTTGTTAATCAATGAACTTATTATTTTATTATTAAAGTGAATTTCTCTAGTTAATAATTTGAAATGTTTTAACTCCTTTTAATTTTTAAACTATACTAGTGTTTTTCTTTTTATGTAATCATTTAAATTTGTATTTCATCACCATGTTACTAAAGATTTGCATGCCGTTTTACGGCGGAATATTTAAGGCACTATTATTTAAGACTACAACTTTTGTTACCAATATTCTGCAAATAAAGTTTTACTTACTTTACTTACTTACTTAATTACTAGTGAGTCAAATTAAGATTCCAAGATTTTCTTACATAGTTAGTTACAAGTGAAGCTAATAAAAACGTGTTAAAAAAGAGTTTCATCTTCTACACTTATTGGTTTTATTGCCAACAAGTAGGTACGAATAGAAGTCTCGTTGTGAATAGAAGAAACGAACTCTTTTCATTTGCATCCACTTGCTTTTTAGTTCTTTCACAATTTTTTTCACTTTTCAACCGACTTCAAAAAGGAGCAGGTTCTCAATTTCGACTGTATGTTTTTTTGTATGTTTGTTACGCGATATCTCCACTGATTGTGAACCGATTTTCAAAATTCTAAAGACTATACTCCCGAGGATCCCATTGTCACCAAATCATGATCTGATGCCCATCATGATTTGATGCCCAGGGAAATCAAGGGCAACCCTCAAATTTTATAGGCACGTTTACGTGTTCTATGTATTTTCTAAAATTATTAAAGTATTTGCGTCTGGTGCATAGATATAAATATAGATATAAATATTATAGATTTTTACTTCATGCTGAATTTGCATTTGTAATTTTAAAAATTAAACAGTGACAAAACACGCACCACATCACACAATAAAGTAAATTGGTTCCGGAACCGCCGAATTAACGGATCCAGTTTTCCGCATTGCACTCCCTACTTTTAAGGTTGTCAGTAATTACACGTTAAGGAGATCTGGCAGCATTTTTCCATGATGAATGTCTGTGGCCAGCCTAGGAGTGTGGGTAACGAAGACGAATCGCATTTGGAGGCAGGTACAAAACACGTCAGGAAAATACAAAAAGAAACACACAGTATGTTAGGTTAGGTTTGGTTAGTGGGTGGGGAAAGGGCACTTTTCAAGCCAGACTGATCGTTTTTTTAAATTCTCAATTGGTAAGCCCTTGGTATCATCTCACCTGATGGTAAGTGACTATGATGCCAAAGACGACGTAAACTTAATAGGGGTGAAAGTTAGGTGATTTTCAATGATTCATATCAAATTTGTGCATAAATACCTTGAATTAACCTTGCATATATACCTTAACCGGCTCCGTAGCCCAGAGGCAAAGTTTTCTGGCTTTACACCGGAGGTCGCGGGTTCGATTCCCGGCGGGGTCATTTGTAAGACTCGGTTTGGTTGGTGGAAGGGCATTTTCTAAGCCCGCCTGGCTAGCTACCACCATCTTATCTTGCCGCCAAATATCAATGTTGATATCATTGGTGTGTTCCGGCATGAAGATAAGATAGCCAGTTCTCCATTGCGTTGGGGAATCTTGGTAAGCCCGCTTTCATCTTCGGCAACATCGTCACTTAGCACCAGGTGAGATGTTGTCAAGGGTTTACCAATTGTGAATATTTTTTTTTATTAAAAATAAATAGACAAAATGGTTCGATAGAACGGCTGGATGGACTCGGATTAGATTTTATATTTTTTTTTATATATTGGGAAGGGTGAAAGTTAAATGGAAGGTGTTAGAGTCGCCGACTTTTGTGAGTTGATTTCATTCAACATAAACTGTTTGTTTTCGAGAAATGTTGAAAATAATGCTAAAAAAAGGTTTTCAGGATATTTTTTGACATGAAAAGTTTACCACGTTTTTATAATTTTATTCAATTAAACATTTTTATTACTTCAAGAATATATATTTTTTCTTCCGTAGTAGTTTTACGCAGTCTTTCAAAATTTTAAATTGAATATTGTGATTTGACCCTTGTTAGGGTCTTAATACATAGTGTGACAAAAATAATGGGAACTAGCAAAAAAAACCCTCACGGAATTTGCCACACATGATACGTAAGATTTAGAGGTAATAAATTAAAATATATATTTAGAGGTAATAAATTAAAATATAATTTAAAATATGTATTTAATAACATCTAGTATCAAAAGGAATTGGTCACCGCGAAATTTAAAATGGTACTTATAATAATATCAATTTTCAATAGGTTGAGAGACTATGACTAAAATTGAACATGGAGTACAAACGTGTGATTACACTTTTAGTTATTGTTAAACCTTAATAAGTAGAAGAAGGGACAATCCATACGTATAGATTGTTACTCTTAATTCTGTGATAGATAATACCTTAAATTAAACGTAAAAAGGCACACATAAAATAATAAAACTGTTCAATTTCTAAAGCTCATGAAAACCAAAAGGAATCTTGACCGGGGAATAGGGAAATGTGAAGAAAAAAGGTGACTACTTCCCTTCGCAGGTGGCACGACGGTGGTAGATGCTCAGGCTGACGAAAAAGGTATTCGAGCTGTACCAGCCAAGACTCGATCAGTTATTTGCTTAGCCTGCTGATGTAATACGTCGGCTATTTCGCCGTTATTATATTAGTTGTCCATTAGGTACTCGGTAAAAACCCTTGAAATATCGGCAAAGGATCTGTAATATACTAAAAAACTGCACCATACAACTTTGAAAAACAGCAAAAGGCAACTTATTAAATTTATAATCTTATTTTCGGTCAAAAATAGGTTTGCGGTGACCACCATTCCATTGTTATTTTTCTCAATCTCTCATCTTCTTGTCAAAAAGAAACAAATTTTTTCAAATTCAATTTCCATAGACGAACAAAATCTAACGAGAATTTAATTATGAAACGCAAAAAGGAGATTGGCTCGAAACGATAGTTTGCGTTTCAAAATACCCACAAACTCACAAAAAAAAGGTGTGAAGTAAAAAAAAAAATTTTGAAATTTGGACAACCCTATGGACGTTGGACAGCCCTGAAGAAGAAAAATAAAAACACTCTAAGTAACTAGTTAACTACAAACGTTTACTTAAAGCTGGTAGAAATTAACATTTATACACGATTCGCGTACACATACAAACGCCAAAAACTCCATCTAAAAGTGAACAAACTTAATAACCCCAACAACACACTAGTGTTAAGGGATCGCTGTGTATTTGAACCTAAAACTAGTCACTTAAGAAAACAGGAGAAATCAAACAACTACTACAACATTAAAGACCAATAGGGTTGATAAAAACTGAAAAAAACTTGCAAAACATTGTCGGTTACCCCAGCGAAAATATGGACAAAAGCGGTAAAGGCGGATGCGTGAAAAATCCGACTCACGGATAAAATTAACACCGGAAGTCTGAAACGCGATACGCAAGAGTCTAAAGGGACAACTCTACCGAAAACTAGGCCATTTGAGGTAAGACATGGGCAAGATTAATGAAAGAAATTTGAAAAATGGAAAATTGTTATAAGACCTCAAGAAATCTAAACAATACTGCGGAATACAGAAACGTTGTCACATAAAAGTGAACAGGGTACGCCAAAAATTTAAGGAGTACCTCGCAAAGCAACGCGTAAAAATATTCCAAACAGTAACCCTTAAAGATTTTTCCCTTAAAACAACGTTAAATAATCGTGAACTAAAAGTAAGTCTGTCCCGACTTTCGATTGAAAGAAAACTAGAGTCTGGCCATTGACTACTTAAATTAAAAATTCTCTTGGAATCGTAAGGGAATACACAGGCAAAAACAACTCAACAACACGTAAGCAATTATCCGAAAGAGGTATAATGCCAATAAGCCGGGGAAAAAACGAGCCGTGTTAAGAGAAGCAAAAAAATACCGTGCATACAAACAAAAAAACCACACGTTTCCAAGAAAACTGCACGATTAAATTAAGTAAGGGTCTTGAGGTATTAAAACTTGAACCATAATATCCGGAAAACGGATACACCCACGAACGACAAAAAAACGGGTTCGTTAGGGAAAGATGAAAGGCAGAAAAGGGGATAAAACATTTGTTCGGGCGCCATAAATATGTGACAAAAATATTGGGAACTAGCAATAAAAACCCTCACGGAATTTGCCACACATGATACGTAAGATTTAGAGGTAATAAATTAAAATATATATTTAGAGGTAATAAACTAAAATATAATTTAAAATATGTATTTAATAACATCTAGTATCAAAAGGAATTGGTCACCGCGAAATGTAAAATGGTACTTATAATAATATCAATTTTCAATAGGTTGAGAGACTATGACTAAAATTGAACATGGAGTACAAACGTGTGATTACACTTTTAGTTATTGTTAAACCTTAATAAGTAGTAGAAGGGACAATCCATACGTATAGATTGTTACTCTTAATTCTGTGATAGATAATACCTTAAATTAAACGTAAAAAGGCACACATAAAATAATAACACTGTTCAATTTCTAAAGCTCATGAAAACCAAAAGGAATCTTGACCGGGGAATAGGGAAATGTGAAGAAAAAAGGTGACTACTTCCCTTCGCAGGTGGCACGACGGTGGTAGATGCTCAGGCTGACGAAAAAGGTATTCGAGCTGTACCAGCCAAGACTCGATCAGTTATTTGCTTAGCCTGCTGATGTAATACGTCGGCTATTTCGCCGTTATTATATTAGTTGTCCATTAGGTACTCGGTAAAAACCCTTGAAATATCGGCAAAGGATCTGTAATATACTAAAAAACTGCACCATACAACTTTGAAAAACAGCAAAAGGCAACTTATTAAATTTATAATCTTATTTTCGGTCAAAAATAGGTTTGCGGTGACCACCATTCCATTGTTATTTTTCTCAATCTCTCATCTTCTTGTCAAAAAGAAACAAATTTTTTCAAATTCAATTTCCATAGACGAACAAAATCTAACGAGAATTTAATTATGAAACGCAAAAAGGAGATTGGCTCGAAACGATAGTTTGCGTTTCAATAGATTCTATCCGGGCAATATTAATTTAAAACACTTGGAACAAAATATTTCGTGCAACATAATGAAGCCTATATTTTAAGTGAGACCTCTAGCAATACATCAGTGAAAACTGCATTCAATTCCATTCAGTAGTTTTTGCGTGATACGTATAAATTTATATACAGACAGACAAAAAAAAATTGTTGTTTTGGCATCAGATGCACTAAAAAATACCACCTATGTTAGTTTTTCTTCAATATCTATAATGTACAGACATCGGCCTGTTACAGGTTTATTATTAGTAGAGATTAAGGGCTCACTAATCTTGTATATTTTAACAATTTTTAGATTTTTTGTCTCTCTGTATGTTTGTTATACGTATCACGCAAAAACTACGGCATGGAGTTGAATGCAGTTTTTACTGATTATTATTAGAGGTCTAACTTATAATAGTATAGTCTACATTTTACCGCACGAAAATATCTTGTTCCAAGTGTTTTACTGTGTTCGCGAGAAGCCGATGGATGCGGGCAGCGCAGGACCGGTCGTCGTGGAAATCCTTGGGGAGGCCTTTGTCCAGCAGTGGACGATTTTCGGTTGATATGATGATGATGATGATGAAGTGTTTTAAATTTATATTGCCCGGATCTCACGTTTTCATACGATTTAACTTTGCCTGAAGCGATAAATAAACTTTATTTCATTACAATTGGATTTTGGGAAGAAAAGTAAATACTTTTATATAAAATCTTGTCTGCGTCGCTGTCTATTTGTACACGCATCACACTAAAACTACTACATTGAATGGAATTCATTCGTGTAATTTTCAACGATTTATTGCTAGAATTTTTAAAAGAATAGTAGACAATTTTTTTAGAGTTTTTGTCTGTCCATTGTTTTTGTTTATTATTTTGGACAAAATTAAATGCTGTTTACCCGTTGTAAGTCCATTTTATTGGTGTTTTATTGTCAACTGTATCTCCAAAAATAAAATATAGATACAGTGTAAACTCTATATAGCGTCACTCAAGGGACCGGGCATTTAGTGACGTTATTGAGAGTTTTCGTTATACCGAGATAAATTAGCGTTAAAGTAAACCAACTGGAGCCAGAAAATTTTGACGTTTCATAGAGTGAATCGTTATATCGAGTGACGTTATATAGAGTTTACACTGTACTTGATTCTAAACTCCACGCGTACATAGTCGCGGGTAAAAGATAGTAAATATAAAATAATCCTGACAAAAAAGTTCTTAGATCAAAGGCGAAAATTATAATCCGTGACTTGTGAAACTTACACGATGACCAGCTGTCGGCAAGACGTAGCAATTTTGAACGTCGTCTCATAACATGGATACGCCTTGACTACGGAAGTTGTTCCTAATTTTGAACGTCGTCTCATAACATGGATACGCCTTGACTACGGAAGTTGTTCCTAATTTTGAACGTCGTCTCATAACATGGATACGCCTTGACTACGGAAGTTGTTCCTAATTTTGAACGTCGTCTCATAACATGGATACGCCTTGACTACGGAAGTTGTTCTTAATTTTGAACGTCGTCTCATAACATGGATACGCCTTGACTACGGAAGTTGTTCCCAATTTTGAACGTCGTCCCATAACATGGATACGCCTTGACTACGGAAGTTGTTCCCAAAATCCAAATTAAATTAGTTTTTTACCGAGATCTCTTATTTAATTACACAAATTTATTAGTATACAGTAGCTTTTCATACGTATAATCATGTGGTCGTTCGTCAAATCAGCTTATACAGGGTGTATTTTTAACACTGAGCAAGCCGTTAAGGGTTGGCTCTACTCATGAAGTTGAGCAACTTTCCCCAAGAAACTCATACTAAATTCGCAATGTTTTTTAGACTTTTCATAGAAATCGATCATTCCGATCAAACTTTGTATAGAGAGTCAACTTTTTTTGCGATCTCAGTATGGGTTTTTTGGGGAAAGTTGCAGAGCCCACCCTTAACGGCTTGCTAGGTATTAAAAAGACACCCTGTATATGTTCCCCCCGAGGGGCTCGAGTCTACCCTGAATTAGGGCGATCGGGCCTTAGTTCGAGCACCCGAGCCCAGTGCGAGCTGGTGGACTTCACACACAACCTTGAGTTTCTTCGCAGGCGTGTGCAGGTTTCATCAGTCTACCTACGCCTCTCCTATTATCACTTTGTTTATGAATGCAGTCTAGCTATATTGACCAGGCTTTTTTTTTTAAATTAAGAATTTGAGTGCGTTTGGTTGCACTTCACCTAATGGTAAGTGCCGATGCAGCCGAGGATGTAATACGCAAGCTCAAATAGTGCCTTTTCACTCTCTATTTCAATCTTATCCAAATTTTACTATAATACACTTATAAGTGATAAGCGTTATAAGGTTATAAGTTATAACCTAATGATTACTAAGGCTACGCCATCCGTCTGTCAGACACAAGACTATATTTTTACCTATTAGTAACAAAGCTTCGGTGGCGTTATGGCGAGGGCGCAGATGATATACTAGTTACTTCGCTACCTCCTTTCCGGGAGGTCGTGGTTCAAGTCCTGCCACGTACCATGCCAATGTGTTTTTTTAATTTTGAATATATGTTTACGTTTATTCAACCCTCGTAAGGCGAAAGAAATCACCGTGAGGAAACCTGCATAGGCCTGTAAAAAAACTCGAAGCTTGTGTGTTAAGTTCACCAACCCGCACTGGGCCCACGTAGTCGAATAAGGCCCGATCGCCCTACTCAGGTTAGGCTCGAGCCCCATCGGTGGGGACTTATAGGAGCTGGTATGATGAACAAGAGGTACCTCACCTATTTCAATTTCACAGAATACATGTTACTGTGGCCTCTATCATGGTGAATAAAAATTACACACACACATACATGAAATCTATACACACAAGCTCACAAGCGTCAACTTTGATTAAGGCGACCCATACTGAAATCGCAAAAAAAAATTGTCTCTCCATACAAAGTTGGCTAATCGGAATGATCGATTTCTATGAAAAGTCTTAAAAAAAATTGCGAATTTAGTATGAGTTTCTTGGGGAAAGTTGCTCAATTTCATGAGAAGAGCCCACCCTTAACGGCTTGCTTGGTGTTAAGAAAACGCTGATTTGACGAAAGAATAGATAATTATACGTATTAAAAACTAGTGTATAGTGTAATATTATGATGACATGGTGCTTATCTGATGATGGAGCTGGAAGATGGGCACAGGAACCTCGCAATGAAACGACACAACCTCATCGAGTTTGGGCTCGTTTGATTCGTATTGACGAGTACTTTGATTGTAAAAAGCTTGTGCCTAAAGGCTTTTAGGTTTTTCAAAATTGTTTGACTGAGAAAACACTGGGGGAAAGTCCAGAGCACTGTTCAATCGATGCCTCGCCGTAAAACAAATTTCATTCATTCATTCATATCAGCTCAAATACGTCCCCACCGAGGGGCTCGAGCCTACCCTGAATTAGGGCGATTAGGCCTTAGTCGACCAGTCGAAAACAAATTAATAAGCAATAAATAGTTGAAAAATTGTTTGGTGATACGAGCCTTTAGTGCGCAGATACGGATCGCTTTTGCCCGAGTTTTTGGTTGCGTAGTTGTGTGTGTTCTATAGTTTCTAGTAAATAGAATGTTTGACGGTTCCATAACATAAACTCGAAATAGGAGCTGATTAAAAAAAACTAGGGATGCCTCGATACGCCTTTTTGCCGATACGACACCAATACCGATACTGTTATAAAAATATCGGCGATACTGATACCGATACCGATACGCTTATTGAACTCAAAAAGGAAGGTAAAATAAATAAAACACAATTAATTAGTAGTTTTAGTAATCAAAATTAACATTTAGATGTGGTGAACGCGGACCTACGCGAGCTCCAAGCTGACGACTGGCGCGAAACCGCACAAGACCGGGACAAATGGCGAGTTCTCGTATCGGAGGCCAGGACACACTTTGGGTCGTTGAGCCAGCGGAGTAAGTAGTAAGTAAAATTAACATTCATAAGATTACTAGCTGTCCCGGCGAACTACGTACCGCCTTACATTACCTTACACTGCCCTACCCTACCCTACCCTACACTACACTACACTACCCTACCCTACACTACCCTACCCTATACTACACTACCCTACCCTACACTACTCTACCCCACTTCTCTACCCTACACTACACTACCCTACCCTACACTACCCTACATTACCCTACACTACCCTACACTACCCTACCCTACACTACCCTACCCTACCCTACATACACTACACTACACTACCCTACACTACCCTACACTACCCTACACTACACTACACTACACTACCCTACCCTACCCTACACTACCCTACCCTACCCTACACTACCCTACCCTACACTACACTACACTACCCTACCCTACCCTACCCTACATAAGAACCTTCTCCTGACAATAACGAACTCGACAAAAAAAGAATTAGCGAAATCGGTCCAGCCGTTCTCGAGTTATGCGCTTACCAACACATTTTGCGATTCATTTTTATATATTAGAAGATTATTAAAAAAACTAAGCATTCTTTAATTCTGCGGGCAAAGGCGATTTCGCAAGTCTGTTTGAATAAGACCTGCGGTGGAAAATAGTCTCTCAGATGCGACAGATGCCTCGTTTGCAACGAAATAGATGTAATGAAAACACGCGCGTTTACATTACATTTTTAAAGCGCGAAATTTGAAAAAGTATCGTTGAATCTGCCATAAAAATATCGCCGATACCGATATATATCGGCAAACCCTTATATCGGTATTGGTATCGGATGCATCCCTAAAAAAACCTAATCACTCCGGGAGTGCCGACAGAAGTGAAAACTTTTTACAGTTTTTTTAAGTTCTGTCCCTCCGAGTGTTCCTGGTTACGGTAAGGGTGACAGGTAACGGTGACAGTATTGCGAGTTCAGTGGTTTTTTCCCCCAACTCAAATACAGTTTTATAAGTTTTGACCCTTCGAGTGTTCCTGATTACGGTAAGGGTGACAGGTAACAGGTAACGGTGACAGTGTAGCGAGTTCAGTGGTTTTTCCCCCAACTCAAATACAGTTTTAAAAGTTTTGACCCTCCGAGTGTTCCTGGTGCCCAACGCGCATAAAGAAGTTTTCAATTTTAAAATATTTGTCATCATTTGTCATAAGCCTTATAGTTGGCGTTGGAAACTTCAGACAATGAGGTTCACCATTAGACTTCCACCAATCCAACAATTTGGACTTTGTCGTGTGGAAGTTGGCACCTAATATTCCAAAGGACTGTAAGAGATCCGTGTCCTAACAGTGGACGCTATGTTTTTTTTTTATTCTCAATTGGTTAGCCCTTGGCATCATCTCAACTGATGGTAAGTGACGATGATGCCGAAGATGGAAGCGGGCTTACCAAGATTCCGCAACGCAATCGGGATCTGGCTATCTTATCTTTAAGCCGGAACACATAAATGTTGTTAACACTGATGTTTTGGCGGCAAGACATAGATAAGATGGCGATAGCTAGCCAGGCGGGCTTAGAAAATCAACTACCACCAACCAAACCAAGTCTTATAAGTTGACCCCGCCGGGAACCGAACCCGCGACCTCCTGGTCTGAAGCGAATGGACTTACCCATTACGCCACGGAGGCGGATTTGTTAATATAATAACGAGGATTCCCTGTGCTATGGAAACCAGAGATAGATTACATACTTAAATACATATCAACGTATTTAGACATTAACACTTAGACACAGAACAAACAAACCGGTTCATTTCAGGAATGTTTGCCCTCGGTGGGGGCCAAACCCACGACCCTCAAGACCAGCAGGCAGGAGCGCTGCCACTGGACTAGCGGGTCAATCATGTACTCGTATGTATGGTATCTCAATATAGACTTCCACAAAGTAACGCCTGAAGTAACTACACGCGTGGCGTAAAGGTTAAGGCCATTAGCTTCACAACAGGAGGTTACGAGATCGATTGCCGGCGGATTGTAACTTGCAGGCAGGAGCGCTGCCACTGGACTAGCGGGTCAGTCATGCACTCGTATGTATGGTATCTCAATATAGACTTCCACAAAGTAACGCCTGAAGCAACCACCTCTGTGGCGTATGGTTGAGGCCATTAGCTTCACATCAGGAGGTTACGAGATCGATTGCCGGCGGATTGTAACTTGCAGGCAGGAGCGCTGCCACTAGACTAGCGGGTCAGTCATGCACTCGTATGTATGGTATCTCAATATAGACTTCCACAAAGTAACGCCTGAAGCAACCACCTCTGTGGCGTATGGTTGAGGCCATGCCTCTGTATGTATGCTGGCTAGCTATCACCATCTTATCTAAGTCTAACTAACAACATTGATGTGTTCCGGCTTAAAGATAAGGTAGCTAACTAGCTAGTTCCCAATTGCGATGGGGAACCTTGATGAGCCCGCTTCCATCTTCTGCACCGTGAGATAATGCCAAGGGCTTACCAATTGTGAATATCAGCTCATATACGTCCCCACCGAGGAGCTCGAGGCTACCCTGAATCAGGGCGATCGGGCCTTAGTCGACCACGCGGGCCCAGTGTGGGTTGGTTGACTTCACACACAACCTGCAAGTTTCTTCTCAGGCGTGTGTAGGTTTCCATACGATGTTTTCCTTGACCGTAAGAGCGTCGGATAAACGTACATATGAAATCTAAATTCGAAATCACATTGGTACGTGGCAGGTTCGAACCACGACCTCCCGGACAGGAGGCGGCGGCCCTAGCTATTACGCCACCAACTGTGAATAAAAAAAACCCATTTATTTTTATTAACGGTGGCCTTCTTTGAAGAACAGCTCACATCCCTTTATAGACGTCAATTTTACGAGGGTTTGTACTGAAACAGTTTCTAGTTCTTTGTTCTAATCATTTAATTTACTAGCTCGTCTAACTCTGTGGTGAAGTTCCTAATAGTTTTTGTTTATAATACGTACGCAATTTGCGTAAAGATTTACAATAACTGCGACTCGTGGAGAAACTCGAAGTTCGATTGTATTTCTTGTTTGCCATTCAAAGTTAAATAGTACGTCTCTCAACGAGCTCCTTGTTAATCTCTCTCTGTGTGTTACTTTGTGAGGGTTGAGTTTGCGGTTAATATTTCTGATGAAATATGTTTTGCAGTTACCACACGTGGAATACCACACGTCTATAAATAGGAACACCTATAGATTTTCTAACGCCCCAAAAACATGGACATAAATATTTACATTTACGGAAATCCCTTGCCTAAAGGGACACTCCTTTTAATAATATATTTTAGTTATCATATTATATTTTTTAAGGTTTTTAGTTTTAGTTTCATTGTTCTAGTATATATATTTTTTTATTTCTGTATAAATATAGTAGTTTCTTTATATTTACTATCCAAATAGTAAAGGAACAAAATTATTATAGTTTTATTATTGTAATCATCATCATCATAACAGCCGAAAAATGTCCACTGCTGGACAAAGGCCTCCCTCAAGGATTTCCACGACAACCGGTTCTGCGTTGCCCGCATCCAGTGGCTTCCCGCGATCTTCACCAGGTCGTCGGTCCACCAGGAAACCGGGAAGTGGGTCAAATTTAACTAGCAAGATTTCATTACAGACACCGGGACAGTTGAAACTAAATAAAAGCTTGTAAAAATCGTAACTTGTAAGCATTGGTGGCTCAACCGGTAACGACTCGGTCCTCCTAACCAGAGGTCCCGGGTTGAAATCCGGACGGCCAATGTACCAATGAGTGTTTCGAAACTTATACGTACATATATTTACCGATTGCTTTAGAAGGAAAACATCAGGAGGAAACCTGCACATCTGATGCCAGATGTGTATGAAGGTCGTGTTGCACTCGTCCGTAGGTAAAAATCTTAATGCCCTACTCGTGACCGCGGGTGATGCTAAGTACAACACCAGGCAACCACCGTCTATCCCGTGGCACGATAAGAAAGAAATAATAAATGTCACTTATAGCAGGTACGTATAATGTAAAATACTATTTTCCAACCTATTATATATAGCTGGCTAGTACATAAAGGCGTCGGTGGCATAATGGCAACGGGCCGCTACTTCATGTCCGGGAGGTCGTGGTTGGAATCCTGCCACGTACCAATGTGTTATAGAATTTCGATTTCATATGTACGTTTATCCGACGCTCTTACGGTGAAAGAAAACATCGTGAGGAAACCTACACACGCCTGCGAAGAAACTCGAAGGTTGTGTGTGAAGTCGTGAAGGGTTGATACCCGCACTGAGCCCGCGTGATCGACTTAGGCCCGATATTTCAGGGTAGGCTCGAGCCCCTCGGTGGGGACGTATATGAGCTGATATGATGAAATATTATATATGTCGGAGCGCAAGGACGTGGCGCCACCTATGCATGCGTCGAAGAACCGTGTGCTTTATGTTGAAACGTCAAGCGCTTAGCTAGGGTAGTAATAATAGTCATCTTAGGCCAAGGCGTGGTCGGTGCGGGACCGGAAACCGGAAGTTGGTAGGGTTGGTACTTGTTTGTTAGCCAATCAGAATCGTTGTGAATATCGAACCATTAAATGACAATGCAGCCAACCTAAAGATGCTACGACAGAGGCGCCAATCATTTTACGAGCACTTTTGATCGAGCAGCTGAACTGTCAACTTGGGAAGCCAGCCCCGTGCCGAACTCATCGCAGTCTATAAAATAATCGGTTTTCATCCGAATCATCGCTAAGCCTCGTGCTGCAAACGTGTGTGAATATTGATTGTACACTCCAAAACTTCTCAAAGACGAGTTTATTTCTTAGATACGGCCAAAACCTTTCTGATGATCCGAAATCAGAATTGGGATAGGACATGGACGCCCCACGTGTTCCAGATAGTGATGTGAGCAACACAAAATAGAAAGTGCTTCTGGAACAATGAAATCAAAATTTTCTGACGCTGTTACTAGCCACGCTGACGCCATAATCGTCCCATGAATTGAGGTTACCCGATTTCAACCCCGATAGATTGGATGTGAATGCACGTGCATGGATTGCTACTACGGATCTGTGTATCTACGACCCATATCGGCAAGGGGCAGGGCCACTACATGTTTAGCTGCTTAAAGCGATGTAGCCAAGAGGGAAGCACCTGCGAAGCTGCCCCAGTGATGGAGAGGAGAGTCGACCTTTGCGTGGTTGATGCACAATACTGGAATTCCATCGGGTGAGCAGTTTTCATTTCAGTTTTTATCTGTTGCGTCAGTGCAAGTTAAGAGGCACTGAGTAGGTACACGACTACCATTGACAATGCTACAGACTGACGACAGCTGGTTGTCCGACTCTTTAGTCTGACGACTCAATGTCCGCATGGAGCCGACACGACACCTTGGTTCGGAACCATCATAGACTAACTGACCATAAACTAACTAACCATAAACTATAACAAAGAAAAAGATGGTGCCGACTGTATGATTTGGTCGTTTCCGTGTAGATTTGTTTACAGCCAGTGTTGTTTGGTCAGGTTTCCTGATGATACTTGTAGTGACGACTGCAAACTATTTCACATTTTTACCGTCATTCCTTTTCCCCTGTGTACCACGGCGTACAAGACCGCCCAGAGCACAGCATCGACCTTTCCTTTTTTTTTAGAGCCCCTGTGTACCACGGCGCATATGGACATATGCGCCTAGAGCACAGCATCGATCTGACCTTTATCATTTTAGAGCCTCTGTGTGTCACACAGCATCGACCTCTACGTATTCCCTTTATTTTTATGAACTTTGCCCTGTGGAAAGGGAGTTCAAGTACCTACCTTTTTTTCATGAGCTTTGCCCTGTGGAAGGGGAGTTCAAGTACCTACACAGCTCATCGTCATCACATCAGCCAGGCAACGTTCACTGCTGTACAAAGGCGCAATCGCTTGGCAGGCAGGTGGGCGATCGCGGTGTGTGGCACGGTACGCATAAAAGACGCTGCTGCCCATCCTCCGGTCTTTGATCCATTAGTCACCTCTTACCACACCCTCGGAAAGAGATGGGTGGTGCTATTCTAGGGCCACACCACAGGCCTACTTATCTGTAGTGGATTTATGATAAGTTAGGTAATCTGAATACCTAACTTAAACACACATCCACTCCTCATTATTGATTATGGCAGCTTCTGAGCACGCATCGCCGTCAGGATGGCCGTGTCGGAGCGCAAGGACGTGGCGCCATCTATGCATGCGTCGAAGAACCGTGTGCTTTATCTTGAAACGTCAAGCGCTTAGCTAGGGTAGTAATAATAGTCATCTTAGGCCAAGGCGTGGTCGGTGCGGGACCGGAAACCGGAAGTTGGTAGGGTTGGTACTTGTTTGTTAGCCAATCAGAATCCTTGTGAATATCGAACCATTAAATGACAATGCAGCCAACCTAAAGAGGCTACGACAGAGGCGCCAATCATTTTACGAGCACTTTTGATCGAGCAGCTGAACTGTCAACTTGGGAAGCCAGCCCCGTGCCGAACTCATCGCAGTCTATAAAATAATCGGTTTTCATCCGAATCATCGCTAAGCCTCGTGCTGCAAACGTGTGTGAATATTGATTGTACACTCCAAAACTTCTCAAAGACGAGTTTATTTCTTAGATACGGCCAAAACCTTTCTGATGACCCGAATTATAGTATTCTTTATTATCGTATAACGTTTCTGGTAATGTAATAAAGTTTATTATTTATTTATTAAATACCAAGATGAAGTGATCGATCGCTATTCATAATAGAGATAGCAATATCCACTAAATGTTTACAAGCGGGAAACGAGAAAACAATGATGGGGATGTTTCAGCATATCTGTTAATGGCGTTCGTTATAACGTGTTAATGTGTTGTTGGATGGATGGCAGTGCCGGAGGCCTAACCTGAAATGTCTATTTTGTGTTCTTTGTAAAATAATTACAACAGGTAAATATGAAAAGTTTACTGTGTTAAGCTATTGTATAGCTTTTATTGCGTTGAGGGGACCGAATCAAGAAATTTCGTAACGAAAATAAAACCTGACACCCAAAAAAAAAACATTGAGTTCTAAAAAACTTACAGTGCCATCTATCTATCCATCATGATTCATGATGATGATAATGGCGATGGCGATGGCGATTGATGATTGCGATTGATGATGGCGATTGATGATGGCCATTGATGATGGCCATTGATGTGGCGATTGATGATGGCGATTGATGATGGCGATTGATTATGGCGATTGATGATGGCCATTGAC
Organism: Coleophora flavipennella; assembly: GCA_947284805.1. Taxonomy (NCBI): domain Eukaryota; kingdom Metazoa; phylum Arthropoda; class Insecta; order Lepidoptera; family Coleophoridae; genus Coleophora; species Coleophora flavipennella. The sequence goes on from OX369268.1 coordinate 2,134,295, forward strand.
GATGGCGATTGATGATGGCGATTGATGATGGCGAATGGTGATGGCGATTGATGATTGCGATTGATGATAGCGGATGATCATGATGATGATGATGAACTTTCTTAGTGTTAATTTATTACATAAACATCCCGCGCCCCAAGGGCTATTATATGGTACTGGTAAATACTGCATAAATAAAAAATAAATAAATAAATTTAACTATGGCACTACCAGTAGTTCCACTGGTAGTGCCAGGGGAAATTCCCGATAATTATAGTTGCATAAGTTGATAAAAAATGCTATGCAATAGCTTTACCGCGGCAGTCTCGAGTGCCACACGTCTTTTTATTTATTTAATTTTAACACATTAAATAATTTTAACAATATTTACTTAATGTTTCGGTCTCTTTTAAGGGTTCCGTAACCAAAGAGTAAAAACTGGCCAAGTGCGTGTCGGGGCACGTGCAATATAGGGTTCCATAGTTGAAAATATGTTTGTTATAGTGATTTACTTAGTTTTTGATATATTATAAAACGCGCTAGGAACATTTTTGAACAGGTTAGTGTATATACGAACTTTTGATCGACTATTGCTCGTCAACTAGAAGAGCCATATTAGCTTTGATAGTTTTACTTTTAAATTAATTATAATATAGAATACTTTCATGATTTTTTTCAAATTTCCAAATACAGCGGTTTAGTTGTTAGGGGATGGGGACACTCGACTCCAACAAAATTTAGCGTTTTCAAGCCTATTTATTCGAAAACGGAACCTTAAAAATATAAAATGGTCTTAGAAGACTCACAACTATTTTTCAAGCTCTAACCAACGATATCCCACACGACTGGGTTTGACGAGAAAAAAAATCATCTCCACTTTACTTGTAGGGGAGGTACCCTTACAAAGTTTTTTATCAAACATTTTTTAAAGTTCTCTCCGCGTTATTATTATTATATATCTTTGCCAAATTTCAGCTCTTAAATACTAATAGTCCAGCAGCTAGGCCACGGACAGACAGACATGACGAAACTATAAGGGTTCCTTAAAAAACGGAACCCTAAAAAACGGGACTCTATTACTGAGACTTAAATGTCCGTCTGTCTGCCTGTCCGTCTGTCACCAGGCTGTATTTCAGGAACCGTGATAGCTAGACAGTTAAAATTTTCACAAATGATGTATTTTTGTTCCAGCTATAACAACAAATACTAAAAAACAGAATAAAATAAAGATTTAAGGGGGCTGCCATACGACAAAAGGTATTTTTTTTCTAGTTTTTGCTCGATATTGATAACGGCAACAAATAAAACAAATATTTAAAGGGGGGCCCATAAAACAAACGTGATTTTTTTGCTCGATCTTGATAAAGGCAGACGCTTGAAATATTCACAGAATATTGAGTTGTATTATTCACTTTAAAAATTAAAACAAAATTAAAATGCAACAAACGTGATTGTTATGGATAATTTCACGGAACCGCACATGCGCGAGTCCGACTCGCACTTGGCTGGTTTTTCAGATTATTTTAATTCGTTTCTGTGCAATTTTTTTAACATCGATGAATGTCGCTAATTTGAGTAAAATTTTAAGTTATTTCGGCGTCCGTACCCGTCGAAGAACACTCACTATCTGTCGGTTTCCTAAACAATAATGCCAGTCACTAAGTATTTGGTGGCGTGATCGAAGGAGGTTGTCTGATGGCAAGGGCTCACCAATCCTGTATTTGACTGCTAGTCATTTGAGTTACTTTTTATCAACTGTCAAAAACGACATTTTGTTATGAAATTGTTCGTGTTACAAACTTGTGACGTCATTGTCTTTGACGAAAAATTTTGTGATTTTGATAAATATAAAATTAAAATTAGAATAAAACGTTAAATGAATAAGTCTTAATGCTTTTGTAGGAGAAATGCTATTTAGTGAATAATATTTATTAATATATTTTAAACACTGTCAAATACCCTATTGCGGATAAAAAATGTATCTGGAGCATTTGGAGCTAGGAATGGTGTGTCACTCTCTTCTATTCGTGGGAGAATTGTCAGTTAACCAGAATAATACATAAAATTAGGATAATTTGTCGTACATCTGGTAAGATGGATACTTTCATGATTTAGATACTATAAAACATTTGACTCTTAAACAAGATAGAATCTTGACTTGTCTAAGATTTGACTACAAGTATGTACGTACTGTTTTATATGGAAAATTACTGAAAAATTAATAAAATTCGGGTAAGATTATTTCAATAATTTTATTGAAATGCCGTTTACATTGATAAGGTAAACCATGATAATTAAAACGAAGTTTCCATAAAAAAAAATATGTTAATTCCTACATGAGTAAAATAATATCCCTACCTATCTGTAACTTTAACTACCTCCATGGCGAAATGGCTAGTCCATTAGCTACACACGAGGACGTCGCTGGTTCGATTCCCGCTTGGTCTAACTTGTAATACTCGGTTTGGTTGGTGGTAGGGCATAGCCCATCTGGCTAGCGACTACTATCTTATCTAAGTCTTGCCGCCAAACATCAATGTAAACAGTATTGGAGTGTTCCGGCTTGTAGATAAGATAGAAAATTCTTCATTGCGTTGGGGAATCTTGGTAAGCCCGTTCCCATCTTCGGTATCGTCTTCATTTATAATCAGGTGAGATGATGCCAAGGGCTTATCCATTGTGGATAAATAAAGACTTTAACCGATTTAGCTTCTAAATTATAAACATCAAAATTTATATCACAAGACCCTCATAAGTTTTGTTAATGACTTTCGATAGGCCAAATGACAATATATTCAATTCAAATTATTGAAAAACTGTGTAAAGCTATTACTATGGAAAAATGTATAATATACTTAAAGTAATATAAAATCTATTTAATGCAATACAATTTTAAAAATATTACCACTTTTAATGTAAAAAATATACTGTGGACCCTGTTTTTGACATTAATTGCAAAATCTAGTTAAAAATATAGTTAATCTTTAATGAAATCAAAACACAAAAATCGGTGACTTTATGACCTTTCATTTTAATTGAACACATTTTTTAAAAACTTACTTGAAAGTATAGAAAAGTAATAAAAACATGTAAAAATCTAGAATTGGGCGTTTAGTTTCAATGTAACAGCCGCGTTGAAGCCCACATTGATTTGAACCTAAAAGCAATAGACTTACGGTCGATATTATTTAAATACGTTTCAACCTGCTCGGATTGAGGCATCTTGAAGCCCTAACGTATAGTGAGATGTTTTTCAAAAGGGATGACTAATTTAATTTAATGTAACTCCTTCAGGTCATTAATTAGTTCCGGCCTTACTTTACGTAAAGTCTGTATTTTTAAGGCTATCCCCGGCTCTGGTCTGCGGTCCAATGAATAGGTAAAGCCTGTTAACTAATGATTTCTGTTTTCGTAGCCTTGGGTTGTCTTTATTTATAATTAGGTGAATAGGTTTTGAGAAATTAAGGATTTCAAAGTTTAAAATTTACTTCCTGTTTACATAAATGATCTTTTTTATAATTTAATTTAATTCGTGTAATTTATTTCAATTTAATTTCGAAACGTTCAGGTATGTAAAAATAACATCAATACCTATGTACTATAAACTCACGTTGAGTCCCGCTTTCAATTCGTTATAATTATAATGTATAATCGTGAAAGTTGCGTGAAAGTGTCGGTGACGCAATGGCAAGGGTCACTACCTCCTATCTGGGAAGTCGTGGTTCGAGTCCTGCCACGTACCAATGTGTTTTTCATTTTCGATCTCATATAACGTTTATCCGACGCTCTTACGGTGAAGGAAAACATCGTGAGGAAACCTGAACACGCCTTCGAAGAAACTCGAAGGTTGTGTGTGTAGTTGACCAACCCGCACTGGGCCCGTGTGATCGACTAAGGCCCGATCGCCCTAATTCAGGGTAGGCTCGAACCCCTCGGTGGGGACGTATATATGAGCTGATGTGATGTGTGTGATAATAATCGTAAAAGTTCAAAGTGTTATATCACATGGCCTTGTAGCTTTAACACAGCTTGATGATTTTAATAATAGCGTATTAATGTTTTTGTAATATTTCATATCGATCAAAAGACCATTTTTGGGGTTCCGAAGTCAATAAGGAACTCTTACAGTTTCGCCATGACGTCTGTCTGTCTGTCTGTCCGTGGCTTAGCTCAGAGACTATAAGAACTAGAAAGCTCTAACTTGGCATGGGTATACATGTTAATCACCCCGACAAAGGGGTACAATAAATTTTTTTAGGGTATTTCCCCTACATATAAATGGGGGTGAATTTTTTTCTTTGACGTACCGTTTGGGGTATTTTTTAATTAAGTCTTTTATAACTACTGTGGGTTTGCTAATACCATTTTTAGATTCAGGATTCGGTTAATGAAATATTAGGCTTTAATGTGCTAATTTTTGTTAAAGTCAAGTGCTCCCCCCTTCTACCAGCTAAACCGCTATTTAAGGATATCTGAAAAATTAAATGAAAATAGTAGGACATTATAATCAATTGAAATGGAAAACTATCACTTATATATAAGGACTTTCTTAATTTAGGAGTAATAGTCGACCAACTTAAGGTGTGCAGTTAGATTTGATAAAAGTTCATAGATTATACATACAAAATGTTCTATTACCAACTGCAAAGGGAACCTATAATATCCCTCCCATATGGCTGGCTACTGTCCACCCTGAGGAAACGCACAACAAATGAACACAATTTGAACTGGTCAGGTTTGGAAACCTGCAGGCAAGCGAGTACGGCCCTCCCGGCAGCTAACCCTGGTCTATCCAGAAAGCTTCTGAGACTTGGGAGAGCTCAGCTCCGCAAGGTAAGAGCCGCTATTACCGGACATGGCCATTTTATTAAACACCTATTCTCTAGGTATCATCGACAGCCCCCTATGCAGAGCGTGTATGGAAGCTGAGGAGACTGCTGTCCACATCCTACTGGATTGCGAGGGGCTGGCACAGTACAGGGTCGTACACCTCGATGACCCGAGGTCACACCAGGAAGTCATCGGCAACCTACGGGGGCTACTGGGCTTCTTGGAGGAGCTGGGCTGGCAGTGATGCGGTCGCCTGGTTGCGGAAATCAGCCCGCCCCTAACTTCAACTTCAACTACCAACATTTTTAAAAAATGTAAGTACATTTATTTTTAAAAAGACTACGAAACCTTACTTTTTGTGAATCCGACTCGCACTTGGCCGGTTTTCTTGTTAGTGGCTGACCCCAGGATAAGACTTTTTTCAGTTTGAGACAAAACTTCGCTTTTGTTGCCCTTGAGAGCACCACTTTCCTTTGTAAATAGGGTTTCATTATGGCCCCGAAACTCCCCGGCTTTGTTTTACTTCAGTACATACACCTACTAAAATAATAATAATGATCTCCTCGATTCCACGAGGGCCAAGCGTTTCTACACCGTGTTATACAAAAAAGGGCGGTCCAATGTTTCTAAATTAGGTCAAAGTATATATATTAGTACTAACATACAGTATGGACACTCCCTGCCGCTCTCTAGATTGCAACCTCACCCCCTCGTCACCCAGATTGATACAGATTGGTTACAGTTTGGTTGTCGAACGAATAGGATTTCGCCGCCATTTTGTTTGTTTCGTCATTCGTCGTTAGTTGTATGAAGTGTCCAAGGTCATGTTTTGTGTAAGAATGGGGGGTGGAGTAATGTGCCAAGTAGTAAAATTATTTAAAGTACCGAATTATTATTAATTTCCGAAGTATTATTATCGAATTATCTTCCTCTTCTTCCTTGCACATTTCCATTTTAGTTGGGGTCGGCTCTCCTAATCTTGCGGTGCCAAGACATTCTGTCTAGGGTTGTCGGGTCGGGTAAATTTTGTTTTTTGATTAATCTGGACATGCTGGTTCACCAGGTGGAAGGAGGGCGTCCTTTACCTCTTTTATCCTCAGGTAAGTTCAGGGCATTTTTAATCACGTGCTCGTCATCCCTTCGCATCACATGGCCATACCACGTCAAGCGACTTTCTGTAAGTTTTTCGGGTATAGGTGCTTCTTTGAAACTGCCTCGGATATAGTCATTCCTAACTTTATCAAGCCTGGTAACCCCTCCCGACCATCTGAGCATCTTCATCTCTGTCGTGTGAAGTTTTTGCACATGCGTCTCTTTCATTTGCTAGCATTCACACAAAATCGAATGAATTGAAAAATATGTTTGTAGAGTTTTGTATCAGGGTACCTTCCCTATTACTAAGCCTACGCTGTTTGTCCGTCTTTCTGTCTGTCTGTATGACTTTCTAAAGGGCTGTATCTTTTGAACCGTAATAGTTTGCCAGCTGAAATTTTCACAAAATAAATGCTAAGTGTTCTTATGGTGTACCTACCATCAAATAAAAATTACGGAAATTAACAAGTAAGGGGGGTCGTTATACAAATGGTGTTTATAAAAGTTTTTGTTTTTGTAAAACCGATAAAAACTTAGTTTGATTATAGTACTCATACTCAAATAACTCTTTATTGTACATCAAAATAAATACATAATATGCAAAATTTAAATTAAAAACAAAGAGACGTACAATTTAGGCGGTCTTTTTGCTGACAGCGATTTCTACCAGACAACGCAGTGCTCGGAAAAAAAAGCACGAATAATGATTAATAATGTTAAACTTATACTAAAACATATAAAGCTACTAGCTTTTGCCCGCGGCTTCGCCCGCGTGGACATAGTTTTATTACTGTCTTGCGGCTTGATAGCGTGAAAATGACTTTTCCTTAGATCCCTCGCTAACTATATACCGGGCTACGTCAATAATTAGTTTATGTCATTTCCCACCCCCTCAACCATATCTGTGCAAAAAATCACAACAAACAGTTGCTCCGTTGCAATGTTAAAGAAATCAATCAAAAAGAGTATTTTTTCAGTTTCCCCGGACACTGTATCGGACTATTCTATTTTCACGGGATACAAAATAGTCTATGTCCTTGCCCATAAAACAAGCTAGCTGCATGCCAAATTTCGTCAAGATTGGTTGAGCTGTTAAGGCGTTAAAAGGTAACAAATAAACAAACAAACACACTTTCACATTTATAATATCAGCAAGGATAACTGAGCGAAGCGTGTTCATTTGCAACAGAGTGTAAAGCGTGACTTTAAATTAGTTCTTGATAGCAAAGGATATGAATGTACTCGTGAACACAAACAACTTTCCTAAAGAAAATATGTGAAATATGAAAAAAAAATTTGGTCCTTTGTACATTTTTGCCGATTTTATAACTAACTTATGTAGGTATCGAGGACCAAATTTTTTTTTCTGATTTGACGTATTGTTTCTTTGGGAAAGTAGTTTGTAACCACGAGTACATGCATATCTTTTGTTATCAAGAACTAATTAAAAGTCACCTTGTATATTCCTCTCATAGCGTAGGTTCAAAAGAGCCAAATACAAACATTAAATAACACAAAGCGAAACGGATAAAATGATATTGTGTTCGCGTAATTATGAATTTATGCTAATCTAGGAAAGAAAACGCCAAGCTTTGTGCGTTAATCTCGTAAATGTAATGAAAGATTTTCAAAATTAAACGGGATTTTCATTCGCACAATATTTGTCACGATAAGTCCCGATTATGTTATCAGCGGAAATTAACTCGTGATCCCGATATACATTTTGTTATTGTATTAAAAACATTTGCTTTAATCACCTCTTATTCTCAAGTTTTGACATGAAGTGCTATCTATGACTGTACCTTAAGAGGAGTGTATCCCGAGCGCACTTCATACAAACGTAGTTTGGTACTTATTTGAATATATAGTATAATCTTAATGTTTAGCTTTTTTGCCTAATAAACTTCATCTATTTATTTCTTTCTTTTTTTCTTTCTAATAGTATTATGTGTCTGTCGTTTCCCACATTTTCTTTTTTTACGAAATTCTGCCATTTTTTAAGGAAATCTGATAAACCACAGGCACCGACATTTGTTTCTAGAACGTGTTTACAAAATCTATCAGATGTGATCACGTGAGTCGTTAAAAAATAAGTTCAAAGAAATCAATATTTTAACTGTTGCTAGTCAATTTATATATGAAAACATTATGTACGTTCGTAAAAATTTACATTTATTTCCTAAAAACAGTGACAGGCATAATTTGAATTTAAGAAATGTATATAAAATTTATATAGCCTTTTCGAGACTGAGTAAGGTTAAAAAGTCATTTGTGGGGCAGTGTATAAGATTCTACAATAAAATTCCAGAAAATGTAACTAGTTGGTCAGAGAACAAATTCAAGACTCATGTCAAAAAATGCTTGTGCTCTAGAGGATATTATAAAATAATAGATTATGTAAATGACAAAGACATATATGTTGATTCTATACCAAATACCATTTCCTGAGACTGTAATCTGAATCATGACATTATGTAATAGACAATAAGTATATATATTTTTTGACTATGTAAAAGTGTGTGTAAAAACCTATTTAAAATAAATTATTGTGTTTTGATTTGATTGATCTTGTTCTCCGACACTATAGAAGACGCCACTTTTTTTAGTTCTGCGCCGTCTCTGCCAATCGGCTATCTGGAGTTCGCGCAGGTCTTTCAGGATTTCATCCCTCCAGCGATACCTCAATAACTTTTATTGATTAAGTAGCTTTTGCCAGCGGTTTCGCTCGCGTGAACATAGATTCTATGACTACGCGCAGTGCGCGAGGCAAGCGGCTCGCGAGCGTGGAAAAAAAGTAGCCTATATGTAAATCCAGGATCTATTCTGTCTACCTACTTAAATTCATCCACATCCGTTTATCTTTTGTTGCGTGAAAGAGTAACAAACATCCATACATACATTTGTCATATGAACTTTCGCGTTTATACTATTAGTAAGGATGGAGCACGGTAGGAATACACTCCTCTTAATAAGTTGCAGCCGGCTCGTTCATAATTAAGTCACACGGGAATCCAATTATTCTACATTATTTTATACCTCATCATCATCATCATCTCAGCCGAAAAACGTTCACTGCTGGACAAAGGCCTACCCTAATAATTTTTACGACGACCGGTCCTGCGCTGCCCGCATCCAGTGGCTACCCGCGATCTTCACCAGTTCGTCGGTCCACCGCATGGGAGGCCTGCCTACGCTACGTTTTCCAATGCACGGTCGCCTTTCAAGAACTTTACTACCCTAACGGCAATCTGTTCTACGTGCTATGTGCCCTGCCCACTGTCACTTCGGTTTAGCTATTCTGTGAGCTATGTCGGTTACTTTGGTTCTCCTGCGGATCTCCTCATTTCTGATTCTGATTTCTTATTTTATACATGGTGTTTTAATAGCGCGCGAGCCGGTATGGGTATAGGTTCTACTCATAAAACTGTCAACTTTACCAACAGGGTGACTTTTAATTAGTTATTGATAACAAAAGACATGTATGTAGTCTTTATTACAAACAACTTTAAAAAAAAAATTGTTGGTCCTTGATACAAAAAATAAGTTATGAAATCGGCAAAAGTGTATTGAGGACCAAACATTTTTTTTCTGATTTGACATATACTTTTTGGGAAAGTTGTTTGTAATCACGAGTACATTCATATCTTTTGCGATCAAGAAGTAATTAAAAGTCACCCTATATATTAGTACTAACATACAGTATGGACACTCCCTGCCATTCTCTAGATTGCGACCTCACCCCCTCGTCGCCCGGATTGATACAGATTGGTTACAGTTTGATTGTCGAACGTATAGGATTTCGCCGCCATTTTGTTAGTTCCGTCATATGAAGTGTCAAGGGTGTGACTTTACTAAGGAATCCAAAGCTATTGAGTAACCCATTTTTTTGGGCTTTCCATACAAATCTATCAGTATGGAGAGTCTTTGGGACAGTAGTGTCACACGGCAGGTATTTAGGAAGGTAGGGCGTAGGTTCTTAAATATTTCTGTGAGTGTTCAGAGAATTTAATAACAGGTAAAAGCAAGGTAAAAGACCTGAAAATAACATACAAATAAGAAAAACGTTAGAACACTTAAATTTTAAATATACATGTGTGTGATGTGTTATGATGATCGAGTTTTGGTTTTTTGATTGAAAAGTCAGATGGATGAATAAGAAAAAGAAATAGATGGAATTGAAAAAAGATCGAATGAAAGGAGAATGAATAACTGCGCACCGCGCTACAGTAGTTCATTTTCATTAATAGGCTTGCACTAAATGTGGCGGTTTAATTTTCTCTTCGAACCCAAGTTGCGGGCCCGCCGGACCCGCGTCTGCCGCTGCGGCCAGCCTCACCGTCAAAGTTCCAACACTCTCCGTGCCCAGAACCTTTACCAAAACGAAAATTGCCTTCTTGCCAATTACAACTTTGTAAACTTATAAAATCATCTTCAAAGTCAAAAGAAAACGATTAGTGAGAGGCTGAATATTTGTAATTCAAAATTTTGAGTAAGTAAAGAGTTTGATGATGAAAGTTTGATTAACACATCGGATAATAAAGTTTTAATTTAGTATTTATGTTAGTTTTGAACTACGTGCCCGGGGTCCGGTCGCAGGCCCTATGGGAGTAATCTGTTTAATTTGACAAGGTTTTCAGCAGCCCACACAAATAGTTTACTAATGATAAATTTTGTGGTTTTCTTCTGTGATATTAGTTCGTTTTTGTTTTATTTACAAGCAAACGCGGCAAGGAATATACAAAACAATACAATACCATACAATACAATGCAATACAATACAATATTCTTTATTGCATCACAATATAGTATAATATAAAGATACGAGAAGGATAATTAAAGCTGAGAGTTTCTCCACATCTTTTAATTTAAGTGAGCAATTTTTGTATATGTTATACTAGCTGTCCGCCTGCGGCTTCGCACGCGTTGTTTTCGACTTTTTCGTGGGAATTATACATTTCCCCGCGGTAAAGCCTATGTTACTCTCCAGACCTCTTACTATATCTGTGCAAAAAATCACGTCGATGTAACTCTCCGTTCCTCCGTGAAAGGACAAACAAACAAAATCAGAAAACACCTGATTTGGATGAAATTTTGTGTTTCGGTTTAATATATTACTTTCTACGTCTATCTAATTAAGCTATGCAGTATTTAAGTTCGCCTGTTTTACAACCCTTTATTTTTAGTTACTAAACCCACGATGGCGCTATGAAAAATAAATATGACATCTCTGTAAAACAGGCGTGAAAGCGATATATTGGATTAAAATTCGCCTGATTTGTGACCATTTATTTTAGGCTACTCAACATTAAATGGCGCTACAAAAAATAACCATGCCATTTAGTTGTAAAACAGTTAAGTTCACCGGTTTTACAAACCATTTATTTTTAGCTACTCAACACCAAATGGCGCTACATAAATATCTATGAAATGTAGTTGTAAAACAAAGACCTGTTGATCAGCTGATCCATTTCTATAAACAGTTCTAAAACATTTTAAAAACTTTGGGTAAAATTGGTTAGCCAGTGTGATGAGTACCGTTCAATTTCATTGTCTACGGAAAACTCCAAAGACATGGAGCATAGTACGTTCGAATAGGTACTGTTATGAACGTATCCGATAAAAACACTTTTTAGGGTTCTCGCGCTAAGGAGTCCGAACTGAACGACAAAAAAAGCAAATTTTTGTCGCTCGCTGATGATGTCTTTTACTTGTAATGTGAATTGTTATGATTGTCATTATACTATGTAGTTGTGTGGAGAGATGTGGTGGTACGGAACCCTCGGAGTGCTAGTTCAACTCGCACTTAGCCAATTTTTGTTATTACACTAAAAATTAGCAATACTACTAAGCAAATTGACTGACTCGGTGGCTCAGTGGTTAGTGCCCTTGACTACTGATCCGAGGGTTGTGGGTTCGATCCCCACCCAGGGCAAGCATTTGTGTGATGAGCAGATTTGTTTGCTCTGTGTCTGGGTGTTAAATATCTATATATGTATGTATTTAAACGTATATAAGTATGTATATCAGTCTCTGGTAACCCATAACACAGGGAATCCTACTTTGGGGACAGATGACCATGTGTGATTTGTCCCAGAATATTTATTTATTTATAATAGTTTGTAAATCGCAGATTTTTTTTTAAATTTGCTTTCGCTTTCCTGCAATTTGTGGGAGTGATTTCGTGAAATGGGACGGAAATGTGTAACACGGGACGGAAATGTGTAACAGGAAGTCGCGAAAGCGCGGAATTCTACTTTACGAGAGTCCGACTCGCACTTAGTCGGTTTTTTTCGTTACTTTCAGATCCGCCACCCAGGTACAATATCGTCATCAAATCTAACTAACCTAAAGTATTTTGTCACATGTACACATCATATGCGAGTACTGTAGGTCCCGCTCGATTTTTTTTTATTCACAATTGGTAAACCCTTGACAACATCTCACCTGGTGGTCAGTGACGATGTTGCCGAAGATGGAAGCGGGCTTACCAAGATTCCCCAACGCAATGGGGAAACTGGCCCTTATCTTCATGCCGGAACACACCAATGATATCAACATTGATATTTGGCGGCAAGACTTAGATAAGATCGTGGTAGCTAGCCAGGCGGGCTTAGAAAATGCCCTACCACCAACCAAACCGAGTCTTACAATTGACTCCGCCGGGAATCGAACCCGCGACCTCCTGTGTAAAGCCAGAGAACTTTGCCTCTGAGCTACGGAGGCGGTTAAATGTGATTGCTAGTTACTTATTAATATGAGTATTTATTTACTGAAACCTGCACACGCCTGCGAAGAAACTCGAAGGTTGTGTGTGAAGTCGACCAACCCGCACTGGGCCCGCGTAGTCGACTAAGGCCTAATCGCCCTGATTCAGGGTAGGCTCGAGCCCCTCGGTGGGGACGTATATGAGCTGTAATGATGATGATTTACTGAATAATTTCACCATTTTAAAACCATTGCTTACACTGTGCTCATAGTTTTTGGTATCGATATTGTTTTGGTCTAAAGTTTACCTTAGAATTGTGCTCACTCGTGCGCGGATATCCCTTTAGGGAGAATTTAGGGCGACGCATCTTTGAGGAAGCAACAGTGAACTGATAAACCCAACGTGGGTGCTTTTTGAATACTAATAGAGGGGGAAGTTGGCACACTTCCCACGTAATTCGTGCTACAGGTTTTTGGGCGAAAAGGAAGTCTTCGATCGCTCAGCTTCGAATTGTAATAAAACAAATTGTACAGCCATGGTGTGCATACTTTCTCGCGAAGCCTTCACCGTCTGTCATAGTCGGGAGTAAACAAATCCTACTAATATCCTTACTAATATTATAAATGTGAAAATGTGTTTGTTTGTTTGTTACCTTTTCACGCTTCAACGCCTTGACCAATCTTTATGAAATTTTGGATGCATGTAGCCTGTGTCACGGGGACATAGGTTACTTTTTAACCCGGGAAAATACCATAATCTGATGCAGTTCCTGAGGGAAGTAAAAAATTACTCGATTGTTGTGATTTTTTGCACAGAGATAGTTGAGTAGGTGGGAAACGACATAATTTACTAATCACCCTTAAAGGCAGTCATAAAAACGATGTCCACGCGGGCAGAGCCGCGGAAAAAAGCTTGTAAGAATGTATGGAAGTTTGGATGTTTGTTTGTTACTATTTCACGCAAAAACTACTAAACGGATCTGGTTGAAATTTGGTAGGTAGACAGATTAGGACCTGGATAAACACATAAGCTACTTTTTCTACGCACTGCGCTCCCTCGAACGGTCATAGAAACGTTGTCCACGCGGGTGAAGCCGCGGGAAACAGCTAGTCAACAATAAAGATCTTATTAAGTAGCAAAGAATAAAGCTAGGTATATAAAACTAGGTATATAAAGCTAGGTATATAAAGCTAGGTATATAAAGCTAGGTATATAAAGCTAGGTATATAAAGCTAGGTATATAAAGCTAGGTATATAAAGCTAGGTATATAAAGCTAGGTATATAAAGCTAGGTATATAAAGCTAGGTATATAAAGCTAGGTATATAAAGCTAGGTATATAAAGCTAGGTATATAAAGCTAGGTATATAAAGCTAGGTATATAAAGCTAGGTATATAAAGCTAGGTATATAAAGCTAGGTATATAAAGCTAGGTATATAAAGCTAGGTATATAAAGCTAGGTATATAAAGCTAGGTATATAAAGCTAGGTATATAAACCTAGGTATATAAAGCTAGGTATATAAAGCTAGGTATATAAAGCTAGGTATATAAAGCTTGATAAAAAATTCATAAATAATTTGGGTTTGTATGGCAGGTACCTTACTCAGATTTTTTTGGAATAATGAAGTACCCAATAAAGTAGGCCTTATTAGGTCCTTATTATTTACAAAGTTTTATTAAAAACGATAGAGCCGTTTTTGAGAGAAAGTAACAAATAACCTATAACTGTTCTGATTTTTCTTGGAACAACGAACTACCGCATAATGTAGGCCATTTACATAACATACTGAGTTTCATCAAAATCGTTACAGCCATTTTTGACTTGAAAAATAATAAGTATTTTTTTACTATGGTTGCATTCCAAAAAAATCAAGATAAGGTAAATTTGAAAAAAAAAATCCTGGAAATATAAAAATATTGTTGCCCTAACGCAAATTTCACCTAAATCCGTCCTGTAGTTTGGAAACAAGATCACCGAACGGACGTACAGACACACAAACACACACACATTTTTTTTGTCCCCATCAAAATCACAATTTTGTTTTTTTTTGACATCACAATACCTTCTTCGTCACTCCTTCGTCGTTCGGACGTAAAATGATGAAACTTTTTTTTTCATCACATATTCAAGTATAAGTATGCTTTATTTGTTTTTGATATTGCAGAAATGAAAGCATTTTTTCTTATACATAAATTCGAAAGTATATCTGTCTGTATGTTTGTTTCTCTACTGTTACTCTCTTAAACTTATGAACCAATTTCGCTAAAATTAGGCGAAGAGGTAAAGTTAAAGATGGAGAACAACATATGACACTTTTTATACCGGTTAAAGGCATGGTTTCAAGGGATCAGGATATTTCATATGAATTTTGTGTCAAATGTTAAATTTCAACTATCAAATGATGTGTCAAAAAAAAATGTTAAAAATCAAATGTCAATAGCAAAAGTCTAATATCAAGTCAAATTTTAAATTTCAAACATCAAATGTAAAGTTTACACTCGCGTTCCGCTTGCGCCTCGCGCACTGCTTACCCTCTCATAAAATCTATATCCACGCGGATGAAGTAGCGGGCAAAAGCTAGTAATCTTATAGATTGTAGTAGATATAGAGACTTGCTTCGAAATTCCATCAGTTTCTTAGAACGGTCCAGACTACCTCATATCGTCATCATCATGCACAATACATCTTCATTTAATAGATGTTTTAATGAGATTTAGGTAATATCTTAATTCAATTACGACATAATGTTTATCTATCTAAATACAAATTTAAGATTAATACGGGCGTGCATTTAAGTAAAAAAAACTAAAAACCGAATTCAAAATTAAATTCACTCAAAAGTATGAAATAATATTATTATACTTTAAATACAAAACATTAAAACAATAACGAAATTAAAGGTGGGTACGAATTAAATTAGGTGCTTAAATTTTTTTTTTTGAGGTCGGTACCAGCACACAGTTACTTACGTATCAAATGTTTTAGATTCGATGGTTTGCTAACAATAATAATAAATTATGAACTCTTGATCACTAAATTGCCCTCCTACTTAAACTTCGGAAAACCTTACTGGTTGGAAATGAGTACATAAATGACGCTGCTAAAACTATGACCTCACGCCTAGGTATTTCAAACATTTTTAGGACAAAATGTCGTTTTTGACAGATGATACAATGTTACTCAGATGACTATCATTCGTCATCCCTATTATGTAATTACTATTTTATGACTATCAGAAAGAGTGTAATTTGCATCTATTAACCGACTTCAAACAAAGAGGAGGTTTCTCAATTCGAACTTCCCATACTAAGTTGACTGATCAGCTGATCGAGTAAGTATGGGAGAGACCAATTTTTTTGCGATTTGACTATGGGCCCCATGGGGAAAGTTGTTCAGGTTCATGGGTAGAAGCACCAGTTAAAATAGTTTCAGCTAATTTTGTTACACCTTATATATACACTGGTGGACTAAAAAATCGACTTAAAGTTTGTTGCCAGGCATTTGAAAAGATAACTTAATCTATAATTAAAATTGCTATATTTAAATTATTGATATCGTTATTAAATTTATTCATTAATATTTAATTAAATTTGCCTACAATAAAAAGTTCATTTAATTTAAATTAGATAGATTGAATTATTTTCTAAGTCTTTGAGTATACAGGGTGGGAAGGAGTATACCGACAGATTTTAACCATAGATTCCTGGTGGTATTATGAGTAAATAATGTTACATCAACATGGGTCTAAAACTGCCTTATTAACTTACTTAATTTCTGGAACAAAAAAATCAATTAACGATAGTAATCCCTTCTGAACGAAACCTTAGTCTAAAGAGAGAAAAAGAAAACTTCACACTTCACGAACGACTCCGACAACATACGATAAACGACGAGTGAAGTCAACGTCAGTATGATACTTTGAGGCAACGTCAGATAAGATTAAGAAGAATAAGAAAGTTATCTGAATTACTAATTACAATGTTATGTTTCTAATACTATCAAAAGTACGCTGGGAATCGCAATTTGATCGCGTTAGTCGTATGGTGTTTATTATCTTGTCGTATAGTTTAAAAAAAAAAAAAAAAAAAACTTATCCGTAGCCAAAATTATGGCAGGTAACGAGTGTATTTGAGTGAAGGTGTGTGTGATTCCGTCATATTAATAGGGCGTGTTACCCTTGAGATTTTTTGAACTTGTGAATTATTTAAAATATTTATATCTCGAAAATTAGGCTTTACTGGCCTATGTTTATATTACTTTTTTTGTCTAAATAGGCTTTAGAATCTTTGGTTAAAATTTGTCGGTTTACTCCTTCCCACCCTGTATATATACATATAATCAATCAAACCTGACCGAACCTAACATCATTTATTTAGTGTTTTTCACTACGCTTAGTGTTTTTGTAAAGTCACTAGTGAGATTACAATGTCACTAGTGAAATTGTAAACAATATGTTACAGTTCACAATCTCGCGAGATAAATCCCGTTAGATTATAATCTAACGGAAATTACAATCTTACGGTGACATACATATATTTGAAATAGTTCTTCTAAATTGTCAGGGATGAAAAACAAGTGAGATTGGATATAAGGGAAAGGAACTGACTTACACAAGTAGTTCGGTCAACAGGTGCCGTGTTCCGGGCCCGGCATTCGGACACAGATGTTGACAGAGGTCGTTCATAGAGGAACTTTGGCCGATAACGCCCATCCGCTTACCTAACCTTTTGTGTGTGAATTACATACAATACAATATGCGTCTTGAAATTTGTAGGTATAGATAGGTAAGTAGATGAAATAAAAACGCTAAACACGTTAAAAAAAACCGATTTCAATCGCAACAACTTCGAGCAATTTTGCATTATTATTTTTGGTTTTTGTTAATTTTCTAATAAAGTACTACACAGATTTTAATAAAATTTATATGGGACCACACGGGAAGCACCAGCTTTCGAGTAAAAACAGAAATCATCAAAATCGGTTCACCCAGTCAAAAGTTCAGAGGTAACACACATAAAAAAAACATACAGTCGAATTGAGAACCTCCTCCTTTTTGGAAGTCGCTCGAAAATAGTTAAGTCACGTAAAAACATTGACACAAAGTGAATGTTTTTACTCGACTACGAAAAAATGAGGGTTATGTTTTTGACAGTCTAAAATTAATTTAAAATAGAAATAAAATCCTAGAAAGGTCTCGCTACATAATATGTTAAATTATGAACGAGTCCGGGAAAAAGGTAATCTAATGAAAAGAAAAAAAATTACTTTCGAAAAACCTAAAAAAACCTAAAAGCTTTTAGGCACAAGCTTTTTACAATCAAAGTACTCGTCAATACGAATCAAACGAGCCCAAACTCGATGAGGTTGTGTCGTTTCATTGCGAAGTTCCTGTGCCCATCTTCCAGCTCCATCATCAGATAAGCATGATGTCATCATAATATTGCATTGTCACGCGATTTACACATGTATGCAAAATTTCAGCTTAATCGGAAACCGGGAAGTGGGTCAAAATTAACTTGCAAGATTTCACCCGAACAAACATACATACATACATACATACATTGCAAGTTAATTAAAAGCTTTTAAAAATATGTGAAAGGAAAACTTATACTATATAGCACGGATCAGATAAATTTTAAAGAACATAATTTCAAAAAAAAGGAAAGGTTATCGCTTATGATGATTAAATGTCACTTTACAGTCATTTATCTACTCTCATATCGTAAAGTTCGCAGTATCAACTTCAAAACGAGTTTATATTGGCATACTTTATAAACACAATACCGTAATAAAAAAAAAAAATTACAAAACATTATTTTTTTAGAGAAATAATGTTATAATGTATTTTTTTTCCATTACGATACAAGTTAAACCAAAGATATAATATCACCAACGAAGTTCCATATCATTTTTTTTATTGGAACGCACATGCGGTTCGCGCCATTTTTACAGCAATACAAAAAGTTTTAATTCCAATTTTTATTTGTCTGTGACACCGCCCGCTTTACTTACACTCGTATTTTAAGAACCCTTATTATGCAACAGTTTCATAAACTACTTTAATTAAATATAATAAAATTTTAAATTATGAGAGCTTTTGAAGTCATAGGGTGGACTTGTGGTTACACCTTAAAATTTATTATTATTTCTATAACAAATCGTTTTAGTCGTGGTATTTTACAACCAATTACGTAATGGTTGTTATATTGCCCTTAAATATTTAAATTAATACATAAAAATACCGAAATAACACAGATATAATTTAAAAGTTCATCGGGTCCGGAAAGAAACTTCACACGGGGTTGGGACAGGAAGGATAAAAATAAATTGTACTTCCCTGAGCTGCTTCGGTGGCGCTAGAGTATTGGTTTTGCCACAAAAGCTGGGTTGCCCTTTCGTCCTTTTAGTTGGACTTATAGTCCTTGGCATCAAATCGTAGTATGGAATACGGGAAACGGAAAAACGGGATTGATGTGTGTACTATGTTCATCTGATCTCTAGTATTTCCTAAACCACTGAACCGATTCACTGAACAGATACCAAGATGACAAATCTGGTGTATTTGGATTCGTGCCATCACTCCACGTGTCATAAGACATCATCATCATCATCATATCAGCCGAAGGACATCCACTGTTGGACAAAGGCCTCCCCCAAGGATTTCCACGACGACCAGTTCTGCGCTGCCCGCATCCAGCGGCTTCCCGTGACTTTCACCAGGTTATCTGTCCACCGGGTGGGAAGCCTGCCTACACTACGTTTTCCGATGCGCGGTCGCCACTCGAGAACTTTATTGCCCCGATAGCCATCTGTTCTACGAGCTATGTGCCCCGCCCACTGCCACTTAAGTTTAGCAATTCTGAGAGCTATTTCGGTTACTTTGGTTCTTCTACGGATCTCTTCGTTTCTGATTCGATCACGCAGAGAAACTCAGAGCGTAGCACGCTCCATTGCCCTTTGGGTGACTTTGAGCCTTCTTATGAGGCCCATAATAAGCGACCATGTCTCAGCTCCGTATATCATCACTGGCAATACCTTGGTTTTATGACACTGCGGTATTTGTGACGTGAAGATGTTGCGAAGCTTCCTGAACGCTGCCCAGCCGAGTTGGATTTGACGATTGATCTCTTTCTCGAAGTTGGACCTACCTAACTGGACTGTTTGTCCCAAGTACACATATTGGCAACAACTTCGAGTGTAGAGCCTCCTACCTTCAGAGAAGTAGGTGTGACACGGACTTTAGACGTAATTTTCGTCTTGTCCACGTTACACAGAGAGGGTTATTTATATTACATAATAATCATAATAATCATAATCACTTTATTGGTAAAAAAAATATTTTACACGTCATTTTACAGGATGAATCCAAAATAAGAATATAAAATAATGAAATTGTAAAAAAATTGTCAATAATGCACAAAATTAAAAATAATAAGTATACATAATCATAAAAATATTACGAAAGATAAAACTAAAAATAGTTACACGTTGTGTAAATTTAAGAAGTCATGTAAACTGTAGAAGGTGTGCTCGATAAGCCAGCGTCTGAGTTTCGTCTTAAAAGTCATTATTGAGGGAGCTTCAGTGATTTCTACCGGTATTTTGTTATAAATTGCCGGTCCCAGCACATGTGTCAGCTTACCTGACTTGGCGAGTCTGCATCGCACAGGCAGGAGTCTGTCCATATTGCGGTGGTTTCGACTATGTATATCTTTTGGCGTCACGTACTCTTCGCGATGGTTATATACATATGTAGCCAGTTGAAAGATTAGTAAGGACGGTAGTGTGAGGATGCCCAGGCTTTTAAATAACGGCTTCGCGGATGTACGACGCGACGCCTGCACAATCGCTCGTATGGTTTTTTTCTGCATGCGGAAGGCGCGCTCCCATTCGGCAGCGCACCCCCACAGCTCTACTCCGTATTGCAAGAGCGACTGTGCTGTCGCAAAATAGCTGGACCGCACCACCTCTCTTGGGACTACCCGAGCCAGCCGTCGGAGAGCGAAGCTTACTCCGCCAAGTTTCCCACACAGCTTAGATATGTGAGATTCCCAAGTAAGGCCGCAGTCCAGTTCGAATCCGAGAAAGGTGGTGCTGTTCACCTGCTCAACACGTACTCCATTCACGCTCAGCGACAGATCCCTCATACGCTTTCCTCCCAGGTGAAAGTGAAGAAAATGCGTCTTTTTTAAATTAAGGGCTAAACCATTGCACCGAAACCACTGCGAGAGCTGCGTCATGGCGTCGTTAAGTTGTCGCTCCAGTTTTTCCACAGTCGGTGCGCAGACGATACTGGCTACATCATCAGCGTACATGTAGATGTCGCCAGCTGGTACCGCTTCAGGTAAATCGTTCAAAAGTATCGAGAATAAAATGTTCGATACTGATGACCCCTGGGCTACACCCATCGCAGTAGTCAAAGGGTCTGACCTTACTTCTCCCCCGTCACTCACCACGACCTGTGACCGGTTACTAAGGATGTCAGCGAATAGGTCAGCAGCACGACCGCCGATTCCATAGTGGTGCATCTTGGCGGCGAGTACAGTGTGATCCGCTACGTCAAACGCCTTAGACAGGTCGCAGCACAGCACGGCCACCTGCAGGCGCTGCTCACGCGCCTCCAGCACGCGCCGGACCACTCGCCGCGCCAGCGCGCTCGTTGAGCGGCCCGCGCGGTACGCGAACTGCCGCTCCGACAGAGAGCCCGTCGCGTCAAGATGTTCAGTAAGACGAGAGCATAACCCATTCTCTAGAACTTTTGCTATCGCCGGTATTATAGACACTGGTCTATAGCAATCTAATTCTTCCCTATTTCCTTTTCCCTTATACAGAGGAGATATCTTACTGACCTTCAGGGGTGTAGGATAGGTTCCTTCTTTGAGACATTGATTGTACAGTGCTGCCAATGCCGGCGATATCGTTGTTGCAACTGAGTGGAGTAGCTCCATCGATACATCATAGATATCTTTAGTGGGCTTATGCGGTATACGAGTGGTGATGATGTTGAAAACTTCTCGCGCGCTGAAAGGCATCAGGCGCAGCGAGCGGTCCGCGGGCGCGCGGGCGGCGCGCAGTGCAGCACAGGCCACCGCTGTGTCGGCGCGCGGGGCACCGCACAAGGCAGCGGCTCCTACAAATCTAGCGTTCATAGCGTTCGCAGCGTCCGATTTAGAAGTAAATTTTTCTCCGTTTGTTGTAACGATATCTGTAAACTGGGTTAGAGGGTGAGTAGATCTACCTCTCTCCTTGTTCACAATTTGCCACATGATTTTACTTTTATTTTGACTGCCTAATATTAACTTGGAATAGTAATCGAATTTTTGATGCGATATTAATTTATTGTACAATGAATTCATGTCGTTTATTTTACTCTTTAAGTCGTCATCATAAGGAAATACATTGCTTAATTTTATCATATCAAATAATATAAATTTTGTATTAATAATCTCATCAGTTACCCATGAGTTATTTTTTGAAGTAGGCTTCTTTTTAAGGGGAAAACATATGTCAAATTTATTGCAAATTACATTTATCATAGATATCGTCATATTTAAAGCAGAGCCGCCACTTCTTTCCCATACATCAACCCAATTGATACTGTCGATTGATATCGCGAAATTGGCGCGATTACTTTTAGAGTAGTCGCGCACAACGCGGGCTGGTGTAGGTTCGATTCTCGGACGGGCAACTTCTGTGCGCACCGCAATATGATCAGAGAGGTTGGTTGTGACTGGGGATGCACACACCGTTCCCTCCTCTGCGTTGGTATATACATGATCTAAGCTAGACTTCGTGTCCGGGGTGATTCGCGTGGGAAAATCAACTTTATTGCTGAAGTCATAAGTTGTCAAAATATCTAATAACTTTTTTGAATCAGGACTGTCTATTAATACGTTTATATTCATGTCACCTACTACAACACAGTCTTTTCCACTCTCGCTGACTTTTTCGAGCACACCCTCTAGGTGAGTCAAAAAATCGGTAGCACTAACCAAGTTCGTCCTATAAACACATACGATTATTAAATTAAAGTCAATGAGTTCAATTGCTGAAATTTCAAAAAATAATTCTTTGTATAAATTACACAAATCAATCAGTTCAATAGCTTTGTGATTGTTTTTCACGAATATACCTGAGCCACCATGAATATGCTGTTTACGACAGAAACACGATAACAAAGTGTATCCGTCTAGGTGAATGCTCTTAAGCTGGTCGCTTGTCAGCCAGTGTTCAGTAACAGCTAAAATATCACATTTTAATTCAGTTTTGAGTAGAACCTCAATTTTATGTGTTTTATTATTTATGGATTGCATATTTTGGTGACAAACAACTAACTTACGCGTGTGTGAGGCGTGCTCGTCATGTGAGTCATACGTTGTTAACGTGGTACATGTCGTCGTCGGCGGGTCGAATCTACTGCGGCTGCGACGGCTGTTCGAGCGAGTCGGCTGGTCTCGGCGCAGGCGCAGGCGCGGGCGCGGGCGCGGTGGCGGTGACGGTGGGGACAGCGCTGCTGGTGTGGTGGGGGCTGCTTGACCGGTCGCTCGCGTTGGTCTCACGAGCTTGACGATCTCTCCGGGCGCCAACAGAGGTGATGGCGGAGTGAGGGGCGTCACGAGGTTCTCGGCTCGTGTGTTGGTATGAGGACGGGACTCCCGCCCGTCCGGCGCCGCCGTGAAACCATTCACTGACTTCTATGCGCGGCGGCCAGTTGTCGGCGCGCATGAAGAAGTCATATGTACTGGACGGAACTGTGATGACGAATGACGCGTAATGGCTATGTTTTAAGTTTAATTTAAGTGCGTGGTATTTGTTTGAAGGGTTCTTTTTGGCCATGTATGCTACAAGTGACTCGGTAGTTGTGTCCGGTTTGAGAAAACATACGTGAATTTTTTTTATTCGTTCGACTGCCAGTAATTCAGTGTCTTCAGAGCCAGTACCTTTTATTACTTGTCTCGATCGCTGTTTCCGCTGACGGCCGTACTGCACAGTATGCCACTGTTCCTGTGAGTCATCATGAGGCACGGTTTTGGATAGCGATGAGCTTCGGTCTACCCTCATTTGCGGTGTCGTCTCTTTGTTCGGTAGTTTAGCATCATCAGAAAAATTTGTGTGTTCTAGCTGCTTGGTTACACTTTTTTTCCGTTTTTATTATGCACGTCCTCTGAACTCGTCGTTGCTACGGCATATGTCTTGGGTGGTGCACATACTTTATTATCTACACTTCCCCGTATTGGCCTTCGTTGGTACCTGGCTTCGGCTCGCTGGTCTCTCGCACTTGCTCCGGTTCTCTGGGCTGCCGTCGGCGTCACGGATGCTGATAGACGAGCGCGAGTGGGTTTCATGTCTGGCTTACCTTGCGGTTTCGAGTCTACGGTCTGTTGATGGTCGGCCATATTGTCAAATGGTAGGTCACTAATTTTGTCAATTTTCTCTTCTAGCGTCTTCACAGTTAACTCCAGGGCACAAATTTTTGTCATAACTGGTACAAGACACTTAGTTATAAGTTTTTCAATTGAATCTAAACTAATAGGTGCCATTATTACTTTAAAAAGAATTTATAAGTACGCACTGACTCAAAAACGATACCAATGCCCGAGAGGGTAGGTACCATATACTCGTAATGATATTTTTTATATTATCACCATTCGTGTATTGAGTTGTCACTGAAGGTCGCGGCTTCGGTTTCCGGGTGGTTGTTGGTAGAGCATTTTATAATCCCGCCTGGCAATCTACCACTTACCGCCAAACATTAATGTTAACAGCAAAGATGTGATTTGGCGCGAAAATTGGTAAGCCGACCGCTTTCATCGTCGGCATAATGGCCACGTGAGATGATACCAAGGGCTTTAGAATGATTAGATTGAAGGACAAATTTAACTCTGTAGTTGAAAAAATGATTTTACACACACCAATATACGTTACGTTCAATTGTCCACCTGCAACTGTAAGTTTGTAATTGCAAAAAAAATATGCTTACATATTTTTTTATTTTTAAAAATGTATTATTTAGGCACGGATTTTCTTTCCTTTACCTCTGCTGTGATTCCTTGTTTTTGCCAAATTTCATGATTTTAGGTCAACAGGAACTACCCTGTCGGTTTTGATTCCTTGAGAATATCAAAATATGTGACGTGATTTTTTATTGGTTTGACTTAGAAGTTCGATTTTTTTCAACTAATACTGTAGACACTTCGTAGACATAAATAATTTATATTAATTTTAATCTTCAACGCGTTCCTGCAAAACAGGGTCTTGACAGACAGACGGACAGACGGATATCATCAGATATACAACGAGTCATCATATAAGGGCTTCTTTTTTCCTTTTGAGGTAAAAATCCCTAAAAAATAGATAAGATAAATACTCTTTATTGTACACAGTAATTAAATATTAACTTTAACTTAAAAATATAAAAAACACAACTTAAAACAAAATCTTATGAACGTACTATAGCGGTACATTTTGGGCGGTCTTATCGCTCAAAGCCCTATGGATGCGGGCAGCGCAGGACCGGTCATCGTGGAAATCCTTGAGGGAGGCCTTTGTCCAGCAGTAGACGATTTTCGGCTGATATGATGATGATGTATATATCAATAATATAGATATATGTAGATATTTATAAACAATTAATATATGTAATATAAATTAAAAAAACGAAGTTTGCTGTTTGTTAAAAACACGCGCTCATAACAGCCTCGGCTAGCTATCTAAAATAAAACAGGTCAAAATTGATTCCTAAACATAGTTTAACCCTATCTATACAGGGCATCGCGTTACGGAGGCTCTTCAAATCGTTAATGTCAATGCAGATTTGGCGTGAGGCCAGCCCTCCTATAAAAAGTTCATTAATCATGGCCACAAAGCGGAAGGCGGCGGCCAATAATTGATTTTATATAAAACCGACACTTAGGGGCCTTCTCTTCCCCGGGTTTTACGCCGGGGAAAGGCTTGCGTTTGGCTTGGAAAAAAAATGTATGTTTGAGTTACTTTTAAAGGTTTCCTGACGCTTTAAGTCTTATTTCAGTTCTCGGCCGAATCTTTTTATGAAATATCTCTCGGGGAAAAACATTAGAGAATTTTTTTGCTAGCAGGAAACATGACAGGCTATGATTGCAATGAGACGTGTTACGTCTGGCACGTCTTGATAAAATAATTCTATAAAACAATGAGGATTAAACGATAATAAAACACTTTCTAGTGCAATTGTATTCAGATTAGTTTTAACCGCCTCCATGGCGTAATGGTAAAGTCTATAAGCTTTACATCAGAAGGTCGCGTGTTCGATTTCCGGCGGACTCTAACTTTGTAAGACAAATCGATGTTTTTTTTTATTGAAAAATTTGAGTGCTGATAACGTAAACTCAAATAATGCCTATTCACTCTCGCCTTGAAGATCCCCAAATTATAGGAGTCCCAAGGATCACCACGACGCAACCGGTCCTGCGCTGCCCGCATCCAGATGACTTCCTATCAGGTCATTAGTCCACCGTGTGGGAAGCCTACCTTCGCTACATCTTCCGGTGCGTAATCGTCACTCGAGACCTTTACTGGCCTATCAGCCATATGTTCTATGAGCTATAATGGTCCACTGCCACTTAACTTTAGCGATTCTGAAAGCTATTTCGGTTATTTTGGTTCTCCTACGTATCTCCTCGTTTCTGATTCGATCACGCAGAGAAACTCCGAGCGTAGCACGCTCCATTGCACTTTGGGTGAAGTTGAGCCTTCTTATGAGGCCCATAGTAAGCGACCATGTCTTAGTTCCGTATGTCATCACTGGCAACACACACTGGTCGAAGATCTTGATCTTATGACACTGCGGTACTTGGGATGTGAAGATATTGCGAAGCTTCCCGAACGCTGCCCCAGCCGAGTTGGATTCGACGTTTGATCTCTTTTTTGAAGTGGGACCTACCTAACTGGACTGTTTGTCCCAGGTATAGATATTTGGCAACAACTTCGCGTGTAGAGCCTCCAACCTTCAGAGGAGTAGGAGTGACACGGACGTTTGACATAATTTTCGTCTTGTCCACGTTCATTCTAAGACCTACTTTTTGAGAGGCTTTACTAAGGCCATCGAGCATTGTGCTTAGGTCTTCCATAGTCTCAGCCATGACCACGATATCGTCAGCGAATCGAAGGTGGATGATGTACTCGCCGTTGATACTGATGCCAAATCTACCCCAGTTTAAAAAAAACTGATTTGATCGCGTACGGAAATTCCGTTCATTTGTACTGTACAAACCAACAATCCGTATACATACTTATACATTACCCAGTCTTCAGGTCATAAATCCGTGTAAGCCAAAGCGACTGGCTAATGTAGAAACCGCCCGTCCGTGGGATTTCCGTCAGTAACTTCGATTCGTTCAGATTTCAATTTCAAAACAAAGTGAGTTACTACTGGAAATTTCATTACTGGAACTGGAAAGTTTATTTTTCTGCATTTACTAGAACTAATAAATAGATCAGTTGTAAGGTGTATTTAATAAATGATATAGAAAAACCTCAAAACTTTTGGGTACTAGCTTTTATTTGAATGCCAAAAAATGCCAAATGCTCAGTGGTTTGGTATGCCAAAATGTGAATTAAGTATAAATACACGTTTCCAATTTAAAAAAGGTGAGCACAGTATTTCCTACAATTCCTTTGAAAAAAAAAGACGATCCTGGGAACTTGATTTCACCTCTAAAGTTCATCATAAGATCCAACTTACGAATACGGCCTCATACTTCAGCTTCATCGGACTTCTAGAATCGCTCTAAAATCTTTTGCAAGCTTTGACCTAAATAAAGTCTCTCTCTTATCGTGTGGCACAATTAACCGTGCTATTCAAGGGATAGACGACGGCGGTTGCCTGGTGTTGCACTTAGCATCACCCGCGGTCACGTGTAGGGCATTTAGAATCCCACCTACGGACGTGTGCAACGCGACCTTTATACACATCTAGAATCAGATATGCAGTTTTCCTCACGATGTCTAACTTCACCGTTAAAGAAATCGGTAATATATGTACGTAAGTTTTGAAAAACTCATTGGTACATTGGCCGTCCGGATTTGAACCCGGGACCTCTGGTTAAGAGGGCCGAGTCTTTACCGATTGAGCCACATACGCTGTTACCGACCTAAATAAAGTAACTTAAAACATAGCAAGTTTAATCAAAGCTTGTAATAAATGGCATCAACTACCTCACAAAAAGACTCTCTTTTGAGTTTTTAAGTATTAAATGGAAGTTGCAAACTGCTGTTATATAACTGAATATAGAATAATGCTTAATATTGCTTATGCATGGTATAGTAGTAACTATAATAGTTCTGTGACTGTATGTATGTGAACGCGGGGCTTGCGTTAATATTTTTTTATGCCAGTCGCGTTAGGCGTCGCATGGTGCTCGCGTTGATGTGCTTCTTTTTAAGCCCAGTTGCGTCAATACAAAAGCGGATGCAACACAGACTGTAGCTGTCCTGTAGCACAGCCGGGTCCGTATATATGAATAACTAGCTGTTTCCCACGGCTTTTCTACGACTTTCTATGACTTTTCGAGGGTGCGCAGTGTGTGAGCCGCAAGCAGCTCGTGAACGTAAAAAAATAGTCTATGTGTTATTCCAGCTCCTAATCTGTCTACATACAAAATTTCAGTCAGATCCATTTAGTAGTTTTTGCGTGAAGAAGTAACAAACATACACACTCACAAACTTTCGCCTTTATAATGTTAGTGTGATTACAAAAACGACTACCGCACAGATATTTGAAAACTGCACTGTGATCGGTTCCGAAGACATTGTTTTAACAAACACGGCTGCAATTCAACTTTATTTTAGCTGTTCATATCGTCAAAGGCTGAGGAGCGAAGCTGAGCGAGCGAAGCGAGTGATGATAGGTTCATTAAGTTTGATTGAATATATGCGAGGCTTTCCCCCTTCGCTTCTCCCCTGAGCCACAGATTACTAAATAGTTACCCTGAGCTGAGTGGTTGGGAGCGGGTCGAGCGCCTCGTTCTGCGAGGCTCTTGGACAGTATAATCAATCAAACCTAAAGAACCTATTATCGCTCGCTTCGCTAGCTCTACTTATAGAAATAAATGCGGCTGCACTACAAGCTACTGTGTTGCAGCCATTCAAAAAAGGAGGAGGTTTCTCAATTCGACCGTATATATATATTTATGTGTGTTCGCGGATAACTTCGTCGTTTATGAACCGATTTTTATGATTCTTTTTTTGTTAGACAGGATATATCCCAAGTGTAGTACCATGATATGGAAACC
This sequence comes from Coleophora flavipennella, assembly GCA_947284805.1. Taxonomy (NCBI): domain Eukaryota; kingdom Metazoa; phylum Arthropoda; class Insecta; order Lepidoptera; family Coleophoridae; genus Coleophora; species Coleophora flavipennella. The sequence goes on from OX369268.1 coordinate 2,163,172, forward strand.
AGGATATGATGATGGGATCCCAGACAAATTGATGGGAACCTTCGAAAATCTTAGTGGCGACTAATGCGTTTGAAGTCGGTTTTTTTTGTTTAAAATTATTTCTTTAAATGTAAAAACACATGCGGCTGCACTACAGACCGCTGTATCGCAACTGGGTTTGGACAGACAATAACTGCTTTAAGCGTTGCTTTAATCGTTACTGTTTTTTTTCTATGAATGTATCGATTGTTATCTTTATTTGTTAGACAACATGGTCCATTTCTGTTAGTAACACAAACGTCTTAGTACACTAATGTTCGTAAAACATAATCTAATAACAAACAACAAAAGTAAAAACAACCCTTATGAAAATACCGATTTTCTCGTTGATGTCTTTTCTATGCCTGTCTTGTTAGGAGTGGCATGATGATCGCATTGATAGTTGATACTTTTGATTGTAGGTTCTTGGTTCTTCTTCTATATCTGTCTCGTAGCGTCTATGCCTTTATGGTTAGGCGTATCATGATGCTCGCGTTGATGTCTATTCTATGTCTCTCTCGTTAGAAGAAACAAGATCCTCGCGTAAGTGTTTTTGCTATGGTAACCTCTTAAATACGCCTAATTGAACGAAAAACAATGGGTTATTTCGATTCCTTCGGGAACCCCCCGATTTTCCAGGATCAAAAGTATATTTTCGTAACTATAATCAGGTGTTAACATATTGAAAATGCCTAATCTAACAGTAAAAGTTTAATCTTAATACTTTCAGCAATTCCAGAGATACAATTTTCTTCCTTTCCTGCAGGAACCTTTTGACTATCCGAGATTTAATGTATTTAGTACCATATTTGTCCCCCAAAGTTATTATTTTCAAAAATACTTCATGTACAGATATACTTTGAGATTTGTGTCAGGCTATGCTACTTCACTTCCCATCCCCTCATAATATATCTCTGTGCAAATTATCACAAAGCGTGAAAATAAGTTTTCTCCAGATCCCTCGAGAACTTTAAGGGCTATGATACGCGGTATATGTATTTTCCAACCCCTTCAACTATAACGTTGCGACGCCGATGCACGCGAGCGTGTATTTCTTATGCAGAGACGAAGGGTGGTCTATTCCACTCCAAAGATGATGCGATGTTAACGTTCTCATCACTGACTGACGGACTGACTTTTTAAAGCTGTCAACGGGACACTGTCATTTAACGTGCGCCTTGTTGTAGGCGCTTTACAACTAATAGCAGTGTTCATCCTGCAGAAAAGAGCTATCCGCGCTATCTATCAGATGCGATCACGTGACTCGTTACAGAATAAGTTCAAAGAAATCAATATTTTAACTGTTGCTAGTCAATTTATGTATGAAAACATCATGTACGTTCGTAAGAATTTGCATTTATTTCCTAAAAACAGTGACAGGCATAATTTGAATTTAAGAAATGTTAATAAAAAAGATACAGCCTTTTCGAGACTGAGTAAGGTTGAAAAGTCATTTGTGGGGCAGTGTATAAGATTCTACAATAAAATTCCAGAAAATGTAACTAGTTTGTCAGAGAATAAATTCAAGACTCATGTCAAAAAAGTTTTGTGCTCTAGAGGATATTATAAAATAATAGATTATATAAATGACAAAGATATATATGTTGATTCTATAACAAATACCATTACCTGAGACTGTAATCTGAATCATGACATTATTTGTAATTTTATTTTTATTGTATTTTTTTTGTTTTGACTATTTAAAAGTGTGTGTAAATACCTATTTGAAATAAATTGTTTTGAATTTGAATTTGAAATTTGAATAGTATGTAAACATATAATGGGTTATTTACTGAAAGTATGCAAATATTTTTATTTATACACGAAATAGGGAACGCTAAATCTATCTAAAGTCGTGTTAGTTTTACCATTTATAACTCAAGAACGGCTGGACCAATTTTTATAATTTTTGTGTTTTTGCATTTGTCTTCGTCTGGAATAGGATAATAAGTATTAAAATATGATATTAGGATAGGTTAGGTTAGTGTAGTGTAGGGTAGGGTAGGGTAGAGAATTTAGAGTAGAGTAAGGTAAGGTAGGGTAGTGTAGGGTAGGGTAAGGGTTGTGTAGTGTAGTGTAGTGTAGTGTAAGGTGGAACAAAGTTCGCCGGCACAGCTAGTACTGTAATATTATACATAACATAACATTACCTAAAATAAACCATCTATCGTCATTCCCGGTGCAGAGATGCCCATAAAACTCGCTGCATTTTCGCGCTGAAAGGCTGAGTACATTTGCTGAAAAGTGTACACAGATATCGATTTTCTTGAAAAGCAGAGCAATTTCTTGCAAGTAAACTTTCTTACGAGTTTTATTTGCAGCTTTTATTCAGTGCATCACAGTAGCTACCGGAGGCGACCACGAAAGTAATTTATTTTATATTAACCTTCTAGATGATAAAAGTACAATATCCATTCATAAGTTATTGTATGTTTGATTGCAAAGTTGGGTACCCAACGTAAGATGTGGGTATGTATACATTTGTTTCTCACGACCCATATAAATTGTCGATTATCTTATTTCATTCTTAAATTCACTTCACGTTCTTCAATGTTGTTTATATATATTTACTTTGACGCAGTGCAGTATTTGTTTTCGATGATTAGTTTACTGCGATAAACGGCCTTGTTCGTCTTGAGAAAGTACATAGATATCAGCTCATACACGTCCCCACCGAGGGGCTCGAGCCTTCTCTGAATTAGGGCGATCGGGCCTTAGTCGATCACGCGGGTCCAGTGCAGGTTGGTCGACTTCACACACAACCTTCGACTTTCTTCGCAGGCGTGTGCAGGTTTCCTCACGATGTTTTTCCTTCACCGTAAGAGCGTTGGGTAAACGTACATATGAAATCTAAATTGAAAACACCGTTGTACGTGGCAGGGTCGAACCACGACCTCCTGGACAGGAGGTAGCGGCCCGAAACGTTACGCCAGCGACGGTCTCTATCACCGACGTTCATCTTAAGAAAGTAAAAAATATATATTATTTTGATTCTTATCTTTCAGATCAAAAATCTGATGTCACTGTTGGTGCATTGGTGTTAATTTAACTCGCACAATAAACTGACAATTACTTAACTAGTGACAAGTTAAAAAAAAAGCAACGGGTTTATTGTGTCCGAGATACAACTGCAAAATATTTTATAGTGGATACGCTTTATCCCGCTTCTGATATCTAATGTTTAATAAAAAATGATTAAAAATACGTAATTCACGGCCTCTGTGGCGTAATAGTTAATCCATTCACTTGACACAGGTCACGGGTTCGATTCCCGGTGGGGTCAACTTGTAAGACTCAGTTTAGTTGGTGGTAGGGTATTTTCTAAGACCGCCTGGCTAGCTACCACCATTGTTTTTTTTTGTTTTTTTTTTTATTCACAATTGGTAAGCCTTATCTAAGTTTTGTCGCCAAACATTAATGTGTTCCGGCTTGAAGATAAGATAGCCAGTTCTCCATTGCGTTGGGGCATCTTGGTAAGCCCGCTTCCATCTTCGGCATTACCGTCACTTACCATCAGGTGAGATGATGCCAAGGACTTACCAATATGTTAATTAAAAAAATCCTTCAGCAATCAAATCAGAGGAAGGAATTAATGTAGGCGCATTTTACGAGGTAATTTCGAGGGCATTATTATTTCGATCGGATAAACAATAACATAACATGAACAATAATTGCAAATCGCGATTCACAAAAAAAATGTTATTATCTATCATCAGAAATCATATTAACGTTAAAAAGTTTTTCCGAACGTGACGTACAAAATTCTGAACTGGGTGCCCTGCCCGGCCCCGAAGAAGGAGATATTGTAGCGCGGTGCGCTGTTATTCTTTCTTTTTTCATCCGACCTTCTTTGCATTCCATTTTTTTTTCCACGCATGCGCTGTCTCACCCATCTGACAATAACATTAAAAATCAAAATTATATTCATCATTCATATTAATTACTAAATTAAATAAAGGAAGTCTCTCTTATATAAGCCCCTTTTTAGGTAGTTTATATTTGTATTTTTTCTGTGATTTCTATTTTAAATTTAAGTGTGTATCGTTTTATATTTTTTTTTTCTTCTTTAGGTCTTATATTTCATCTTTAATTCACATAATAAATTAAATTGTACGCACGCATCCTCATTTAAAACCCACGCCCACTACATACCTACCTAAGTCGTGTTAAAATATCTACTTAAAAATACTCTTCCTTTAACCTATCCTTTGGCTAAAAAAATACACATCTGTCACAGTCTTTCCTACGTAGAACAGACTAAAAAGAAAGATGTATGTGTGTACTAGCTTTTGCCCGCGAGTTCGTCCGCGTGGAATAGTTATTTTAAACAGCATTTTGTTTTATTAGGATACTTATTTTGCAAATAATACACTTACAAACTGCAAGCTGTGGTTTATAGCTTATTTTAATCAATTTTTATAAACTACATTTTTAACATCGTTTGCTGAAACATAAAGATTTTGCGGGTTTGATACTCTTAATTCTACGGCACATTTTTATTTTTTATTCACATTTGGTAAGCCCTTGGTATCATCTTAACTGATGGTAAGTGAGGATGATGACGAAGATGGAATTTAGTCAAAATTTCAAAAAACGCTGGAAATAATAATTTATTTCTTATAAAGTTTCATGGTTATATCTTCGACAACGTCGAAGTTCCATACAAACTTTCATCCCCTTTTTTAACCCCTTTAAGCTCCCTTTAAGCCTTTTTTCGCAATAAAAGGTAGCTGATGTCCTTTCCCAAGCTCTAGTTGATCTCTGCACCAAATTTCATCAAAATTTATTGATGTGTTCCGGCTTGAAGATAAGATAGCCAGTTCTCCATTGCGTTGGGGAATCTGGGTAAGCCCGCTTCCGTCGTCGGCATCATCGTCACTTACCATCAGGTGAGATGATGCCAAGGGCTTACCAATTGTAAATAAAAAAAATATGGTTCAGTGGATAAGGCGTGAAAGCGTGACAGACAGACAGAGTTACTTTCGCATTTGTAATATTACTAGGGATAATGGCAACCAAAGCTTGTTTAAAAAGCACTCAAATCACTGTATTTTTAATATCGTCGTCGGTTACCGGGGCGGGGAAGATTGCAACTGGAGATGTAAAAGGCGCGAAATGGTTCGCTCAAACGCTTTGTTTTCTTACTAAGGTTGGAATGATTTAAATGAACAATTAAAGCTTAAGAGGGCACAGGCACTTCTTAATGTTATCTGCTGGTAAGCGTTTTGTCTTCATTAAATATCTTGAACAATATTAATACTTAATATTAACCAATTTCCTTAAAATAACATAATGAAAGTCTCGTTTGAAGACATATTTATTATTCGATAGGTACTTAATTAAAATCAATGCAAACAAGCGTTATTTTCTCATTGATTTTGTCTCTGCAGGACAAGTTTAAAACCAGCTGTTTAATTTTGATTTATGCGACGTTCATTAAGAATTTACCTATCCCGATTTCTTTATGAAATATACCTTTTGCACGCGGCTTCGCTCACGTTGACATCGTTTTTATGACTGTACTCGAGGGTGCAAGCGTGGAATAACAATAAGCCTTTGTGTTAAATCCAGTCCTAGATCAATATACGAACCAAATTCAATCATTTGTTCAGCCATTTAGGACGGTATGTGCCTAGAACAAACATTACAAACACCTTATATTTAATAGTTATTAAGATTTTAAAATAAGTAGTTTAATTTTTTTTTTCGTATTGTTTTACCTGTTTTTTTTTTGCTTGTATGGGCTCTAAATAAATGCTTATCTGGTCATGTCTTGTGTTGTCTTGTATTGTCTTGGCTTCTCTTGTCTTATTTGTCTTGTCTTGTTTGATCTTGTCTTGCCTTGCCTTGCCTTGCCCTGCCCTGCCCTACCCTACCCTGTCTTGTCTTGTCTTGTCTAGTCTTGTCTTATCTTATATCTTTTTTTTTTATTTATTTACGTTACAAATAAATAAATAATAAAAAAAAAAGATATAAGATAAAGTTATTTTCGTAGATAACGCCAATCAAACTCTGCGATATTTATCACCCGGTAGCGAGTATTCATGTTCTTTTTTTTTTTTTTATTCACAATTGGTAAACCCTTGACAGCATCTCACCTGGTGGTAAGTGACGATGTTGCCGAAAATGAAAACGGGTTTACCAAGATTCCCCAACACAATGGGGAACTGGCTATCTTATCTTCAAGCCGGAACACACCAATGATATCAACATTGATATTTGGCGGCAAGACTTAGATAAGATAGTGGTAGCCAGGCGGGCTTCGAAAATGCCCTACCACCGACCAAACAGAGTCTTACAATTGACCCCGCGACCTCCTGTGTAAAGCCAGTGAACTTTGCCTCTGAGCTACGGAGGCGGTTAATGACTAATAATAAGACTCCATTGCCATACCACCTAATGCGAGGCCTTAGGCCAAGCCCTGCGAGACTGGGCCCGGAGCGCTCCCTGCGGGGCCGGAGGGTAAAAAAAAACCGGCCAAGTGCGAGTCGGACTTGCGCAAAGTAGGGTTCAGTTTTTTTTTAAAATAAATGTGTACTTTAAAAAACCCACCCAAAACCCACCTAAAAATACACCCAAACCTTCCTCAGGAATCACTCCGTCTATTGATGTATACCGTATAAAAATTCGTTCAGTAGTTTTTGATTTTATCGCATTTAGGTGGCGGGGCACTTTTTATACCTCTATGTTATATATTTTGTTATTTGTTATGTATAGGTTGCTTACCAAGTTTTGTCGTTTAATACAAAACACAATATTATGGTTGAAAACTATTTTATTATTCAATATAATCTCCCTGAGCTTCAATGCACTTGTTCCAATGCTCTTCTAATTTATGGATTCCATCCCTAAAGTGAGAATAAATAAATAAATAAATATTCTGGGACAAATCACACATGGTCATCTGGCCCTAAAGTAGGATTCCCTGTGTTATGGGAACCAGAGACTAATATACATACTTATATACGTTTAAATACATACATATATAGATATTTAACACCCAGACACAGAGCAAACAAATCTGCTCATCACACAAACGTTTGCCCTGGGTGGGGATCGAACCCACAACTCTCGGATCAGTAGTCAAGAGCACTAACCACTGAGCCACCGAGTCAGTCAGAATGATTGATAGGGATGATTGTTATGATACGCTTCCACCGCTGCTGTTACCTCTTCGTTCGATTAAAATCGTTCTCCACGCATAAATTTTTTGAGATATTGGAACAACCAGAAGTCAGAGGGAACAAAGTCTGGCGAATAAGGTAGGTGCACCAATGGTTCGTACTTTCTTTTACCGATTTTCACGATGGTTTTTCGAGCTTTGTGAGCGAGCTCCTTATCTTTATGAAAAATTATAATTTTCTTTTGTAAACCAGGTTTTCTCACGAATTTTTACATGCACTTTGTCCAAAGGGTTACAATAATAATCTGCGTTTATTGTTTTACCAGCTTCGCATCCCAACAAAACTGATGCTAACACCATCTTGGCTGATTTCCGGATCCTCACTCGCTTTGGAGCTGTAGTACCGGGTACACACCACTCCTCAGCCTCCCGTTAAATCTCTCTCGGTCAATCGTCGATCTTGCATAATCATATCCTAAATTTTTAGGATTTCTGGAGTTGATGCACTTTTTGGACGTCCCTCACGTGGATTGTCTTCAAGACTTGTATGGCCACTTTTAAATGCAGCAACCCATCTCTCTGCTGTTCGAAGTGAAGCTGAAGAGTCCATAAACACTTTCAACAATCCTACTAATATTATTAATGTGAAAGTTTGTATATATGAATGGATGTTTGTTACTCTTTCACGCTTCAACCACTGGACGCATCGGGATGAGACTTGGCACATATATAAGTTAGGTCCTGGATTAACATATAAGCTACTTTTTATTCCGATTTCTTAAGTGGTTCCCGTGGGATAGCTATTAACTCTTTCATCTTTGATAATTTATGTAACGTCGCAATGAAGCGAAGGATTGACGTGCTAATTAATACTGATTATCTAATTGACTACTAATTAGCATAGCCCGACATAAATCCCAAGGGATCTAGAGTGACTCAGTTTTCACGCTCGACAGCACGACAGACGTAAAAACTATGTTCACACGAAAACTAACTAACTACTGAACATATCTGGCTGAAATTTGGTAGGTAGCTTAGGACCTGGATTAACATATCGGCTACTTTTTTCCACGCACTGCGCACCCTCGAAGACAGTCATAGAAACTATGTTCAAGCGAGCGAAGCCGCTGGCAAAATCAAGTCGTTCATGAATTTGTTTTGGCGCTACACCTTCCAAAAATAAACAAAATATCACTGCACAATATTCAAGTTTTGCAATTATAAAAAAAAAACTGTGACACGTCAACCTTCAACAGCTGCAAATATACTGCAAATATGCTGCAAATATCTTAATTTTAAAACTTAACAAGCTGGGAATACATGGCGATTTGCTTCGGTGGTTTAAATCCTACCTTGAAAACAGAACTCAGGCAGTTAGAATTGGCACATGCTTGTCAGAGTTTGTAACCATTCCGTCTGGAATTCCTCAGGGCTCCCATCTTGGTCCATTATTATTTAATATTTACACTTATGACATTGGATCATGCTTTCATTTCTCTCACTTCTCGATGTATGCCGACGATAATAAAGTATATGTTTCGATAAAGGATAGAGGTGACTGTTTGAAACTGCAGGATGACTTAAACCGTCTTTCTGAATATTGTATAACTAACTTATTAGACCTGAACGTTAGTAAATGTCAGTCAATCACTTACACTAGAAAGAAAACCAAAATAGACTTTAACTACATGCTGAATGGATCATTAGTTGCCAGGACTACTACAGTAAGAGATCTCGGTGTCATATTGGACAGTAAATTATCTTTTAACGAGCATTACGATCATATTGTGCAGAGAGCTTTCAAGATGTTAGGATTTCTAATACGCATAACTAAACCATTCAAATCTCTACACACTATTAAAATATTGTATTATGCATATATTCGAAGCATTTTAGAGTTTGCTGCGCCAATATGGTCACCGTATTTCGCGCTACACAAGGATCGTTTGGAAAAAATTCAACGGAGGTTTATGTCTCTGCTAAATCGCAGAGCTGACCAAAAATGTTCCACTTATAAGGAACGCCTAACACATCACAAAATAGTAGCCCTATCCGACAGGCGAAAATTAGGTGAAATGGTATTCCTTCACAATATAGTCAACAACTTGTTCGACTGCCCGCAACTCGTTGAACGGATTGCACTGTCTGTTCCTGGCAAGCGGACGCGACACGCGCGTCTGTTTTATGAACCTCGAACGCATACAACGTACGCTCAGAATTCTGTTGTTTTAAGATGTATTCATTCCTACAATTCAATATTTTCGGAGCTGGACATATACCATCTAACTTCATCTTCTTTCAAGAAACGTGTAGGTGAAATCCTGAATTTAAATTGCGACTAAACACACACTCCCACACCTCCCCCCACACGCACACCTCCCCCCCCCCGCATACACCTCACCCCCACGCACAGTAACACATACACTCCCTCCCCATGCGCACAAACACATACACTACCTCCCCACGCGCAGAAACACATACATACACGCAGACTTATACTTCACAATGCGCATTCTCACCCATCCCTTAACAGCTGTTTAAAGTTTAAAATTTACGTATGAAATCTTTTTTGGCCTGTAAAATTGTATTTAAAATTCAAATACTAAAATTATATGCTGTAGGTTTCATTAAGGAAATAAAATAAATAAATACGGATAAGTTGACAGATCTACATGTAACTTCACACGCGTTTATAAAAACAACTTCGAACAATTTTGTATTATTATTTTTGGTTTTTGTTAATTTTCTAATAAAGTACTACTTAATAAAATTTATATGGGACCACACGAGAAGCACTAGCTTTCAAATAAAAAAAGAATCATAAAAATCTGTTCACCCAGCCAAAAGTTCTGAGGTAACACACATAAAAAAAACATACAGACTAACCGAGAACCTTCTCCTTTTTGGAAGTTGCTTGAATAATAAAACGTCTTATATATCTGCATTATCTGGTATGATTGAAAATACGTAAATGACCATAAATTTGGGTTTTGGCCTTTTGCGAAAACGGTAGTTTGCTGAATTGGCAATTTGCTTATAAAATATTTTAAATAAGCGAATGACCAAAAATGTGTGCTTTTTCCTTTTTCGTTTTTGGCACCTTGCATCGAACGAAACCGTATGGAACGCCAGAACTTATTGAACAACCTATGTATAAACTTATTGAACAACCTATGTATAAACTGGTTCGCAGGATGACTCGTCGGATTTGTTCATTTAGTGCGGTTACAGTGTGGTTTATCCCATCATACCCGGCCCCGCGCCGGGACCCAACTCACACGAGCTCGACAAAAACGTGCCGCGCATGTAAACATCTGTCTCTTAACAGTCGAACTTGTAGGGGGAACCCTTAGTCTGGCTACAGACGATGTTAATATTCATCTTTGTTACTGGGCATGTTCTTTGTTACAAAGCGTCTGCGGCTCAACTGATAACGACTCGGTCCCCCTAAACAGAGGTGCCGGGTTCAAATCCGGACGGCCAATGTACCAATGAGTTTTTAGAAACTTACGTACATATACTAACCGATTGCTTTAACGGTGAAAGAAAACATCGTGAGGAAACCTGCACACACCTGCGAAGAAACTCGAAGGTTGTGTGTGAAGTCGACCAACCCGCACTGGGCCCGCGTGGTCGACTAAGACTCTATCGCCCTAATTCAAAGTAGGCTCGAGCCCCTCGGTGGGGACGTATATGAGCTGATATGATGATGATGATGACTGGGCATGAGAAAGTATATTCAACCGTACTCGCTACTGGGTAAAAAATACCCAAGAGTACCTAAATTTGATTATAATTATTTTTCTAAACTCTCTGGCAACTCAGGATTCTAGGTATCTTCTAACCGATAGATAATACACACGCACACCAAGGGACAATCAGTTCGCATGCGACGTTTGACGACTGCGGACGAATAAAGCGAATTTTAACGCTTGTTTACTATGGCTTTTCAACTGACTGAAGGTGCAAAAGATTTTTTACCAATTTTGATACTTTGTGAGGCCAAGCTCTCATTTGGAATAAATGAACATTACAACTTGCATTTATCGTTTTATTTGTGGACAGTGATGTCCTTAACACCAATGCATTGTCAAACTTTGAAATACAAAGTTATTTTCGTAGATAACGCCAATCAAACTTTGCGATATTTATCACCCGGTAGCGAGTATTCATGTTTTTTTATTTTTTTTATTCACAATTAGTAAACCCTTGACAACATCTCACCTGGTGGTAAGTGATGATGTTGCCGAAGATGGAAGCGGGCTTACCAAGATTCCCCAACGCAATGGGGAACTGGCTATCTTATCTTCATGCCGGAACACACCAATGATTTCAACATTGATATTTGGCGGCAAGACTTAGATACGATGGTGGTAGCTAGCCAGGCGGGCTTAGAAAATGCCCTACCACCAACCAAACCAAGTCTTACAATTGACCCCGCCGGGAATCGAACCCGAGACCTCCTGTGTGAAGCCAGTGAACTTTGCCTCTGAGCTACGGAGGCGGTTAAAAATGTGTTTGTAAATAGCTAAGGAGTACCACCGGGTTAACACTGTAGCACGACTTAGGTGTGAGTGGTTTTTAAATGAGTATGCGTGCTTACTGATGATGGAATTTACTTATAAGTAAAAGTAAAAGACCTGTAAAGAATATAAGAAATTAGACAAACATAATACACCTAAATAAACCTTAACTATCAAGTAACTGACCAGTTACTTCTACCTGTTACTTAATTGCGGCATACAATTTATTTTTTTACTAAGCATCTACACATACACACATCACCATGCACACACACACACACGCATACGCACACACACACACACATACATACACAAACACACACACACGTTGGACATGCATTTTGTACTTACCTTTATTTTGTTAAATCCTCACTTGAAATGGTCGGTTGACATCGCATATTTTTGTTCCTATCTCTGCTCGCTGACTGCTAAGCTAAGGTACAGGCTTTTTCTAGCCTAGTTTAGTAGCCAGAGTTCCAATAACTAAATCTAAGATAGATGTACAACTAGAATTAAGACCTTGTTTTTGTAATTTGTAAACTTTTTGTGAAATAAATTTTATTATTATAATATATTATTATTATTATTAAATTTAAAATAAAAATTACAAAAATATGAAATAATCTTACCCGAGATGGGTCTTAATAGAGAGAAATAGGTTTAAATACAAGTTATACTAGATTATTATGATTAAAGAAACGAAATGGTAAAGATGCTAAATGATTTTTGGAAACAAATGTCAGCGCATGAGTAAAAATAAATAAATAGATGGAATGAAAAAGGATAGAATGAAAGAAGGCATAACAGCTTACCGTGTTACAATACTGAACCCTTTCTTTGCAATTTACGAATTTCTGTTGTGAATCTAAATTGTATGCGATTCAGTTCTATATTCTAGGCAACTGAATGATTAAAAACCGACCTTTACTTTCACCTGAGGCCTACCTTAGATCCTATTCTGGCTCAGAACAGTAAGACCCCGGTCCAACCACAGATTATTGCCGATCCAAAACGTGTATTTCATGTAGCTCAAAGGATTTTCCTCTGAAACCAATATTGTGTTATTTACGCCCCGCTCTGAGAGTCAGCGACCTTCCAATCAATTTCAAGTCCGAGGTGGAACCACACGAAAACAAGACTTGGTACAAATTTTTCGAATAATAGGAACATTTTGAAGAAAATACAATAAATCATAATAACAATAAACTAATACAATAAATCAATCTTATATCAAAAAGCACGTTTTGGCAGCCCTGTATCAGAGTCGAGGCAAATTTTATATCTTCTCGTAAAGTTAACACTAATTGAAATCCTTTTAGATTTTTAGATGTAACAAGGCGGTACATATAGCTCCCTACGATTCTCTTTCGTTCCATCATCATCTCAAACACCTTTTTGGAATTTTCTTATAATCATCGTTTAAATTTCCTGCCATTCATGTATATTTTAATCCACAACTGATAAGTCCTAGGCATCATCTCACCTGATGGCAAGTGACAATGATGACGAATATGGAAGCGGGCTTACCAAGATTCCCCAACGCAATGGAGATCTGATCTTATCTTCAAGCCGGAACACATCAATGATGTTAACACTGATGTTTGGCGGCAAGACTTAGATAAGATGGTGGTAGCTAGCCAGGTGGGCTATGAAAATGCCCTACCACCAACCAAACCGAGTCTTACAAAGTTGAACCCGGCGGGATTCGAACCCGCGACCTCCTGGTGTGAAGCGAATGAAATAACCTTTACGCTACGGAGGCGGTTATGTATCTTTTCAACACCTTTCAACTTCCGTCTAACCAAACATCTTGTATCCTTAATACGGTTTATTTTATCACAATTGCTTAAACCTACATGCGGACTGTTTGAAAGACAGATTAATTTGAGATAATGAATAAGAATAAGAAACTGAACAACTATGTTCAAGAAATCTATTGTAAGTAAAAAAACACACTAATAACAATACCTAAAACACCTATAATATCTCAAATATGGTTTATTTTATCACAATTGCTTATACCTACATGCGGACTGTTTGAAAGACAGATTATTTTAGATAATGAATAAGAATAAGAAACTGAACAACTATGTTCAAGAAATCTATTGTAAGTAAAAAAAACACACTAATAACAATACCTAAATCACCTAAAATATCTCAAATATGGTTTATTTGATCACAATTGCTTATACCTACATGCGGACTGTTTGAAAGACAGATTATTTTAGATAATGAATAAGAATAAGAAACTGAACAACTATGTTCAAGAAATCTATTGTAAGTAAAAAAACACACTAATAACAATACCTAAAACACCTAAATAGTATAAAGAGTATTTATCTTATCTTATCTAAAATATCTCAAATATGGTTTATTTTATCAAAATTGCTTATACCTACATGCGGACTGTTTGAAAGACAGATTATTTTAGATAATGAATAAGAATAAGAAACTGAACAACTATGTTCAAGAAATCTATTGTAAGTAAAAAAAACACACTAATAACAATACCTAAAACACCTAAAATATCTTAAATTAAACACTTATTTTTACGACTGATTATATCCACTCCCCTGGCGCGCCATTTTGGCAGATTATGCGGATCTGTGTTTGTCCAATAGTAGGCGCGGCGGGAATTTGACGCTTATGTGAAACGCCTAAATCTGGTCAGATCCCTTTACGCGGGAAGCGACTCACTTCCTACTTGAGTATGGAGCGAAAACTATCGCTGCGTTGTTCTATCGTTTGCTAAAGCTCCTTGATAAGACAAGGATAGAGTTAGGAATGAGTGCAAAGCCAACGGTGAATGATTTTCGATAGAAATCTCCTTCGAATCAGTCAGTGCTTTCAAGTGCGCCCGGGCGGTGCGCGTACCTGTTTTTAAAGTGATTGTTTAGTGATTGTTTTGTTGTTTTGCATAGAAAAACTCGGTGTTGTTGAAATTCCCAATAAACTGGGTAAGCAATACAATGTTATTATATTATCTATTGTTATTGTAGCATTCACAGTTCACGTTTTTTTACGTTCAAGTGCAATACCTACTAATACCTACTTACCCTATCTTTGGCCGAGACTGTTGAATTATATTTCACAAAGTTTAATACACAAATATTTTAGTCAGATAGTCAGTTTATGACGATTTCACCGTTATAAGTTTTATATATAGTGTCCATACAAAGATATTGAGAAATAATTGTTTTTGTAACCCTTGACAATAATGGCGAACACCCACAAAAAGCCCCCACAGTTGAAGCAAGATGGCGCCGCTGGCAGCGCCAGCTGATTCGTCCTCGCCGCGGACCAGATTTCGGCATTTGCCAGGGGAGTCGATATGTTATATGCATTTATTCTAAAAAAATATGAAAAAAATATACTTTTTATTATAAATCGATCAGCTCATTAGCCTTAACTTTTTAAGAGAATACCATTTTCTTGCAAACTGACTTCAAGGAAAGTTGTTCAGTTTCGTCTTCTCCTCCTGAAATGCTCCCGTCCTTATTCCTTATTCTTGTCCTTTTGCTTCTCGTCTTCTTTCCACGAGTATTGAATCGTCTCGGTGGCCTTCAGCTGTAGTTCTACCGGCATGGCCATGACCTCTCCAGCACCCCGCCTGCACAGCTGCTCTCCTTCTTTGTAGCCCCGATTCGCCCTAGTAGGAGTGAAAAGAATCACAAGACTGGAACTCTCTTTAACCTTAAGCGACGTGTGTGTGTTTGAGTGTCACAGTAACGTAATCACAAAAAAATAAACTACTATTTTAAATAGTCTTAATTCTGTCTGTATACAGTTGCAACAAAATTGGTGAACTGAGGGTTCTACTTATCATACTGAACAACTTTCTCCAAGGAACTCTATATTCTAAAAAATATTGACCCTACGTACAAAAATACTCAAAATTGGTCGATCTGCGGGTAGATTTGTATGAAGAGTTAAAAAAAACGCAACTTCAGCAAAGTCATAGAGTAAAAGTTGTTCAGTATAATAAGTAGAAGCCCCAGTTAATGGGACCAACACTACTTTTGTTACACACTGTATATAAAAGAAAACCGTGACTGACTGACTGATCTATCAACGCACTGCTCAAACCATTGGACGGATCGGGCTGAAATTTGGCATACATTTTGATAGCAATTGTAAAGTTAGCATCCGCTAAGAAAAGATTTTGGGTAATTCCCACGAGAACAGCAAAAAACGGGATCTGCGCGGGCAACAGCTGATCCACAATAAATATTATCTGTAATAACTAAAGAGAGCTTTAATAATAGGTAATAATTGTTGTATGTAGATTTTATTAAGTTATTTTATCCCATCAAAAACATAACAAGTAAAAATATGCAAGTCTCGCAACTCAGTTTTTCTACCGCAAAAAGTTGTGATGAGATTGTAGTGTAAAACCAAGTCGGTTTATTTATTCAACACATATCTATGGGAGCATCTACCCAACAACTTTGTTATAAATTTTTACCTAATTAGTTAAATAACAACATTTTATTGTGACCGTACCAATATTAGACATCTTTCATCGTCATATCAGCCGAAGGGCGTCCACTGTTGGACATAGGCCTCTCCCAAGGATTTCCACGACGACCGGTTCTGAGCTGCCTGCATCGCTTCCCGCGATCTTCACCAGGTCATTGGTCCACCGAGTGGGAGGCCTGCCTACGCTACGTTTTCCGGTCAGCTATCGCCACTTGATAAATTTATTTCCCCAACGGCCCTCTGTTCTACGAGCTATGTGCCCCGCCCACTGCCACTAAAGTTTACCAATTCTGAGAGCTATGTCGGTTACTTTGCTTCTCCTACGTATCTCCTCGTTTCTGATTCGATCACGCAGAGAAACTCCGAGCATAGAATGCTCCATTTCCCTTTGGGTGACCTTGAGCCTTCTTATGAGGCCCATAGCAGGCGACCATGTCTCAGTTCCGTATTTCATCACTGGCAACACACACTGGTCGAAGACCTGGTCTTAAGACACCGCGGTAATTGGGACTTGAAGATATTGCGAAGATTCCCGAACGCTGCCCAGCCGGGTTGGATTCGACGATTGATCTCTTTCTTGAAGTTGGACCTACCTAACCAGTCCCAGGTACACATATTCACCAACAACTTCGATTGAAGAGGCTCCAGCATTCAAAGAAGTAGGTGCGACATGGACGTTTGACATAATTTTCGTCTTTTCCATGTTCATTTTAAGACCTACTTGTTCACCTCATCCTACTTGGTGGACCGACTACCTGGTAAAGGTCGCGGGAAGTCACTGGATGCGGGCAGCGCAGGAAAGGTTGTTGTGGAATACCTTGAGAGATACCTTTGTTCAGCATTGGACGTTTTTCAGCTGATATGATTATGATGAGGTGATGAATAATTATGGTGACACTTTTTTATGACATACAACTGCTATGAGAACGCGAAGATCTCAATCTCATCGCTTGCATTCGACACGCTGTGCCAACTTAAAAGTGTAGTGTAGTAAGTATATTTAAGGAGACAAAATCTGTATACTGTACGTTACCTATATATACTATTTACTTACGAGTACCTATCTATTTAGGCACCTAGTATAAGTAACGAAAAATTGTTTATCTGCAAAAGTATTTTTGTAATCGCATATATTTAGGATTTATTTATATAGGATTACAAAGTTACTTAAGCAGTTCAAATAACTAGAAAACGGTTTTGAAATTGCTGTATGTTTAAGTTTTTGGGGTTCCGTAGTCCACAAGGAACCCTTATAGTTTTGCCATGTCTGTCTGTGTGTCCGTCTGTCCGCGGCTTGGCTCAGAGACTACTAGCACAGATGAGATACTACGTAGCTATTAGTACTAGAAAGCTGTAATTTGGCGTAGGTATATATTCATCATTTCTACAAAGTATAATATAATATAATATTCTGAGACAAATCACACATGGTCATCTGGCCCCAAAGTAGGATTCCCTGTGTTATGGGTTACCAGAGACTGATATACATACTTATATACGTATAAATACATACATATATAAATATTTAACACCCAGACACAGAGCAAACAAATCTGCTCATCACACAAATGCTTGCCCTGGGTGGGGATCGAACCCACAACCCTCGGATCAGTAGTCAAGGGCACTAACCACTGAGCCACCGAGTCAGTCAAAGTGGTACAATAAGACGTTTTTTAGGGTACCTCTTCTACATGAAAAGAGTGGGTGAGTTTTTTTCATTGACGTACACTTTCGCGTGGCGTATCGTTGAATGTGTCTTTCAAACTACCGAGGGTTTGCTAATTTTGCTCCATTTGCGAAGTGTAGCTAGTCAGGCTGGCTAGAAAATGCCTTTCCACCAACCAAACAAAGTCTTACAAAGTTAGACTGTACCGGGAACCGAACCCGTGACTTCTTGATATAAAGCTAATGGAGTAACCATTATGCCACGAAGGCAATTATGGCTACATGTGCTATGCTTTAATACTATGCTAGGTTGGAATTTTTTAAACTACCTACCATAAAATCTCTAGTAATAACTATAAAACAGTGAGATGTTAACAGCGAGGATGTTTTGCGTACAATGGATACATCTGGCGTCAAACTTTATCCAACCGCCTTCGTGGCGTAATGGTTAGTCCATTCGCTTCACACCAGGAGGTTTCGGGTTCGATTTCCGGCGGGTTCAACTTTGTAAGACTCGGTTTGGTTGATGGTAGAGCATTTTCTAAGCCCGCCTGGCTAGCTACCACCATCTTATCTAAGTCTTGCCGCCAAACATCAGTGTTAACAACATTGATGTGTGCCGACTTGAAGATAAGATAGACAGTTCTTCATTGCGTTGGGGAATCTTGGTAAGCCCGCTTCCATCTTCACTTACCAATAGGTGAGATGATGCTTACAAGTTGACCCCGCCGGAATCGAACCTGCAACCTCCTAGTGTAAAGCGAATGGACTAACCATTACGCCACGGAGGCGGTTAAAGTTATATAATAGATACTAGCTGTTTCCCGCGGTTTCACCCGCGTGGACAACGTTTCTATGACATTTCGAGGGTGCGCAGTGCGCGAGCCGCAAGTAGCTCGCGAGCGTGGTAAAAAGTAGCCTATGTCTTAATCCAGGTCCTAATCTGTCTACCTACCAAATTTCAGCCAAATCCGTTCAGTAGTTTTTGCGGAACAGACAGACAGAGTTACTTTCGCAGTAGGGATGTTTATAAAGTTTATCGCGGCCCTGTATCACAGATCGAATAAAATCCATGCATACGCGTAAAACTTTGAAGCATCAAACGATCTGCATCAGCCGGGGGCAATGGAGCTGTACTATCGAACCACGAGAAGGATTACTCGTGTTTCATGAGCAATGGCTTTTACAACAATTTTTTTGGGTTCCGTAGTCAAACTAGGATTCGCCACATCTGTCTGTCTGAATATTTGTCCATCGGTATGTCACAGCGGTTTCCCTGAAAGACTGATGTTACAGCTATAAACCTGAAATGTGATAAGGTTATGCAAATATGTGACCTCTGTAATGTTATTAACACTAATTTCCACAAAAAATGTTTAAGGGTACCTCCCTTACTTACCTGTAAAGTTGTTTTTTCACTCTCACCCACGCACGCACTCGCACACGGACGCACTCGCACACGCACGCACTCGCACACACACACACACACACACACACACACATACACCCATACAAACAATCGTGTACCATGAAAATCTCGTTTAGTACCCTATTCACTCCTTCGTCGCTAGAAAGTAAAAATTGGGAACAGATATATGAAAATATCAAGTATCAACAGATATAGGTACAGGTGTTCTCAGGTGGAATGATGTAGGCATAAAGAGGATGATAAAGAAACTCATTTGCATTGACGAAAAAGTGTGACGTCATTATCACGTTACGCCTGTGTGAAGTCATTGTCGCGTTACGCCAGTGTGACGTCATTGTCACGTTACGCCTGAGCCGAGCGTGCAAGCGTACTTGTACAAGAACTTGTATTAGTACTTGGACTTGGACTTAGAGTTGGACGGACGGACGGACAAACCGTTAAACAAGTGTGTCAATGGATGAAAAGTACTAGGCTTCCAGGAGCTTGCAAGAGGTGTTCCAATGCGGTCGATTCTCTGTGAGGAAGACCGTCATACTGAAAAGAGGCGTTTCTTATACGTAACATCAGTGTGTGCAGGGATTAAAAGTACTAGGCTTCCAGGAGCTTGCAAGAGGTGTTCCAACTGTGAGATATGTTGTAGTTGTAAAAAGTACTATGGGCGGTATTTTACATCTCCATAAAGATGGAGCTGAAGAAGTTTTACTTCAGTCAAAGTATATATATTAATATTAACATACAGTATGGATACTCCCTGCCGCTCTCCGACCTCACCCCCTCGTCTCCCAGATAGATTCAGATTGATTACAGTTTCGTTGTCAAACGTATAGGATTTCGCCGCCATTTTGTTCGTTCCGTCATTGGTTTTTTGAAATATCATTTATGGCCCGTTGTATGAAGTGTCCAGGGTGTGCTCCAGTCGTGTGGTCTAAAGCACACAAGCGTTCGGCTTGTGACACGTCATCACCAATTCAAGGCGAATAAAGATCATTTCATTTCATTTCACGTAAAATTATCGTCCGTAAACCGCCTTAACAGACAACATCGGGTTTTTTATATTTTATTTTAGCTACTATTACTTGCCACTTCGCCCTGTTATTCAGGGTAGGCTCGAGCCCCTCGGTGGGGACGTATGTGAGCTGATATAATATAATACTTGCCACACTTACAGCGGACCAAAGCATGCATCAGGAGATCTTGATGCAGTTTGTTAGATTTTGAGTTCTGGCTTATTTAATTTAAAAAAACATTATTTTGTCGCTTACACATTACAGTGTCGCGAATCCATTGGTTTTTTCCCATATCAAAAATGCCCAACACGCCTAAAGAAGTTTTCACTTCAAAAAGTTATAGTACTACTATATGCAATCACACAATCACATCAGCCGAAGAATGTCTGCTGCTAGTCAAAGGACTCCCCCAAGGATACCCTCCCCCCCAGGCCTCATAGCCTTTAGTAAGCGTGCAAAATATGAAAAATTTTTTTTATCAGCTTTAAAACAAGGTAGGTATAAAAGTTAATTATGACTAAAATTATTTATTAATGTTAAAAACGTGCATCAAAGCCAACAAAATGAAAAACGTTTAGTTTTTAATTTTTAGGACTCACCTTGTTTTTTGTACTTATTAATAAACATCAGTGATCCTCTAGCATCACTCGAATAAAGTATTAATTAATCTTCTTGTAATAATCCCTACTCTTTGCCTACGTATGTTCGCCGATTAATTTAAAAATGTAGACCTGATTTTTAAGACTCTAAGATTCCTCAATCCGAGCAGGTTGATACGTGTTAAAATAATATCGAACGCAAGTCTATTATTTTTAAGTTCAAATCAATGCTAGCTTTCCTTGAAACCGAATTTATTAATATTTATATAATATTTATTATTATTTTCGATTTTTACATGTTTTTATTACTTTTGGAAATTAAATGAGATGGTAAAGGAACTAATTTAGAGTGTTATTAGGGCACTTGAAATTACTTTCCTTGCCATCTCATTAATTTGCCATTATAGTGGTCATTCCGGGATCACTAACTGTTGGCAGCGTAGCTTAGACTTTCAAAGATACTGATTAAACTTTTCTATATTTACTTAATATTATATAATAATATTATAAATGTGAAAATGTGTTTGTTTGTTACCTTTTCACGCTTCAACACCTTAACCAATCTTGATGAAATTTGGCATGCAGGTAGCCTGTGTCACGGAAAAGGACATAGGCTACTTTTTATCCCGTGAAATAGCAAAGTCATCGGATTTAGGAAACTGAAAAAATACTCTTTTTTTGGTTAATTTCTTTAACATAGCAGCGGTACAATGGACTGTTGTGGTTTTTTTCACAGAGATGGCAGAGAGGGTGGGAAATGACATAATTTACTAATTTGCATATCCTGACATAATTCTCGAGGGATCTGGAGAATACCCATGTCCACACTTAAAGTCAGTCATAAAAACGATATTTAATTAATTTATTTCAGGCTGTGCCGGCTGGCTTATTATTGAATCGATTATAAACTAGTTTTCTGGTGAGCCTTCTGGCTGATGCTGAATAGGATCTGAGGAGTTTCTGTAGAGATACTTTGTAAGCAAAGTCTGAACCAGAGAATTCTGGCCGAAATTAAAAAGTAACTTTTTAAATAACGCGCGTCCAGAACACCCTCACAAAGAGTTTAGATGGACGATCGTAAAGAGATCCTTACAATATTATAGATTTTTTAAAATTTATTTTATACTAGCCGTCCGCCTGCGGCTACGACCGCGTTGTTTTCGATTTTCCCGTGGGAATAAGACGTTTTCCCGGGGTGAAAAGTAGCCTATGTCCTATTCCAGGACCTAACGTATAAGTGTGCCAAGTTTTATCCCGATCCGTCACGTGGGTGAAGCGTGAAAGAGTAACAAACATCCATACATACATTATACACCCGCGTGTACAAAGTTTCTAGGACTTTTAGAGGGTGCGCAGTGCGCGAGCCGCTTGCGTTAAAAAAAGTAGCCTATGTGTTAATCCAGGTCCATATCTGACTACCTACCAAATTTCAGCCAGATCCGTTTAGTAGTTTTTGCGTGATGAAGTAACAAAAATACACACTCCCTTTACAATATAAGTGTAATTTAAGCATAGTCATTTAGGTATCAGAGGACACGAACCCATCAAAACGATATAAAACACCGGTCATTTGCTTAGTCCAAACACCGAACTGCGCTTTGTCTGAATTGAATAGTGAATAAACAGAGGTGTGTGTGTGTGTGGGAGGATATAAAATATTTGCATAGCAAAATTGGTTGTGTTGATCACATAAACACTGTTTATATCGTTTTGTTGTTACATTTTTTATTGAGTCTTAGTTACTCAAGCATGTATTTTGTACTATAAGTTTTGCGAGTTTGACAATAAACAACTCACTATCGATTTCGTTTCGTTTGTTTTTGGGAGGACCTTTCAGTAGGCGGTTCATGGTCCTTCGAGCCGGATATGTATTTATGCGTTTCTAAATTCATTGTTCACTAGTGTTACCGAGTTTTCTAAGTTTATTTAGAACGAGTATATTTATGACACCCCGGCTTTATCGACATATCAGCCGAAGGACGTCCACTGCTGGACATAGGCCTGTCCCAAGAATTTCCACTACGACCGGTTCTGCGCTACTCGCCTCCAGCGGCTTCCCGCGACCTTCACCAGGTCATCGGTTCACAGGGTAGGAGGCCTGCCTATGCTACGCTTTTCACTGCGCGGTCGCCACTCGATAACTTTACTGCCCCAACGGCCATTCGTTCTACGAGCTTTGTGCCCCGCCCACTGCTACTTAAGTTTAGCAATTCTGAGAGCTATGTCGCTTACTTTGGTTCTCCTACGGATCTCCTCGTTTCTGATTCGATCACAATTCAGCTTCCACAAATGTGTTTAAAAAAACTTTGAAAGACTGGCTGCATGAAAAAGTGTTTTATAATTACGAAGATTTTTTGAAATCGCCTAAATTACATTAGTATTTTATTATTTGTGTAAATTTTACTATAATTAATACTTTAGTAATGACATTTTTATTTAAATTTAATGATTTTATAAAATATCATTTGACATAAAACAATTTGTACTAATAAATAATTTAATTGCATTTCATTTCACGCAGAGAAACTCCGACCTTAGCACGCTCCATTGCCCTTTATACTAAAAGGTAAATAATGACATAGAAATCTTAAAACGGGTACAAGAATTTTAATGTTACTTTTGTTCTAGTTATAAAATTAGCAAAATCACTTTAGAGATTTGCAAAAACTAAATTAGAACATAATAGCGTTTCGGAATCATTTGTTAAATTCAACGTGACACGGCGACCCAAAAACGCCACACGACATGGAGTAACGACATAGCTGAAATAAGTAGGTAAATGTATTTATTTGAATCGTTATCTTATAAACTCATAAACGCAGAGGCTCCTCCGTCCTTAAGATTAGCAACTCTATTTCAATTCAATGTTTCAAACATCTAACGAAAAAGGTTAGAAATAAAGTTATTGTTCTTTCTTTTTTTTTTTATTAAAAATGTGAGTGCGTTTGACTGCAACTCACCTGATGGTACCTAAGTGATGATGCAGTCGAGGATGGTACACGCAAACTATTCACTCTTGCCTTGAAGATCCCCAAATTATAGGAATTGGGAAACACTGACGCAGGCAAGGAGTTCCACTCCTGCGCTGTACGCATAATAAATGAAGAAGCGTAAAGATTCGTGCGAAAAGGTGGAACATCAACAACAAAGGGGTGCAACCCCTCCCTGCGTCTCGTTGACCGACGGTGGAATGTTGTGGTTTTTCTTGGCGCAACGGTAAGGGCCGCTCCCTCCTATCCGGAAGGTCATGGTTCAAGTCCTGCCCCGTACCAATGTGTTTTCGAATTTCGATCTCATATGTACGTTTATCCGACGCTCTTTCGGTGAAGGAAAACATCGTGAGGAAACCTGCACACAACTGCGAAGACACTCGAAGGTTGTGCGTGAAGTTGACCAACCCGCACTGGGCCCGCGTGGTCGACTAAGGTCCGATCGCCCTAATTCAGGGTAGGCTCGAGCCCCTCGGTGGGGACGTATGTATGAGCCGATGTGATGATGATGATACTGCATGTCAGCTCGTACTGCATCGTGGCTGTTACGTCAATCGCCGCGGACGAATCGTGCGAAAATTGTGGTTTTTAATTCATCCTAATACTATTATAAACGCGAAAGTATGTATGTTTGTTACTCTTTCACGCCAAAACTACTGAACTTATCTGGATAAAAATTGGTAGGAAGACAGATTAGGACCTGGATTAACATACAGACTACTTTTTCTTCACGCAAGCAGCTCGCGCACTGTGCACCCTCGGAGACGGTCATAGAAACTATGTTCACGCGAGCGAGCGAAACTTTACGACAAGCATCGTCAATACATGGAATTTAATATAGATGACATAGTTTGGAAGCGTAATTACTCACTTAGCTCTTCCGACAAACATTTTTCTGCTAAATTAGCCCCTAAATTTATTAAATGCTTAATTACACACAAAATTTCGCCACTGATTTATGATTTGTCAGATTTAAATCATAAACCTTTGGGCCGGTGGCACATAAAAGACTTTAAACCGATCTCTACATAGGGACATACTGAGTAAATACATACTCAAATATTTCAAGCTTTTTACTCACCTCATTAACTTTTTGATTTCATTTCATACGACAATTGTCATTTCAGTTTAGTTTTTATTTAAGTATTATTTTATCTTACCTTTCAGAGCGGATGATAACTCATTAAATAGGCCAATATCGTAACTTACAAACTTTAACTAAGTCAATTAATTTTAATTGATGACTTAAATTTTCTTCAATTATTGTTCTCTTTCTTAATTTATGACTTTGTCATATATATTAACTATTTAATTAATTAGTTACGTCTGTAAGTCTGAGTGGACATGAAGTTTATTCTTTTTTTTTTGCGTTTCACGCATCGCAATTTCATTGCGCCCTACCTCTTTAAGGTACTTACTTGTAAATAATTATCAGCGTGCGGTTTTTAGCAACACGTTAAAGAAGCCTTATGCTATTTTTCAAGTTAGCGGTTGGTGACTAACCCTTTAATTAAGCCTACACCATTCATAAGCCAGTTCCTTGAGAAACGCTTTTTATATATATATATATATATATATATATATATATAAGCTTTCTCTCTTGTGGTATAGTCATCAATCCAGAAATGGATTATGACTTTGGAAGGTGATGTATGATAGATTTTTAATAGGTAGAATGAATTTTGGAACTGTCTTACTGTATTATACTCATCTTAATTTCATTTGCTTACTCCAAATTAACTTTCGCTTCATCCATCTAATTTATTATATCTATTATTTCCTCTTTACTCTACACTTTAACTTAATTTTACTATGTATATTTTTTCATCCAGATCATTTTTTCGTTTATATTTTTAGTATAAACAACAAAATTATTTCAAAATATTTATTTACACATTTGTACTGAATTATTCTTCATATCATTTAAAATTTTAAGAAAAAAAAGCCTTAAAGACTTTTTTTTCAACCGCCCCCCCCCCCCCGGTACTGTAGCGTGGTGCGCAGTTAAATAATCTTCTTTCATTCGATCTCTATTCATTCCATCTATTTCTTCTTTTCCACGCATGCGCTGTCAAACTATGTGACATTTGATTTAAAAACCGAAAACCATCATAGTTCATCTTAACCAGCACAAATTATTAATTTATATTTATTTAATTACTGTACTTCCTAAAAGACCCATTTCGGGTAAGATTTATTTATGTTCTGTGATTTCTATTTTAAATTTAAGTGTGTCATTTTCTAATTCTTATGTTCTTTTTAGGTCTTATATTTTATCCTCATTAAATTATCTGAACACGCACGGCATCTTTTAAGAACCCACTCCCTACGCCCTACCTAACTAACTACCTGCCGTGCGACATGTGTATTAAAATAGAAGCGTCGGTGGCTCAACTGGTAACGGTAACGACTCGGTCCCCCTAACCAGAGGTGCCGGGTTCAAACCCGGACGGCCAATGTACCACCGAGTTTTTCGAAACTTACGTACATATACTCACCGAATGCTTTAACGGTGAAGGAAAACATCGTGAGGAAACCTGCACACACCTGCGTAGAAACTCGAATGGTGTGTGTGATGTCGACCAACCCGCACTGGGCCCGCGTGGTCGACTAAGGCCCGATCGCCCTAATTAAGGTTAGGCTCGAGTCCCTCGGTGGGGACGTATATGAGCTGATATGATGATGATTAAAATAGAATTCGAGGAGATCAAAATCACTTCTCATATCTGTAAAAAAAAAATCGATAAAAAAATCCTTAATTGAAGTAAAAAGTGGTTACAAAGTTGGTCGTTGCCGGCGGTATAAGTGTCAGCACCCTGTAAAGTGGTTACAAAGTTAGACGTTACCGGCTTTATAAGTGTCAGCACCCTGTAAAGTGGTTACAAAGTTGGTCGTTACCGGCGGTATAAGTGTCAGCACCTTGTAAAGTGGTTACAAAGTTGGTCGTTGCCGGCGGTATAAGTGTCAGCACCCTGTAAAGTGGTTACAAAGTTGGTCGTTACCGGCGGTATAAGTGTCAGCACCCTGTAAAGTGGTTACAAAGTTGGTCGTTACCGGCGGTATAAGTGTCAGCACCTTGTAAAGTGGAATGAGGCTTCTTTGTCAATTCAAATACCTGACGTCAAAAAAACCGGATTCAAAATCATAACTTTATCTATTACTAGCTGTCCCGGTGAACTTTGTTCCACCTTACCCCACCCTAACCTACCCTAAACAACACTGCCCTATCCTACCCTTAAACCTACTCCTGACAATAACGAACTCAACAAAAAAAGAATCAGTAAAATCGGTCCAGCCATTCTTGAGTTATAAATGGTGTAACTAACACGACTTTCTAATAGATAGATATAAAGATTAGTCCAGTTCCCTGCACGCTGATCATATGCAGTCTAAAAATACATTCTGTGATAAAAATCCTGTTACATACAGAATGTAAGTAAATACTTAGGTATTTTGTTCGAGAAAATTTTGGATGCTATTACAAAAATATATTGACAACGGAAATATATTTTTTTTGCAAATATAAGTATGCCTATGATGAGAAATAAAACAACAGAATTATTCATGCAAGTGTTGCGAAAAATAGGTGTTGTTTGTTTGTTTGTTTGTAAACTCTTTATTGTACAAAATCTTAAAATAATGTTATAAAAAAAAAACCTTAAGTACAAAGGCGGACTTATCCCTTAGAGGGATCTCTTCCAGTCAACCTCTGCAATAATAAACAGAGGACTTAGTGAGGACAAAGAAACACGTAATTACGTACAAGCTAATATGTCAATATTTTATTTAAATTTGTTTTTATTTTTGACCCCCGACGCAAAAAGAGGGTCGTCATAAGTTTAACGTGTGTATCCGTGTATTTGTGTGTCTGTCTGTGGCATTGTAATTCTTAAACGAATGGATCGATTTTGATGCGTTTCTTTTTGTTTTATAATGAAACTCTTAAAAAAAATGAAGGTGTTACTTTTATTTCTTTTTGTTCTTTTATTTACGTGCCTTGTAAAAATCTGAACAAATGCCAACTATGTTACGCCGGCAGTGACGTCATCGTACGCCAATCAAGGGTGAATCACATTTTTCATAAAATATACCAGAATCAATTAAAATTTCTCAAATCTATCAAGTGGAAACCTATCATGATCATCATATCAGCCGAAGGACGTCCACGGCTGGACATAGGCCTCCCCCAAGGATTTCCACGACGACTAAGATTCCAAGATTTTCTTACATAGTTACAAGTGAAGTTAATAAAAGCGTGTTAAAAATACGAGTGTTCTTTAGACCACACGACTGAAGTAAAACTTCTTTAGCTCCATCTATATGTATGAAAGTAAATACTTAGTCTTCAGAAAATAATCAAATCTTTTTTATCAAATGGATATATAGATAGTTTAAGATAAGGCAAAGTGAAAACTATATTAAAAAATAATATTAAAAGTTTTATTATCCTCTGAAAATGATCAAATCTTTTTTTCCCATATGTTTGTTTTGATTGCTTTGGCAACCGATATTGTTGTCTTGGCAACCGATATTGTTGGTATACAAAAATAAATACTATCTCTCTTTCTATCTTCACTAATTTATATATCCCTCTCAACTTCCAAACGCCTCGCCCGACCGCACTTCCGTAACGCTCTCGTCACGCATCCACCAGATTACTCCCCAAGTCAAGCGTGCGTAAAGAAGTTTTTATTCAAAATAACTTATATAAATGCTTATTGCAAGTGATTTTTTTTTATTTTTTATTCACAATTGGTAAACCCTTGACAACATCTCACCTGGTGGTAAGTGAGGATGTTGCCGTAGATGGAAGCGGCCTTACCAAGATTTCCTATTGCAATGGGGGAACTGGCTATCTTATCTTCATGCCGGAACACACCAATGATATCAACATTGATATTTGGCGGCAAGACTTAGATAAGATGGTGGTAGCTAGCCAGGCGGGCTTAGAAAATGCCCTACCACCAACCAAACCGAGTCTTATAATTGACCCCGCCGGGAATCGAACCCGCGACCTCCTGTGTAAAGCCAGTGAACTTTGCCTCTGAGCTACGGAGGTGGTTAAGCTTAATCGTATTTTTCACAGGCTAATAATATACTAACATACAGATAAGCGCTTAGCCACAGAATATATCAAATAGAGAAATGGGTAGCATGCAATATGCAGCCATGTCAGTCCAATTTGTACGTTTTAATTAAAAGCGAGGCAAGAATTATCATCCACGTAAACAAGGCACGGAGAGACGCCTCGACTGGGGAGTCATAATTTTGAAATGCATATGTGATTGTGGCTCTGAATAATGTACTAGTGCATACGAATATGACTATTGTTATTTAATACGAATATGACTATTGCAATTTAACATATGACGGGATACAAAGTAAAATTAACATTTTAGAAATTATTTTTTTGAAATACAGCGCATTTTGTAACGTTATTGTGAGTTTTCGTTGTACAGAGAGAAATTAGCCAACCAACTGGAGCCAGAAAATTTTGACGTTTTATGGAGTGAATCGTTATATCGAGTGACGTTTTACAGAGTTTACCCTGTATGTTTACTTACCACCTCCGTGGCGTAATGGTTAAGTCCATTAGCTTCACATCAAGAGGTAGAGGGTTCAATTCCCAACGGGGACTAACTTTGTAAGACTCGGTTTGGTTGGCTGAAGGGCATTTTCTGGCTGGCTATCTACCAGCATCTTATCTATGTCTTGCCGCAAACACAGTATTGCAATAAGCGATTTACAGTAGCGCAACGAATGTACTTACGCAGAGCAACGGAAGGGTACTTGCAGGGCAGCGAGCGGCGGGGCACTGTTTTTGCCAGGCTGGCTACAGGCTAGTACTGCAAGTACCTACGCCGTGGCGGTATCGTGCGACATCAAAGGCGTTGCGCTACTGTAAGCCATATCGTAATACTGTGCCGAAAAGTAAGACTTGGTTTGGTTGGTTGAAGGGCATTTTCTGACTGGCTATAGCTACCACCATCTTATCTAAGTCTTGCCGCAAAACATCAATTGTGTTCCGGCTTGAAGATAAGATAGCCAGTTCCCAATTGCGATGAGGAATCATAGTAAGCCCGCTTCCATCTTCGGCATCATCGTCACTTACTATCAGGTGAGATGATGCCATGAGTTTAGCAATGGTGAATTAAAAACCAGTGAGGTTAATTTTTTCTTATTTTTTTTTATTCACAATTGGTAAGCCCTTGGCATCATCTCACTTGATGGTAAGTGACGATGGTGCCGAATATTGAAGCGTGCTTACCAAGATTCCCCAACGCACTGGAGAACTGACTATCTTATCTTTAAGCGGGAACACATCAATGTTGTTAACACTGATGTTTGGTGGCAAGACTTAGATAAGATGGTGGTAGCTAGCCAGGCGGGCTATGAAAATGCCCTACCACCAACCAAACCGAGTCTTACAAGTTGACCCCGCCGGGAATCGAACCCGTGACCTCTGGTGTGAAGCGAATGGACTAACCATAACGCCTCTGAGGCGGTACTTCTGCCTGATAGGTTCGATTTGAATTTAATTATAACATTATTAATGTGAGACTGCCAAGAGACTAATACAACAGAAATATCAAACATATCAAAAGACTTGTCCTACTTAATAAGACGGTAATGTTAGCAATCGACGGTCATCATATCAGCCGAAAATCGTCCACTGCTGGACAAGGGCCTCCCCCAAGGATTTCCACGACGAACGGTCCTGCGCTGCCCGCATCCATCGGCTTCCCGCGATCTTCACCAGGTCGTCGGTCCACCGCGTGGGAGGCCTGCCTACGCTACGTTTTCCGGTCAACTTGTTTCTTACTTTTTAGTTTATTTCATTTATTCCTAATCGGGTAAAAGGTGTTGGAACATTTTTCCTTTAGGTATAGTTATTTTTTTCGTAGTCGGGTTAAAGTTTTTCGTTTATTTTAAACTTTTTTGTAGTAGTTATTAATATAATTATCTACATATTTTATAATAAATGTCTATCTAAAAGAAAAAAACCCACGAAACAGTCTGATTTATGGTACATTTTTAGGGTTTCGTAACACAATTGGAAAACCCGGCCAAGTGCGAGTCGGACTCGCGCAAGTCACTGTGCCGAGCGGCATGCTTTTAACACAAAATGCAGTTTTCTGTCGAAATATTGGACGAACCGCTAGCACTAATTGGTAACATTGTGTATGGAAAATCTATGACCTTTTTATTTCAAACTAGCTGTCCCGGCGAACTTCGTTCCACCTTACACTTCACTACACTACCCTAACCTACACTACATTACCCTAGCCTACCCTACACTACCCTAACCTACACTACATTACCCTACCCTACCATACCCTACAATACCCTACCCTACCCTAAATACACTACACTACACTACACTACCCTACCCTACACTACACTTCCCTACGCTACCCTACCCTACCCTATTTATTATACGTCCTTTTATTTACATATTTTTAGATGTCCTTAAATAGTAGTTTAGCTTGTGGAGGGGGGGGGGGGACTTGACTCTAACAAAAATTATCACTTTAAAGCTTAATATTTCACAAACCGTTTCCTGAATCGAAAAATGGTTTTAGCAAACCTTTAACAATTTCGAAAGACTTATTTAACGATACCTCATACGATAGGGTACATCGACATACGATAGGGTACATCGACATACGATAGGGTACATTGACATACGATAGGGTACATCGACATACGATAGGGTACATCGACATACGATAGGGTACATTGACATACGATAGGGTACATCGACATACGATAGGGTACATCGACATGCGATAGGGTACATCGACAACAAAAAAAATACCCTCTCTTTACCTAATTTATCAAAACACACAAAAAATTATTTAAAACGGCAATATCCGTAAACCCTAGAAACACTAGAAAACCGAATAGACTCGTATTTGATCATATCCCTAGGACAACATTGTGCCAAAACCATTGTTATAACATGTGTGTAAAAATCTTTAATAACTTTTCCTCATGACATCAAAGTATTGCCAAACAAACAAATTACTGGAAAATTGGAAGCATGGCTCATGAATTTTAGCTTTTATTCTGTAAGAGATTTCCTTAATGTAAAATGTTAACTAGTTTACTATTTGCATGCTGTGCAGTCAGCTGAATAGAGAAACGATTTATTGCAAAACACCTTGATGTAACCTATTTCACTGCAAATAAATAATCATTTCATTTCATAAAATATTTTTTTCATGATTTTATTATACAGCTTTGTCGGCGTAATTAATATTTATACCCATGCCAAATAACAGCTTTCTAATAACAATAGACTCTGAGCTAACCCGCTAAGCCATAGACAGATAGACAGACAGACAGACATGACGAAACTATAAGGGTACCTTGTTTACTTCGGAACCCTAATAGCTCTAGTCACTAGACCACTGGATGGACTCACACTAGTCTATTACTGGACGTATTTGTGAAAAAATTGGGTATGGACAGTATTGTTTTTTTTCTCCAGCCTTTATGGTATTCTTGACACACAGACTCACACACGCACGCACACGAACACACACACGAAAACACACTCGCACACAGGTACACAAAATACATACTTTTTATTTTTCAGTTTATTAGACTCTAGTAGTGATTGATCCGCATCAAATTCTCAACTTTGATTAACAAGCTTTTATTTAGTTTCACTTGTCCCGGTGTCTAGTAATGAAATCTTGCAAGTTAAATTTGACCCACTTCACGGTTTCCGATTGAGCTGAAATTTTGCATGCATATCTACATCGCGTGACAATGCAATATTAAAAAGCTTGTACCTAAAAGTTTTGAAGTGATAACGTCTTATAAATTGATGACACGGGCTGCATGCACGAAAAAGTGTCCCGTTACGTGAAGTAATTGTCCCGTTACGCCAGTACGCTGAGCCAAACGTGCAAGCGAGAGTTGTACTTGTAATTGCTTAGGGTTTAGGGCTTGGGGCCTGTTAAGGTCAAGTTAAATTAAGTTAAAAGGATTAAAAGTACGAGTCTTCCAGGATCTTCCAGGTGTTCCAATGCGGTCCATTCTTTGTGAGGAAAAGCCAAAGAGTTAACTCACCCGACTATGGGCGGTATTTTACATCACTTTAGTCGTGTGGTCTAAAGCACACAAGCGTTCGGCTTGTGACACGTTATCACGTAAAATTATCGTCCGTAAACCGACTTTACAGACAACATCGTATTTAGGTATTTCGAAAGTTATTTTTATGGTCACAATGCGACAATACCTTCTTTACTCCTTCGTCGCTCGAAAGTAAAAAGGTCATTTAAGTGACAAGGATAATGAATGAGTTTCTGAAATAACTCAGACTGCAAAACTACATCCATTTTCAACGGGTGAGTGGGAGAAACTTTCCCTGATCTCCTTGTTAGGGTTAGCTTCTTAGACGGTTTTTAATTTTAATTAATCTATGACTCTGTAACTTACAAACAAAACTCACCTAACATCATCATCATAATCATCTCTCTCTTATCGTGTAGAACAATTAAGGCCCTAAGAGCACTCAATCCGAGCCGGTTGGAACGTGTTTTAATAATAATGAACGTAAGTCTATTAATTTTAAGTTCAAATCAATGCGAGCTTGAACACGCCTGTTACGTTGAAACCGAACGCCCAATTCTCGATTTTTACATGTTTTTATTTTTTTCATCACTTTCACCATCATATAAGTTTAAAAAAAAAGTTGAATTAAAATTAAAGGTCATAAAGTCACCGATTTTTATGTGTTGGTTTCATTCAACATTAACTATTTTGTTTTCATGAAATTTTGCAATTAATGCCAAAAACAGGGTCTACTGTATATTTTTTTACATCAAAAGTGGTATAATATTTTTAGAATTGTATTCAACTAAATCGATTTGCTATTACTTTAAATCTTTGTCCAACCATCTTCCCAGTTCATCTGGGGTTGGGTCTCCTTGTACGCTTGCGCCAGAGAGTTCTATTCTGGCTTGTCTGTGTACACAGGTTCTCGCTCTGGATCTCTTTCTGCATACTTGACCACCAGGTGGCCGGTGGTCGTCCTCTCCCTCGTGGTCGTTCAGGCATGTTTAGGGCCTTTTTGACAGGGTGGTCGTCTTGTCGTCTTAGAATATGGCCGAACCAGCGTAGTCGGCTTTCTTTCACTTTTCCGGCGATGTTATTACTTTAAGTATATTACATATTTTTCATAGTGATAGCTTTACAAAGTCTTTCAATAACTTGAATTGAATATTGTCATTTGACCCATCTTTATTCAATCCAGAAACAATGTCAATTGTGTAGGACATATTAATGTAGGTACATACAATAAATTATAATAAGTACTAAAAATTAAACATAACTAAAATTATAATAACAATCAAAAGTAATAAAGAAAGAAATAATTTTAACATCTAATCTTATCTCATTCCAAATATTCCAATAATTACTGTCAATGCTTAAAATTTATTTGTCATATAATTATCTAAACTATAGAAACATCCATCTAACAAGAAACGCCTTAATTTGGGTTTAAAAATTTGTATATGTATAATAGATTTCATGTCAATAGGGAGATTCTCACTGCTTGAAACCTAACACTATGCTGTACAACTCTCAGTGTAGGCACTAGTTTGTGCTGAAGATCTTTTCTACGTGCTATCCAAGTGTTTCCTGGTGTTGCACTTATCATCACCCGGGGTCACGTGTAGGGCATCTAGAATAACACCTGCAGACGAGTGAAACGCAACCTTCACACGTATCTGGACGATTTTTACAAAGTCATAAAATAAAAGTTTCATGAGTAGAAGCACCAGTTAAGGCTTATACCGCCGCCAACGACCAACTTGTAACCACTTGTTACTTCAATTAAGGATTTTTTTACCGAAAAAAAATTATGTTTTGTAATTTATAGGATATGAGGAGCGATTTTGATTTCCTCGAATTCTATTGTCATACACACAAGTATAAGAAAATGTCCTAATGCATCCTTTTTTAGGGTTCCGTAGTAACACTAGGAACCCTTATAGTTTCGTCATGTCTGTCTGTCCTTCTGTCTGTCCACGGCCTAGCTCCTAGACTATTAGTAGTTAAGTGCTGAAATTTGGCAAAGATATATATAATAATAACGCAGAGAGAACTGTAAAAAAAAAAGATATGGACGCGATAATGGCAACTACGGAACCCTACATTGCGCGTGGCCTGACACGCACTTGGCCGGTATTTTTTTCTAATTTTTACCATGCTGCAATTTTAATCAAAATATTAGGATAATTTATGAACTTCACAAAATAAAATATATTAAAATGATTATGTTTTCTAACTTTTTCGAAATTCTTCTTATTAACGAATTAAAAATCATAATTATCGCAAGATTCGTCCGCAATGATTGACGTAACAGCCACGTTGCAGTACGAGCTGACAAGAACTTTATTTCCAAGCCATTTAGTTCGATGTTTGAAACATCGTGAATCGAGTAGCTAACTTTAGTGACAGAGGAGCCTTAAGATATCTGCAGCTATGTACCAATCACCCTGTATATTATGACGTCGTCTACACGATGCCTGGGGGTTTATATATAATAGTAGAACAGGTAACTTTAAAATAAAAGATTGGTGTACGAATTCAATATGGCTGGAGAGCCTTATTTATTAAATTAGTAAAATTGATATTAGCTCTGTCAGCTGACTGATTATTAGGTCTTTAAACGAAACTATTAAAAGTACTTTCTTGCCATAAAAATAGATATCTAGGGATCTCTGCCCTGGCGCGCTGTCTTCAATCTACTTATAACACACTTGAAAATGGATCTCTGTCCTGGCTCGCAGTCCACCATCGAATGAATCTCAACTTTTTTGGAAAGCTTTCGAACGACTTACTAATTTGAATTCGAACTTATATTTTTAATACGATTCGCGCTGGCAAGTAAGTACTAAAGGAGTCGCGAGTGCGGAAACGTAGAGATATACGATATCTACATCATTTACGCATAAAAGAAAAGAACTAGCAATTCCCAGCGCTCTGCGGAAGGCATCATAAAAGAGCTATTAAACGGCTGGCAATCAAACCGGCGGCGATGAACTATCTGCAGGCGCGGCCCCGGGGACTGATCCGTCTGAGCGCAAAGCAGATATTGGTTTAGCGAACCTATAAGTCCATCTATATCTGCCGCTGATACCTCAGGTGCGGATAGTTGAGTGGATATTTCTCTCATTTTGCGAGCGATTGAGTAAGTGCCGAGAAATAGCGGCAATGAAAAGTTGGGGGAGAAAGCCCCCACATTTTGTTAGCTACACAACTGCGAGAAATTAATACACGAATTAATTAAAAACCTGTCTTTATAAAAACATAACCAGTTTTATTTGGCCAGTCGGATAAAACGGTATCCTATGTCATTCACTGGATCTAGACAAATCCAACGACACTTCGCACTCCAAAATCCATCAAGCCGTTTAAGCTACAGAGCGTGTCAAAGAAATAAATGTACATGGGTACGTACATACCTACAATCGAAAAAAATAAACACTCCTTCTGACTCAGTGATGTCATAAGTACGTGATTCTGAGCTTGAAGATAGTAATTCCAACGACTTCTTCACTACTTAGGTCAAGCTACAAGTACAGTTGGTAAATGCTTGCTTCAAAATCCTACAGATTATCACTTTAATCCCCAGGAGGTTCGAGTTCCTATACAAACGTAGTTTCATTTTTATACAAAAACTACATGCCGGATTGAATCCAAACTTAAAAGCGAATATATTGAGTAGACACTTATCGATGTTTGTAATTAGTTTTCGATGTACTAGTATAAAACGGAAAAAATAAGAGAAGTTTCAAACTTTCAGTACAAAACTAATTTAGGCATTCGTTTAGCTATGTTTCAATTTACTACGATGAAAACTAATTACAAACATCGATATGTGTCTACTCAATATATTCGCAAAATTTGGATTCAATCCGGCATGTAGTTTTTGTACACATTTGTATGGAAACTTTAGCCTCCTGAGGACCCATAATAGACAGTTATTAAGTTTGGTAAGCTCTATAGAAGTTTGTGAGCGTAATTTATCTTAATATGTTAGACAAACAGCGTTCGTGTCACAAGTTAGAGCGTGCAAAGCGAGTGTCTCAACGCATTAGGTATCAGAGATTTTTTCTACTTTGGTCCAAAAAGCGTGCTATATGCTCGGAGTTCCTCTGCGTGATCGAATCAGAAACGAGGAGATCCGCAGGAGAATCAAAGTAACCGACATAGCTTACAGAATCGCTAAACTGAAGTGGCAGTGGGCAGGGCACATAGCTCGTAGAACAGATGGCCGTTGGGGCAGTAAAGTTATCGAGTAGCGACCGCGCACCGGAAAACGTAGCGTAGGCAGGCCTCCCACGCGGTGGACCGACGAACTGGAAGCCGCTGGATGCGGGCAGCGCAGGATTGGTTGTCGTGGAAATCCTTGAGGGAGGCCTTTGTCCAGCAGTGAACGATTTTCGGTTGATATAATGATGATGGTCCGAAAAAAAATTTTGTCGCCTCCTTTTCTTGGTTTTACCCTATAACACTAAATTGTAGGCAAGTGGAAGAGTACAATAATTGTCATGTCCTGATATTCTCTATTCTGGAATTTAGTTAATTGGGTCATTAAATTCAGTTTCTAGGCCCAGAGGAGTCAGTAAGTAAATACTACAAACTGATTCAAAAACGTACGATTTTCAACTCTAAAACTATTTTAACGTTTACGTTTTTATTGGGTTTGACTGAAAAATAGCGTTGTGTGAACTTTGCGACCCACAACATTTATACTGAGGCTGGACCAGTTTGGTTGCAAAATATTCTGCAATGCAAGCAAAACATCAACCTGCATAATATGCACAATCGTGTGTGTTTTGTTTACCTAACAATTTCATTCCATTAATAATTTGGAAAGTTTTGGAAATCTTTAATTATTTTCATACAAAATTTCATCAAAATCGGCCTGGTAGTTGTTACTGCTATGTGTATCCTATCCGTACATTCTAACTAAGTTATGAATTTGTGTATCCGAATTTTTATTTTACATACTAAAAAATTGAACATAGGTCAATGTGATTTCGAATTTAGATTTCACGCTGGGCGTTCAATGTATTCTCGGTATCGGAACGATTTGATATTATTGTGGGTAATTAAAATACCTATGTCATTAGCTAACAACATGATCTGAGGGTATTCATAAAAAAATCATGTTGATAACTTTATTAGTTTGTTACCGACCTCTAGTCAAAGACGACGAAAATGACTGACGCAACAATGTTGAAGGAAATCGAGCATCGTGCGGTGATTAAATTCCGCACTAAACAAGGAAAATTTAAAAAAAGTATCCATGAAGAAATGGTAGCCGTTTATCAAGACTCTGCTCCTTCATTATCGACCGTACAGAAGTGATCAAGTGAATTCAAAAAAGATAGGGAAAGTATCGAAGATGACCCCCGCCCAGATGGGCCAATCACGGCGGCTACCGAAGAAAATGTGAAAATTGTCGAAAAATCAAAATGTAAAAATTAAAATGTTGTGCAGAAATAACTAAGCTTGGGAAAGTTATTCAACATCACAGTAAGCACGCACAAAGCGCGTGCTGGTCACCGAAGTCTTCGGCGTTATTTTTTCTCTGTAGCGCTCTCTATGTTTTAAATTTCAGTAAGTAATAATCTACGATACCTAACTACTTCTAGCTAAAATTTAGGGCACGCGTCAAGTATTTAAACGCTCTGGCACGCACGTATTTCAGCTTAACATACCCAAACGAGGTCCCTAGTCCCTACAGGTAGGCGGGAAAATAAACACCTACCTATTTAGAGGATAATCTGTGGCAGCCGAATTAACGCTTCGCTAAATTCCGTGAACATGGAGCTTCTAGCGTTATTTATAGCCTTAAACAAACCAAGTGATACCTATGAACGATTTACATATCTATCGATGTCTACTATTTATCTATTTGTTTGGAAATGGCCAAATATGTAAACTTAAAAAATAAATCATCGTACCTTAATCACTTATAGTACTAATTACTTAATAATGTATTCACTTAATAAACTTTTTGTTGTCATTTTACCACAACGGGCGAAAAATGACATTTCAAAAAACGAATGACGGAACAAACAAAATGGCGGCGCAATCCTATACGCTCGAGAACCAAACTGTACTAATATTTATACTTTGATTTTAGACTAAAATACCAAATAAAAGTAGTTTAGTTTTAAAAACATCAACATTATTTTTAAAAACATTGATGTGTTACGGCTTGAAGATAAGATAGCCAGTTCTCCATTGCGTTGGGGAATCTTGGTAAGCCCGCTTCCATCTTCGATATCATCGTCACTTACCATCAGGTGAGATGATACCAAGGGCTTATCAATTTTAGATAAAAAAATGACCTTTATTTATAATAGTTACTAGCGGGAGTACCCGACTTTCAGGGAGTCGATATGATACGTTCGAACCCACGACGAATCTTGCTTTTTATACCAATTTTACTATGCTAATGGGTAGCCCTCATCATATCAGCCGAAGGAAGTCCACTGCTGGACATAGGCCTCCCCCAAGGATCTCCACGACGACCGGTTCTACGCTGCCCGCATCCAGCGGCTTCCCGCGACCTTCACCAGGTCATCGGTCCACCGAGTAGGAGGCCTGCCTACACTACGCTTTCCGGTGCGTGGTCGCCACTCGAGAACTTAATGAACGTAGAAAAAAGATTTGGAATGGTCCACAATGTTCTGGAATATTACACAACATTCGAGTGTTCTGGAATGATCCACAATGATCTGGGGATGTTGTTGTGGAATGCTGTCGAATACTGTCAAACGTTCTGGAGTGTTTTAGATATTTCTAGAGCGTGAAACTTTTAACCCTTATATCTACACCACGCCCTTCAGGTAAAAACGGGAATCTTTTTCATGGATGGGGGATAGATGACTACCACACCTTAAAACGTCCTTGATGGTACCGGGACTCGTTTCTGAGTTTTAGCGGCACGCACATTGTAAACTTACTTTTATAATATACTACATTTGTCCGCGGCTTCGCCTGCGTGGACATAGTTTTTGTGACTTTCTTTGAGGGTGAGTGGTGAGCGAGCCGCAAGCGGAAATATAAAAACGCTTGGAGATATAAAAATAACATTGTCCTAATCCGTTTTTCACTCAAATCCGTCCAGTAGTTTTGGGAACTACACCGGACGGGCCTACAGATACACACACACACATTTTTTTTGTTTTTTAGACTCTATTACTGTAAGACAATCGATCCCCATACAAATCTCTTGTTGCTTTATTCTAACTTTTTCTAGGAGGGGGAGGGGAGGGTTCGCCCCCTACGTCCCCTGTACCCCCCGTTTAGCTTCCACTCCACCAATCCGCAAAACAGAACCCAAAAATTATCTTTTTTGGAAGCAAATAGTTGCCTAGACTTAAATTTACTTGTAAAAGGATATAATTGTAACGCAGCAACTCGTCGCTGTTTTTCGTTCTTATTCCTTTCGATCTATTTCTCATGCGCTGGCGCATAACAATCCATGTGTCACATTTTGAAAACATAGTGTGACACATGTGATTCAAAATTCAATATTCTTTCCATCTTTCAATATTTTTGCCTTTCCAACTTTCGCTATATATTTAAAATTAAATAACTTGTACGTAGCAACGGCTGTTTTCATTTAAGACCCATCTCAGGTCTTATATTTCTATAATAACTAGCTTTTCCCGCATCTCCGCCCGCGTTGACATCGCTTTTATGACTGTCTTTGAGGGTGATTAATAAATTATGTCGTTTCCCACCTACTCAACCATCTCTGTGCAAAAAATCACAACAATCGAGTATTTTTTTAGTTCCCTCAGGAACTGCATCAGATTATGCTATTTTCCCGGGATAAAAAAGTAGCCTATGTCCTTCCTCGTGACACAGGCTACCTGCATGCCAAATTTCATAAAGATTGGTCAAGGCGTTGAAGCGTGAAAAGGTAACAAACAAACAAAAACATTTTCACGTTTATAATATTACTAGCTGTTTCCCGCGGCTTCACCCGCGTGGACCACGTTTCTATGACTTTTCGAGGGTGCGCAGTGCGCGAGCCGCAAGCGGCTCGCGAGCGTGGTAAAAAGTAGCCTATGTCTTAATCCGGGTCCTAATCTGTCTACCTACCAAATTTTAGCCAAATCCGTTCAGTAGTTTTTGCGGGAAAGCGTAACAGACAGACAGAGTTACTTTCGCATTTATAATATTAGTAGGGATAATATTAGTAGGGATGTAAGGATTTACTGTGTGCACGTACGGCCTTTTAACCCACGCCCTGCCTAAAGTACCTACCTCATCCACTCCACACAAAATTATGTCATTTCCCAGCTCCTCAACCAACTCAAGTCCATAAAATCACACAATCTATTGTTACGTTGCAATTTTAAAGAAAACAGTATTTTTTCAGTTCCCTCAGGAACTGCATCGGACTATGCTATTTTCACGGGATAAAAGTACCCTATGTCCTTTATAGTGTCACACGCTATCTGCATGCCAAATTTCATCAAGATTGATCGAGGTGTTGAAGCGTGAAAAGTTTACAAACAAACAAACACATTTTTACATTTATTAATATTAGTAAGGATGTTGTATTTACTATTTTGCTCCTAGTTGACTTGTAAAAGAATAAAGTTCTTATTTTATAAGGCGCTAAAGTTCAATTTTAATACGCTACACGTACACCAGGTCACGTGCAAAACTTCACGTCACATTATCTAAATAATTTGCTTGAGATTCCGTATTCGAGCCGTTTAGTATTCACAGGGCGTCCTCCATCGCACAGTGGCCGTAATATGAGTATTGAGTACTCTATCGCACAGTGGCCGTAATATTATGAAAAACATCGCCCGAGGAACACTTGCCGAGCGCTACGGAGAGATGCACTCTCACTGTTTACATATGCATAGATTATAATCACAATCCGATTTAGCGCAGCTATTCACGAGATTGTAGCCAATTCAAATTCATAGAGCTGTGTGATGTTATGATCTAAATAATTGTATTTAACTGCATATTGCTCTAACCTTGCTGTTGGAAAAGAAATAAAACTAAAATACACAAATACAGGGTGACTCCCTAAGTCGTGAACCCAAATCATGTTTTTCTGGCTCTTTACCCTTAACTAAACACTCGTACGTAACATTATGCAAAAATCTGTAAATTTATTTTGTAATAATAATAAAAAATAATTTTAAATTTACCAAGTCTCATAGTTACCCTAATTATTACGTTGAACTGTCATAGACTCCTAGCACGTTTTTCAGATTATTCAATTCAACGTTTTTGTATTTACTGGCTGGATACGTTAAAAAATAAACATTGACAATGACAAATCTCATAAGTCATTATACGCTGC
This sequence comes from Coleophora flavipennella, assembly GCA_947284805.1. Classification (NCBI taxonomy): domain Eukaryota; kingdom Metazoa; phylum Arthropoda; class Insecta; order Lepidoptera; family Coleophoridae; genus Coleophora; species Coleophora flavipennella. The sequence continues at coordinate 2,205,384 of OX369268.1, forward strand.
GAATTTAAAAACATTCAACCTAGGGACTCGATCGATAAGATTAAGTAACATTATGATTAAAAGTACTCTGAGTACTTATTAAAAATAACTCTTCTAGTACAATAGGGTGACCACACGGTTGGTAGTTTTAACTCTTATCAAAGAAATTAAGTTTTACTTCAACAAAATTTAATTGTTGGTTTTTGTAGTAAATGCGCTGATTTCTCCTTGAAATGCTGCGTTAGAAACCTTAATTTCGGTTAACGACTTAGGAGTCATCCTGTGAATGCAGGTGTCACAAAATTCGCATATGAAATATACTAGGGCTTCTACTCATTAAACTGAACAATAAGAAACCCACAGTCAATGAAAAAAAAATGAGCTGATTGAGCTATTTTGTAAATTTGAATGAAGCGACATATTTTTTGAGAATTGATAATGGTTCTATGGGGAGTTCTTCAGTATGATGAAGTAGAAGCTCCAGTTAACGGTACTACACCCTGTTTATACGTTTTTCAAATATCATATTTTTACGTAAATATACATTTGCCGGCAATCCATTTATAAAAAATAGTAATTAATATAACTTTAGCTTGTTAAAAAAATTCTTCCTTTGTTCAAAAACGACTTCGAACTTTTATCAAAGCTCTACTACTTAGATAAGATCACTTCTTACTTATTTATTTCTTTCACAATTTATTATACACAGAAATAGGGACAAATAAACATTTAACAAGATGAAAAGATAAATTATCAGCAATTTTCAGACAAATATTTTCGAAAAAATAATTTTGTTTTCGCCTGGCTGGAGTAAATTTAAGTAGTTCCAACAAAGACGTTCTTGTCAGGAGCCGATATGAAATGCGAGGCCGCTTCGATTGTGCGGGAAATTAAACTACGAACATGACAATCGTATCGACGACGAAGCTGCCTAGCCTACCTTATTTTCGTCATTTTTCGCTTAAAAAAGGAGTTCGATTTCTTGAGCTCCCAATAAATGTAGACAGGGAAAGGTACACATGTCCCAGCGGAAACACGTCCAACATATAGGACTTTTAATTCCGTATTTCTTTGTTTTTCTTTGTAAGAGAAAAAAGGAAAACATATTTTTTAAAGCATCAGCAGCAAACGTACGGCTGGCACATACTCGTAGTTTGTGAAACAAAATTATTCCTAAAAAGTCCGAACGAAAGGTGGTTGAAGTGATAAATTAATCGCATTGACCGGTTTGTATAAATAATTATTGGCTAATATAAATACTAACCAACCGAGGACCGGTTTGTTTTAATAGTTATTCGTTATTAATAATACTAACCAACAAGGCGGTTGAAGAAATATTGGCCGGTTTGTATTAATAATTCCCTCATTCATTTGATAAATTTAATTAATTGGATGCATCACTGGTATACTATACGAAGCAGTAATAAAAAAATATTTCATTTTTTGGGTCATTATATGTGGATTTGTGGTTGTGACAAGTTGGTTAGGTTAGGTTCGGTTCTCTTTTTAAGACAACGCGCGAGCCCAGCGAGCGTGCTGCGGCAGCGGCCGGCGAAGTCCAGAAGAAACTCTGCTCATATCATAAATATGTTTATTTATTATTTGGTTGGAAAAAATCTTATGTTGGGTTACGTAAGTGGGTTAGGTTAGGTAATGTTCTCTTTTTAAGACAACGCGCGAGCCCAGCGAGCGTGCTGCGGCAGCGGCTGGCGAAGTCCAGAAGCAACTCTGTTCATATCATAAATATGTTTATTTATTATTTAGTTGAAAACAATCTCATGTTGGGTTACGTAAGTGGGTTAGGTTAGGTAAGGTTCGCGCGAGCCAGAAGCGACTCTGCTTATTTCATAAATATTTGTATTTATTATTTCGTTTCTTTTATTACTTTAACCGGAACAAACACAAAAATATTAATTGTAACCGGTTAAACTGACAATAATTACATGAACGTTTTGATGCGGTTATTTTTAATAACGGTCGGTAATTATTAATAACCAGATTTATTACAATGACCGTAATATATATACGAGTATATACCTATAGATAAGTATATTTTTAAAGTGCTTCACTGTGTTCAATAATATATGTTCTGTTCTGCACACGCATAATTATAATATTTCTACCGGAATTTTTATTCATTGTAGTACTTATTTACACAAATATACAGGTGTAACATAAAGGTGCAGCGATACTTGAAGGTGTATAATTGAGATTTTTTTTTACCTATGAGTATTTTAAATAGATTAGGCAAAAATAAAACACCCAAATTTTTTATTATTTTATTTGAAAATTCGAAATGTTGTCCTTTTGATTAATTCGAAATTACCTAGAGAAATTACCACAAAAAATTTTCTTATCTGTGGAAATTACTATCACCTTAATTTGGTCATTAAAGCTACCCAACTACCTTGACTGGCCAATCAGGTGATCAGTTTTGGTGTGACCAGAAGAGTTTAATGGACATTGACCACGGATTATTGGCTAAAAGTTGTGCCAATCCCAAGTAACTACATTAATAGGAAAAGGTCTACCAAAAACTCATGGGACAATTATATCAAAATACAACATCCATTTTCCCTATCAATGCTGTTTCAATCTATCAATCAATTTTCCAAATCGAAGTTAAATCTGTATTATTAAATTAGTAGATTCGAATAAGATTGCTAGGAGGATATCCGAATGTATAATAAGTTAATTATGTATGAATGTATGTATGTATGTAGTAGGTCCCATGATAAATTGGCCTTACTGGGTTGTGGAAGTAGAAATGAAATAAAATCCGCATTAGTTTTCAATAATAATCTCCTTTATTTACAACACATATTTTAGATCGCTGCACCAACATTTCAATACCTTTAAAACAATAATCCGAATTTTTGTCTTTTAAATGGCCTAAAACAGCTGATTGCAATTCTTCATCATTGGTAAATTTTCTTCTCCGTAGGTCTTTCTTCGAATTCGGAAATAAGAAGTAGTCGCTCGGGGCTAAGTCCGGGCTTTAAGGAAGGTTCAAGTTCTGTGGACCCATAGTCCCGAATGGCAGCATTCGAAATAGCAGCCGTGTGCACAGGTGCATTATCGTGCAACAGAAGGACACCTTTATGCAATTTAAATCTACGTTTTTCGTTAATAGTGTCTCTCATTTTATGCATAAGAGTAGCATTACATGGCCCATGGCGTCGTGGAAATCCTTGGGGGAGGCCTTTGTCCACCAGTGGACGATTTCCGGCTGACATAATGATGATGATGATATGGCCCATATACAACAGTATTTCTTTCTTTGAAATCAACCATCAGCATACCTTGTGAATCCCAAAGTACCTTGCACATCATTTTTTTAGTGGACTGTTGCACTCTTGCCTTTTCTCCCTTGTAAACGCCACTCCATAGACTCGCGTCTGCTCTCAGGATCATAATAAAGCATCATCGTTTCATCACCAGTAACCATCCGATCAATCGTTTGTTTAGGGTTTTCGCCTCAAAGTTCCAAAAATGCAGAAGCGCATCGCACTCTTTCCTCTCTTTGAATAGCAGAGAGAAGTTTTGGCACACATCTTGCGCTCAACTTACTCATAATAATATGGTCGTGAATTGCACGATGAACAGTACCTACTCTTCGAAAGTCAGAACCTAGCTACCATTTTCCTGATTTTTAATCGGCGATCACTCAACACCTCCTCCTCGATAATGGCGATTGCCTCCGGGGTAAGCACCTCCACCGGTCGGCCTTCATGACCAGCCTCTTCAACCGTCTGTCTTCCTAAACGAAATCCCTTAACCTAGTTCCTTACAGTGCTATAGGAAGGGGAAGACTCGCTATTTACACCATGCAAACGCTGTTTGATTGTAGCGGGGCAATGACCTTCCTTATAAAGGAATTTAATCACACTCCGGTACTCGATTAGCAGGTAGATACAAGTTTCATAGCAGATTATTAAAGACTATAAGATTCCTATACCGTAGTCCAACATGTTTGAAAATGTTTAGAAATATATCAGGCCAAGTCATTATGAGACCGCCTGGTATATATGTCTATTTCTTTGGCTATACTTGAAGCCGAAACTACTTGATGGATTTGAAAGTACGAGGTGTCGTTTAACCGCCTCCGTAGCTCAGAGGCAAAGTTCACTGGCTTTACACAGGAGGTCGCGGGTTCAATTCCCGGCGGGGTCAATTGTAAGACTCGGTTTGGTTGGTGGTAGGGCATTTTCTAAGCCCGCCTGGCTAGCTACCACCATCTTATCTAAGTCTTGCCGCCAAATATCAATGTTGATATCATTGGTGTGTTCCGGCATGAAGATAAGAGAGCCAGTTCCCCATTGCGTTGGGGAATATTGGTAAGCCCGCTTCCATCTTCGGCAGCATTGTCACTTACCACCAGGTGAGATGTTGCCAAGGGTTTACCAATTGCGAATAAAAAAAAAAAAAAGATTAGTCTTGAATCTTGATCCCACAGAATTTAAGCGCATCCCCTCATTTACAGAGGATACATTTGACTGCACTTTAATTAATTTGGTTTGGATGGTTTCCATGAGTTTCTGTTCAGCCTTTAGTTATCTTGTTCCTAAGGTAGGTACAGTATTAAAATAGTAAAATTCCTGAGTAGAGAAGACTAGGTATTATGTACCAAAAATAATGGTTAGGTATTAGCGAATTCGCTTATCTGTGATTAGGTACATTTTCATACCTACCATGCGTACCTACATTAGCGCGAAGGTGAAAGCCCCGAATGGACACAGTTTATACGTGACGGACGTGCCAAATGGAAGGCTCCATTGAAAGCGTCCGTCCGTTGGCCCTACATCCGCCATCGCCATTAGGTCTCGAATTGTAATGAAATTATCTCAAACCACAATGCCCGTCGATTCGCATTTACTGAACCTTGCTAACATTTTTTTTGAAAACAAATTACTTTAAAATAACAAATACGTACTGCGTTGAACAATACGTACTGCGTATTGAAAGTTCGCTTAAGAGGATTGTGAACCAGCGACTTTTCATACAAATGGCGATAGTGATTTGCACCTCTTAAAAGTTGACCGTTATTGACCAATTTTTGATAGGTTGCCAGTCAAAACAAAAGCCAAGTTTATAAGTTTTTACAAGCATTTATTTAACTTGCAATGTATGTATATGGTGTGAAAACTTCTTTAGGCTCCTTGGGCATTTTTAGATGGGAAAACCCATTGAACTCGCGACACTATAACCATGAGACGTAACCGACACCGTACCAGGAACACTTGCAGGGTCAAATCTTTGTCAACCTATTCGTTTACAAGGAACACTAGGAGTGTCAAAACTTATAAAACTGAAAATTTTTTCACTTCTGTTGGCACTCACGCAGAGGTTAAAATAGAACTCTTATATGATCACTCGTGCGTCTGTCTGTCTGTCCATCCGTCTGTCACAGCCGATTTGCTCCGAATCTACTGTACCAAATCAGGTGAAATTTGGTAGGATGGTGTAATCCTAAGACTCAAACACAAAGTAAAAATATATATTTTTTCATCACGGTCATTTTAGAGGCAAAAGTTAGGAACTTAAATAAAAAAATTGTAAACCTTACTGTGTCATTATATATTAAATACTCGAATATATTTTTTATTATTGTTAAAAAAAGGTTTTGATTTTATTCACGAAAGAAGACGAAAATTGACCATCCCCCCTAAATTAAAATAAAATTACAAAATATAGTTAATTGCTTGCAGATTAGGGAAAACCTACAAGAATTTTATCAATTGAAAATAAAGTGGTAAACTCAATATCAATTCACTTACGGAAAATAGTTCACTAAAACACCACTAGATAGCGCTAGTAGTATTTTTCTGTTGCTTGCATTTGTGTCTTTTGTTATGTGAATAGGTATCATTGTCATAGTTGTGTGGAGAGATGTGGTGCTACGGAACCCTCATACTGCGAGTCCAACTCGCACTTGGCCGGTTTTTAATCAATAATTTTAAAAATGAAACCTATATACACCTAGCTTTTTTCTGACTGACAACCTATCAAAAACTGATCAAAATCGGTTAATCAAATGCCCAAGGAGCCTAAAGAAGTTTTCACACCATATACATACATTGCAAGTTAAATAAATGCTTGTAAAAACTTATAAACTTGGCTTTTGTTTTGACTGGCAACCTATCAAAAATTGGTCAATAACGGTCAACTTTTAAGACGTGCAAATCACTATCGCCATTTGTATGAAAAGTCGCTGGTTCACAATCCTCTCAACCGACGGATTTTTAATTCCAATAGCCAGATTCAAATACGCTTGGATGACGCAACGTGTGAATTACCCTTTGAGTGGCTTTATATCCGCATTCATCTTCTGTTTTGTTTCAGGGACTGAGGCCCTGAATTGGATTTCTCTGATGGTATTGTCAAAGGGCCAAGACCCACTGAGTAAGTAAGTAAAACTTTATTTGCAGAATATTGGTAACAAAAGTTATAGTCTTAAATAATAGTGCCTTAAATATTCCGCCGTAAAACGGCATGCAAATCTTTAGTAACATGGTGATGAAATACAAATTTAAATGATTACATAAAAAGAAAAACACTAGTATATAGTTTAAAAATTAAAAGGAGTTAAAACATTTCAAATTATTAACTAGAGAAATTCACTTTAATAATAACATAATAAGTTCATTGATTAACAAGAGGTCAATTAAATTAAAAATAACAGAAACAAATCATTAGGTAGGTAGCACCAGTCGCAGATGAAATAAAAATAGTTACATGTCAAATTTATAATAAAGTAGGAAATGTCCCATTTTAGTCATTAAGATATTCGTCAACAGAGTAATATGCCTTCTTCAGTAACATATCACAAACTTTTTTTTTAAAAACATCTAAACAGTCAATCTCTTTTATTCTTGTTGGCAACTTATTGTACAGTTTCGGTGCCATTGCTAATATACTTTTATGCAGTGAGGTGGTTTTGCAGGGTATCAAATTTAATTTGTGTCGTCGTCTTTCGCTACTAACGTGGCCAAACAAACTCAAATTACTCTTTACAAAAACTACTGTTTCGACAATATATAAACAGGGAACGGTGTGTACTTGGAGTTCTATAAAGAATGGCCTACAACTGTCAGTTTGCTTAAGGCTACAGATTGCTCGAATACATCTTTTTTGAGCTTTGAAAACCATTTCCTTTCCAGTACTGTTACCCCAAAACATGATTCCGTACCTTAATGTTGATGCTACGAAACCATGGTATGCTATTAGGACAGTCTTTCTGTTAACTATCTTTGTTAACATGTACAATCTATACGCTAATTGATGAATTTTGTTGCACAGTATCTCAGTATGGGAGTTCCAAGTAACGCCTTGATCTATTTGCAAACCTAAAAATCTCATGACATGTGTTTCTTCAATCTTCTTGTTTTTGTGATTAATGTTTAGGTGGAAAATTCTTGATTGTCTGTGTCTAAGTATCATAAATTTTGTTTTGTCCAAATTAATTTTTAAATTGTTGCACTCCAACCAATAAATTATATCATTCAGGTTATTATTTATTTCAGATTCGACTTCTTTCATGTCATTGCCTTGAAAAATCACGGTACTATCATCAGCAAAGAGGATCATTGGGTGATTTGTAACTTTTGGGAGATCGTTAATGTAAGCTAGGAAAAGGAGGGGACCTAAAACACTTCCCTGGGGAACTCCGTATTTTATCACTCTTTGGTTCGATGAGTAAGACGTGACAGTTTTATTTTTCATATCAAGTCTTTCTATGTAAGTTAATTGACGCCTATCTGTAATATATGATTTAATCAGTTTTAAAACATTTCCTCTCACCCCATATCTCATCAATTTATCTAAAAGCAAACCATGGTCAACATAATCAAAAGCTTTAGTCATATCCATAAATAGAGACACGACTGGATATCCTCGATCCATTTTCATAAGTATGTTACTTAAGAAGTCATATATTGCTAAATTAATACTTTTATTCTTTCTGAAGCCCTTTTGTTCACTGCACAATATTTTATTCTTTTCAAAGTAAGTATATAATATGTCATGAATTACTCTCTCATATATTTTAGACAATATTGGAATTAAAGCAATAGGTCTGTAGTTATTCATACAAAGTTTGTCTCCTTTTTTGAAAAGTGGTTTTATGACTGAGATTTTCAGCTTGTCAGGAAAAACACCATTCTCGATGCATTTGTTAAATATGTCACTAAGCACGGGGCTTATAAGACAAGCTACGCTTTTTATTATTTTTGTGTCAATGTTGTCGTAACCTGTACTGTTTGTGTTTTTTAAATTAATAATGATATTGTAGATGTCAACAGGAGTGCATGGTCGCATAAATATAGAATGTGGATTATTATAACGACATGTGTTGGTCAACACAACGTTAGGCAGTATTTGTACTTGTTCAATGAAATGATCATTAAATTTTTGAGCTATTATTCGTGGATTATGAATCAGGCTATCATTAATTTTTATTACTGTTACACTTTCTTTAGGATAGTTAGAATTGGTTCCATTGATGATTTGCCACGAAGCTTTTGATTTGTTTCGTGCATTTAGTATATGATAGTTATTCTGCCTTTTCTGTGTCAATTTTATAATATTATTTATAGTTTTGGAATAAGTTTTGAATTTAATTTTATTTTTGTCGTTTGGACGCAATCGATATTCCCATAACAGTTGTCTTTTACGTTTACAGCATGTTTTTATTCCCTTTGTTATCCACCTTGGTTTTTTTTTCGTTGGAATTTTCACTTTTACTATGGGAAAGCAAAGGTTATAGAACAATTGGAAAAGGTCATGAAAACTGTTGAATGCTTTGTTTGGATCTTGTTCATTAAATGCTTCATTAAAAGTAAGATTCTCTAAACATTTGTAGAATTTACACTTATTTTCTCTGGAATAGTCACGCCTCAAAACAAACCAGTAATTATACCTACAAGTCTTCTTAACTGGGCATTGAAGTAATTGGGCTGTGTGGTCAGATACAGCGAACTCAATTATTTCTCCTTTACTGCCACGTATATTATGTAGTATATTATCTATACAAGTACCACTGGATAGACGAGTGGGAGCATTTATCGAAGCTTTTATATTGAAGCCCTTCAAAAGTTGTTCAAATTCTATGCTATCTCGGGACTTTTTTAGACGGTCAATATTAAAATCACCACAGATTACTATTTTACGGGAATGATCGCAACAGTATTTAAGAATGTCATGCATTTTGTCAATGAAGATTTTGAAGTATCTTAATTTTTCTTTCTTTTTGGGGACCCGATATATACATAAAACTATTATTTTGTGAACAGTAAGCTCTATTGCACAGCCTTCAATTACATTTGGTATACAGTATTGAGCAATTTTGTCAAGAACTAGAAATGTGCAATCATCATGAACCATAACACATGCACCCCCTTTACGATCTTTTCTTACAAATTGTGATGCGAGAGTATAATTAGGTATCCTTAAAAGGCTAGTATCTTCCGCTTTCATGTTATGTTCCGTAAAACATAGTACATCGACATGCTTACCTTTGCTGCTTAGTTCATCAAGACATACCGTATACAAATTCGATTTACTTATTAAACCACAAATGTTCTGATGTAAAATATTAATATTTTTATACACGAAAAAACTCCTTGTGTTCAGTAGCACAGTTAATATGTTGTTCAATGATAGATAAGTCGGTGACTTTAGGCAGTTCCTCTTGTGTTATGTCTATTTTAGGTTTAAAGTAGTAAGGTATTGTGCCTTTTTTAGGACCACAAATCTCTTTTAATATTTGCATATTACTTTTGCTTGGGGATTTATTTAGCATTTCCATTGATTGATTTTTTACTACTATTGGTTTAAAGTAATAGGGTATAGTGGCTTTTCTAGATTCATTGATTTCTTTTGATGCATGCATGTCACATTTTCCTAAAGAGTTACTTAATGTTTTCATTACATATTTTTTATAATCGTTGTAGTAGCTTAACCTCAAAATCTCCCTTAATATATTGCGGCACATATACACAGTATGTTCCCTTTGGTTAGGTAAACCTCTACTGAAGTCCATGTCCAAGAATACAGTGTTACTGAACTTACTGCATATGAACTTTATTTCGTTGTTCAGTTTTGTTTCATTCAGGTATTTGTTACATGGAGTTTCACATATTATGACATTGGTGGTTTTAGTAAAACCTAACCAAGATGTCAGATTGTATCGCACTGCAAACGGGTCATAATCATTTGTAAAGCCTATTACAATAACATAGTCATCTTGAGTAAGTTCGCCTATATCGGAACGACATGAGGATAAAATGTCTATAATTGTAGCACCGGGTTTCCAGAAGCAAAAAACGTCATATTTAGGTCCAAGTAAATTCTTCAGTGTCTGTTGAACGCCCTGTCCCTGCTGGTCTGCCAGGATGATAACCCTTTTCTTTTCTGAAGTCTTTGTTTTGGGCTGTTTTCCTTTATTTGTGATAGTGAATTCATTTGCATCAAGTTGTAAATTTTGCGTTATTTCTTTATTTGCTTTTTGTATTTCTGTGTTGTTTTTTATGGGTGAACTAGTGTAAATTTGTTTGTTATTTTCCATTATGTTTTTGTCATTTTTTACGATTTTCTTGGGTGTATTTGTGATATTTAATGAATAGTTCAGTCTTACTTTATTTGAGTTGCTGCGTTTCTTTGTTGACATTGGTGTGTTTTTAGCTGATTTGCAGATACTTAATAATTGCTCTATTTTCTTTTGATTGTCATTAATTTGTTTTTTTAAATGATAATTTTCAGACATAAGATTTTCGACTTCCTGATCAGCAGATTGTAAGGAAGCTCGCAGCTCTGAGATAATCTTTCTCAGTTTGTCCCTCTCCTCCACATCACAGGTGTTAGCCATAGGACAGCTCATATTCCCCTGTTGTGAATCATTATTAAAATCATCATCATCTAAGAGGCTGAAGGTGTTATTAATGGGGACTTTTATTTTAACTTTTACCCGCTCTGTCACATAACAAGTTGTTGATGAGTTAGGTGACTCCGAAATTAAGGAGTGAGTATGAGAATTCTCGTTTCGCTTATTTTCATAGCATGATAGACAAGTCCAATTTGTTTTCTTTTCTTCAGTCATCAAGAAGAATCTTTTTTCTGCATTTGTGCAATGCGTGTGATAAGCATGTTTACATGAAAAACAAACCAGAAAATTTCTATCAATTATTTCACAACTGCATCTTTTACATATTAGTGCCATCTTGTGATTGATCGTCGTAACAGGTTAATTAGCTTGGAACCCCAAGACAAAAAATAGTCCAATCAGTTAGTTTTGCTATTCTCTGCTAGATGGCGCTTTTAGTTGATGCGCAGAAGTATTAAAATATTTCCGACAACGTTGAAAAGTCCTCAGTGTGATAAGTGGTGCGCCCTCGTGTGTTGAGTGGCTAAGCTATCAATAGTAAACGAGTCACTAACCTGCTATGTTTATTGAAGTCATGTGATTGGTCAGCTGTTCTTGTTTACAATTCAATTCGAAACGAGTAACGTATTTGAAATGCCTTTATTTGCCTGTTTTTCCCAAGATTTACTTTTAATCAATCATCACTCTCAAGATTAATTGAAATGTATCAATCACAGGTTATGTAATAGAATGTCACAGCTATTCATTCAAATCAATCAGTGTTTTCTTAGAAAACTGATATTAAAATCGCACACACACTGTCGTTTGTAATCTCGTAAACCACAGTTTTTTTTTTCAAGAAAACATTCACACAACACTGTCTTGAGTTGAAATTTAGATATTTTATTTGTAAACTGTATTTTAATGCACTGTTTATTTTTGTAATTTATTTAATTGCGGAGCCGATGTAATCCGTGACACTAGCGCCACCTACTGATCGACGACGGTAATCAAAATACCAAAAGAGGTTGCCCGTTTTGTTCTCAAATTGCGTCATGACCAAACAAACCAGTGTAGAAAATCGCAGTTTTATTTTATAAAGCAACTTTCATTTGTTTTAAGCTCATTCTCACTGGAGGAAAAAAGATTAAGAAAAGAGATTTTCATTCGATTTTTGTCACGAGTTTCTTCCTGTAAAAGAGTACTTACACTTACTACATTCCGGACTACGGGTATTCGTGTGACAAACAGATGTATTCAGACGGACGAGAACCGTTCATCCGACTCTTTGGTCGGACGACTAAAAAATGTATGCGAGCCTTGTATGAAACCGTGGCAACCTCCTTTGACCGGTCACGCGCGTGTCGCCGCACTGTTTTCGTGACGAAACACGTTATGTGATGAAGGTGTATTGGTAAAAGATAGCGAGCACCGACAATCAATGTGTCTTGACCCTAAGGTATCCACGCCTAAGGCTCTCTCTCTGTCTTATAGTGTGGCACAATTAACCGTGCTATCCAAGAGATAGACGTCGGTTGCCTGATGTTGCTTCACTTATATCAGCTCATGTATACGTCCCCACCAAGGGCCTCGAGTCTACCCTTAATTAGGGCGATCGAGCCTTAGTTGACCACGCGGGCCCAGTGCTGCTTGGTCAACTTCACACACAACTTTCGAGTTCCTTCGCAGGTGTGTGCAGGTTTCCTCACGATGTTTTCCTTTACCATAAGAGCGTAGGATAAACGTACATATGAAATCAAAATTCGTAAACACATTGGTACGTGGCAGGACTCGAACCACTACTTCCCGGATAGGAGGTAGCGGCTCTTGCCGTTGCGCCACCGACGCTCAACATCTAAGGCTAAAGTTATAGGATGCAAACCGCCTCCGTGGCGTAATGGTTAAATCCATTAGTTTCACATCAGGAGGTCGCGGGTCGAGTCCTGGCGGAGACAATTTTTTTAAGACTCAGTTTGGTCGGTGGAAGGGCCTTTCCTAAGCCCGCCTGGTTAACTACCACCATATTGTCTAAGTCTTGCCGCCAAACATCTATGTTAACAGCATTGATGTGTTCCGGCATGAAATTAAGATAGCCATATCTTGGTAAGTCCACTTCCATCTTCGTCATCATCGTCACTTACCATCAGGTGAGATGATTTCAAGGGCTTACCAAATGTGAATATATGTTTTTTTTTAATTGCGAAAAGTCAGAAGTGTTATCTATTCAGCGGCAATTGGAAAGTCTCCTTAAGTTTTACGGCCAGAATTCGTGTCGTTTTTAACGTCCCCCAATCGATATGTTCCATAAAATAAATATTATTTCGGCAAGGCCGAGTGTTCTTGCTTCTTTACATTATTTTGTGCATATTGTTGGTTAGTTCATATTTTGGACTTCGATATATACTGCCAGGTTGGTTTCATGTACAGGGTGTAACAAAATTGGTGTAGGTCCCATTAACTGGGGCTTCTACTCATCATACTGAACAACATTAAATTTATTCTACGACTTTGCTAAAAACGCAAAAAAAAAAACTCTTTATACAAATCGATCAGCTGATTGACCAATTTTCTTTATTTTAGTATGGAGGGTCCAATTTTTTTTGAGAATGGACTACGGGTTTTCTTGGGGAAAGTTGTTCAGTATGATAAGTAGAAGGTCCAGTTAGCGGGTCCTACACCAATTTTTTTTACACCCTGTATAGTTGATCAACATCGGTTATGTATTTTTGTAGCAAATAAACAAAAAACAAAAAATGTGTTAACCTGGTAGTTGCGATTAAGGTCCGTTTTGAAGGTTTTCAGCGTTTCAAATTATTAAGTCAGAACAGCGCAGCCCTAGGGATGACCAAGACTCAAGAGGAACGGTCGCTATAGATGCTAGGGGCGCCAAAGAGCCGAATCATAAAACAATTTTCGGCGCAAAATAAAATAAAAATCAAAGAGGCGCGGGGGCAGTGTTGCCAGATCAGATTTTTTTAAATCCGTAGGGTGACATAGAACCAAAGTACAATTTACGTGAAGTGAAAGCGTCAACCTTGGGGTAGGCCTTTGTCCAGCAGTCGACGTTTTTCGGCTGATATGATGATGATGATAGCGTCGACCAAAGGGTGCTTAAGGTCAGACAATCTCGCTCTACCCGGATCAAGGGCCAGGCCCGGCGCTGAGTCAGTAATTAAGGAATGGTCATAGTGTGACGTTAAATTCTGTTTGGATTGAAACATAAATTAAATTAATTTAAAATATACATCAATTTTTTTATTTTATTTGAGTTTGCGTGTACCATCCTCGACTGCATCATCACTTACCATCAGGTGAATTGCAGTCAAACGCACTCAAATTTTTAATAATAATAATAATTACCTATAACCCACAGGGTTTTAGGTAAAATAAAGCATATTTTAAAGAGTGCCTCTTTTCATAAAACTGAACAACTCTTGTTGTACAAATGTGGTGAAATAGTTTAAAATAAACTGGATTTACGATAGAAACCTTAACTAATCAGCAACCGATTGGTTTGTATGAGAAGTATTTTATTTTTATTTTATCATAATTGTAGAAAAAAAACCTGTTGTCTGTAAACTCGGTTTACGGACGATAATTTTACATGATAACAAGTATCCGTCCAAGTACCCGTCCGATTCCCCGTCCAACCCCGTACGAATCCCCGTCCAAGTCTCCGTCGTAGTGCCCGTCCTAGTCTCCGTCCAAGTGCCCGTCAAAGTGCCCGTCAAAGTGCCCGTTCAAGTGCCCGTCCAAGTCCCCGTTCAAGTCCCCTTTTCTGTTTCCTCACAGAGACTCGACCGCACTGAAACACCTCTTGTAAGCTCCTGGAAGCCTAGTACTTTTAATCCATTGGCACACTTGTCTGACAGTTTTTCCGTCCGTCCGTCCAAGTATAAGTACAAGTACAACTCTCGCTTGCACGCACGGCTCAGGCGTAACGTGACAATGACGTCACACTGGCATAACGTGACAATGACGTCACACTTTTTCGTGTATGCAGCCCGTGTCATCAATTTATAAGACGTTAACACGTCATAAAGTTACACAGTTTTACCTAACACACTGCATAAAAGAAGGTAATCAGGAAATAAGACAAAGTAAATCAAATTCACTTAATTTTAATTTACTCTTATCACTGTAATCATCAAAATGTTAATACACACTTTGGTACAATAACAACTCAACGAAATATAACATTTTAACGTCAAAATATAATTTCCATCTAACAAAACATCTGCTAACAACAACTTGAACATAATATACATACTCTAATTTGCAATAAAAACCAATTCCTAAAATTGACGCCGTGATGATAAATCATTTCTCTCTTAACTTTAACCGCTCGTGTTATTGTTATATTTACCATTCTTCTTAAGGCGAGGCACCGGTGGAGAAGCGGAGAAACCCTTTTGGTAGATCAATTTTTTTGGGTAATTACTACTAAATATCGGTCTTGCAAAAAATATTGGACATACTTAAGGATATTGTCTGAGGAATGTGCTAATATGTTACACGATAGTGTGTACTTTACTCGATCATAAAAAATCCCAAAAACAGGTCTAAAACGTCTAAAAAAAGTCTAAAATGAATTGTTTATCAATAAAATTTCTAAATTTGCACATAGTTTTTATATGCAGATATTTCTATTTAAGTACTACAGAGAATCTACTAAATTGTAGTTTTTAAATTGAAGTCTAAAAAGAAATAACAACGTAAAACATTGAAAAAGTGCAAAAGTGTGTTAGACGAGGTTTCACGGAGCTTGTTTTAAAAAAAACTTTATTGTTCAAAAACTAGATTTTAATTATAAAAATTCACAAATAAATCGATTTTTACAATATGTGTGAGGAAGGACTGAATTGCGCGGCGGCCGGAGCAGGACTGGCTAGGAAAGAAGGTTTCGTCATACAGGCTTATGGAAAATGATGATTAGGCAAATGGAAGATGCATCTATGCGAATATATATACAAAGGAAAGATATAACAACACGTAAAGAAAAAGACAGAGACAACTGTTCCAATCAGTGCCTCGCCTTAATATTTTCTTCTTACACTAATAGGAAATTCAAATTCAACATGGATGGTTCACAGGGACTCTTTACAGGATGCCAGCGCTATAGCCCGAAGAGGAAAAGTACTTATAATGTTTCTTTTAAAAAGCAGACTTTATTTTGTAATGTAAGCATTTTTAAAGGTTTTTGGAATTTTTTTAAATGAAATGTTCAGTATTTTTATCAATCAGAAGGGTCCATCTTATGCATACAATTTTGTGTCTTCGATTAAACAAATACTTACAATAAATTTTCATTTAATTTGTTCTCCCATGTTGCCGGTTCGATTACCGACTCATCAAAAATCATCGAATGCATGCCTACTCACTATCTATTTCATAAAAAGTGAAGTTTCCTACTTTTAATATTTCATGTACCACTTTCCCTCCATGGCTCATAGCTTTGAGACATCCTGTTCAGCAATCCCTATGGACTACTATATAGAACTTCTCTAGGTTCACTTGAAAGTTCTGAAAGATTTAGGTAAGTATCCTACGACAAGAATGTCCCACAAGAAATAGAAAAATGTTCTAATTTAATTACATTACTTACACGATCTACTTGTAATAGAATGAACTGTATCGATTATAGATAGGTACAGAGTTTTGTGCAATAGCAAGCTAACAAAATTAACAGAAATTGTAGATCAAGGGACAAGAAACAAAATTCTGTTAAGTAACTAGGAATATTTAAATTTTTAGTAATTTACTCCTGTTTCCAATTAAAAGTGGGTTGTAATGATTCACGAATATCAATAAAATAAATAAAAGAAAATTATTCAGCATACATATTACATTCTTATCCTTTTTATTGCTTTCAGAGTAAATCTATCACCTCAACTTTGAACTACTCAAGAAAATATTTACACAATCATCGCACAAAGTATTTTCACTGGGATATTGGAACATATCCGCGAGTAAACCGATTTTATTGAGTATCATACGGAGGTAGTTATCTGTTCGATGAGGTGGTGCTCGCGGCGGCGGCAGGCGGCACGGCAGGAGCTGGCACGCGTCCACGTGCCGTACCCGCTGCTGCCTGTGCACGCGCCACGCCGCGCCAGTCCCTCGGGCACGCTGCGCGACGGCCGCAGCGGCGCGCGCTCATGCGCTAAGCACTCTGGGCAGTGCGTTGTCGCGCAGCACGCGCGGTTCAGCGGCGCAGCATACGACAGGGACTTAGGTAGCCGCGAACTGCAAGTAGGGCCGGGCCAGGCGCAGTAGGCCGTCGCTCCACCAGCGCTGCAGGCGCACCACGCCGGCTCGCAGCGCAGCGGCGGCGTCACGCATGGACACGCCTCAGCGATGGTGGGCGCCGGCGCCGGTGGCGGAGGCTCGGGCTCTCTCTTCGAGAATCCCACGAAGAACAACATTAAGGCACCGGCGAGCGTCGCCGCCGTCGAGAAGTAGAATCCCGCTCTTGGAGCCTGCTGGTTGATGTATCCCGTTACGGGAACACCGACTATCACAGGTATTGCTTCCGCACCTTGCACGAAACCTATAGGATATTAAAATCACGTTTTAGGAAACATCATAGAAGATTACGTATTGCACATGATACATATTTTAAGCAATTGCATAGCTTTTATCGCGGGCTTTGAGCGCGGCGACCGAATCAAGAAATTTGGTAACGAAAAAACCTAACACTACCGCGCGTTCTAAAAAAACTTACAGTGCCATCTATTAGCGATTTGCGGTATTAATAGGACAGTCAATTTTACTGGCTCGGCCGAGCGTGACGTAAAGTTACCGCGTTCTAAAAAAACTTACATTGCCATCTATTAGCGATTTACGTTACTAAAAGGACTTTGTCAATTCTACTGGTGTAACTTTCTTAGTGTTAAAAGTTGATAAAAAATGCTATGCAATAGCTTTACCGCGGCGGTCCCCGAGTGCCACACGTCTTTTTTTTATTAAAACTCACCCCAAACTTTAGTGAAATGTCTTCCCCTGACCCGTTCCATTGTTAGCATCTTAATAGAGTATAGAAAGCCTCCTAGACATAGTCCGTACATCCATGCAAACAGCACGTAGCCGTGGTAGCCTTGGACACTGCTGAGAGCCAACATCGAAATTCCTGGAAATAATATTGTGATAAAACATTTACGTCTGCCGTACGTAAACACTTTTTTTACCATGAGAAAGAAAATTTTAAAAGTTTAAATTAACCTATTCCTAGCAGGGCGGTCTGGCAGAGGTACTGCTTGGAGACGAGGCACTGCGTGGAGGGGCGCACCAGCACAAGCCCGAAGCCGGCACAGCCCAGCACCGCTGCGAACCCCAGAAACGTCTGGAGCAGCACTAACGCGCTCTCCTCCAGCCCCTCCTGATAACCTTGCAGCGCCTGGACAAAACAATCGCCGCTTAATTCGCAACCAATTAACAATTCATTGCAAAACTTTTTACTTCGCTCGGCTTACCAAAAAAAAAACGGGCGTATAAAGTCCGAAAGCTGCTAATCCCGCCGCCAAAAATAAAACTTTCGCTGGCCGGGAACGGAGCGGACTTAAATCGACTAACGGAGATCTCTTTAGGCCTTTCTTCTCTTTTACCTGATGAGGAAAGTTAAACGTTAATTTAAAGCTAAGAAACATATTAATTATGCGCGAATTTGAAAGTAAAATACACTAAGAAGGGATCTCTTATAATTTAATTTAGAGACTCCGCGTCGACTTTGTTGGGTGCATTTTTTATTCGGGGCACAAGTTAAGTAAACAGGGATTATTCCCGAAGGTTCGAGGGCCATCGTTAAGAAGGGATACTTTACATAATTTGGTTGGGCACGTATACCTACCTTTCGGCGTTGATTTTTGAGGTGTAGAATTGCGCGGCGCTGTGGGTGGTACAGAGAGGCACTACGGTAGACGGCGCTGAGGAAGAAGGCCAGCACCAGCGCACCGGTCACCGCCTGCAGCCCCAGCCGCCACCCCAGGTTGCTAGCACAAATCAAAAGAAGCCCATTTAATTCTACTAATGAAGAACAATTCACATGGAAAGATTTAGGAGCGGCAATTAATAGATAGGTTGTGAAAATGTGGGAATGTAATGAGTCTACTCTAGGAAGGAGTCATTACGTCATACGAAAAGAATAATTACCTACTTATTAGGTCTTCACCTATGAAATTGCCGATTGTATAAAAAAGTTTAAATTAATATTAAGAACAATAATTATTAAAATTAAAATTATTCTCAAAATAGCATTAGACTATTAGAAATTAAATGGTGGTAAACATATTCCTATTGTTTAGATATTTTGAGAGCACGGTGGCTAACCCCATGAAGTCGGGTTTTTTTACCTGAAAAAATCGCCTTTATTGAGGCAAAAATACACATTTTTAATTTTAAAGCTCCAGAGTTATCGCAGCAGTTTCTTCGTTACTAATGTCATATTTGGGAATAACCCGCATAAGATTTCGTCACATTTAGGAAATCCAAGAAAATTAACTAGTCTAAAAATTGTCCCATCGGTTCACTAAGAAAACACCTTTGTTCCATTCAATGGTACATAGCCCAGGGGATTGGAACATGTAAGACATGCCACTAGTTACTAATAAAAGACCTTAAGTAGTGTCACCTAAGGTCTATAATAAAAAAACCGGCCAAGTGCGAGTTGGACTCGCAGTATGAGGGTTCCGTACCACCACATCTCTCCACACAACTATGACAATGATACCTATTCATATGACAAACAAAAGACACAGATGCGAGCAACAGAAAAATACTAATGGTGTTTAGTGAACTATTTTCCGTAACGTATTATAATTATTGAGTTTAACACTTTATTTTCAACTGATAGAATTCTTATAGGTTTTCTTGTAATCTAGAAACAATGAACTATATTTTGTATTTTTTTTTCAAAATTTTAGGCTCAGTAGTTTCGGGGAACAGGGGGGGGGGGAATGGTAAATTTTCGTCTTCTTTCATAAATAAAATCAAAACTATTTGTTTTACAAGAATAAAAAAAAACCTCATAATGAGCTCTTTTATTTGATAAATGACACAGTAAGGTTCATAAAACTTTTTTTTAAATTTCATAATTTTTCCCCCGAAAATGACCCTTATTTTAAGAAAATATTTATTTACTTTACACATCTGTGTTTGGGTCATAGGATTTACACCATCCTACCAAATTTAACCTGATTTGGTCCAGTCGATTCGGAGCAAATCCGCTGTGACAGACGTACGAACAGACAGACAGACGAACGAGTAATCCTATAAGGGTTCCGTTTTTTTGTTGTTGTACGGAACCCTAAAAACAATAACTTTTTATTTTCAATAAAAATTGCGTTGCCGACTCGTAGTCACACCAGATTATCACACCATGGCATCGAATTTCAAGAACGGAATCGGCAATTTTATAGATAAAGACTTATTAATTATTGAAGGGCCAATAAAACTACATAAAGACCGTTTTAGTTTTTTTTATATTGCCTATGCCAATTGCAGAGTATAGTTTATTTAACACACGAGTTGTAGATATCGTATGGTTTGCCATGAATGTACTGTGTAAACTCTATATAGCGACACTCAAGGGATTTTTGTGACTTTATTGAGAGATTTTGTTATACAGAGGGAAATCAGCGTTAAAGTAAATCAACTGGAGCCAGAAAATTTTGACGTTTTGAATAGTGAACGTTATATCGAGTGACGTTTTACAGAGTTTACACTGTATTTGTGTCTCACCCTATGGCCTCCTTGTAAGCCACGCTGAAGAGTGCGATGCCGACGCCAGCGCCGGTGTGCGCGACGAGCTCCACGAACTGGCGCCGCCGGCGGAAGTACGCGCCCAGCACCAGCCCTGCCGCCTCCCTCACAAGTCCGCACCCGATGCCGAGCACTACGCCTGGACCATCAACAATAATATGTAGGGATAGAACTTCTGAGAGGTGGTCTGGCTGACAGTCTTAACAACGCAGAATTTAAACTACCTGCTGAAGCTGTATCTGTCCATGCCAACCTCACCGCATAACAGAACTTATTAGATGGCGTCTCTCTCAACTAGCTCTTAACTGATCGGTCCATCTAACATTGCCTACTATGACATTTTTTCCAGTTTGCCAGACTAAGTGACGTCTCACTAAGTGAGCGAAACATGGCTGGATCCGTTGTTGGCATCTGCCATCTAGAGGACAGCCTAGTCCACGGTTTTAGCTGGTTGAGAATCGACACGTTTGAGCGTGTGATGCGATGGATGGAGCAGATGAATATAATGAGTGCAAAATACGTATATCAAAAAGCGTCGGTGGCTCAACCGGTAACGATTCGGTCCTTCTAACCAGAGGTACCGGGTTCAAATCTGGACGGCCAATGTACCAATGAAATTTTCAAAAACTTACGTACATATACTTACCGATTGATTTAACGATGAAGGAAAACATTGTGAGGAAACCTGCACACGCCTGCGAATAAACTCGAAGGTTGTGTTTGAAGTCGACCAACCCGCACTGGGCCCGCGTGGTCGACTAAGGCCTGATCGCCCTGATTCAGGGTAGGCTCGAGCCCCTCGGTGGGAACATATATGAGCTGATGTGATGACGTATATCAAACCACGATCCTCAGTCATGAGGGACCGAAAACGGGTCTTGTCCAGCAGTGAACGGCTTCAGTCTCCTCCGCAGTCGGTCCCTCATAAGTCATAACTGAGGATGATGTACGTATTTTGCACGAATTATATTCACCTGCTCCATCCATCGCCAGCATCACCACATCACGCGCTCAAACTTGTCGATTCTCAAACAGCTAAAACTCCGATCGAGGCTGTCCTCTATCTGCCAACAACGTATCGTGACATGTTTCGCTCACTTAGTGAGACGTCACTTAGTCTGACAATCTGTAAATGAAGTCATAGTAGGCAATGTAAATGTAAGATGGACTGATCAGTTGAGGGAGACGTCATCTAATAAGTTCTGTGATGCGCTGAGGTTGGCGGTGGATAGAAAGAAAATAAGAAAAAAGAAAATAAGAAGGCTAAGGTCACCCAAAGGGCAATGGGGCGAGCTATGCTCGGAATTTCCCTACTCGATCGATTTAGAAATGAGGAGATCCGCAGGAGAACCAAAGTAACCGATATAGCTCACAGAATGGCTAAACTGAAGTTGTCAAGTGGCGACCGCGCACCGGAAAACGTATCGTAGGCTGGCCTCCCACGCGGTGGACCGACTACCTGGTGAAGATCGCGGGAAGCCGCTGGATGCGGGAACTGCAGGACCGATCGTCGTGGAAATTCTTGGGGGAGGTCTTTGTCCACAGCAGTCGACGTGTTTCGGCTGATATGATGAAAACCTTCCCAACCCCCATACTAACCCCTTCATGACATAAGACATAAGACATTTATTGATTCCTTGTCACCAAATGAAATTGTTCATTCAGTTGGGAATTTATTTAAAGATACTAATGGAGAAAAAATTGTGAATATATTGTACAATCTTTGAAGCTTACACTCACTGAATCCGTGATTTCATACAGGTGAAAGGAATAAACATGTTTCAAAAATTATTATTATGCTACACAGATTTCGAGTAATAAACGTTGACAAATATAAATAATACCCAGCAATGTCGTTTCCCGTCTCAGCTGAGTTCCTCATAATTTCGCCCTCTCAGCATTCTTTTGCCGACTGCTTGATAATGGAAAAATTTATAGCTCTGACAACGTCTTCTGCTTAAGTTCACAGCGCATCTTTCTTTCAATTAGGGAACACGGGAATAAAGGGAAATACCCGTGAAAATTGTTATTTATATTGTAATCTGAGTAACAGGAAATATTAATTAGTGAGAGTAGAGTAAATATAGCGGTTCTGGACCAACGGTGCGAGTGAGAGAGAGAGAAGATACGAAATCCTATGTGTTAGAGCGAGACAGAGCGATGGTGTGAGTGAGAATGACGTCATACAGTACGAGTGAGTGAGGGGTAAGATGCGATACCGCATGTGTTAGAGCGAGACAGAGCTATGGTGTGAGTGAGAATATGCGTAGGCGTAGTGGGCGTGGCCACCCATCAACCTTGGCATCGACCAATCACAGCGTCAGCTGTCAACATGACAGCTGTCAAAGTCAGCTGTCACAACTGTCAACATGACACCTGTCATTGGACTGTTATGTCAGCTGTCACCATAGCAACAAAGTTAGCGAATGTGTGAATATAGATGGCGTTAGTGAGAAAAAAAAACATTCGTTTGGTTAGATTTGAATCCACTGCGGCGGCGGCTCTGAAGCGACGCGAGTAGCCACACCGCAGAGCCACAGCACCTGATAACGTTAGCAATGAAATATTGATATCCATGGCTGGATATGACGTCATGGCGGGTGCCCAAGGGGGCGGGGGGCGGGGGCGCTGAATGATGTGGACAAAAATGCGTGAGTGATAGAGAGAGAGAGAGAGAGAGAGAGACACACATACCGCGGCCTGCCAAACAGTTTTTGCGTTAGGTGTTAACTATACCTATGAGAGAAGACAGAGATAATATGCTGCGGCTCACGGCGAATGCCTAGGGTGCGGGGGCGGAGGCGCTGAATGATGCAGATAAACATGGTACTACTATCAGCTGTGTTTAACTCCGATGATGGAATACAATGGCGGCGCAGTACCAACACTCTAGTAGATGATAATGTTACACACACACACACCGCTAGATGGGGTGTACTAAGCAAAAATCCATTGACATTGTCAGGAATCGAACCTGTGCTCTCCATATTATATAGTGCGAGCATATCATTCAACCTCGGCACCGGCACGGCGGCGGGGGCCGGACCGAGTCTTATCAACGTGCGCGCCGCAGGGATCGAACCTGCTGTTCATATAGTGCGAGCATGTTATCTAACCACCACACGCTATGTGCAGTACAAGCGAGAGCAAAAGTGTTGGGATTAGTATTTAATAAAAAAAACTTAATGAAATAAAATGTGTAAATAATATTTATTTTCTAGATGCAACATATAATTTTAACCTTAACCTAGATAACACTTTTTATATACAAAGACAGATGTTTTTAAAAACTAATCATATGTCTAATTCATTATATCCTTATGCCCCCAAGCTAACGTCTTATAATTACCTATATAAAATCTCTTATCGTCTACATTATTTAAAGCTACTTTATTTAAAGTTTGGGTGTATAAGCGATGAGCTCTACTTCTTATTACACCCATCTGCTTTAGTAATAAAGCACTGTTATCTTTTAAACAATCTAAATAGTTCTGTACCGTTATCTCATCGGTAACAACTTTCCTTTTAATACCTTTAATTTTCTTCACACAGTTTTCATCATCATCATTCTCTTTAACTATACAATAACACTTTGATCGTATACCTATAAATTGTTTTATCAACCCCCCACAACATTCATCTTTAAATTTACCCACAACTTTTTTATTGACTTGAGGATAATTATAAACATTATCCATAGAATAATCTGAAGTATCAAACCGAGCCTCAAGGTCTGGTTTGATGTTATCATAAAAATCATTCGTTTTTATATTATATATAAACGAATCGGTATCGGTGTATAATAAATCTATATTTTTTCCAAACTTTGGTTTCATGTAATCGTAATGAAATTCATACATTAACGTCTTGCTTAACTCTAAGACGCTGAATCCAATATAAATCGGTTTATTATATTCAACTTTATTTCTATACATCTGAATTATAACTAGATCCTCATCTAATATTGTACGACTATGAAAATTTAATTTAGCTATAAGAGCCCGCGCCCCCAAACGTTTACCATGACTATCCCAACTGTTGGTGATACGTACATCCACCCGTTTATCTACGTTTTCCATAGTCTTACCGAAAACACTATTGTTCATGAGTTTAAAAAACTCTTTTTCGAATGTGTTTTCAGCGAGTGCACGTTTAGATGTGTTCAGATCGATATACACCTTAAGCCAGCATGACTGTGAAAATTCAATAATCCTATACACATTTTTCAATATTAATCCATGCTTGAGGGCTTGTTGTAAGTTTACATAGTGAATTACATAATGGTTCTTATCATCTAACGTAGCTAATAATTTACAAGTTTTACCACCACCACCACCTGGAGGGATCTTATTTTCAGGACAAAAGGGGAAATCGTTGTGGAGATCGTGCAAGTGTTGGGGGTACTCTAAATCCACTTCCAAGAAGTACCCCTTTCCCCCATCTAAACTTATTGCGTTCAAATCAAAGTTTGTGATCTCCTCTTCACTCAACCACCGGAAGTCTTTGTATGGGAGGGGTTGAGACATTGCCCAGCCATATTGGTTGTTTGCGTCAGCCCAGAATATTACACTAGCCTCTTTACTAGGGTCATAATCTTTCAGATATTTATTATTGGCTTCAGCATACTTTCCACTACATTGACTCAAACCACCTCGTATACCCCGTGATATAAACTTGATCATAGAGAGATCTGTCAACAGTTCCAACTCTATTTTAGTATGCTTTAACATAGCATCCCAGCTCAATCCAGGTGCGTTGTAATAGTGTGCTGGGTCCAACTCATACGTCTTATAGCATACATCTCTAAAATTCTCAAACACATCGGTGAGAAGAAGAACATCAGTTTTTAGATATAAGTCGCTGTATTCGCCCAGAGACTTTATGTTGAAAACACTCCAAACATTTTGTGCGTGACTGTACTCAACATCAGTACACCCGCACTTGTTAAGAGTGCTATAGAAACAGTTTTGTGATGGCAGGCGTGTTTCCTCTAATCTCTCCATCGAAGTGATATACTCATAAGGAAACACACCCTTACAAGTCAACAGAGATGTATTTTGTGGGAAAACTTTTTCAATTGTTTTGAATTGTTCCGGTTTAAGATTTTTCGCTAATCTATCAAGACTGGATGACATGAACTTAAATGAATCAATAAATCTAAGATTAAAGTTAAGCTCCTTACTTTTGATTGTAAAAGAGATGAAGTTTTCCTTGTTTTTAGGTAACACTTCTACATTATAATCTTGTAAAGCTTTAATAATAAAATGCGCGTCATACTTAGATAAGTTATGAAATACTATGGGGATGGTGCGTTTAAGCTTATAATTTAAATTACACGAGGAATGAGCAGCACCTCTAAACTCACCTGTGAAATGACAGTGATCTCGTACTCTATCTATTCCCATCTCCTCACCACATATATGGCAGTTCAGAGTCGTGCTATAAGCTTGCTCCTGCTCTGTGTTGAGGGGGGTCATTGGCACTACTTTCGAAAAAGCCTCACAAAACGGTTTTAGTTCATCTTCTAGAGATTTCAAAAAAGTTTTAGCACACTCTACACCTCTGTATGACACAAACTTTGATAATTTATCATCATATGAACACTTTATATAGTAACCAAAACTATGAGGAACATGCTCATGGCGGCTTTCAGTATAGGAGTGAGCCTTGTCTGGTTGACAAGAACTAATAGGTTTTAATATTGCTTCAAAATCAGCGTAAACAATCACCGGAACATGCATTTTATTTTGATGATTTTTAAATTTTAATATATTACCCCCCTCGCTTGGTACAATCGTTCTTACATGTGAGCAATCATGTTTTACATGCTCCTCATAGTTTCGGTTACTCGTGAAGGTGAGCAGGCAGCCATCACAGATCCATACTCTATGCTCATAATTGGTGAGCTGTGATCTTATCAACCTCGAGAGGTCTTTTATCCATACATAATGTTGTTTCTCCCCATCTTCGATGAGGAGAAGATTTACATGCACCCTCCGTTTTATTGGGGTATGGTAGAGTGGACCTGTGATCTCCTGCCCACTCACCTCATATACATTAACACTAATATCATTTTTATCCTCAAAGCACTTAATGTCTCTATTTACACATGTGGGGAAAGTCACCCCCTCCAACCTCAACACCTCCCGGTAGTGAGGGTAAGAGGAGGTTCTATCCCCATGTGTGGTGGCGGGGTACAACGCGCTTACCACTGCCCAAGCGAAGCATGCCTCGTCCTGATTTTTCACATTTACGCAAGCATGCTTATCCAGGATCCACTTGGGTAGTGGTATATAGCTAGACCCTCTCAGAGGTGTGTATTTATTGATATTTACCTCTAAGTATAACACTTCTGAGAGGGCCCAACCGCTGTCCCGCTCTTGGAACTCCTCAGCCTTATTCTTAATTTCCTTAATAAATAAGTTATATATTTCACTTAAGTCATCACTTTTAAATACACCTTTATTCTTTGTATTAAACGATTTTATCTCCTCCATGACATTTTCCTCTCCATCCTGCATCAACGTCGTTTTTTTATATAAAGCGAAAAGTTCAATATTAATTTTTATGGATTTATATTCTTCGAGTTTGCCCTCTGTTAGTTTTATCACGCGCTCTTTAATATTTTCCATGAAATCTTCAGGTAGTAATTTTTTCTCCATCGAAAACACTCGGTAGGTGGCTATGCGGGACTTAAACGATGATTCCACTATCTCCACCCCCTCGCCATAAACCTCACGCACCTCTTTTTCTTTATGCATTACACTTCTCCTATGCGCCGTGAGATTTTTAACTGACACATCACACACTGAACAGTACAAGTACTGCTGTAGCTGCTTGTTAGATAGCAGCTGGTCTTCTCTCGCTGAACAGAATTTATAGTGTTTTAACACATCTCCGTTTCTTTTAAAACTCCTCTCACAATATTCACATTTAACTCCCTCCATTTTTATTGATATATTAGTAAAAAATAGGTATAGTGGTAGTGCAGCGGCAGTGGCAACAACTTACGGATGAGTGAGCGTAAATAACCCGATCCTTCCTATTTATAATATACCTAGGGTGTGTTTGTGCGCATGCGCATAAAGTGGATGGTTTCTAGAATGTTCTATTTCACACCCACCTAACCGGATGTGGTGAAGGTTATAGGATGCTGGTTACACGCTGATAAGAGTCTAACAGAAGCTGTGGTTAAGACTCGAGGTGATGCAATACCTATGAAATATTGTGAAATACCTAGTTTTAACCGGTTGTGGTGAAGGTTATATACTGAGCTAGGTATACCTACCTATTTTCGTTATTTAACTTGCGCGGGAGTCAAACCCGCTACCCCTCGTTCGCACAAAACCATATCCATCACTCGCGCCACTGAGTGATAACAGAGTGGTGTGAATAGTAGGTATCTAGTTAGGTCCTCGTATGAATGCGAGTAGCGGCGCGCGCTGATAAGAATGATATTATTTAAGGGGCAGTACTTATTAAGGGGAAGAAGGATAGTAAAACTAAATAATATATTTAATCAACATTTATTTTAATCAAACAATGTTCGCCTTAGGTACCCAATTTTTTTCGTTAAGACCCAACCATTTAACATATAGTTTATCACCTTTACGTTTTAACACTTTCTCAATAAGGTAAACATCTGAATATTTCACTCTTTGCAACTCAGACTCATAGAATGCCCCCAATATCGGTTCTTGCTTCGAATCTTCAAGTAAATATGTAACTGGATTTGTGATTTGCACCTTGGCAATTTTAAAAATTTCCGCTGACCAATTGCCGGTGTAACCTTTAGAGAATATCGTCTTAAACTTGCTTATACGAACATGATCTCCAACCTTGAATTTAGCTTGTGGTGCAATCTTGATATTGTTGTACACTCTATGGAGGATTTCCTGAGAGTTTGATTTGCTCACATCGGATGGTGCCATACCTGTGGTTGAGTGTTTTTTACTATTGTATCGCTCTACAATCTCGCGTATGTGTTTAGTCCAATTGTAGGAGCCATTCAAGCTAAAATTTTGCCATAACCAATGTTTGAGGGTCCTTATCGCCCGCTCTGCTATAGATGCCTTCATTACGCTATAAGTGGAGTAATGGTTGATTGCATAACGTTTCATGAGCGCTTCAAACTTGCTATTGAAAAATTCCTTTCCTTGATCAGATTGAAGGTTTTTCGGTTTTCTTCGCCCGCTCAAAATCTCTTGCATAGCCCTCGTGACGTCATCAGCATTTTTACTCTTCAATGGTTGAGTCCAAATAAATTTTGAAAAGGTGTCTATACACAATAGAATATACTTATACCCACCGTTATCTCTAGAGTGTTTCTGCATATCAATCAGATCAATTTGCCAGGTGTCATCAATACCCTTTTGTATGAAACGTCTGCGGGGGAAGTTCTTTCTTGCGTATCTATGTATTTCTTGAACAACTTGCGCCTTACTCATTGTGTGTTTTTGGTGCTACTAGGGGGTTCTTTTGTTGTTGTTTTTTTACCCACTATACTTTGTGGTATGAGGGTGACACGTCTGATTTTAGCTGGATTAGACTCTGCACTAGTGCTGCTTTTATTTAATGGTGCAGTGAACCTTTTATTTAACAAATCTATAGATTTTTGAAGCGCTTCAAGCGCTATAGCTGTGTTACGAGTATGTGTGAGACATTGCTCGAACACCTCGTCCAGCTGTTCCTTTATCACTGCATCACTTTTACTCGTACCCCTATCAACCTCTGTCAATCGCTTATTTTCACAATCGATTTCTCGTATACTCGATTTTAGATTATTTATAAGCACTCCTCCAGAGTGGAGGTGATGTCCGAACTTGTGGACAGGCATTTTAGTTATGGTGTATAGGCGAAAGTTATAGCGGCTTTTATTAGACTCTGACACAGACCTAAATCAGAGCTAATCTTATCTTTTTAGCTACAAGACCTTATAATCTACAGACCTGATCTAATCTCATCAGCTATAGACCTCATAATCGACAGACCTGATCTAATATCATCAGCTATCAGAGCTAATCTCATCTGTTTAGCTATAGACCCTGTTTCATATTTTTAGCTACAAGACCTCATATTATCGGCTATTAGAGGTCTAGTGGTTAAGGTAGGTATTCTTCTTCTTCTTCAATACAATACCAGCTTCTATGAGCTCCTCTGTAATAGCGTTGATTTCATTGGTGTGCCCCGTGTTACCAGCGTTCTGAGATGCAATCAGTAGTCGCAGACGATCTACAAGCTCATTGGGATCATCCCAATAAATGTAATCAGTGGTGGGGTAGTAGGATTTTTGTGTGAGAAGGCAACCACCACCAGCCTTGTTTGACTGCTGCTGCTGCTGCTGCGGTCTCATATTACCCAAATAACGTCTAACGTATGTATTATACTTGATACCTTTTGTTCCTTGCACTTGACCTTCAGGTAAATACCCACGTCGATAAGCATTGGTTAAGTTTAGAATGTTTAAGTAGTTATCGATATCAGCTTTGAGAACAATTTCTTTATTAGGAACTTTTTTGAAGAGAAGCTCTAATAAACCGAGTGTTTTTTCAAACGTTTTCCCCTTAACACTAATTTCATTGTTTTCAATTTTGAGCGGGCTATCTCCTACATACATCTTATCACGTTGTATGTGAACACCGAATGGAATCTTCTCTCGTTTAAACAGGTTCGCCAAATATGGTAGCATACTCGTTTCATCCATGCTAGCACCACTTTCTTCCCCTGCCACCATAAATTCCGATGGTATCGCAGATATATCTGCAGGATCTTCTTCTTCTGCTTCTTCCTCCTCGGGTTCTATTGAATAGTCTTCACCCAAGTCCTCATCAGCAACAGCATCATCCATTTCCTTTTTAAAACTCATTTTATAGGGTGTAGAGGTTTTTGTTTGTAAATAAGCTGCCTGCGGTGATGGTTCTGGTTTTATCGTCATCAGATCTGATGATAGAGCTTTTAAGGGTTTCGTGATGGGTTTAAATGTTTCCTCCAATCGTGTTGTAAGCATCTGTTTATCTGATTGTAGCGCCTTAACTTTTTTCCTTACAGCATCAATGGATTGCGTAAGCTTACGTTTCAACTCCTTATCACCAAAGACCTGCACCTTTGATGATGACATTTTGCCGAATGAAGTACACAAGTGGGTGACGAATCAATTTATAATGTAATAAATGTATCAAATCCTCTCCGATAGCGTCCTTTACTTATATCTCTATCCTTATCAATCACCAGAAAAGAGTACTTTTCCTCCCAACACTTGCGACAAATGTCTTGAAATTGCTCCCAAGTCATATCGGTGTTTACGTGATCATCGTACGAGTGTCTTAGATTTAAATCATCCTGTTTAAACAGCAGTATCAAGTTTGCATTGTCTCTAACCAGCTGTTTTGGTATTTTACTATAGGTTTGACACAAGTAAAAACAGTCCAACCCCTTATGACGTCCCATAGAAAAGTACTGACGTATAGCGTCTTGATCCTCTAAAGCCACGTCATCGAAAATTACAACACTATGGTCTTGAGCTTCATTCGGTGGCACCACTTGACTCTTATCATTGTACGCATAAAACGTTAAACCCTTTACTTTCTTCAGCACCCTATCAAGAAATAGGTATTTTGGTTGATGAAGTGACTTGGAGTACAGGTACACATTGGAAAACTTGATTCCGTTTGGGTCGAGCAGTAGTGTTAGGAGAACGTTGGTTTTCCCACAGTTTGAGGGACCACAGATAAGACATCTTATACTGTTTGATAGCAACACACCATTTTTTGAGTTGACCATTGATGTACCGCTGCTGCTGCTGCCATCACAACAATAATCACTCCAATCCTTCACTTTAAGACACGAGCTTTGCTTTCTAAGTTTCATTACGTTGTGAGAACCCGCTCGAGTTGAACGTGCTATATATACTAGTATATAGATAGATAGATAGACTCCATAACCATGTCTCCTGTTGATAAAGAAAAAATAAAAAATGAGTTGAAAAAAATCCTTAGTACCTACCAACATCCTTTTGAGTGGGTGATGGAATTGGAGGATATTCTTCCGGATTACCTGCGAAACGACCCGGATATTCGAAAGTATTTTATCTGTACAGAGCATCCCGTCAATCCGGATCCGAACGCCACTCAAATTGATTCACCTTGGTTTTTGAGGAAGAGTTGTCCGTACTGCATACAACAACAACAACAACAAGAGGGTGAGAAGAAGAAGAAGAAGAAGCAATCGGAAACTAGCTGTGAGCAACAGGCTAAGAAAGATGATAACAACAACGATGACTCACCACCACCACCTTGCTGCTGCTGTTGTAATCACTTCACCTGCACACGACTAATAAATGTTTCTATTTAAGGCGATTACACACATCATATTAGTGCATTATGAAACGAAAAGTTAAAGTGGTTAAACGTGGATCGGGACTCTTAAATAGTGTTATCA
Organism: Coleophora flavipennella; assembly: GCA_947284805.1. Classification (NCBI taxonomy): domain Eukaryota; kingdom Metazoa; phylum Arthropoda; class Insecta; order Lepidoptera; family Coleophoridae; genus Coleophora; species Coleophora flavipennella. The sequence goes on from OX369268.1 coordinate 2,237,413, forward strand.
ATAATCTTCCGTTTGAACTCCACATACCCGGTTATAACTATTGTGGACCAGGAACCAAACTAAAGAAACGGTTATCGCGTGGTGATAGGGGCATTAACCCGCTCGACGAAGCCTGTAAATTACACGATATTGCATACGCGCAAAATTCATCCTTAGAGGCGAGACATAAGGCCGATTTGGAGCTAGCAACCGCCGCTGAAAAACGTTGGCGTGAATCATCGAATTTATCAGAGCGACTGGCCGGCCTTGCTGTGAATAAAGCAATGAAGTTCAAAGTCAAGCGTGGGATGGGGATTCCCATATCTAGGGTCATTGGTGCTACCCGCAAGGCTATGAAGAATAAAATTAAAAAGAAAAATACAACATCTACCGCTGCTTCGCTATTGAGTGCCGCCGTGAAAGTCGCCAAGCAATACGCTAGAGGAAAAACGATTCAGATGCCAAGGGTTATACCTGTACCGTCTAAAAGAGGAGGGTTCTTACCGCTTATTCCTCTATTAGGCGCACTAGCAGCTGCCGGAACCCTTGCAGGAGGTGTCACCACCGCGGCTAAAAACATTTATGAAATGGCGAGTGGAAAAAGCGGTGGTGATGGGGGAAAGGTTGGAAAAGGATTGTATGTGGCTCCTTACAAACGTGGGATGGGGCTTTACCTAGCACCCCCAAAAAACTACTAAGAGCATCGGTGGTGGTGCTCACCGATAATGATATCCTGGAGTATGTTAAAAAGGTGGGAATACCTTTCTTCAGAGGTGTTTTCATGAGAGACAGTCTACCGAACACCGCTCCACATCGCTGCGAAACAGGTGTTATCAACTTGGATAATCGAGAAGGACCCGGAACACATTGGGTTGCCTATGTGAAAAAAGACAATATTTGCATGTATTTTGATAGCTATGGAGACTTGAGGCCACCGTTGGAGTTTGTTCGTTATATGAATAAAATACATATAGAGTATAATTATGATAGAGTTCAACGTTTCACCGCTAAAAACTGTGGTCATTTATGTTTAAAGTTTTTAACCACCTATACCCATAGAATGTTTAATAAGTAAGTTCAAAATATATCTATATATATATAAACCGATGTTAGAGTTTATTATTGATCATTACCACGCAAATACCTAAACATGCCGCACTCTTTTACAATTTCCCTTAACAGTAATAGCTCAGAGTTGTCTGCGGATTTTCTTACACCGCTAGAACTAGACAATGGGGACTATGAATGTGCTTTGGTCTATTTTAAGACATTCAATTCCATACCTAATGTGGATAAAAGTAATAATTTATTTCATTATGGTGATAAAATACTTAAGGTGCCCGAGGGGACTTATGAACTGCGCGATATCATCAAGAACCTGTACAAGCAAATGATTGCTCAGGCTCAAATCGATGGAGATGCGAAGAGTGGAGGTATACTCGAGTTGGAGGCGAATGTAAACACAGCGAAATGCTTAGTGTACTCACCTAAATATGAGGTTTATTTCAACAAAAAGAACTCTATCGCACCACTTTTAGGCTTCTCGCCGCGAGTTCTTAACTCCAAGATGATGCACTGGTCCGATAAGCAGATTGATATACTGATAACGCATACTATAAGAATACAGTGCAACATAGTGGAGGGTTCATTCATCAATAACGAGCCATCGCATGTGATTCATGAGTTTTCACCTACTGTCCCACCTGGCTATCAGATAGTGGAGACCCCTTCGAATATTATCTATTTACCAATCAAGAGAAACACTATACAAGAAATTAAGGTGCGCATTGTCAACGAACGCGGAGACCTGGTTAATTTTCAAGGTGAAAATATATCGCTACGATTGCACATTAGAAAGGTACTGCGATGATTGTGTATAAAAGTGAGAGCAAGCAGGTGACACCTACATTAAGTAGTGATCATCGTGAGTGGAGACATCCACCACCTACTACTGCTGCAGCTGTTAAAAAATTATCTAAAGAAAATATCTTATTTTTGCAATCGATTGGGTTTAAAGTACCACCATGTCATCGTCATCCACTATCTTAGATATAGCTGAGAGTGTGGTGTTTGATGATAGCATAGAGAGTATTGAATATCACACCTTTAACCCATACAATAACTCTTTCAAAAACAACGATGAGATTCGTATTTGTATCAACCGCCAAGATCTGATAGTGTTGCCGTGCGATAGCCAAATTTTAATAGAAGGCACTATTAACAAGGAGTGCACCTTCATCAACAATGGATTAGCCTACCTGTTTCAAGACATACGCTACGAATTGAATGGAGTGGAAATTGATAGGACCAAGAATTGCGGTGTCACATCCACCATGAAGGGTCTAATCTCGTACGCTAAAGAGACGGAGAACGCCTTGGAGAACGCTGGGTGGAATACCGGTGCGATAAAGGTGATTGAAGATGGAGACTTTAGCTTTACGGTGCCACTCTCACACCTGCTCGGATTCGCTGAGGACTATCGACGGGTGATAATGAATGCTAAACATGAATTGGTTTTAAATAGAGCCAATACAAACATCAATGCTGCAATCACCAAGGAAGTTGCCAAGCATCCGGAAATAGAAATCACTCGTCTTGTTTGGCGCGTGCCAATCATTAAAGTGTCTGATAAGGAAAAACTACGACTTCTAACCTATGTAGAGAGAAATATACCTATCCCTATCGCATTCCGCACCTGGGACCTGTACGAGTATCCGGTGTTGCCATCCGCTCAAAAACATGTGTGGACAATTAAAACCACCTCACAACTGGAGAAACCTCGCTATGTCATCATTGGACTGCAAACGGGCAAGAAAAATGAGGAGATGAAGGATATGAGTCTATTCGACCACTGCAATCTAACAAACTGTAAAGTGTACTTGAACTCTCAGTACTACCCATACGACTCATTTTCAGCTGATTTTGAAAAGGGCTCCTACCCCCTATTGTATGATGCATTCGCCAATTTTCAACAAAACTACTATCATCGCTTACATAGTAGCCCACAAGTGGACGTTGCGCACTATAAAACTAAATGTGCGTTAGTGGTTATCGATACATCGCGACAGTGCGATACCTACAACGCTGGTGGCGCTATCGATATCAAAGTTGAGCTGGATTTTAAAAAGAATGTTCCTGGTAACACTACAGCCTACTGTCTTATCATCAATGACTCTATGTTTGAGTATACCGCACTCACCGGAAGTGTGCGAAAGATAACACAGTAAAAAATAAGTCAGTTACCTTCGGTCTCTTGAAGAGTGTAGTGTAGATAACATACGTCTTCAAATTTTCTAAATATAAAAAATGTTGGGTTTATTTCCCTCGTACACGCCATCTGTGGTTTGGCGGAAGTGTGAACTAAGTAAGAGTCAGTTCAGTCTACCAACAACAGCAGCTGGGCAGCAGAAATTATCTTCCGTATACGTATACCTAAATCTACAACTATCACAGCATAATATGGAGGCGGGTGCGGGGAACAAACCGCAAGATTTATCAATTTGTGTGAACCTCGATGGGAAGCTGGAACTAAGTGAACGAGAGTGGTTTGGACTATTCGTGGAGAAAGCTGATATCTTGAGAAATTTCTTCACCAGCTCACCTACATCACCTGAGATGCCGATGGAAATAACCTGCTTTGGAAATCTAGCTGTTTTCAACTTACCACCCCGGCCGGATGTCTGCGCAGATTTATTAATAACACGAGTAACCCAGCCGGAAAAATACGTCGTATTAAGTCATGAGGATTGGAGAAACATTGAGAAACTTATGGGGTGTATTAGTGCACAGATGCAACGATTACATAAACTCGGGGCTACCTATGAAAATCGAATTAATTTGTTCAAGAGACATCTGAAACATAGGCAACCGCTTACACTACAGGAAACGAGTGCTATTCTAGATCAAGTGTGTGATAAAACGTCTATTATCGATTGTGAAATAGCATGTTTTTGTCTCGAATTTTTGTTTAATACCTATTTTATAAGTTGATGAATTAAAAAAAACAAGTATATACTTATTATATGAAAATGGTTTTTTATTTTTAAGATTCACATGCGAAACCCTAAAAAGGTGTTTCTTCTCGTTAACTAAGTACATAAAATTCTATTAAACTTTATATACTAGCTGCTGCCCACATCCACCTGCGAGCGGCGCGCACGTTGATAAGACTCGGTCCGGCCCCCGCCGCCGTGCTGGTGCCGAGGTTGAATGATATGCTCGCACTATATGAGCAGCGGGTTCGATTCCTGACAATGTCAATGGATTTTTGCTTAGTACACCCCATCTAGCGGCGTGTGTGTGTGTAACATTATCATCTACTAGAGTGTTGGTACTGCGCCGCCATTGTATTCCATCATCGGAGTTAAACACAGCTGATAGTAGTACCATGTTTATCTGCATCATTCAGCGCCTCCGCCCCCGCACCCTAGGCATTCGCCGTGAGCCGCAGCATATTATCTCTGTCTTCTCTCATAGGTATAGTTAACACCTAACGCAAAAACTGTTTGGCAGGCCGCGGTATGTGTGTCTCTCTCTCTCTCTCTCTCTCTCTCTATCACTCATGCATTTTTGTCCACATCATTCAGCGCCCCCGCCCCCCGCCCCCTTGGGCACCCGCCATGACGTCATATCCAGCCATGGATATCAATATTTCATTGCTAACGTTATCAGGTGCTGTGGCTCTGCGGTGTGGCTACTCGCGTCGCTTCAGAGCCGCCGCCGCAGTGGATTCAAATCTAACCAAACGAATGTTTTTTTTTCTCACTAACGCCATCTATATTCACACATTCGCTAACTTTGCTGCTATGGTGACAGCTGACATAACAGTCCAATGACAGGTGTCATGTTGACAGTTGTGACAGCTGACTTTGACAGCTGTCATGTTGACAGCTGACGCTGTGATTGGTCGATGCCAAGGTTGATGGGTGGCCACGCCCACTACGCCTACGCATATTCTCACTCACACCATAGCTCTGTCTCGCTCTAACACATGCGGTATCGCATCTTACCCCTCACTCACTCGCACTGTATGACGTCATTCTCACTCACACCATCGCTCTGTCTCGCTCTAACACATAGGATTTCGTATCTTCTCTCTCTCTCACTCGCACCGTTGGTCCAGAACCGCTATATTTACTCTACTAGTGAGCGCTGTAATTAGGCAAATTAAACTCTATTCTCTTATTGATGTAGGTAAGTGGTTAAATGAGTAGTTCATTTGGATATGAAATAGGGAAAGACGTAGACCTAATAACTTTAGCATATCATTAAAAATTAATAACCCGACTGCGTTAAAACTTAACCCCTCTGTTTGGCCTGTCGGGTAAACATGTATTTCAAGACACTCACGGGATCAAGACGAATCTAACGATACCTCATACGTTACAATCCTTCAAGCCGTTCAGGCTGTAGCAGGGAAAATAGAAATCTACATACATACATACACTCGAAAACATAAACCTCTTTTTGAGACAGTCTGGCAATGAGGCAGTCGGGTAAAAAATAAGGTAAGTATTTCTGTCAATCCGTTAGATATAATTTTAATAACTTATCGAAAAGTTATGTATTATTTCGTGCTTCTTTAATTATAAAGCAATTATTATTATAAAGAGAAATACGGCAAATTAATTATACTTTAATAATTTTAACATAATTATGCAATTATTATTGCTTGAACTTGGCTTGACACGCTACCGCGTGTCTAGATATATAGAAATACAATTTAAGAAATGTAAATAAAATAGATATAGCCTTTTCGAGACTGAGTAAGATTGAAAAGTCATTTGTGGGGCAGTGTACGAGTGTAAGAGTCTACGATAAAATTCCTGAAGACGTAACTAGTTTGCCAGAGACATTTCTGTGTTAATTTCTTTAACATCGCAAACAATAGACAGTTGTGATTTTATAGTGATAGAGATGTTTGAGGAGGTGGAAAATAACAAAATTTATTAATTTGCATATCCTGACGTAGTTCCCGAGGGATCTGGGGAAAACTTATTTCCACGCTCGCGATCGTCGGCGTCGCAACGGAGCAACGAATCGAAGTGAATTTATTTTTGTATAGAATTGGTTGAGGGGGTGGAAAGTGACATAGACTGCTTATCATAATATAGTTCCTGAGGGTTCTGAAGGTTAAAGCAAAAATTTCAACGCTCACCCTCAAAGACAGTCATAAAAACGATGTCCACGCGGGAGAAGCCACGGGAAAAAGCTACTATGTTAGATGAGGATATTTTTTTTGCGAGATCACATAATTAAAATATTCATCATAATTATAAGACGAAAGACATCCACTTCTAGACAGAGGCCTCCCAAAGGATTGGCACGACGATAGGTCCTGCGCTGCCTGCATCCACAAGGTCATTGGTCCACGGAGTGGGAGGCCTGCCTACGCCACATGTTCCGTTACGCAATCCCTCTCAAGAACTTTAATACACTATCGGCGATCTGTTCTACGAGCTATTAAAATACTTAAATGCTACTAATATTATAAATGTGAAAGTTTGTATGTATGGATGTATTTATTGATGTTTGATACTCTTTCAGGCAAAAACTACTTAACGTATCGGGCTGTAATTTCGTAGGTAGACAGATTAGGACCTGGATTAAAATATAAACTACTTTTTCACCACGTTGCGGCTCGCGCACTGCGCACCCTGCAAGACAGTCATAGAAATTATGTTCATGCGAGCGAAGCTGCTGGCAAAAGCTTGTATGAAATAAAATTCCGGTAATAAAAGCATTCAACTTGTAATCCAGACGTGCAAGCAGCAGGCAGTAGATAAACAGGCGGGAGTGGGCAGCAGCCCATGACTCTTCCGACCTTAACTTACGTTCTATCAAACTAAAAATCATCATCATCATATCAGCCGACGGATGCCCACTGCTGGACATAGGCCTCAAACTAAAGATATTATGTCCCTATTCTTGTGTAGTCTGTCTAGTGTAGTTTTTTGGTGAAGGCCTAAACACTTAAGGGCCGTCAGGAGGCTCGAGTTTCCATACAAAAGTAGTTCCGCTTTGATACAAAAACTACAAGCCGGATTGAATCCAAACTTTGCAAATATATTGGGGAGACACATATCGATGTTTGTAATTAGTTTTCGACGTATTATAAAACTAATTCAAGCCTTCGTTTAGTTACGTTAAAATTTACTACTATGAAAACTAATTACAAACATCGATATGTGTCCATTCAATATATTTACAAAGTTTGGATTCAATCCGGCATGTAGTTTTTGTATTAAAGCTGAACTACGTTTGTATGGAGACTCAAGCCTCCTGGGGACTCTTAAGTTATAAAGCTGTAATTTAAAACGAGTCTTACCATAACTTATCAAGGTCTGATGCAGCTGCGTGGCGAAAGACGTGAAGAGGCAGGCGAGCGGTATCAGCAGTCCTCCCAGCAGGGCTGCCAGTCTCGGGGACCGCCTCCGTGCCGCCACCAGCGCGCCCGCCGCCCGGGACACCCCCACGCAGATCGCACCAGCCCAAACTGTTATAGCATAAGTGTCCTCCAGTAGATAATAAAACGTTAAGAACTCATAACATTAACTATCATTAGTGGGTCTATACAAAGTCATCATTTCAGCTCATGATGATGATGATCTATCCGACCGATTTATAGTCATTTATAGTCATTTATTCACCAGGCAATGCACATTGCTTAGAGGCAGGTCAATTTTACAAACTTAAATACATATATATTAACTAACATCATCATTACAGCTCATATACGTCCCCACCGAGGGGCTCGAGCCTACCCTGAATCAGGGCGATTAGGCCTTAGTCGACCACGCGGGCCCAGTGCGGGTTGGTCGACTTCACACACAACATACTAATTAATAAATGACATTTAATAGCACATTCATGTTCTCTCGCAATCTATTTGAGAAAATGAGTATCTGTTATTATTTCATTCATGTATTCATTTACTGAGTAATATGCATGCTTTTGAAAAAAATATCTCAATTTTGCTTTGAACTCCAGCTTAGGGAGATCCATTATTAGTTTAGGTAGTTTATTGTACATCATTATTTTTAATGGGATTCCTTGTTTGAGAGTTTTTGTCATCACGACCACTTCGACTCCTAGTCGGTTTGCCGCGCGTGCGCTCGAAGATGGTTTATGTAGCCAATCTTCGCAGCCAAACTCCTCGCGCACTGAGGGCATTTAAGTATGCCACCCTCGTAATTGTATGAAATGGTCGCAGGTGGTCGGGCCTTTAACTGGTCGCGTTTGGTATCAAGTTCAGCTTTACGCTGATCCTCGAACTCAGCTCATATACGTACGTAGGCTCGAGCCCCTCGGTGGGGACGTATATAAGCTGATATGAATTCAACGAAACTCCTCACGGTCATCATCATCATATTATTATGAGCTCATAGACGTCCCCACCGAGGGGCTGGAGCCTACCCTGATTTAGGACGATCGGGCCTTAGTCTAACACGCGGGTCTAGTGCGGGTTGGTCGTCTTCACACACAACCTTCGAGTTTCTTCTCAGGCGTGTGCAGGTTTCCTTACGATGTTTTCCTTCACCGTAAGAGCGTCGGATAAACGTACATATGAAATCGAAATTAGAAAATACATTGTTACGTGGCAGGATTCGAACCACGATCTCCCGGGCAGGAGGTAGCGGCCCTTGCCATTATGCCACCGACGCTCTTTTAAATATACAAAGTAGTGTATCAAAATTGGAATAGATTCAGTACTATGAGTAGAAGCCCCACAGTTAGCAGGAACTGAACAACTTTCCACAAGGAAAGCATAGTCGATTTATAAGTATTGTAATTTTACAAATGTATCAGTTTTAACTTGTTTTACAAATGTATCAGTTTTAACTTGTTTTGCAAATGTATCAGTTTTAACTTGTTTTACAAATGTATCAGTTTTAACTTGTTTTATTAATGTATCAGTTTTAACTTGTTTAACAAATGTATCATTTTTAACTTGTTTTACAAATGTATCAGTTTTAACTTGTTTTACAAATGTATCATTTTTAACTTGTTTTACAAATGTATCAGTTTTAACTTGTTTTACAAATGTATCAGTTTTAACTTGTTTTACAAATGTATCAGTTTTAACTTGTTTTACAAATGTATCATTTTTAACTTGTTTTACAAATGTATCAGTTTTAACTTGTTTTACAAATGTATCAGTTTTAACTTGTTTTACAAATGTATCATTTTTAACTTGTTTTACAAATGTATCAGTTTTAACTTGTTTTACAAATGTATCAGTTTTAACTTGTTTTACAAATGTATCAGTTTTAACTCTAATTACATTAGTATTATTTTTAGTTAGATACTCATGCACTACCTGTTTTTATGCTTTTGTCTCCTAACACCGGGTTGTCTGAAAGAAATCGCTTTGAGCGATCATCATATCAGCCACAAATCGTCCACTGCTGGACAAAGGCCTCCCCCAAGGATTTCCACGACGACCGGTCCTGCGCTGCCCGCATCCATCGGCTTCCCGCGACCTTCACCAGGTCATCGGTCCACCGCGTGGGAGGCCTGCCTAAGCTACGTTTTCCGGTGCACGGTCGCCACTCGAGAACTTTACTGCCCCATCGACCATCTGTTCTACGAGCTATGTGCCCTGCCCACTGCCACTTCAGTTTAGCGATTCTGTGAGCTATGTCGGTAACTTTAGTTCTCCTGCGGATCTCCTCGTTTCTGATTTGATCACGCAGAGAAACTCCGAGCATAGCACGCTCCATTGCCCTTTGGGTGACCTTGAGCCTTCTTATTGATAAATTGCCTTGAGCGATAAGACCGCCCAAATTGTACCACTATAGTTCCTTTTTTTATTCTGTGTTTGTTTTTTTTAATATTTTTTTTAATTAAAGTTTTTTTTGAAGTTTTTATAATTTGTTTATATTTTTATTCTAGTGTGTACAATAAAGAGTATTTATCTTTATCTTTATCGATTCCCAAAAAAAAGTACAATAGGAAATGCACAAAATTAGTCAATCAGCTGATCGATTTGTATGAAGAATTATTTTTTTTTGCAAATTGACCATGGGCCTGATGGGACAGATGTTCAGTTAGTCCATTCGCTTCACACCAGGAGGTCACGAGTTCGGTTTCCGTCCACTTTGTAAGACTCGGTTTGGTTGGTGGTATAGGGCATTTTCATAGCCCGCCTGGCTAGCTATCGCCATCTTATCTAAGTCTTGCCGCCAAACATCAGTGTTAACATCATTGATGTGTTCCAGCTTGAAGATAAGTTAACTAGATCTCCATTGCGTTGGGGAATCTTGGTAAGGCCGCTTCTATCTTCGGCATCATCGTCACTTAACATCAGGTGAGATGATGCGAAGGGCTTATCAATTATGTCATATCAGCTCATGTACGTCCCCACCGAGGTGGTCGATTCTATCCTGAATTAGGGCGATCAGGCCTTAGTCGACCACGCGGGTCCAGTGCGGGTTGGTCGACTTCACACACAACCTGCGAGTTTCTTCGCAAGTGTGTGCAGGTTTCCTCACGATGTTTTTCTTCACCGTTAAAGCAATCGGTAAGTATATGTATTTAAAAAAATGATTATTGAAATAGAATGAGTATAGTTTCAGAGATTAACTCATCTACAACTACATCTAAACTTACAAACATAAGGTACCTGTTTATAATAATATTACAGTATAGATAAAATGTGAAATCTTTTACTCATATAAAACAATAATATGATAGGTACTCCAGTGCCATTCTCTTTCAGAACATTTTATGTATAAGTACTCGACTAAAATAAAATTAAAGTCCACTCAAATTATGTTCAAGATCCAGACGACGCCATTTAGTAAAAGCTTTTTGAACATTTGTTTAGATCACATAAGTTACGTGTAATCAAAGTATATATATTAGTACTAACATACACTATAGGCACTCCAGTGCCGCTCTCTAGATTGCGACCTCACCCCTTCGTCACCCAGATTGGTTACAGTTTGGTTGTCGAACGTATAGGATTTCGCCGCCATTTTGTTTGTTCCGTCATTCCTTTTGTGAAATATCATTTGTGGCCCGTTGTATGAAGTGTCCAGGGTGTAGTGTAATTACATAATGAGGGCGTACTGTTTTACTTTTCAATGCAACGCGAGCCATGTCATTACCATATGGCCGACACAATGGGTCTTTGTGAGCCGCACTCCGTTCGATATCACTCCGAGCCTATTCTTCGGCTGTGCTCTGGCTACAGTGAGCGCACAGTGGGTTAATTGCAGCTGAGGGAGACTCGACGCAAAACACATTAGTTTGAATGCGAGACGGTGGCAATTTGGCTGAGTACTGTCGCTCCGGAGCTCGGAGGCCCGCTTAACGCAATTACGGTGAGAGCTTTATAAATTAGACATGACTATACAATTTGGTTTGCCTAGACAAGGTTATTAAAAGGAAAAACAGTTGAGACAGTCAATGTAAATAATGTATAAATATAGTTTAAAAAACTAAAAAACACGCTTTTAAAGCACATGAAACTAAAAAATTAAAAATAATTCTTAATATAAGCTGAAATACGTCCCCACCGAGGGGCTCGAGCCTACCCTGAATCAGGGTGATTAGGCCTTAGTCGACCACGCGGGCCCAGTGCGGGTTGGTCGACTTCACACACAACCTTCGAGTTTCTTCGCAGGCGTGTGCAGGTTTCCTCACGATGTTTTCCTTCACCGTTAAAGCAATCGGTAAGTATATGTACGTAAGTTTTGAAAAACTCATTGGTACATTGGCCGTCCAGATTTGAACCCGGTACCTCTGGTTAGATGGACCGAGTCGTTACCGGTTGAGCCACCGACGCTTTTTTGAGCTGTTATAATAATGAGCTGTTATAATAATAATAATAAAAATAAGCTGAAAAAAATAATGAACGAAAAATATTATAGTATTATTGTTAATAAATAGAGTTTAAAAAAAACTGAAAACATGCTTAGAAAGTACATCAGACTAAAAAGTAAAAAATAATTCTTAATATAAGTTGAAAATAATAATTAACAAATTACTAGTATTATTGTGAAAAAGCGTATATCGAGCAATCCACACTTTTTAATACACACAATTTGTCACTTCACTCCAGCAACGAAAATAAAAACTTTAATGGCGAACCGAGTCTTTGAACGAACCACTGTGTGTGTTTTTCTTTGAATAGAAAGGTTCTAGTTTTAAATACTCCTTCCACGCTGTCGCGTAAAACGCAGTTTTGCGCGCTTAAATGGAATGATAAACAAATATCTTTTAAAGCGTCATCATCATCATCATATCAGCCGAAGGACGTCCACTGCTGTACAGAAATAGGCCTCCCCCAACGATTTCCACGAAGACTGGTTCTGCGCTACCGGCATCCAGCGGCTTCCCGCGACCTTCACCAGGTCATCGGTCCACCGCGTGGAAGGCCTGCTACGCTAAGTTTTCCGGTGCCGGTCGCCACTCGAGAACTTTACTACCCCAACAGCCATCCGTTCTACGAGCTATGTGCTCCGCCCACTGCCACTTAAGTTTAGCAATTCTGAGAGCTTTAAGTCGGTTTCTTTGGTTCTCCTACGGATCTCCTCGTTTCTGATTCGATCACGCAGAGAAACTCCGAGCATAGCACGCTCCATTGCCCCTTGGGTGACCTTGAGCCTACGTATGAGGCCCATAGTAAGCGACTATGTCTCAGTTCCGTTCACTTTTCAAGCGTGTAAGGTGAAAAACATTTCTTTACAAGCAGACACCAGAATGTGTATATATTTGTCACGTTATTGCGGCATATAAAGGAAACGGGAGAAAAATATTGTTTGTCGATTGTCAATACTTATATCGCGTTTCTAGTGAGGGTGGGGGTGGGGGGTGTTCTTCAGCAGGTAGTTCTCTGGAATACTGCGAGCTGAACTCGTTAGCGGCGTCGCTAACTTCCAATTTCGCCAGGCACCTGACAGAGTTATGCCCGGCCTGCCGCCAGCCCGCCCACGCCACTGACAACAAAGACCGCTCTCATAACCGAAATTACTTCTGCCTCTTAATATTCCACCCCAGTCGTGAATCTTGGGAAATTAATTCAATAAATCAACCCAATACACAAGTACCGGTGACTGGCATTCTTAATTTGCTTAGCGAGCATTAAATAATCATTTGTTAAAATTTATTATCACATCACACTAATGTTGTGAAGGCGTAAGTTTGTGAGTGTGTATGTTTTTTAGTTCTTCACGCAAAAACTATTGAATGGATCTGGCTGAAATTTGGTAGGTAGACAGGTTAGGACCTGGATTAACACATAGACTACTCTTCGACTCTTAATTTTCTACCCGGGTCGTGAATCTTGGGAAATTAATTCAATCCCAATACACAAATACCGGTGACTGGCATTCTTAATTTGCTTAATGGCGAGCATTAAATAATCATTTGCAAAAATTTATTATCACATCACACTAATATTATAAACTAGCTTTTGCCCGCGGCTTCGCCCGCGTGGACATCTTTTTTGTGACCGACTTAGAGGGTGCGCGGTGCGCGAGTCGCAAGCGGCCCGCGAGCATGGACATAAATTTTCTCCAGATACCTCGAGAACTTGTCAGGATATGCTTATTAGTAAATCGTGTCATTTCCCACCCCCTTAACCATCTCGGTGCAAAAAATCACACGATCCATTGTTCCGTTGCGATGTTAATTAACCAAAAAAGAGTATATTTTCAGTTCCCTCGGGAATTGCATCGGGCTATGCTATTTTCACGAGATAAAAAGTAGCCTATGTCCTTCCTTGTTACACAGGCTACCTGCATGCCAAATTTTATTAAGATTGGTCAAGGCGTTCAAGCGTGAAAAGGTAACAAACAAACAAACCAACTAACAAACAAACAAACACATTTTCACATTTATAATATTAGTAAGGATGTGAAAGTTTGTATGTATGGATGGATGTTTGTTACTCTTTCACGCTTCAACCACTGGACGGATCGGGATGAAACTTGTCACGTCATATAGGTTAGGTCCTGGATTAACATATAGGCTACATTTTATCCCGATTTCTTAAGTGGTTGCCGTGGGATAGCTATTAACTCTCTCTTCTTTGTAATTTATGTCACGTCGCAATGAATAATAATTAATACTGATTATCTTATTGAATACTAATTAGCATAGCCCGACATAGTTCCCAAGGGATCTAGAGTTGACTCAGTTCCGGCGCTCGATAGCACGACAGACATAAGACCTATGTTCACACGAAAACTAACTAACTACTGAACATATCTGGCTGAAATTTGGAAGGTAGACAGCTTAGGACCTGGATTAACATATAGGCTACTTTACTCCACGCTCGCGAGCCGCTTACGGCTTGCGCACTGCGCACCCTCGAAAAGTCATAGAAACGTTGTCCACGCGGGTGAAGCCGCGGGAAACAGCTAGTTATGAAATATTTGTCAATCTGTCTTTGTAAAGAAATCCTCGGAACTTTATGAAAGTTGGAGCCGTCAGTAATTAAGTTCGGGGTGTAAGATAATGTCATCGAGGTTTCGTTTGATATTGGGGAGGAGTTTTGGTTGTTTGTTTATTTATTGCCGTGGGGCGCGTCTGATAGATTGCTCTCCGCCTCGGGGTCGCTTTGCTGGAAAACCATTTTCTTCGTCTCGGATTCGGTGACGACACATTATACGCCATTGTCCCGTTTCTCTCCGCACAATTTGTTGCTGTCACTGGCTTCAACTACCATTCACTAAAACCTTGCGTGACGTGGACAGGCCTGAGGTAGCCTATACATTCTGAGTTATCCACAGACCAAAAAGATCTATAGCTCGGGGTTTTATTTGTAATAGGTTATAATTTACACCCCATACAAAAAAGTTTTCATGAAATTACTCATATATAAAATAGTACATTATGTTACGAGCGAGTAATGTTGGTGATTACCGCTGAGGCGCCATTGAGACCCGAGCCGTTAGGTGAGGGTCTTAAGAGAGCCGAGGACGGTAATCATCAATACACACGTGTATCATATGACGTTTTTCAACACACTTGTGAAGAAAATAATAATAAAAAAATCATTTTATTTAGTAGATAAAAAGCTTATTTAGAGAAATTATTCGTAAATGTGCAGTTAGTAAAATTATAATTAACTGTTTTTGATAGCAAAGTGGTCTTATCAGATATTTAATTACTGAAATACTTTCATGTTCTATTATTATTTGAGATAGTTCATTATTCGTGTAGGTAGGCGAAATCCAATCATTGTTTTTAAGTCCACTTCATTCTTTGTTCGGACTGTACTTTTTAACATTGAGTATATATGTCGCAGGATAATTTGATAATCCGTCGTTTCGCGAAAATCCTAGGAAAATTGGATAATATGGAGTAGAAAACTCCTAATAAAACCAAGTCGGACGGAGCCCCGCTTCGTTAAATAGGTTAGGTTATGTTAGCATGTCTTTTTCTACCGTAAAAAGGAGCCCCGCATAGCGGGGCTCCGTCCGACTTGGTTTTATTAGGAGTTTTCTACTCCATAGTATCCAATTTTCCTAGGATTTTCGCGAAACGACGGATTATCAAATTATCCTGCGACATATACACCACAAAGATCTAGGTTTGTACTTGAAGATAATTCTTTAAAGTACGCCATGAACACATTTTCTGAAAAAGACTGCGTATTCTTGTTTTTTGCCATTGTATTAAATTTTGATACGCTAATAGATATTTTTCCTTTGAGTTTTCAGGTAGTAAACTTTCCATAACGTTAAGGGCTTCACATCTTATATCGGGCGGTGTACAACATAAATCATTTTCTTCATAACTAGTACTTGTAGACATTTAAATTAATAAATAACTATAATTTCAACAGTGAAAACGAGTTGTGAAAATTTTTTTCGCTACGGCGGGAAAAAATAATCAGTTTTCCTATGCGCGCGCATCTAACAATGGCGATCGGCCATAGACTAAAAGAATGAGGTTTCTTTTTTTTGCTTTCCACGGATAGCGTTTTAGCCACATACAAAATGCGGAATTTAAGTTTTCTTTATTACAGAGAATACAAAAGTTATATTTGAGTGAAAGTTTTATTTATTAAACACGTACAAGTTGAAATTATCTATTTAAATACGAAGTTGCATGAAATGAGTAAGCAATAGGTACATTAATTTATTTGTACTATTAAACACGATCTTTTTTGTATCGAAACTTTTTTAAGAACAAAGCAACTCAACCAATAAAATAAAAAAAAACCTCTATAACTCACATGTGAATAATAGCAATGAAAAAATCACAGTTTGATTACAGGTGTCAATATGTGCCTAATTACGGTGAAATTAGAGCCACTTTATGAGCAAGTGTGTTGAAAAATATATTTATTAGGTCATTATTCATATATAAAAGATATATTTATTAGGTATTTACCTATGAAATTGCCGATTCAGTTTTTGAAGTTCAATGCCAATTGTTATTGAAAATAAAAAAGTTATTGTTTTTTATTATCGACCTTTTTACTAGTAACTAGTGGCATGTCTTTAATGTACAAATCCCCTGAGATATGTACCATTGAATGGAAAAAAGGCATTTTCTTAGTGGACAGATGTGATAATTTATTAGACTAGTTAATTTTCTTGAATTTTCCTGAAAATGACGAAATCTTATGCGGAGTATTCCCAAATATGACATTAGTAACGGAGAAACTGTTGCGGTAACTCTAGAGCTTTAAAATTAAAAATGTGTATTTTTTGCCTCAATAAAGGCGATTTTTGCAGGTGAAAAAACCCGACTTTATGAGGTTAAAGCCACCGTGCTCTCAAAATATCTAAACAATGGGCATATGTTTACCACTATTTAATTTCTAATAGCCTTTTGCTATTTTGAGAATAAATTTTGTTTTTATAACTATTGTTTTTAATATTAATTTTCATATTTAAACTTTTTTTATACGATCGGCAATTTCATAGGTAAAGACCTAATATATAGAGCCCGATATGATAAAAATATATGAGGGGTGAAATCGAGTGGTGATGATAACGCGACTAATTCGTACTTTATCTAACCGTAACTTTTACCGTCATTACGTTTTTTCAGTCGCGAAGACTAAGACAACATGGCCACGCCACTTTGGAGCCTGCCCTGAATTAGGATGCCAGTGCGGGTTGGTCGACATCACACACAACCTTCGAGTTTCTACGCAGGCGTGTGCAGGTTTCCTCACGATGTTTTCCTTCACCGTAAGAGCGTCAGATAAACGTTCAGAAAGAGAAATTCGAAAACACATTGGTACGTGACAAAATTCGAACCACGACCTCCCGGACAGGAGATAGCGGCCCTTGCCATTGCGCCACCGACGCTATATAGATATACTCTTAGGTACAAGAATTGCTCACATATATAGTATTAATTTGTATTTCAACAAAGTTGAGTATATATTGCTTTGTAATATTTTCCGAATAATGTTTTTATATCAACAAACATTGTTAAAACGAAATTTAAAAAAAAATGTTTTTTTGTTTAATATTCAACGTTTCATCAAGTAATTCAGCTGACAACTAGACGAACAAACCAATAAAGCTTAGCAGTTGTCTTGTAGTTGTCACAAATCCAATAGGGATGACGAATGCTAGTCATCTGATTTACTTTTTATCATATGTCAAAAAACACATTTTGTTCCAAAAATGTTTGAAATACCTAGGCGTGACGTCATAGTTTTATGATTTTGGTGAATAAAAAATCGCAGACTTGATGGAAAACAAAACGAGTAAGGTTTTCCGAAGTTTAAGTAGGAGGGCAATTTAGTGATCAAGAGTTCATAATTTATTTCTGATGCTGTCGTGATCCCTATTAAAGGAGGTCGTCAACTTACTGGCATGCTCGCCGCCAGGTCCCAGATGCCTGACGGCGTAGACGTGCAGGGCTCCGTAGGCCAGCTGCAGCCCCGTAGACAGCAGGTGGGCCAGGAACGCTGCTCCGCACACGATCCACCTGATGACACAATGGGCTTTTATTGATTGGAAACGATAAACACGTTAAAAAAACCGACTTCCATCGCAAACTCTTGGTACACTTTTGCATTTTTATTTTTTGTTTTTGTTGATAGTCCAAAAAAAGGTATTACACAAGTATTTTGATAACATTTACGAGTAATATGGGACCAACCTGGCAGCATGGCGTAATGGTTAGTCCATTCGCTTCACACTAGGAGGTCGCGGGTTCGATTCCCGATGGGGTCAACTGGTAAGAATCGGTTTGGTTGGTGGTAGGGCCTTTTTCTAAGCCCGCCTTGCTAGCTACCACTACCTTATTTATATCTAAGTCTTGCCGACAAACATTAGTTTTAACAACATTGATGTGTTCCGGCATGAAAATAAGATAGCCAGTTCTCCGTTGCGTTGGGGAATCTTGGTAAGCCCGCTTCCGTCTTCGGCATCGTCGTCATTTACCATCAGGTGAGATCATGCTAAGGGCTTACCAATTGTGAATAAAAAAAATACCTCCTCGCAAGAGCATCTAATATTAATCAACTTGAATGGGAGGTACCTTTATTAGGGTTTTTCTAGATTTACTACTGATGGCATATTATATCTGCTAGTAGATTTCTCGATTGTGTAAATTTGATAAATAAACTAAGGCTCATTTTGGAGAAGAAAAAAAATAAAACCTAGCGACTCCGGGATTGCTGACAGAAGTTCTCTTTATGTCCAAATGTGAATAAAAAAAAAGTAGAAACCTTTGTATACCTATAGCAAAGTATGTAGTGAGAGGCCTTTTTCTGTTGGTAGCTAAGATTTTGGCGCGGAACCGTTTATGTGATCCTGTGTCGCAATGGGCCGGTGTTTTTTTTTATTTTATTCTGTCCTCACTTCTGGAGCACGGGTCTCTTCCATCAAAACCCGGGAAGGTTAGGCCATACTTTGTTTTTCACTGATTTCAAAAAAGGAGGAGGTTCTATGTTTCACTGTGTGTGTTTTTTGAAGTGAAACTTCTTTAGAGACGGGGGGGTATTAGGATTTTTTCTGTCATGAAAAAGCGTTACGGCCGCGTGGAGGGTGTAGACAGAGAAAAGCTGGCGGCGGCGGCGGAGAGAGGACAACGGCTTTATTCGTAGATAGAGAAAAGTTGAGATGGGGATATAAAGCAAGTACTTGGCCTGGGTTATACCATTTCCACTAGTCCGTTGAAGTTTCACTTCTACTATGTGTCCCAGCACACATTTCGATTTATTTTTGAAGAGGAATATCATATTCAATCCTAAATAATGTAGATCATCATCATCATCCTATCAGCCGAAAGACGTCCACTGCTGGACATAGGCCTCCCCCAACAATATCGATAATCACAAATATTTTATTGCATAAATAAATTAAATAAATACTCAAAAATAATCGTCGGTGGTTTAACTGGTAACGACTCGGTCCTCCTATCCAGAGGTTCAAATCCGGACGGCCAGTACCGATGAGTTTTTCGAAACTTACGAACATATACTTACCGATTGCTTTCCGGTGAAGGAAAACATGGTGAGAAAACCTGCACATCTGATTACAGATGTGTATGAAGGTCACGTTGCACACGTCCGTAGGTGTAAATCTAAATGCCCTACACGTGACCTCGGGTGATGCTAAGTGCAATACCAGGCAACCGCCGTTCTATCCCTTGGATAGCACGGTTAATTGTGCCACACGATAAGAGACAAAAATAATAGGTAATAATTTGTTTCTGTAAACAATACAATAACAATAGATATCACTCAGCCAGCGGCTTCGCATGCGTGAACATAGTTTCTATTACTGTCTCGGAGGGTGCGCAGTGCGCGAGCCGCAGCCGATAATCCAGGTCCTAATCTGTCTACCTACCAAATTTCAGCCAGATACGTTTAGTAGTTTTTGTGTGAAAGAGTGTAGAAAGAGTCGTATAAATGCTACTGAAGGTATTTACGAATTGTGTTGTGTTTCAATATATTAGCTTTCATTGTAAGCAAAAGTTGCAGTCTAAAATATTTAAAAACTATAGTAGGGTTGTAATACGCTTAAAGCGTCTGTTAGAGTCTTTATCTTATTGTTGCCAACCTATTTGTGTTACAGAACTATTTTTCAAAACTTACTAAGTCAGTCAGTGATGAGCGTAAATCTTATCTTTCCTTTAAAATAAGTACCTTTCAGTAGTAACAGGTTATAAATTTTCATAATCATGCCTCAATCAATGGAGCGTGCTATGCTCGGAGTTTCTTTATGTGATCGAATCAGAAACGAGGAGATCCGTAGGAGAACCAAAGTAACCGACATAGCTCTCAGAATTGCTAAACTTAAGTGGCAGTGGGCGCGGCACATTGCTCGTAGAACAGATGGCCGTTGGTGCAGTAGAGTTCTTGAGTGGCGACCACGCACCGGAAAGCGTAGTGTAGGCAGGCATCCCACGCGGTGGACAGATGACATGGTGACGGTCGCGGGAAGCCGCTGGATGCGGGCAGCGCAGAACCGGTCGTCGTGGAGATACTTGGGGGAGGCCTATGTCCAGCAGTGGACATCCTTCGGCTGATATGAATCATGCCTAAAGTAATATCTAAGTAAGCTGGTATTGTAATTATAGGTATGGGCCATCAACGTGTGTGATAGACAGACGGTCAGTTATCTGATTTCTTATCTTACAAATTGATAATATCTTCTTGCCTCGGGTTAAAACACTTTAGTATTTAATCTACCATCATCATTACTGGCATAAATCCTTATTCTTACTAATCATATAAATGTAAAAATGTGTTTGTTTGTTTGTTGCTTCTACACGCTTCAACGCCACAACCAATCTTGACAAAATTTGGCATGCACCTAGCCTGTGTAATGGCGAAGGACAAAGCCACCCGTCAAAATATCATACAGTTTATCAGGGAACTTCATGTTTTTATTTTCGTGTGGCACAATTAACCGTGCTATCCAAGGGATAGACGGCGGTTGCCTGGTGTTGCACTTAGCATCACCCGCGGTCACGTGTAGGGCATTTAGATTTACACCTACGGACGTGTGCAACGCGACCTTCATACATATATGGAATCAAAAAGGGAAATTTTTGCACAGACATGGTTGAGGGGGTGGGTGGTGACTTGGAGTACTAATTAACATAGGAAGCCTGACATAGTTCCCGAGGAATCTGAGAAAAACTCATTTCTACGCTCGCACATGTCACTTTCGCAACGGAACAACGGATTGACCTGATTTAAAGCTATTGTATAGCTTTTATCACGGGCTTTGAGGGGACCGAATCAAGAAATTTCGTAACGAAAATAAAACCTGACACCCCAAAAAATATATATATTAAGTTCTATTAAACTTACAGTGCCATCTATCTATCCATCATGATGATGATGATGATGATGGCGATGGCGATGGCGATTGATGATGGCGGATGATGATGATGATGATGAAGATGATGAACTTTCTTAGTGTTAATTTATTACATAAACATCCCGCGCCCCAAGGACTATATGATACTGGTAAATACTGCATAAATTAAAAAAAAATATATAATTGCATAAGTTGATAAAAAATGCTGTGCAATAGCTTTACCGCGGCAGTCCCCGAGTGCCACACGTCTTTTTGTACAGAAATAGTCGAGGGGGTGAAAAGTGACATAGACGGCTAATCAGAATAGCTCAATATAGTTCCCAAGGTATCTGAAGAAAACTTATATCTAACGCTCTTGATCCACTTGCTGCTCGCGTACCACTCACCCTCAAAAATTGGTATAAAAATTTCGAAAACTAAAAACTTTTAGGTAAAAGCTTTTAATATTGCATTGTCACGCGATATATGTACATGCGTGCAAAATTCAGCTCAATCGGAAACTGGGAAGTGGGTCAAATTTAACTTGAAAGATTTCATTACACACACCGGGAAAGGTGAAACTAAATAAAAGCTTGTAAAAACTATGTCCACGCGAGCGAAGCCGGGGGCAAAAGCTAGTAAATCATAATTGCATGTCAGTTTAGGTACTATTTGAAGCTATTTATGATTGTCATGTTATTCATAAAATACTAATCTAACATCGAAGAAAAGAGCTAGAGTAGGATAGAGAGGTCTTTCCTTTAAAACTGTCAAAAATATTTCCTGCATTGACGCTTAATCGACTGCGTTTATCTCTGACCACTGAGAAACGAGCTTGTCTCGAGAACCGAGGACATATGACAAGTGTTCATCTCGCATCACGTTGGACCTCCAGGGAAATCCCCTCGCATCTTGTCGCTCGCGGACCATTTATCTGCGGTCGCCGACAGCGCGTGACGCCGCCGTGTTTTGCGGATCGCTGATCCCGCGACACTGATATCGTTCGCATTATGCTTCCTATTATTAGGGAAGAACAAATTTCTTTTCTTTGTATGCTAATGGAACTGGTTTTCATTTTCCTGCACGTAAACGTCAAGATTTCCGGCTTTTTAGATCGGAAAATTCGAAGAGATATCAATTAACTTCCGTGCATGAAAGTGAAAGATTTTTGATTTAGTTCGACGACGACGTGGGAAGCGATTATAGTGTTGTCGCTCAAAAGTAAAAATCTCGATAAATCACTTGCGATTAAAGTTGCAAGTTTTGTAACTTGACAATGCGATATTGCGCGTGACTTGGACAGAAGCGCGCCCTGTCTAAAGACAAACTCTGAAGTTCAAGTTTCAAGCAGAAGTGTTGTAGTGCAGTCTTTAGCCTTGACGTCATATCCACAGATTTGAAGCTAGATCGCAGACGACTGATAATGTTTGTGCCACGTGGTCACGAATGCAGATAGAGACAAAATACCTTTTCCGTAACTGTAGAATTTCACAAGAAAAAATATCGCAACATCGAATCGGTCATTAACCCATCATCATCATCATATCAGCCAAAAATCGTCCACTGCTAGACAAAGGCCTCTCCCAAGGATTTCCACGACGACCGGTCCTGCGCTGCCCGCATCCATCGGCTTCCCGCGATCTTCACCAGGTCGTCGGTCCACCGCATGGGAGGCCTGCCTACGCTACGTTTTCCGGTGCGCGGTCGCCATTCGAGAACTTTACTTCTCCATCGGCCATCTGTTCTACGAACTTTGTGCCCTGCCCACTGCCACTTCAGTTTAGCGATTCTGTGAGCTATGTCGGTTACTTTATTTCTCCTGCGGATCTCCTCGTTTCTGATTCGATCACGCAGACAAACTCCGAGCATAGCACGCTCCATTGCCCTTTGGGTGACCATGAGCCTTCTTATGAGGCCCATAGTAAGCGACCATGTCTCAGTTCCGTAAGTCATCACTGGCAACAAACACTGGTCAAAGACCTTAGTCTTGAGACACTACGGTATTTGAGACGTGAAGATATTGCGAAGCTTCCCGAACGCAGCTCAGCCGAGTTGGATTCGACGACTGATCTCTTTCTCGAAGTTGGGCCCAAATTATTCGAATATTAAAATATTTCAATTGAAATATTTAGTGTTGAAAGTTTGTCATTTTTTTATAGATTTTCTATTGATTACTTAAAAAATAACCTGATCCACGAGTACTTGTAACTCCCTCTTAACATCAACTACCCATGCGTACTGCTAGAAAAAGCACCATGTATCTTACAAAACTGGATTGGTCCAGACATGGCCTTCATGTATGCCTTTTTCTAAAAAACTGAAGAATCCAGATCAAAGTACAATCTTTTTACACTCAACCTAATAAATGTACGAGTACTTAGAAATGGGCAGGACATACGCGAATAGTTCGCAGAACGGATAACCGATACAAAGGGATGTTCTCTAGAGAACATCCCAGGCCTGACAGTAGACATGTGTTGGACTAACCCTGGCCAGATGGACTGATAATATAGTGAAATTAGCAGGAAGCCATCGATTGGTTGTGGCTCAGGAACGCACCTAGTGGAGTTCCATGAAGGAAAGCTATGTTGATAAGAATTAAAATGATGGTGAGCTCACCCCCAACCTCCCTCAGGGTAGAAGTGGTGCTTGATGGCGCGCGTGTCGAGCTCGCGGCGACGCAGCGCGGGCACGGTGCGGTGCAGCGCGCGCAGCTCACGCTCGCGCAGCGCGCCCGCCGACGACTCCTCCTCGCCGCCATCTGGCCATCCGTCTGCACACATCAACTTTAGATTAGGCAAGTACTTTGCTTTATCTGATAAGGCGACGGGGACCACCAGTAGGGCAGCATCACTGTACGTCGGTTACTCACCATAGTGCGGCAGGCAGGTGTAGCTGGTGGATAGTGGCGGGCGACAGCGGCAGAGCGGCGGCGGGGCGCGGGGCGGCGGCTGCGGGGAGGCCGACGGCGACCGGGACCACCAGCCGGGCTCCATCACTGTACGTCGGTTACTCACCATAGTGCGGCAGGCAGGTGTAGCTGGTGGATAATAGCGGGCGACAGCGGCAGCGCGGCGGCGAGGCGCGGGGCGGCGGCGGCGGGGAGGCCGACGGCGACGGGGACCACCAGCCGGGCTCCATCACTGTACGTCGGTTACTCACCATAGTGCGGCAGGCAGGTGTAGCTGGTGGATAATAGCGGGCGACAGCGGCAGCGCGGCGGCGGGGCGCGGGGCGGCGGCGGCGGGGTGGCCGACGGCGACGGGGACCACCAGCCGGGCTCCATCACTGTACGTCGGTTACTCACCATAGTGCGGCAGGCAGGTGTAGCTGGTGGATAATAGCGGGCGACAGCGGCAGCGCGGCGGCGGGGCGCGGGGCGGCGGCGGCGAGGAGGCCGACGGCGACGGGGACCACCAGCCGGGCTCCATCACTGTACGTCGGTTACTCACCATAGTGCGGCAGGCAGGTGTAGCTGGTGGATAGTAGCGGGCGACAGCGGCAGCGCGGCGGCGGGGCGCGGGGCGGCGGCGGCGGGGAGGCCGACGGCGACGGGGACCACCAGCCGGGCTCCATCACTGTACGTCGGTTACTCACCATAGTGCGGCAGGCAAGTGTAGCTGGTGGATAATAGCGGGCGACAGCGGCAGCGCGGCGGCGGGGCGCGGGGCGGCGGCGGCGAGGAGGCCGACGGCGACGGGGACCACCAGCCGGGCTCCATCACTGTACGTCGGTTACTCACCATAGTGCGGCAGGCAGGTGTAGCTGGTGGATAGTAGCGGGCGACAGCGGCAGCGCGGCGGCGGGGCGCGGGGCGGCGGCGGCGGGGAGGCCGACGGCGACGGGGACCACCAGCCGGGCTCCATCACTGTACGTCGGTTACTCACCATAGTGCGGCAGGCAAGTGTAGCTGGTGGATAATAGCGGGCGACAGCGGCAGCGCGGCGGCGGGGCGCGGGGCGGCGGCGGCGGGGAGGCCGACGGCGACGGGGACCACCAGCCGGGCTCCATCAGCCGGCCATGGCTGCACCCGCACCCGCACCCGCACCCGCGTTACCTGAACCAATTAAAGATATTAAAGTAAGGCGAGGCATTTGTAAAACAGTTGTCTCTGTTTTTTCCTTTACGTGTAAAGATTCAAGAATATAACCACACTTTTGCATTTTTTCAATGTTTTACGTGTTATTTCTCTTAAGACTTCAATTTAAAAACTAAAATTTAGCAGATTCTCTGTAATACTTATAAAGAAATATCTCCATATAAAAACTATGTGCAAATTTAGAAATTTTATTAATAAACAATTCGTTTTAGACCTTTTTTTAGGATTTTTTATTATAGAGTAAAGTACACACTATCGTGTAACATATTAGCACATTCCTCAGACAATATCCTTAAGTATGTCCAATATTTTTTGCAAGACCGATATTTAGTAGTAATTACCAAAAAAAATTGATCTAGCAAAA
Source organism: Coleophora flavipennella (assembly GCA_947284805.1). Classification (NCBI taxonomy): domain Eukaryota; kingdom Metazoa; phylum Arthropoda; class Insecta; order Lepidoptera; family Coleophoridae; genus Coleophora; species Coleophora flavipennella. Next base: position 2,263,094 of record OX369268.1, read on the forward strand.
GGGTTTCTCCGCTTCTCCACCGGTGCATCGCCTTAAGTATTAGTTAAAGTAAGGGAAAGGTATATGAAATCTAAAAAAGTAGCTGTTGGTATAACCAAAGCTTACTACTCCACAACATTTGCAAAAAGGTAGGCAAAATGATTCTTGATTCAGCATATCCAGTTTCTGAATAACCAGCAAGAGAAAACAATTTTTAAGATCGTTGATTATCAATACCTTGCGTTATCGATTTCAGTGAATATATCGGGCGATAAAAAGATGTCCGGCAATATTTTAGCTGTGGCTTTTCTCATGAATTTCCCCAAGAAACTTGTAGTCAATTCGCAAAAAAGATTTTGGTCTTATCACACAAAGTTGGCTAATGGGAAGTGCGGAAAAACCATTTTTTTTTTGCGAATGAAATAAGTATGAAATAAATCAACATGAGCTCATGAAACTGGACAACTTTCCCCAACAAACCCTTAGTCAATGCGCAAAAAAGTTTTTGGTCTTAACACACAAAGTTGGTTAATGGGAAGTATGGGAAGACCAGCTTTTTTTTGCGAGTTGGATATGTGTTTTTTTTTATTAAAGTTGTTCAGTTTCATGAGTAGAAGCCACAGTTAAAATACTGACGGACATTTTTTATGACCCGGTATATTTAAAGATATTTTCAGGTTCTCCTAATGAAAATGAATGGAAAAATTTAATGAAGACCTTCTTTGCGAACTAGGGCTTACGTTAAAAAAGTGCAGAAATGAATAGTATTTCCTCTTGTTTTTAAAAGGCTTTCACGATTATTTAATTTGAACTGATTTGAATTAGTAAGTGAGTTATTAAGGCTTCGATATCAACTGATAAATAAAATATAATCAACCAAGTCCGTATCAGAACACGCAAAGTGCAGAGTTCTAGAGTCATTACTAGAAAACTGTTATCACAAAGGTTAAATAGTTTCGAGACACCAGAGACTTAAAGAACGGCACAATATACCTCCGTGGCGTTATGGGTAAGTTCATTAGCTTCACATCTGGAGTTCGCGGGTTCGATTCCCGGCAGAGTCTAACTTTGTATGACACGGTTTGGTTAGTGGTAGGGCATTTTCTAAGCCCGCCTGGCTAGCTACCACCATCTTATCTAAGTCTTGCCGCTCCAAACATCAATGTTAACAGCATTGGTGTGTTCCGGTTTAAAGATAAGATAGCCAGTTCCCCATTCACATCAAATTTAGAACTATCATTTTTCAGGCTGTTTATCCCCACTCCTGTGGTGCCTCCTCATAAATGGCCTGATAAGTCACATCAACAAGCAGCATATATACATGCAAGCCTACTCAGACGACGGAGTAATTCTAGTCTCAGGAAAGGTGCTAAGTACCGTTAGAGACATAACAATGAGAGGACTGAAGATTGTCGCAGACTGGTGTCAAGACAAGGGGCTCGGCCTCAACCCTGACAAAACAAAAGTGATTCTCTTCACCAAGAGGAGAAAAAACATAGACTTGGCGCCGTTAGCATTGAGGGGCACCATACTAGAAACCACTGAAGAAATAAAATATCTAGGCATAACTCTGGACAGAACTCTGAGCTTTAATATGCACATAAAAGAGCAGAGTAAGAAGGCCATTATGACTCTGATGCAATGCAGGAGGGCAGTAGGTAAGATCTGGGGGCTAAAACCTCATATCTGCCAGTGGATATACAAAGCAATCATACTTCCAAGACTACTGTATGGTGCGATAGTGTGGTGGCACAGAGCCAACATATCGTCAAACATTCGAGAGTTAAGGAAAGTACAAAGAGCTGCCAACCTAATGACCACAGGTGCCATGACATCCACACCAACGATGGCACTAGATGTGGCTTTGGGACTGAACCCGATCGAGATCGAGGCTAAGAAAAGAGCAGCAGAGCAATGGTACAGGATCACAGCATGCAAAGAATGGAAGGCAAAACCTACGGACATAGGTCATGCCTCAATAGAAGAAGCTCTGGGTAGAGATATGTCACTATTAATGACAAATAACGACCTAATCAAGAAACAAAGGACCTTCAACAAAAAGTTTAGAATACATATAGGAGAAAGAACTAACTGGGAACTGGAAGCCCCAGAATCCCAGCTTAACTGCTACACAGATGGATCTAGAATGAAAGGCACTGGCCTAGCAGGAGCAGGGATTCACGTACCTAGCAACCCGGAAAAAGACAAGGCTCTGGCCCTGGGAACCTACACCAGTGTCTTTCAAGCGGAGGTATTTGCAATCAAGGAATGTACAGAAGAAATTCTGGCGGACTCATGGGAAGAGTTCAACAGCACTATAATTTATTCAGATAGCCAGGCAGCAATTAAAGCACTGGCCAAGGCAGAGACCTCATCAAGGCTAGTCATGGAGTGCAAAGATACACTCAATAAACTGGCAGAGAGAATGGCGGTCACATTAGCATGGGTCCCAGGACATCAAGGAAATTTAGGCAATGAAAGAGCAGACATGCTAGCACGAGAGGGTGCCAGCTCAAGATTCATAGGACCGGAGCCCCGACTTCCAATATCAGCAAGTGTCACAAAGGGAGTGATCGCAGAGCTTATGAAGCGCGAAGCCCAGGAAGTATGGGTAGGAAATAATAGTTGCAGACAAGCGAAAATGTTCCTGAAGGGAAGGAATCGCAGGAGGAGCAGAACATTACTATCGCTAGGCCGGAAAAGCCTGGCAATGGTCATGGGCATAGTAACAGGACATTGTAAGCTAAACAGACATATGTCCCTAATAGATAGGACCATTGACCCCTCCTGTCCCAATTGCGGAGAACCGGAGACCAGCCTACACTATTTAGCTGAGTGCGTCCTCTACAGCAGGCTAAGGTGGGAGACTCTTGGCGCCGATAGGATCAGGGAAGAGGAACTATGCGACCTGGAAATCAGTCACATAGCGGAGTATTGTAGAAGGAGCTCAAGGTTTGAGGGGGGGACGCCACCGGGGTCACAGTAACCATTGTACCACCATGGGAATAGGGTGTAATGAGTCCACCTAGTGACTTGAACACCCGCCTGTACCCCGCAGGCGTCCCACCCAATAATAATAATAATCATTTTTCATGAAACTAGTATACTGGAATCAAACGTTTTTAAGATATAGCCTTAAGTTTGACAGCTGTCATCCAAAATAAAGGTTTCGATAGGATCAATGGTTTCCAAGATATATTATATATATTAAATTTGACAGATATCATCCAAAATGAAGATTTAGACGATATCAAGGGCTATCAATTAAGTTTGACAGCTGTCATCCAAAATAAAGGTCTCGAAGATGATTTTTCTTAAGAAACTAGTGATCTAGGATTAATAGTTTCTAAGATGTGGTGATTTTAAATTTGACAGATGTCATCTAAAATGAAGATTTAGACGATATCAAGGGCTAATGGCTTATGATGTCAAAGGCAATAAAAAGTGAATAAACAAATGTCTATCATTTCTTTTATGAAACTAGAAGCCTAGGATCAATTTAGTTATGGCGATTTTAAGTTTTAGAGTTTGAGAGCTGCGTGGAGAGGAAAGGTAGAGGGCAAAAGAGCTCGGGGAAGATCTCCTGCCAAGTGGTGCACCCAAGTCACCAGCACCACTGCTCTGCAGCTACAGGAAGCAGTGCGCGCAGCGAGTGACAAAGCCCGGTGGAGAGTAATCTTCGCCCCTCGATGACATGACGGTCACGATCCCCAGCATTGGGGGAACGACTGATTGGATAAGGGTGATTAGTAAATTATGTCTTTTCCCACCTACTCAACCATCTCTGTGCAAAAAATCACAAAAAGCGAGTATTTTTTTAGTTCCCTCAGGAACAGCATCAGATTATGCTATTTTCTCGGGATAAAAAGTAGCCTATGTCCTTCCCCGTGACACAGGCTACCTGCATGTCAAATTTCATAAAGATTGGTCATGGCGTTGATGCGTGGAAAGTTAACAAACAAACACATTTCCACATTTATAATATTAGTAAGGATTTCCTTTAAAATAATTATTTAGTTAAAATGTACATTACAATGCACATTGCATATGTAACGTGTATTTAGAGAACTTCCCCAGACACGGCGCCAGTTGTCATTAACTGAGTGAGAGCTCTTACAGACGTCCATGCTAATGAACAGTTAATAGATGGCACAAGTGACAAAGTAGCTCCCGTACTACGGTATAACCAAATCGATCAGCTGATTAGCCGACTGACTCGTAACATACAAAGTAGTATGCGACAGTAGTTTTGTGTGATACATAATTGAAAAAGCTAAACACGTTAAAAAACCGACTTCCATCGCAACAAATTAGTACATTTTTGCATTATTATTTTTGGTTTTTGTTAATTTTCTACTAAAGTACTACACCGATTTTGTTAAAATTTATATGGGACCACACGGAAAGCACTAGCTTTCAAATAAAAAAAGAATAATAGAAATCGGTTTACCCAGTCAAAATTTCTGAGGTAACAAACATAAAAAAAAAGAAAAAAAAATACAGACGAATTGAGAACCTCCTCCTTTTTGGAAGTCGCTTGAAAATATACTTTTCATCTCTCCTGTTCGGAAAGTTTAATTTTCATGAGTGGATAGCCGGGTGGAACATTGCTTTTTCATCCCTAGGGTGGAACGAAATTATTTTTTAAAATTGCCACGAAGTTGAAGATAATTGAGTTACATACGTCTTAATATTAATTTAAATTATAATAAAAGCTTTTCATGTATCTAAACTCTATGTGTTTATAACGATCTATAGGTTGCTATTAAAACATTTTACAGTTGTTTTATTTTTTTTACAATTACAGAAGATCAAAATTTAAAATAACTCCTCTATTCTGCTGCCCGCCATAATACCGTGATAGCGTGACACTTTTTTTTCACGTTTTGGCATGGCCATCTAGATGCACGTCGTGACCAACTTTATTAGGTACAATCTAGTCGGCCGTGGCAAGTAGCCATTGCGAAAAGGTTGGATGTTGGATATAGGTAAACTTAATTTATTTATATCCAATTATTTATTTTTATCATATGAATCGCCCTAATTCAGGGTAGGCTCGAGCCCCTTGGTGGGGATGTATATTAGCTCACTAGTGGATGCCCGCAGCTTCGCCCGCACAGATCCCGATTTTTGCGCTTCCTGTGGGAATTTCCCAAAATCCTTTCTTAGCGGATGCCTACGTCATAACATCTACCTGCATGCCAAATTTCAGCCCGATCCGTCCAGTGGTTTGGGCTGTGCGTTGATAGATCACTATGTCAGTCAGTCAGTCACCTTTGAGTTATATATATTTATACATGGTCATATTAATAATACATTTCCTCACAGTCGAAACGAAAAGTAGACTGTTTAACTCGGGTGAAATTACCCATTTTACCCTCGAACTATTATAACTATTTATATCGAAATATCTCGGGTGAAATGGGTCAATTTTTTCGCTTTGTTAACAATCGACTATTAAATGTTGTCCAAAATCAGAAGTTCCTATTTGTAGCCACTTCTAAATAGATGAGTGGAAAGAGAGCGATGCGACGTTTCAATAAAATATATAGAAATAATCGTGGTCTCGCTGGGCTAACTGACGAGCGGACATTAAACGTGATTTAGGATTTAATGAAATAAAAAAGTGTGCGTGTTAGCTCTGACGCGCGACAGGTGTTACTAATATAAAAAAAAAAACACAAAAAATCAATTTTTTTTCGGCCTCGCACGGAACACTCTGGGCTCCGCCCTACTCGGCCTCCGCCTCGCATTGGGTGGCATAGCCATGTTGCATTAGCCTTCGTGACTGAAAAAACCTAATGACCGTAAAAGTAACAGTAACGCGTTACCGATCACCACTCGATTTCACTCCTCATTTATTTTTCTTCAGGCTCTTTCATTCGGAAGTAAATTCCAAAAAAATGGCCAAGTGCGTGTCGGAACACGCGCAAAGTAGGGCTCAGTAGTCTTTATATAAAAAATGTCCTGAAATAGCAGTTTCGCTGGCAGATGGGGGGTGGGGGGGGGGGGGGGGGGACTGCATCTCAACAATATTGTGTAATTGGTGTGTGTTTGTGTCAAATAAAAATCTGTATGTAAAGAAAGAAAGAAAGAAAATGAATTTATTTTGACGAGCAAGTAAGTATGTACAATATTTATACTTATATATACTTGTATTATAGATTTTAATACTCTGCCAAAAAGGGTACACTGGAGACCACACTGGAGGCCTAAGATCTCCAATAAAAAAGAATGATCCAAATCAGACTACTCTTTAAAAAGTTACGCGTGGTTATACATAAAAACGCAAATATATATATGCGGGTTGACCTGAGAACCTCCTCCTTTTAAAAGTCGGTTGCGAAATTAGCACTTTAAAACTGAATATTTCGCGAACGGATTCGTGAACCACAAAAAAGGTTTTGCCAGACCCGCAATATTTTTGAGCGATCTATCCAACGACACCCCAAACTATGGGATAGACAAGAAAAAAAAATCCCCCTTACTTTTACGTGTTTTTTTTTTCATATTTATGATTTCATTTTACCACTTTTTTCCATGCCAAATAACAGCTTTCTAGTACTAGGAGTCTCTGAGTTTAACCGCAAACAGACGGACAGACGGACATGGCGAAACTATAAGGCTCCTTGTTGACTCATATCAGCTCATATATACGTCCCCACCGAAGGGCCCGAGCCTACCGTTAATTAAGGCGATCTGGCCTTAGTCGACCACGCGGGCCACTTAACACACAACCTTCGAGTTTGAAGGTGTAGGAAACATGAGAGCGTCGGATAAACGTACATATGAGATCGATATTCGGAAACACATTGGTACGTGGCAGGACTCGAACCACGACCTCCCGGATAGGAGGTAGTGGCTCTTGCCCTTGTGCCACCGACGCTCCGACTACGGAGCTCTTAAAAGGTAATGCTGTCTGCATTGCATATCAATTTTGCTTTGATATAATTTACAACTCGAAGTTTTTAATTAAGTACTTACAGTAAGTATACCAGCATCGCATCGTAAAAAATTCAGTTTCGTTTTCAACTTAAAACTCAACAATTGGAATGAAACGCCTCCGTAGCGTTATGTTTAGTTCATTCTCTTCTCACCAGGAGGTCGTGGGTTCGATTCCCGGCGGGGTCAACTTTGTAAGACTCGGTTTGGTTGGTGGTAGGGCATTTTCATAGCCTGCCTGGCTAGCTACCACCATCTTCACTAAGTATTGCCGCCAAATATCGGTGTTAACAGCTTTGATGTGTTCCGGTTTTGAACCGTGTTTAAAAAAAATCTACCGAGTAAAAAACTGTACATTAGCGAGCGAGGCGAGCGATATTAGGTTCAGTCAGGTTTGATTAATTAGACGGTTAAAGAGGTTTTCCCCAATGGATAGCAGAATGCTTCGCAGAAAAAGAAATCATCGGTTTTATTCGAAGTTATTAACCGCCTCCATGGCGTAATGTTTAGTCCATTCGCTTTACACCAGCAGGTCGCGGGTTCGATTCCCGGTGGGGTCAACTTGTAAGACTCGGTTTGGTTGGTGGTATAGCATTTTCATTGCCCGCCTTGCTAGCTACAACCATCTTATCTATACATCATATTAGCCGCCATACATCAGTGTTAACAACATTGATGTGTTCCGGCTTGAAAATAAGATAGCCAGATCCCCATTGCGTTGGGGAATCTTGGTAAGCCGATTTATTTTTAGGCATCATCGTCACTTACCATCAAGTGAGATAATGTCAAGAGGTGGACATAAAAAAAATATTAAAAAAAGAAATGCCTAAAAAACAAACGCAATCCACTTAAAATGGGAATAGAAATGATACACAAGTGCCACGATTTTCACAAAACACCTAGTTTTTTTTGAACAAGTTTTATATTTCGAAGGGAATAATAATATATCTCCGAGCTCGGAATTGCTCTTGGAATTCAATTTATCTATTACTTTACTCGTCAGATGCGAGCTCTCTCCAAGGACCCCTCTGTACTATTCAATATTCTGAATTTAACCGCGCTTTATTTATTTTTTTCCACAATTGGTAAGCCCTTGACATCATCTCACCTGATGGTAAGTGACAATGATGCCGAAGATGGAAGCGGGCTTACCGAGATTTCCCAACGTTATAGGAAACTGGCTATCTTATCTAAAAGCCGGAATACATCAGTGCTGTCAACATTGACGCTTGGCGGCAAGGCAATAAGATGGTGGTAGCTAGCCAGTCCAGCTAGGTAGGTCCAACTTCAAGAAAGAGATCAATCGACGAAGAATCCAACTCTTCTGGGCAGGGTTCGGGAAGCTTCGCAATATCTTCATGTCCCAAATACCGCAGAGTCTCAAGACTAAGGTCTTTGACCAGTGTGTTTTGCCAGGGATGACTTACGGACCTGAGAGTTGGTCGCTTACTATGGGCCTCATAAGAAGGTTCTAGGTCACCCAAAGGGCAATGGAGCGTGCTATGCTCGACGTTTCTCTGCGTGATCGAATCAGAAACGAAGAGATCCGCAGGAGAACCAAAGTAACCGACATAGCTCACATAATCGCGAAACTGAAATGGCAGTGGGCAGGGCACATAGAAAATAGCTCGTAGAAAAGATGGCCGTTGGGGCAGTAAACTTCTCGAATGGCGACCGGGCACCGGAAAACGTAGCGTAGGTTGGCCTCCCACGCGGTGGACCTAAAACCTAGTGGAGATCGCGGGAAGCCGCTGGATTCGGGCAGCGCAGGTCCGGTCGTCGTGGAAATCCTTGGGGGAGGCCTTTGTCCAGCAGTGGACGATTTCCGACTGATATGATGATGAGCTAGCCAGGCGGACTTAGAAAATTCTCACTGTTGTAATGACAAATTGAAAGCGAGACTTGACGTGATTTTATTTAACACTAGCTTTTGCCCGCGGCTTCGCCCACGTGGACATAGCTTTTATGACTCTTTTTGAGGGTGAGTGGTGCGCGAGCCGCAATCAGCTCGCAAGCGTGGACATAAGTTTTCTCCAGGTACCTCAGGAACTGTATCGGGCTATTCGGATTAGCAGTCTTTGTCACTTCCCACCCCCTCAACAAATTCTATACAAAAAATCACTTTAATCCGTTGCTCCGTTGCGACGCCACCGACGTGCGCGAGCGTAGAAAACAGTTGTCCCCAGATCCCTCGGGAACTATGTCAGGATATACTTATTAGTAAATTATATCATTTTCCACCTCATCTCTGTGCTAAAAATCACACCAATCCATTTTTTTATTACGATTTTAAATAAAACGAACAAAGAGTATAGTTTTAGTTTACTCAGGAACTGCATCGGACTATGATAATTTCCACAGATAAAAGGTTGACTATTTCATTCCCAGTGATACAGGCTACCTGCATGCCAAATTTCATCGAGATTGGTAGAGGTGTTGAAGTGTAAATAGGTAACAAACAAACAAACACATTTTTACATTTATAATATATAAAGTAAGGATTTCTAAATCTTAAATAAAATATAGAGCGTCGGTGGCAAAACGGTGAGGGCCACTACCTCCTGTCCGGAAGGCCGTGGTTCGAATCCTGCCACTTACCAATATCTATACGAATATCGATTTCATACTGGTACGTACGTTTATCCGACGCTCTTGCGGTGAGAAAAACATCATGAGGAAACCTGCACACGCCTGCGAAGAAATTCGAAGCTTATGTGTGAAGTCAATCAACCCGCAATGGGCCCGCGTGATCGTCTAAGGCCAGATCGCCCTAACTAAGGGCAGGTCGAGCCCCTTGGTGGGGACGAATATAAACTGATATGATGAAATATATATCAATCTAGTAATCAAATTTCCTAACAATATTAATATGGGTCAAATCCTCGAGTCGTATCAGCTCCAAAGGAGCCCAAGACGCACTTCTCGTTGCCGCGCTGGATGGCAATAGACAACCTTAGCAGCAGGTAGGACCTTACGTCACATCTCCTCTCTCGAAGGCGAAGGCCAATCTTCTTTGTGAAGGCAAAGGCCTCTGAGGGTTCAGCAGCCGGTTGTCTCACAGACCAGCGGCACAAAGCAGTAATTTGCCTCCAAGACCGAGTACTTATTATGCTTCTTTCTCACCTCAAATTGAGCAGCAGTACCGTACGGGTGAGGAGTGAGGCAGAAAAAGTGGCTTCCCAAAGCAGACACGTTCCTCTCTGCCATAGCACCTGTTTAAACCCTCCGGCCTTTTGCCATCAGATCGACTAAAGCCCGGCCGGCGGCTGCATCAAAGATGGAATATTCCATCTGGCCGAGACCAGTGCCCTCCGAGTGAGGTCATTAAGGAATTGGTGACGTGGTAATTTTCACAAACACGACTGCAACTCAGTGAATGATGGCCAATTGCCACCACCGACGACCCGCAAATACATTGATGAGGTTCACAGATATTGATATTGCAGGCGGAGAGCAACTGCCACACGCAAATAGTCGCCGTCAGAAGAGTTCCCATATCTGTGCCTCCTGTTAAAAGATGTTAAACTCGATTTATGTGTTTTTATTTTTTTACACGATTGGAATCTGTAAAAAAATATCTCTCTGTTCGTCTATGAAACACATCGCTACGTACCATAGTTCCAGAGTTTAAAGTAGCGTATGCTGAAAAATACATAAAAGAAATCCGTAAAAAGTATGAAATAATATTTTAATGTTTTAATACAACTTAAGCGCGTTTTATTAACCCTGCAGTGCCATCTATTGACATTCTGCTACTATGATTATAATGTTTGGTATGTGTAGCTAATATATAGAAAAAAGTACTCTATTTTTATTATTGTATGTATCGATAGATAATTTCCCACGGGACCTCATTAGTTTTCCGGGATAAAGAATACCCGACTATACAATGATTGTCAAAACACCTCATCCCAATGTAAAGATTTCATACTGTTCCGTTGAGTCATTCTAAAGATACAATTTTTTGCATTCCTGTAGGAACCCTAATTTTTTTGGGATTCACAATGTCCCATTTTTAGTTCGCGATAAGGGTATTAACGTGTAAAATTTGATTGTAATAGGTCAAGCCACATTTGCGTGGTGAGCCACTCTATAAATGAATACTTTTGATTTTCCCACGGGAACTCTTGAATTTTCTGGGATAAAAAGTATCCTATATGTTAACCCGGGCTATAAGGAACCACCATACAAAATTTCATCAAAATCGGCCAGGTAGTTTTTGCGTGATGCGCGAACATACAGACAGACAGACAGACAGACAGACAGACAAAAATTCCAAAAGTTGTTGTTTTGGCCTCTGTATCGTTAGTAATGTCCACCACAGTTATTATTTTCCAAAAATATTTCATGTACAGACACGGCCCCGTTACAGTTTTATTATATTATAGATTATAGATATGAGCAGGTATGTTCATGGTATGTTATATAAATACTCGAAGGTCGTGTGTGAAGTCGACCAACCCGCACTGGGCCCGCGTGGTCGACTAAGGCCCGATCGCCCTAATTCAGGGTAGGCTCGAGCCCCTCGGTGGGGACGTATATGAGCTGAAATGATGATGAGCAGGTATTGATGTTGCTTTTACTACATATATTGCTTTGTCTACTCGCGATCACGGCTATCGAAGCACAGTCGAAACGTTGAGGTAAAAACAACATCAATACCTGCTCATATGTTAAATAAAATCACGTCAAGTCCCGCTTTCAATTTGTCATTATGAATAACCGTGAAAGTTTAAAATGTTATATTGCTCACTGTTGTATTTCAAATCAAAATTAAATATCTAAATGGGATGCCGCTCCAATTTGCTTTAATGCTAACTATAGAGCAGCAACTGCGCAATTTGTCTTGTGTTTTGACCTACAACGCCTTGCGTTGCAATTTACAACTAATTTATTAGCCTTACCAGACCGATAAATAACATTGTTTAGGCAAATGTCCCGATTTTCTATTTCACTAGTGCGCACTGTAGAATTAAATGTCACAAGTGAATTGTTGGAACAAACGAATATAACCATAAATTTGTTCAGTAAACTAGGATGAGAACATACATAAATAGACAAGGAGAAAGTTATTTTAAACTTTTCGCAGTAGCAAACAAAGAAAAACAAATACCTAAAGGATTTAGAGCCACTTTCTCTAATAATTTACATTGTTAAAAAAATAAGGTACATTTTTAAATGAAAACTACTTTAATAAAATTAATTTGAATGTTTTTTTTTTTAATAGTTCAAATGATATAAGTGATGAAGTCACTGGCTCAAATGCTTTTAAAAATGGCCAAGTGCGTGTCGGACCACGTGCAACGTAGAGTTCCGTAGTCTTTTCAAAGTTAAATGTATATTGTAATACATTATTTTTGCAGTTGGTATTTTTATATGGAAAATCTACACATTACAATATTCTTTATAGCATCTCAACATAAAAAGAAAAGAAAAACATAGAAGAAAGCCTATACAGTAGGCAGCATTGTTGGTAGGTAGAAATTTCTTCCAGGCAACATTTGAACAGCGATAGAATAAGTTAAGGCGGACGGTGCAATGATGAAAAACAGAGAAATTTGTAAATAAAAAAGTTACATAAAAATACTTAAATATGATAACAATAAAAATAAAATAATAAATATACAGATAAACAAACTAAACACATACACAAATAAATTATACATCATTATCTATTCTATCTATGGTACAGAAAGGAAAATGAGATAGTAAGGAAGATGGAAAAAAAAGATTTAAAAGCAGAGAACAGAGATAAAATTATTATGTAATAAGCTTTCACAAGCCTTTTAAAAGATTGTAGCGTTGGAGCACGCCTGATAGACTCAGGCAGCGAGTTCCACAGCCGGATTTCTTGAACCGTGAAAGAGTTGGAATAAACCTCAGATCACAGCAGTGATTAACAGAGGAGCATTTTCCAAATCCAACTGCACATCTTATACAGAGTGTAAAAAAATGATGTAGGACCCGTTAACTAGGGGTTCTACTCATTATACTGAAAAACATTGCCCAAGGAACCCATAGTCAATTATCAAAAAAAAAAATTTGGACCCTCCATACTAAAATGCACAAAATTGGTTGATCAGCTGATCGATCTGTATGAAGAGTAAAAAGTTTTTTTTGCGATTTCAGCAAAGTCGTAGAACAAAAGTTGTTCAGTATGCTGAGTAGAAGCCCCAATTAACGGGACCTACTCCATTTCCATTACACTCTGTATATGGGGTGACTTTTAATTAGTTCTTGACAGCAAAGGATATTAATATACTCGTGGTTACAAACAACTTTCCCAAAGAAACTGTGTGTCATATATGAAAAAAACGTTTGGTCCTTTGTACATTTTTTTCCGATTTGATAACTTATTTATTATGTATCGAGGACCAACAATTTTTTTTTCTGATTTGACATATAGTTTCTTTGGGAAAGTTGTTTGTAATCACGATAACATGCATACTTACCTTTTGTTATCAAGAACTAATTAAAAGTCACCCTGTATATTATATCAGCTCATATACGTCCCCACCGAGGGGCTCGAGCCTACCCTGAATCAGGGCGATTAGGCCTTAGTCGACCACGCGGGCCCAGTGCGGGTTGGTCGACTTCACACACAACCTTCGAGTTTCTTCGCAGGCGTGTGCAGGTTTCCTCACGATGTTTTCCTTCACCGTTAAAGCAATCGGTAAGTATATGTACGTAAGTTTTTGAAAAACTCATTGGTACATTGGCCGTCCGGATTTGAACCCGATACCTCTGGTTAGATGGACCGAGTCGTTACCGGTTGAGCCACCGACGCTTTTTTATATAACAACTACTAATTTCAATACTTTTCAGATTTACTGAAATAGCAGTATAGCTGTTAAGGGTAAAAGACATGTAACTCTACAAAAAATAACAATTAAAAACTTAATATTTAGCAAACAAATCATTTAACAGAAATGTTCTTTGCAAACCCTCAATAGTTTCGAAAGAGCTATTCAAAGATACTCCTCACGATCATCATCATCATATGACCTCATTTACGTCCCCAGAGAGGGGCTCGAACCTACCCTGAATTAGGGCGATTAGACCTAAACCGACCACGCGGGCTCAGTGCTGGTTGGTCGACTTCACACAACCTTTGAGTTTCTTCGCAGGCGTATGCAGGTTTCCTCGCGATGTTTTCCTTCACCGTAAGAGCGTCAGATAAACGTACATATGACATCGAAATTCATAAACACATTGGTACATGGTAGGATTCGAACCACGACCTCCCGGATAGGTAAAAGAGATACAACATATAAAATGTACTAAGATGACAGCTGTCGCAGCGATTAAGCTAAATATAGTACAGTATATAAATATAGTATAGTATATAAATATAGTATAGTATTTAAATATAGTATAGTATATAAATATAGTATAGTATATAAATATAGTATAGTATTTAAATATAGTATAGTATATAAATATAGTATAGTATATAAATATAGTATAGTATTTAAATATAGTACAGTATATAAATATAGTATAGTATATAAATATAGTATAGTATTTAAATATAGTATAGTATATAAATATAGTATAGTATATAAATATAGTATAGTATTTAAATATAGTATAGTATATAAATATAGTATAGTATATAAATATAGTATAGTATTTAAATATAGTATAGTATATAAATATAGTATAGTATATGGCAAGACACCCCCCCTCCCCCTTTACCTCAAGTTTTCACGCAGTAATTCAAAATATGGTTTCATTTTTGCAAACAGAAAGTTAACAAAAATAATTTGGCTCATATTTTTGTCTTTTAATCACAATTATTTTTCATCTGAATCATCTTCAACAAACACGTTCCCCAGCATTTAATCCATTCGGGCACATCGTAGATCACGGAGGTGATAGCATAAATGGTAATTTTCTGTATAATACACTATCAATATGAAACGTAAAAATCTTCCGGGTAGGAGGTAGTGGCCCTAACCGTTAAGCCACCGAAGCTCTCCTCACGATAGAAAGATAGAAATGAAGTTTATTGGGCTTCCATAATACAATATCGTTCTCGTACCTAATTAAAGTAACAGCTAAAAAAGTGTGTGGTTTTATGAAACCACGGTAAAAGTGAACCTTTGCAGAGGACGAAACGATCATGGCTGCTCTCGCTACGGTGCAGAGGACGAAACGATCATACCGTCAGACGAAAGCGATTGTCACGCGACATGCAACACACAGACAAAAAAAAATGAGAAGATGTTAAAAAAGTTTCACTTTAAAATTAAAACTAAACTAAAACTAAAATAAACATAGGCCATAGGCTGCGTGAAAAAAAAACACAATGTAAAGTGTTACATGTAGAGGAGGTACCCTAAAAAAACTATTTCTAAGCAGATTTTACTTCATAGCTTCATAGACGTCACATATTTGAGTAACCATACCAAATTTCAGCTTTATAGCTGTATTGCCTGTAAAAAGTTTTTAGCAAAACGCCTCAAAGACGCGAATACCAACAGACAGACAGACAGACAGATCGACTTAGCGAAACTATAAGGGTTCCTAGTTTGAGTAGGAAACCATAAAAAGGTCCTCAGTAATGATTTCAATCGACGCGACGATCATGAAGTTAATTTAGGTATTAAGTATTATTAAATTATTGACTTTTAATAAAATCGTACCTCTGAATGGTTTTTAGGGTTCCGTATCCATATTGGCGAGTAGGTGACTGGGTATAACGTTGTTAGATAGATAGCATTATCACTAAAAATAAATAATATAAAAATAAAAGTTTAAAAAACTTAAAAACCGACTTCAAAATGAAATTCACTCAAAAGTATGAAATAATATTATTATACTTAGATTTGAAGTTCATTTTGAAGTCGGTTTTTAAGTTATTTAAACTTTTATTTTTTATGAACCGTGATAGCTAGAAAGTTGGAATTTTCACAGACGATGTATTTCTGTAGCCGCTATAACAACAAATACTAAAAATTAGAAAAAGTATAAGTCTCCATACAAAAACGTGTATTTTTGAAACGTGAAGAAAGTAGCGCCATCTAAAATAATGTTACGGAACCCTTTGTGCGCGATTCTGATTCGCACTTTACCGGTTTTTAGTATACATTTATCGAAAGAAGGTGCATATATAGTTGCACACTTTCTGATAGTCGATGGCCGTAGAATAGTAAATGCTTCAAAAAAGTCATTAGAAATTAATTACGAAATAATATTCACTGGATTGGCAGCGCAGGAGCGGTCGTCGTGGAAATCCTTGGGGTAGGCCTATGTCCAGCAGTGGACGTCCTTCGGGTGATATGATGATTAACTTAATTAATTCTGCAATTTAGTGATGTTTAAAAAACTTCATCATATCAGCTCTTAAACGTCCCCACCGAGGAGCTCGAGCCTACCAAGAAATTACCTGATCGGGCCTTAGTCGACCACGCGGGCCCAGTGCGGGTTGGTAAAAGAACTTACTTATTTGGTTTCCCTTATCATTTTCATTCAATGTTTTATTCATCATAATCGCATCATATTATAGTAGGAAGTAGATAGTAGGAAAATATGACGTCAATATTTCAATGTGGACGATACCATCTTTGAGTTTAGCACACAGGAGCGACCCAAAGGGTTTAATGAAAGCCGACAAAGGGGTTTGAAAGTTATTGGCATACTGAGGATTCGCCATTTTGATTTTTTTTCAAAATGGCGTCGCACAATCTAACCTGTGTTTTTGGATAGAGGACCTATAGAAGAACAAAACATGTCATATAACATTTTGGCCTAAAGTGTCATGTTTCTGAGATAATATAGAAGTTAAAAATAATCAAAATTATTATGGATTAAACATATTCAATTATTTCCGTAACGTGACGTTTTAGAACACTATGTTACATGACATTTTTAGTTTGTCTGTATGTCCCTTCTAAATATATAGGTCTTAATGTGCGACGTCATTTTGAAAAAAAAATGGCGGACTCCAGTATGCCAGTCTCCATACAAACATTTTCAAACCCCTTGGTCAACCCTTTACCGCATAAGAACTGGTGTCGGCAACTGTGCGTACCTGTGGCACAAATGGCGTTGGAGTGAATCGGCTGCGTGCGCGTGCGGAGATTTGAAACAGGCCGTATACCACAGGGTATTTTAATGTCCCATCAGGGCCTTGCAAAGCTCGGAAACGGTCAAGGAAAATGCCACTACCAGTCGAACCCATCTAGGTAATGACTCGCCAACTCGCTCATTCTGTACGCATCAAAACCGGTGTTCGCGTTGGCCGGTCCATAGATGTTATATTCTACGAAGGTCTGGGCCCTAAGTGCTAGACAATACTAATACAGGGATTTCAAAACCCTGACAAAAGCCGCGAGTTCATATTAAGTTTTTTTTTAATTTCATGTTTTAAATGTTTTTTTTTAACAAGTGTGTAGTATGAATGCCATACGATAAATAAATAAATTTCAAATAATTTAGACACAAAATTTTGTTTTTGACAATTCATAAACAGTACCCAAGTTAGCTTTGTGAGTTTACAACCCGTAAACGTCCCCAGTACTGGGTCATGGGTCTGTTCCCGAACTCGGGAACAGACCCATGACCCAGCACTGCAGACACACACGGGGGCCGGGGTAATGGCAAACCCCACTGCCACAGTTTTTTAAGCCGCCTATAAGACATCTCATGATCTCAGACACGACTTAACGATAGCCAGCTGGTGATAGTAGCCAGCACCAACGGTTTAACGTGCCTTGCAAAGCTCGGAAACGGTCAAGGAAAATGTCACTACCAGTCGAAACCATCTAGGTAATGACCGTGCCTCAGGTCAGTTAACCTGCCAGATCTACCTACCCACGCAAGTTGCACTGACCTGCGACCACTTTTCAGATGATGTAGGAACTATTAGATTGGTAATACCTGCTACAAGTCAACAAGTGTGACGTCACAACGCCAAAATGAGCGGCGTGTTGCACGTAGCCAATTTGTGCGTTGTTGCGGCGGGCGTCGTCGCCGATTTTGGCGGTGCGACGCCGTATCGCGTTTATGTGTCTCGGCCTTCGAACGAATATAATGGACCGGCCCTATTTAAATACCTACATTAATCAATTAGAAAATGAATCAAATACAACTACACGCAAACACTACCTCACACCACTATAATCTACCGAAACTCGTTTTAATATAAAAAATGACAGCGATAGAGACACGTACTTGGAATATAGCACAAATGAGATAATAAATTTCACTCACTTCGACCTTCAACCGATTTGGAGATACTGATCGAATGAGATCAAATGGGCGAATTCGCTCATTATGTAGGCTACAAAACCGATTTTCGCATAGGCCGGTCCATAGCTGTTATATTTTTCGAAGGTCTGGGCCCTAAGTACTAGACAATATTAATTTTTAAAATTTCATGATTAACAAATTTTCCCTGTCAAATTATTAAATTAAATCGTGAAATTCATTTGAAGTGTCCGTTTATGAATAAGACTGGTTGCAAGCTTGCATCTTCGGCATCATCGTCACTTACCATCAGGTGAGATGATGCTAAGGGCTTAGCCTGAATTAGGGCAATCAGATCTTAGTCGACCACGCGGGCCCAGTACGGGTTGGTCGACTTCACACACAGCCTTCGAGTTTCTTCGCAGATGTGTGCAGGTTTCCTCACGATGTTTTCCTTCACCGTTAAAGCAATCGGTAAGTATATGTACGTAAGTTTCGAAAAACTCATTGATGCATTGGCCGTCCGGATTTGAACCCGGGACCTCTGGTTAAGAGGACCGAGTCGTTACCGGTTGAGCCACCGACGCTTTTTACCAATAATGAATTTAAAAAAAAAACTGTGTTTTTTTACCGGAATATTGGAAGACATGACTGAAATTCCAGGATTTTTAAAAAAAACTGTGTTTTTTTACCGGAATATTGGAAGACATGACTGAAATTCCAGGATTTTTACTCGCGTTCGCCCAAGGTAGGGCCACTTTGCATACCAACATACATGAAACGCTGCTACCTACAAGTGGCGCTAGTACTGCGCCAATAACAAGTGTGTCCGAAGCAGACATTTGCTTTCACAATATAACCAAAAATACTGTGCCGGAAAACTAAGGATGTTGTTTTTTTATACACAACTAGCTTTTACCCGCGGCTTCACCCGTGTGGACATCATTTTAATGACTCTTTAAGGGTGATTAGTAAATTATGTCGTTTTCCACCTACTCAACCATCTCTGTGCAAAAAATCACAACAATCGAGTATCTTTTCAGTTCCCTCAGGAACTGCATCAGATTATGCTACTTTTCCGGGATAAAAAGTAGCCTTTGTCCTTCCCCGTGACACAGGCTACCTGCATGCCAAATTTCATAAAGATTGGTCAAGGCGTTGAAGCGTGAAAAGGTAACAAACTAACAAACACATTTTCACATTTATAATATAAGTAAGGATTGGTAAGCCCTCGGCATCATCTCACCTGATGGTAAGTGACGATGATGCCAAACATGGAAGTGGGCTTAACCGGATTTCCCAATGCAATGGAGAACTGGCTATTTTATCTTCAAGCCGTAACACATCAATATTGTTAACACTAATGTTTGGCGTCAAGACTTAGATAAGATGGTGGTAGCTAGCCAGGTGGCCTTAGAAAACCCTACCATCAACCGAACCGAGTCTTACAAGTTGAATCGAACCCACAACCTCCTGGTGTGAAGCGAATGGACTAACCATTACGCCACGGAGGCGGTTAAAAGGCGAGGCGATTGGTAGATATTGCAGTTCGTACCTAGCGCAGGTGATTGGTAGATATTGCAGTTCGTACCTAGCGCAGGGATTGGTAGATATTGCAGTTCGTACCTAGCGCAGGTGATTGCTGGATATTGCAGTTCGTACCTAGCGCAGGTGATTGGTAGATATTGCAGTTCATACCTACGCAGGTGATTGGTAGATATTGCAGTTCATACCTAGCGCAGGTGATTGGCAGATATTGCAGTTCGGACCTAGCGCAGGTGATTGGTAGATATTGCAGTTTGGACCTAGCGCAGGTGATTGGTAGATATTGCAGTTCGTACCTAGCGCAGGTGATTGCTGGATATTGCAGTTCGTACCTAGCGCAGGTGATTGGTAGATATTGCAGTTCATACCTACGCAGGTGATTGGTAGATATTGCAGTTCATACCTAGCGCAGGTGATTGGCAGATATTGCAGTTCGGACCTAGCGCAGGTGATTGGTAGATATTGCAGTTTGGACCTAGCGCAGGTGATTGGTAGATATTCCAGTTCGTACCTAGCGCAGGTGCACCGCTCCAGGCCCTCGCTCACACTGTACACGCACCCACGCTGCATCCGCCCGCCGCCGCCGCCGCCTCCGCCCGCGTCAGTCCCGCATCCGCAACCGCATGCATCCGCGAACGGCTCCAGCGTCCTTGCGTCACTTCCTCTGTGCGCGCATCCCGCACAGTCCCCCCTGGTTCTGGTCGCACACCTCACTACACTACATGCCGGGAGTTCGTTACGGCGGCGCTAGGGCAACACTATTGCACACTTGGAAGTACTAGTAACGCGTTCATCATTATGTAACAGTACCTGCAAAAGAAAGAAACAATATTTAGGAGCAAAAGCGACAACATCGTCTTCAAGGAAACAAAGACATTGACCCCTCACGTGCAAACACGTTCGAATATATGTATATTGACACATTATGACAGGAAAAACATAATAATTTTTCGTATTTTTTTAAATTTTTTTTTTTCATATACATGGTTCACGCACATATGAGTTCTTAAACTAATGCCATAAGTATGTAAGTAGTGCATGCACACATGAGTCATTCTGATGGGAAGTACAAATTTGTAATCGACACGAATCTGTCACACAGGTGAGGTGTTTGTGTAAAACAATTGACAGTTGATAGTTATTTTTTTGTAATATTCTAGTCCTATTTTGACAGTTACTATATGGCAACATTTTCCAAATGTTCTTCCGGTGCTCATATTTTTTGTTTACAATTTCATATTCTACACGTGTAAGGCAAGGCTCATACGTGCAAGATTAGACAAGCCTATAACTTCGCACGAGGGAGTGACCCACCTGTGGTGCACTAACACCTCATCTGAACCTTGAGTGCCCCACATGTGGGTCACGCACAAGGAACGTAGCTCCGTGTTGTAATTGTTAGTTCATTCCCTTCACATCAGGTCAGTGGTTCGAATCCCGACAGGGTCTTACTTTTGGCTTGGTTGGTGGTAGAGCATTTTCTAAGTGTGTCTTTATCTTATCTAAGCCTTGACCCGCTTCCATATTTGGCATCATCGTCACTTACCATCAGGTGAAATGATGCCAAAGGCTTATCAATTGTGGATTAAAAAAAATATATCATTGATAGGTTCCAAGTTGAACATAGATTTATTCCATCTTCGGCATCATCGTCACTTACCATCAGGTGAAATGATGCCAAAGGCTTATCAATTGTGGATTAAAAAAAATATATCATTGATAGGTTCCAAGTTGAACATAGATTTATTCCATCTTCGGCATCATCGTCACTTACCATCAGGTGAAATGATGCCAAAGGCTTATCAATTGTGGATTAAAAAAAATATATCATTGATAGGTTCCAAGTTGAACATAGATTTATTCCATCTTCGGCATCATCGTCACTTACCATCAGGTGAAATGATGCCAAAGGCTTATCAATTCTGGATAAAATAAAACTATGTTTTTCCAGGAAACTTCTTTTGCCAAGTAGCTGCATAATTTTCCACTCCAACTGAGGAAATCATTTTTACCTGCGTCACTACGCAGGAACAAATAGGTTATGTGATCGTCCGGAAAACCGACTACGAGATTTTGAAGAAAATAGACAACAAAAAAGTGTTCGAGTAAAAATGTGATTTGCTGAGAAACTGCTGATCCGATTCGGATGAAACTTTGAAAACATTTTTTTTTATAATAGGGGTTTAATTATGAAATTGCCGATTCAGTTTTTGAAGTTCAATGCCAAAGTTTTTTTTTATTATTGACATTATAGTGACGCTCTATCAGGTCTTTTATTAGTAGCATGACTTTCATGGTCCAATCCATTTCCAATCCAATGCATTTTCTTAGACTAGTTAATTTTTTTTGAATTTCCCTAAAAGTGACGAAATCTTATGCGGGGTATTACCAAATATGAACATTAGTAACGAAGAAACTACAGCGATAACTCCAGAGCTTTAAAATTAAAAATGTGTATTTTTTACCTTTATATATGATGATTCATTGAGTTGAAAATAACCGTCTTCATGAGATTGATGCCAGCATGCTCTCAATATAATCTAAACAATAGGCACAAATTTACCAGCTAATAGTCTAATAGTCTAATGCTATTAAGAGAATAAATTTTGTGGTTTTACCTCCATTGCGTTGGGGAATCTTGGTAAGCCCGCTTTCATCTTCGGCATCATCGTCACTTACCATCAGGTGAGATGATGCCAAGGGCTTACCAATTGTGAATTAAAAAAAATATTTCCTACTATTAATTTTCTTCTTGAAACTTTTTTATCCAATCGGCAATTCCACACTTATACACCTAATATTATTTCCAAAGGGTGCCTTTTTTGTTTTTTTTTATATTTTAAAATTTTTATAGTACCTGCCATAGTTTTTTTTTGAAAATGGCTTCTTTCTTTCTTCTTTTACATTTTTTTGTAATCGACAACACTCCTGAAATATACTATTTGTGGTATATGTATAATATCTGGAAAAACTCTTTTAATGGTATCTGTCATACAAAAAAGTATTAAAGTATGTATTCTCTAAAATGGCTCTAAGTTAATGTATCAAGATTATGTAATCGAGAAATCTTACTAGTGTCTATAGGTAATATAAGTACTATCAAATGCCGAGGAAAGCCCTAAAAAGATTACTCCTATACAAATTAAAAGGTATGTTCAGTTTATTCATTTACTAGCCGTCGCCCGCGGCTTCACTCTCCCCCGTGGATATCGAGAGTGAGGGGGTTTTTTAGCCTATGTCCACCTTGAAATTCCATTCCAACTATTGGTGTTTTTTTTTTAAAATCGGATGAGGGGTTTCGAGGACTATCTCCTACATATAAACATACTAACTTTACCTGTTTATAACATTAGCATCATCATATCAGCCAAAGAACGTCCACTGCTGGACATAGGCCTCCCAAGGATTTCCACGACGACCGGTTCTGCGCTACCCGTACTCAGCGGCTTCCCGCGGCCTTCACCAGTTTATCGGTCCACCGAGTGGGAGGCCTGCGTACGTAGCATTAGTATAATATATCAGCTCATAAACGTCTCCACCGAGGGACTCGAGCCTACCCTGAATTAAGGCGATTGCGCCTTAGTCGACCACGCGGGTCCAGTGCGGGTTGGTTGACTTCACACACAACCTTCGAGTTTGTTCGCAGGCGTGTGCAGGTTTCCTCACGATGTTTTCCTTCACCGTAAGAGCGTCGGATAAACGTACATATGAAATCTAAATTCAAAATCACATTGGTACGTGGCAGGTTCGAACCACGACCGCTCGGAGAGGAGGCGGCGGCCCTAGGCAGTACGCCACCGACGCTCTAGTATAGAGCATTAGTATACATAGATGATACGAATTGAAACTTCCTATCGTAACATAAGTACCAACCTATTTCAGAAAGAAAGAGAAAGCCACAAAACTTTTGATCCCCCCGATTCAATCATGGTTAATTCCTTGCGGCTCGTCTGATCCCTCGGTCCTTATCTAAAAGGGGATCCGCGTATCTTTTATGGATTCATTCGAAAATTAAATGCGCGAACCGCATTTTCCATTAGCAGGCTTACAGGCTGCTAATAAAACGCTTAACAAGCCACAAAGAGCTCTAACGCGTTGTGATGAAGATTAAAATGCAAGGCTGGTTAGTGCCAGGAGCCTGGATAGTGCAGAGGGGGGATGTTTTGGGAGAAGTGTCATTTGCATTCATTTTACTTAGAGACTGTATGTCGCCAGCCGGCGCTGCTGAAGGTGGGGTCGAGTTGATATTATTGTACTAACATACAGTATGGACACTCTCTGCCGCTCTCTAGATTGCGACCTCACCCCCTCGTCGCCCAGATTGATAGATTGGTTACAGTTTAATTGTCGAACGGATAGGATTTCGCTACCATTTTGTTTGTTCCGTCATTCGTTTATTTTAAATGTAATTTCTGGCCCATTGTATGAAGTATCCAGGGTGTGATAAAAGAGAAAAAGAAAAAAAAGAGCGAGAGGTATAAATTATGATGGCAAAAAAAAGTAAGTTGAAATTTTGATGGTAATCGACTGTCCAATTACTAATAAATAAAAATATATATGTGTGTATCTGTGCGTCCGCCTGGTGCTCTAGTGCCCAAACTACTGGACGGATTTGGGTTGTTTTTTTTTTATAAAAAATTTGAGTGCGTTTGGCTGCACCTAACCTGATGGTAAGTGCCAATGCAGCCGATGATGTAACACGCAAACTCAAATAGTGCCTATTCATTCTCGACTTGAAGATTCCTAAATTATACGAATCGGGGAATACAGACGCTGGAAGGGAATTCCACTCCTTGGACGTTCTCAAGATGAACGAAGAAGCAAAACGCTTCGTGCGAAAAGGTGGAACATTGACGACAAAGGGGTGGAACCGCTCTCCGCGCCTGGTCGTCCGATGATGAAATGGAGAGAGGGGAATGAGGTCGTGAAGGTCCAGGGCACACTCTCCAAAATGAATCCTGTAGAACACCGATAGACAGGCGACTTTGCGACGATGCTTGAGGCTTTGGAGCCTGTTTTAAACAAGTTCCTCGCCGCCAATGAGTCTCCTAGCGCGTCGGTCGATAGAATCCAAGGCATCTAGCTAGTAAAGAGCCGATCCGTCCCATAAGTGAGAGCAGTACTCCATTGGAAAGTTTGGGCGATCCCGTACACATTCGTCACTTTTCGACCAAGTTGGCTACGGTAAAAAAAAACTATTTGATTATTTAGGGTTATAGTACAAAATATTTAACAGTTTTAATGAAATTCTGTACGTTTTTATGAATTTATGTCATCTAATTTACACCGTAGTTCGTTATTCCGGGAAAAATCGCAATAATGAGACCACGGCTATCCTCTGAACATCACTATGAATATCACTAAATATATAGTATTAAATATAAGGTCTAATAAAATTAGCTGAAACTATTTTAACTGGTGGTTCTACCCATGAAACTGAACAACTATCCCCATGAAACCCATAATCTAATCTTAAAAGAATTTTTGAACTTCTTATACTAAGTTGGCTGATCAGCTAATCGAGTTAGTATGGGAGAGCCAATTTTTTTTTGCGATTTGACTATGGGTTCCATGGGGAAAGTAGAAGTACCAGTTAAAATAGTTTTAGGTTACTTCGTTACACCTTATATATTAAAATATATAACGTAAGAATTTTATTAAATGTACGATTTACATATTAAATAGTTTGAACATAACAATTGTGTATGAGAATATTTACTTGTTTCATACTTTTTAAAGCGTCATTTTTCCGTGGTCAGATTTTAGTTTTTGAAATAATTTTTAATTTAAATTATTTTGGGGTTACATTTTAGTGATAGATAGTTTTGCTACGCTAATTTTTATTATATATATATTTGCAGAGCCTAAATTTTTAGTGGACCGAAAATATGATTGGTTACATCTGAGACGTGATTTTCAAAATTATTTCCAATTATCGGGTGCATACAAGCAAAGCCGCGGGCAACAGCTAACAATTTATACATGTATATTGTAAATGTGCTGATAAAGCCCTTTCATTTGATACCCAACATATTTTAACAACACCCAACACAAAAGTTCATGACTTTATATCCTCTAGAGGAAGCCATATTCAATTTAATGTGACGTCACAATCAGCTGACTATTAAGACACTTCCAAAGATACCTCATTTGTCAAAATAGGTTATATGGTTTAGGAAATACGAGGGTACAGATGAACATACATACATACGCCATACAAAGCCAATCTAAATGATACAACAATTTTGTGTATCACTCCCTGGAAGTTCTTCATCAGGTGATGATATCAATGCAAAAGTAATGATGTTTGTTTGTTTGTTTCACTTTCACGCCTAAACAGCTAAACGGATTTAGATGAAATTTGGTAGGTAAATAGATCAAGGGTCAGAAATGACATTTCAAAAAAGAAATGGCGGGACAAACAAAATGGCGACAAACTCCTATACATTCGACCACCAAACTGTAACGAATCTGTATCAATCTGGGTGACGAGGGGGTGAGGTCGCAATCTAGAGAGCGTCAGGGAGTGTCCATAATGTATGTTAGTACTAATATTTATACTTTGGTTTTGCTACGCTAATTTTTATTTCACGCTCACGAGGAGATGTCCACCCTGCATTCTCTAATACAGTCAGTCATAAAAACGATATAAATAATAATATACATAATTTTTGGTACTATTTGGCCCACGGCATCGCCCGCGTGACAAAAAATACATACATACATACACTCGAAAAACATAACCCTCCTTCGTCGCAGTCGGGTAAAAATAGGGAAAAAGCAATCAAATGAACTTGAAAACGGAAAAAACTTGACCTACCGCTGGTGGTGCTTGTGACTGGGTACTAGCTTTGGCCCACGGCATCGCCCGCGTTATGAAAGATTAAAGTACCTAATATGAAAGCATAATTCGTTCAATATTGGTGTCTCCCCTTCTTACGTCTAAGAAACCTTGTAAACAATAATTTTGAACAAAAAAAACTGACTTCAAACAAGAAAATAAGGTTCCCCTCGATTTCTCTGGGATGCCATCATCAAATCCTCGTTTCCTTATTATGGTACCACCCTTGGGATATCTCCTTTCCAATAAAAAAAGAATCAGCAAAATCGGTTCATAAACGACGAAGTTATCTGCGAACACACATAAAATATATATACGGTCGAATTGAGAAACCTCCTCCTTTTTTTGAAGTCGGTTAAAAATGATATTTAATCAACATAGCTAACAAGAGTTATTTTAATAGGACAAGACAAGACAAACGACAAAATATATTAATACAAGTCCATAAATATTATCTCTCCGGTGTCAGTCAGAAATGAAAATATTTATGTCGGCACAGGGCACAGGGCGGAGAAGAAGGCGCATTAACGTTTCCGTCGTGTCACAACAAATTTGTGTTCGTATTCATAAATTTTGTTTGTGTCACACACTAAACTATGAGTAGTATTTAGGCTTGCTGACGACTCGGACACAATTTATTAGGACACCTTGTCCGAATCGTCACCTTTTAAATTTAATAATTGTTTCATTGACGATTCGGACACCATCTAAATATTAAAGATATTACAAGTACGTACAGTCAGGAAGAAGAGTATTAAACTAAGATGAATCCCACGATACTCGTAGAATTCGGCTAGCCATTTGGATGGTACGAATATACTGAATAGTGACAGGCACAGTCGAAATCTTCGGAATAGGAATAAACTTCAAGTAACTTATACCAGACTTAGCAAAATTAATAAATCCTTTGTGGGACAATGCTCACTCATGTATAAAAATATACCCGATGATGTGTTAAATTTGTCAGAAAAAGTTAAAAAATTGTATCAAAAGAATTCTTTGTAAAAAAGGTTATTATAAGACATCCGAATATTTAAATGACAAAAATGTATGGGTAGACAGTGTTCCTTCTATCAAAACTACTAATAATGTTTAATAGTAATAAAATGATGACCAACCTAAGAATTGATGTGGAAGCGATGAGACATGACAAGTGTAGTACTTATTTTAATAAATATTTTTATCTTAGCATTGACATGAGTGGTGCATGCTCGCTTAAATATTCGTGCGGATGGTGGCGCATCGGGAGCCGGATCGTTCCTTTCCCTCTTATATTGTTGATGGGAGCGATGGCTGACTCTCGCGTTATACTCGTATACTGTCCGTGTGAACTGGCCTACTCTTGTTAAATGCATTCAATGATTTTTATGTATAACTTTTCGTGTCATATTGTTTTCATGTTCTAATGACAAAGTCTGGTTTATATCAAGGATTTAATTTTGAAGTTATTAACTAATTATTGTTTATTTCTTGATTCTTCACAAATGACATTGTTATTATTATTTTATGACAATCAGAAAGAGTGCACCTATTTTGAATAAATATATTGAATTGAATTACGAACTGCCAAATAAATAGATAAACACTACAAACAATGTTTTGCACCAAATGCTGTGAAAAATATCGTTAATATTGTAGGTTATTAAAATTTGTTTGATGATTAAAATCTGTTTATACGAGATTTTGATTTTATTTAATTTTCTGTGATTTTATAAAATGTTAAGACTTTCATTCTACCAATGTGATTATTTAATAAAAATCATATTTTAAGATGTTAATACTCTTCTTCCTGACTGTACGTTATAGCTTTAATATTTTGATGGAGTACAATTGTCAGTGAAACAAGTATTAAAATTAAAAAGTGTCGATTTGGACAAGGTGTCCGAATAAATTGTGTCCGAGTCGTCAACAAGCCAATCGTAAATTTTAAAAAAACTTTTTGTATGATAAAACAATCCTAATTCCTATCAAAGTTACTGATTGCACAAAAAAATAATAATCTCAAAATATAATTAACTAAGCAACAATTTAGGTTCGTGGCGCACCACAAACGATAACCACGGTAGAAAAAAATACCCTAATTGATGATGATGTTCCTCAAAGACAAAAGCTATTAGAAACACGACTAAGCAGATTTGGCTCGATGGAAAAAAATCTCAAAGATAGGTCTAGGTACACGGTTACTTTCAACTCTAGTTATGACTAATATTTTGAAGTATAAATTGTTCGCCGGGAAAGCTAGTGACTGATATTTTGAAGTATAAATTTTTAAAACTATACAACAACATTTGTAATGATAATACAAAGTGGGAAATGTTATTATTTTTCATACTTTTTTTCAGAAAATTGACTAAACTAAAAACATTGAAAAAGTGCAAAAGTGTGGTTACTTTCTTTACTCTTTACACGTAAAGAAAAAACAGAGACAACATCAATGTCTCGCTTTAAGGAAAACTGTTTTATATTTTCGTAAGTCAGATCCGCCACCCAGGAAAGTGTAATCAATCAAACCAAACCGAACCTATTATCGCTCGCATCGCTCGCACAACTCTAGTCCAGTTGAGAAGGATAGATAATTTGATGTGCAATCAAATCAGTATTGTTGATATGATTGTCATAAATAAATGATGAAAACAAATTGATAGATGATTAGTTGTTGATTTGCAACTAAAAATATTTCCTAAACTATCTCACATACCAACTGAATTACTCAAACTTTGTTCTACGAATTCTATCTCCGGTATTGTCGATGCTTGAGTTGTTCTCTCAATTAGTTAATAAAGAATCAATCTTTCATCATCATCATATCAGCTCATAAACGTCCCCACCGAGACGCTGAGCCTTCGTCGACCACGCGGGCCCAGTGGGGTTAGTCAACTTTACACACAACCTGAGAAATTTTTTTTCAGGCGTGTGCAGGTTTCCTCACGATGTGTTCCTTCATCTTAAGAGCGTCAGATAAACTTACACATGAAATCGAAATTCAAAAACACACTGGTACATGGCAGGATTCAAACCACGACCTCCCTGACAGGACGCCACCGACGCTCTCAATATTTACATACAGGAATCAATGTTTAAATTGTGAATAATAAATGGTATAGCCACACCACACTGTGCGTGCATACTTCCCCACGTAGCCTTTACCGTCTGGCGTACACAAACAACACAAATCAACAATAAACATACTGACAAACAATAATTAGAAGCAAATTGATTCACAAAGAAAATCGCAAACAAAAATAGGGATGACGACGCTAGTTATCTGAGTTACTTTTTATCATCTGTCAAAAGCGACACTTGTTCTAGAAATGTTAGAAATACCTAGGCGTGACGTCATAGTTTAGCAGCGTCATAAACGTACTCATTTTGTGATTTTGGTGAATTAAAAATCGAAGACTTGATGGAAAACATAACGAGTAAGGTTTTCCGACGTTTAAGCAGGATTAATTATATTATATAAATATTAATTATTAATTATATTATATTATATTAATTATTAATTTAGTAATCAAGAGGTCGTCATCCAATTGAACAAGCAATACTGCCACTTTTAAAAGTTAGACAGACAGACGATCGGACAGACAGCGTAAGCTTAATAATTGGGTCTAGTAACCTGATGCGAGACCCTCAAAGGATCACTTTGTTGTCAGTCTGTCCGTTTGACAAAGACTTTTTACTCAGGAACGGGTAAGAGTACCGAGTCACAAACACAGGTATACGGTGAAGGAAAACATCGTGAGGAAACCTGCACACGCCTGCGAAGAAACTCGCAGGTTGTGAGTGAAGTCGACCAACCTGCACTGGGCCCGCGTGGTCGACTAAGGCCCGATCGCCCTAATTTAGGGTAGGCTCGAGCCCTTCGGTGGGGACGTATATGAGCTGATATGATGATGACAGGTCTTCGGACCCTTCGTGATGTTAAAAATTCAAACTGTTAAGTCAAGGCAATGAAAATATACGGCCTTATATGTCATACATTTTCATATTATCAAATTGATCCCTCAAAACTTATAGGTTACTTCCTATTGACCTAGAATCATGAAATTTGGCAAGAAGAAAAGTCTCACAGCACAAGGAATGAACAAAATTTGAATTTTTTTTAAAGTAAATCGTTAGTACACTAAGTACACACTAGTACACTAAGTCAAATAACTACCTACCAATAACTATTACTATGAATATTTACTAATTGAATTGAATTTTAGGGTTCCTAGTTTTAAGACTGAGAAAGAATCCTCTAATGTTTTATATTTATTATTATCACTAATCTTCAGGTCATTGGATTCAGGTCTTTAGGTCGGCGCAGAAGGCCCGACCTAAAGACTGCATCGGGCTATGCTATTTCCACGGGATAAAAGTAGCCTATGTCCTTCCTCGTGATACAGGCTACCTACATGTCAAATTTCATTAAGATTGGTCAAGGCGTTAAAGCGTGAAAAGGTAACAAACAAACAAACACATTTATAATATTAAGTAAGGAAGTAAGGATTGTTTATTGTAAACAGTAAATGAAAAATACATAAGTTAAAAAAATATATTTACAATTGGTAAGCTTAACTCTGCAAGAGTTTTCTTCCAACAAACCAGTAAGTGAGAAAGAAATGAAATACGAACGGGTTGAGGCGTGTACAAAAGTTGTTATTGGGAGTAAAAAAAATACTATAAGACATAAGTACCTGAGTAAAATGTTACTCCTATAATATACCTACTGCATCAGAAGGTCGCGGGTTCGATTCCCGCCGGGTTCTAACTCTCACTCGGTTTGGTTGCTGGAGGAACATTTTCTAAGCCCGCCTGGCTAGCTAACACCATCCTATCTTAGTCCTGCCACCAAACATTAATGTTAACAACATTGATGTGTTCCGGCTCGAAGATAGGATAGCCAGTTCCCCATTGCGTTGGGGTATCTTGGTAAGCCCGCTTCAATCTTTGGCATCATCGTCACTTACCTACCATCAGGTGAGATGATGCCAAGGGCTTACCAATTGTGAATAAAAATAAAATATTCAGGTAATGAATACAGGATAAACATCAATCATTTATCTAGAAGTATGTTATTACAACAAGTGGAAATATCAGTAACAGATGGGAATAATGGTGATTTGGATGATGATGAGGAAGGTGATGATGAAGTTGAGCCTTTGCGATTACGTAAGCGTTAAAGTACTTACGTTTGGACAAAAAAGAATTAGTAAAACCTACAAAGGAGTAGAGTGATATCCAAGAAGCAGTCGTTTTCTGACGCTCGCGTTGATGTCTTTTGTTTGTAATGTGATCATGGTTGTGTGCAAAGGTGTGGTTGTACGGAAACCTCGGAGCGCTGCTAGTCGCACTTGGCCGTTTTTTTAGATCTCACGATTAAACGATTTAAAATAAGATTTCTGCTCGTTAACCTTAATTGTAGAACTATGATTTGTGTGTGCAATTTAGCATGTTTATTTAACTGGGAGGCGGGACAGGGCGCCGTAAATCGTGTGAGCCCCAATCTGTTTTACTATTCTGACGCTAACAAATTTCCTTACATATTACACTTTCATTTTAGATTTTATTCATAATAACAGCAACTAGCTTTTGACCGCGGCTCTGCCGCGTGTACATCGAGAGTGTGCGGGGTTTTCTGATGCTTGATGACTCTATTCATCAAGAACTTTCATTAGAAATTATTTCAAAAACCTAAAACTTTTAGGTACAAGCTTTTAATATTGCATTGTCACGCGTTATACATATGCATTCAAAATTTCAGCTCAATCGGAAATTTAACTTTCAAGATTTCACCCGAACAAACAAACATTCATTGCAAGTTAAAGAAAAGCTTGTAAAAAGAGGCTCGCGGGGTTTTCTGATGCTTAGTGACAAATCTATAAAATAAAAATAAAATATTTTTATTTCAGATTAAATCCATATGTTGTTATACTCGTCTATGCATTAATACCGTTCATTTAATAAAATAATCAAATCCGTTGGATAGACCGGCTGGACGGACTCATAATTTTTTTTAATTGCAAAAATTGCGTCGGTGGCTCAACCGATAACGACTCAGTCCTCTTAACCAGAGGTGCCGGGTTCAAATGCGGACGGCCAATGTAACAATGAGTTTTTCGAAACTTACGTACATATACTCACCGATTGCTTTAACGGTGAAGGAAAACATCGTGAGGAAACCTGCACACACCTGCGAAGAAACTAGAAGGTTGTGTGTGAAGTCGACCAACCCGCACTGTGCCCGCGTGGGCGACTAAGGCGCGATCGCCCTAATTCAGGGTAGGCTCGAGTCCCTCGGTGGGGACGTATATATGAGCAGATATGATAGTGATGAATTGCAAAAGCACCATTCACTATGAGCTAAAGGATTTGTAAAACTGCTTCTAGAGATTTACAAGTACCTACTTAGCATTCTAACGTATGATCAGTTAAAAAAATATAAAGTAGGTCGTCTTTAACAACCCATAAACGTCCCCACTGCTGGACAAGTCTCTTCCCAAACTCGGGAAGCTTGGGCCTTACTTCACAAATGGAGGCCCAGTCCGGGTTGGTGAAGGTTGTGAGGTTAGTAGCAAAACCCACTGTCAGAGGTTTTTAAGTCACCTATTAGTCGCCTATAAGTCCCCTATAAGTCGCCTATAAGTCCCTATAAGTCGCCTATAAGTCCCCTATAAGTCGCCTATAAGTCCCCTATAAGTCGCCTATAAGTCCCCTATAAGTCGCCTATAAGTCCCTATAAGTCCCCTATAAGTCGCCTATAAGTCCCTATAAGTCC
Source organism: Coleophora flavipennella (assembly GCA_947284805.1). Classification (NCBI taxonomy): domain Eukaryota; kingdom Metazoa; phylum Arthropoda; class Insecta; order Lepidoptera; family Coleophoridae; genus Coleophora; species Coleophora flavipennella. The sequence continues at coordinate 2,296,354 of OX369268.1, forward strand.
CCTATAAGTCGCCTATAAGTCGCCTATAAGTCGCCTATAAGTCCCCTATAAGTCGCCTATAAATCCCCTATAAGTCGCCTATAAGGGATCTGACACGGCTTAAAGGCTGTCATCTAGTGGTAGCAACTGGCACCAACGGCCTAACGCTACTTGCGAATCACGAAACGGTCGTCAAAATTGCAACTAACAGTCAAACCCATCCAGATAATAAACGTGCTTCAGGACAGTTAACCTGTAAGATCAACGTAACAGTCCAAGTTCACTGAGCTACGACAGCTTCAAATATCAACATGTTAAGAAACAAAATAACTTCGTACTTAAATAATGATGTTATGTTTTAATATTTTCTAGAACTGGATATCATTGTAATTGTATGCGTTGATTTGTTTCCTTTTGAATTGATTTAAATAAGTCGTCTTTCTTAAATTTAAATCCTTAATAATATTGAAAATGTAAAAATGTGTTTCTTTGTTTGTTACCTTTTTACGCTTCAAAACCTAAACCAATCTTGACAAAATTTGGCATAAAGGTAGCCTGTATCACAGGGAAGGACATAGGCTTTTATCTTGTAAAAATAGCATAGTCCGATACAGTCCCTGAGGGAACTAAAAAACGACGCTTTTTTAGTAGATTTCTTTAACATCGAAACGAATCAACGGATTGTTTTGGTTTTTTGCACAGAAATGCTTGAGGGGGTGAGAAATTACATAAAGACTACTAATTAACAAAGCCCGAGATAGTTTCCGCAGGATCTAGGGAAAACTCATTTCCAATACGCGCGCACGTCAGTGTCGCAACGGAGCAACGGATTGACGTGATTTTTGGACGTGGCAACGTCTAATAAATCGATGGACGCCGCCTGCACGCACGAAAAAGGATGACTCGTTATCCCGTTACGCTCATTGTCCCGTTACGTTATGACGTTGTCACGTTAAACAATAGTCCGTAAACCTACTTTACAGACAACCAATATTTGCATAGAAATAGTTGAGGGGGTGGGAAGTGATATAGACTGCTAATCAGAATAGCCTGATATAGTTTACGAAGGATCTGGAGCAAACTCATGCCTACGCTCTCGATCCGCTTGCAGCTCGCGTACCACTCTCCCAAGACGACAGTCATGAAAACGATGCTCACGCAAGCGAAGCCGCGGGCAAAAAGACAAAACACAACGACATCGCCAAACACTCTTACAAAGCTCTTCATTAGAAGTACTTTCGCTTCTCGACGTACAATGTTATATGATCAAAATGCTTCCAAACGAGACTGATTGGGGAAGCTTTGAATATAATAACATACAAAGTGAAGGCAACGGAGTAAGGCGCTCGTAATGGAATTAATTTAATGGGAATATTAAAAAGGTCTGTAACAGGCATCAAGTAGGAATTCGAAGAGGGGGGAGATGGACCTAGAACGGTCGTTCGGCGGTAATGTGCACATTAAGGGAATCTCCCGGGCATAAACAGAAGATCTTCATTCGCCAACGAACGAGCCCAACATAATGAACGTATGAAAACATTAAAATGTCTAGTTATAATATATGAATGTTCCTTTACGATCATGATTTATGTTTATTAAAGTCGTTAAGTATGGAACAGGATATCGTTAACTAAAACAGATAATCATTTTCGTTATCCGCACTCAAGGTAGGTAGATATCTGGTTAATTTATCAATAAGATATCGAACGCTGTTAATTTATATCGATTATCTATCAACTTCGTGCTGTAAAAAAAAATTGTTGAATGTTTTTCGAATGAGGTTGTTTAGTCTGTTTCTTTTTCTTAAGATTATATCTTTTACGCAAGCATACTTCCATACAGTTTGTAACAAAATTGGTGAAGGTCCCGTTAACTGGGGTTTCTACTCATCATACTGAACAACTTTTGTTCTTCGACTTTGATGAAATCGCAAAAGAAATTATTTACTAGTACTTAATATATAAGGTGTAACAAAATTAGCTGAAACTATTTTAACTGGTGCTTCTTGCTTGAAACTGAACAACTTTCCCCATGGAACCCATAGTCAAATCGCAAAAAAAAATTTAGCTCTCCCATACTAACTCGATCAGCTGATCAGCCAACTTAGTATGGGAAGTTAAATTTTTTTTTGAGATTTGACTATGGGTTTCATGGGGAAAGTTGTGCAGTTTCATGGGTAGAAGCACCAGTTAAAATAGTTTCAGCTAATTTTGTTACACCTTATATAAGTAATTGTTACTCTTCTTACAAACAGATCAGCTGACTGACCAGGCTTGTGTATTTTAGTATGGACGGTCCAAATATTTTTTTTGAGAATTGACTATGGGTTCCTTCGCGAAAGTTATTCAGTATGATGAGTAGAACCCCCAGTTAACGGGTCCTACATCAATTTTTTAATCATTTTTTTGTATAATGGACGAGCCCTATCCATACATTAATGTCATAAAAAATGAGTCATATAAAACTACACGCAAACACCCACTCACACCACTATAGTCTACCGAGTCTCGTTCAAATATAAACAATGACAGCGATAGTTACTTTAGTCTATTGTGGCGATAGAGACACGTTTTCGGAATGTAGCACGAATGAGATAGATAATAAATTTCATTCACTTCGACCTTCAACCAATTTGAAACGAAATGAGCGAATTCTTATATATAGCGCACCGGAAAACGTAGCGTAGGTAGGCCTCCCACTCAGTGGACCGATCACCTGATGCGGGCAGCGCAGAACCGGTCGTGTCCAGCAGTGGACGTCCGTCGGCTGATATGATGATGAGCGAATTCGTTTATTTTGTAGAATCCAAAACCGCTGCTCACGTAGGCCGGTCCATGGCTGTTGTTTTGGTCGAAGCTTGCATAGGCTGTGTATATATTCAGCTGAACTGAACTCGAATAACTAGTCCGCTAAACAGCCTTACAATAGCAACAATAGGTGTGACTTAGGTTGTATAATGCCTACGCTCACTGGTAGGTGTGGTCACCAGACACGCCTCTTGTGCGACAATGGTTGGTATGTATCACTGGCACCTACGCACTTCGATTGTAACCTTCCCACATTCCATCTTTGGAAACATCAAGATCCACTTGAGACTATGAATAAAATTAAATTTAAAATTTGATAAAAATACTACTGCATAAAAACTATACCTCTGTTTTTGGGATGTCGGGTAAAATTCATCCTATGTCACTAAAGAGATTCTTTATTTGTAAACTCTTTATTGTACAACAAAATATACAATTATTGATATATAAGCAGCAGCATGTAGCATGCACAAATGCGGACTTATCCCAAACAGGTATCTCTTCCAACCAACCCTTAATTACGAGAATCTAACGATATCTTTTTTTTATTTTTTATTTCACAATTGGTAAGCCCTTGGCATCATCTCACCTGATGGTAAGTGATGATAATGCCGAAGATGAAATCGGGCTTACCAAGATTCCCCAACGCAATGGAGAACTGGCTATCTTATCTTCATGCCGGAACACACCAATGTTGTTAACACTGATGTTTAGCGGCAAGACTTAGATAAGATGGTGGTAGCTAGCCAGGCGGGCTTAGAAAATGCCCTACCACCAACCAAACCGAGTCTTACATGTTGACCTCACCGGGAATCGAACCCGCGACCTCCTGGTGTTAAGGGAATGGACTAACCATTACACCACGGAGGCGGTTAAAAACACACTCACACTAAAATCCATCAAGCCGTTTAGTAGTTTGTTTAGCCCGCTTTCATCCTCGACATTAAGATGATGCGAGGGCTTTACAATGGTAGGTTAAAAAACCGGTCAAGTGCGAGTTGGACTCGCGTAAAGTAGGGTTCCGTAGTCTTTTCAAAAAATAAATGTATGTTTTAAAAAAATAAAACATTTTGTATGGAAAATCTATTACATTAAGAGCGGGCCGTATGCAACCCTACCTCATCGAGTAGCAAGATGCGACCTATCTAGGGTGTTGCATATTAAAAAGGTAAGTATTAAAGTACAGGGTTGCCTGGGCGTAACCTGGAGCTTTTTGTACAGTAAGCAAAAAAAAATGGAATTTTTTGGGTGAAAATTACCTCATGGAGTAGCAAGTGGGTACCTAGTACATTCGATAGTACTTATCAAGAAGTGCCAAAATCTACAGGGTTGTGCCTCGCCCAAACCTGGCACTTTCGTGAGTCAGCCTAATTTTGGGGTGGCAAAATTAGGCTACTCGATGAGGTAGGGTTGCGTACGGCCCACTCTTAGACTATATATTTATTATTATTATAACAGCCCATATATGTCCCCACCGAGGGGCCCGAGCCTATCCTGAATCAGGGCGATTAGGCCTTAGTCGACCACGCGGGCCCAGTGCGGGTTGGTCGACTTCACACACAACCTTCGAGTTTCTTCGCAGGCGTGTGCAGGTTTCCTCACAATGTTTTCCTTCACCGTTAAAGCAATCGGTAAGTATGTACGTAAGTTTGTTAAAAACTCATTGGTACATTGGCCGTCCAGATTTGAACCCGGTACCTCTGGTTAGAAGAACCGAGTCGTTACCGGCTGAGCCACCGACGCTTTTTAGGTTAATTTAAACGGTTAGGTTAAATTAACGAAAAAAGAATCACCCCCTTTTTTACATACAGAGGTGGTACCCTAAAAAAATATTTTTAAAGATTTTATTGTAAAATTTTTTCGGCATGATTAATATGTATACCCATGTCAAATTATAGCTTTCTAGTACTAATAGTCTCTGAGCTGAGCCGCGAACAGACGAAAAGATAGACAGACAGACGTAGCGAAACTATAGGGTTCCTTATTGACTTCGGAACCCTAATAAATAGCGTGGAGTAAAGTAAAATACATACATACATACATTATACCTGAAAACAAAAACACGTGTATTAAAAACCTCCAAAAATACTCTCTTTTTTTAAATCCATAAATGGTAAGCCCTTGGCATCATCTCACCTGATGGTAAGAGACGATGATGCCGAAGATGAAAGCGGGCTTACCAAGATTTCCCAACGCAATGGTGAACTGGCTATCTTATCACTGGAACACGCCAATGCTGTTAACATTGATGTTTCCCGGCAAGATTTAGGTGGTAGCTAGCCAGATGGGTTTAGGTGGTAGCTAGCCAGATGGGTTTAGGTGGTAGCTAGCCAGATGGATTTAGGTGGTAGCTAGCCAGATGGGTTTAGGTGGTAGCTAGCCAGATGGGTTTAGGTGGTAGCTAGCCAGATGGGTTTAGGTGGTAGCTAGCCAGATGGGTTTAGGTGGTAGCTAGCCAGATGGGTTTAGGTGGTAGCTAGCCAGATGGGTTTAGGTGGTAGCTAGCCAGATGGGTTTAGGTGGTAGCTAGCCAGATGGGTTTAGGTGGTAGCTAGCCAGATGGGTTTAGGTGGTAGCTAGCCAGATGGGCTATCCTTTCTACCAATCAAATCGATTCTTACAAAGTTAGACTCCGTCGGAAATCGAACCCGCAACCTCCTGATGTGAAGCTAATGTACTTAATCATTACGCATTGCATACGTCTTATCAATTTTAGCTACAATTAATTTTTTTTACAAACTAGAGGCCATTTCCCATCAACCCATGACCCACGCGTTAAGTAATTAGGTACTTGATGTAACAAATTCTGGGGAACATCTAAACAAGTCACAACTTTCAAGGCGCTCGTTGTGACAGTTTCCGAGATCTTGTTAGATCGTCCTTGTGTTGGATTTAGTACGAGAGAGTGGTTTTCAGTAATCCAATGTAGTCACAATCCCGAGTTAGGGAAATCCAGTTTCACCCGACGCTCTCTTTGTTCAGAAACGACGATATTAAACCCTACCACGGAATCAAAATATCTGATATAAATAGTCGTCTTGGTATCAGCTTATATAAGTCGAGCCTACCCTGAACCATTCTATAGCCATGTCAATAGTGTTACATATTTCATTGATATATTCATGATTACTCAAATTATCCTTTGGTAAAAAAAATAGTAGTTTTAATAATTTCATCATTATCATATCAGCTCATATACGTCCCCACCGAGGGGCTCGAGCCTACCCTGAATTAGAGCGATCGGGCCTTAGTCGACCACGCGGGCCCAGTGCGGTTGGTCGACTTCACACACAACCTGCGAGTTTCTCCGCAGGCGTGTGCAAGTTTCCTCACTAAGTTTTCCTTCACCGTAAGAGCGTCGGATAAACGTACATGTGAAATCTAAATTTGAAATCACATTGGACGTGGCAGGAACCACGACCTCCCGGACAGGAGGCGGCGGCCCTTAGCCGTTACGCCACCGACGCCGACCGATCGACATAAATAGTAGATGTACTTACATAAAAATATCCCAGTAACTAGTGTGTTTCGAAGCAAGTACACAGGCCAGCACATCAAGCTACACACTTTGGACTTTGTACCGTTCTTATGCCGAATGGGTATGGACCAGAATCGCACTACGAGTGTATAGCTTGATGTGCTGGCCTCTGTACAATGCGGCAAATAAAGCAATTACAGAAACTAATGAGTTTCATGAGTTCTTCTGTACCTCTAATTGAGTATGCAAAAAGTCACTTTGAGTCAGAGACAACCTATTATTTTTTAATTTGAACTTGCAATTGTACTTTCATATAAAACAGGTACATACCTACCTACTTAATTATACGAAATTTCAGTACGGTAATGTAACTTATGAGTATACTAGCTTTTGCCCGTGGCTTTGCCCGCGTGGACATCGTTTTTATGACTGTCTTAGAGGGTACGCGGTGCGTGAACATAAATTTTCTCCAGATCCATCGGGAACTATGTCAGGATATACGTATCAGCTCATATACGTCCCCACCGAGGGGCTCGAGCCTACCGTGAATTAGGGCGATCGGGCCTTAGTAGACCACGCGGGCCAAGTGCGGGTTGGTCGACTTCACACACAACCTTCGAGTTTCTTCGCAGGCGTGTGCAGGTTTCCTCACGATGTTTTTCCTTCACCGTCAAAGCTATCGGTAATTATATGTACGTAAGTTTTTGAAAAACTCATTGGTACATTGGCCGTCCAGATTTGAACCCGGTACCTCTGGATATGCTTATTAGTAAATCATGTCATTTCCCACCCCCTCAACCATCTCTGTGCAAAAAATCACACAAACCATTGTTCCGTTGCGATGTTGAAGAAATTAACCAAAAAAAGAGTGTATTTTCAGTTTAGGAACTGCATCGGGCTACGTTATTTTCACGGGATAAAAAGTAGCCTATGTGCTTCCACGTGACACAGGCTACTTGCATGCCAAATTTCATTAAGATTGGTCAAGGCGTTAAAGCGTGAAAAGGTAACAAACAAACAAACAAACATATTTTCACATTTATAATATTACCAGCTGTTTTCCGCGGCTTCACCCGCGTGGACCACGTTTCTATGACTTTTCGAGGGTGCGCAGTGCGCGAGCCGCAAGCGGCGTGGTAAAAAGTAGCCTATGTCTTAATCCAGGTCCTAATCTGCCTACCCACCAAATTTCAGCCAAATCCGTTCAGTAGTTTTTGCGGGAAAGCGTAACAGACAGACAGACAGAGTTACTTTCGCATTTATAATATTAAATACTATTAATAGTAGGGATAGTAAGGATGCAGCTTTTTTAATATTATTATTTTTTAAATTTGAGTGCGTGCTTTCGTTCATTCTCGGTAGATCCATTGAGTAGATCCATACGGGATCTATCGAATCATTTAGTTCTCGTTAGATCTGTTTATTACTGAAGACCTCTGAACTGAAGACATACCTATTATTTAAATGCTCTCTTTTTATCTTTCGAGCGACAAAGGAGTAGATAGAGAGTTTTGTGACCGTCCGAAAAATTGATTTGATTGATTGATCATCATATCAGCCGAAGGACGTCCACTGCTGGACATAGGCCTCCCACAAGGATCTCCACGACGACCTGCCCGCATCCGACGCGACGTCTTCCCGCGACCTTCACCAGGTCATCGGTCCACCGAGTGGGAGGCCTGTCTACACTACGCTTTCCGGTGCGTGGTTGCTACTCGAGAACTTTACTACCCCAACGGGCATCTTTTCTACGAGCAATGTGCCTCGCCCACTGCCACTTAAGTTTAACAATTTTGAGCGCTATGTCGCAAATGTACCCTATACCAATCACTAAAAGACACCAAAAAAGTGGTCGAGAAAAATTGTATACCCCTGTTTTCTCAGAAATTGCTTGACCGATTTGGATGAAATTTTGAACTTAATGTTTTGAACATAGACGATTTGCATGTGGCACAGTTCGCGGAGAGGCCGCTGCTGCCCATCCTTCGGTTTAGTTCCTTAGTCGTCTCTTACGACCCCCACGGGACCAGAATGGATAACCCTATTCTAAGCCGGGAGCCATACGGCCCAAATATTTCACTAGCAGCATATATTATATAACACTAGCTTTTGACCGCGACTTCGCTTACGCTTTGAATTTAGGATCAGGTTTCTATATTTTTTATTTTTGCAAAGACAGTTGGGAATTGAATGCAAATAAAATGGATATTTGGAACGGGTAGGTAAACAGCGTTTATTTTTATGCAAATTTTAAAAAAAAAAACTTTATAAAGGTTTAACCGCCTCCGTGGCGTAATGGTTAGTACATTCGCTTCACAACAGGAGATCGCGGGTTCGATTCCCGGTCTGTTTGTAAGACTCGGTTTGGTTGGTGTTAGGGCATTTCTAAGCCCGCCTGGCTAGCTTCCACCATCTTATCTGTCTTGCCGCCAAACATCAGTGTTAACATTGATGTGTTTCGGCTTGTAGATAAAATAGCCAGTCTCCATTGCGTTGGGGAATCCCGCTTTCATCTTCGGCATCATCGTCACTTACTATCAGGGGAGATGATGCCAAGGGCTTACCAATAGTGATTTAAAAAAACTTTTGATGTTATACCCATAGGAACCATTATAAACCAATTATCTGAGCCAGTGACCCGTAAGCAAACAACATACTTATACAGGGTGTAAAAAATTGGTGTATGTCCCGCTAACTGGGGGTTCTACTCGTTATACTGAACAACTTTCTCCAAGGAACACATAGTCAATTCTCAAAAAAAATTTTGGACCCTCCATACACTAAATCGGTCGATCAGCTGATCGATTTGTATGAAGAGTAAAAAAAATATTTTACGTTTTCAGCAAAGTCGTAGAACAAGAGTTGTTCAGTATGATGAGTAGAAGCCCCAGTTAACAGGACCTACACCAATTTTGTTACACCCTGTATATAATGTCCGTGTGAGAAACACTTCGTCCTGAAATCGACACCGGCCGGCGGCGGCGGCGGCTCGAAATGTCTGACCTTGAGACTTGTTGATGGTCATAGCGAAACACACGCTCACAGGAAACTGTACGCGTTTAAATTGAAATGGGAAATTGTTAATAGAAATGAGGAGTAATAAAAAAAAAATCTATGACAAATCAGAAATCACATATGGTCATCTGGCCCCAAAGTAGGATTCCCTGTGTTATGGGAACCAGAGACTGCCATACATACTTATATACGTTTAAATACATACATATATAGATATTTAACACCCAGACACAGAGCAAACAAATCTGCTCATCACACAAATGTTTGCCCTGGGTGGGGATCGAACCCACGACTCTCGGATCAGCAGTCAAGAGCACTAACCACCAAGCCACCGAGTCAGGGGTATGCGTGGTATGAAAACTACTTCACCAGCTCCACACACAGCCCGTAAGAATTTTGGCTTCTATAATTTCAATGTCTTCTTTCGACATTGAACCTTACAGCATACAGTTATGTTTATTTTCTGCACGTGTAAATATAGACTTATGATGTTTAAAAATAAACAGATGTTTAAGATGTGTTCCGGTATAAAGACAAAATAATGTTTAGTAGTTTCGAAGATCGCAGTGGTAGTTTCCACAGAACTTGAGATGCGGGCAATATTAAAATCAGTGGGAATAAGATATTTTTCTGTTCAATTCCATGCAATAATTTTTGCGTGATACGTGTATTTACAAACATACAGACAGACAAACAGATAAAAATCTAAAAAATAGTTGTTTTGGCTTCAGCTGCTCTAATAAAGACCTCTATTAGTTTTTTTTTTCAATATCTATAATGCACAAACATCGGCCTCTTACTATTTTCTCTATGATATTTTTCTGCGGTAAAATGAAGCCTATATTTGCATTCAATTCCATGCAGTAGTTTTTGCATGATGCGTGTAAAAACATACAGACCGACAGATAGAGAGACAAACAAAAATTCTAAAAATTGTTAAAGACTCCCATATCATATTAGTTTTTCTTCTACATCTGTAATGTACAGATATCGGCCTGATACAATTTTATTAATAGTACAGATGCTATCAATGAAGTATTTGGGAAAATTATAATTAAAAACATAACACTCCTTATTTGCAGTCGGATTACATGCCATACAATTTGAGCATCTTCAAGGCAAGAGTGAATAGGCATTGTTTGAGTTGCGTGTACCATCCTCGACTGCATCATCTATTATCATCAGGTGAGTTGCAGTCAAACGCACTCAAATTTTTAATAAAGCGAGAAATTTATGTTTGCAGATTCAATTTCCTTTTACACGTGTAAGAACTTCAAAGCATATAAAAAAAATACTTTTTTTTTAAATAAAATATTAAAAATTTAAGCTGTTTATTTTGTGAGTTACAGAAAAAAAAACAACGTCAGAACGCTTAATCTTGTATTAAGATTGTGTGCGCCAATGAATGGCTCAAGAGATAACTGAATGAAATTATAGTTACGAATTTTCTTTTTAATAAAACCTACATTACACGTTTACTAATGTATACAGCGACTAGATTAACAGCATGTTCAGTGTTTTCTTTGAATGAGTTCTTAAGCCCTTAAGATGGGTCAAATGACAATATTCAATTCAAATTATTGAAAGACTGTCTAAACTATGGAGAAAATATATAATATACATAAAGTAATCAAAAATCGATTTAATTGAATATAATTTTAAAAATATTACCACTTTTCATGTAAAAAAATATACTGTAGACTCTGTTTTTGGTATTAATTGCTAAATTTCTCGAATACAAATAGTTAACGTCGAATGAAACCAACACACAAAAATCGGCGACTTTAACACCTTTCATTTTAATTGAAAAAATCTTTTAAAACTTTTTTGAAAGTGAAGAAAAGTAATAAAAAACATGTAAAAATCGAGAATAGGGCGTTCGGTTTCGACGTAACAGCCGCGTTGAAGCCCGCATTGATTTGAACTTAAAATCAATAAAAAGACTTACGTTCTATATTATTTTATCACGTATCAACCTGCTCGGATTGAGTCATCTTAAAGCTTAAACTCAGGTATTTAACGTACATAATATCATGTCACGTAATGGGAGTAGGCAGTGCCTGGGTAAAACATAAAACACATTTGGGTCCTGTATTGTCAACCTTCGCAATACTGCCAATGCCAGGGGAGTTGTTGAGCACCTACGTACAGAGGCCAGCACATCAAGCTAGACACTCGTTGTGTGATTCTGATCTATACGCGTACGGCATAAGAACGGTTTGGTACCTAAAAATTCACTTAAACGGTTTTTTAGAATTCATTTTTGAAGTAGTTAACAGTAAATTTAAATTCTAGGAAAACATACAGGTATTATTGAGAATATTTACGAGGGATTATATCGACTGGAAACACGATTTAATAAAGTTGGCTCGATCAAATAATTTCGCAAAGGTACCTTTTTTCGTGCCATTTTATCGTCTATTTTCGGTTTTATTCTTAAAATAAGTAATTTGATAATATGATTTATTTACTGAAATAAAGTTCATAGGTGACTGAAGGGAAAACATCGAATGGATTTTTATTTAAGATAAATATCATGAAAATAAAAACGAAAACATCGAAAAAGTGCAAAAGTGTGGTTATTTTCTTCCCTCTTTACACTTAAAGAAAAAGACAAAGACATATTTTTAAGTACCATTGCGCCTTAAAGTCCAAAGTGTGTAGCTTGATGTGCTGGCCTGGCCTGTGTACCAATAGCTATGATGGAGGCACACACTATACGAATGTTGTAGTTATAGCACATCACCTTCTCGTACTTCCAGAGAGCTTCCTGTCGCGTTGGTGCGCCTAATCGTGCCTAATCTCATCTCGTCTGTCACATTCTGTATGATTCACACTTACCCACATTACGCGAACATTGTTATAAGATAATAATTTAATACAATCGTGATAGTAAGGCGTTAGCTCCCTGTCTAATAAATTGTGTACATTAAATTATGGTTAAGAGCGTCGGTGGCGTAACGACTAGGGCCGCCGCCTCCTGTGCGGGAGGTCGAGGTTCGAAACCCGCCATGTACCTACCAATGTGATTTCGAATTTAGATTTCATATTTACGTTTATCCGACGCTCTTACGGTGAAGGAAAACATCGTGAGGAAACCTGCACACGCCTGCGAAGAAACTCGAAGGTTGTGTGTGAAGTCGACCAACACGCAGTGGGCCCGCGTGGTCGACTAAGGCCTAATCGCCCTGATTCAGGGTAGGCTCGAGCCCCTCGGTGGGGACGTATATGAGCTGTTATAATAACGGGCAGATTGTTAATTTACTTGTCCAATTACATATCCTGCCCGTAAAACGTTAAGTAAACATTTTTTTTGCGATTCATTTTGCCTCTTGTCCGTTGTGATTTGTTTTTCCACTTGTCCGTTGCGATTCGTTTTTCCGCTTGTCCGTTGCGATTCGTTTATATATCGTCTACCTCCTCCACTCGTACACGTGACACATAGGTAACGCTTTTTCGTGACAGAAAAAATCCTAATAACCCCCCACCCCTTCCCCCGTCTATATAGAAGTGTCATTTCGAAAATCATCCATCTTTCTTCTCAGAAAATCAATCATTGCTACATGATTTATACATATGGGTGCATACTTCCTCTTTCTGTCTGCACCTACACAGACGTGTGCCACACCGACCTTTGCACTTGCACGAGATACTCGTAAGTGTTATGCACTCATTGGGTACCGAGGGGAGCAATGATAACACGGCAAGAAGTACGCCATCGGCTTCTTGATAGCCGCACTCAGTTGGATCAGGCAACGGTGGGTAGGCCTGATGAGCGCTGCCGAAATTTGCAAGTGCATCTGTTTAATCGCCTCCGTGGCATAATGTTTAAGTCTTTTAGCTTCACATCAGAAGGTCTCGGGTTCGATTCCCGACGGTGTCTAACTTTGGTTTTACTGATGTGGTCGTAGCGAGAGGTTTTCTGACGAGACTATTAAGGTTCAAGCGTCGACACAACACCTCAAAATTCATGAAATTCTGACTCTCCTCAATACTGAGTTCACGTTAACGCCTCTTCTGTTCTGTGATTCACATTTCGGATTTTGGAGTATATTTCATGTATCTAAGTTTGTGTGCATGACACTTCATACTAATAATCCTTTCTAATATTATAAATGTGAAAATGTGTTTGCCTGAGAGTGGGGCAATTTGGATATGGAGAGAGAAATGCACGTGGCCAGCTGCTGGCCGACTTTATGGAGAAGGAGGGCCTCTTTATGATGAACTCCTTCTTCAAAAAGCCTAAACAGCGAAAGTGGACATGGTTGCATCCCAATGGCGTAACGAAGAACGAGATCGACTTCATCTTGTCGACGAGAAGGCAAATATTCAATGATGTCTCTGTGATCAACTCAGTCAAAACAGGGAGCGATCACCGAATGGTAAGAGGCACATTGAATCTAAAGACCAAGCTAGAAAGATGTCGACTGATGAAGTCCACACTCCGACCAGCGCCCATCCAGCTCCAAAACCCCGAAAACTTTCAGCTCGAGTTGCACAATCGCTTCGAATGCCTAGGAGACTGCGAGAATGTGGACGATTATAACGACAGGTTCGTGGAAATTGTCCAAACGGTCGGGTCTAAGATTTTCAAAACTCGCCGTTCAAACAGAACCAAAAAAATCTCTGACTTCACCAGCAACCTCATGGAAGAAAGACGCAGATTGGTTTTGCAGTCCTCTGAAGATGCTACTCAGTATCGGCAACTAAACAGGCAGATCTCTAAGTCTCTAACTCGCGATTTGCGCCACTATAATACAAATTGTATTGAAGAGGCGTTTGAGAACAACAAAGGCTCAAAAGTGTTCGCAAGAGATCTGTCTGTTGGTCAAAGCCAACTGACCAAGCTGAAGACTGAGGACGGCAGGATCATATCGTCTAAGACTGAGTTGCTGGAAGAAGTTGAGAAGTTCTACGGACAATTGTACACGACCACACGTCTGCCTGTCAGCGATCTGGCTAAAGACCCAAGAGCTAGACTTACCCGACAATATACCGAAGATATCCCGGACGTCAGCCTGTACGAGATTAGAATGGCTCTTAAACAGCTTAAAAACAATAAGGCACCGGGTGATGATGGAATTACGGCTGAACTTCTGAAAGCAGGTGGAACACCGGTACTTAAAGCTCTTCAGAAATTATTTAATTCCGTTATACTTGAGGGACACACGCCTAAGGCATGGCACAGAAGTGTGGTCGTGCTTTTCTTCAAAAAGGGCGACAATACCCTGCTGAAGAACTACAGACCCATCTCACTTCTGAGCCACGTCTACAAACTGTTTTCGAGGGTCATTACGAATCGTCTCGCACGCAGGTTTGACGACTTCCAGCCTCCCGAACAAGCCGGTTTCCGAAAAGGATTATGTACCATAGACCACATACATACGCTGCGGCAGATTATACAGAAGACCGAAGAGTACAATCAGCCACTATGCTTGGCTTTCGTGGACTATGAGAAAGCCTTTGATTCGGTCGAAACTTGGGCTGTGTTACAGTCTCTCCAGAGGTGCCAAATTGACTATCGATATATCGAAGTGCTGAAGTGTTTGTATGAAAACGCCACCATGTCGGTTCGCCTCCAGGATCAAAACTCGAAACCTATCCAGCTGCAGCGAGGGGTGAGACAGGGAGACGTTATATCTCCGAAACTGTTCACCGCCGCCCTGGAAGATGTTTTTAAGCTTTTGGACTGGGGTGGACTGGGCATCAATATCAACGGCGAGTACATCACCCACCTTCGATTCGCTGACGATATCGTGGTCATGGCTGAGACTATGGACGACTTAGGCACAATGCTCGATGGCCTCAGTAGAGCCTCCCAACAAGTGGGTCTTAGAATGAACATGGACAAGACGAAAATTATGTCAAACGTCCGTGTCATACCTACTCCTCTGAAGGTTGGAGGCTCTACACTCGAAGTTGTTACCGAATATGTATACCTGGGACAAACAGTCCAGTTAGGTAGGTCCAACTTCGAATCCAACTCGGCTGGGCAGCGTTCGGGAAGCTTCGCAATATCTTTACGTCCCAGATACCGCAGTGTCTTAAGACCAAGGTCTTCGACCAATGTGTGTTGCCAGTGATGACGTATGGAACTGAGACATGGTCGCTTACTATGGGCCTCATAAGAAAGCTCAAGGTCACCCAAAGGGCAATGGAGCGTGCTATGCTCGGAATTTCTCTGCGTGATCGAATCAGAAACGAGGAGATCCGTAAGAGAACCAAAGTAACCGACATAGCTCTCAGAATTGCTAAACTTAAGTGGCAGTGGGCGGGGCACATTGCTCGTAGAACAGATGGCCGTTGGGGCAGTAAATTTCTCGAGTGGCGACCACGCACCGGAAAGCGTAGTGTAGGCAGGCCTCCCACTCGGTGGACCGATGACCTGGTGAAGGTCGCGGGAAGCCGCTGGATGCGGGCAGCGCAGAACCGGTCGTCGTGGAGATCCTTGGGGGAGGCCTATGTCCAGCAGTGGACTTCCTTCGGCTGATATGATGAAAATGTGTTTGTTTGTTACCTTTTGACGCTTCTACACCTCAACCAATCTTGACATAATTTGGCATGCAGGTAGTCTGTGTCACGGGGAAGGACAAAGGCTACTTATAATCCCGGGAAAATAGCATAATACGATGCAGTTCCTGAGGGAACTAAACAAATACTCTGTTTTGGTAAATTTATTTTACATCGCAACGGAACAATGGATTGTTGTGATTTTTTGCACAGAGATAGTTGAGTAAGTGGGAAACGACATAATTTACTAATCACCCTTCAAGACAGTCATAAAAACGATGTCCACGCGAGCGAAGCCGCGGCAAAAAGCTAGTTCTGTAAAAATCAAACTTCTGACAAGAGAAACGACTGTATTTTGTAATGCAATACAGACATTTATTTCTTTTCGGAATTGTGTACAATTTCACTCACACACTTTAAGATCATAGCTTGTACGTACAGTGTTGTTACATACGTCCCATAACATTTAATCATGTAGACAGTGGCCAGTAAGTTTTCGAGTTTCGTAATCTTGAAGCAAAGCCAAGAATTCACTTCATTCTGAACAAGAAACTGGACCGCATGTGCAGCATCTTTCAACATTCACTGATGCAAACCATTGCATACTGCAGTTTTAAAGATTGATTTGTTTACGATGCACACTATAACGGTAACACTGACCGAGTTTCAAACAAAATTCGCAGAGCAGATTGTTTGCACACTGGCGCAAGTTCTGTGGTAAATTAGTTCTAATGATTGATTGTGGTGTTTTATTAGAGTAGGGTTGCCAAGCGTCCTGTTTTCCCAGGACGTGTCCTGCTTTAGGGGATGTCCTGGACAGTTTTTAAATAGTGTCCTGGGTTTTGGGTGAATTGTCTTATTTAATAATCGAGTATATCTATACTCGGCGCATCGGGAGCCGGGTCGTTCCTTTCCATCTAATATGGTTGATGGGAGCGATGGCTGATTCTCGCGTTATACTCGTGACCGGGTGCTGTCCGTGTGAACTGGCCTACTCTTGTTAAATGTATTCAATGATTTTTTTTATGTATAACTTTTCGTGTCATATTGTTTTCATGTTCTAATGACATAATCTATCTACATATAATCAAGGATTTAATTTTGACGTTATTAACTCATTATAATTATTGTTGATTTCTTGATTCTTCACAAATAACATTGTTAATATTATTTTATGACTATCAGAAAGAGTGCAATTTGCACCTATTTTGAATAAATATATTGAATTGAATTGAATTGAACAGTAGAGGTGCGATAGACATTGAAGAGCACAAAAAGGCCAAACACAAGATTACAGTCTAAGGCAGGGACTTCTAGAGCCTTAGGCACTTTCTCTAAGAAATTGTCGACAAATGAGAAATCAGTACCTAGCTTATAAAGGGGTTGCAGCTTAATTTTTGCTATTAGTTTAGTTTCATTGATCCTTTGTTCATTGCGTTATTGTTATTAACTATTGTTCTTATATTGCGTCCTGTGTTTTTAAACAGAAATGTCCTGGTATTATTGACTGACTCGGTGGCTCAGTGGTTAGTGCTCTTGACTACTGATCCGAAGGTCTTAGGTTCGATTCCCACCCAGGGCAAACATTTGTGTGATGAGCAGATTTGTTTGCTCTGTGTCTGGGTGTTAAATGTCTATTTAAGTATGTATTTAAACGTATATAAGTGTTTATATCAGTCTCTGGTTCTCATAACACAGGGAATCTTACTTTGGGACCAGATGACCGTGTGTAATTTGTCCCAGATTTTTTTTTTATGAATTTGGGGATGGCAACCCTATATTAGAGGAGTGGTTACTTACAATGTCTATAAGTAATAGGTACTAGAAGGGCCCATAATAACATTGTTCTGCTAATAAAATGGGCTATTAGATCCGAGTAAAGTAGGCTACACGATGTTATTTCGCAAGTCGGCACAGTTCCGAGCGTTTTTCCACTATCAGGCGTGGCACCGACACGGCACCGGCCCGGCTGCCGGGAAGGCAATAGTATCCTTACTAATATTACGATAATATTAGTATTACGATAATATTAATATTACGATAATATTAGTATTACGATAATATTAATATTACGATGGCATACTTAAATGCCCTCATTGCGCGTGAAGTTTCGCTGCGAAGATTGGCTACATAAACCATTTTCAAGCGCACGTGATAAAATAGTAGTAAATTCATGATGCATAAATATTAACCCTATTTGTAGAAAATTAAAAATGTTTATTTAAATAAGATATTTTGTTTACCAAGTTCGTGTTGCCAGGAACATTTATTACTTTCCCACAAAAAGGGTTGATATTTATGCATCATGAATTTACTACTTGATATTGTATCACACGCGCGAAGTGGTCGCCATAACCGAAATCGGTCGGATAGATCATCATCAATATTACGAACGCGAAGGTTTGTATGTATGGATGTATGCATGTTTGTTACTCTTTCACGACACAACAGTTAAACTATAATTTAGTAGCCTTTTTTTAAATCACAATTGGTAAGCCTTGGCATAATCTCACCTGATGGTAAGAGACGATGATGCCGAAGATGGAAGCGGGCTTACCAAGATTCCCCAACGCAATGGGAATTTGGCTATCTTATCTTCAAGCCGCAACACATCAATGCCCTTCCGGCCGTGATGGCAACTGCTGTTAACACTGATATTTGGCGGCAAGACTTAGACAAGATGGTGGTAGCTAGCCAGGCGGGCTATGAAAATACCCTACTACCAACCAAACCGAGTCTCAAAGTTCACTCTGCCGGAATCTTGGTGTGAAGCGAATGGGCTATCCATTACGCCACGGAGGCGGTTATCAGATTAAACAAACATGTTAACACGGTAGACAGATTAGGACTGGGATTAATATACAGGCTATTTTTTTCGACGCTCGCGAGCCGTTTGCGGCTTGCGCACTGGGCACCCTTGAAAACAGTCATAGAAACAATGTTCGCGCGAAAAAATCTGCTGACAAAAGCTAGTATGAAAATATATGAAGCGTCTTTCCACTGACCGGCAACGGCGACGACACCGGTCCACTGAAAAACTAAGCCCCGAAGCCGTGCCGGTGCCGTCCCGTTGCCGTGTGGGCTAGTGGAAAAGCTAAGCCCCGAAGCCGTGCCGGTGCCGTCCCGTTGCCGTGTGGGCTAGTGGAAAAACAACCAATATAGCCAGGCTATATAGCGCAATAGGGGATCGAACTGCATCAAAAATAAATTCTGAAATATGATTTCCTAAATTGCTCTCCTCTTGAAGTTTCAAAAAACCTTACTTGTTTCGTTTTTCCATCACCTTTTCAATTTTTCATTGATCAAATTCACAAAATAAGTTCGTCAATGATGCTAAAAATCTATGACGTCACTTGTGGGTATTTCAAACATAAGCCCGGACATGAGTTTTACTGAGGAATGATATCGAGCTATTCTGATTAGAAGTCTATGTCACTTTCCACCCCCTCAACCAATTCTATACAAAAAACCACTTCAGTCCGTAGCTCCGTTGCGACGCTGACGTGCGCGAGCGCGGAAAGGAGTTTTCCCCAGATCACTCGGGAACCATGTCAGGATATGCTAATTAGTAAATTATTTCATTTCCCATCCCCTCAGCCATCTTTGTGTAAAAAATCACAGCAATCTATTGTTACCTGGTAGTTTTAGCGTAACTGGTAGATATACGAGAGGGAATGTTCCGTTGCAATGTTAAAAAACCATCTAAATAAAAGATTATTTTTTCAGTTCCCTCAGGAACTGCATCGAACTATGCTATTTTCACGGGATAAAAAGTAGCCTATGTCCTTCCCAGTGACACAGGCTACCTGCATGCCAAATTTCATCAAGATTGGTTGAGGTGTTAAAGCGTAAAAAGGTAACAAACAAACAAACACATTTTCACATTTATAATATTATATAAGTAAGGATTGCATAGATATTTTTATTGTGGTTTACTGTGATGGTACATAAGCTGAGTGCGAGCATTATTGGGCGCCCGGGGACAGCGCCCCCCAACCAAACTATTGCGAAGGTGCGACCGAAATATGGCATCATGCTAGCCTGCCAGGCCGGTCGCCTAGGCAAAGTATATATATTAGTACTAACATACAGTATGGACACTCCCTGCCGCTCTCTAGATTGCGACCTCACCCCCTCGCCACCCTGATTGATACATATTGGTACACACCCTGGAAACTTCATACAACGGGCCAGAAATGACATTTCAAAAAAGGAATGACGGAACAAACAAAATGGCAGCGAAATCTGATACGTTTGACAACCAAACTGTAACCAATCCGTATCAATCAGGGTGACGAGAGGGTGAGGTCGCAATCTAGAGAGCGGCAGGGAGTGTCAACAAGGTTTCTACGGAATATCGTAAAATAATAAAATAAGATAAGAAATTGTACAGATTCCAATCCCTGATCTCGGTTCAATCCACCATCGACTTGTATTTCCACTTAAGGCACTAAGATCACTCAATCCGAGCAGGTTGACACGTGTTTCAATAATATCGAACGTAAGTCTATTTATTCTAAGTTCAAATCAATGCGGGCTTCAACGCGGCTGTTACGTTGAAACCGAACGCCCAATTCTCGATTTTTACATGTTTATATTACTTTTCATCATTTTCAAAAAAAATCGTTTAAAAAAAAATGTGTTCAATTAAAATTAAAGGTCTTCAAATCACCGATTTTTACGTGTTGGTTTCATTCAATATTAACTTTTTGTTTTCGAGAAATTTTGCAATTAACGTCAAAAACAGGTTCTATAGTATATTTTTTTACATTAAAATTTGTAATATTTTTAAAATTGTATTCAATAAAATCGATTTTTTATTTCTTTAAGGATATTATATATTTTTTCCATGGTGATAGCTTTACACAGTCTTTCAATTATTTGAAATGAGTATTATAATTTGACCCATCTTAAGGCCATAATAAACTTCAAATTAACCGCAAGAAACGGTTATTACGTTATAAGGTGATCCTTTCCGGAAACGCGTGCCATTATTGCGTGAACTTGCTATTGAAGCATTCTAATTGCTGTTGTCGAATTATTATTGCTATCGAGGTCGTTTTAGGGTTCCGTGGTCCATACCCAAAGAGTACCCGTACACAACGGGACGTTACTAGTAGCCTACATCGTCGTTCGTCCGTCTGTCCGTCCATCTGTCTGATCTTTAAAGGGATGTATCTTTTGAATCGTAACAGGAAGCCGGTTGAAATTTTCACAGAATGTATTTTCATTATATCAGCTCATATAGATAGGTCGCCATCGAGGAGCTCGAGCCTACCCTGAATTAGGTCGATCGGGCCTTAGTCGACCACGCGGGCTCAGTGCGGGTTGGTCGACTTCACACGCCTTTCTCCGCAGGCGTGTGCAGGTTTCCTCGTGATGTTATCCTTTACCGTAAGAGCGTCGGATAAAAGAATGTATTTTACTACAGCGGATTTAATAAGAAAAAAAAACCAAGCGTGAAAATGTAGGGGTTTCCATACAACGAATGTGGGTTGTTTGTTTTTCTCTATCTATTGGATTGTATATGTCACCATAAGATTGTAAATTCCGTCAGATTATAATCTAACGGGATTTATTTCGCGAGATTGTGAACTGTAACATATTGTTTACAATTTCACTAGTTACATTGTAAACTTACTAGTGACATTACAATAACACTAAGCGAAGCACTAAATAAATTAGGTTAGTTCAGATTTGATTAATTTAACTGACAAATTCGCGAGGCTCCCCCCCTGGATAGCAGAATGCTTCGCAGCAGAAAAAATCATCGGTTTTATTCGGAGGTACAAGAATAGGCCGTGATATTGTGATCCGATTCACAATTTACCATTATAATTATCATAATCTAACTAGTGAGATTGTAAATCGCGGTTTCCACAATATCCCGGTGACATATACACATACAATCGTCAAACTTGGTGTAATAGAGCAGACTCTACAGTAATACAACACTAATAAACACTGGTCAAGAGAGTGTCGGACTTGCGCTAAAGATCCCGAAATGATTAAAAAAAATAATGTATACGGTCGGTCACGTTGATGCATTTTTTGAAATGAATCTATGTTGCATACGTTGCATTCTCAACACAAAATTATATAACACTAGATTTTGCCACGGCTTTTATAGTTTCTATGACTGTCGGGTGCGCAGAAAAAAGTTGCCTATATCACACACTGGACACTTCATACAACGGGCCAGAAATGAAATTCCAAAAAAGGAATGACGGAATAAACAATTTTCCATTTGGCGGCGAAATCCTATACGTTCGACAACCAAACTGTAACCAATCTGTATCAATCAGGGTGACGAGGGGGTGAGGTCGCAATCTAGAGAGCGGCAGAGAGTGTCAATACTGTATGTTAGTACTAATATGTATATACTTTGCCTTTATGTTAATCCAGGTCCTAATCTGTCTACCTACCAAATTTCAGCCAGATACGTTCAGTAGTTTTTGCGGGAAAGAGTAAAAACATTCATACATACATTCAAACATACAAACTTTCACATTTATAACATTAGCTTTTTTGTTATATAAGTGTACTAATTTAAATTTACTGTACTGTATTTGTGCTGTGGTAAAGAATAAATGTTTCATCTATCTATCTATCTATCTATCAAGTAGGAAGTAGGATTGTGCGGTGGTTCGGAACCCGCGGTGCGCGAATCTGACTCGCACTTAGCCAGTTTTTTAAAGCCTGTCACTGAGCTTATTTTGCATTGGAACTGCCGTTTTTATGGGACGATTGTGGTCTCATTAAAATTTGTGAAACGAATCGAGAAACAGCCTTAAATTGCCCCGGGGACTTGCAAAAACAAATTGTTTTGGCATCAGCACGCGATCAGTGGGCTCGCTGGCCCCTCATCAGTAGATGTTAAATCACACGCCAGAATGCCATTTGTAATGACAGCACTTGTAGGCATCTGTTGTGAACCGGACTAATTTATGATTTTTATGAATGAAAAGTAATTTGCGTGTAGTGACGCGTCAGGTAGGCGTACTCAGGGTTGCCAGACGAGTGCAAGTGAATTATCGTAATCAGATGAAAAATTATCGTACAAGTGCGAGAACCGCGCAAAACGCGCCATTTCGCAAGAAAAAACAATTTTAGGAGGAATTTTTGATAGTTGAAAGTACGGTAAAACAAGTAATTTGGAACTTTTCAAACCATTTTTTGTTACATTTACAAGAATAAATAAAATGGACTGTATCAGTGTCATTCGTTCCTTGTTTTAGTAGATTCGAGGGGAAGTCCCCGACCATACACATTATTTTGTATTTTTAGATGATTTTAAGGCACTGGATACTAGTCTTTTCACCCCACTTCGGAGGAGGGTAGGAAATGATCGTACTTTGACGTACGATAGTACATATTGCATTGTGCATCGTACCGGTGTCGAAATTATAGTACTCTAGTATTCTTGGCTAACTTCGTACCACCTTACACTAAACTACCCTACCCTACCCTACACTACCCTACACTAAGCTACACTACAATACCCTACCCTCCCTATCCTATCCTTCCCTACCCTATCCTACCCTACACTACCCTACACTACACTACACAAAACTACACTACCTGCTACCCTACCCTACCCTATCCTACATAAGAACCGGTGCAGCCGTTCACGCATGATGCCGTGACCAAGGGAAATAGGGATTAATTTTTAACACGCTTTTATTAGCTTCACTTGTAACTATGCAAGAAAATCTTGGAATCTTAATTTGACCCACTTGCGGATCTTCGGTTAGAATGAAATTTTGCACACGCTATGAGTTCTGATGACAATACATGACTAGCTAAGAAACGTCATTACAAATCCAATATGGCGGCCTCCCCAAGATGGCGGACTGGCTATTTTAAATCCACCCCCATGATATGGGTATCAAATGAAAGGGTTTGCTGTCAGGAATACGAAAAAATAGTCACGTGACTTAAATCCAACATGGCGGACATCCAAGATAACTACTTAACGAGTTAACTAAAAGCGTGTTTTTTTAGTTTTTTAAACTAATTGATGATTATTATTATTTTAATAGATGTACGATTATTATTGTACGTTCGGCAACCCTGGGCGTACTCGCTAGCAGAGCGTAGCGCGGCTCGGGCGGGGCGGGGGGGGGAGCCGTCATTATTTGCGGCTCATTCACAATATGTCAGAGCACAGATATTCTCCAGCACGCGGCTCTGAAGAAAGCCATCCCCATTACTATCTCCGCTCGCTTGGCGCAGTCTTGTTCCTTTTGTACGAATCTTTGATGTAACCGCTATCGCAGAGATTTATGAGCGCCCCAAGCCTTCTTGGCTTGAGGTGCGGGTAAGAATTATGTTTAGCATAGTTTAAAGGATTCGTTTAATTAAAATCTCGTTTAATTGTTTTTTTATTAATTTCTACAATGTACAAATGTAATGGCAAGGGTTCGGGAGGTCGTGGTTTGAATCCCAACCATGTACCAATGTGTTTTCGAATTTCGAATACATATGGACGTAAATTCGACGCTCTTGGAAAACGGTGATGGATAATATCGTGAGGAAACCTGCGCACGCCTGCGAAGAAACTCAAAGGTTATGAAACAAAAACTTATATGAGCTGATGTGATGAATTTATACAAACTAGCTGTAAACTGTTAGTTTTTGAACAAGCTAGGAGTAGCTTTGAGTGCTTAAAATAGTATATTAACTTTACATAAACACCTAGGTAGATTATCTGGGCGACCGAGCGATGCTCGAAGTCTCCTAGGCATATGAACTAACAATAAATATAATATTATTTTTGTATGAAAACGGATTTAAACCCAGGCCAGTGTTACCAGATGCACTGTAATTACAGCGGATTTACTGTATTTTCCTGTTATGTACTGTAATTAATTTTGTAAATTTCATACAAACACTGTATTTTCTTAAATATTATCTTCATACAAACACTGTAAATATTGGATAATTTTGTATGGGAACACTGTAATTTTTAAGTTGTGCTACTGTATTTTATGTTTTTGCATCTGGCAACACTGACTCAGGTATGTTAGTACTAATTTAGATACTTTGACCCAGGTTTGATCGGTTTGTGGGCTAGACTCGTCAACCGCTCGGCTACGCTCGCTTTTGAAATGGTTGGTTAAAATGTGAAACATATTATACATAATGCGCGGCGAAAAACACATTGTTTTATAATTCGAAAAAGCGCGTTTTCCCAGAGATGAGGACTATCAAGATCGATTTTTCGTCCCAAATACCGCCGTATACCCATTTTCAAAAAAATATCGTTGGAGCCATTTCCGCGAAACCCATTTTATATTTAGCTATCTTGCTTAATAAACCATTCAGTTAACTGCCTAAGCCTTTTAACTAAATATTTTTCTTAGTAGTAAGACCCTACCTTCCACGCTAGGATTCCCTGTGTTGTGGTAGGTAGTCTCTTTCATCCTTTACAAAATAAAAAAGAAAAAAATAAAATAAGTAAGTTACAAGTTTAAGACAGCTAAGGTAACTAGGTTGATTATAAAGCGATCTTTTGTGTGTTTGTGTGTGTGTGTGTGTGTGTTTGTGTGTGTGAGTGTGTGTGTGGTGTGTTTGTGTGTGAATGTGTGTGTGAATGTGTGTGAGAGTGTGTGTCAGATGTGTGAACTTGTGTTTAAGTAAAAAGTAATCAATATAAAATCAATCATTCAATACTTTTTCTGTAGAACTATAAGTTAATTTCAACAACCACTGTTAAATCTTTTTTTTTGCTCTGTTTTCATATGAGAGGCAATATTTTTAAGTAATTTTCAACCTTACTGTAGGTACATGAATGGTCCCGTAAAAGCGAAGGCTCTTTTTGCAAATTGTGTTTTTACTTTTGGTATTGTCCATTTCTTCCTTCTAGCACAGCCTGATTATTCGGTCATTTAATTAAACGCTCAGGCAAATGTCTTGGATCGATAACGTTCAGCTTCTGCTAGCCAGGTAGTTTAAATTCACACCTAAGGGGAAGAGGTGTCTCCCTGAGTTGAGAGAAAGAAGGGAACATTTCTCAGTCGTTAGTTCTATATTTTCATGTTCAAACTAACACTACGACAGTTTGCGAACCTAACATAATGAGTCGGGGGTTCTCCGAGATTCCAAGCTCGCTTCGCTCGCTCCCGCTCTAGTTTCGATTGCTCCATATTTTCTCAGTCGACAGAGCCCCTTCGGAGCTCCTGTTTCTGTATTTTCTTTGCTCGTTTAATGAATGACCTAAGCAGTCATTAAATGTATTATCATTCAAGGCAGTTAAATGAAAACCGCCATTTAATGAACCGGCTAGGCAGTTAATTGAATGGCTATTTCAACCAGTTAGCTGCGACATATACAAGCATTGCTCGTTTAAAGTAATGAAAGATTACATTGATAAAAATAAGGCGGAGATTGTACAAGTATTTAAAAAGTGCCAAAGTGCGTAATGAACCACGCGCCAAGGAGCGTTCCGCAGTTGTTAAAAAAAACTAAATGTATATTAAAAAAAGATATTTTTTCAGTTTGTAAAGAACATTTTGTATGGAAAATCTATCAACTTTTTACAAATCTAATATCGCATCTTAAGTTGGTAGACAAAAAAAAACGGCCAAGTAAGAGTCGGTCTCGCTAACGAAGGGTTCCGTTCCATTATCTATAAAAATCACGTTTGTTGTATGGAAGCCCCACATAAATATTGATTTTATTTTAATTTCATTATTTAGTTTCAAAGTGAATAATACAACTCAATATTCTGTGAATATTTCAAGCGTTTACCTGTTGCCGATATCAATATTAAGCGAAAACGAGCAAAAAATCACGTTTGTTGTATGGGAGCCTCCCCTTAAATATTTGTTTTATTTTAATTTAAATATTTATTTTTATAGTGATTATATAAATAAATATTCTGTGAATATTTCAAGTGTCTACCTGTTGCCGTTATCAATATCGAGCAAAAACGAGCAATAAAAATCACTTATGTTGTATGGAGTCCCCCTTTTTTTAGTTTTTTCAAATTATTAGTCATTGTCGTTACAGCGGCAACAGAAATACATCATCTGTGAAAATTTCAACTGTCTAGCTATCACGGTTCATGAAATACAGCCTGGTGACAGACGGACGGACGAACGGACGGACAGCGAAGTCTCAGTAATAGGGTCCCGTTTTTACCCTTTGGGTACGAAACCCTAAAAACAAGTAAGATGGCCTACCTGGCCTCAATAAATTAAGGATTTAAACTTAGTATATGGCTAACTATTTCCAATACTTATCAGATTTCATGAAAAATCTGTTAAACCGGTGGGTAGGTAATTTACAGACATGCAATTTTTTTTAAATTAAAAATTCGAGTGCGTTTGTCTACATCTCTACAAAAATAAAAACTTAATATTTAGTAAACGAGTTGTTTATTTGAATAATTGAAAACGCGAAACACGTTAAAAAACCGACTTCCATCGCAACAACTTAGCACATTTTTGCATTTTTATTTTTGGTTTTTGCTAATTTTCTAATAAAATGCTACTCTGATTTTGATAAATTTTATATAGGACGCTTTCAAATAAAAAAAGAAACACAAAAATCGGTTCACCCAGTCCAAAGTTATGAGGTAACATACATGAAAAAAAAACATACAGGCGAATTGAGATCCTCCTCCTTTTTGGAAATCGCTTGAAAATGATTTAAGAAATATTTTTTACAGATATCCTTACTAATATAATAAATGTGAAAATGTGTTTGTTTGTTTGTTTGTTACCTTTTTACGCTTCAACACCTTGACCAATCTTAATGAAATTTAGTAAGCAGGTAGTCCGGTCACTGGGAAGGACATAGACTATTTTTGATGCCATGAAAATAGCATAGTCCAATCTATTCCTAAGGGAAGTGAAAAAATACACTTTTTTTGGTTAATTTCTTTAATATCGCAATGGAACAAGCCCTCTCGTATATCTACCAGATACGCTAAACTATAAGAATTATGATATAGCGTCCCCACTTACTGACCCTTAGGGAGGGCCGTTATTCCTGCCAACACTGGTTGTTGTAATTTTTGGAAAGAGATGTTTGAAAGGGTGGTGGAATGATATAATTTACTAATTAGCATATCCTGACATAGTTCCCGAGGTATCTGGGGAAAGTCATTTCCACGCTCGCGCACGTCGTGGCGTCGCAACGGAGCAATTTTATTTTTGAAGTGAAAACTTCTTTAGCGGCGCTGAGCACTTTTTGTTGGATGGGTAAAAACTTCCAAACTCGCGTCAGGGTCACGTGATGCTGATCGAAAAAGCGTAAGATCGAGGGAAAGGGAGAGGAACAAGTATCTCCCACTCTTTCTACCGTGCCTGAGTGTGCTGGTTAGTAGCAAAACTACTCGCCTAGCGACCTAACATCGACATATTGATGTCACTACGTAGTTCAGCTATTTCACACTAGATGTCAATAAGTGTAGAAAGTAATGGGACGTACTCAGAACTATGAGCTTTAAAAAGTTTGTGTAATAAATGAATAAAATGAGGGTTAACATTTTTACTGTTTTGTATGTGTACTGACGTACTTAAAATTTCTAGCACAAAATAATAGACAAATTATTATTACGAACATAATTTTATTTACAAAATTCAATTACCTGCGAAAATAACAGTTTTAGTTAGTTGTTGTCGGTTCGTTGCCCTATCGTTTTGAATGGTTGCGAAATGCTTAAAACGAATATCTATATATTTTTCTGATAAAGATTTAATCAGCAGTATAATATGATTTACAGTCGGTGATTGGTCAAAGCTGTAATTTAAAAAATAAAATGAAATACATACTTATTCTCCTAAAATAATTGAAACTCGGTTATACAAACAATACCGAAACCAACCGACAAATCCAGTTTTAACTAGGTAAAGTGCCCATCTTTAATTTTTTATGGCCTTTTTTTGTCACTATGAAGTCTGCATCATTAAAATGGCAAGAACAAATCTTTGTATATTTTGTCGGAGTCCAATACGGTCTATTCACTTTTGTGATCCATTGTTGTTTTAAATTATCATCGGATGGAAATCTAAAACAAACAAAAAGAAATAAAATTAACTAGGTGGTAAATTATCTTAATATGAATAAAATGATTATTTAACATTCGAAGTTCTTTCAATTCATGAACAGTCACGGAGAATAGTACGAGTATGTATACAACTCAGATCTTTGTTACTTGAAAATATTTGCTATGAAAATGTTATTTCAATACTGACCATAGCCGTGTGTTATTCGGTAAAATTATTTGAATCTAATTACGGCCCTGGATATTTGGTACGTTGAAAATAGTTGTTCTTGTTGACGATAGATGGCGGCCTGTTTACAATATAATTATAAAAATCACTAAAGTACTGTTTTGGCGACTAAAAAGTATTCAGGTTTAATTGTATACTTTAATTTTCAGTATCCACGTATGATTATAACTATATACCAATGCGGAACTTTACGTACTCGTATTTTTTATTCACAAAAGTTGCGCCACCTAGTGTCGAGAAGTATAATTTATACTTGAAAGCCGAGAATTTTCTAGAACTATTTTAATAATTACGTATAAAATTACTTACAAATGAAATGTGATACCATTCATAGCATCAGAACGTCAATACAACGTAAATACAAAACAACAATTGATGCGGTCTTTATTAGACAGTTAAATATATTCGAATCAAAACTGTTTGTTTCTTACTTCAGCTATCATAAACCGATTGTATCAGTTTTAGAAATTTGCGATGATGATTCTGGTAATAACGATGGTGAAAAAGTCGTCGAAATTATGGATGAAAGTTGATATTTCTAAGAGATAAAAATTAATGTAATATATAAATAAATAACGATATAATATTATGAATAATAACATGTAAATTGTCATATTTGTGTACGATAGCGCAATAAATAAACATTGTATTCTACCTCATAAATGATAGTATTTTTGTACTTATAATTAAACACAACGTTAATACTAAAGTTTTCACTTCTGCCGGCACTCCCGGAGTGCTACCGGTGTGTTTTTTTTATTTTATGCAGAATTGGTTGAGGGGTGGGAAGTGACACAGACTGCTAATCAGAGTAGCCCGATCTGGGATAGGAACTGGAGGAAACTCATGTCCACGCTCGCGAGCCGCACTCACCTTCAAAGACAGTGATTAAAAAGATTTCCACGCGGGCGAAGCCGCGGGCAAAAGCTAGTTATTCCATAACTTTATAGGGGTCACAGATTTGTACAAACATGCCAAATATCATCTTCATACCTGTAATTATCTTTGAGCGAAACGGCCGTGATATATCGACGGACAGAAAAAAAATTACGGACACGGCATAACTATATTGATGTTCCACCTTTTCGCACGAATCGTTACGCTTCTACATTTATTATGCGTACAGCGCAGGAGTGGAACTCCTTGCCTGCGTCAGTGTTTTCCGGTTCCTATAATTTGGGGATCTTCAAGGCAAGAGTGAATAGGCATTATTTGAGTTTGCGTGTACCATCACATCACTTACCATCAGGTTAAAGTTGCAGTCAAACGCACTCAATTTTTTTATAAAAATATATAAAAAAGGGATCTTAGTTTGAATTTGGAACCCTAAAGTGATACTATCTCTTGAGTTAGTAAAAGGAAGATAGTTTAGCTAGCTCAGGACCGAGGCCTCGCATAGCGTGGGCAAGCTCAGCAGCCGCTGAGTGCCCTTAACAACGGGGTCGGAAGCTCTCCGCTGCAAATCACTGACTTCCGACCAACGTATACTATGAAGTTGATATATCTTTTATAATGGCATTCTTCCTTCTTTAGTGCTCGATAGACAAAAACACAACGAGACCAAAGTATATAATATATTAGTACTAACATACAGTATGGACACTCCCTGCCGCTCTCTAGATTGCGACCTCACCCCCTCGTCACCCAGATTGTTACAGATTGGTCGAACGTATGGGATTTCGCCGCCATTTTGTATGATCCGTCATTCGTTTTTTAAAATGACATTTCTGGCCCGTTGTATGAAGTGTCCAGGGTGTGACGAGACTCTGTATCTTACAACACAGACGCAATATTTTTTTTTCACGGAATTACGGACGGAGAAATGGTTCATTGTAACAAATTCAAATACGGAGCTGAGAAAAAGAAATTGTATAAAAATTCCACTATAATTGTCTCACTCTCACTATAGCAACATATGAGGAAGGGAGTATGCCATACTGCATACCTAGCTCCTTGACGTGGGGCCATTCATGTGACAAGAATGTCCCTCTAGATATATGTATATAGAACCTCATTGGAAACATACAACTGTATACTCTGTCTTTGTCTCTCTCAATGTCCGTATTTATTTAACGGGTAATATTTAGGGAACCATTGATTTTACTACCTTTTTAAGGTCCCGTACCTTAAAAGAAAATAATTTTTAAAAAATCTTAACACTTTTAGGTACAAGCTTTTATTTGAAAATTATTTCGTATTCTTCTCAGCAAACCCTTTTATTCGATACCCATATTGTAGGAGTGCATTAAAAATAACTAGTCCGCCATCTTGGGTGCGCCGCCATGTTGGATTTAGAATGAAGTCACACAGTTAACCATGCATTGTCATCCAAACTGAACGTGTATACAAAATTTTAGTTCAATCGGTTGAAGATTATATCAGCTCACATACGTCCCCACCAAGGGGCTCGAGCCTACCCTGAATCAGGGCGATTAGGCCTTAGTCGACCACGCGGGCCCAGTGCGGGTTGGCGGACACACAACCTTCGAGTTTCTTCGCAGGCGTGTGCAGGTTTCCTCACGATGTTTTCCTTCACCGTTAAAGCAATCGGTAAGTATATGTACGTAACTATTTTTTTTTGAAAAACTCATTGGTAAATTGGCCGTCCATATTTGAACCCGGTACCTCTGGTTAGATGGACCGAGTCGTTACCGGTTGAGCCACCGACGCTTTTTAAGTTGAAGATAACTGCTTCAAAATTGAGTCCAAGATTCCACCCGAACAAACATACATACATTGTAAGCTAAATAAAAGCTTGTAAAAACGGAATTATTACAGGATCCATTGCGTATCTGTTACATGTCCGTCCGTCTGTCACACCCGATTGTCTCCGAAACTACTGTACAGATTGAGTTTAAATTTGGTACAAATATGTAAGTCGGTGAACCAAAGACGGACGTATAACGTAAATAAATGATTTTAAAAAAACCGGTTTAATTGATACAGCTGTGGCGTCCGCGGTCTAGTAATTATACACTTTTGGTGTAAAAAAATTAAAAAACTATATTCTATGACATATCAAATGAAAGGGCCTGATGTGAGAATCTCAAAAATATTTTTTTTTTATAATTTTAAGATAAATAGTTTTGCAGTTATGTATTTAAGAATATAGGCGAAAATAGTTCTTTACCCTATGGATTACAGGAACACCTCTAAGAAGTCTATGGTATTAAAAGTAGCATAGGAAATTTCTTAATCAACGTACGGAACCCTCTCCACGCAAGTTTTACTCGTATGCGTCCGGTTTATAAAGCTTTTATTCTTTGTATGTATGTATGTATGTATCTTTGTTTAGTTCAATTCTTGCAATCGATTTTAGAGCGACTTCCAGAGCTCCGTTTGAGCTGAAATTTAGTATGAATCCGTATTCCCGGTGACAATAGATCCTTTTGGTATTTTGAAGTTGATCTGATGATAAACTTTGGAGGTGGAATCAAGGTCCAAGGATCGTCTTTTATTTTCAATAGAATCGTAGGTAATACTATGTTCGCCTTTTTTTGAATTTGGAAATGTGCCGTGAACACAAAAACCCTTTTGAACTAAAAGCTTGTATATTTTAGATTTTTCTTCAACTTATTAAATCTCGAGTGGGTGTGCTACCATGTCAAAGCTAATGAATATAAAAACCAAACAAAACAGTCCTAATAAATATGGCCTTCCACGACGATCGGTCCTACGCTGCCCGCATCCATCGGCTTCTCGCGGTCTTCACCAGGTCGTCGGTCCACCGCGTCGTATTTATTTATGGATGGATGGATCGATCCATCTGTCCAGCCTTTCGTCCGTCCATCGAATCGTCCAACCATCCATCCATAAATAAATATGACTGACAACAAGAGGCTGAAAAAAATT
Source organism: Coleophora flavipennella (assembly GCA_947284805.1). Lineage (NCBI taxonomy): Eukaryota > Metazoa > Arthropoda > Insecta > Lepidoptera > Coleophoridae > Coleophora > Coleophora flavipennella. Next base: position 2,329,239 of record OX369268.1, read on the forward strand.
GTAAAGGTACTCTATGACCACGGACAGGGAGGTACGTAAAAAGTTGCTGAGCGTAAAAGTAGGCTAGTGCTAGACAATATGAATGAAGATTAATGAGCGCGCGTGCCGCCCGGCAGAGAGCTAATGATCTGCTATTTAAGTTCATTAGACCTAGGTACCTACTGATAATGTTACATTAGTTTAAAGCTCACAAAAACATTGCAAATACAGTGTAAACTCTATATAGCGACACTCAAGGGATCGGGCATTTTGTGACGTTACTGAGAGTTATCGTTATACAGAGAGTAATTAGCGTCAAAGTAAACCAAACTAGAGCTAGAAAATTTTGACGTTTAAAAGAGTGAATCGTTATATCGAGTGACGTTTTACAGAGTTTACACTGTATATAATTGAGACGTTAAATGGCTGCTGCCCTATTCTTGAATGATTTCTTAAGTGTGGGAAGTGAGGCAAATATGAGTGCTTGAGCTCATTTTATTACAAGCTTTTATTTGGCTTGCAATGTATGCTTGTTCGGGTGGAATTTTGCGAGTTAAATTTGTACCACTTCCCGGTTCCGATTGAGCTGAAATTTTACATGCATATGTATATCGCGTGGCAATATTAAAAGCTTGTACCTAAAAGGTTTTAGGTCGGTGGCGTAACGGCTAGGGCCGCCGCCTCTTCGGGAGGTCGTGGTTCGAATCCCGCCAATTAAAAGGCACGTGTGCGGTAAATAAATTTTGCACTCAATTAACTGGCATAAAAGTACCACGTAACGAGCAACTGTATTGAAAATATGTATTTATCACACATTATGGATAAATCGACAGGTATTAAACGCGTTTTTCTTTTACGGTGTTTAAGACTTTAAACTTTTTATCTTGTCTATTGTAACTGGTGTCAGGGAAAATACAACACGTTTTTGAGGCGGTCTTCTACTCATGAAACTGATCAACTTTTGTACTACAATCTTGTTGAAATCTTAAAGAAAATTTGGGCTTCCTATACAAAGTTAGCGAATCAACTTCATCACATCAGCTCATATATACGTCCCCACCGAGAGGCTCGAGCCTACTCTGAATTAGGGCGATCGGGCCCTAGTCGAGCACGGGGGCCCAGTGCGGGTTGGTCAACCTCACACACAACCTTCGAGTTTCCTCGCAGATGTTTGCAGGTTACCTCACGATGTTTTCCTTCGCCGTAAGAGCGTCGGATAAACGTACATACGAGATCGAAATTTGAAAACACATTGGTACGTCGCTGGACTCGAACCACGACCTCCCAGGTAGGAGGTAGCGGCCCTTGCCGTTGCGCCACCGACGTTAGCGACTCAACATATTATGTTAGCATAAAAACGTTGATCTAAAAGTTGCAAAACATCAAATTTGATAATTAAATGGGTTTTAACTTTAAAAACCGTTGATTTCCGTCCCCGAGGTAATATGACTTTTTTTGTTGCTTAGATATAGTTTATCATCCCCAAAAGATATAAGACTCTATTCTCTATTATAAATAACTAAACAAATCTAATATAGCATGTAAAGTCAAATGCAGTTGATGTGTGTGAACAGCTCCCGGGATAAAGGGACAGATCATCCCACCCTAGGCAGTTAAGATAGTGCTAAGACTTCCCAGAGGACGGACGGTAATGAATTATGGCCAAACTGGCTATTGTGGCTCCGCATGGGCCGAGCTGTCGAATCTGGGTCGACGTACTTACCTAGGGCAGTACTATTACAAGCAGGGATATTGTATTTCATGGCATTTCTATTGGCAGTTCACTTGCACCATTGAGTAACTAAGAAACGCTTGCACCAATATAAATGATTGAAGAGTGGTTTCACGTGATCAACAAAATCCTTCAAAAGTGACCTTATCGAAAAAATCTTCTAAACGGTACATTACACGATTTAAAATAAGCGCTTTAAAACCTACCTCTAAAAATTTTTAATGTCTGCTCTTATAGTGCTTATATTATTCCTATTTCTGTGTAAATATCAATTCAGTCAAACGCACTCAATTTTTTAATAATAATAAATATAGTTTAAAAAACACGATTTTAAAGCACATCAAACTAATTTTATAGTATTTTTTAAACTATACTTATTTTAAAATTTTTAGTTCAGAATAATGAGATAAACTTATGAAATTAATGTATTGTCACTGATTATTGATAAATGTACAAAGTTTCAATTGAATCTGTCCGTTTAAAGTGCGTCACAGTCGAGTGCAAAAGAGTCGGTTACAAACATACATACAAACATACTTATAGGTGAAGCTAATAAAATCGTGATAAAAACAGGACTTTTCTACTCGCTATTTATTATCTTTTTATCTCCATCCACTATGTCTAGTGTGGCAACCCTGAGAACGTGTGTTATCAGCGGCGGCGTTGACCGCATCCACTACAATGACTCAACGTCGGCGGCCGGCGGCGGTAGGTACTTAGCTACTATAGGTATTCAAGCTCAGCGAAATCCTTTGACGAACCTATGTCGCAAAGCAATTGACGCCGCTTGCTCTCTGCCTAGTGATTTAGCCCTGAAAGCATCTCAGCGATAAGAATAGGACTAACATAAAGAGATGGTCTAGATACAAAAGATGTGGCCCAGAAAACCGTAATGGTTTCCTTTTGTATTTGTCAATGTGAATGCTCGTATGTTGTAAGCTTTTAAATATTTTTTTGCAGTGTCTTATGGAAGTTTTGACTATTCTAAATGTAAGTATTAGAAGATGCCCCGCGGCGTTGCCCGCGTAGATCCCTTCATGTGCCGTTCCCGTGGAAATTTTCCTAAATCCTTTCTAAGCGGATACCTACGGCATAAGCACATCGTTTTAAGGGTGCGCGGTGCGCGAGCGAGGGTGGGCATGAATTTTCTACAGATCTCTCGGGAACTATGTCAGGATATGCTTATTAGTAAATCATGTCATTTCCCACCCCCTCAACCATCTCTGTGCAAAAAATCACACAATCCGTTGTTCCGTTGCGATTTTAAAGAAATTTACCAAAAAAGAGTATATTTTCAGATTCTTTATTAACTGCTTCGGGCTATGCTATTTTCACGCGATAAAAAGTAGACTATGTCCTTCCTCGTGACACAGGCTACCTGCATGCCAAATTTCATGAGGATTGGTCAAGGCGTTGAAGCGTGAAAAGGCACAAACAAACAGACACATTTGTAATATTAGTAAGGATTTCAGTCCAATCCTTCCAGTTGTGTGAGCGGTTCGTTGCTATCAATTGAATATCAGCCAGGGTAAACGATTTTATAAGTATCGTCATATCAGCCGAAAGACGTCCACTGCTGGACAAAGGCCAACCCAAGGATTTCCACAACGACCGGTTCTGCGCTGCCCACGTCCAGCGACTTCCCGTGACCAGGTCGTCGGTCCACATCTTCCGGTGAACAAGCTACATAGCTTGTAGAACAGATAACCGTTTGTAAAGTTCTCGAGTTACGACCGTTCACCGTTGCCCATGCCTTGCCTACTGTTACTTAAGTCTAGTAATCCGGCTGGCGTCTGTATTCCCCGATTCGTATAATTTAGGAATCTTCAAGACGAGAGTGAATAAGCACTATTTGAGCTTGCTTATTACATACTCGGCTGCATCTGCACTTACCATCAGGTGAGGTTCAGCCGAAAGCACTCAAATTTTTAATAAAAAAAAACACTAAAGTTTAGCAATTCTGAGAGCAATGTCGGTTACATTGGTTCTCCTACGGATCTCATCGTTTTTAATTCGATCACGCAGAAAAATCCCGAGCAAGGCAAGCTCAATTGTCCTTTGGGTGACCTTGAGCCTTCTTATGAGGCCCATAGTAAGCGACCATGACTCAGTTCCGTCAGTCATCCATCACTGGCAATAAACACTCATGGTCAAAAACCTTGGTCTTAAGACACTGCGGTATTTGGGACGTGAACATATTGCGAAGCTTCCCGAACGCTGCCCAGCCGTGTTGGATTCGTAGCTAAATCTCTCTCTCAAAGTTGGACCTATCTAACTGGACTGTGTATCCCAGTTACACATATTCGTCATCAACTTCGAGTGCAGGCCTGAAAAGTCTCCAACTTTCAGAGGAGTGGGTGCAACATGGTCATTTAACATTATTTTCGTCTTGTCCATGTTAATTTCATGACCCTACTGAGGCCATCAAGCATTGTGCCTAGGTCTTCCATAGTCTCCGCTATGACTATATCGTCAGCGAATCGAAGGTCGATGTTGAAACTTATATAAGAGTAAGATAAATGTATTTTTCAAATACTACACAGAGAATAAAAAGATACAATTTCAAATTTGATGATCAAACAGACTCATGGAATCAGAGATGGAATATTTAATGTACCTACTCCTTGTGAAACCCTCTAGGGTCATCAATTTATCATTTTAGTCGCCGAATTTTATTTTACAGTAATCTTCTAAAATTACCAATTGTTGAATTTTTTACCAGTTTGCGAACCGTACAATTTACCATTTATCAATGAAAAGAATTAAATGTAAAGGCAAAAAACCTGAAATTATTTATGAACCAAAAAAACAACATAGTGCGTAACACGCTATGTAATATTAGCTGAACTTTCTTAAAAAGAAAACAGATAATACGTGGTATCAGGATCGTCAAGAAAAAATTAAAAAAACTACTTCTTACGAGCCAGGAAGTGGGTATGTAAATTCATAACTGTGGAGTAGCATTTTTTTTATTTGCAACAATCTTATAGCACACTGAGTGGCACATAATACAAACAACAGCGGCACAGTGATTAAAAAAAGTTAATTGATAAAAACTCCTTCGTTAGAGGTTCGCTGGCTGCTTTTATCAAATTTTAAATGGATCGGTGATGACGAACGGCGCTACTCGTATTATTAAATAAAAGTAAATCGGCGGATAAATCGAAAATGTGCGTCACTGCAACTTCCTAATCATAAGGCCATGGTTTTAAATATTGAGTGTGTTTTACTTAAAATTATATTAATTATATTATTTCCTTGCTTTGTTTAAATAAAACTTTGTTTAAATAGAACAGCAATTGCTGGTTTCGTATTATTAAAGGCCTCACCTGCGATTCGGCCTTCATTCAAACTCTACTCATTCAGCGAACGCTTCCTTTCCCGGCCTCATCATTAATGTACTATTGTTCGGTTGAATGACGTAAAAGTATATGTGGACATTAATTATATCGAGCCACTAAGGCAGGCTTCCTCAGAGCCCCATTAACATACAGAGCAGACTTCTATTCAATTTTTTTTTTTTTATTGTAAATTTGAGTGCGCTTGTCTGCACCTCAACTGATGGTTAATGCCGATGCAGCCGAGGATGTAACACGCAAGCTCTAATAGTGCCTATTCAATCTCGTCTTGAAGATTCCTAAATTATACGAATCGGGGAATACAGACGCCGGCAGGGAATTCCAAAGTTCTTGTAGTATTCGCAGAATTCATAATCCTCTTTGAAAATAATACACATAACGTGTGACAGCCCTAGTTTAGCGTTTCGGAACAATACGATTTGTTTTGTTGGTTGCACTCGGCCGTGGCCGTTCTCATATCGGGAGTGGATTTCCGCAACTACCGCCAACGACGACGTAGCGAACGAAAAATACCGTGTCTTGCTGTACAGAGCGCCAAGTAACAAGCTGGCCGGCAGGGCTCTGTGAAATAACATTGGTAACGATACCTACCTGTAACAGAATGCGAAATGCGAAAGGTAAAAAGGATAATAATCTTGTATTTCTATGTGGTGCATTTAGTAGGCTCTTTAGCTTTCGATCTGATTCTTTTGTTTTACTGTAAGTAGATAGTTTTTCGAACTTATATACCTAACTAGCTGTCCCGGCGAACTTCGTTCCATCTTACACTACACTAACTACACTACCCTTCACTACACTACCATTCACTACACTAAACTACCCTTCACTACACTACACTACCCTACCCTACACTACCCTACACTACCCTACACTACACTACACTACACTACCCTACCCTACACTACACTACACTATCCTACCCAACACTAAACTACCCTACCCTACCTTACACTACCCTAACCTACACTACACTACCTTTCTCTACCCTACTCTACACTACCCTACCCTAAATACACGACACCTACACTACACTACAGTACAGTACCCTACCCTACCCTAAAACAAATTATTTTTTGACTGATAATATTTTTTTTATTAATTATTCTTATTTATTATCCTATTCCGGACGAAGACAATTGCAAAAAACACAAAAATCATAATTTATTTAATAATAATAATTACAACGGGTAATTAACCCAATTACAGTAATTTTAATAAAATAAGATTTAATTAACATTTAACATAAGTCATACATATAACATAAGTCATTCATTCATTACATAGGGGATTGTAGTAGCACATTCATACGTCGGCTCACAGAAATCTAATAAAAATTGATCCAGCCGTTCTTGAGTTATAAGTGGTGTAACTGACACGACTTTATTTTATATAATATAGATTTCAAGCCTGTATAGACAATTTAAAAAAAAAGAAATCGCGATTTATTTAAATCCATTTTGTACTTATTCTTAGTTATTTATATGTCTCAGAGTAATTGTGGAGCTTTGACTGTTCCACAGTGACTATGGTCCAACTATGGTCAGCCTCTTCAACGCTACCGATACGTGTGGCATTTATACTACCACAGAAACTATTACCACGAAAACAAAGTATACATATATATTAGTACTAACATACAGTATGGACACTCCCTGCCGCTCTCTAGATTGCGACCTCACCCCCTCGCCACCCGGATTCATTCAGATTGGTTACAGTTTAGTTGTTGAACGTATAGGATTCCGCCGTCATTTTGTTTGTTCCGTCATTCCTTTATTGAAATGTCATTTCTGGCCCGTTGTATGAATTGTCCAGGATGTGACGAAAGTTGAAGTCTTGCATTTGCTGTTCATTTCGATCAAATCAAAAGCCAAATATGTAGAAATAAGATCTCCATAAAGTACCGAAATAATACATTGATACACCACCCACCACCAACTTTGCCGAGTACTGGAAAAGTAAATTTCTAAATTTCCTTTTCTATTTGTGCCGAAATTCGGAAACTTTTCACTTTACAATGTCAACGGTCTGTGTTTCTTTGAATCAAAACTAATTATGTTTCGGAAGGGTGGTAATAAAAGTTCGTCTGTACTGTATAATAGAATAACAGACTTAGACATGTAAATAAATTAATACACAAGAGTCGTTCGAAGTTCCCAAAAGCTGGCGGCGAAAGTTTCTAAAAGGGTCTTCATTGTGTTTGCCGAAAATTTTGTTTCCTCCACGGCTTTGTTGGTAAGTGTTCTTCTTAGCAGAGATTTCTCCGTCTCTCCTGCGAACTTTATAGTTTCGCCAAAGTATATATTATATACTAGCGTCGGTGGCTCAACCGGTAACGACTCGGTCCTCCTAACCAGAGGTGTCGGGTTCAAATCCGGACGGCCAATGTACCAATGAGTTTTTCTAAACTTACGTACATACTGGTATACTCACCGATTGCTTTAACGGTGAAGGAAAACATCGTGAGGAAACCTGCACACGCCTGCGAAGAAACTCGAAGGTTGTGTGTGAAGTCGACCAACCCGCACTGGACCCGCGTGGTCGACTAAGACCCGATCGCCCTAATTCAGGATAGGATCGAGCCCCCTCGGTGTTGACGTATATGAGCTAATATGATGATATATATTAGTACTAACATACAGTGTGGACACTCCCTGACGCTCTCTATATTCCGACCTCAAGCCCTCGTCTCTCAGATTGATTCTGATTGATTACTGTTTGGTTCTCGAACGTATAGGATTTCGCCGCCATTTTGTTTGTTCCGTCATTCGTTTTTTGAAAAGTCATTTCTGGCCCGTTGTATGAAGTTCCCAGGGTGTGGTTTTGCGCTGAAAATGTTGTGGAGCAAGGATTTGCGATAATAATGGTGGGAAGATAATGCGCTGAAATAAGAATCTTCAGATTAAATGGGAAAAGTTTAGAAAGTTTAATGGATCTCTTCACTTATCTTCGCAGGAAGAAATCTTCTCGATTATGGCCCTGCTTCCGTGTTTCACCGCCAATTATACTGCTATTGCAAGAAGGTGATTTTTAAAATTAGATTGTTAATCTTCTCACATTTCATTTGGATCTACGAGTAGCTAAAAGCCCTAAATCACTGAACTTATTTTCCAATAACACTGTCACTAAATATTAGTCTTACAAACTAACAAATTAAACCTTAGTATTTTTCAAAATCGAGGCATTTAATTAGAATAAAATATACATAAAGTATGGAGCTCCACTAAGTTAATACTTTACTAAACAAAAAGTTCAAAAAAATATTCTCGGCAGTCGGCACACACTGGAACCGTATGTTCCCCGCAAATCGCCGTCTTGCAGTAGCTGAGGAATCTCTAAGCTTTAGCGGTCCTCTAACTGCTTGGTTAAAGCCAACATTAGTATCACACATATTTATTATTAATTAAAATCAATCAATAATAAGTTATTACAGTAAAATCGTAAAAAAAATCATAATTAATTTACTTTTATAATTCTTGTGGCATAATCACAAAACATTAGCGTGAGAGACTAATATTTCGTAAAATCTCCAGAACCAGGAAGCTTGCAAACGCATGATTGCGTATGCACGGGTCACTGATTGGCCGAATGAGGAAGGTACTGAGTGGCCGTGAGGGATGCGGTGACGGAAACATACCTAGACTAGACTACGAATGCGTCAGAGTCTCGTCGCCTGTGAGACTAATGTTTAGTGATCTAGGGATTGATGGTGCAGAAAATTGGTTTTTATTTTCATGCTTCAGTGGGATCCGTTGATTGATGGGTGTGCGATTTCAATCTAACCACTTGATATCTTTTATTGGCGTCTGTTTCGCTGCCTGCGGGTGTGTTTTCTTACCCCAGTAATTTTGTATTGTTGAACATGTGAAATAGTGCCACAAAGTTTTATATTTTCCTACCATACTATTTTAATTTGCTCTCAAAATGACATTTTTTACTTCACACGCTCAAAAAGGTTACGTTTGTCATACCATTTTAACACGCGAATTTGTTTATCCACTAGCGTGGAAGGAGTTTTTAAAATTAGAACGTTTCTATTCAAATAAAAACACACACAATGGTACGTCCAGAAGCTCGGTTTGTCATTACAGTATTTTTATGTTACATTCAATTGTTATTTTAAATAACTTTTTCAGTACAGTTACTTTAAATGCCAGTTTACTGTAGACAAAATTGGTTTTACCGCACATGTGCTTTTTACTTTGCCACTTTTTTGGTTCTAGCTTGGAGGAACAAGACATATCTAGCAAATAAAAATATAGGCAATTACCAAAGATACCGAATTTTCCTTGTAACCTTTGAAAGGAGAATTTTAAAATAGATAGGTACCGCTATTTGGTTTGATTCTCTTTAGGTTGTATCTTTGTGAAGAAAGGATAATTAATACCACGGAAGCGTGTGTCAGAAGAAGGTATATGGATGAAGCATGCTTAAAATATTATCCCAAGCCTTATTGTATTGTTTATAGTAAAATTTTATAAAAACTTACATATGAGTATGTAATAGCTAAAATAAAGCGCGTTTTTCTTAAAACTGTAATTGTTTTAGTTATGAATACGAAAAATTATGAATAATATGTAAAATAATTGTATAAGAAAAACAAAGTGTGATTGCTCTCCCGGGATATTTAAAATGAGCCACAAGTCGCGTAAAATGAACTTCAGTTGCGGAAACCTTGATTAGTATGTACCCATGTATTTTACTTTTATGTTATGGTCCTTTTGTATTTTACCTGTTTTCTAACAACTGTATTGAAAAACCTCGTATGATACATGGGTGTAAAGGGTAAATGGCAAACTCGTGACGATGGTAAACCCCCGCCTGCGGCTCGGGCTTACAAATGTCAAAAACCTATATTAGTATGTATCCATGTATTTTACTTTTCTGTTATGGTCCTTTTGTATTTTACCTATTTTCTAACAACTGTATTGAAAAACCTCGTATGATACATGGGTGTAAAAGGTAAATGGCAAACTCGTGACGATGGTAAACCCCCGCCTGCGGCTCGGGCTTACAAATGTCACTCGTTTGTTATTTACCTTTTTAACACCATTGTATCAAAAATAACTATTTAATATAAATAAATCATAATTTACTATATTATTTAAGCTGTTTTTCTTGCACCTAAAAAGCTGCAGTGAGGTAAAAAAATGTGTGTTAAAGCCTTCGCTACTGAAATACTCGCTTCGCAAGCTCAGGATTCATTAGAGTTAACTCGCGCCAAAAGCAGACTCGCATAACAAATAACTATTACACAAACACGCTTGAATAAAAGGTCCACAAAAAAATTAAAAAGCCACACGAACCGTTCTCTGAACACAGCTACTCGTGTGTATAGGCAAACCTTGGACACTTCATACAACTGGCCAGAAATTACATTTCAAAAAAGGAATGACGGAACAAACAAAATGGCGGCGAAATCCTATACGGGCGACAACCAAACTGTAACCAATCTGTATTAATCTAGGAGACGAGGGGGTGAGTTCGGAATCTAGAGAGCGGCAGGAAGTGTCCATACTGTATGGTACTATTAATAATATACTTTGGTATAGGTTTGATAAGGATGTAGTGTGTACATCCCTGTCTTACGTATATCTGTGTTCCTCTCGGTCTGTGTGACAGGCGTAACATGAATGACCCGCAAAGCTCCTTGGTCTCAGGCTGGCTGCCTGTTTTTTTTTAATTTCGAACGGACCGGCGGCAGAGTGGCGACGGCGGCGCGGTTATTCAAAAAAATAAATCGGCGGAAAAGCAAGAGTGTGAATCACGGTTTTAAATATCAAGTCTATTTAACCTTACATTATATCAATTATTGTTTTAACTCCCAGCAAAGCCCTATACAGGCCTCGGCTGGAAAGGCTATAGGTGGATTCGTATTATGAAGGCCCTCATCTGGGGTTGGGCCTTTATATCCTACTCATCCAGCAATCGCTTACTTTCTCGGCCGCTGTAGTTATGTACATGTATGTTTCATCTTACTAGCTTGAAAAGTGCTCCTTTAGTGCTTGATAAAAAAAGCAAAATTCAATTTTACTTGCTAAGTAATGAAGTGTTTTGAATTTAGAACGCTGGGAATTGGCATTTCTTATTTCATTTACCTAAACCTAAAAACAATAAGGTTTACTTTGAAAATAGTTTTATTTATTTCGTATTCTTAAAATTTTAAAAATCGGGGCGGGTCTACGCTAGTTTGTTCGTGAATTCTATGATTTTTAGAGGTCACTTGCGTGGTCTATGACATCCTCGGCAATAGATAAAAGACGCGCGAATCACATTCGGATTGATTGTATTTTCTAAAAGTCGTCATTTTTATACTAAGTAATTTTACCTAGAAGCCTTTTATTTCCTAAACCTTGCTAATAATTTTCGAAAAATTTTTACAATTTTAGGTATAAAAGCTTTAATTTGAAAAGAATTTTAATTATTTGGTATTCTTCTCAGCCAGCCCTTCCATTTTGATTATATATAGATTATATTATATTGATATCAGGGGGGTGATAAAAATAACTGAACCGCTATCTTTAGGGGTCCGCCATATTGGATTTAGAATGACGTCACTTAGCTTACCATGCATTGTTCCCCAAACTTAACGTGTATGAAAAATTTCAGATCAATAGCTTTCAAGATTTGCCTCAACTAACAGACGGACAGACTAGCTAACTAACACGAGAAGCTAATACAAAACCTGTAACAAAAGATTCCTATATTTTAGCACACAAAATAATGTGCATAAAGAAATTGAATAGGAATGACGACAGCATCATAAATTGCCCTCCTACTTAAACTTCAGAAAACCTTACTCGTTTTGTTTTCCATCAAGTCTTCGATTTTTAAATCACCAAAATCACAAAATGAGTACATAAATGACGCTTCAAAACTATGACGTCACGCCTAGGTATGACAAACATTTTTAGAACAAAATGTCGTTTTTGACAGATTACAAAAGTAAATCAGATGATTAGCATTCGTCATCCCTAGTTGTAGTAAGTGTATGTACTCGAAGGTGCGCATATGTTAGTATTATGAAATTAACATCGAACGTGCATGACATAATTGAAAAAGCTAAACACGTTAAAAACCGACTTCCATCGCAACAACTTAGTACATTTTTGCATTATTATTTTTAGTTTTTGTTAATTTTCTAATAAAGTACTACACCGATTTTGATAAAATTTATGTGGGACCATACGGGAAGCACTAGCTTTCATATAAAAAAAGAATCATAAAAATTGGCTCACCCAGTCAAAAGATCTGAGGTAACACACATAAAAAAACATACAGTCGAATTGAGAACCTCCTCCTTTTTGGAAGTCGCTTGATAATTTGTGCATAATATTGTTCAATTTCATCGCATGATTACTTCTTTACATCTTCTTTTTTCTCGCTAGTGATGTGCGCCCGACCGATCCGTTTTTATGTGTCACACTAGAGCAAACTTATATTTTGTTTATTTTTTTTATTAAAATTTTAGTGTGTTTGACTACAACTCAAGTGATGGTAAGTGACTATGTAGTCGAGGATTGTACACGCAAACTCAAATAATGCCTATTCACTCTTTTCTTTCTTGTGCCTTTGGATTCCTGACCACTTTCAGGATTATAATTTTGATTATATTCAGGGTTTCAAATAAGTTTAGAATCCTGTGCCTGCTCGGGATTCTAACTCGGCACTCGCAACAAAAATGTACCATGCGTGTCCGAAGGCCGAGCTCTGCATAGGATTAAGGCTCCTCCGTCCCTAAAATTTGCATTTTAAATATCGAACGAAAAAGCTTGGAAATAAATTTATTGTCAGCTTGTACTGCAACGTGGCTGTTACGTCAATCGCTGCGGACGAATCGTGCGAAAATTGTGGTTTTTAATTCATTATAAATAAAATAAGAAAAATTTCTGTAAAGTAAGAAAACAAAATCATGTAACATTGTTTTGTTAGGATGTTCATAAATTATCATAATGTTTCGATTGAAATTGCATCAGTTCTATGGTTATAACTAGAAAAAAAATGGTGCATAAGGATATTTTTTATTCTTTAGTTCTGTGTATTAAATTAGAATTCGAGGTAATCAGTATCACTCCTCATATCCTGTAAATTGCAAAACATTTTTTTTTTTCGGTGAAAAAATCTTTAATTGAATTAAAAAGTTGTTACAAAGCTGGTCGATGACAGCGATATAATCCTTAAAAGAATATTTTTTTTGCCATTTGTTGTTATAGCGGAAATAAAAATGAACACTCTGTGAAAATTTCAACTGTGAACCTATAAATTAAAGTTCATGAAATACAGCCCGCTGACAGACAGACAGATGGACAGACAGAGGAAGCTTAGTAATAGAGACCCTTTCCGTTTACCCTGTTGTTGTTGCTTTACCCTGTTGGTCACCCTTAGGGTGTAGGGCAACTTACCTACGCTAAGTCTATTGCATTTTAAAATATTCACGGAAACTGAGCGTTCTTTCTACCGCTCTACGTCCAGCCAACTGGCCCGGGAGCAAAATACGGCCACCGCTTCCGTCCCGCGCCGCGTCGATGACTTACTATCATATCCCATGTTGGTCAGTTGAATCAAATAAAAACGGCTAGTTCCCTTCGATTTGTCTGGGATTCAATCATCAGATCCTGGTTTCCTTATCATGGTAAAAAAATATTATCAAAATTGGTTCATAAACGACGAAGTTATCCGCGAACACACATAAAAAAAATATATTTACGGTCGAGTTGAGAAACCTCCTCCTTTTTTCGAAGTCGGTTATTAATAAAATAATCCAAATTCCTATCAAAGTTACTGATCGCACAGCAAAATTTTTACCTCAAAATATAATTAATTAAGCAACAATTTAACTACTTTTTACCAAGTTCTTACAAGTACAGCGTATATCTGGTTTAAGCTAAACTGTTTTATTATTTGGTTAGTCAGATCCGCCACCCAGGAGGGAGAGGCTTAACTTCGCGAAGTTTCTCGACGGTATATAATCAATCAAACCTGACCGAACCTATTATCGCTCACTTCGCTCGCTCAACTCTAATGCAGTTGAGAAGGATAGATAATTTGATGTGCAACTGATTGCATACTGATATTTTTGATATGATTGTCAAAAATAAATGATGAAAAGAAATTGATACTTGATTAGTTGTTTGATGAGCAACTAAAAATATTCGAATATATAGCCAGTTCCCCATTGCGTTGAGGAATCTTGGTAAGCCCGCTTCCATCTTCGGCAACATCGTCACTTACCACCAGGTGAGATGTTGTCAAGGGTTTACCAATTGTGCATAAAAAAAGTCTAAAAACTTAGCCGAAGTACCTTATTTATGTTGAAGCATGAATGAACAAATTACCGTCTTCTATGCAAATGTCTGAAACGCTTTTAACCCCAAACAAATCCGAGGGAAGACATTATGGACGCCACCTCTCCAACCACGGCCCACAAATTTGCACCGCTGCTAAAAGACACAATTAATTATGTCTGGGAGCGAGCATTCTCAAGTAACCTTAGCTTGGGGACTTTATCGCGGTACTTATGCCCCAACTTAGTTTCACTTGTCAAGGCCAAAAGAATCCAGGTAAAAATAAAATGTAAGACAATAAAACAGGAACGTGTGATTGAATCAAAAATGAGGAGATCAGCAGGAGAACCAAAGTAACTGAAGTGGCAGTGGGCAGGTCAGTGAATAGATGGCCGTTGGAGGAATAAAATTCTCGAGTGGCGACCGCGCACCGAAAAACGTAGCGTAGGGAGGCCTCCCCCTGTTGAAGATCGCGGGAAGCCGCTGGATGCGGGCAGCGTAGGACCGTCCGTCGTGCTACGACCTTGGTGAGGCCTTTGTCCAGCAGTGGACGTTTTTCGGCTGATATGATGATGATGATGTGTGCCTAGAGGAGACTGCAGTTTTATTTCTGAGTCCGGCAGTATGTGATACTGCTAAAAAGGGAGTATTACTCGTAGCTTGTTAGATGTAAGAGACACCTAAAACCGGCACACGTCAAAACATTGAATATAAAATATTTCTTTACAGTGCATACCAGCTATCGATTCATTATAATAGTGGAAATCACGCACGAGCCTAGTCCTAGCGTGTGGCGGTCGAAACTTTTACCGCCAAATTGTTACAATGAAAGTGTAATGAATGACATGTACTAAATATTGTATTTGCGCTTTGTAAGCACTTAGCGAGGCTCGCTAGTCGTTCCGGAACCGCGCCTCGCTATAGGCCCAACCTAAGGACAAACTCCTCTCTGTAAAACATGCCTATAAATTAAATTCGGATTTTCGTGAACTGCAAACCTGGTCACTTTTCAT
This sequence comes from Coleophora flavipennella, assembly GCA_947284805.1. Taxonomy (NCBI): domain Eukaryota; kingdom Metazoa; phylum Arthropoda; class Insecta; order Lepidoptera; family Coleophoridae; genus Coleophora; species Coleophora flavipennella. Next base: position 2,344,603 of record OX369268.1, read on the forward strand.
GTTCTCCACGCAACCTACATCTATCGTACAACCGTACGTCGCATCCCGCGACAAAAGTTTGTCTCAACATCATAATATAGACGTATTCAAATAAAAAGATTTTGCTGTTTAAAAAAAGGGCTTAGTGCGAGTTGAACCACACGCAAAGTAGGGTTCGGTAGACTTATCAATAAATAAATGTATATTTAAAAATGAAGATATTTTTGGAATTGGTATTGGTATTATTTACAATTTGTATGGAAAATCTGTGAACATCTTACACATATAACTGCACATCTTAAGTTGGTCGACTCATCGTCATATCAGCCGAAGGACATCGTCATATCAGCCGAAGGACGTCGTCATATCAGCCGAAGGACGTCGTCATATCAGCCGAAGGACGTCCACTGCTGGACATAGGCCTCCTCCAAGGATTTCCATTACGACCGTTTCTGCGCTGCCCACATCCAGAGACTTCCCGCGACCCTCACCAGGTCATCGGTCCACCGAGTGGGAGGCCTGCTACCAAGTTGGTCGACTATTACTCCAAAACTAAGAAAGCCTCTTAGCAGTGATAATTTTCTTTGTAAATTAATTATAGTGCTACTAGGTTTATCAATTTAGATTTCCTGAAAAAAATTGTTTAGCTGGCAGGGGGATAGATGGAAGGACCCTTGTTATTTTTGATCTGAGCTAGACTCTAACAAAAATTTCTTCTTCTTATAATTTAAGAGCTAAGCTTTTGTCGGTGCAAAAAAAAATTAAGCTTAATATTTCGCAAACAGATCCATGAATCAAAAAATGGTCTTCACATACCCTCAGAAATTTTGAACGACCCATCCAATCCCCACCATGGGATAGAGGAGAAAAAATCATCCCCAATTTACGTGTAGGAGAGGTATTTTTTTTCCGAGATATATATTTTTTTTTTATAAAAATTTGAGTGCATTTGACTGCAAATCACCTGATGGTAAGTGATGACTGATGATGCAGTCGAGGATGGTACACGCAAACTCAAATAATGCCTATTCACTCTTGCCTTGAAGATCATTACCTTTTATTTTGTCACTTTGTCGGCGTGATAAATATGTTTACCCGTGCCAAATTACAGTTTTCTAGTACTGAGAGACTCAGAGCTAAGCCGCGGACAAACAGACGGACGGACACGGCAAAACTACAAGGATTTCTTGTTGCCTATGGAACCACGGATCAGATAAATAAGGTTGGATTGGAAATGTGCGCTGGGCAAGCTCGCCTCTAGTATGATTAGACAATCATACTTAATCGAAGCACGCGTTCATACTTTTTATTTGCGTGTGGTTATGTGTAACGTACAGACTATTGAAACGGTGTGAGACACAATTGCAGCCCTGTGTTCTAAGTGTGTTTTGTTTATTAGTGCGCACAATTCGTGTATGTGTATTATTATTGCTTGTGTAGTGGAGTTGATGGGTGGGAGACGAGCGGCGACGCTGGTTTTCGAACAAAACTGTGACTATTGCCAATCCAACCTCATTTATCTTTGTACGGAACCCTAAAAAGTGAGGTACTTCCTAGTCGCAAAGGATCATCGAATAAGACCGCTATCGGCTTTTAATAAATGCTTACGGGTTTTGTCCTATCTCTCGTTTCCACTCGGCTTGGTTAAATCGAATTCCTGTGCTGAATGAATTTGTTAAGCGCCTCACATCGTTTAGTTTAATGCCGAATTCATGTGCGTCTCACTGTAAGCTTCCCCTTTTCAATGTGTAAGTAAACATGCTTGATAATTTGAGCATTACTTTGACAACCTTTTTCGAGATAAATCGAAATTGCTGTATACTGGCCAAATACATGTGATCAGCGGCCGGAAAAAGTTGTATGAAAATCCATATCTGTCGTGTTTTAGCGGCCAAATAAATTCTATGTAAACTCATATCCGTCGTGTAATTTAAAAATGTAACTATATTTTACTCCAATACATGGCAACCAAGGAGGTAACTTAACAAAGGTTTTATTTTAATTTCGAACTGGCTTGCAAATTAAAAGCTGTATATTGAAAAAAAAAACAAATAAACACTTAGGCGCGTGAAAAAATATTGTTGTTCATTGTCCGTCATTGATTTTGAAACGTACTACTTAGTTTTAATTTCCGCACATTATTTGAGAAAAGTAATTTCAGCTTCGCCTCGGCCCACATTTACACGTTCGTCCATCAATGCCTCTTTTGCAGTAATGTACTATAACTTAACTGACTTTACTCAGTAGTTGAAATGTTAAGTAAATGTTGATAAGGCTTAAAATGAACGTAACAAAGAAACTTCCGTTTGAAGTCTGGATTTATATTGAGAAAGTTTAACGTACAAATGTTTTTCATGAGCCAATTTATCTACTAAAATGTTCTTGGGCAATCTTGAACGTCCGGTCAGTGAGAAAATTTGACCGTCTTAACTTAAGTCCATCGGGACTTCTGGAATCGAAATGAGAAGGGTTCGAATAGGAAATGTCGATGTCATTCGGTAGTTCCCACAGTTTACAAAGACCGCCCCGTAGTTGGAAGATCAATCGTTTGGGTCTCGAAGCTGGTTCAGTATCACTTTTTCCTCTCTTTTATTTCGGAACATATCACGGGAGACATTAGCATTTTTATAGCTTTCGGAGGTCATCATTATCACAACAACGCGAAAAGATGAAACCCATGATAAAAAAGTACCACCATTTCCTTTTAAAGTTGAATATTACGCGGCCATTAGGACATGCGATAAAAGTTCTTGCATGTTCGTTGTCGATTCTAATAAATATTTTCGGTAAACTTTATTTTATAAATCATCATCACATCAGCTAATATATACGTCCCCACGGAGGGGCTCGAGCCTAGCCTGAATTAGAGCGATGAGGCCTTAGTCGACCACGCGGGCCCAGTGCTGGTTGGTCAACTTCACACACGACCTTCGAGTTTCTTCGCAGATGTGTACAGGTTTCCTCGCGATGTTTTTCCTTCGCCGTAAGAGCGTCGGATAAACGTACATATGAACTCGAAATTCGAAAACACATTGGTACGTGGTAGGACTCGAACTACGACTTCCCGGATAGGAGGTAGCGGCCCTTGCCGTTACGCCATGGTGCTCTCATTATTTTATAAAAAAATCTTCCAAGAAAAGAAAGTTTTACGTTAGAAGAAAATTTTCACTCGAGGCGACTTCATGACTCATGCATGATCTGCGAACTTTATTCCGTCAGTTTCTGAAAAAAAATGTAATCTGAAATTCAATGTCGGAGTAACTCCAGTCGATGCTTGTTCAAGGGAGCGAACACGACGCAGGAAAGTTGTTAAATAACTTAAGGGTCCCCAGGTGACTCGAGTTTCCATACAAACGTAGTTCCGCTTTAACACAAAAACTAACGTCGGTGGCGTAACGGCTAGGGCCGCCGCCTCCTGTCCGGGAGATCGTGGTTCGAATCCTGCCACGTACCAATGTGATTTCGAATTTAGATTTCATATGTACGTTTTTCCGACGCTCTTACGGTGAAGGAAAACACCGTGGGGAAACCTGCACATGCCTTCGAAGAAACTCGCAGGTTGTGTGTGAAGTCTCGCAGGTTGTGTGTGAAGCACTGGGCTCGCGTGGTCGACTAAAGCCCGATCGCCCTAATTCAGGGTAGGCTCGAGCCCCTGAATGGGGACGTATATGCCCTGATATGATGATGACAAAAACTACATGTCGGATTGAAACCAAACTTTGCAAATATATTGAGTAGACACATATCGATGTTTGTAATTATTTTTCATCGTAGTAAATTTAAACATAACTAAACGAAGGCTTAAATTAGTTTGAAACTGCTCTATTTTTTTAAAGTTTTATAATAGTACATCGAAAACGAATTATTAGTAACATCGATCGATATGTGTCTTCTCAATATATTTGAAAAGTTTGGATTCAATCCGGCATGTAGTTTTGTATTATAGCGGAACTACGTTTGTATGGAAACTCGAGCCTCCTGGCGGCTCTTAGAGTCTTAACTTTTTTTTTGTTTTCAGTGCCTATGCCTAATAGAGTTTACCGGAGTTATCCGCGAGTGCTTCATGTATTTTAACTCGGGCCCGGGGGGACGAAGCGCGAAGTGTAAACATTCGTTATCGTGTCTGCAGTCCAGATTAAAAATACATTTTTAAATTGAAATCTAGTAAGAGGATTACGAATCATTTGGGAAATCTGGAATCAAACCACTTCCATTATTTCCAAAACCTTGTTCTTGAAAAATAGGTGCGACACGCAGTTGGTATAAGTTTTTTTTATTATTATTTATTTACGGTGTAACCACTTCGTGGCGTATTGGCTAGTCCATTGGCTTCTAACCAGGAGGTTGCGAGATCGACCCCACCGGGATCAACTTGTAAGACTCGGTTTGGTTGGTGGTAGGACATTCCCTAAGCCTATGATTGAACGGCGGGCACGTAGTAGATTCTGGAGCCATAATATTCAATGCTCGATGACAAATCTGTGCATCTACTTTTAGATTTTATTTCATAAATTATTTTAATATATAGATTACTACAACAATTTTGATTGGTGCTAGGGCATTTTCTAAGCCCGCCTGGCTAGATACCACCATCTTATCTAAGTCTTGTCGCTAAACATCAGTGTTATCATCATTGATGTGTTTCGGTTTGAAGATAAGATAGCCAGATCTCCATTGCGTTGGGGAATCTAGGTAAGGCCGCTTCCATCTTCGGCATCATCGTCACTTACCATCAGGTGAGATGATGTCGTAGGCGTATAAAAAAGTAGGTTTTTTATTCCATTGATTAGATACGAGGAGGGCCCGTGCTGCTCTACTGCATTAATTTTCTTTGATTTTGTTTATTATGGACATCGAGGGTGCGCAGTGGGTGACCCGCAAACGGTTAGCCATCGATGACGCGGGGTGGGTGACCCTCAAGCGGCTCGCCATCGATGTTGCGTACTGTGCGAGAATTCGCGCGATAAATGTTCACGCCTAGCCTCCCTTAAACTCAAAAATTTAAGTAGGCAATGGCTCAAATGAAAGAGCTCTTTTTATCAAGTGTTCTTAGACCAAAACGAACGACGTACTTCAATTAGGAGCAGAGATATTAAAAAAGGAAGCTACGAAAATTGCGTTTGGTTATATGATCTTAAAGGACCAAAATAAAGTGATTTTCAATCGTTGATGACAAATTTGTGTATTACTAAAAATCGATTTAATAGAACAGTCGGATGGATTCAGATTACATTTCTTTTTTTTTTTGTAAATTTGAAAAGGGTGAAAGTTAGGTGATCAACCAATCAATCAATCAAATATGCTTTATCTATACTCTATACTAATATATTATAAAGAGGAAAGATTTGATAGTTTGTTTGTTTTGAATAGGCTCCGAAACTAGTGGACCAATTTGAAAAATTATTTCATCGTTGGGAAGCTATACTATCCGCGGTTTCTATAGGCTATATTATATTTTCAAAAAATTTGAGATCCTAACTAAATCTCAAATAATGTAAGCCAAGGTGTAAAAAATGACCAAAAATTTCTGCAATATCTACAAAAAGTAGTGTAGTGTAGTGTAAAGGTAGTAGTAGTGTAGTGTAGTGTAGTGTAGTGTAGTGTAAAGGTAGTGGTAGTGTAGTGGTAGTGTAGCGGTAGTGTAGTGGTAGTGTAGTTTAGTGTAGACCTAAAAATAAGACCATCGGTTGGATTGAACGGCGAACACGTAGTAGATTCTGAGAGTGCGCGGTGCGCGAGCCGTGATATTCATTGCTTGATGACAAATCTGTGCATCTACCTTAGATTAGATTAGATTTAATAAATTATTTTAATATACAGATTACTACAACAATTTTGGTTGGTGGTAGGGCATTTTCATAGCCCGCCTGGCTAGATACCGCCAAGCATCAGTGTTAACAGCATTGATGTGTTCCGGCTTGAAGATAAGATAGCCAGATCCCCATTGCGTTGGGGAATCTTGGTAAGCCCGCTTCCATCTTCGGCATCGTCGTCACTTACCATCAGGTGAGATGATGCCAAGGGCTTACCCATTGTGAATAAAAAAAAAAGTCTTGTATTGCTGTAGTTAGTGTGTCGCGTCGTTATGATGTTATACTTTACTTTCGATATCTAATCTCTAATTTAACTACTTTAAACGAGCAATCATTTAACTAAAAATTCAATTCTTATGTCATATAATTGGTTTCTAGGAAACGGCTCTAACGATTTGGCTGAAAATTAGTATATGCGGGTTTTTGGGGGCTAAAAATTGATCTACATAGGTCTCATTGCTTAGAAAACGTTTTTCTCCGAGTGTCCACGCACTTCGCCTTTTCCGCGCCATACGAGTATGTAGGTATCACATTTTATCACAGACAGATTGACACCCCACAATCCGATTCTGACCTGGGTTTGAACCTCAACGAAGGCGTTATTTTTTGTTCATTTAAAAAAAAAATCTAAATTTGTTTATTTTATTGCGGTGGATTGTACATGATATTTTGTGTTTGGACATCCTTTTAAGTAAAAAAGATACTTGTGACAGGATACCTAGTTCTTCCATACCACTAAGTACAAATAAACAAACAAACAGATCAAACAAAAAGTACTTATAACATCATTATGTTATGTTCATTGCTCGAATTAGTAAATCAAAAGTTTACATAAAAGAGAAAAAGGAGAAACGATACAAATAGTAAAAGAACTATGAATAACGTTTTAACTTATTTATTCTGAAAATAATAAACCTCCTGTATGGGAGGTCGTGGTTCGAATCCTGCCACGTACCAATGTGTTTTCGAATTTCGATTTCATATGTACAGAGACCAGCACATCAAGCTACACACTCGTAGTGCGATTCTGATCTTTACGCATTCGGCATAAGAACGGTACAAAGTCCAAAGTGTGTAGCTTGAAGTGCTGGCCTGTGTACGTTCATCCGACGCTCTTACGGTGAAGGAAAACATCGTGAGGAAACCTGCACACGCCTGCGAAGAAATGCGAAGGTTGTGTGTGAAGTCGACCTACCCGCACTGGGCCCGCGTAGTCGACTAAGGCCCGATCGCCCTAATTAAGGGTAGGCTCGAGCCCCTCGGTAGGGACGTATACGAGCTGATAAGATGAAGAAGAAGAAGATTCTGAAAATCCGTTTTCACACAAAAAATATTTTCAGTTGTCATGCGTAGGAGACTCCGAGCATCGCTTAGTCTACCTTCTAATACTTAAAGTATACAGGGTATAACAAAATTGGAGTAGGACCCGTTAACTGGGGCTTCTACTCATCATACTGAACAACTTTACCCAAGGAAGTCATAGTCAAAAAATAATTTCAACGCTCCATACAAAAATGCACAAAATTACACGCAATCAGCTGATCGTTTTGTATGAAGAGTTCAAAAATTTATCTGCGATTTCAGAAAAGTCGTAGAACAAAAGTTGTTCAGTACGATGAGTAGGAGCCCCAGTTAACGGGACCTGCACCAATTTTGTTACACCCTGTATATATAATAAAGAGTCCTTCAGTTTCGGACATGTACAGTTAACTAGCCAGTATGTAGGTAACCTGATATTCACGTGGACAGATCTTGATCAAATGTATAACTTTGTCACTCGTGTCAAATTCCCGGGGGGAGCCATGGGCAGGGAGGGCGGAGGGGGGGCGAGTCCAGCTGCGCTCAGCTGGCACTTGCCACTCGAGACCTTCATTCGGATAAAGTGAATTTACTCCTCAAGTTGCAAACAAGATTCTTATATTTATAAATTAAGTAATTGTGTTGGGTTTATATGGAAAGGACATCAACGAGTACTTACTATGTACTTCAGATGAGATCATTTTTTGTACCTGTAAGTAGGCCCAATTTTGAAGTGAGCATCAACTCCGAGAAACTGGACATCTTTTTTCAAGAATCCTGTACAGTTGGAGCAAAAAAAGACGACTTTGAAGTTGGAAAATCTAGTTAAGTATCTAGTATTACAGCTGTTTTAAGACGCCCATTGAAAAAAATATTACAACGTCACAGTCAGTGAGTCAGTGATGAGCGTAAATAAGTTTACGTATAAAACTTAAAAACGCGACTGCATAAAAATAACCTCTCTTTTTTGGCCAGTTGGGTTAGTAGTGAGGCCAAATGAGATCGCATTTGACTACTTATTAAATCTTCAATAGTTAGATGTTTTCAGATAGAATTATAAAAATTTATAACACTTTAATATTAAGCCACTTAAATATTCATATAGGCACTTTTTGGTTGCACCTGGTCCTGGCACAAATTTCATCAATATTTACCCAAACCCGGAAAAAGTTATGTATAATGTTTAACGCTTCGCTCGCTATATTATTTATCCGATTTCGAAAAAGAGAAGGTTCTCAACTCGTCTTTATGTTTTTGTGACTTCTTCGCCGATTGTGAACTGATTTTAATGATTCTTTTTTCTTTGATATATTTATGCCTTATGGTTTTATACAAATGATATAAAAACCGGTTTAGTACTGTTTTTTAGTAAATAAAAAAGAACAAAAAATGTAAATATAAAAATTGTAGTCGTTGCGATTGAAATCATGACTGTTATTCAACGTTTAAAGCATTGTCAATTATGAAAAATGTAAAATTAGCAATATATCTTTAAGGTTCACTGGAAGAAACTACATCCAGGGATAGGTCCGCGTTTGTACGCTTTTTATCACGCTTTTATAAGCTTCACCTGTATGTATGTATGTTTGTAACTGACTTCTTTGCACTCGATTTTGACCCACTTTAAACGGACAGATTAACATTTATCAAGAATCAGTGACAATACAATATTTTCATAAGTTTATCTCATTATCCTGAACTAAAAATTGAAAAATAAATACAGTTTAAAGAAACAAAAAAACACGCTTTTAAAGCACATCAAACTTAAAAGTGAAAAATAAATAATTCTTAATATAAGCTGAAAACAATAATGAACGAAAAATACTTGTATTATTGTGAAAAAAGCGTGGGGCGCTTTGTGCCATATTTTTCGTATATCGAGCAACCCACGCTTTTTTCGTTCATTATTGTTTTCAGCTTATATTAAGAATTATTTTCACTTTTTAGTTTGATGTGTTCTAAAAGTGTGTTTTTGGTTTTTTTTTTTATTACATTTATTTTATTGTTATTTATAATTATGAAGTGTTAACAAACGGACCAACTTGTATTATAAGAAAAACTTTTTGAGTTCCCTTGTTACAATTTTACAACAAGTTCTATTAGTCGTAAGTATCTGTCGGTGAGGTTCGTCGTAAAAATGTTCGCATAAAAAATGCAAATGACAAAGAAGATCACATCCACAAATGACATGCGTCGACATAACCGCAACCAAAAAGAATCCAGAACGATCTCATTAGGCTCATTTTATGTGGGGATCCCGGCTATCCGATTTATATCCGGGACGGCATCAATATTACAGCGGTAACCAAATCGTCTTAAAACCCGAAAGTTGGAACACTCCTTGTGCCAGGTGTTTTGCAAATTTCCCTTAGAAATCTATTTTATTTATTTATTGTTTATTGTACACAGTAAATGAGAAATACATAAGTAAAAAAAACATAAGATTTACAATTTGTATGCTTAACTCTGTAAGAGTTATCTTCCAACAAACCAGTAGGTGAGAAAGAAATGAAATACGAACGGGTAGAGGCGTGTACAAATTTGTTATTGGGAATGTTAAAAAAAAATACTATAAGATTTAAGTTCCTAGGTATTATGTTACTTATATAACAAATACGTATAAGTTAATAATAATATACCTACTGCATACAAAAATAAATAATAATAAAAATAATATACTTACGAGTACTATATACATAAAATAAATAATAAACATACATAATAATAATATAATACATATGTACCTACAATGTTGCAATATAGGGAAATCAATTCAGGTCAGGTAATGCTCTTTTATTTTCCTCTTAAATATGTGTATGCTAGGACTGTCGCGAATTTCGTCCCTAATGTCCAGAAAAAGAACGTTTTTGTTTAGCCGACTTCAAAAAAAGGAGGTACTCAATTCCACTGTATGTTTCGTTTTTTTACAAGCTTTTATTTAGTTTCACCTGTACCCGGTGTCTGTAATGAAATCTTGCAAGGTAAATTGGACCCATTTCCCGGTTTCCGATTGAGCTACAATTTTGCATGTATATGGATATCGCGTGGCAATGCAATATTAAAAGCTTGTACCTAGATGTTTTTAGGTTTTCGAAATTATTTGTATTTATATTGGGCGATTTCATCGCTAATTGTAAATTGATTTTAATGATTTTTTTTTAATTGATAGGTTATGCCTCCAGAGAGGGAGAGTTTGGCAGCAGAACGGCCTGAATGGCGCAGAATTGTGAATAGGCAAGTGCGCGAGTTCGAGGATCAGCGTAAAGCTGACCTTGATATCAAACGCTACCAGTTAAAGGCCCGACCACCTGCGACCATTTCATACAATTACGAGGGTGGCATACTTAAATGCCCTCAGTGCGCGAGGAGTTTCGCTGCGAAGATTGGCTACATAAACCATCTTCGAGCGCACGCGCGGCAAACCGACTAGGAGTCGAAGTGGTCGCCATGACCGAAATCGGTCGGATAGATCATCATCATCATCATCATGCCTCCAGAGTAGCACCATACAATAGGTCTTTACCTATGAAATTGTCGATTCAGTTTTTGAAGTTCAATGCAAATTTTTATTGTAAATAAAAAGTTATTGTTTTTTATTATTGACCTGAAGGTGACACTACTGGTATTTTATTAGTAACTAGTGGCATGTCTTTCATGTTCCAATCCCCTGAGCTATGTACCATTGAATGGAACAAAGGCGTTTTCTTAGTGGTCCGATGGGGCAATTTTATAGACAAGTTAATTTTCTTGAATTTTCCTGAAAGTGACGAAATCTTATGACATTATTTACGAAGAAACTGCTGAGATAACTCTCGAGCCTTAAAATTAAAATTATTTTTTCAATTTTTTGCCTGAATAAAGGCGATTTTTTCAGGTGAACAAAACCCGACTTCATGGGGTTGAAGTCACCGTGCTCTCAAAATATCTAAACAATAGGCGTATGTTAACCACCATTTAATTTCTTATAGTCTAATGCTATTTTAAAAATAAATTTTGTTTTAATAACTGTTGTTCTTAATGTTAATTTTTATCTTTAAACTTTTTTATACAATCGGCAACTTCTAAAGTAAAAACCCAATACATTTCATCAAAATCAGTTGAGTAACTTTAAGTTACTTTAACTTAAAGTTTTTACTTGTTTAGAAAATCAACAAATACAAAAAAAAATATCAAAATACCTAATTGTACTTGGTTTCTGCAATCGAATTCCGTTTTTAACGAGTTCCGTGGTCATTAACATAACTCATTTTATATTCAAAGGTATTCAGTTCAAAAATCTCATTTTAACTTTTCCTTTTTCACACAAATGTGTTTAGGTGTCATTGAATACGTTTTTGTTTCCGTAACGTTTCCGTAACGCAGAAATTCACAATTACCGTCATTTGTTACGGGACCAAAGCGGTGAACCGTGGGTGCGTGCCCTTAACCACATAGCTTTCACGTTTTTTTTCACATTTATATAAAATGACACATTCGCAAAATACCGATATAATATTGTCTAAGCCCGACTGACTAGCTACCACCATCTTATCTAAGTCTTACCTCCAAACATTAGTGTTAACAACATTGATGTGTTCCGGCTTGAAGATAAGAAGCCAGTTCTCCATTGCGTTGGGGAATCTTAGTAAGTCCGCTTCCATCCGTTCGCATAATTTCCTCTCATGGATTTTCAATTTTGAATTGTTAAGGGGTAGAATACCTTGCCTGCGTCAGCGTGTCCCGTTTCTTTACGATTTGGGGGCCTTCAAGGCGAGATTGAATAGGTAGTATTTGAGTTCGACTGCGTCTTAATTTCCCATCAGGTGAGTTGTAGTCAAAGGCACTCAAGTTTTTAATGTGAAAAAATTCATTTCCATTTAACACTTAAAGTAGGTACACTTGAAAAATATCGGGTCAAACCTAAATCGGACTCTGTTAAAATTATACCAAATTTTTTTTTGTGAATCGTTATTATCAATAATGACCATAGAACTCCGTAAGTCTAAGAAATGTATATGATGATGGAAATGGAAACGGAATTGCAAGTTGCAACTCTCATGTAGTTTTACAAATGATACAATCTGCGTTACCGATAATAATATTACAACTTCGTAAACAAAAAGGAATGTGTATATTGATGATGCAAATGAATCCTTTTTCAACTCGAATGTCATTTTGCTAAAGAGACAATCTGCGCTGTCAATAGTGAGAGTATAACTTCGTAAGAATAGCAAATGTGTACAAATGGAACCTTTTGCAACTCTACTGTCATTTTGCAAATGGAACCTTCTGCAACTCTAATGTCATTTTGCAAATGAGACAATCTGCATGTGAGCCTTGACCCCGCTATTCATTCAGGCCGATCTTTAACACTCTTACGTTTTTTCTTTTGAATAGGAAATGGGCCTCGGACACAATACCCTCATTATTTTTCAGGTAAAATGATCTTTTGTAGAGGACGTGTTGTAAAAAATAAAGGGGAAATTTAATGACCACTTCATGTTGAAAGTACCCGCCCAAAATAAGTGCTTTTATTTTATTTTTGGGGTTCCGTGCCAGGAAACTGGTACCGTCTGTCCGACTTTTAAAAGGCCAGGAAGGGGAAATGGGGAGGAAGGGGCACAATTATATCACTAGAGACCCGCCAAGCCAACCTCACCTGCACGTGGTACTCCTTGCTAAACAGCTAACGACTGTAACTCTCTGGCGTCACTTCAGGTGGTTAGGCTCCGGCCGAGGCTTGTCACCACCCTCAATGCAAAGTCGTGCCGCCAAGCGTCCCAGACGTGTTCCGGTATGGTGAATTGAGAAGCCATTAGTGAAGGCGGGTCTGTACAGTAGCGCTGTCAGTATGCTGTTTCGATGTCAGTGTCGCTGCACTTGGCGGCTAGTCTTGGAGGATAGCGGAATCCGAAGCACGGTGCACCGCTGGCCGACCGTATGAAGTAGGGGGCCCAATTAGTAGGCTAGCCACCTATGAAAGGTTGCCCCGTCACCTCACGAAAAATCCCGAAATGTTCCATCGTGCCAATTGGCGATTGGATGGGAGGACCCGATGGCCATCTCCGGGGCGGTTCGGGCGTCACCGCAGTCTCCAGACTAGTCTATCCTTCAGTGCAGCGATTCTGTGTTCACCACTAGTTTCTGACCGGCGGCGCCTCGTACAACTTCCGCCTTCCTTGTCTATTCACTCCTCAAAAACCATGAACAAAGTCAAGAAAAGAAATAGAGTTGTACAGCGGCGGCACTTCCTCCCAATAAAAGTGCACCTCGATGAAATCAGAGGGTTGCACTCAAATCTCGATGCGGTCCACTACCATCTAGAGACCGACAAGCCGCAGCTACTCTTTCTTACGGAGACGCAAATCAGACGCCCGGCAGACGCGTCTTACTTGCAGTACCCAGGGTACACCCTGGAGCACAATTTCAAAGCGCGCGCCGGCGTCTCCGTAACCTTGAAAACTCCTCTTTTTCGAAGCTTTGGTTGTTAGTCGACTCCGGCGAAGACAAAATAGTCTACGCTTGTGTATACCGATCGCACAGCGGAGATCAGGAGACAACCAGGTTAATTTAACATCTGTGTGATGCCGCCGATGAGGCTCAACTAAGGTACCCACAACTGCACAACTGGTCCTTCTAGGGGACTTCAATGCTCACCATAAGGAGTGGCTGTTTCCATACCAGAAGACCGACCATGCTAGGAGACTCGCTTTGTCGCTAAATCTAACGCAGCTGGTAGACCAGGCGACGCGTGTGCCGGACGTTGAAGGCGAAACGGAAAATTGTTTGGACCTTCTGCTGACAACAGAACCAGACCGATATAACGTGTCAGTATCGTCACCTTTGGGTACGTCTGACCATTGTCAGGTGAAGTCTGTACTGTCTTGTTCACCACCTGATCCCAGCCCTAGGAGTTCTAGACGGGTATGGCAGTACAAGTCAGCAAATTGGGATGAGATGCGCCACTTCTTAGCATCTTATCCTTGGCGGAGAATGTGCTTTTCTTCCAGTGATCTGTCGAGCTGTGCAACGGAAATCTCAAAGGTAATATGTCAGGCGATGGAATATTATATCCGTGGTTTAATTCTGAATGCTCAGTGGCCGAAGCACTAAAGTATTCAGCTTACCAGGCTTGGGCTGATGCTCAGAATCGTAAAGCTCCGGACACGCGAGTTAAAAAGAAAGCATTCAATAAGGCCGCCAAGTCCTACAAAAAGACGCTGCGTAGGACACGCCTCGACCATATAAGCCGTATCGGATCAAAACTTGCCTCCTACCCAGAAGGAGTAAGGGAGTAAGGCGTTTTGGTCCTTGGCTAAATCGGTCGAGGCGAACTTTTGCCACTCGTCTTTGCCTCCACTGCTAAAACCTGATGGATCATTGGCTCACACGGCAGCGAGAAGGCTAATCTATTTGCCTCTCTGTTTGCCGAAAATTCACGTCTTGATATCGCAAATAGAATACCACCCCAGTTATCTCCTTGCGATACTATAATGCCCCCTATTCGTATCAAGCAAAAGGAGGTACATAAAACACTTCGCAATCTTGACGTGAACAAAGCCAGTGGACCTGACGATATACCAGCTATAGTGCTTAAGAACTGCGCTCCTGAGTTGTCTCCTGTTCTGACACGTCTCTACCGCCTCTCTATGGAAACAGGTATAGTCCCAAAGTCCTGGAAGCTGGCCAACGTGCAGCCGGTGCCCAAAAAAGGCAGTCGTGCCGATCCCGTAAACTACCGCCCCATAGCAATCACCTCCGTAATCTGTAAGATTATGGAGCGTGTATTGAACACCCGCATTCTGGCATACTTAGAAGGCAATGACCTCATTAGTGATCGACAATACGGATTTCGCCGAGGTCGATCCACTGGAGATCTTCTAGTGTATGCTACGCATATATGTGGCGAGGCCATCCAGAAGCATGGTGAAGCTCTCGCTGTGTCTCTTGACATCTCGAAGGCTTTTGATAGGGTCTGGCACGCTGGCCTTATTGGAAAGCTTTCGTCTTATGGTCTTCCTGTGGGATTGTGCAACTGGGTAGCTGATTTCCTGAGGGAATGGTCTATTCGAGTGGTCGTTGATGGTTGTTCCTCAGACCTATTGGCTATTGATGCCGGGGTACCTCAGGGATCTGTTCTTTCCGCAACACTATTTCTGCTTCACATAAACGATCTGCTAAAACCCGCATGTGGACGATAGCAGGGTTGTGGAAAGATACCTGTCCAGTACACGAGCTAACAGCGCTGATACGCTGTTTCTGAGAGAGGCCACGATAGAGCGCATAAACCTATCACTTCAGGCAGTGTCTGAATGGAGTGATTCCAACCACGTAAGGTTTAATGCCTCTAAGACACAGGCGTATCTTTTTTCCGCCAAAAGGACTCCGTTCACCTTGACTCCAACTCTCCGGAATGAACCGATTCAGGTATCTGACCACCTGGAACTCATCGGCGTCGATTTAACACCCAATCTTAACTACGGTCGTTACATTGAGTCCAAGGCAAAAGTTGCTGCAATGAAGCTGGGCATTCTCTCTAAGGTGAGACGGTACTTCACATCTGGAGAGCTGCTTACCTTATATCAAGCACAGGCCCGCTCATGTACGAAGTACTATTCACACTTATGGGATGGATCAGCCCGCTATAAGCTGGACACCTTAGACGCCATCGACCGACGCGCACGGAGACTCATTGGTGATGACGAGCTCGTCAATGACAAACTCCAAAGCCTTGATCATTGCCACAAAGTCGCCTCTCCATCGGTATTCTATCGAATTCATTTCGGAGAGTGCGCGCAAGAAGTTCACGACCTCCTACCCCCGGCTCCATTCCACCGTCGGTCAACGAGACGCAGGGAGAGGTTGCACCCCTTTGTTGTTGATGTTCCACCTTTTCGCACGAATTGTAACGCTTCTTCATTTATTATGCGTACAGCGCAGGAGTGGAACTCCTTGCCTGCGTCAGTGTTTCCGGATTCCTATAATTTGGGGATCTTCAAGGCAAGAGTGAATAAGCATTATTTGAGTTTGCGTGTACCATCCTCGACTGCATCATCACTTAACATCAGATGAGTTACAGTCAAACGCACTCAAATTTTAAATAAAAAAGGCTGTATCTTTTAACCGTAATAGAGCTAGCCGAAATTGTCACAGAATATGTATTATAATAGAAAGAACACGCAAGCATTATGTGTGAAGCTCGGCACCGCTGCGTATGCCCTACGAAAGCTACGTCCTATAGTGTCCAGCGTAGTTCTAAGGCAGACCTACTTTGCACATTTCCAATCCCTGATGTCATATGGAATCATGCTGTGGGCAAACCCCACCGACTCTAGTCGTGTGTTCGTTCTGCAGAAGCGAGCACTGCGAGTCCTATCTGGAACCAAACCGAGGGAAACGTGCCGCACCATCTTTGCCCAATATAAAATGATGGCGCAGTATTCGCTGTACTTGTATGAAGTAATAGCATATGTACGGAGAAACTTGTCCACGTTCGAGTGTCGCACGGGCGGGCGGCGCGCGGCGGGCACGCACTGCGCAGCGTACGAAGTAACTATTTAGTAATCTGTGGCAGCATGTCCCGGCTCGTGGCTGTGCCGCGGCGACAGTGTTGCCAAACCACTAGGTCAAAGAACGGTACTAGCTAGTTCACATTACGGTTTCTCCACACAAAATGGCCAAAAACTTGAAAAAATACGGTGTGTTTATAAAAGCGCTGATACGAAAATTATAGTGTTTGTTTGTACAGAAAATCTCGAAATTCAGTAAGGTAGACGACACGTAAATACGGTAAATCTAGCGTAGTTACGGTGTAGTTGGCAACACTGCGCGGCGAACTGAACTCGCCACGACAAACCCGCGCGTTATCGGACCCACCTACTACGAGCACCTTCCTGCGGATCTAAGGAATGTCACAGACGAATTGTTCTATCTTAACGAATTTCTACAAAAGAAATTTTAATCATCTTTATGATGGATTTACTGTTATGTTTTGACATCCTGTTTAATTTTATTTTTGACTTCTTACTTATCTGTTTTGTGTTACAGGCGTGAAACTTGGTGTGGTTTTAGTACTAATCCTAAAGTAGAACGAAAAAATATGATTCCGGCATAAGGATAAGATAGCCAGTTCCCCATTGCGTTGGGGAATCTTGGTAAACCCGCTTCCATCTTTGGCAATTTTTTTTTTATTCACAATTGGTAAACCCTTGACAACATCTCACGAGATGTTGTCAAGGGTTTACCAATTGTGAATAAAAAAAATAAAAAAATATCATTTTTCTGCCGCTCGCGTTGATGTCTTTTGTTTGAAATTAATTGGTGTCATTGTTATACTTGTGTGGAGAGATGTGGTGTTACGGAACTTCGCGGTCCTGGCCTTTTTTTATCACGCTTTTATGTTTGTATGTATGTATGTATGTTTGTATGTATGTATGTTTGTAACCGGCTCCTTTGTACTCGATTTTGACCCACTTTATACGGGCGGATTTAATTCAAACTTTGTACATGTATCAAGAAATCAGTGACAATACAATAATTTCATAAGTTTATTTCATTATCCTGATCAGGATCGCCAGGATTAAATGCGCTTCAAACTAAAAAAACATAGTTTAAAAAACTAAAAAACATGCTTTTAAAGCACATCAAACCAAAAATTAAAAAATAATTCTTAATATAAGTTGAAAACAATAAAGAACGAAAAATACTAGTATTGTTATGAAAAAAGCGCGGGGTGTTTTGTGTCATATTTTTTGTATATCGAGCAACCCACGGTTTGTTCACAATAATAATAATATTTTTCGTTCATTATTGTTTTCAGCTTATATTAAGAATTATTATTCACTTTTTAGTTTGATGTGCTTTAAAAGCGTGTTTTTAGTTTTTTTAACTGTATTTATTTTTGTATTAAGAATTAATTTTCACTTTTCTTGGTAAGCCCGCTTCCATCTTCGGCAACATCGTCACTTACCACCAGGTGAGATGTTGTCAAGGGTTTACCAATTGTGAATAAAAAAAAATAAACTTTTTAGTTTGATGTGCTTTAAAAGTGTGTTTTTTAGTTTTTTTAAACTGTATTTATTTTACATACATACATACATACGTACTATTGGGGGTGGACCGCAGCAAAACACAGGGTGCGTCTTCAGGGAATTTCCCGGTATTTATTTTTCTTCTTTCTTCTTATTTTCTATTTTTCTTCCTTTTTTCCTTAGGAAGGACTGGATCGGAACTGAATATCGTACAGCCAAAATCGTTCGGGGTCCTTTACTTCGAGCAATACCTCAAGGAGAGCCGTGCGATTTCGGGCCGTTTTTAACATAATTTTTAATCTCCAGTCATACATTATTTTGTTTATATCTTTATAACTACCTTAACATATCTAAATATAACTTTTACCTATAGAGAGCTCACATTGTCTGCTATCTTTTTTCATAACTTAGTTTAGGTAAAGCTACAGTTTTCCTACTAATATTTCAGGTTCAAATTAACAAAGTTTAAAATTTTTATAAAATTACGACTTTAGACTTTTGCCTGTCTTACATTTTGGCTCGTCTTACTATAATACTTATTTATTCTGATTTGTAGTCTTATTAGCTAACTAAAAACACAAAAAACATAACCATTTATTACATAAAACATACAAAAAAGGGTAAAAAACTTAAAATGTTATAAAACTATTTCTATCCTACTCTAACCTATCGCTATTTCAGTCATCGCATCTATCTCGCTCTACAAGTATTGCCGTTTCAGCTATACTGCTTTCTTCAGGATTTTGCTGTCCGCAACATTCTCCCCTCGACGAAGACTGGTCGTAGTCCCATCTTTTTCTCCGGCAGCAAAATCTCCTTCTTCATTTTCTTTGACTCGCAGGATCGCCAATCTCGACGCAGGTCTTCGGAAGATTCCTCCTTGCGTGCGGACGTCTGCGCTCCGAACGTTTCCGTCTGGTCCTGGGTACACATGCTCGACGACTCCTCTTGGCCAGGTATTGCGGGGCAGGGATGAGTCCACCACTATCACCAGGTCTCCTACGGCGAGTGCTCGTTCCTTCCTTGTGGAGTCTCGTCGTGGTACTAAGGTCGGCAGGTACTCTTTCAGCCATCGGCGCCAGAATTCGTCAGCCAGGGCTTGTGATGTCCGCCACGTCCTCTTGTCGGTGACTTCACAGGGTCCGGTGGTAGGTAGTCCCGTGGAGGATCCAATCAGGAAATGGTTCGGCGTAATAGCTTCAGGATCGTTGTGATCAACCGAAACATGTGTGAGCGGTCGGGCGTTAATGGAAAATTCCGCTTCCACCAGCAGGGTCTGCAGAACCTCTTCTTTCGGGTACTTCTGGTTGAGCGTAGCATTCAGTGCAGTCTTCACTGATCTGACGAGTCTCTCCCACGCTCCTCCTTGATTTGGAGCTCCCGGCGGGATGTACTTCCATTTCATGCGATGGTGAAGTCCCAGGTCTTGCAGAGCGGGTAACCATTCTTCGTACGCTGCCCTCAGCTCGGCGTCTGCTCCTCGGAAATTAGTAGCGTTGTCGCTGAACATGACAGCTGGCCATCCTCTTCTCGCTGCCATTCTTCTCATCGCCATCAGTGCTGAATCCGTTGAAAGAGAAGCAGCGATTTCGATGTGCACGGCTCGCGTCGTCATCCATGTGAATAGAGCACCCCATCTTTTTTCGTGTCTTCGTCCGATGGTCACAGCTATGGGCCCGAAGTAGTCCATTCCGCAGTTGCTGAACGGTCTCATGAAGGCTCCGAGTCGCTCTCTTGGTAAATTGCCCATAATCGGTGGCTTTGGGATTGTCTTCCTTATACGGCAGTGGGTGCATTTGCTTGCTACGGCTCGTACAGCTGATCTCAACTTCAGGATCCAATATCTCTGCCGCAAGTCGTTGACAACTCGTTCTTGGTTCGCGTGACCAGCTGCCTTGTGCTCTTTCTTGATCAGCAACATGGTAAGGGGATGTCGTCCGTCTAGAATGATTGGCTTCTTCATTTCTGATGATACATCTGCGGCTTCAATCCTCCCATGTAATCTTAGCACTCCATCTTCGATGACAGGGTCAAGTTTGTACAGCGAACTCGATTTTAGCAGAGGCTTCCCTTTGGTCATGAGCTCTATTTCTCTCTGAAAGCTGTCCTGTTGAGCCTTCCTGATCCAAAGTTCTTCAGCTTTCTTTAGGTGTTCCACGTCTAGTCTTTCTGGTCTCTTGGTCTTGTCCTTCCTCCTGCAGTAGTCAACAAACAGCAGCGTGATGGCGGTTGCTCTGATTAGGCGTTCCCAACTCGAAAACCTCTTTACGTCTGGCAGCCCTCGTTCTTCTATCTTAGCGGCGACGTGCAGTACCAACTTTTCTTGTGGGTCAAAATCTTCGAAGCATTCTGGGTTTTGAGGCCACTCATTCTTATTCTTCTGCAGGAAGAATGGTCCATTAAACCACGGGTCATCAGTTCTTGGGACATATCCTGGGCGAGTGGCGATGTCGGCCACATTTTCACTCGTCGGTATCCATCTCCATTGTCGTTCCGATGTCAATTCTGCTATTTCTCCGAGGCGGTGGGCTACAAAGGGCGTGTAGCGGCGGCTTCCGTTTCTTATCCAGTGGAGGACTGTCATCGAGTCCGACCAGTACCACGTTTCAGTGACATCCCACCGGTGTCCTTTCATGACTGTCTCGGCGAGTCTTGCTCCGATGAGAGCCGCTTGTAGCTCCATGCGGGGAATTGTCACAGCTCTAAGTGGTGCCACCTTGGCTTTCGCGCTGGCCAAGACAACCTTTACTTCTTCGTCTTCGTATTCCAGTCTCCAGTATGCAGCTGCAGCGTATGCCTCTTCGCTTGCGTCGCAAAAAATGTGAAGCTGTCTACTTGCTATCTTCCTCCCCTCGTTGTAGCTTCTAGGGAGACGAAGGTTCTTGATGTCCTCGAGCTTTGTCAACCATGCTATGAAGGCTTCCGCGATGTCAAGTGGAATTGGTTCGTCCCAACCAATGCTTCTTCGCCACATGTTCTGAAGAGCTATCTTGGCCGTTATGGTGTAGCAGCTGAGCAATCCCAACGGGTCGAAAATGCTCATAACGGTGCTCAATGCTTCTCGTTTGGTTGGTGGTCTCTTCATTCTCTTGACTTCTTCTGTTACTCTGCTGAGTGACGTGTTGAAGGTCAGTACATCGTCTTTGGCGTTCCACAGCAATCCCAGCGTCTTCTCAAACTTCTCATTGCATGCGATGGGTTGTGGTGAGGTTCCAGCCTTCAATTCCTCTGGAATGTCTCGCAGCACAAATTCGGAGTTGCTGTTCCAACCTCTCAGCACGAATCCTGCCTGACGGTGCACGTAGTCCACTTGTTGGATGGTTTCTTTCGCTTCTTCTTCATTGTCGAAGCTGTCCACATAATCATCCATGTAGTGTGCTTCCGTGATGGCTCGCAAAGCTTTCGAGTGGGTTGCGGCGTGGTCTCTTGCATTCTTATTTCTCACGCTGTGTGCTAGGAATGGCGAACATGAGGCTCCAAATATCATCGACGTCATCTTATATTTGATTGGCAGGTCTTCCTTGTTCCATCTCCACAGAAACATTTGAGCTGGTTGGTCCTCTTCTTTAATCTTTACTTGGAGGAACATCTCTTGAATGTCAGCTGTTACTGCGATGGTTTCCTCTCGGAACTTAAAGAGTATTCCTTGTAGCGGTTGCAGCAAGTCTGGTCCCTCTATCAGGTAGTCGTTAAGGCTCGTGCCTTGTGATTTCGCAGCAGCGTCAAAAACCAGCCGAACCTTCCCAGGCTTGTTGATGTTCTTTACTGGAAAGTGCGGTAGATACCATGCGATGCGGCTGTTGACTTCAGAGCCATCGCACTTTTGTGCATACTTCTTGGCCAACAGGTTCTGGACTTGCTCTGCATATTGCTTCTCTTCTTCGGGATATCTGGCCAAGCGTTGCTCCAAGTTGTTGAGTCTTCTTAATGCGTTGTTGTAGCTGGGTGGAAGCTCCACGTTCTCTTGTCGCCATGGCAGTCCCACTTCGTAGAGCCCGTCTTGTCTTCTTCTTGATGTCTTCTCAAAGACTTCTATGGCTCGTTGATCTTCAGCCTTGATCTTCACCTTTGCGGAGACTCCTAGAGCGTCGATATCGAAATGTTGCTTGACTAGTTCTTCTATGTCCCGATCCTGGTCGGTGGTGATGACATGAAGCACCTCTTCTAGTCCTTTTTTGATGAATCTCCTGGGAACTGTGCCATGTATCACCCATCCGAGCATGGTCTTGGATGCAGCCAGTTCACCTTTCTTTCCTGTTCGCAGTTCTCTGGTTACAATCAACTCCCAATTGTCGGTTCCTATTAGGAGTTGTGGTCTTCCTTGGCCGTAGCATAACTCCTCTGGGTCCAGGTCGCTCAAGTACTTCTTCTTCAGTAGCTCCGGGGATACAGATTGCGTCGTAAGCTTCAGCTCCTTTATTGTCCTTGCTGAAATGTTGTAGTCCCGGCTGCTCTTCCCTCGTATGCCAATTCTGACTAGGCGACTCTTGATTTCTTCTCGACTTGCATTGATCCCTCTCATGCTCATTGGTTGTAGTGGCCCCGTCGTTCCAATCTTCCTTGCAACATCTTCATCCAGTAGCGTTATGGTAGACCCTTCATCGAATAACGCCAAGATGTGTGCTTCTCCTTTTGGACCGCTGACAATCACTGGACATATCTTGAGCCTTACTTCTTCCTTGTTCGGGATTGTTGCAGTTGTTACTACTTCTTCCACTGGTGGTTCTTCAGTGAGTGTTGCTACGTTTTCAGTTTCCTCTTTCGGTGCATAGACCCTATGTAGCATAGCGTGGTGTGGGCGTTTGCATTCTCCGATCCCACACGCCTTGGCTTTGCAGTACATTCTTCGGTGTCTTCTGTTGAGGCATTTGAAGCAGATGCCGCTTCCTTTGATGGCTTCCCAGCGATCTTCCAAATCCATCAGCTTGAATTTGGAGCACTTCAGGACTTCATGTTCTTCTTCGCAGATTGGGCATTTCATGTCATTCTCCTTTTCTTTGGTTGCCGTCTTCTGCTGTTGTGTTCCTTCTGTCGTGGTTGTGAATACTGGTTTCTTCGCCTTCATCGCTGAAGCTTTCGGGACTGTTCCAGGTCTTGTCGCTTCTTTCCTTCCAGTTGACATCGTAGCGAAACCATACTTCAGAGCTCGGTCGGCTTCTTTCATCAGGAATGCAGAAAGCAAGACTATTTCTGGTATATCTTCATCTTGGTTGTCTTCAGCATAGTCGTACCACCGCGCTCTTTGATGTGGGCTGAGCTTCTCCAAAACTTCTCTCTTCAGTAGAGGGTTGAATAGGTAGTCTTTCTTCAGCTGTTGCAACACGGTGACAGTGTTCTGCACCTTGACTGCGAAGGCGTTCAATTCGCTGACTGTTGCTCCTGGTCGAGGCAGGCGCTTGAGCTCATCTATGATGCGATCCACCAATACTTCTGGTCTTCCAAAGCACTGCTCCAAGGTCTTCATCACCATATCTGGGTGTGTTGATGAACTCAGAAGTGGTGCTACGACTTCCTTTGCTTCTCCTCGCAAGCAGTTCCGAAGACGGGCCAGGTTCTCCAGAGGTGTGAACTTATATAGCGCTGTAGTCTCCTTCATTGCTGCTTTGAATTGTAGCCATTCAGATGGAGACCCGGAGAACAGTGGCAGATCCGAGGCTTGACGTGGTGGTGGACGGTTCTTCATTAACTTCTCAAGTGTCTCTGCTAGTTGCTCGATGCCCCAACTGCGTGATCTTGCAGGTGTTGGCGAGCGTTCTCTTCGATGTCTCTGATGCTCTTCGGTTTCTGGAAGGTTGTCATAATTCTTGAATCTTCCTGGTGTCCTCATTTCTCTTGGCGGAAACTCCACTCTTCTTGCTTCAGCGGCAGGTCGTCTAGGGGTTTCGATGGTCCTTACTGGTCTTGACCTTCCCTCTTGTTCATTCTTCTGCAGCCAGTCGCTAACTCGCTGATCCACCTGTTCAGATGGTTCTTCTTCTTGCTGACTGTCATCATCTTCCAATGCAGCCATGTCCGCGGCGAGCTTCTTCTTGATTAGTTCCGATTCAATTTCCAGTTGCTTCCTCTTTATTTCGGCTAGACGTTCTTCAGCTTCATATTGCAGGCGAGCAGCAGCGCTGGCGTTTGATCTCCGTGATCGAACCGAAGGAGCTTTTTTCCTTGCTCCAATCCATGCATCCGTCACGTTGCCTGCGGCTGGTACTTGTTCATCCATCCTCTGCATGGTCGCGAAGCTGTCTTGACCGACGTATCCCATACTTCTTGATGATGTACCGGCGGGGGGCGCGGGGAGCGGGGCGCGTCCCATCTGCTCCGACGGTGATTTCCTCGTAGACTGCGCGGGCGGTGTGTCGCGGAGGGGGGCGGGGTGATCGTCCATACCCCCCCCTTCCCGCAGGTGCGGGGCTTCATGGTGGGGAGCGGGGCGAATATCCACCCCTCTCCCAACCTGGGGTACCCCGGTCACCTCTTGCAGTGGTGGTTCTGACGCGTTTTCCCGGGCTTCGTTCCCCGAGGGGGAGCGGGGGGGGTCGTCGAAAACCAATCTTCTGTCTTCTTTCCCCGCTTGGCTCCTTGTGTGCACCATGGCTGTCAGCGATCCGGCTCGAAGGACCACACTCTATTGGGGGTGGACCGCAGCAAAACACAGGGTGCGTCTTCAGGGAATTTCCCGGTATTTATTTTTCTTCTTTCTTCTTATTTTCTATTTTTCTTCCTTTTTTCCTTAGGAAGGACTGGATCGGAACTGAATATCGTACAGCCAAAATCGTTCGGGGTCCTTTACTTCGAGCAATACCTCAAGGAGAGCCGTGCGATTTCGGGCCGTTTTTAACATAATTTTTAATCTCCAGTCATACATTATTTTGTTTATATCTTTATAACTACTTAACATATCTAAATATAACTTTTACCTATAGAGAGCTCACATTGTCTGCTATCTTTTTTCATAACTTAGTTATTTTTTTCATATTTTTCAGTTAGCTTTTTTCATATTTTTATAAAATTACGACTTTAGACTTTTGCCTGTCTTACATTTTGGCTCGTCTTACTATAATACTTATTTATTCTGATTTGTAGTCTTATTAGCTAACTAAAAACACAAAAAACATAACCATTTATTACATAAAACATACAAAAAAGGGTAAAAAACTTAAAATGTTATAAAACTATTTCTATCCTACTCTAACCTATCGCTATTTCAGTCATCGCATCTATCTCGCTCTACAAGTATTGCCGTTTCAGCTATACTGCTTTCTTCAGGATTTTGCTGTCCGCAACACGTACAAAGATTTTTTTTATTGTACATTATTTAAATTCTTTTGACTCATTGGCATTTTTATTACAAGCAATTTTCTAAATAATTATAAGTTTATAAGCGTGAGAAGATTATTTTAGCTTTAAAGTAGGAACTCATCTAGTTATGAAACTATGGCCCCTGCCCCCGCCCCCGTCCCCACCCCCGCCCTCGCCGCCCTTGCCCACCCAAGGCATTGTTTTTAATTGTTAAGGGCCGCCAGGAGGCTCGAGTTTCCATACAAACGTAGTTTCACTTTATTACAAAAACTACATGCCAGATTGAATCCAAACTCTGCAAATATATTGAGGAGACACATATCGATGTTTGTAATTAGTTTTCGAGTACTAATATAAAACTGAATAAAATAAGAGCAGTTTCAAACTTTCAATACAAAACTAATTGAATCCTAGTTTAGTTACGTAAAAATTTACTACGATGAAAACTAATTACAAACATCGTTTTGTGTCTACTCTCTATATTTACAAAGTTTGGATTCAATCCTGCATGTAGAGTTTTTGTATTAAAGTGGAGCTACGTTTGTATGGAAACTCGAGCCTCCTGGCGGCCCTTAATTACAAATTCATGTAGTTTATAAATCTAACATTGAGAATCAAAGTTAACCTTCTAATAAATTTAAATGGCATGTGTCAATATCGTTATTTTCATGAATTCAGCATCATATTCGATTCCCCCCCCCCCCAGATACGATCCCCTTTCCTGATCAATTTCCTTTTATTAGTTACGTGCTTTTTCTCGCAGCTTGGTTTGCGTGGGCATCGTTTTTATGACTGTCTTTGAGGCTGAGTGGTGAATGACGTAGTTTTCCGCTGGTGACAGAATTTTCAAAATCGTTACAGTAGTTCCAGAGATTATTTCCTACAAACAAACTCACAAACTTACAAACTTTAACTCTTTATAATATTAGTATAGATGTAGATTTATGTCCCATTTTCTATACCCTGCCATTTGAAATCGAAAAAGTGAAGTCGGAAATCACATACAGGATGTAAAACAAAATTGGTGTAGGTCCCGTTAACTGGGGGTTCTACTAATCATACTGAACAACTTTTGTTCTACGACTTTGCTGAAAACGTAAAAAAGTGTTTTTACTCTTCATACAAATCGATCAGCTGATCATCCGATTTTGTGCATTTTAGTATGGAGGGTCCAATTTTTTTTGAGAATTGACCATGGGTTCCTTTGAGGAAGTTGTTCAGTATGACGAGTAGAACCCCCAGTTAACGGGACCTACACCAGTTTTGTTACACCCTGTATAAGTACAAATAATCCGAAACCAAATGATTTTAATCATTAATTTTATATTTTCAATCGACTTCTAAAAAGGAAGAAGTTTTCAGTTTAAATGTAAGCTTTTTTTAGGGTTCCGTACCCAAAGGGTAAAAACAGCACCCTATTACTAAGACTCCGCTGTTCGTCCGTCTGTCTGTCTATCCGTCTGTCACCAGGCTGTATTTCATGAACCGTGATAGCGAGACAGTTGAAATTTTTACCAGATGATGTATTTCTGTTGCCGCTATAACAGAAAATACAAAAATATTTAAAGAGTAAAAAGAATAAGGGGGTCCTTTTTTAAACGTGAAGAAACTAGCGCCATCTAGTATGATTGTTCGGAACCCTTTGTACTAGCGCCATATAGTATGATTGTTCGGAACCCTGTGTACTAGCGCCATCTAGTATGATTGTTCGGAACCCTTGGTACTAGCGCCATCTAGTATGATTGTTCGGAACCCTTTGTACTAGCGCCATCTAGTATGATTGTTCGGAACCCTTTGTACTAGCGCCATCAAGTATGATTGTTCGGAACCCTTTGTACTAACGCCATCTAGTATAATTGTACGGAACCCTTTGTACTAGCGCCATCTAGTATGATTGTTCGGAACCCTTTGTACTAGTGCCATCTAGTATGATTGTTCGGAACCCTTTGTACTAGCGCCATCTAGTATGATGGTACGAAACCCTTTGTGTGCGGTTTTGACTCGCACTTGGCTGGTTTTTTGTGTGTTTTTTACGCCATGTCCCTGTAGATTGTGAACCGATTTTCATGATTGTTTTTCGATGGAGTATGCTCCCGGGAGTTGGTCGCATATAAGTTTTATCAAAATCAGTGTAGTACTTTTTGAGAAAATTAACAAAGTAGTAGTACCTATATTATTAGTGGTATACTATTAGTAGTATACTATTAGTGGTACACTATTAGTAGTATACTATTAGTGGTATACTATTAGTAGTATACTATTAGTGGTATACTATTAGTAGTATACTATTAGTGGTATACTATTAGTAGTATACTATTAGTGGTATACTATTAGTAGTATACTATTAGTGGTATACTATTTACAAAGCTACATACGTTTGGCATACGTGTGTTACCGCAGCGTCCACAATTTATTGACCCGATGGTCCAGTGGTCAGCGCTACTGTCTGCTGGGCCGAGAGTCGTGGGTTCGATTCCTAGTCAGGTCAAATATTCGACTAACAGGTTTGTTTGCTTTTCTTCTTCTTCTAGCCTTAGCCTAATTTTAATTGTGTTCGGCTCTCCTTATCTATCGTCTCTAGAGATATAACATCTGTTATGCGTCCGTTTTGCTAAACCAGTTTATTTGCTCTGTGTTTACTATTTAATATCTCCATATATTCACATCATCAAATCAAATCATATCATTTATTCCCAAGAAACATGGTGGTTAAGATGAACAAATATACTTCGCACTTTTGTGCATACTTCTTGGCCAACAGGTTCTGGACTTGCTCTGCATATTGCTTCTCTTCTTCGGGATATCTGGCCAAGCGTTGCTCCAAGTTGTTGAGTCTTCTTAATGCGTTGTTGTAGCTGGGTGGAAGCTCCACGTTCTCTTGTCGCCATGGCAGTCCCACTTCGTAGAGCCCGTCTTGTCTTCTTCTTGATGTCTTCTCAAAGACTTCTATGGCTCGTTGATCTTCAGCCTTGATCTTCACCTTTGCGGAGACTCCTAGAGCGTCGATATCGAAATGTTGCTTGACTAGTTCTTCTATGTCCCGATCCTGGTCGGTGGTGATGACATGAAGCACCTCTTCTAGTCCTTTTTTGATGAATCTCCTGGGAACTGTGCCATGTATCACCCATCCGAGCATGGTCTTGGATGCAGCCAGTTCACCTTTCTTTCCTGTTCGCAGTTCTCTGGTTACAATCAACTCCCAATTGTCGGTTCCTATTAGGAGTTGTGGTCTTCCTTGGCCGTAGCATAACTCCTCTGGGTCCAGGTCGCTCAAGTACTTCTTCTTCAGTAGCTCCGGGGATACAGATTGCGTCGTAAGCTTCAGCTCCTTTATTGTCCTTGCTGAAATGTTGTAGTCCCGGCTGCTCTTCCCTCGTATGCCAATTCTGACTAGGCGACTCTTGATTTCTTCTCGACTTGCATTGATCCCTCTCATGCTCATTGTTTGTAGTGGCCCCGTCGTTCCAATCTTCCTTGCAACATCTTCATCCAGTAGCGTTATGGTAGACCCTTCATCGAATAACGCCAAGATGTGTGCTTCTCCTTTTGGACCGCTGACAATCACTGGACATATCTTGAGCCTTACTTCTTCCTTGTTCGGGATTGTTGCAGTTGTTACTACTTCTTCCACTGGTGGTTCTTCAGTGAGTGTTGCTACGTTTTCAGTTTCCTCTTTCGGTGCATAGACCCTATGTAGCATAGCGTGGTGTGGGCGTTTGCATTCTCCGATCCCACACGCCTTGGCTTTGCAGTACATTCTTCGGTGTCTTCTGTTGAGGCATTTGAAGCAGATGCCGCTTCCTTTGATGGCTTCCCAGCGATCTTCCAAATCCATCAGCTTGAATTTGGAGCACTTCAGGACTTCATGTTCTTCTTCGCAGATTGGGCATTTCATGTCATTCTCCTTTTCTTTGGTTGCCGTCTTCTGCTGTTGTGTTCCTTCTGTCGTGGTTGTGAATACTGGTTTCTTCGCCTTCATCGCTGAAGCTTTCGGGACTGTTCCAGGTCTTGTCGCTTCTTTCCTTCCAGTTGACATCGTAGCGAAACCATACTTCAGAGCTCGGTCGGCTTCTTTCATCAGGAATGCAGAAAGCAAGACTATTTCTGGTATATCTTCATCTTGGTTGTCTTCAGCATAGTCGTACCACCGCGCTCTTTGATGTGGGCTGAGCTTCTCCAAAACTTCTCTCTTCAGTAGAGGGTTGAATAGGTAGTCTTTCTTCAGCTGTTGCAACACGGTGACAGTGTTCTGCACCTTGACTGCGAAGGCGTTCAATTCGCTGACTGTTGCTCCTGGTCGAGGCAGGCGCTTGAGCTCATCTATGATGCGATCCACCAATACTTCTGGTCTTCCAAAGCACTGCTCCAAGGTCTTCATCACCATATCTGGGTGTGTTGATGAACTCAGAAGTGGTGCTACGACTTCCTTTGCTTCTCCTCGCAAGCAGTTCCGAAGACGGGCCAGGTTCTCCAGAGGTGTGAACTTATATAGCGCTGTAGTCTCCTTCATTGCTGCTTTGAATTGTAGCCATTCAGATGGAGACCCGGAGAACAGTGGCAGATCCGAGGCTTGACGTGGTGGTGGACGGTTCTTCATTAACTTCTCAAGTGTCTCTGCTAGTTGCTCGATGCCCCGACTGCGTGATCTTGCAGGTGTTGGCGAGCGTTCTCTTCGATGTCTCTGATGCTCTTCGGTTTCTGGAAGGTTGTCATAATTCTTGAATCTTCCTGGTGTCCTCATTTCTCTTGGCGGAAACTCCACTCTTCTTGCTTCAGCGGCAGGTCGTCTAGGGGTTTCGATGGTTCTTACTGGTCTTGACCTTCCCTCTTGTTCATTCTTCTGCAGCCAGTCGCTAACTCGCTGATCCACCTGTTCAGATGGTTCTTCTTCTTGCTGACTGTCATCATCTTCCAATGCAGCCATGTCCGCGGCGAGCTTCTTCTTGATTAGTTCCGATTCAATTTCCAGTTGCTTCCTCTTTATTTCGGCTAGACGTTCTTCAGCTTCATATTGCAGGCGAGCAGCAGCGCTGGCGTTTGATCTCCGTGATCGAACCGAAGGAGCTTTTTTCCTTGCTCCAATCCATGCATCCGTCACGTTGCCTGCGGCTGGTACTTGTTCATCCATCCTCTGCATGGTCGCGAAGCTGTCTTGACCGACGTATCCCATACTTCTTGATGATGTACCGGCGGGGGGCGCGGGGAGCGGGGCGCGTCCCATCTGCTCCGACGGTGATTTCCTCGTAGACTGCGCGGGCGGTGTGTCGCGGAGGGGGGCGGGGTGATCGTCCATACCCCCCCCTTCCCGCAGGTGCGGGGCTTCATGGTGGGGAGCGGGGCGAATATCCACCCCTCTCCCAACCTGGGGTACCCCGGTCA
The DNA here is from genome assembly GCA_947284805.1 of Coleophora flavipennella. NCBI lineage: Eukaryota > Metazoa > Arthropoda > Insecta > Lepidoptera > Coleophoridae > Coleophora > Coleophora flavipennella. The sequence continues at coordinate 2,375,375 of OX369268.1, forward strand.
CCTCTTGCAGTGGTGGTTCTGACGCGTTTTCCCGGGCTTCGTTCCCCGAGGGGGAGCGGGGGGGGTCGTCGAAAACCAATCTTCTGTCTTCTTTCCCCGCTTGGCTCCTTGTGTGCACCATGGCTGTCAGCGATCCGGCTCGAAGGACCACACTCTATTGGGGGTGGACCGCAGCAAAACACAGGGTGCGTCTTCAGGGAATTTCCCGGTATTTATTTTTCTTCTTTCTTCTTATTTTCTATTTTTCTTCCTTTTTTCCTTAGGAAGGACTGGATCGGAACTGAATATCGTACAGCCAAAATCGTTCGGGGTCCTTTACTTCGAGCAATACCTCAAGGAGAGCCGTGCGATTTCGGGCCGTTTTTAACATAATTTTTAATCTCCAGTCATACATTATTTTGTTTATATCTTTATAACTACTTAACATATCTAAATATAACTTTTACCTATAGAGAGCTCACATTGTCTGCTATCTTTTTTCATAACTTAGTTATTTTTTTCATATTTTTCAGTTAGCTTTTTTCATATTTTTATAAAATTACGACTTTAGACTTTTGCCTGTCTTACATTTTGGCTCGTCTTACTATAATACTTATTTATTCTGATTTGTAGTCTTATTAGCTAACTAAAAACACAAAAAACATAACCATTTATTACATAAAACATACAAAAAAGGGTAAAAAACTTAAAATGTTATAAAACTATTTCTATCCTACTCTAACCTATCGCTATTTCAGTCATCGCATCTATCTCGCTCTACAAGTATTGCCGTTTCAGCTATACTGCTTTCTTCAGGATTTTGCTGTCCGCAACACGTACAAAGATTTTTTTTATTGTACATTATTTAAATTCTTTTGACTCATTGGCATTTTTATTACAAGCAATTTTCTAAATAATTATAAGTTTATAAGCGTGAGAAGATTATTTTAGCTTTAAAGTAGGAACTCATCTAGTTATGAAACTATGGCCCCTGCCCCCGCCCCCGTCCCCACCCCCGCCCTCGCCGCCCTTGCCCACCCAAGGCATTGTTTTTAATTGTTAAGGGCCGCCAGGAGGCTCGAGTTTCCATACAAACGTAGTTTCACTTTATTACAAAAACTACATGCCAGATTGAATCCAAACTCTGCAAATATATTGAGGAGACACATATCGATGTTTGTAATTAGTTTTCGAGTACTAATATAAAACTGAATAAAATAAGAGCAGTTTCAAACTTTCAATACAAAACTAATTGAATCCTAGTTTAGTTACGTAAAAATTTACTACGATGAAAACTAATTACAAACATCGTTTTGTGTCTACTCTCTATATTTACAAAGTTTGGATTCAATCCTGCATGTAGAGTTTTTGTATTAAAGTGGAGCTACGTTTGTATGGAAACTCGAGCCTCCTGGCGGCCCTTAATTACAAATTCATGTAGTTTATAAATCTAACATTGAGAATCAAAGTTAACCTTCTAATAAATTTAAATGGCATGTGTCAATATCGTTATTTTCATGAATTCAGCATCATATTCGATTCCCCCCCCCCCCCCAGATACGATCCCCTTTCCTGATCAATTTCCTTTTATTAGTTACGTGCTTTTTCTCGCAGCTTGGTTTGCGTGGGCATCGTTTTTATGACTGTCTTTGAGGCTGAGTGGTGAATGACGTAGTTTTCCGCTGGTGACAGAATTTTCAAAATCGTTACAGTAGTTCCAGAGATTATTTCCTACAAACAAACTCACAAACTTACAAACTTTAACTCTTTATAATATTAGTATAGATGTAGATTTATGTCCCATTTTCTATACCCTGCCATTTGAAATCGAAAAAGTGAAGTCGGAAATCACATACAGGATGTAAAACAAAATTGGTGTAGGTCTACTAAACTGGGGGTTCTACTAATCATACTGAACAACTTTTGTTCTACGACTTTGCTGAAAACGTAAAAAAGTGTTTTTACTCTTCATACAAATCGATCAGCTGATCATCCGATTTTGTGCATTTTAGTATGGAGGGTCCAATTTTTTTTGAGAATTGACCATGGGTTCCTTTGAGGAAGTTGTTCAGTATGACGAGTAAAACCCCCAGTTAACGGGACCTACACCAGTTTTGTTACACCCTGTATAAGTACAAATAATCCGAAACCAAATGATTTTAATCATTACTTTTATATTTTCAATCGACTTCTAAAAAGGAAGAAGTTTTCAGTTTAAATGTAAGCTTTTTTTAGGGTTCCGTACCCAAAGGGTAAAAACAGCACCCTATTACTAAGACTCCGCTGTTCGTCCGTCTGTCTGTCTATCCGTCTGTCACCAGGCTGTATTTCATGAACCGTGATAGCGAGACAGTTGAAATTTTCCCAGATGATGTATTTCTATTGCCGCTATAACAGCAAATACAAAAAAATTGAAAAAGTAAAAAAAATAAGGGGGTCCTTTTTTAAACGTGAAGAAACTAGCGCCATCTAGTATGATTGTTTGGAACCCTTTGTACGAGCGCCATCTAGTATGATTGTCCGGAACCCTTTGTACTAGCGCCATCTAGTGTGATTGTTCGGAACCCTTTGTACTAGCGCCATCTAGTGTGATTGTTAGGAACCCTTTGTACTAGCGCCATCTAGTATGATTGTTCGGAACCCTTTGTACTAGCGCCATCTAGTATGATTGTTCGGAACCCTTTGTACTAGCGCCATCTAGTATGATTGTACGGAACCCTTTGTACTAGCGCCATCTAGTATGATGGTACGAAACCCTTTGTGTGCGGTTTTGACTCGCACTTGGCCGGTTTTTTGTGTGTTTTTTAAGCCATGTCCTTGTAGATTGTGAACCGATTTTCATGATTGTTTTTCGATGGAGTATACTCCCGGGAGTTGGTCGCATATAAGTTTTATCAAAATCAGTGTAGTACTTTTTGAGAAAATTAACAAAGTAGTAGTACCTATATTATTAGTGGTATACTATTAGTAGTATACTATTAGTGGTATACTATTTACAAAGCTACATACGTTTGGCATACGACGTGTGTTACCGCAGCGTCCACAATTTATTGACCCGATGGTCCAGTGGTCAGCGCTACTGTCTGCTAGGCCGAGAGTCGTGGGTTCGATTCCTAGTCAGGTCAAATATTCGACTAACAGGTTTGTTTGCTTTTCTTCTTCTTCTAGCCTTAGCCTAATTTTAATTGTGTTCGGCTCTCCTTATCTATCGTCTCTAGAGATATAACATCTGTTATGCGTCCGTTTTTCTAAACCAGTTTATTTGCTCTGTGTTTACTATTTAATATCTGCATATATTCAAATCATCAAATCAAATCATATCATTTATTCGCAAGAAACATGGTGGTTAAGATGAACAAATATATAAATATATACATAAGGTACCTACATCATGTCTCGCTTATAAAAATAAGCATGCAAAATAGTGTCAGTGCAGGTAGATATAAATCCAATTGTAAACAATATTGTCAGTTCGAATATGTAATAAAGTATTACATAAAATGGATTACATTATTGCAAGAATTCTTTAACATAATAATAGTTTTTATCGTTAAGCCATTTGTACAATTTTGTGTTGAATATTTTAATAGGTAAATCTTTAATATTATTCGGTAGTATATACCGAATAATCTTTAATATTATTCGGTACATAGACAACTCCGGTTGTATTTTTCTGTCAGTGGAGTTTGAGAAAAATCTAGTCTGTGAGGGTTTCGTCGACATCTAGGGTTAACGTCAATTGCCTTAACAAATAATTGTGAGTGCTGTTTCACGAAAATGCAGGCCTCATAAATATAAAGGCAAGGCAGGGGTAATAAACCAAGATCTCCAAACAAAGGTTTACACGAATCTAAAGGTGACATTGCGGTCATTGCGCGTAGGCATTTCTTTTGTGCTAATAGAACTCTATTTAAATCTTATATTATGTATGTATTCTCTCTCTTGTCATGTAACACAACTAATCGTGCTATCCAAGGGACAGACGGTGGTTGCCTGGTTAAGTATGTATTTAAACTTATGTATATAACATTCAACATCATCATCATCATATCAGCCACGACGGACGGACGTCCACTGCTCCCCCAAGGATTTCCATAACGCCCGATTCTGCACTGCCCGCATCCAGCAGTTTCCCGCGACCTTCACCAGGTCATCGGTCCACCAAATGGGAGGCTTTCCACAGATTAGGGAATCTTAATTTGGGGCCAGATGACCTTAATATGTGATTTGTTCTTAAATTTGTGTTTGAAGATTATTTTAACAAGAAGATCTCGCTGTGAGTGTCGGATAAACGTACATAAGAATTCTAAATTGGAAATCACATTGGTACGTGGCACGATTCGAACCACGACCTCCCGGACAGGAGGCGGTGGCCCTAGCCGTTACGCCACTGACGCTTTTTTTAGTAAATTAACAATATTAGTATGTCAATGTATAGATTACGGATTATTCTGTACGAGCTGTTTCGCGCGGCTTCACCCGCGTGGACGTTTCTGTGACTTTTCGAGGGTGGGCAGTGCGCGAGCCGCAAGCGGCTTGCGAGCGTGACAAAAAGTAGCCTATGTGTTAATTCACGTCCTAATCTGTCTACCTACCAAATTTCAGCCAGATCCGTTCATTAGTTTTTGCGTGAAGAAGTAACAAACATATACACTCACAAACTTTCGCCTTTCGTGACATTACGGCGACCCCATAAAACAAAAAAGTGCCAATCACAAACAACGTACTAACGAACGCAGCCTAACTTATTATATTTTCACTAGACTTTCGTCTCAAATTTCCATGAAGATTGAAATTTACATCCAGTTGACTGAGTGGTTCATTATCTTTTGTAATTTCACCCGGTTCGGCTCGGCTCGGCTCGGCTCGGCCGGACCAAAGAAAACAGCGAATTCATCAAGACGCCTCCTAATCACTTTTCCGTCCCGGTAACAATTATTCAGTCATAATTTCTTGATAATTGAAACGCTCTCTTCGATAAATTGATTTCAGTAAATTAATATATTTTATTATACCTACATCAAGTAGGTCTATAGATGTATTTTAAATAAATTTATTTATGTAGTTTTTCAATAAAAGCTCTAATTAAAAAAAAATTAAACAATATCTTATAATTACACATAAATAAATTGCACATCATATGCGACTAAAATTCGTCATCAAATCAGCTCATATACGTCCCCACCGAGGAGCTCCAGCATATCCTGAATTAGGGTGAACGGACATTAGTCGACCACGCGACTTCACACACAACCTTCGAGTTTCTTCGGAGGCATGTGCAGGTTTCCTCACGATGTTTTTCCTTCACCGAAAGAGCGTCGGATAAACGTACATATGAAATCCGAAAACACATTGGTACGTGGCCGGACTCGAACCACGACCTCCCGGACAGGAGGTAGCGGCCCCTATCCGTTGCTCCACCGAGGCTCTTGTAAATTACTGCGACTATAATTAAAAAAATATTTAAAACACTACTTTATGAAAACATTATACACCTATTTTTTGGGAAGTCGGGTTAAAATTTATCCTATTTCACTCACGGGATAAAGACGAATCTATTGATAAAATCCGTAATGCCGTTTAGAAAATATCCTGGAATAAAGAAACATACATACACACATACATTAGATCTGAAAACAATACACTCCTGTTTTGTAAGCATTCGTGTAAAAAAAATATAGTAAAATAAATTTTATTGTATATAATGTAAAAATAACACTAACTAAACTTTAGCCAGCCAGCAATAGGTAAGAGAATTAAAAAAAAACTGTAAAAAAAATGTTTACTAACATTTTACAACAATAATAATACTTACGCATTACTATTAAATGGACGATAAAACAGCGCACAGAACCGTCACATCTCAAGCACTACGGGCCACCGGTCCACGGCCAGCGTTCACACCCGCACGTTCTTCTGTGTACGGGGAAATTTTCCCGGCGCGTGTGGAAAAGTACAGGCGTACGGGCAAGTTACAGGGACATGCCGGGATCTTTATCCCACCTGTGTGGAGGGCTCGGCGGCCGACGCGGGACTGGCGTGGCGCCCGGGCCGCGGGCCGCCCGCCGGAGCGCCGCCGGAGCTCCGCCGCAGCTCCGCCGCCGACCCAACCCTACCCACCAGCCTCGCGAGTCGCCTCCTACGGATGCGAAAGATTCACGATTGAGATTTAGGTACCTACTGCTTATTTTGTAAACCTTTTCTTGGCCTTGAATTATACCACTTTTTTATTGTTTGAAGAAGTTCGGCTAATATGTACTACAGCTTGTATTTTTATCAGGAACACGAGAGCGCGTTAGTGACCGTTTATTTCCTTATTTGCCAAGCTGTCAGGTTCCAAGGATGGCGCCTGATAAAGCCTGTTGTGCCCAAAGTAATCCTATGAAGTTATTTATATTTCTATCAAATTGTCTATAACCTTTTCTTGGCCTTGAATTATCCCACTATTTTATTGTTTGAAGAAGTTCAGCTAATATGTACTACAGTTTGTATTTTTATCAGGAACACGAGAGCGCTTTAGTGACCGTTTATTTCCTTATTTGCCAAGCTGTCAGGCTCCAAGGATGGCGCCTGATAAAGCCTGTTGTGCCCAAAGTAATCCTATTAAGTTATATTTCTATCAGATATTTTTTTTATTCACAATTGGTAAGCCCTTGGCATCATCTCACCTGATGGTAAGAGAAGATGGTGGGCTTACCAAGATTCTCCGACGCAATGGGGATCTGGCTATCCTATTTTTAAGCCGGAACACATCAATGCTGTTAACACTGATGTTTGGCGGCAAGACTTAGATAAGATGGTGGTAGCTATCCAGGTGGGCTATGAAAATGCCCTACCACCAACCACACCGAGTCTTACAAAGTTGACCCCGCCGGGAATCGAACCCGCGACCTCTTGGTGTAAAACGAATGGACTAACCATTACGCCACGGAGGCGGTTTCCTTATATGCCAAGCTGTCAGATTCCAAGGATAGCGCTTGATAAAGCCTCTAGTGCCCAAAATAATCCTATAACTTATTTGTATATTTTTTGTATCAGCAAATATAAAAAAGTTACTTCCCCTATCGAAGCGTCGGTGTCTTAACCGGTAACGACTCGGTCCACTTAACCAGAGGTGCCGGGTTCAAATCCGGACGGCCAATGTACCAATGAGTTTTTCGATACTTACATACATATACCCAATGATTGCTTTAACGGTGAAGGAAACATTGTGAGGAAACCTGCACACACCTGCGAAGAAACTCGAAGGTTGTGTGTGCAGTCGACCAACCCGCACTGGGCCCGCGTGGTAGACTAAGGCCCGATCGCCCTAATTCAGGGTAGGCTCGAGCCCCTCGGTGGGGAGGTATATGAGCTGAAATGATGATGATGATGACTTCCCCTATAACAGAACAAAAGCATTGCCCACTTATAATCTTTTTTGTTTCACTGCTTGAATTTCAATTAAATCTGACAAATACTTTGACCTTCTTTTCTTCATTCAATCTCTTTCCTTTTTAGCCTGTTTAAGTCTTTTCATTATTGCATTCAATCCATCAACAACGTAATCTCTTTGGATAGCTTTTCGGTTAATTGAATGAAGTTTTTTCGGAGTTTTCCTTGGATTTTCTTAAGGCAGTGTTCAGAACAACATCCCTGAAAGTGTATACGCTCGAGTAGGAATTGGGAAAGTATTTGTAATAGTGTTCAAGCAATCAGACCGAGCCAACGCTCACAGGCTCTAAAATACACCTATTTTTTGTTTCACGTAATACTACAAATTTAATTTGAACGAAAAAGTGAAGGCATACTCTATTCCACTAAAACAGAAAATACTTGACGTTTATTGCGCCCACCATGTTTTCTTTTTACCACAATTGGAAAACCCTTGACATCTTCTCACCTGATGGTAAGTGACGATGATGCCGAAGATGGAAGCGGGCTTACCAAGATCCCCCAACGCAATGGGAAACTGGCTATCTTATAGTCAATGCTGATGCTTGGCGGCAAGACTTAGATAACATTTTGGTAGCTAGCCAGGCAGGCCCTTCCACCAACCACACCGAGTAATACAAGGTTAGACTCCGCCGGTAATTGAACCCGTGACCTCCTGATGTGAAGCTAACGGACTTAGCCATTGCGCAACGGAGGCGGTTATAAACTAGTTAAAATTAAATTGAAAGTACGATAATAATAATAGGTTATTTGGAAAAGCGCCATTAGCAGTAATATAACACAGTGCCAAAACAGTTAAATAAGTTCATTTCAGAAATCCAAAAAACTTTTAGGTACAAGCATTTATTTGATAAGTGTTGTTTTAATTATTTTGTATTCCTCTCACAAAACCCTTTCATATATATCCCATATCATAGGAGTGCTTAAAAAAATAACTGGTCCGCCATCTATGGGAGTCCGCCATATTGGATTTTGAATGACATCACTTAGCTATCCATGCATTGTCACCCATACTAAATGTGTATGCAAAATTTTAGCTTAATCGTTCGAAGATATTTGATTCAAATTTGACTTGCAACAAAAATACATACATTTGCGATGTAGTACATATTAGCCGAACTTCTTCAAACAATAAAAAAGTGGTATAATTCAAGGCCAAGATAAAGTTATAGACAATCTGATAGAAATATAAATAACCTTATAGGTTTACTTTATTTAAATAAAAGCTTATAAAAAACCCTAAGCCATAAAAACAACAAAAGCTATTCGGGACCGTCGCGCGTCGGCGCTGGTGCCGCCCAAGGTGTCCAAGGCAATGTCACCTCCTCCAACCAATCCTTGTCTACCCCACAAACAGCAGAAAACTTTTTTAATTATTTCACCTGTTTCAATATTTTTGTGGTTCTTTCCCCGAACAGTTTCCCGTTCTTGTGCATTAAACTTTGCGAAGAGAGGGTTTACTCGATAATGAAAAAGACTCCAGCTAACACTTATTAGGTTTAAACTTTTTTTGAGAAATGAACCGTTGATTGTTTTTACTTTCGAGCGATGGTATTACGATAGCAAAAAAATCCAAGCTGAGATTTTAAAGGGAATCGATTGTCTTACACTAATAGATTCTAAAAATTAAAAAAATTGTTTGTGTGTGTGTGTGTGTCTGTACGACCGTCCGGTGTTCTAGTTCCCAAACTACTGGACAGATTTTGGTGAAATTTGGGTTACGAAAATATTATTTTTATATCTCCAGCCGTTTTTTCCAAATTTGCCCCATCTTTGTTTTTTAATGTCAACCATAGTAAAAAATCACTTATAATTTTTTTACTTAAAAATAGCTCAAACGATTTTGATGAAACTCGGTATGTTATTATAACTGTATATGGCCTACAGTACGCGGTAGTTCGTTGTTCAAAGAAAAATCGGAATAATCGGTGCCTCCCATACAAATCAAGGGGACTTAATAAGGCCTACTGCACTGGGTACTTCATTAATCCAGAAAAAATCTGAGTGAGGTACCTCCCATACAAACCCAAATTATTTATGAATTTTTCATCAAGTTTAATATACCTAGCTTTATTCTTTGCTACTAAGCAAGTGTAATGTTTTTGGTAGATTTGTTTATACCCGGCTGCGACAGACGATGAAGGTTTCACGATAAAGTATGCACAGCGTGGCTGTACAATTATTTCGAAGCAAACTAATGATTAAAGATCTAGAAAATAAGTTTTCATTATAATATTATAAATGTGAAAATGTGTTTGTATGTTACCTTTTCACGCTTCAAAACTTCAACCAATCTTGATGTAATTTGGCACGCAGGTAGTCTGTGTCACTGGGAAGGACATAGGCTACTTTTCATCCCGTGAAAACAGCATAGTCCGATGGAGTTCCTGAGGGAACTGAAAAAGTATTTATTTTTTGATTAATTTATTTAACATCGCAACGGAACTATCGACTTCTGATTTTTTGCACAGATATGGTTGAGGAGCTGGGAAATGACATAATTTAATAATGAGCATACAAACCAATGGCAGGATTGCCATAGTTCCCGAGGGATCTGGGGAAAACTCATTTCCACGCTCGCGCACGTCGGCGTCGCAACGGCGCAACGGATTAAAGTGATTTTTTGTATAGAATTGGTTGAAGGGGTGGAAATGACATAGACTGCTATTTAGAATAGCCCGATGTAGTTTCTGAGGGATCTGGAGAAAACTCATGTCCGAACAGATGTCCACGCGGGCGAAGCCGCGGGCAAAGTTAGTAATAAATAATCACACCCTAATAATTTTTTTTGGTACGTAACAAGTACAAGCTTTTATTTCAGTGTACTTATTAATAAATCAAGTTCATAACAGGAATTATAGGCCGGCCATTATCGGACTGTCATTATTGAGTCTTGCATTGTTTTTAAATTAAAGAACAATACCTACACTCCTTTTGGTGGGCAGTGGTGCAAAAAGGTGAGGACATTACTTCCTTCTGTTCTATTAAAAACAAAAGACGACTCTGAGCCTTGATTCCACCTCCACAGTTCACAAAGAATAGGGATGACGACAGCATCAGAAATAAATTATGAACTCTTGATCACTCTTCATTTCGGAGAGTGTGCCCTGGAACTTCACGACCTCATTCCCCCCTCTCCATTTCATCATCGGACGACCAGGCGCGGAGAGCGGTTCCGCCCCTTTGTCGTCAATGTTCCACCTTTTCGCACGAAGCATTTTGCTTCTTCCTTCATCATGCGAACGGCCAAGGAGTGGAATTCCCTTCCGGCATCTGTATTCCCCGATTCGTATAATTTAGGAATCTTCAAGACGAGAGTGAATAGGCACTATTTGAGCTTGCGTGTTACATCCTCGGCTGCATCAGCACTTACCATCAGGTGAGGGGTGCAGCCAAACGCACTCAAATTTTTAATAAAAAAAAAAACTAAATTGCCCTCCTACTTTAACTTCGAAAAACCTTACTCAATCATTTTTCATCAAGTCTTCGATTTTTAACTAACTGAAATCACAAAATGAGTACATATAATATGACGCTGCTAAACAATGACTTTACGTCTAGGTATTTCTAACATTTTTAGAACAAAATGCCGTTTTTTGACTGATGATAAAAAGTAACTCAGATGACTAGCATTCGTCTAGAAGAAACAGTGTCAGCAATTAAAATGTGTCAACGCGAATAACGGCGCGCACCGCTATTTTGTATGAACTCATTCTAAAAAACTCAAAAAATATTTATTGCACCAATTCACCTTTAACAAGATAAATAAATTTCTGTCACTTGGTGAGAACCATAAAAATGTATCAATGATAAGTCATCATTAGTTCAAGTAAAAATAAAAGTTACTAAAAACTAAAAATCGACTTCAAAATGAAATTCACTCAAAAGTATCAAATAATATTATTTTCTCAAACGTGGTTGGAAATTTAAGCATTATTTTGACAATCTTCTTCGAGACAAACGGCCGGCAAAAGTTGTATGAAAATCTATATCTGTCGTGTTTAGCGGCTAAGTAAATTACTATGTTAAGTCATATCTGTCGTGTAATTGAAAAATTGAACTATATATTTTTTTCTTTTTTATTCATAATTGGTAAGCCCTTTTACTCCGAAACATGGCAACCAAAGAGGTAACTTATCAAAGGTTTTATTTGTATTTCGAACTGACTTGCAAATAGAACGCTGTTTATTGGAAAAAAAAACAAATGACCACTTAGGCGTGTGAAAAAATATTATTGTTCGTCATTTGTCATTTTTGAAAATGTACTACATAGTTTTAATGTCTGCGCATTATATGAAAAAATAATATAGAAGCCTTGGCCACAACTAGGCATTGATGGACTTACAAATGTGTGCTTCGCCTCGGCCCACATTTTCACGTTCGTCTATCAATGCCTCTTTTGCTGGCCGCTGCAGTAATGTACTATTTACTTAAATACACGACATTAACCAATAATAACCAAATCAAAAGTGGGTATGTATTACATTAGGAGTTTAATTTTTTTTGAACTCGGTACCAGCATTCAGTTACCTACGTATCAAATGTCTTAGGTTCGATGGTTTGCCGACACCGACCTCAAAAAAATTATAAGCCCTTAATTTAATTCGTACCTACCTTTGATTTCGTTATTGTTGGTTAATGTCGTGTATTTAAGTAAAATAATATTATTTCATACTTTTGAGTGAATTTCATTTTGAAGTCGGTTTTTAGTTTTTTTAAACTTTTGTTTTTATTTTCTTTATTTTTTGTGATAATGCTATCTATCTAACAACGTTAAACCCAATCACCTACTCGCCAACAGGAATCATCAAATCATAATGCATGTGTTTTATTAACAGATACAATCATCATCTCAGCAGCATGAAAGTTAAGGAGTTAAATCTTCCACCATCAGATCATCTGAATTACCTGAAAGAATACAACTATCGGTCTATGCGTACCTACGTATCTATCTACGTATAATATTTAAAGAATTATCCTCCAACTCCTAACCGTTAAGAAGTTGTACCTTCCTTCATCAGCTCATCAATATGGGATGGTGACTACGTGACGCAAATACTTTAATAGCTTTAGAAAACATATAAAGTACGTAATACGTGCCTATAAAATTTGAGGTTTGCCCTCGATTTCCCTGGAATCCTATCATCAGATCCTGACTTGGTGACAATAGGAGCCCCTCGGGAGTATACTCTCTCGAATAAAAAAAGAATTTTGAAGATCGGTTCACAATCTGCGGAGATATCGCGTAACAAACATACAAAAAAACATACAGTCGAATTTAGAACCCTGTTTTGAAGTCGGTTCAAAAGCGTTGGTGGCTCAACAATAACGACTCGGTTTAATTGCTTTAACGATGAAGGGGAAAACTTCGTGAGGAAACCAGCACGTCTGATTCCAGATGTGTACGTAGGTCGCGTTGTACACGTCCGTAGGTGTAAATCTAATTGCCTAAATGCCCTACACGTGACTGCGGATGATGCTAAGTGCAACACCAGGCAACCGCCGTCTATCCCTTGGATAGCACGTTTAATTGTGCCACACGATAAGAGAGAGTAGATCAAGTTCAAAATACCAAAAGAATCTATATTCACCGGAAAAACGGCTTCATAACAAATTTCAGTACGATCAGACTACCAGAAGTCACACTAAAATCGATTGCAAGATTTGAACCGTACAAATAAATAAACTTTCTGCGAAGTATAACAAAAGCTTATAATAGCAAATCGATTTCAATAGATTACTTATAAGGTTATTTAAAAGCATCTGTGCTTCAACCGTAGCGGCTAGCGAATCGTCAGTCCATCTAACATATGAATTTTCCGAAAATAACTACACTAGTCAACTTTGTCTAAGATTAAAACATCATAATGAATTTTTCGTATAATCTCTTCGAAGAAATAAACTGGCCACATATAAAATTTTAAACGAAATAAAAACTCGTTAAACAATGTTCCAATTTCAAAAATTCAAACAATATAATTCTTCTCTTTTACATCATTTTTGATTAAATTGACGTAAGAAAGTTTATCTTGTTATAAAGTTTCTTCGTTTGTTGACTGGAACTTTATTTTTTTGTGTTGAAAATTGTTTTATTTTTTATTTGAAATAAAGTATTGGCTTATAAGCGGTAATGCCACGCCGACGTCATTTAACTCAAGATGAAAGGTTACGCGCTGTGGGCATGCTGGAAGCCGGAAGTACACAACGTCAAGTTGCGGATGCCATCGACTCCAACCAGTCGGTAATTCGAAGGTTATGGCAACGTTATCGGCTCACCGGGAATATGGTTGACCGACATCCAGGTCACTTGTTACAACTGAGAGACAAGACCGCTTCATTCGGAATATCGTTAGGCGGGAGCCTAAAACTACGACGCGGCAATTGGTTGAAAGGCTGCAAACTCAACACCAGGTGGCTGTCAGCACCCAGACAGCCAGGAAGAGACTGCATGAAGTCAGTTTACGTTCTCGTAGGCCGTTGCGGGTTGTAGCTCTCCGACGAGGCAATCGTGCTCTGCGGTTACGATGGGCATGTGTTCACCTAGAGTGGCCAGAAGATGAGTGGGCTCGTGTGTTGTTTTCTGATGAATCCAGATTCGGCCCTGATTCAAGGATAGCACGCGTGTGGCGAGCTTCTGTGGACGTCACGAACGACTTCGCTGTCCTCAGGAAGTGCATCCCTATCAGGGGGGCACAATAATGGTCTGGGCTGGAATTCGTCTTAGTGGAAGAACTGATCTCGTTTTTATACGGGGCAACATGAATGCAGAAAAATACCGTCACGATGTGGTAGAACCGATTATTGTTCTGCACCGAATTCAAATTGCAGGAAATTTCATGTTCATGCAAGATAATGCTCGCGCGCACACTGCAGGACCTGTTTTAAATGTTTTCCCGTTTCAGTCAATATGATATCACGCTCTTAGACTGGCCTCCACAGTCCTGTGAAATTAATCCAATTGAGTTGGCCTGGGATTTCCTCGGAAGAATAGCATTTCAACAGCTTTCTCAGAACTTACGAGCAGAAAAAGATCTTTTCTGACATCTTTCGCGGACGTGGAGCATGCTACCCCAGGCCACTATTGACAACATGTTACTGAGCATGCCAAGGAGATGTAGAGCCTTAGCAAATGCTTAAGGAGGTTCGATTCACTATTATTTTATCCACAGATACTTTTTTGTTTTTCATACTAAAACCAGCTCTAATCTGATTTTTCAAAGTGAAACTTTTATTACTCGTCAATTTCTTTCGTCTGTGTGTTGCATGTCGCGTGACGGTCGCTTTCGTCTGACGGTATGATCGTTTCGTCCTCTGTACCGTAGCGAGAGCAGCCATGATCGTTTCGTTATCTGTAAAGTTTCACTTTTACCGTGGTTTCATAAAACCACACACTTCCTTTTTTTTCTTATACTCTCAACCGAATATTCTACTGTTTTGTTCGTCTTAATAAACTTATTTTTTTTATTTGTTAGTTTTTTATATTTCTCTGTTAAACCTGGCATTTAATTCTGATTTTATTCATATAACATTGTTTAATCGAAAAAATCTCAAGATTATCAAATATCTTCGAATGAAGGTTTGAGTCTCATACAAATTTTACTAGTGTACATACATTTACTTCATCGTTTGACTGACTCGGTGGCTCAGTGGTTAGTGCCCTTGACTACTGATCCGAGGGTTGTGGGTTCAATCCTCACCCAGGGCAAGCATTTTTGTGATGAGCAGATTTGTTTGCTCTGTGTCTGGGTGTTAAATATATCTATATATGTATGTATTTAAACGTATATAAGTATGTATATCAGTCTCTGGTAACCCATAACACAGGGAATCCTACTTTGGGGCCAGATGACCATGTGTGATTTGTCCCAGAATATTTATTTTTATTTATTTTTATACCAACTGAAGGATCCCAAGCCTCCCTGAGGATTTCCTCAACGACCAGTCCTGCGCTGCCCACATCCAGCGGACCTACGACCTTCACCAGACCTTCACATTGACTTACCGGTAAAGTAAAATGTATCTGGTTATTATTCGTGTGACTAACAGGTTTGTTTGCTCTGTGATTGGTAACTACATATATATGTACTTACACTTATACAGGGTGTTACAAAATTGGTGTAGCTCCAGTGTAGCTCCAGTTGACTGGGGCTTCTAATCATCATACTGAACAACTTTTGTTCCATAACTATGTTGAAACTGCAAAAAAAATTGAGCTCTTCATAGAAATCGATTAGCTGGTCGACCAATTTTGTACATTTTTGGGAGGGTTCTTCGGGGAAAGTTAGTCAGTATGTTGGGCAGAACTCCCAGTTGACGGGTTCTACACCAATTTGGTTACACCATGTATAAATGTACATAACCTCAGTCTCTGCTTCTCACAGTTTAGGGACTCCTAATAAGTGGCCAAATGACGGTGTGTGATTTGTCCTTAAATGTTATTTGAATTAAGTGGAAAGCGACAAACAAAAAGATCTTATATTTAGTGCACACTCGACTCACTTGATTCGACTTGGGAAGTGGGGATTCCCAGGTGTGTGAGCACCCTTGAAACTGAAATCTGAACAATCTGGTTAACAGATTGTAGGCATCAGGTATCAGGTGTTGTCGATATCTAAATGTTAGTCTAAATTCTAAATCTTAATTTTTATTTAAATGTCCAACACGTGATCGAATGTGATGAAAATTGTAACACCAGATTACCGCCATCTATCCGTTATGGTAGCACGGTATGTCACAAGATACCTAATGCCTTCCTTAAGATTCTTACCTAAGAAATTTTGCATAATAAAACCACAGTTGAAGCATTTACACAACGGTATTCCACATTTTGATTACAGATAGTTTCTGAAACTAGCATAGTAGCGATTACAAAGATTTTAGAGATATTATCTCAATAACGTGCCACCGTCTTGCTGATTTGCAAGTTTCAAGTCAAAAGCGAGTTAGGCTTAAGTACTTCGTTGGCAAACGAGCCGATCTCTGAAATGTTACGTTGCCTTGACGACAGACAATTAGCGAGAGTTTCACAAAACGAAGTCAACTTGGGACCTTTCAAACTCTTGTTACGTATACGACTCCCTATAGGCCATTAGGCCCATTAGGCCTACTGGCCTGACTTCAGTTAAATGAGAATAATAATTCAGGAAATGCTGCTGCTACCACTTAATGAAATGTAAGAAACAAAAGACAACCAAAAGATTATGCAGAAAATCCATAAAGTTAAAAAACTGACTTAATTAAGTATTTCCAATCCATGAATTAATTGTTTCAATCTTCTATACATTATAAAACAAATTCCCCCGCTTCGTCCGTCTAAATGCGATAAACTCAAAAATACCAAACATATTTTTATACGGTTTTCACCAATAGACGAAGTGATTCATGAGGAAGATTTAAGGTATATAATTCCAAGCGAGCCACTTACGTCTCGCGCACCGTGGAACCTCGTATTCATTAATTGACTTTTACATCGGATATCTTGATGAAGCAAACTAAATTAACCTTACCAAACAACTCAACGTTTTCGTCTATTTGTAAAAAAAATTACGTTATCAGTTACTGCGTTGCTCCAGTTTGCCATGTGCGACGCGGACTCACGAACCAAGGGTTCCACACTACCACACCTTCGGATACGGATCCCTAAAAACATCAACAAGTAAAACAATGACTTTCATTTCAATATAAAATCACTGATAAAGACCGACAGAAAAAAAAAAGATTTTTCTTTCATTCAGTTTGAGGTCCTTTATGCAAGTCAGACTCACACTTGGCCAGTTATGTAAGTAGGTACCTATTTTATCTAAAATAATTATCTTAACTAAGTTAACACCCGACGCTCTTACGGTGAAGGAAAAACATCGTGAAGAAACCTGCACACGCCTGCGAAGAAACTCGCTGGTTGTGTGTGAAGTCGACCAACCCGCACTGGGCCCGCGTGGTCGACTAAGGCCCGATCGCCCTAATTCAGGGTAGGCTCGAGCCCCTCGGTGGAGACGTATATGAGCTGGAATTAAATTACTGAATTTCATAATTTGATTTAAGGTACGCACCGAACATTCTAAGGATTGAAGAACAAACTCAACTTTACAGATGCAAAAATGTTCCCGTACACCGATACGTCACGGCTTGTTCTTCAACTGTTAATTTAACCGCCTCCGTGGCCTAATGGTTAGTCCATTCGCTTCACACCAGGAGGTCGCGGGTTCCATTTCTGTCAATTTGTAAGACTCGGTTTGGTTGGTGGTAGGGCATTTTCTAAGTCCGCCTTGCTAGCTACCACCATCTTATCTAAGTCTTGCCGCCAAACATCAGTGTTAACATTGAAGATAAGATAGCCAGTTCTCCATTGCATTGGGGAATCTTGGTAAGCCCGCTTCCTTCTTCGGCATCATCGTCATTTATCATCAGGTGAGATGATGCCAAGGGGGCGTGCCAATTGTGATTTTTTTTTTGTTTAAAGTATTTCTACTATGTGTTGTTAATACAAATTAACGATTTTCAGATTTATGCCTTTAGTTGTGCTTTGAGTCCTTGCTTCTTGGCAATATTTATGTTTCTCTAGGTCAATGGGTACCATAAAGGTTTTGTTTTACTTGCGAGTGTGTGAAATATGCGACATAAATAGCCGTATATTTTGATTGCATTGACTTAGGACCTTTCTTTTTTTACAGCTCCAAGGACCGTAGACCTAAACCAAAGTATATAATTATATTAGTACTAAAATACAGTATGGACACTCCCTGCCGCTCTCTAGATTGCGACCTCACCCCCTCGTCACCCAGATTGATACAGATTGGTTACAGTTTGGTTGTCGAACGTATAGGATTTCGCCGCCATATTGTTTGTTCCGTCATTCCTTTTTTTTTAATGTCATTTCTGGCCCGTTATATGAAGTGTCCAGGGTGTGCCTAAACCTCAACATTGACAGACGGTTATTAAGGATCTGAATCATTGCTCTGGGTTGCATTGTTAATTCATCCTACTAATATTATAAATGTGAAAGTTTGTAGTACGAGTATGTATGGATGTTTGTTATTTTTTGACGACAAAACTACTGAACGTATCTAACTGAAACTTGGTAGGTATACAGATTAGGACCTGGATTAACATAGTATATGATTTTTTTTCCACGCTCGCGCACTGCGCATCTTTGAAGACAGTCATAGAAACTATATTCACTCGATTGAAGCCGCTGGCAAAAGCTAGTATTTGATAATTTTGATATTAATTTCTCCTCCACGCGTTCGTAAGAAAACTTGTCTTGACAGACAGACGGACAACGAAGTGATCCTATAAGGGTTCTTTTTATCCTTTTGAGGGACAGAACCCTAAAAATATGTAAGAAAATCGGCAACTGCGCGATTTCCATTTAGCTTAGTAAGATAATTCCCTTATAGCTTTACACTCGCATTATTGAATCCTATTAAGAAAAGTATTTCCATCCTATCTGTTCGAAAAACGTCGATAAGTATCTAGGAGCAAAATAGATAGGTCTTTTCTCCAAGAGACTTTCACAGAGGGAGTAAAAGTGTTTTGAATTTGGAACATATACAGGGTGTAACAAAATTGGTTAGTGTAGGTCCCCTTAACTGGGGCTTCTGCTCATCATACTGAAGAACTTTTGTTCTACGACTTTGCTGAAAACTTAAAAAAAAATTTATCTCTTCATACAAATCGATCAGCTGATCGACCGATTTTGTGCATTTTAGTATGAAGGGTCCAAATTTTTTTTGAGAATTGACCATGGGTTCCTTGGAGAAAGTTGTTCAGTATAACGAGTAGAACCCCCACTTAACGGGACCTACACCAATGTTTTAACATCATGTATATTGTTTAGTGCTTGGTGAAAACCATAATAATATATCAATGACTCCGCGCCTAAAAATATCGAACACATTGAAGTTTGTGGCTAGAAAGTAGGGGGCGGCATGCAACCGCCGCGCTTGCTGAATTTAAAACAATGCATAGCCACGCGGCGCATACTTTCTCGCGAAGCCTTCACCGTCTGTGTCGTACTCGTGCATACACAAATCAACTATAAACATTGCACTTTCTTTTATTTACAATTGGTAAGCCCTTGGCATCATCTCACCTGATGGTAAGTGACGATGATGCCGAAGATGGAAGCGGGCTTACCAAGATTCCCCAACGCAATATCTGGCTATCTTATCTTCAAGCCTGGACACATCAATGCTGTAACCCCGCCGGGAATCGAACCCGCGACAATTGGCGATTAGAAGAAGTAGAATTAAGTACCTACCTCAGGTAGACCTTATTAAGTCCTAGTTGTTCACAAAGTTTCATTAAAATCGTTAGATCTTTTTTTAAGGAAATGTTACAAACAACTTGGATTTGTATGGGAGTACCTTATTACGGTTTTTTTTTAAATTACCAACCTACCGTGTAATGTAAGCTATGTAAATGAGTGATTTTTACTACGGTGGTAACCTTAAAAAATCAAGATAGGAGAAATTTAATGAAGAAACAGGTTGGAGATATAAAAATAGTATTACCCTAACCAAAATTCGTCCAGCAGTTTATGAACTTGAGCACCGGACACACAAACACACATTTTTACACAACTAAGAAAAAAGCAGGGTTATGTTTATGACAGTCTATGTATGTATGTTCATCTGTCTCGTATTTTCTAAACCACTTAACCGATCTTGACAAATGTGGTGTCTTTTTTTTTGTAAGACAATCCATCCCCATCAAAATCTCATCTTAGATTTTTTTGCCATCACAATACCTTCTTTAATCCTACGTCGCTCGAAATCGGGGCGGGTAGAAGCCTCCGCTAGTTGTTTCGTAAATTCTATGATTTTTTGGAGGTTACTTGCGAGGTCTATGACATACTCGGCGGTAGTTAAAAAACGCGCGAATCACATTGGGATTGCTAAAAATAATTTCCCAGTTTTTTAGACCAGAAGTCGTTATATTATTATGTACTATTGCATAGTTTAATGACTTTTTTTTCTTTTAATTTTGTATATTGTATTTTTCTTTTCAGTGTTAAGAGTAAAATTTAGTTCTATGTCTAAATAAAGTAGAAATTACTTTAAAAAAATGAGTTTTTCGCGTGACGATTAGAATTTGAAAAAAAAATAATCAAAAAATAAAATAAAAATAAATAATAATTAATACTAAATTCCGGGAAAATTATGGAAAAGCCTCAGCCGTCGTATGAAAAAATGCAATGTTTCCGAATCTGTATTTTTCAAGAACTGACATTATCCAATTTAAAATATTTGGAGCTATGTCAGAGATATGCTATATATAAGGGGAGGTAGATAGGTTACATGGTTCCTAAAAGTGAAGCAAAAAAAGATGCCAATTGGCATCTCTTTTCATAGTAGCATTCGGTAGGTACTTAGTATAATGTGTGTGTAAATGGGTTCGATTTTCAAATGTGGTTTGTTAGTGCATAACCCATCTATCTCTGAGCTATGTACTTTTTTTACACTGTAAAAAGTAACTTTAATCGCTGCGCCTGCGTTCAACTATAGAATCCTTCACTTCGCTCAGTTTCAAAATACCTAGGGCTTCTTCTTTTTCTTTTGTTTTTATAAGTATATAGCTCGTAGACGACTGTTGAGCACCTAGACAAACCATTCAGGTTTAATGGTGCTAGATGATAAAAAAAAATGTATTTTGTTTTAAAATTGGTAAATAAATAAATCTTAATATATATAAATCTCGTGTCACAATGTTTGTCCTCAATGGACTCCTAAACCACTTAACCGATTATAATAAAATGACTTGAGAGATAGGATAGGGTAGGGTAGGGTAGTGTAGGGTAGGGTACTGTAGGGTAGGGTAGAGTAGTGTAGGGTAGGGTAGTGTAGTGTAGGGTAGGGTAGTGTAGTGTAGTGTATGTAGGGTAGGGTAGGGTAGTGTAGGGTAGGGTAGTGTAGTGTAGTGTAGGGTAGTGTAGGGTAGGGCAGGGCAGTGTAATGTAATGTAAGGCGGTACGAAGTTCGCCGGGACAGCTAGTATATATATATATTAGTACTAACATACAGTATGGACACTCCCTGCCGCTCTCTACATTGGGACCTCACACCCTCGTCACCCAGATAGATACAGATTGGTTACCGTTTAGTTGTCGAACGTATAGGATTTCGCAACCATTTTGTTTGTTCCGTCATTCCTTTTTTGAAATGTCATTTCTGGCCCTTTGTATGAAGTGTCCAGGTTGTGCTTCTACTGGGGTTTCTACAAAATTCCGATATAGCCGAAAATCGAATGTATGTACTTTAAAATCAAATGTACTGTAAATTGAATAATTATTTAACGAAAGCGATAAAAAAAAAGTTTTTTTTTCTTATATTTTAGTTCGCGATCCTTAGCGCCAGTGCCTGGCCTGTTTTTATTATTATCGGTTTTTTTTTTCACTTTAGAATTAGTACTACAATCACACCAGATGCTTGTATTTTTACCGTTTTAACAATAAAGCAAAAAAAAAACAATCGAGACCTACAGTACTCGCATATAATGTGTAACAAATCACTGTTACACATTTCCGTCCCATTTCACGAAATCACTCCCACAAATTGCAGGAAAGCGAGAGCAAAGCTCATTCGTCAGATCGAATAGCGCGCGCTTTCGCGACTTCCTGTTACACATTTCCGTCCCATGTTACACATTTCCGTCCCATTTCAGGAAATCACTCCCACAAATTGCAGGAAAGCGAGAGCAAAGATGTTACACATCAATAAAAAACTTAAGTTATGGTATCTGTAATAAATAATGTTACTAATATGTCGCAATGAAAAATTTATGACCCTACTTTATGATAGCAGGTACAATTTTATCGGAGGCCCTGTAATTTAGTCCAAGCCTGAGCCAAAAGCTATCAGTATGGAAATTGATCTAGAAGTAGGTATAAGTTGGTACACTGATCGACAAATTTATGATATACTACATTAATTTACTTATTTTTTTATTTTTTTTATTTACAATTAGTAAGCCCTTGGCATCATCTCACCTGATGGTAAGTGACAATGATGCCGAAGATGGAAGCGGGCTTACCAAGATTCCCCAACGCAATGAAGAAAAAAAAAATACTGGACGCCCTGGATCGAAAAGTCCGCACCACTATGACACTCTATAGGATGCATCACCCGAGGTCGTCAGTGATGAGGCTGTATATCCCGCGGAAGAGTAGTGGTCGTGGCCTTCTAAGTGCCAAACAAATGCACAACCGCGAGATATGCAGCCTCCGAAGTTACTTCCTGTCGAAAGTCGATAGTGACTTGCATAGAGTTGTCATAGCGTGTGATAAAGGACTAACCCCTCTATCCATGGCCCAAGAGAACTGGCATGCGCCGGCTGTACTTAGCACTACCGAGCGAGAGGCCATCTGGAAAGACAAAGAGCTGCACGGTAGGTTCTTTAAGGTCCTTTGTGGGTCCTTCGTAGATCCGAAGACCTCCGTGCACAAATAACTACTCTAGCGGGGCCGCTCATTGTATCTATAATATTAACAATAATTTATATTTTCCAATATAACAATAAGTAAATATAAGTAAATAAATTACTTATGTATCAAAACTAACAACCTAGATTTTATAAAGTTAACATATCAATTTGCACATAATAATAAGTTAAACTTCGGTCAAAAATATAAAACAAAAATAATCATAATAAGTAGTCAAAAAATTAAAATTGCAAATAAATGATTACTTTATAAATGATTACCTACATAAATAAATTCTGACTGCACACAAAAACAAAAATTAAAAGCATTTAAATATTAAGTGTCACATATTAACAGAATAGTACTTATCACAGAAAAATCACATTTGCACACTTGCAGATCACCTGGCACCATCTATCGGAAGTCGTGCGCACCTTGATGTAAAATCGATTAGGTAGTCCATATGATTGCATATTTGTTATACAGTGATTGACATGTGTCGCTCGACGTGACGTTGACAGCTGATGTCAGGTACCCAGTCCAATCAGCTGATTGCAGACGATTATCGTCGCTCTGTGTTTTAGCGAATGAAAAGCTGTTTTAACTTTTCAAATAGGAAAATGAACGTTATGTCCGTTACTAGTGCATCTCACCCAGTGAAATTGGCGAAAAAATCCTCCCAGCGTCGCCTCAGTCAAATTTTTACCACGGATTCATGTGTGTTGATGTTATGTGCCACTGTTTACGAGGTATTTATCACTTTTTAATGCTTTTTGCTACAGAAATTAAATAAAAATTCGAAGAGCTCTTAGGTTCAATGTTTACTCGGCTGTATGTATACTGTATGTATACGGTTAATTATACAGGGTAGTAAAATATTCCATAAAACTCTCTCCCATACGAACCCAGGCTGTTTTTAACCAAAACGGCTCTAAAGATTTTTACGGAATTTTGTATATTTACTTAACTTTTATACGGCCAACTTACCGGCCGGCCGGTGCGTAGCTTTATATTCCAATAGGGATGACGACAGCATCAGAAATCAATTATAAACTGATGATCACTAAATTGCCCTCCTACTTAAACTTCGGAAAAACTTACTCGTTTTGTTTTCCATCAAGTCTTTCATTTTTAAGTCACCAAAATCTCAAAATGAGTACATAAATGACGCTGCAAAACTATGACGTCACGCCTAGGTACTTATATCAAACATTTTTTTAGAACAAAATGTCGTTTTTACAGATGATAAAAAGTAAATCAGATGACTAGCATTCGTAATCCCTATTTAACCAAGATTGTTTGTTATTTTTGTCAAAAACGGTCCTAAGGTTTTCATGAAATGTTTATGCTTTTTTTAGTTACTATCTATTTATGATGATGATGATGAATATGATACTAACTAAAAAATCATAAATCATACTAAAATGTAATGTCATCTATTCATTTTTGTATGCCCGACCTCACCAGATGCACACAAAAGTATCATAAAGTAATACACAACGTGGCTGTACTATGACGAAGTCAATCTTTTTAGTCCATACTCGATCTGTTTTGTATTTTCTCCTTTTTAATTTGTTTTAGTTATTGTTTTATAATTCTTTATCTCTCTGTCTTTGTTTTTCAAATTCCTACTTGTTTATTTTTTTTTTAATTTATTTTTCGTCGTATTTATTAAGGTAACTGGTGGTAATATCATTAATTTAATAATTTTGACCCTGGTACCCTTGCCCCCAAGACATTTCTATATGCTGGATTATGTGCGAGTAGATTTTATTTAGGAGGCTAAAGCCTTAGGGCACCTCGGGGCGTAACCCAAACCAGCAGGATAACTTGAAATAATTTTCGAAAAACCTAAAAACTTTTAGCTACAAGCTTTTGATATTGCATTGTCACGCGATATACATATTCATGCAAAATTTCAGCTTAATCGGAAACCGGGAAGTGGGTCAAATTTAACTTGCAAGATTTCACCCGAACAAACATATACAGGGTCTTCGGCAGATGGTTGAAAATAAGAAAATGGGGGATAGGTGGGGTCGCCTCCCACCTATTTTGAGAATTAAAAAAAATCTAGGACTTGTAATTTTTTTTACAGGATTTTTTTTCCTTTTTTTAGAAATTTTGCCATTTTTATACCTTTGAACACATGTAACTTTTTGTTTTTTAAAGCTAGCTCCAAAATCTTTTTTTTAATAGACTTTTATAAGATTGTCGGCTCTAAAAAAAATTATGTTTGTTTCAAGTTATTGCTAAAAACAAAAATGTGGGCCCCCGAACTTAAAAAAAAAGTTGATCAAAAATTTAAAAGTCAACTTTGCGATGCATTTAAAAAAAAATAATGGGGCTGGAAGGCTTCTGTTTTTTTTAAAACATCTCTAAAGCTTAGGCTTTTGAATGGTATGTAATTTGTTTCGGTATCTTTTTTGTAACCGGAGTTGTTAATTTTTTTTACTCAATTGGACCATGTTGACGAAATTCCACTAGTTACATGTTTTGTGAAATGTATCAAATGCAAAGTTGAAAATAATGTAAATACTTACTGTTGGGACGGTTACAAAGAGCAGGTACGTTTTTTTACATTCTTGCACACACATAATGGCTATCTTTTGTCATTTATTGGCATATTGGAGTTAGCACTTCCATATGCCAATAAAATGTCCGCATATTCCGCATTGGTAAATTGAGCCATTTTAAACCACAACAAAGTCTTAACAAAACGTCTGATAATAACAAAAAGTGACAAACAATAAAAAAACTTAACAAAATCACAAACACAGCAAAGTGAAATTAACGAAAACAAAAAAAAAACGTTAACGTTATTAACGTTTGTGATTTTGTTAAGTTTTTTTGTTGTTTGTCACTTTTTGTTATTATCAGACGTTTTGTTAAGACTTTGTTGTGGTTTAAAATGGCTCAATTTACCAATGCGGAATATGCGGACATTTTATTGGCATATGGAAGTGCTAACTCCAATATGCCAATAAATGACAAAAGATAGCAATTATGTGTGTGCAAGAATGTAAAAAAACGTATCTGCTCTTTGTAACCGTCCCAACAGTAAGTATTCACATTATTTTCAACTTTGCATTTGATACATTTCACAAAACATGTAACTAGTGGAATTTCGTCAACATGGTCCAATTGAGTAAAAAAAATTAACAACTCCGGTTACAAAAAAGATACCGAAACAAATTACATACCATTCAAAAGCCTAAGCTTTAGAGATGTTTTAAAAAATACAGAAGCTTTCCAGCCCCATGATTTTTTTTTTAAATGCATCGCAAAGTTGACTTTTAAATTTTTGTTCAACTTTTTTTTTAAGTTCGGGGGCCCACATTTTTGTTTTTAGCAATAACTTGAAACAAACATAATTTTTTTTAGAGCCGAAAATCTTATAAAAGTCTATAAAAAAAAAGATTTTGGAGCTAGCTTTAAAAAACAAAAAGTTACATGTGTTCAAAGGTATAAAAATGGCAAAATTTCTAAAAAAAGGAAAAAAAATCCTGTAAAAAAAATTACAAGTCCTAGATTTTTTTAAATTCTCAAAATAGGTGGGAGGCGACCCCACCTATCCCCCATTTTCGTATTTTCAACCATCTGCCGAAGACCCTGTATACATTGCAAGTTAATTAAAAGCTTTAACCGTCTCCGTAGCCCAGAGGCAAAGTTCACTGGTTTTACTCAGGAGGTCGCGGGTTCGATTCCCGGCGGGGTCAACAGTAAGACTCGGTTTGGTTGGTGGTAGGGCATTTTCTAAGCCCGCCTGGCTAGCTACCACCATCTTATCTAAGTCCTGCCGCCAAATATCAATGTTAATATCATTGATGTGTTCCGGCATGAAGATAAGATAGCCAGTTCCCCATTGCGTTGGCAAATCTTGGTAAGCTTGCTTCCATCTTCGGCAACATCGTCACTTACCATCAGGTGAGATGTTGTCAAGGGTTTACCAATTGTGAATAAAAAAAGCTTGTAAAAATATATATATCTTGTAGTACCGTTTACAGTAGATACATCTGCACTGTACTTACAACGATGTGCAATAAATAATTGGAACATTTATTATGTATGCGACGCGGCTGCATAAAGTAAGTACCTGAGCCGCCTGCAATTAGCGCTACAGCCTTATTATCCCCAGTTTAGCTGCAAATTACCGCGCAGGCCTTATGACACCAGGGATCATAAACAGATATTAGAGATCAGATCAAACTCAAGAGTGAAATTGAAAAACTTCTTGTTGGATGAGGAATATTATTCAATTGATGATTTTTTTTAAATGAAATACTGACATACTTCATGTATTAATTTATATTTATTTACTCATTGTTCAATTTACTTTTTGACATTTTAATTTTTGTAATTTGATATTTTGTTTTTGTTAATTTGTAAATTTAATTTTTGACCATCACCTCACCATTGATATATTTTATAATTTGACATGTTTAATTTATGAATTTGTTTCGTGTGATGAATAAATCTAATCTTATCTAATCATTTTAATCTACCTGTGGATCGATCCGGGATCCAAGTGGATCGAGGGAAATAATTTAATAAGAAGACTCAAAAGTTTTAAAGGTTAGTACATGCGAGTTAGAACAATATTAGTTTTTACTGAGATAGACCATGCAGTTTCCCTGCGTGATCGAATCAGAAACAAGGAGATCCGTAGGAGAACCAAAGTATTCGACATACCTCTCAGAATCACTCAACTCAAGTGGCAGTGGGTGGGGCACATAGCTCGTAGAACAGATGTCCGTTGGGGCAGTAAAGTTCTCGAGTGGCGACCGCACTCCAGAAAACGCAGCGTAGGCAGGACTCTCACTCGGTGGACCGACGACCTGGTGAAGCCACTGGATGTAGGCAGCGCAGGAGCGGCGTTGTGGATATCCTGGGGGGTATTTAATTTATTGCAAATCTGTTTCATCTAGTAGATGCTTCGTGTTAACCCCTTTGAATCTCCGTTTATTGTTTTTATAATAAAAAAAATGTATTGGGTTTAAGGCTTATTTAGAGTGTAATTTTAACCTCCTCCGTAGCTCAGAGGCAAAGTTCACTGGCTTTACACAGGAGGTCGCGGGTTCGATTCCCGGCGGGGTCAATTTTAAGACTCGGTTTGGTTGGTGGTAGGGCATTTTCTAAGCCCGCCTGGCTAGCTACCACCATCTTATCTAAGTCTTGCTGCCAAATATCAATATTGATATCATTGGTGTGTTCCGGCATGAAGATAAGATAGCCAGTTCCCCATTGCGTTTGGGAATCTTGTTAAGCCCGCTTCCATCTTCGGCAACATCGTCACTTACCACCAGGTGAGATGTTGTGAAGGGTTTACCAATTGTGCATAAAAAAAAATAAAAAAAATAACGTATTTTCGCTGAAAAACTAAATTTTAGATTAGTATTTTTTATTTATTTATTTATCCACAATTGATATTTTTTTGGAAGCATGAAAAGCATTTATTTAAGCATGGACAACAGGTCTAAAATGTTTATATGTTTATAAAAAAAAAGTTTATATTCTACGGTAGTTACTTGCGTAGAAACTTTAATATATTTATATATCTAGTAAAATTATAATTATAAAATTCAATAACAATGCGCACTTAGACTAATTCAAGCATTGTTAATTGAAACTCTATATAAAATCATATTAAATAATTGTCTCTACAACATTCTAACAGTTTCCTCCTTCTTCGTAGGAATCCTTGAAGAAATTCTAATTCAGAAGATTTGAAGAAGATAATAGTAGTGACTAAGTAAGAAGTAAAAAATCTTTATAAAACAAAAATACTTATTTAGTAAAGTCTATTGACTAATGAGACCTGCGCACCATTAAAATTAACATGAGAATCAACCTTTTAAAAAAAAAAAAAACAATTTGTGTTTATTTCTAATATATATGTGATGAGGAAGCTATTCTATAAGAAAAATAATAACATCATGGAAATATAAAGCTAATCCTAAACATGAACAATTCGAAAGTACCTAATATTACTTTGTTTTTTTGGGCATGAATACATCTCAAATAAGCCAGCACAATGAAATTTTTATATTTTCTTGTTAATAACCATGACTCATATTACACGCGTTAAAAGAGTATGTCAATTGAAAAGGACACCAGGAATAAGGGGTTAAAACAAAATTGAATACTTACTCGCTCAATTTTACAATAACTGTTGGGGTTTCCTTGTTCATTTATTCATCAGATTGAAAGCCGTTTAATGTAAACTAGGGCAATAAATATGTAACGACCATGCGATTGAACAGAGTTCCCATTTAACTTTTTATTGATCGTTTAAAGAAGACCTAATGGAATCTGAATGAAAGATAACGAAGAAGAAGACAAACTGGGTAGAATTAGATCACAGTCAACAATTTGTTATCCAGAACCAGGGATAGGGTTCTAAGACAGACTGATATGGCTATCTACGGATGGACTAAAACACTCCAAGCTCTTCATCGGTGAGGTAACCCCAGGTGCAACCAAGTAGGTAAGTACATTTGAAAAAATAGCAGGACATTTGTCAGGACTTTAACTGGAGCGTTGGCGGGTTACTTTGCCATAAACGCAGTACACGTGAAATAAAATCGCCCTGACGTATGACTTGACCTGCAGGGCTTGTCGTGAAGATACAGAATCAATAACTGTGTCGCGATGATATCCTGGTTAGCAAATACATGTGCCACCTTGGAAATAGCTGCCCAATCCCAGAGGACCATATGAACCTAATAGGTTACCTGACAGTATCATTAACAAATTAAAAATCATCATCATATCAGCCGAAGAAGGTTCACCGCTGAACAAAGGCCTCGCTCAAAAAAATTCACAAATACTGGTTCTGCGCTTATATTTTAAAATATAATCATAAATAGCATAAATAGCATCATTCCTGTTACAAAAGCGCAAAAAATCACTTATTTGGTATATGATTATGTTATCAATTTTTTATCTATTAATATCTCATAATTAGTTCGTTAAAGACAATGACAATACAAAAAACGCAGCTCTCCGTAGAGCTGCAAAATATCCTACACCCGAAAATAGGCGAATAGTTAACAAACTCCAGAGTAAAGTTAGAATGCACCTTGCCGAAATGAGGAACTAAAACTCATGGAGGACATTTCCCCGTCCATTACTGCCTGCTATAGAAAGAAATACGTTTATTGGTTTCAGTAACACCATAATAAAATATATAATACGTAACAAAAGTTGAGGTAAATATAAAATAATAATAAAAAAGTATATTCATGAGGTGCCACTGCAACCACAGTGCCCCAACTCAGCATATGCCAGGCTCGGAAGCAAAGCGCTGGTATTCTTATGGTACCCGCGGCTGTCAGTCAGGCGCGGACGCTACAGTTTACATATAAGGTTTAATAAATATTACTTAGTATATTGTTACTACAAAACAATATATATGTATAAGTACTTAAATCTAATTTATAAACTACTTATACATAGGTTATTTATCTAAACATTTTGTTTATCATTATGGTTGTATCCATGGAATTGGGAGGCATTATTGCAGCAGCTTTTGGTTTTCTAATAAAAAAACTTGTAAAGTGTTTTTTTAAAGGTAATTTTAGACATAGGATTTCTGAGCGGTGGAGGTAGATTATCCCAGCACTTGGTTGCCAAATAACGAAAACTGCCATTGAAAGCGGTAGTTCTATGTTTTTGCGGTACCTACTAATAGGTACAGGGACGCTCTCGTGTTATATTTATTAACAGATTTTGACCACCGTAGTTTGGAGTAGAGGTGCTCAGGATTGTGATACCGGACCACGTCGAAAACCAAACTTGCGAGATGCATTTGTCTACGAGAGGTCATATTCAAAATAGATTCCTTATTTAGATAAGGAGTTATGTGGCTACGCGGGGGAATTTTATAACAAAAGCGGCAACATGCATTCTGCACTCTCTGTATTATGCGTTGTGCCTTGGAAAGCAAACGCGGTCCGTAAACTAAATCTCCATAGTTAAGTTTTGACAAGATCCAGGTCTCGCAGAGTTTAATGCGCATAGTCTCTGATAGTAAGTGCCTTATTTTATAAATAATCTTAAATCTATAAAAAAAAACAGAACTAATTTTAAAACATGATTTTCAAACCTCAATTTTGAGTCTACGATTATTCCAAGATTCCTAGCCTCATTAACTTGGTCTATGTCTTGTCCTAAAATAGAAACTGATGGCTTTTATAAATTAATCTTACTTACCTGTTTTGCGGTACAAATTATCATGAATTTAGACTTGTTTAGGTTAAGGACAAGCGAGTTTTTCTCTGACCAGATCGCTATACGATCTAAATCTTCATTTAATTTAGAGATTTTGCTACTCACATCAGAAACATTTTGTGGGATATAGATTTGGACATCGTCAGCATAGAGATGAAACCTACAGTTACGTATTTGTTTAGTTATATCAGCACTGTACAATATAAAAAGCAAGGGACCTAAAATAGAGCCCTGCGGGACACCTCTATTTAAAAACTTAGCATCGGATAAAATGCAGGATCCATCTTCTTTTTGAATTTTGTCAATTTGTGACCGAGCGGAAAGATAACTGTCGAACCAAGCAACTGCACTGCGACTTAAACCGTAGTAAGAAAGTTTCGAAAGAAGTAATGGTATGTTGAACGTGTCAAAAGCTCTTGAAAAATCAAGCAGTGTCGGAGCAGTACCCATACCAGCATCCTGTTCGACCAATATACTATCTACGACATCTAATAGAGCTGTTGTTGTACTTCTACCCTTTCGAAAACCAGACTGTACATCTGGGAGTATGTTGTTTAGTTCGAGGTATTTGTTTATTTGGATGTAAATGACTCTTTCTAAAACTTTTGATAAACATGGAAGAATGCTGATTGGCCGAAGATATTTAATTTCGACAGGGTTATTTACTTTAGGTAAAGGAGTGATAAGTGCCACTTTCCAAAGAGAAGGGAAATTAGCTGTTTCAATTGATTTATTCACAATTTTCGTGATAGCCGATAAATTTTCGGGCATCAACATAATCATATCAATATTAATTTGATCAGTACCACAAGCATTTGATTTTAGTGTAAGCAAAATTTTAGCAACTTCACTTTCATCTACAGGCTTCAGTTCTAATCTTGCCTCACAGTAATTATTAAATTCGAAAAACGTTATTTCAGAAATAGGCACAAGTTGAGTGCCTGGGACGTTGAGAAAACTGTCATTGATATTTTTAGGATTATTAAATTTGTGAGGAAGACATTTAGGCTTTTTAGATCCCGTGGGTATATCTTTCTTGATATTTTTCCACAACGTTTTTACTGTCATTTGCAAAATTATTAGTTTGGTTATCGTAGTATGCTCGTTTCTCATTAAAAATACTTGCATTAACTAATGATTTTACGATTTGTAATATTATTTATGGCTCTGTAGACAATAAGAACGGTATCTATTGAATGCTTCATTGCGCAAACAAATCATTTGTTTTATTTTATCGGTCAATCAGGGTACCTGTCTGTCTTTAATAGTGATAGTTTTATGTGCGGCATGTTTGTCAAATATTGCTAAAACAGCTTTATTAAATTCGCTAACCATGATGTCTACTGAATCTGCTTTACAAACAGTTTCCCAGTTTATTTTGGACAAATCTTTATTAAAATTGTCTAGGTTAATATTTTTTATAGGTCATTAAGTGATTGTTCTAGGTAATATTTTTTCACGTTTTATATTCAAAGTTACCGTGACCATAGCATGCCCAAGATTTCCAGTGATGTTAGAAATGTTTACATCTTTTACGTCGGTAGAGCTGCAGATTAAATCTATGAGGGTTGCATTGCCAAAAGACAGGTGAGTCGGTTTATCCACTACTTGTTTTAAGTTCATATATTGAAGAAACTGATTAAGTTTACACGCCAAAGAAGTATGTGGCAAAACATTGATGTTAAAATCACCTAAGATTATGACTTGATCATGATAATTAAAGGATGTTATTGATTCTGTTAATGAGTCAAAAAAAATGTCAGAGTTTATCCAACTGGGACGGTAAGCTGTGCCAATTGCGAGTCGCTGTCCATTTATTGAGCACGATAACCATATCTGTTCAATATTCCCCGAGGGATGCTTTATAACTCGAGCCTTAAAACCACACTTAATAAAAATGCAACTCCACCACCCCTTCCTCGCTTCGTCTGGTATACTTGGAGCCTTGGCATCTTCTCCCTCTCTCAGCCATGTCTCGTTTATAGCGAGAACATCTGGGTCAAGGTGGCTCATGGCGACTATAAGATCGTCGTGCCCCGTATTCAAAGAACCTGCATTAAACAAACCGAACTTCACCATTTTTTAACTTAGGACCTTTTGTGGATTTGAATTGTACAAGAATAAATGCTGACAGGGTTGTTTTTAAACTTAATTACACGGAACATAAATAAATTCAATAATATAAAAATTAGTTTAGCCTCACTTTGAAACATATTGTAATTATGTTTTCCAAAAATTTCATACACCAATGAATAATACATTAGCAACCTTTTATGCATTTTACAATACATTTTTTTCAATACATTTATTAAATTATAAGTTACGGTACCAACTATGACTGTCACGTCCTTGAAAATATTTAAACAACTACTATTTGGATACAAGCTACAAACCAAAATATTCAATACTATATACGTAAATAATTCAAACTTTAGGAGGACCAACGACGAGAGAACCAAAAATATCTTTGAGGTCACGTTCTGATCGCACACGATGCTTTGCAGATCCGTGTTCCTTTCGTACAAAAATTGGCGGTTAATACGCGTCAGCCTTTTGTTTACATAGAACGGGCGCTCCGGTCCAGCTAGGCCCATGTCAGGTTTGGTAGCGCCGCGGCGCACGCGCGCCTCACGCAACAGATTGTCGCGGTGAGCGCGGCGCGCCAGACGCAAGGCGATGACGCGCGGCCGCGGTGGCTGCGAGGCACCCTCCACTAGTCCACAGACCGGGGCCGACTCGCTTGGCGCTCACTACGTCTCGCTCTTCAAGTGAGACTCCCAGTTTTTTGGCAACAGAGAGAGTGAAATGAATAAGATTTTCTTGTCTGGATTCTGGAATGCCGCCGATATTCACGTCATTTAATAGCAGTTGCTGGTCTTTGCCATTAAGTTCAGTTCTTAATTCAGCGAAAGTTGTTTCAAACGAGGTGGAGCTATTTTTATTGAGTTTATGCTCTAATAAATCCATACGACTATCGGGTTTATCGATGCGCTGTTCGTATAATTGAATGGAACTACCGATTATACCTACTTCATGTCGTAATTCCTGAATTTCTAGAGTAGCCAAGGCACTCCGCGTAGACGCAATTACCCACACTCCTCTCTTATCGCGGCCCAATAACACGATAGCCTTCGAGGACTATGAGAAAGCGGAATGCTTTGCGGACAGCATTATCTCTCATTGCACACCCAGCACGTAAGAGTGCAACCCCGGCCATATCTAAACAGTGAATTCCATCTCAGTATCCACAGACAAAATCCAGGCTATTATCAGAGGTCTTAAACCAAAAAAAGCCCCCGGCGCAGATGGAATCTCTTACCACGCTCTTAAACACTTTCCGTAACAATTGCTCGCCCTACTAGCCATAATTTATAACGTCTGCTTTGACCACTGTTTCTTCCCGACAGCATGGATGGAAGCGACAGTAATAGGCATCCTAAAGCCAAGGAAACCCCTAAACGTCCCCTCTAACCACCCACCGCCCCATAAGCCTCCTCAAGGCAATGGGAAAAATACTGGAAAGTTTTATACTTTCTAGGATAAAGAGGCATATCCTCCGCTCCGAAGAATCCCCTCTCATAATTAATCATCAATATTGGTTTCGAGCCAAACACTCGTGCCCAGAACAAGTCCACCGCATAGTAGAATACATATTGAACAGATTTTATCCCAGACGCGAGAAGACAGTCGCTGTCTTCTTAGACGTAGCCAAAGCCTTCGACAAGGTCTGACATGCGGGACTCGTTAACAAACTCTATCACTTAGGCCTCACCGACCGACTCATCCGTATAGTGAAGTGCTATCTCCAAAACCGCACCTTTCGATTTAGACACGGGGACAAGGGGTACTTTCCTCTCCGCATCCTCTTACAGCTGGAGTCCCCCAAGGATCCGTAATCTCCCCGACCTTGTACAATCTGTACACAAATGACATCCCCATCCCGCAAAATGGCGTACAGCTTTCCCTTTTTGTAGACGACACTGACCTCTACGTAAAGGGGCAACAGTTATCACCACTAATAAGCAAACTCCAACTCTCAGCTGACGAGCTAGGCAAATGGTTTAGGAAACGGAAAATCTAAGTGAACCCGAGCAAATACCTAGGAGTTACCGTTGACCTTCAACTTACCTTTGAATCCCACATCCAAAACATTACCCGAAACGCCCGCTTTTACCTGGGCCGGCCGTCTTAACAGTAAGCTAGATAGGCATAGCAAAATATCCCCTTCTAATAAGCGAACACTCTTTAAGGTTTGCATCCGTCTTTGCGCATGCGTCCAAAGGGAACATGCACAAATATCAAGTTGTTTAAGACCTGTTCTGCCGTAGAGCGCTTAACGCCCACTGGTGAGTCAAAAACGCATATCTACATCGAGAATTGGACTTATCACTACTCAACAGTTCATAAAAGGGTTCTCCGAGAACTTCTTCAAGTCCTAGGAGTGGCACTCTAATCCCTTAGTTAGACTATACCACGCCACTCGAACTATCTAAGTATATGGTCCGTAGACCAAGACATATACTGTCTGATCCTCCCGATCAATTTTCAGCCGACCTGAACTGCCTCCTGGTAGCTCAGGGAGAAAACCATAGTGTCAATCTTCAGATGAAAAACACCCCTTCCCCCCTTACTAGCACAACAAATGTAACTCCCTAAGCGGTAGCTCCCATGAGGAGCGCCCGACGCATCCCTCCTTAACACCCCACTTTTCATGCCCCCCCTCTCCAGGGTGTGTTCAGGGCGATTTTAGTGAATAGGCACAGTTTTCAACAGTAAGTCCCACATAACCAGTACAGCCGGCTGTACTGGCACACCCTGGACACTTCATACAACGGACCAGAAATGACATTTCAAAAATGGAAATACGGAACAAACAAAATGGCGGCGAAATCCTATACGTTCGAGAACCAAACTGTTACCAATCTGTATCAATCTGGGTGACGAGGGCGTGAGGTCGCAATCTAGAGAGCGGCATGGAGTGTCCATACTGTATGTTATGTAGCAAAAATAAATAAACGGGGTTAAAATACCCTTTAGGAATTTGCCACATATGTTACGTGGAATTTGAACCAAGGCCTAAACGGAGTTTTAAAGAAAAATAATTTTAGGGTAAATCTGAATACCTTTAATGTAATAAACAATTTAAAGTTAAAGAAATGGGTAAAACATACTAAAAAGATAACGAGATGACGATGTAGGAAAGTTTTTACATAAATTAGCTCAATGCAACGGTATACTTAAATTCACAAAATTTACCTGAATTAAAGATTACCAAATAGATTAATTTTAGTAGTAGACCGGTTAGGCAACGATCGTCCCCTTCCCTAGGTATTGAAACGATAAAACCTTATAGTGAGATATAAATAATAATAAATAATAATTTTACTTGGGGTCAAAATTACCCCAAGGTTGTAAGTATCACCAGAAGGGAACACAATACTCTTAAGTAACTAAAAATTTACAGTCCGTTAAAGTAGAAAGAATTTGAAGGTTGAAAGTAGCACTTCATGTAGAAAAACAGAATCCCGCAGGGCAGCAACTATACTTGACATCGCACGGCCTCGAAGGCCGCACACGGTTAAAATAATGTAAAAGAAATAACTTCCCTTGAAGCAAGAAGTCGGACTTGCCGCACAGCAAGAAAGGGTGGCCGGCAGAACGCACAGCTACAGCTCCTTCCCGGGATCCAAGTACTCTTCAACCAAGTTCTGCACCGTGCGGCGCAGCAAAAGAAAGGGGCCGCAGGCAAAACGTCGTAGTATATTGTATCGTATCGTATCTTGCGCTATAACTCCGTCTCAGGCTCTTCAGAAGCGGAATATCCTCGGGATTCCAAAATTGCGGCCGGAGTGAAAAGGCCCTCGGAAAACCTCAAAATATAACTATGAGATAACTAAAAATTTAAATATTTACAACTCAAAATAAAACAAAGAAAATTTCACCGTCATCTCTTTTTTCTCCAACTTGTCAATCCTCACGTTAATAAAAAAAAATCAATACTACGACCAACAGCGGAAACCAAAAAGAATTTAATATGAAACAGCAAGAAAGGAGATCGGTTTTGAAGCGATACTTTGCGCTACTATTCATGAGCATTCTCCTCCTTCTTACTGCGTTCCGAGGGAAAAAAATGTGACTAAATATAATTAGTACCTGACCTACGCGTTAGCAGGATTTTGCAGCACTCATCTACTCTGGTTATGTGAAGATTTCACCAACACACGTAAACGTTTTAAAAGCGTTTGCGTCCATGCATTTGCATGAATCGTTTCATTTAGAGTTTATCCATCAGGCTTCAGCGGTGGAGGATAGGGCGGTTGGAAAGGTTGGTTAATATAAAATGGTCATTATGTGATTTGGCCATACATGTTAAAAATAATGTGGGTACATAATGAAGTGATCCATGCAAATAGTTTTTTTTGTTTCTGTTTATGATTCGTAGGAAGCTATAGAACTCATTTAGCTACAGTTATTTTAATTAAGGGTATAAAATGTGTGTTAAGCACTTTACAAATTTTACTAATCCATATCAAACACCATCTAGAACAAGACTGTCAAACCCTATAATAAGTTGCGTAACGCAATTTATAAGCATCTTATCTAAGCGTTTACTTTTGGAACGTAATATTAAAATAACAGTTTTTTGCCTTGAAACGGCTTTATAACACTTTGTATTATCAAGAATTAGTTTTAATGTGAATAAATGTCATCAGAAATATGTAAGAATATAATATGTGTAAGAATGTTCTTACATATTTCTGATGACATTTTATTCACATTAAAACTAATACTTGATAATAAAATTCTTATAAAGTCGTTTCACAAAAAAAATTGCAAAAACTACACGAATTAATAAAAAAATATAAATCCGTCTGCATAAAACTTAGCCTCTCTTTTTGGCCAGTCGGGTAAAAATGAACCCTATGTCACTCACGGGATCAAAAAGGATGTAACGACACCTCGCATTTCAAAATTTATCAAGCCGTTTAAGCTACAGAGCGTGCCAAATAAATAGACATACATACATATACTCGAAAAACATAACTGTCCTTGTGGCGCAGTTGGGTAAATAGTAGATTAGATAATTGAGACTACGGTCTTCAGCATGAAGATCAGCAATGTATTCTGCTTAAGAAATATATTATCTTTGTCCAATCTAATTTGTTCAACGAGCGAGCGTAGCGAGGTGAAGTTCTCCGAGTAGACTGGAAAAATACCACAGATAAGAAAAAAAAATTGCCGCTCCGATAGATTGCTGAATGAGGCGTGGGCGTGGCAGACGCGTTATACCTTCTTGTACAACGAGATAGTTGCTGTCATTCGTAAATGATTGTACTACGCAGAAATTACACAATTTCATGGCAGCCTGAGCTCCGTGTGTTTTGGTGTCAAAATTGCCAAGATGTCCAATTATAAGGTGCAAAATGCAACAAGCAAAGTAAATTTAATAAATTGAGGAGTTTTTTACCATGTGTAAGTGAAAAACCTAAATCAAAACCAATAATTATATAAAAACATGAATTTTAAGTTTTGGTTTCTTGTTATTTAGTGCGATATTTTTCAACGATATTTTTTTCATTTTAACAAAAAATCCTGAATTGAAGGAAAGTAGATCAGAACTAAAGAACGTAACAATTTGTTTTCTACAAAATCAAGCACTATTTACTCAAAGCATTTCAGCGGTGATGACTTTTGAAATTTGGCATCAAGATAATTTATTGGACGTATATGAAGGAAAAATACGAAAACCAGCCAAGTGTGAGTCGTACTCGTGCACCAAGAGTTCCGTATTACCAATACTCATAAAAATATATAGACCATTTCCAGGTGACTTAGAAACTTGAAATTTGGCACCGGGGTATGTTATTGGACGTATAAAAAGGAAAATTTCAAAAAATAGCCAAGTGTGAGTCGTACTCTCAAAACTTAGCTTCCGTACCACCACTCCTCATTGGAATAATTATATGGGCCACTTGCAGGTGACTTTTATAAATTGAGATTTGGAATCGCAATGGGTTTATTGGACGTATTAAGTAAATATTTAAAAACTGGCTAATTGCGAATCTGGCTTGCGCATCGAGGGTTCAGTACCACCAAAAATATCTTATATGTATATCTATTACTCGAATGAGGATAGGAAATTAGTATTTGTACTTTACATAATTTAATGATATCACATAAATTAAAAATGTGTTCCCATAGTTAGATATAAAAAAAACTACAGCGATCTAAATGGGTAGGTACCAAGTTCTATAGTGGTTCCTAAATCATAGCTACGAAACTTCAAATAGAAATATTTAATTTAGACTTCTCCAAATAATAGAAAAAGTAAAACGGTTTTCAGTTTTTAAAAAAAATATATTTTCTGTGCTACTAAATGGTGTAACTTGGCAAGTTTAAATGGTCAAGGCGCCAAGCAAGCAAAGCTTACATTTTAAAAGTAAATATTAATATAGAATAAAATTGGATAATAAAAACATGCCAAGTTACACCATGCGGAAGCACAGAACATAACATTATTTTTAAGAAACTGAAAACCTTTTCACTTTTGTTTTTTTTCTGCACTATAACTATCACATACATCCTGTGTACTTTTGAGTTAAGGAAAATATAAAAGGCTAATAGTTTATAATTATAATATTATAGTTGTTAAAATATATGTTATAATAAAATGAAAGTTATGAGAATTTAATTTTAATAAACACCTAGTGGTTACTTTCGAAGCAATCAGCGCATTAATTGAAAAACCTATCATACCTCGCATTCCTAATATAATCTATGCCTAACTATACTACAACACTATGAAAATGATACCATCTTTGGAAAAAATATTGCAAGGAAAATTTCAGTTGAATAACTTTACTTCTAATCTTACGATCTGAAATTTAATTCGAAATAAATGTTTTTTAATGAAATGCACAACATTACATATTACTTCTTTAGTTCTAAATAATCACATTATTTTTTAAATTTTAAATGCTTATCAATTAAACTAGGCAGTTTTACTATCCTGGTATCACCTTACCATTGTAATTCTATCAATTTTAATAAACTCAATCTTATGATATACAGTTTTTAGTCTACTTTTATTTTATGATTTTATAGGTTTGTTTTTTGTTTTTGGGGGAGTTTACTTTAAAAATATACCCAATAGCATCAATATGTTTTTAGTGTGCTGTATGTGTAATGGCTTGCTCGGTGCTAGTACTAAAAAATCAACATCAGCGTTCTATAGAATTCTTCTATATAATACGAATTGTATAAATGTTTGTTCGACGATAACTTTACTCGAGTATCGTTAACAGAAATATAAGCCAAATCGGTCACGTGGTTGCCAAGATATAGGGGGTTGTAAATATTTCTGGTTTCTCTAAACACCACTAGATGGCGTTGGACGGCTCCTACATTAAGCGTTAGTAAGTGTACCTATTTTTTTTATGATGGATGACATCGCGCGTTTACATTTCGGGGCTATCTACTAGTAGATAACGTTTTATAACGACGCGGTGCTGAAACATCATGATTATATTTGTCTGTGACCAAATTTTATTATGACCAAAGCGTACTAGCCAGAATGGTGGCCACCCACCAATCACGCCGCGCAATTCGTGCGGAATAAATTTCAGAGGAGAGAATGCCGTCCGTGTTATCTACGTGCAATTTGCATTATCTACAATGAAATTGTCCATCCAAATATTTATTTTCAATGAATTATTTTTTGGCGTAATTACTTTTATGAAATTGCAAACCTTAAAAGAGTTACATGAACCTTTAAAAGCTTTTGAGCATACCATCAAAGCGTGATAGAACAAAGTAAAAGCTATAAAGCAAACACATCTTTGAAAGAGGCTACCATGCTAACAAACTTCTTAGTTGCTTCTTCATCATATAAGCCGAAGGACGTCCACTGTTGGACATAGGCCTCCCCCAAGGATGTCCACGATGACCGGTTCTGTGCTGCTCGCATCCAGCGGCTTCCCGCGACCTTCACCAGGTCATCGGTCCACCGAGGGGAGGCCTTCCTACGCTACGTTTTCCGGTGCGCGGACGATTGCCTTATGTTATTCACTAGCTGTTGCCCATGACTTCGTTCGCGTTCTTCTTCTTCTTATCAGCCGGAAACCGTCCACTGCTGGACAAAGGCCTCCCCCAAGGATTTCCACGACGACCGGTTCTGCACTGCTCGCATTAAAAAGGATAAAAGTAGCCTATGCGTTAATTGTTAATCCAATGTAGCAAATTTCATCCAAGTCCGTCTAGCCGTTTAGGTGGGAAGAGGTAACAAACATACACACACAAATACACAAACTTTCGCATATATAAAAAGAGTTCTTTATAAAAACAATAATTGAGAACGCTAAACACGTTAAAAAACCGACTTCCATCGCAACAACTTAGTACATTTTTGCATTATTATTTTTGGTTTTGTTAGTTTTCTAATAAAGTACTAAATCGATTTTGATAAAATTTATATGGGACCACACGAAAAGCATTAGCTTTCAAATAAAAAAAGAATTATAAAAAGCAATTCACCGAGTCAAAAGTTATGAGGTAACTAACATAAAAAAAAAAACATACAGACGAATTGAGAACCTCCGCCTTTTTGGAAGTCGCTTGAAAAAGAGGAGTAATGTCGGATTTTTAATTCAATAATTAGGTTATTTATGCCACTGCCCAAGACGAAGGGGATATGTTTTTCGGGTATGTATGTATGTATGTTTCTTAGGCTGAGCCTGTAGCCTAAAGCCTTGATGTATTTTGGAGTCCGAGGTGTCATAGATTCGTCTTGATCTCCAAAGTGACAAAGGATACTTTTTACAAGCATTTATTTAACTTGCAATGTATGTATGTTTGTTTCGGGTGGATCTTGCAAGTTAAATTTGACCCACTTCCCGGTTTCCGATTGAGCGAAAATTTTGCATGCTTAAGTATATCGCGTGACAATATGCAATAATTAAAGCTTGTACCTAAAAGGTTTTAAGCTTGTAGATTTTTTGGTTTCAAATAGCAGTCGGTTAGATTATATATTTTAAAATTTGAGTGTGTTTGCCTGAATCTTAAGTGACGATGGAATAAATACTTCATTAATAGCAAACGCGAAAAATAAATAATGTAAATATTATACCACGAGTAGTTGCCCGCGGGGTCATCTTTTTTTTTAGCCCATGTTGATTATGAAGATCCATTGTAAATATTTGTAAAAGGTTTTTAAATCAGATGAGTAGAGACGGAGATTTTTAAAGTGAAACTTTTATTACATCGTCTTAAGCTTTTTCGTCTGTGTGTTGCGTGACGGCAAAGACATTATTACATCGTCTCAAACTTTTTCGTCAGATCGTTTCGCCCACATAAAAAAAACCTCCTTCTTTTTGGAAGTCGCTTGTTAAATTATAAATTAATTATAAATTTTCTAGTATTTTAGAAGATATCTTACTCCGAAACTGAACAAGACACATGATGTCGCGT
This sequence comes from Coleophora flavipennella, assembly GCA_947284805.1. Lineage (NCBI taxonomy): Eukaryota > Metazoa > Arthropoda > Insecta > Lepidoptera > Coleophoridae > Coleophora > Coleophora flavipennella. Next base: position 2,417,901 of record OX369268.1, read on the forward strand.
TGTAAAGCTGTAAAGTGTAAGAGCACAGCGCCAGTAACGATTCAATGTATGGACATAATGCATGCAACAGGTTGTATAGGGGCAGAGCGGGCCGCAGCGCAACGGAAAATGCGTACTTCGCACACTGGAACGTATTGACGAATTTTACGCTCAGTTTATGCGTGACTTTAGTGGCTAACGTAGATACTAAATCCACAAAAGTAGTAGTTAGGGCGCTTGTGCACGACTCGGAATTTTACCGTCCAGAAATTACATCATTTTATTACGCTATTTCATACAACTGATTTATTTGAAGTAGTACCGTCTCACCTTAGAGAGAATGCCTAGCTTCATTGCAGAAACTTTTGCCTTGGACACAATGTATCGACAGCTCAAGATGGTCGGATGTCTGAATGAATTTACTTTGGAAGTAGGAGTCAAGTTGAAAGGATTCCTTTTAGTGGAAAAGAGACATGCCTGTGTCTTCGAGGCATTGAACCTTACGAGGTTGGAAGCCCCCAATCAGACACTGCCTGAAGCGATAGGTTCATGCGCTCTATTGTGGCTTCTCTCAAAGACAGCGTCTCAGCGCCCGCCGTTCTCAGCGCTTACCTTTATTCGGTATTTCTCTCTCTCTCTCTGGTTGGTCCCTCATTTCTGAGGATCGTGGTTCAACTTGGCCTTGAGACGCGTAATATGTCTCCATCGACTACGGTCCATGGTCGCCCTCACCGCTTGACAAAATCTTTTAGATGTGGTGCCTTCCTTTATCTGATCACTCCATCGTGTTGGCGGACGGCCTCTGGATCTTTTTCCTTCAATGTTGCCAACAATCAGTTTTTCCACTTTTTCTAATAATAGGTATCTTCTCGAAATTAGGTAAGTATGCGCTGCAGGCAGATGGTAGACAACCGTGTTTGAACTTTGAGTTGCGAGAGAATAGACGCATTTGTTAGCTTAGTTCGCTTAGCTTATTCGGTATTAGTACCACTTTTATAACGACATTAGTGTTAATAAATTTTAAACTTGTCATTTCCCACTGCTGCCAAAACTGCTGCTGCGGTATCCAACCCAGAGAAGAAGTGACCCACCTCATCTCGCCATCTTCATCTCAGGTTTTTAATACCACTGCGACCTTCTGGCACCCTGCCGGTGGCCGTGGCGATCTTTATCCACTTCGATACATTTGGAATCCAATCCCATTTACATAATATAAAGATTTATTAATATTTTAATTTCATTTTATAGAGTAGTTATGCCCAGTGCCCATCGCTATAATAAATCATTTGGTGTTATTAATTCTGAGGTAAATACTTAGATGTTATTAATTAAAACCTTATAAAGATCCACAGATTTACATCATGGAGCTTTTTGCAATTCAGCACAGGGTGGAAACTGCTTGTACATGTATAATCCTTGGTTAAGTAAGGAATGAATTGTAAGTTCAGGTGATTTGCCAAGAAGCTTCAATTCTTAAAGAACTTAACAGCATGCAAAACGTAAAACTACCAGTTAGATTCTATGGAAGATTTATTAATTTTTAGGGTTCCGTAACCAAAAGGTAAAAACAGGAACCTATTACTGAGACTTCGCTGTCCGTCTGTCTGTCCTTCTGTCCGTCTGTTTCAGGCTGTATTTCATGAACCGTGAGAGCTAGATAGTTGAAATTTTCAGAGATAATGTATTTCTATTGCCGCTGTAACAACAAATACCAAAAAACAGGTTAAAACAAATGTTTAAGAGGACACCCATACAACAAACGTGATTATTTTTTGCTCAATATTGATAACGGCAACAGGTAGACGCTTGAAACATTTACAGAATATTTAATTGTATTATTGACTTAAAAAATAAATGATTAAATTAAAATAAAATTAATATTTAAGGGGGCTCCCATACAACAAACGTGATTTTTATTGATGATGGAACGTAAACCTTCGTGCGCGAGTTCTACTCGCAATTGGCCAGTTTTTTATTAATAATAAAATATATCTTAGCATTACAGTGCCAACCATGACGCTGATTGCTAACATCAAACATAGATATACAGGGTGTAACAAAAGTGGTGTAGGTCCGCTTACCTGGGGCTTCTACTCATCATACTGAACAACTTTTGTTCTACGATTTTGCCGAAATCACAAAAAAAATATTTTACTTTTCATACAAATCGATCAGCTGATTGGCCAATTTTGTGCATTTTAGTATGGAGGGTCCAATTTTTTTTTTGAGAATTGACTATGAGTTCCTTGGGGAAAGTTGTTCAGTATGATGAGTAGAAGCCCCAATCAACGGGACGTTCACCAATTTTTTTACACCCCGTAGATCTTTCCACTACTTTCTTCATCCATCAGTCATCCATCACTCATCACACACACAATAGTTATTTATGATACAAGGGTGGTATAAAGTTAAATAACAAACAAGTGATATTTGTAAGCCCGACCAGCAAGCCTTCCCTTTTCCTTTTACACCCAAGTATCATATGAAATTTTTCAATACAGTTGTGAGAAAACAGGTAAAATAAAAAATTACCGTGACAGAAAAACAAAATACGTGGATACATACCTATCAAGGTTTCGGTAACCAAATTTCATTTTACGCGACTTGTGGCTCATTTTACATGTCCGGGTAGTAATCAATCACACTTTGTTTTTTCCTATACATACACATTGGTATATTTTTTATTACACGTATATTAACTATTCATAATTATTAGAATTCAGAACTAAAACAACTCAATTACGAAAATCGCGCCATATTTAATTTAGCTAGGCACACGTACGCATGCGTAAGTTTTTTTTTTATATTACCATAAATAGATTACAATTGACCTATTCCTTGGTGTACCATATGCGCTTCATTCATATTTATTATCTTTTCGTCACAAATATGTAACCCAAAGAGAATCTAATCAGCTAGCGTTATGTACATCGACGAACAAGTTATGTACTAACCTCACGGAGGAACAACCTATGTCTTTTAAAATTCTCCATCCAAAAGTCTTAAAGAAGATTCTGTATCTTTGGTTATTATATTTTTTATTTGCTTGAAATGTCTTGTTTCTCAGAGCTAAAAATAAAAAAAGTGGCAAAGTTAAAATCACTTGTGCAGTAAAGTCAATATTGCACACAGTTAACAAGTATATAAAGTAAAATAGATCGGCAGAAAGATACAAGTAAAATATCTAATAAATTCATCTTATCAAGACTCCATAGCTATTTCTTTTAGCAATGGTCTAGCCGTTTTCCTTATAGAAATGTTCCGGCAGCGTATACGTAACACATTCATTATCCTTCCGAGCGGCCATTCTACAGCCCGTTAAACAAGGGAAGCCATCATTGCCGCCATTCAGCCACTTCAGGCACTTTCAGAGCCCATCAACGCTGCTGCCCGCATGAGGGCAAACACGCGCTGAAAACTGTCGAGGGCGATGAAATTACAGTAAAGCTGGGCAATGTCCCATCTACAAAATTTAGTTATGTATAACATGTTATAACTTTGTTAGGTTTTTAGCGAACCACCGAGAGATAGAAACTGCGAAATAAACTTGAGTGTTTTGTTTAACTTTTAGGTACGGTGCGTTCCTACTCGACGAGAGAAAATGGTGATATCTCCGCCAGGCGAGGTGCTATGCCTTAGGTCCGGCCGTGGACCAATCGCTGATGATAAGTATCTATATATTGTAACGAAAATGATTGAAATCGGGATAAATACCCTTTTAAATTCCGTTACATCATACGTAGAATTTAGGGAAATATATGTTCAACGGTGGAATAATGGAAAGAACATTAGAGGTAAAAATTAAATTATAATTTAAAATATGTAAAGTTAATAATTGGATATATGAAAAAAAAGGTTGGTTATCGCAGGATGATATGAAAATTTCTTACAAAACAAAATTAATTAAATAGGGTCAAATTTAGGAAGTTTAGAACCTATTACTAAATATAGAACAAAAAGTATGAACATGAGCTTACATTGAATATTTGAAGATATGGACTGTCTATACGTATCGATCGTTTTCTGTTAATTTTGTGATACATATATCTTAAATTGTATGTAAAAATACACACATAAAACAAGTTAAATTAAACACTGATTAAAGTTCATAAAAAACCATGGGTTCTTGGCCGGGAAAACTGAAGGAAAATGGAGTATGTACTTCCCTTAACTGCTGGCTCGATGGAAGTTGCTTAGGGCGATGGCAAAGCAAACATGCTGCTTCAGCGAAGATTAGTACAGTAAATTGTCCAGACTGCTGGCCCTGTGGTACCAATACGTCTTCCACAGATTTCCTCGGTGTTATATGGCCAGTAAAAAAGAAAAGGTAAAGGTACACCCTTGAAATTTCGGCAGGGTTCCGATATTTGTTAAAAAAAACTGCACAAAATTTTAAAACGTGGCATCTGACATGTGAAGATTGTTTTTTTGAAAAAGACATTTATTTTTTAGACTGGGAAATATTAGTAAAATTTAACTAGAAATAAATAAATTTAGAAATTAATATAACATGCATTGTTAAATGAACTAGAAATAAATTTTACTAATATTTCCCAGTCTAAAAAATATGTGCGGTCACCAATTTAGCTGTTCTTGTTCTTGTTCTTTGGGACGAAATGTTTGTTTACGTCACAAACTACCGACTAACTCACAAAAAAAAAACATTTAAATGAAAAAAATATATACATAAAATTAACAGAAAACGATCTATACGTACGGATCGTCCACTCTACAATTCTTAAATCTTCAAATATTCAATGTAAGCTCATGTTCATACTTTTCGTTCTATATTTAGTAATAGGTTCTAAACTTCCTAAATTTGACCCTATTTAATTAATTTTGTTTTGTAAGAAATTTTCATATCATCCTGCGGTCACCAACCTTTTTTTCATATATCCAATTATTAACTTTACATATTTTAAATCATATTTTTATTTATACCTCTAATGTTCTTTTCCATTATTCCACCGTTGAACATATATGTCCCTAAATTCTACGTATGATTTAACGGAATTTTAAAGGGTATTTATCCCGATTTCAATCATTTTCGTTACAATATATACTCAGCGCTGAAAAAATGTTAATAGCGTGTTCTAGATGTAGTATTTCTTTCTTCGCTTATGTTAATGTTCATTGGCGAGTTACGGTTGCCGCCACAAACTTAATATTTTATAAAAGTCTTCATGGGACGTAAAGAAATAAATTAATGCTCCATTATCGTCTGAATTTACTAAGTTAGTAGCTGGAATTAATGTTAGTAGATAGGAAGAAAATTTTACTTAGTCTAAACTGACATGTACCATCCTGGACTACATTGTCACATACCATCAGGTGAGATGTAGTCAAACGCACTTAATTTTTAATGATAAAATACAACTATAAATTAGAAATTTTAAAAAACAAGCTGATTGTACTTCTCGGTCTTCTGTATGTAGCCGCAGCGTATGTACTTGTATAATGTGGTCTATGGTACTAAATCCTTTTCGGAACCCGACGGTCAGGAACCTCAATTAGTCGGGCTATGACTGGTCAGTTTCGATAACTCGCCAGTTTCATGTAATTCGTTAGCTGGTCAATTTCCTCACTCGTCAGTTACCTTAATTCGTCAGTTTCCCCAACTCTTCAGTTAAATTAAATCCTGGGTTCTACCCAGGGGGAGCCTCGTTTCGCTCTCGAAACCCCTGGGTAGAGCTCCCCTGGGAAGAACCCCGGATTTACTTTACTCTACTCTTTGACTGTATAATCAATCATACTTGACCGAACCTTACATCGCTCGCCTCACTGGCTCATGAAATATGTTAAGATTTGGTTTAAGTTTGATGTGTGCCGGCTTGAAAATAATATAGCCAGTTCTCCATTTCATTGGGGAATCTTGGTAAGCCCGCTTCCATCTTCGGCATCATCGTCACTTACCATCAGATGAGATGATGCCAAGGGCTTATCAATTGTGAATAAAAAAAAATTAAAAAAACTGACGAGTTGGGAAAACTGACGAATTAGGGAAAATGACAAGTGAAGAAATTGACCAGCTAACGAATTTCATGAAACTGACGAGTAAGGAAACTGACCAGTCATAATGTCATTCGTATGAATGTGGCAACTGATAAGCTTATCGAAATGTAAAACCAACTCGTTAACGAGCTGAACGCAAGCGGGCGACATATCGTCGTTCAGCCGCGAGGAACAACATGGCATAACAAAAATGAATGGGCGAAATAATATGATGAAAACAAAATAAACACAATTTAAATATAACAATAATGGCTCGCAAATAAATTTAAACAATTAAGTTTGGAAACGCTTTATTTATTCCAGCTGTTGCTTTTCGGTCGCAGTGCAATTCATAGATACGTAGCAGTAATGAAGCAATTCATGGTGGCTGTGCTCGCTCACATTTTTTTTTCCTTACAATACGGTATTTTACTGCTAGTCATTTGAGTTTTCAACTGTCAAAAACAACATTTTGCTCTGAAATTGTTCTCGTTACAAACTTGTGACGTCATTGTCTTTGACGAACTCATTTAGTGATTTTGATAAATATAAAACTAAAAATGGATTATAAAATATCCAATGAATAAGTTTTTGTAATTTTGTAGAAAAAATGCTTTTTAGTGAATAATATTTTATAATTTATTTTAGATACTGTCAAATACCCAATTGGTGAGCTCTCAAACAGCTCAAGAACTACAAGGCATCGGATGATGATGGAATTACGGCTAAACTTCTGAAAGTAGGTAGAACACCGGTACTTAAAGCTTTTCTGAAGTTATTTAATTCCGTTATAATCGAGGGACAAACGCCTAGGGCATGGCACAGTAGTGTGGTCATGCTTTTCTTGAAAAAGGGCGACAACACCCTGCTGAAGAACTACAGACCCATCTCAATTGTGAGCCATGTCAGCAAGCTGTTTTCGAGAGTTATTACAAATCGTCTCGCATGCAGGTTTGACGGTTTTCAGGCCCCCAGAACAAGCAGCCTTCCGAAAAAGCTTTAGTACCATAGAACACATACATACGCTGCAGCAGATTACGCAGGAGACTGAAGGATACAATCAGCCACTATGTTTGGCGTTTGTGGACTTGAGAGAGCCTTTAATTCAGTTGAAACCTGGGCTGAGCTAAGGTCTCTCCAGCGGTGCTAAATTGAAAATGTGCTAAAGTGTTGAAGTGTCTGTATGAAAACGCCAACATGTCGGTTCGCCTCCAGGACCAGAACTGGTAAACCTATCCAGTTGCAGCGAATAGTGAGACAGGGAGACGTCATATCTCCGAAACTGTTCACCGTCGCCCTGGAAGATATTTTCAAGCTTCTGGGCTGGGGTGGAATGGCATCAATATCAACGGCGAGTACATAACCCACCTCCGGTTCGCTGACGATATCATGGTCATGGCTGAGACATATACTTACCGATTGCTTTAACGGTGAAGGAAAAACATCGTGAGGAAACCTGCACACGCCTGCGAAGAAACTCGAAGGTTGTGTGTGAAGTCGACCAACCCACACTGGGCCCGCGTGGTCGGCTAAGGCCTAATCACCCTGATTCAGGGTAGGCTCGAGCCCCTCGGTCAGGACGTATATGAGCTGTTATAATAATAAATAAGAATTGGTATCGTCTCATCATCATCATCAGAGGTGTCATTTTGGATAAAAAATAATTAAATAAGAGTACCTTACAATTTTTTTTTCAATGGTTTTAAGTATGTTTTCCAAATTTTTGTCTAGTATTATAGTTATGTTTCAATTTACTACGATGAAAACTAATTAAAAACATTGACATGTGTCTCCTCAATATATTCACAAAGTTTGGATTCAATCCGGCATGTAGTTTATGTATTAAAGCGGAACTCCGTTTGTATGGAAACTCGAGCCTCCGGAGACCCTTAACGACACTTTTTTATTTCTAAAATAAGTCACATATGTGGTATACCTACGAAAACTCTAAAACTGGTGCCTGTCTTGCAAAATAAAGTTTTTAAAATGTTTTTTCCAAAATGGCGCTAAGTTTATATATCAAAACAAAATCCATAAATTTTACAAGCTTCTAGAAAACCTTGAAAAAGTTTCCTCCTATACAAATTAAATAAGGTTAGATACTCCTGCGAAAAGGTATGACCTCCGTGGGTAAATATTAGTATAAATACTGGAATTTGTTCCTTTCCTCTCGGAGTTTCCGATCCTTCGGGTAGTTTATTTAGTGTATTTAATTTTGTACCTATGATAACACTTCACACAGCTTGTTTAATAATATTAGTTTATGCAATAGGGATGCCAAATTCTAGTCATCTGATTTACTTTTTACCATGTGTCAAAAACGACATTTTGTTCTAAAAATGATTGAAATACCTAGGCGTGGCGTGATAGTTTACCCATAGTATATATATTTGGTTTAGCAGCGTCATTTATGTACTCATTTTGTGATTTTGGTGATTTAAAAATCGAAGACTTGATGGAAAGCAAAACGAGTAAGGTTTAAGTAGGAGGGCAATTTAGTGATCAAGAGTTCATAATTTATTTCTGATGCTATCGTCATCTCTATTGTTATGTAATTAGGCGAAGCCGAATTTCGTTATAGAATCACACGAGTGTTTTAAGACCTAATTTCAACAGTTGCATACGTTATTTTATCTATATACATTACTATAAGTACTCTAAGATGGGTTCAGAAGCCGTAAGGAAATGACCAGCATTGACAACCAATTTTACTATGAGAATTTTATTGTCTGTGGTAGTAGGTAAAATGTGTACTGTAATGTTACTACACTATCGATTTTGGTATCGTTATGAGTTTAATTTTGCTACAGTTGTCATAGTAAAATTGGTTGTCATATTGCTGGTCATTGCCTACGGATTTTGAACGCATTAATAAAGGACTTATGATATGTGTGTAGATAAAATATTTTATGCTATTGCATAGCTTTTATCGCGGGCTTTGAGCGCGGCGACCGAATCAAGAAATTCCGTAATGAAAATCAAACCCAACACCCCCCACTCCGCCTACCATGTAGCTCGGTCGAGCGTAACGTAACGTTACCGCGTTCTAAAAACTTACAGTGCCATCTATTAGCGATTTGCGGTACTACAAGGACTTAGTCAATTTTACTGGTGTAACTTTCTTCGAGTTAATTTATTACATAAACATCCCGCGCCCCAAGGACTATATGGTACTGGTAAATACTGCATAAATAAAAAATAAACAAATAATTATAATTGCATATGTTGATAAAAAATGCTATGCAATAGCTTTACCGCGGCAGTCCCCGAGTGCCACACGTCTTTTTTTTATGACACCACAGGGAAGTATAAGCTACCTGGATAGGTTTCACTGTTAGTGGGATTTCCATGCTTCACATGGTACGTAAAGCCGTTGGTGCCGTTTGCTATAACTAGATGGCAGTCGTTAAGCCGTGTCTGATGCCTTATAGGCGGCTTGAAAAAATCGCCACTAGCCCTACAACCTCCACCAACCCGAACTTGGCCCCCGTGTGTGGACTATGGCCTGACCTACCCGGGTCTGGGGAGGAAACCCCCGCCCCAGCAGTGGACACGTTATGGGTCCTTAACGATACGTCCCAAAAACCATTATTAAGCATTTAAAGCCACATATTTTTATTTTTTTATTGTTCTCGAGTGGCGACCGCGTAGGAAGGCCTCCCGCGCGGAGGACCGACGACCTGGTGATGATCGCGGGAAGCCGATGGATACTTGGGGGAGGCCTTTGTCCAGCAGTGGATGATTTTCGGATGATGATGATGATGATTTGTACACAACTGCCCACAAAAAAGAAGTGTTTTGTTTTCACATGATGTTTGTATGTATTGTTTATTTTATTCTACGATATCTGATAAACGGCTTGATGGACTTTAGAGTGCGAGGTATCTTTGATTCGTCTTGATCCCGTGAGTGACATGGGATACATTTTACCCTATTTCCCAAAAAGAGGGGAGTAATATTTTAATGTATTCGTGTTTTAATTACATTTTTAATCTAAAGTAATAGTATAACAAATTTTCCCAACTGCTAATGAATTTGTAAAATCTCTCTCTCTTTCTCTCTTATCGTGTAGCACAACTAAATTACGCAGATACTACATATTCATTAACCCCGTCATTGGGCCAACTAAAAGAGGTTTAATTCAGTGAGCTCGTCGGACCCTTTGTCAGGGCGGGTTGCGATGGGGCATTTTCGCGTTTATTTATGAGCGCCCCCAACCGGACAGAGACAGGGCATGGCATCACTACAGACATAGTATGCATGTCGCAGTCATCTGGTTGAATCTGCTATTTGATTGAATGACTAGCGCGTTCATTGAATGACGAGATTCAATTGAATCACTAGGCCGAACGTTGATTTAACAATCGTCACTGAACTTCCAACTAGTAAGCTGATTGTAACATAGCCCTTTGAACAGAGCGGACGTAAAATCAGTCAGGTGATTGAATTGAATTGATTGAATTTAGTTTATAGTTATTGTTTAGTTTATTCGTGAGAATTTGGGTTTTGTAACTTAGTGTTCTTGTTCACATTCCATTCAACGAAAAGGGAGTTGGCAAAAATTTGATTTTTCTAAAAAATCTGTAAATGAGCAAGCGAAGCAAGCGATATTAGGTTCAGTCAGGTTTTATTGATTATACAGTCAAACAGCCTAGCGAGGCTCCCCCCATGGGTAGCATAATGCTTCGCAGAAGAAGAAATCGTCGGTTTTTCTTCGGAATAATTATCCTATTTAAAAACTTCGCTAAATGAAGTTCAGTCAAGACGTTGAACGTTACATTTAACAACTTGACGAGATGTCCTTTAGTGATTCAATTGAATCTCGTCATTCAATGAACGCGCTAGTCTTTCAATCAAATAGCAGATTCAACCAGATGACGGCGACATACATATTAGTACTGTAAAGATCGTATATCTCTACGTTTACGCACTCGCGTCTCTTTGAATTTACACTTGCCAGCGCCAATCGTATTAAAAACCTAAGTTCAAATTCAAATTAGTAAATCGTTCGAAAGCTTCCCAAAACAGTTAAGATTCATTCTATTGTGGTCTGCGAGCCAGGACAGAGGTCCTTTAACAAGAGTAAGATAGATTGGAGACCGCGCGCCAGGGCAGAGATCCCTTTTATAATCTTTTTCTCATGGCAAGAGTGTGTTATAAGTATGACTAGTTTTCTTTGAAAAACCAATAATAAGTCAGCTGACAGAGCATATATATTAATTTTATGAATTCAATAAAGATAGCTCTTCATCATCATCATCATATCAGCCGAAAATCATCCACTGCTGGACAAAGGCCTCCCCCAAGGATTTCCACGACGACCGGTCCTGCGCTGCCCGCATCCATCGGCTTCCCGCGATCTTCACCAGGTCGTCGGTCCACCGTGTGGGAGGCCTGCCTACGCTACGTTTTCCGGTGCGCGGTCGCCACTCGAGAACTTTACTGCCCCAACGGCCATCTGTTCTACGAGCTATGTGCCCTGTCCACTGCCACTTCAGTTTAGCGATTCTGTGAGCTATGTCGGTTACTTTAGTTCTCCTGCGGATCTCCTCGTTTCTGATTCGATCACGCAGAGAAACTTCGAGCATAGCACGCTCCATTGCCCTTTGAGTGACCTTGAGCCTTCTTATGAGGCCCATAGTAAGCGACCATGTCTCAGTTCCGTAAGTCATCACTGACGTTTAACCGCCTCCGTAGCTCAGAGGCAAAGTCCACTGGCTTAACACAGGAGGTCGCGGGTTCGATTCCCGGCGGGGTCAATTGTAAGACTCGGTTTGGTTGGTGGTAGGGCATTTTCTTAGCCCGCCAGGCTAGCTACCACCATCTTATCTAAGTCTTGCCGCCAAATAGCAAAGTTGATATCATTGGTGTGTTTCGGCATGAAGATAAGATAGCCAGCTCCCCATTGCGGTGGGATATCTTGGTAAGCCCGCTTCCATCTTCGGCAACATCGTCACTTACCACCAGGTGAGATGTTGTCAAGGGTTTACCAATTGTGAATAAAAAACAAAACACACTTGTCAAAGACCTTAGTCTTGCTCTTCAGCATTATTCAATTCGTATAAAAGCTTTTTCTCTACTCGGTACCTGTTCTACCGGCTACGATGCCCAGGCTTTACGTAGACGACGTCATAGTACTAACATACTCTATGGACACTCCCTGCCGCTCCCTAGATTGCGTAATTTGTTTTTGGAAATGTTACGTCTCGCCCTTTGTATGAAGTGTCCGGAGTGTGCTATAGATATAAACATTCGCCTCAACCATGAACCGGATTACCATAGCGTAATGAGTAATGAGAGATGCTGATTGCGATCTAGTAACACAGTGAAATTTAAACCACTGCCTTTTATTTTAACCCTTATGTTTGTTCGTCCGTCTGTTCGTTGGTATATCACAGCCGTTTGTACCGTTATACAACTTTGTGATGCCCCTAGAAATTTAGGGAATAAAATCTTTTCATGGTTTTCTTTTTTTATTTATTTATTATTATTATTCTTGTAAGTACCTCTCCTACGTGTAAAGTTGGGCAATTTTTTTGTTCACGTATCATATCGCGTGAAGTATCATTGAATACGTATTTTAAAACTAATAATTATGCAAAGATTTCATCATCATCATCATAACAACCGAAAACGTCCACTGCTGGATTTCCACGACGCGACGACTGGTCCTGCGATGCCCGCATCCAGCCACCAATCTTCACCAGGTTGTCAGTCCACCGCGTGAGAGGCCTGTCTACGCTACGTTTTCCGGTGCGCGGTCACAACTTTACTGCCCCGACGACCATGTGTTCTACTTCTATTTGCATGATTTGCAAAAATATTTTTCTAAAAAATTATACGTTTACGAAATATTTTATTAGAGTTTACCAGCTTAGCCACTATTGAAGGAATTTGGAAAAGTACTTAAAATGTAAATGTTATTAATTTATAATGATATTTTTTTCACTGTCAAGTAGGCCTTTTTGGTTTAGGACAAATATCAGATAAATTTAAGATGTGCAGTTTTTTATTATTCACAATTGGTAAGCCCTTGCCATTTAAGTTCATAACTAGTTGCTCCTTAAGTACCTACTAAATACGAGTATTCTTAACAAACTGCAAAAACAACTTTGTTTTTTATAAAATATATATTAAAACATATCACTTTGTAACTTGTATAGAATACTGGTAATATAAAATAACTTTTCGTTCCAATCGTCATTATAATTCACCCCACACAAAAGATGAACGACCACACGTTCGTATCCCGGACGTCAGCCTGTACTAGATTAGAATGACTCTCAAACAGCTCAAGAACAATAAGGCACCGGGTGATGATGGAATTATGGCTGAACTTCTGAAAGCAGGTGTAATACCGGTACTTAAAGCTCTTCAGAAATTATTTAATTCCGTTATACTTGAGGAACAAACACCTAAGGCATGGCACAGAAGTGTGGTCGTGCTTTTCTTCAAAAACTTCTGAGCCATGTCTACAACTGTTTTCGAGAGTCATTATGAATCGTCTCGCACGCAGGTTTGACGACTTCCAGCCTCCCGAACAAGCCGGTTTCCGAAAAGGATTTAGTACCATAGACCACTTACATAAGCTGCGGCAGATTATACAGAAGACCGAAAAGTACAATCAGCCACTATGCTTGGCGTTCGTGGACTATGAGAAAGCCTTCGATTCGGTCGAAACTTGGGCTGTGTTACAGTCACTCCAGAAGTGCCAAATTGACTATCGATATATCAAAGTGCTGAAGTGTTTGTATGAAAACGCCACCATGTCGGTTCGCCTCCAGGATCAAAACTCGAAACCTATCCAGCTGCAGCGAGGGGTGAGACAGGGAGACGTTATATCTCCGAAACTGTTCACCACCGCCCTGGAAGATGTATTTAAGCTTTTGGGCTGGGGTGGACTCGGCATCAATATCAACGGCGAGTACATCACCCACCTTCGATTCGCTGATAATATCGTGGTCATGGCTGAGACTATGGACGACTTGGGCACAATGCTCGATGGCCTCAGTAGAGCCTCTCAACAAGTGGGTCTTAGAATGAACATGGACAAGACGAAAATTATGTCAAACTTCCGTGTCATACCTACTCCTCTGAAGGTTGGAGGCTCTACACTCGCAAGTTGTAACCGAATATGTATACCTGGGACAAACAGTCCAGTTAGGTAGATCCAACTTCGAGAAAGACATCAATCGCCGAATCCAACTCGGATGGGCAGCGTTCGGGAAGCTTCGCAATAACTTTACGTCCCAGATACCGCAGTGTCTTAAGACCGAGGTCTTCGACCAGTGTGTGTTGCCAGTGATGACATACGGAACTGAGACATGGTCGCTTACTATGGGCCTCATAAGAAGGCTCAAGGTCACCCAAAGGGCAATGGAGCGTGCTATGCTCGGTGTTTCTCTACGTGATCGAATCAGAAACGAGGATATCCGTAGAAGAACCAAAGTAATCGACATAGCTCTCAGAATTGCTTAACTTAAGTGGCAGTGGGCGGGGCACATTGCTCGTAGAACAGATGGCCGTTGGGGCAGTAAAGTTCTCGAGTGGCGACCGCGCACCGTAAGACGCAGCGTAGGAAGGCCTCCCACTCGGTGGACTGATGACCTGGTGAAGGTCGCGAGAAGCCGCTGGATGCGGGCAGTGCAGAACCGGTCGTCGTGGAGATCCTTGGGGGAGGCCTATGTCCAGCAGTGGACGTCCTTCGGCTGATATGATGTGTAGAAGTTATGGTGGAATAAAGAAACATACATACTTACATAATACATTAGACCGGAAAAAAATACAATCCTTTTTAACGACTTCAAAAAAAGGAGGAGGTTTCTCAATTCGACCTTAGATATTTTTTATTTTTTTTAAGTGTGTTCGCGGTTAACTTTGTCGTTTATGAACCGATTTTGATAATTCTTTCTTTGTTGGAAAGGAGATATCCCAAGGATGGTACCATGATAAGGAAACCAGGATCTGATTATGGCATACCAGAGAAATCGAGGGGAACCTTAGTTTCCTGTTTGAAGTCGGTTTTTTTGTTTAAAATTATTTAGTAAGGCAGTCGTATAAATTGCATGCCGTAAGGCTCCCGACTAAGAATAGGACCATCCCATCCTTTCCAATGGGGGTTGTAAGAGTCGACTAAGGGACTTATAACCGAAGGATTGGCAGCAGCGTCCTTTCCGTGCATTGCAGCACACCTGCAACCACACTGCGATCGCCAACCCGCCTGCCAAGCGTGGAAATTAAGGCAAAATCCCCATATGAATACCACACACAGAAAACTGCCCCTAGTCCCCGGCGGCCCTGCTATTCCTGGCTCCGGTAGCAGTCATGGTAACGGCGGGGCGGGGGATGCGAAGAATCCCCGGCAGATCCCACGGAGTGGACCGACGACCTGGTGAAGATCGCGGAAAGCCGATGGATGTGGGCAACGCAGGACGGGTTGTCGTGGAAATCCTTGGGGGAGGGAGCAGTAGACGTTTTTCGGCTGATATGACAAGTCGTATAAAAACAGGGAAATATTGTGGAGCTTGAATGGACAAAAATGTAGGTATTATTACTACGATATCGGGCGCACTGGCGGACGAACAGCCTTACAGTGCGCCTACCTACAAATTTTCGTCTTTTTTTTATTTCTTTTTTTTATTCACAATTGGTAAGCCCTTGGCATCATCTCACCTGATGGTAAGTGACGATGATGCCGAAGATGGAAGCGGGCTTATCAAGATTCCCCAATGCATACGCAATTTAAAATCTTACGGTGACAGATAGATTACATTTTCAAAAAAACTGTGTTGTCACTAAATAAAAGTGATTTAAGGATTTCACAGTAATCTTAAAATTCGCTGATCTTTAAAAAAAATGTATTTCGAAAAATTAACCTATCTACAAGCTAGAATTTCATAACATGCTTATGTATGTGTTTATAGTTTCATTACAATCGGCTAATCCATTTTCAAGAAGTACAAATTTTAAATTTGTATGGGAAACGATTATTGTGAATACGCCCTTAAACCTCTTTTAGTTGGCCCAATGACGTGGTGAATGAATATTAATTCGTAATTTAGTTGTGCCACACGATAAGTAAACGCCTCCGTGGCGAAATAGTCCATTCGCTTCACAACAGGAGGTCGCGGGTTCGATTCCCTGTGGGATCAACTTGTTATACTCGGTTTGGTCGGTGGTAAGACATTTTCTAAACCCACCTAGCTAACTACCACCATCATAACTGATCTTGTCGCCAAAACATAAATGTTAAGCCTTGAAGATAAGATAGCCAGTTCCCCATTGCATCTGGGAGTCTTGGTATGCCCGCTTCCATCTTCGGCATCATCGTTACTTACCATCGGGTGAGATGATGCCAAGAGCTTATCAATTTTGGATTAAAAATGGGTAAGGTAATGCTAAGAGCTTATTAGTTGTGGATTAAAAAAAAAGAGTGTGTGGTTTTATGAAACCATGGTAAAAGTGAAACTTTTTTTCACATTATAGACATTTACAGAGCACGAAACGATCATGGCTGCTCTCGTCTTGGAGCTACGGTACACAGGACGAAACGATCATGTAATAAAAGTTTCACTCCTCTTGGAGCTACGGTACAGAGAACGAAACGATCATGGCTGCTCTCGTCTTGGAGCTAAGGTACAGAGGGCGAAACGATCTGACGAAAAAGTTTGAGACGATGTAATAATCTCTTTGCCGTCACGCAACACACAGACGAAAAAGCTTAAGACGATGTAATAAAAGTTTCACTTTAAAAATCTCCGTCTCTACTCCTCTGAATTAAAAAACCTTTTACAAATATTTACAATGGATCTTCATAATCAACATGGGCTAAAAAAAAAGATGACCGCGCAGCGCACCCTCAATATCTACGTGGGCAAAACCGCGGGCAACTACTCGTGGTATAATATTTACATTATTTATTTTTCGCGTTTGCTAATAATGAAGTATTTATTCCATCGTCACTTAAGATTCAGGCAAACAAACTCAAATTTTAAAATATATAATCTAACCGACTGCTATTTAAAACCAAAAAATCTAAAAGCTTAAAACCTTTAGGTACAAGCTTTTAATATTGCATATTGTCACGCGATATACTTAAGCATGCAAAATTTTCGCTCAATCGGAAACCGGGAAGTGGGTCAAATTTAACTTGCAAGATCCACCCGAAACAAACATACATACATTGCAAGTTAAATAAATGCTTGTAAAAAGTATCCTTTGTCACTTTGGAGATCAAGACGAATCTATGACACCTCGGACTCCAAAATACATCAAGGCCTTTAGGCTACAGGCTCAGCCTAAGAAACATACATACATACATACATACATACCTGAAAAACATATCCCCTTCGTCTTGGGCAGTGGCATAAATAACCTAATTATTGAATTAAAAATCCGACATTACTCCTCTTTTTCAAGCGACTTCCAAAAAGGCGGAGGTTCTCAATTCGTCTGTATGTTTTTTTTTTTTTATGTTTGTTACCTCAGAACTATTGACTGGGTGAACCGATTTTTATGATTCTTTTTTTATTTGAAAGCTAGTGCTTCCCGTGTGGTCCCATATAAATTTTATCAAAATCGGTGTAGTACTTTAGTAGAAAATTAACAAAAACCAAAAATAATAATACAAAAATGTACTAATTTGTTGCGATGGAAGTCGGTTTTCTAACGTGTTTAGCGTTTTCATTAAGAAGTCAGGTAAAAAAATATCTTACAAGTTTGGAGACAAATGTACTCTTTAAATGAACTGTATTGCCACAGTACACCTAAACTTAACACAGCAGTCATAAACAACATACAAAAAATTATCTTCTTTTTAATTTAAAAAAAATGCAATACAAGTAATTTCCAGATTTCTGTAAATGTACACCAAGTGTATAATAAGGTTCAAAATTGTTTGTATTTTGATCTGAAAGGGTCACTCACGGGATCAAGACGAATCTAACAACACCTCGCTCTCCACAAGCCGTTTAGGCTTCAGGCTCAGCTAAAGTAAAAGACATACATACATTCAAACTTAGGTATTACCCTCCCTTTTGGCCACACGGATAAGGAAGCTCGTCGAGGTGAGAAGCATATCCGTAAGCGTCACCAAGTATCTTGTAGTTTAACGTAAGCGTCAAGAAGTATCTTGTAGTTTAACGTAAGCGTCACGAAGTATCTCGTAGTTTAACGTAAGCGTCACGAAGTATCTTGTAGTTTAACGTAAGCGTCATGAAGTATCTTGTAGTTTAACGTAAGCGTCACGAAGTATCTTGTAGTTTAACGTAAGCGTCACGAAGTATCTTGTAGTTTAACGTTAGCGTCACGAAGTATCTTGTAGTTTAACGTAAGCGTCACGAAGTATCTTGTAGTTTAACGTAAGCGTCACGAAGTATCTTGTAGTTTAACGTAAGCGTCACGAAGTATCTTGTAGTTTAACGTTAGCGTCACGAAGTATCTTGTAGTTTAACGTAAGTCGTCAAATAAGTATCTATATAAAAATCAATGCCACTTTTCGTTGGAATTTTATAACTCAAGAACTGCTGGACTAATTCGTTTTTTGTCGAGTTCGTTGTTGTCAGGAGAAGGTTCTAATGTAGGGTAGGGTAGGGTAGGGCAGTGTAGTGTAGTGTAAGGCGGAACGTAGTTCGCCGCAACAGCTAGTAAGTATCTACTATTAATTATCGTAGAGTCAAAAGATCGTCGAAAGCGTAAAACCTGGGGCCGCTACCTCTTGTCCAGGGGTTTGTGGTTCGAACCCCGCTACGTACTAATGTGTTTCCGAATTTCGTTTTCTTAGATACGTTTATCCGAAACCTGCACACGCCCGCGAAGACAGCATTCAGACCTATTTCCATGTTCTCTTGAACTTTTTAATAAATAAAATTGGTAAAAGTTTGGCCGACATCAAATTATAATGAAGAAAAAATGTAGAGTAAGAAAGTAGAAAATAAGAAGCTTATACGTCCCATTTTGTTGCGGACAGAAAATGTTTGATAAACTTAAAAACACACGTAGGGAGTGTACCTGACATTGGAAACCACTTCTGAGCTGCGTCTTTACTTATATTCGTAAAGTGCATTTTATTGACATTGCCGAACATATACAACAGAACTTATGCAGCTCTAGAAGGCGCCCATGGTGTGTTAAGAAAACATTCGTCTCTCCCGAGGCGAGTAATTTGTATGCAAGTAGTTTTCGAGCGTTAACATGCATTAGGCGCGCCCGCCGCTTCCATTTCTCAAATGCATCCGTTCGTCGACGTGCAAATCTTTGTTAGATAAGTACATAGGAGTATGTAAAAAACCTACATTTGAACTTTAGCTGAGTGAACGAGAGTGCGGCAACAGTGCCCTGACGTTGAATCTACCGTTAACGTACCGATCTGTACCTACCGGCTAGGGTTGAGCTAATGCTCAAATTCACACAATAATTTAATAATTATTGTGTGAATTTGAGTGTCTACTTTAGTAACTATGATCACATTAGGTAGTTTGCTCGTTGGATATCTACAGGATGTAAAAAAAAGTTTGGATAGCTTCTAATCGTAAAACTCAACGCTTTCATCATAGAACCTACTCAATTTGCAAGAAAGTTTTAGTCTTCTACAGATAAAACAGATATGGTGAATCATAATTTTTTTGGCGTATTAATTAATTAATTTTTGGTTTTGGTTTCACGAGATCATAAAATATTTCCACATATTCTTGTTACCCCTATATAGCTGTACAGTTAGAGCTATAACCCACCTAATGACGAAACCTTAAGGAATTGAAAAACTCAAGTTGCACAGCCATGCTTGCATACTTTATCGCGTAGTTTTGAAAATCTGGTACACAGAAATCAGCATTATCTGGTTTAAACTGCGCACCCTCGGAGACAGTCAAAAACTATGTTCACGAGAGCGAAGCCGCTGGCAAAATCCAATTATGAGGGAAACTTTAAAAATGGTACCTTCCATACCAATAAAAGAATGTCAGAAGCTTTTGCAAGTAAGGGTCAGTTCACACTGAAACGCCACGCGGCGATGCTTGAAGAGGTCGGTTGTTTCGCACTGCGCAGCGCGGTGCCGCGTGACGCATCGTGACGCCGTTTAGATTTGCGGCGAAGCATACCTGCGAAGTACCGCTGCGTCGAGATGCCTCGCGCTACGCCGCAAGGCATCTCGAGGAGCAACACGCTGCAGCGTGGTGTTGCGTGACGCCGCTGGGCATAAGTATCTCAATAAATAATGTATCTTATTGTGTAGTAACCCACCGATGTAACTCACCGATTGCTTTAACGGTGAAGGAAAACATCGTGAGGAAACTTGCGCACACCTGCGAAGAAACTCGAAGGTTGTGTGTCAAGTCGACCAACCCGCACTGGGCCCGCGTGGTCGACTAAGGCTCGATCGCCCTAATTCAGGGTAGGCTCGAGCCCCTCGGTGGGGACGTATATAAGTTGATATAATAATTGTGTAGTAAATAAAGTTATATCGTAAACTGACCCTAAGGTACGTTCTCCGTGAAAAATTCATTTTATAAGTCCCTGAGATCTAAAATGCTATAAAACATTACTCGTAGGTCTAATCTTCGATCGATGTACTCGATTCAGTTCTCAAAGTTAAGTTCTTGCGAACTGTTGTATGCGATGGCTGCCAGTTAAGTATAAAGTCTATATAGTGCCCCGGAGAAAACGTACCAAGTTTGCAGTGGTTATAACTGAAGCTCAAAGTGCTGAATATTCCGGACCGGCCAAGTGAATCTTCCATGGCATACAACTGGGACTCCATTTACTTTCATTGCATCAGAGCAAATTTCGGGCAGCGCAAGACCGGTCGTTAATCGTCCAGCAGTGACCGTCATTCGGATGATGTGATGATCATGACAGCAAATTTTAACCGCTGCAGTTTCTATTTTTTATTGTTTATTTGATGACGATGTCCTCCCAGACGTATCAGTCGAGAGCGACACTATTAGCTCGTTGGCCTGGGCCCTTGCATGGGCCCGAGCGGGACTGGCAAAGCCAAACTTGGTTTTGAAAGTCCTGTTGCAGGAAGCACAATAAAGAGACCCACTTGTAGCGCGGTGCGCGGTTATGCGTTCTCCTTTCATCCGATCTTCTTTTCATTCCATCTATTTCTTCTTTTCCACGCAATACGCTGACATTTGTTTTCAAAAATCCATTCTATCCATTAATCCATAATAGCCTTACAATCATATTTTAAAATAAAATAAATCTAACACTTGGGTCTTATTTTCCTTCAATAAAATTTATTACGTGTCCACGCATCTATTTTAAACCTACGCCCTATCTACCTACCGTACCTACAAGTCGTGTGAGACACTTAGATTATAAGTGTAGTCGTAGGAGGGCCTAGGCCTAGTTTTTGGATCTGGCGTTCCTAAAAACTCAAGTTCATAGTTTTCTAAGTCAGATTTGATAGCAGCTTGCGATCCTCTCCTCTAAGTAGCAAGCCTCTACCATGAATCGATAGATAGCGATCAGTCTCAATCAAATTTTTTATGTAACATAGGTACAAATATGCTACTTATACTGACTAGTTTTTCTTGCAATGTCTATTTTTAGGATTCCGTACATCCGATGAAAAAAATAAATCCTTAAAGATTACTTACAATATTATGTATATCTGTCCATCCGATCGTCTGTCTGTCATACCGCATTTCCTTAGAATCTACTGGATCAAAAAAAATGAAATTTGGTACATAGGTAAATATGGTTTTAACAATATTTATATTATAGAGTTTGATGACAGAAATGAAGTATAGCGTAAATAAACGAATTTTGATTTTGTGGTTTTTAGTGAATAAATTAAAAAGTGCCATATCATAATATAATAGGGCTCATTATAAGAAATACAAATTATTTTATTACAATTTTAAAATGCATAGTTTGAAAGATATTAGGGAAAATCCCTCATAACTCCAAAACTATTGAATCTAAACATTTAAATAAAATGGATAGTTAATAAAAGGCCGCTCATAAAGTTTACAGAAAAACTTACAAGAAAATCCTTAGTCTTAACGTTTTTACGGAAAACTTGGTATTGAACCCTCTCCACGCGAGTTCGACTCGTACTTGACTAGTTTTTAAACTTCGAGCAAGACAGTTTGATACCAACAGACTTTAATTTTATTAACACTGTATTTTTTTTAATTAAGAAAATCATGTCAACAAAACCACTTCCCATTTTAGGCCTCACCCATCGGATGAAACTTTCTGAAATTCGTTTGTTTGTTTGTTTGTAAACTCTTTATTGCTTTTAAAACAAATACATTAAATATTTAGACAAAAGAAAATACATTTAGCAAAGGCCGGAAAACTAATTTAATAGGTCACGCGCATGTTGGGCTGCACTAGCATAGGGTTCCGGAGTTGTTAGTAGTGAATTCGAAAGCTGTGTATAGTTCGTTCGCTGAATTAGCTGCACCTTTCTCTTTCTCTCTCTGCTCATGTCAAACAGTAGCGACAATTTTTATGAAAAAGTCCGTCATATTGTATGAACCCTTATAGGATCACTCGTGCGTCTCTGTCTGTATGTCCGTCCGTCTGTCACAGCCAATTTGCGCCGAATCTACAGGACCAAATCAGGTGAAATTTGGTAGGATGGTGCAAGCCAAACACAGATGTGCAAAGCAATTTTTTTTTTAATAAGGGTCACTTTCGGAGGACAAATTAGGAAATTTTAAAAAAAATTGGCAAACCTTACGTTTGTTAAAAATTAAATGGCTCGTTATGAAGATCTCAAATATATTTTAGTTATTATTTTAAAATAAATAGTTTTGTGTTTATTCATGAAAGAAGACGAAAATTAAACATTCCCCCAAGAGAGGAACCAAATTTTATAAAACCAAGATTTTATTCATGAAACAAGAGGGGAACCAAAAAAACAAAAAATACTCCTTTTACATGTATGGGAGGCACAACTACTTTTCAGGGTTCCGTACCCAAAGGGTAAAAACGGGACCCTACTACTGAAACTTCGCTGTCCGTCTGTCTGTCACCAGGCTGTATTTTATGAACCGTGATAGCTAAACAATTGAAATTTACACAGATGATGTATTACTGTTGCCGCTATAACAACAAATATTAAGAAACATAATAAAATAAATATTTAAGGGGGCTCTCATACAACAAACATAATTTTTTTGTTCGTTTTTGCTCGATATTGATAACGGCAACAGGTAGACGCTTGAAATATTCACAGAATATTTAGTTATATATTCACTTTAAAAATAAATAATTCAATTAAAATAAAACATATATTTAACGAGGGCTCCTGTACAATAACAAACGTGGTTATTTGCTCGTTTTTGCTCGATATTGATAACGGTAACAGGTAGACGCTTGAAATATTCACAGAAAATTGAGTTTTATTATTAACTTTAACCAAAAAATAAAATAAAATAAACATTTGAATACAAAAAACGTGATTTTTATAGATAACGGTACGAAACCCTTCGTGCGCGAGTATGACTCCCACTTGGCCGGTTTTTTTTAACTTTTGACCCATTTGTTATTTTGTATTATTAAAGGTAATAATAAAATTTCATGGCTAAAAGTTGATTTAACTGTGTCATGCTGACAAATAGACGTCTAGACGGACATTATAAAAATTTAAGGTTTAATTTTTTGTCATTTTTGTTTAGAAACCCTACTAAAGACGGCAACGTAATTTATCTAAATTTGCTCCGCTCCAGTTCTCCCAGCCGCCTCAGACGAGTGCAGCCCGAACTCGACACCTGCGGGGTTGGAAGTTCTCCCCTAAAATTACAGCGCTCCAGGTTTTAATTCTTTTGAGCTTAAAGTGATTATTGGATAAGTTCGGGAAACAACCGACAATTTTAAACAAGACAACAACATAAATATAGTTTCAGTACGATTCCTTTGAGATTACATTTTCTACGTCATATCTCACAACACACGAGAACATCCCCATTTCTAACTCTGGTTAGGTGTGACAGATGAAGGACCTAAGTTTGTTTTTAGGAGTTTTGTACTTATTTTCCGAATGGAGTGTGCACGAGAACTACACGATCTCATTTCCCAGCTCCATTCAACCTTCGGTCAACGGACGCAGCCACAAGTTCTCGAGTAGCGACCTGGTAGCGACCAGATGCAAAGCACACCACATTGGGAATGACCGGTCCTGCGTTGTTCGCATCCAGCGGCTTTCCACGACCTTCAGCAGATCGTCGATCTACCAAGTGGAAGATGTTCCTACGCTACGTCTTCTGGTCCACGGTCGCCACTCGAGAATTTTGCTGCCTCAACGGCCATCTGTTCTACGAGATATATGCCTAGAACAGGTGACCTTTGGGGCAGTAAAGTTCTCGAGTAGCAACCGCGCGCACCAGAAGATGCACCTCGCACTGCATTGGGAATGACCTGTCGTACGTTGCCCGCATCCGGTGGCTTCTCGCGGTCAACCGAGTGGGTGGCCTGCCTACGCTACGTCCACTTGTTCGTGGTATTAATATTTTATACAATGTATTAAGAAATTATGTTCATACAATGTATTAAGAAACAATGTTCATACAATGTATTAAGAAACTATGTTCATACAATGTATTAAGAAACAATGTTCATACAATGTATTAAGAAACTATGTTCATACAATGTATTAAGAAACAATGTTCATACAATGTATTAAGAAACTATGTTCATATAATTTATTAAGAAACTATGTTCATACAATGTATTAAGAAACTATGTTCATATAATTTATTAAGAAACTATGTTCATACAATGTATTAAGAAACTATGTTCATATAATGTATTAAGAAACTATGTTCATACAATGTATTAAAAAACTTCGTTAAGAAGAAGAAAAAAAGCAAAGGTCGATATGAATGTCGATAACTTTCACGCACTAATTTATATATTAAAAGAATTAAAGAAAACTTATGCAAACATTAGCATTAGCATTTTTTTAGTAAAAGGTATTCATGCACAGATTTGTCATCAAGCATTGGAAATCATCCCCGCGAGCGGCTTGCGGCTCGTACACCACGCTCCCATTTAGAATGTTATACTAGTCCATCCGGCTGTTCTATCGAAGTGAAATCTTCTTTAGGCGCGTTGCGCATTTTTGAGATGGGAAAAACCATTGAACTTGCGACACTATAAAGATAAGATAAGATAACATTCAGAGCCCACACAAGCAATAAACAGGTAATACAATGCAAGAAAATATTAACGCTTGTTAGCGATAAGACCGCCTATATCTTATATAGCCCAAAATAAATGTGTTCGTGCTATCTGTAATGTTGGCTCGTACCATACGTGTAGGACGCTATTTCCAAAGCTTGGCATACTCACTCTCACTGACATGTATATCCTCGAGTGCAGTCAATTTGTAAAATTGTATCCACATTTCTTTCACAAAGCTAGCGAAGTGTACCCGAGGAACACGAGAAATCCTGAAAAGTTTGTCCTTAACTGCTGCCCTAGAACCACTATGTACCATAAACACTGCTACAGTTTGAGCATTAAAATATTCAATAAATTACCAAGTGAATTCAAAAGTCTTCCACTGCCTCTAATGACTAAGAAAATGCAAAAGTGGTTACTGTCTCATAATTTCTACAATTTAAATGAATTTTTTGACTTAAAATTGTAATTGATTATATTGTGACTAATTTATACCTTATGTTTACATATCTTCATATCACTGACCTAGTATTATTGTAATTATTACCCTTATATTTGCATGCTATTTTAAATAGCTAAACATGAGTGCTATATAACTTTAAAGATCTCTGTATACCGTGTTTAAAGCAAATAAATGATTTTCTATTTCTATGTACAACTTCCTTAATCATTGTATCTTTTTTTCTCTCTCTTATGTTGTGCAATAAAGTGTTTTTAATCAATCAAGAAAATATTAAAACTACTTATTTTTAAAGCTTAAGAAATATTACAAATATATGGTGGGCAAGAAAAATGACCAGGCTCAGCTTGAATGCTGCGAAACCTTAGATTCGCAGCGCTGATGATTCTGCCAGGCCATTAAGAAAAATCGAATGCGTGCACCATTGTTAACTATCCAAGCAGACGAGTTAATATGCCTTAAAGTCAGTCTAGTAAGCAATCACCAAGTTTCTAATTCCTTCAAAGATAAAATATAACAGATTCATATAAAAAGCAGAGAAGATAGAGAAAAAAATAATGTCTTATGTCTAATTATATGAAGCGATCAATACCCATAACGTAAGAGATTTGTACAACCCTATAATTTAAGTAGTGTTACCTTAAAAAGCAAAGCAAAAAGTCGAGTAAAAATAAAGAACTTTACCAATGTATTGCGCGTAATACATTAAAATAAATAAAATTAAAGAACTTTACCAATGTATTGCGCGTAATACATTAAAATAAATAAAATTAAAGAACTTTACCAATGTATTGCGCGTAATACATTAAAATAAATAAAATTAAAGAACTTTACCAATGTATTGCGCGTAATACATTAAAATAAATAAAATTAAAGAACTTTACCAATGTATTGCGCGTAATACATTAAAATAAATAAAATTAAAGAACTTTACCAATGTATTGCGCGTAATACATTAAAATAAATAAAATTAAAGAACTTTACCAATGTATTGCGCGTAATACATTAAAATAAATAAAAATAAAGAACTTTACCAATGTATTGCGCGTAATACATTAAAATAAATAAAATAATGTGACAGATTATGGGGTAGCATAGAACAGGGTCCTTTTTCCGTTAATAGGTTCTCCCGGTAACATCTTTAGAAGGCGAACTTTGACGTCATAGAACGGACAGGCAGAAGAATATCATTCCAGCACTTCGACGAGAGGAAACTAAAGCTAACACGAAACATACAAGTTCAATGGTTTGGTATACAAAAGACATTAGATCAAAACCTTGCTGTATAACTATGTTGAGCATATCTCCAAACAAGTTTGTCATAAAGGTACTGAGGATGTTGAGTCTTTCTTCAAACAGAAGTGAGGCATAAAGAAGTTTAAGACGCGCATCAGGTTTTCATATATTAGAAGAATTCAGAAATGGTGTGACATGAGACCTATAGGGGACGGGAAAACAAAATCTTGCACAAGCGTTTTGGAAATGTAGTATCAAATAAAACGTCTTTTTATTAAGGCAGGGTCCAACGTCAGTTATGGCATAGTTAAGTTAAGATAGGACAATAGTTTTACACAGTCTTACACGAAGGTCTATATTTATAAAAGGTCGAATTCTATATAGAATTTTGGACCGATAATAAAAGTTTAAAAATTAAATTCACTCAAAAGCATGAAATAATATTATTATACTTAGATACACGACATTAACCTACAATAACGAAATCAAAGGTGAGTACGAATTAAATTAGGGGCCTAAATTTATTTTTGAGGTCGGTACCAGCACACAGCTACTCACATTTTACATATTTACATTGCTGACACCGACCTCAAAAAAAACCTAATTTAATTCGTACCCACCTTTGGTTTCGTTATTGTTGGTTAATGTCGTGTATCTAAGTATAATAATATTATTTCATACTTTTGAGTGAATTTCATTTTGAAGTCGGTTTTTAGTTTTTTAAACTTTTATTTTCTTTATTTTTAGTGATATTGCTATCTATCTAACAACGTCAAACCCAATCATCCACTCGGCAATAGAAACCATCAAATCATTAAGTATGTGTTTTATTAAAAGATACAGATTCCTGTGTTCCTGTTCCATCATCATCTCAACAGCATGAAAGTTAAGAAGTTAAATCTTCCATCAGCTCATTTACAACTAACTACGTACCTACTTAAAATATTTAAAGAATTATTCTCCAACTCCTAACTGTTAAGGAGTTGTACCTTCCTTCATCAGCTCATCAACATGAGATGATGACTACCAGACGCAAATACTTTAATAATTTTAGAAATTACATGAAACACGTAAAACTTGCCTATAAAATTTGAGGGTTGCCTTCGATTTCCCTGGGATCCCATCATCAGATCCGGGCTCAGTGACGATGGGAGTATACCCCTCGGTTCGAAAAAAAAAGAATTTTGAAAATCGGTGCACAGTCGGTGGAGATATCGCGTAACAAACATACAAAAAAAACATACTGTCGAATTGAGAACCTCCTTTTTGAAGTCGGTTGAAAACAGTTTCTAACAATCTCTGTGACATGATTCTCAAAAGGAAGATAGCTGTCCATAAGTGGTCCCAAATTCCTTGCCTCAGAAACTCGCTTTATCGTTTGGTCATTTATCAAAAGCTTTTAATTAACTTGCAATGTATGTATGTATGTATGTTTGTTCGGGTGAAATCTTGCAAGTTAAATTGGACGCATTTCTCGGTTTCCGATTAAGCTGAAATTTTGCATGCATACATATTAACTTTCACATTTATTTCACATTTAAAATGTGTTTGTTTCTTTGTTACCATTTCACGCTTCAAAACCTCGACAAATCTTGATGAAATTTGGCATACAAGTAGCCTGTGTCACTGGGAAGGACGTAGGCTACTTTTTACAAGCTTTTATTTAACGTGCAATGTATGCATGTTTGTTCGGGTGAAATCTTGCAAGTTAAAATTGACGCACTTCTCGGTTTCCGATTAAGCTGAAATTTTGCATGATATGTATATCGTGTGACAATGCAATGTTCAAAGCTTGTACCTAAAAGTTTTTCAGTTTTTCAAAAATTATTTTAATCTAGGTAGGTATTATATGCAGTCAATTTTTGAACTTGATGTCTCGTGCCAACTAACAAAAGCTTTGACTTAGAAGGATTAAGAGCTAAACAGTTATCGACAGACCAGGTGACAATGCAATTGAGATCTTTATAAGATGAGGCAACTGCTGCTTCAATGTTCGTTAATTGTGTATAGATCGTTCGCTCTTTTAACCGCATCTTTGACGGCTCCCGACAAACACTACCAAAAGTGCCGCCCGCCGCGCTGGCTGTACTGCACTCAGAGCGGCACTTTGGCCCGTTTATCACCAAAAAAGTCTTGTAAAGGTCAAACAGACAGACGGACGGACGGACAGCCTAGGCTTAGTAAGGACCTGGTAAAGAACCCTAAAAAGACAGGAATGGACATTTGGTTTTTGTAACATGATCGCCACCGACTTATCGTATTTCGCACCTATAATCCATTATTCTTAGATTACCTAGTTGGGGTAGTAAAGTTCTCGAGTGGCGACCGCGCACCGGAAAACGAAGCGTAGGTAGGCCTCCCACTCGGTGGTCCGATGAACTGGTGAAGGTCGTGGGAAGCCGCTGGATTCGGGCAGCGCAGAACCGGTCGTCGTGGAAATCCTTGGGGGAGGCCTATGTTCAGCAGTGGACTTCCGTCGGCTGATATGATGACCTAGTAGTATAACCAAAGTGTATATATTAGTACTAACATACAGTATGGACACTCCCTGCCGCTCTGTAGATTGGTACCTCACCCCCTCGTCACCCATATTGATACAGATTGGTTACAGTTTGGTTGTCGAACGTATAGGATTTCGCCGCCATTTTGTTTGTTCCGTCATTTCGACTCATTCCTTTTTTGAAATGTCATTTCTGGCCCGTTGTATGAAGTGTCCAGGGTGTGTTATTACGTAGGCGAAATTCAAGTTCTCATAGGCAGCCGGGATAGCCAAACAGATTGGCAGCAAGGTCTACGGTCTAATGTTGTTATCTGTATGTAGATCCAGGTGGATGTACATACAGACTGTGCATGCAAGTACGGTAATGCGATTCGGAGCGAGGCCAGTGTGCCAGATTCAGTGGCCAGTCGGGCCTGCTGAACGCTTATGCTTCAATGAATTGCCAAATCTTGGTGCCTTGATAAACTTATACACTACATTCAGTGTGCCCTGCTAAAATGTTGACGGTTTTGTGGTAATAATTTACCTGTGCAGAAAATCTGCAACTAGTAGACGGAAAACATGAGATCCCTAACAGATAAAAAATTCAATATTACCTTTTTTTAGTGTTTCGTATAGTCGACAAGGAACCCTTACAGTGTTTCGCCATGTCTGTCTGTCTGACAGTCCGTCTGGCTGCAACTTAGCTCAGAGACTATCATTACTAGAAAGCTGTTGGCATGAATCAATTACGCTGACAAAATAGTACAATAAAATATTGAAAAAACATTTTTAGGGTACCTCCCCTTGATGTAGAGGTGGTGATTTTTTTTGTTGAAGTACCCGATCGTGTGGGCTATCGTGGAATAGGTCTTTCAAAATGACTAA
The DNA here is from genome assembly GCA_947284805.1 of Coleophora flavipennella. Classification (NCBI taxonomy): domain Eukaryota; kingdom Metazoa; phylum Arthropoda; class Insecta; order Lepidoptera; family Coleophoridae; genus Coleophora; species Coleophora flavipennella. The sequence goes on from OX369268.1 coordinate 2,448,071, forward strand.
GGTTATTCTAAAACCATTTTTTTTGGGATTGCTTTGCGAAAAATTGGGCTTTAAACTGCAAATATGTTTTAACCGCCTCCGTAGCTCAGAGGCAAAGTTCACTGGCTTTACACAGGAGGTCGCGGGTTCGATTCCCGGCGGGGTCAATTATAAGACTCGGTTTGGTTGGTGGTAGGGCATTTTCTAAGCCCGCCTGGCTAGCTACCACCATCTTATCTAAGTCTTGCCGCCAAATATCAATGTTGATATCATTGGTGTGTTCCGGCATTAAGATAAGATAGCCAGTTCCCCATTGCGTTGGGAAATCTTGGTAAGCCCGCTTCCATCTTCGGCAACATCGTCACTTACCACCAGGTGAGATGTTGTCAAGGGTTTACCAATTGTGAATAAAAAAAATAAAATAAAAAAAAAGTCATATATCTCCCCCCCTCCCCCCCCCCCCCAACAGCTAAACCGCTATTTCAGGAAATCTGAAAAAAAAATTAAATAGTAGGACATTATAATCAATTTAAAAGGAAAACTATCACGGCTAAGTAGGCTTGCAGCTTTCATAGTTTAGGAGTATATCGGTGTTCTACAGGATTAATTTCAGAGAGTGGAGCTTCACAACCTCATTCCCCCCTCTCCATTTCATCATCGCACGACCAGGCGCGTAGGGCGGTTCCATCCCTTTGTCTTCAATGTTCCACCTTTACGCACAAAGCGTTTTGCGTCTTCGTTCATCATGCGAACGGCCAAGGAGTGGAATTCCCTTCCTGCGTCTGTATTCCCTGATTCGTATAATTTAGGAATCTTCAAGACGAGAGTGAATAGGCACTATTTGAGCTTGCGTGTCACATCCTCGGCTGCATCGGCACTTACCATCAGGTGAGGTGCAGCCAAACGCACTCAAATTTTTAATAAAAAAAAGGAGTAAATAGTCGACCAACTTGAGATGTGCAGTTGGATTTGTACAGAGTTCATAGATTTTCTATACAGTCGACGTCGGCGGCTGATATCCGACGGAAGCGGTCGGCTTCTATAAAGCGAGACTTCTGTCACAACTTTTGTGCTCTTTCAGTGTAAAAGTGCTTTATTACCCCACCTCCCTCCCCTCCACCCTCGGCCACGACAATTTCAATAAGAATGTTCTCGTAAATCTTTGAATGGCTCGATGTAAATTAAAGCATGTCTTAATATCTGTCAAAATCTGGAGTAGGCAGTCTTTATGTAACGAAATGAATTTGTGGCTATTGTTGATCCACAATAACCTTAAAAAGGAATGAAAGGCATGTGACATGAGTATACATAAAGTCGATGGGTATGAAAAGAGAGGAAGATAAAAGAAAAATTGGATAGATTGTGTAAAAGATGATTTGAGTAAGAAAAAAGTGAATGTGGAGATGACTACAAATGAGAAAAAAAACCGGAAAAGTGCGAATCGTTCTTGGCCATCGAGGGTTACAAATCCTATACATATTCAAAAAGGGAAAAGATATTTTTTTTGTTCTTGGTCATAAATCTAAAACAATAATCATAATCTTAATATATATAAATCTCGTGTCACAATGTTTGTCCTCAATGGACTCCTAAACCACTTAACCGATTATAATAAAATTCGCACACCATGTGCAGTTCGATCCAACTTGAGAGATAGGATAGGGTAGGGTAGGGTAGTGTAGGGTAGGGTAGTGTAGGGTAGGGTAGGGTAGTGTAGTGTAGGGTAGTGTAGAGTAGTGTAGGGTAGGGTAGTGTAGTGTAGTGTATGTAGGGTAGGGTAGTGTAAGGTAGGGTAGTGTAGTGTAGTGTAGGGTAGTGTAGGGTAGGGCAGGGCAGTGTAATGTAATGTAAGGCGGTACAAAGTTCGCCGGGACAGCTAGTAATAATTATAAAATGTGTTTAAGCTTGTGCTAATGAAGCCCTTTCATACGATACCCCATGTGCAGCACGAAGCATGCAAGGGTCGTGGCGAAAACAGAAAACAACGATATTGAAAATAACGTGTCTATTGTCCAAACCAAAACAAACAGCATACGGCGAGCGACTGAACGAACATAATTCAAATTCACAGAGCGATTTCGCGTCTAACCCCGCCTCACCTCACCCCTAACGACTGTCATTGGCTAACGGCCACGCGTCGTTTTGCAAAAGAAATTCAAGTCCTTATTTGGTAATAAATTAGGTGTCCCAGGGGTGAGGCAAAGCATCGTCGCGGGGGGAAGGGGTATGCATCCGTAACATTTCTCCCGCCGTGCACCTGCAATGTGCATAAAAAAAATTGTCTAAATGAAATAAATTAAACGTGTTACCGATGCATACTACCATCCCATCCCTAAATACATAACCAAGTACATAGGCTGTTAACAGTCACTACGCAATAAAATAAACAGTTTTTACTTATTACAAATAAAATAAATGTAAGTTATTTTTCCTTAATGTGGGATGGTCAAGGCCTTTACAAATAATTTATAAACAGTTTTACATCTGTGTAAATTATACTAATTGTACATAATAAAATCCCAACATAGAATCTAAAATACAAGTTTGACTATTATTTTAATTCAATTTAGAGTTGAAGCTAAGTCATCAAGATCTAATGTAAGTCAAATAAAATTAAATTTCTGAGATAGTACATTAAATCTTCCTTGATAGTACCTAATAACAAGTTGTAATTAATTACACTGAGTCTTACTAATTGCCAAGTTTAAGTAAAATTTATAATCACAATCACAAAGTATGAAATCCAAAATCAACCAAACAATCTAAATGAACAAACAACAATAAATCTACAGGGTGTCCTATATTATCTGTAAAATAATATGTTGTCACATTGACTTTTACATTTCTAAATATGAATAATTTTGATGATACTGATGCCATAATTGAAATTAAGATTTACATAATTTACATCAAATATTAAATTTTTCTTTTCTATTCCAAATTGAAATACAATTAAATTGGCAAATCTATTCTGTAGGTATTATTATTACACGCTTTGTTGCCCTACGCATCACACCGTTTTTCGTTTTGACATCTACAACCCTTACAATCCCGTCTGTACCTGGATGAATCCGCTCAACTCTGCCCTTAGGCCAGACGTTCCTCGGGAGTGTCTCGTCCACAATGACAACTAAATCACCCACCTTGATGGCTTCGCCTCGACCATGCGGCTCCCGCCGGTTTTGCAGTAGCGGTAGGACTTCCCGTACCCAGCGTTGCCAAAAGAGATCCGCCAGGCGCTGTGATGCACGCCAATGTGAGCGTTTGAGTTCATCCTCCCTTACGAATGTCCCAGGTAGCGGGACTTTTGAAGGACCGCCGAGTAGAAAGTGGTTCGGGGTGAGAGCAGCATCATCTTCCGCCGAAACTGGTACATGGGACAACGGTCTTGAGTTAACCGTAAGTTCCACTTCTGTCAGTAAAGTGTGGAGCACGTCTTCGTGAGGGTGTCGGTTGTGGAGCGTAGTACTTAGTGCAGTCTTTACAGAACGTACCAACCTCTCCCATGCACCGCCCATGAATGGTGCACCAGGTGGGATAAATCGCCAATTAATGTGTCGTACGTCGGCCTCTCGCTGTAGTGACGATAGTGCTGCCCTGCGTAGCTCGGCATCCGCACCATGGAAATTGGTTCCGTTATCGCTCCATATAGTGTCCGGACTCCCCCGGCGCGCCATCATTCGTCGAAGTGCAAGAATCGCAGCGTCGGCGGCTAGAGAAGAAGCAACCTCTAAATGAACGGCCCTGGTTGTGAGACATGTGAAGAGGGCGACGTAGCGTTTCTCATGGTGTCTCGCTACGGTGACAGACAGTGGTCCAAAGTAGTCTACGCCTGTGTGTGTGAAAGGACGCTGATGATGCGCGAGGCGGCAAGGTGGCAGGTCTCCGGTTGGCGGTACGGGAGGAACAGCGCGGCGTAGGCGGCAGGGCTGGCACTGCTTGATGACTGATCGAACAGTAGGCCGCAAGCGCAGCGCCCAGTGTCTCTGGCGCACTTGGTTGGTTACGTGCTCGACCCCACTGTGGTGAAGCTCCCGATGGATCCAGTCGATGTACAGTCTACAGTATGCGTGATCGCCATCCAGTATTGCCGGTGACTGTGTCTGTCCGTCTATGTCTGTCGCGGCAGTAGTTCTTGAGCGTAATCTCAGTACGCCGTCCTCGTCGATGGACATGGAGAGTTGGCGTAAGCGACTATTGTTCGATACCTTTCTCCCGCCGGCGACATCTCGTAGCTCAGTTGGGAAGCTTTGTTCTTGCAGTGCGCGTATCCATAGTATTTCAGCGCGTCGTGCGTATTGCGCCGGCAGTGGCACATAGGTGGCGCTTCTCGTGTCTGCACGTGCGGGCGCCCCAGCTCTAGTAGGCGCGGCGCGACGGGTACCTTTCCATTTTGGATCGGTTGGGTCGACGCGTCGATTGTGAGTAGCCGCAGATGTAGTCATGTGGGTTCTGCTGCGGTCGATGAATTGCAGTACTCGCGCCGTACTCCTTATTAGTCGCAGCCAAGAGGAGAAGCGTCTTACCTCGGGTAAAGCTTCTTTCAGTTGTGTGTGGGAGACTGTGGATGCAGTCGTAGTGCGTTCTTCGCCTGTTTCTATGAGTGTGAGCGGATTATCATTCTGTGGCCATAACGTTTCCCCTAGGTAAAGAAAGTCAGGTCCAGTGAACCAACGGTGTGATGCTGAGAAATCGGATGGTGGTTTACGCGTAGCGTCATCGGCTGGGTTATGGGCGGAGGGAACCCAGCGCCATTGTGCCGTGTCGGTCGTCTCTTCCAGTTCAGCGACGCGATGCGCGACGAACGGTTTGAAGGAGTGTGAACCCGCGCGCAGCCACGCGAGCACGGTGCGCGAGTCGGACCACATCACGCGTCGGACGGGGCGCCGCTCATGCTCCCTCTCGACGGCGCACGCCAGTCGTCCTCCCAGCACGGCCGCCTGTAATTCCAGTCTAGGTATTGAAACTATCTTGAGGGGCGCTACGCGCCCTTTCGCCGCCGCGAGTGAGATAAATACTTTGCCTTTACCATCTATTGATCTCCAATAAGCTGCAGCAGCGTAGGCAACCTCACTCGCGTCCACGAATACATGCAATTCAAGTTCTTTTGCGTCACTGTACTTGGGGTAACAACGGGGCAAAGCAAGTCCCTTTAAGTTTTCTAGAGCCTGTAACCATGAATGCCAGGTTTGCAATATCTTTGGTGGAAGGGGCTCGTCCCAGCTAATATTGTTACGCCAAGTATCCTGGAGGATCTGTTTAGCTTGTATACTTATAGGTGTCACTAAACCCAGTGGGTCAAAAAGTGACATCGCAGCCTTCAAAAGCTGTCTCTTCGTCGGGACTTTACAATCAAATGTAGAAATATTAGAAGTATTAAAACTAAGGGTGTCGTCGGCAGGACGCCATACAAGCCCCAGCACTTTTTCCTCTTTGAGTATGGTGACGTGTGCGCTCCCAGCTACCGCGGCGAGCCCCGCGATGGCAGCACGGTCGTTCGATGCCCACTTCTGCAGCTGGAAGTTTCCACGGCGATGCACTTCGTCCACTGCTCTCGACACACAGTTGGCCTCCTCCGGCGAATCGAAGCTCTGTAAAAAATCATCCATATAGTGATTGTTTATTATGGAGCTTGCGGCTTGAGGGAACTCATCTTCACACCTATGTGCATTATAATTTTTGACAAATATAGCCGTACTAGGGGAACACGTAGCGCCAAAGAGTACCGATGTCATCCTATATTCAGTGGTTGCAGTACCAGGCTGATCACGCCAAAGGAAGCGTAAGGCATCTCTGTCACACTCCCTCATCTTTATCCTCAGGAACATATCTTTGATATCAGCACTTACTGCCACCCTCTTTTGTCTAAATCTCATGAGAACCCCTAGTAACGACTTCAATAAATCAGGACCAGTCAACAAGTAATCGTTCAGACAGACGCCATTAGTACAAGCAGCGGCGTCGTGGACTATGCGCACCTTATCAGGCTTTGCTGGATTTAATACTGGGAAATGTGGTAAGTACCAAGTTTTGTCTGTAGGCGCTGGAGTTGGTGCCAGTTCAGCGTACCCATTGTTCAACAAATAATCTACCTGTTCCTTGTATTTTTCCTGAAGTTGTGGATCCTTGTTGAGCCGCTTTTCCACACCTTCCAGTCGTCTGAGTGCTGCAGTATAATTGTTCGGGAAGGGCTTACCTTCTTTCTTCCACAGCAAACCTGTTTCATAACCACCTTGTTGTAGAGGGCGTGTCGTGTTCTGTAGAATCTGCAAGGCACGGCTCTCTGGGTCCGAGTGTGGCTTGCGCGGTTCTACCCCAAGGGCATCCATCTTAAAGTGGTCTTGGACCAGCCGCTCCAGGGAACCAGTGCGGCTTATATGATTGCAGCGGTGCCTTAAAGTTAAGGAGGGTACATAGCTATGTCGTTGGCCATGCAAAACCCAACCTAATGGTGTCAAGGAAGCCACAGGTTGACCTTTAGCGCCCTGGCGTACCTCAGTTGTCAAGAGGAGTTCCCAGTTATCCTGGCCTATAAGTATTGTTGGCTCACCGACCTCATATATAAGTTGATGAGACAGATCCCTTAGATGTTCACAACCCTGAAGCGCCTCAGCCTTTACAGACTGTGCAGTTATGTCCAGCTTGTCAATAGTCCGCGCTTCAATTTCAAAATTATTACTACTATGCTGTCCACAGATGCTAAATTTCACCCGACATGAAGTTAAGGCTTCCACACGTGCTCCACCAACTGCCTCGATATAAAAGGGAGCAGCTGGGCCCTGTGCACCTATTTTCTGGGCTATGTCTGCAGTCAGCAGGGTTACAGTGGAGCCATCATCAAGCAAACCATAAGTGTTTACAGTACCTTTTGGACCTGTTAATTTAACAGGTAATACTTTTAGGAAAGTGCTCGCTGCCCGTGGTGCCCATGTGGATGTCACCGCTGCAGGCTGCCAAGCTGCGTCGCAGGCATGCACGTCCATGGTGCCAGTGAGCGCGTCCATGCCGCCCTCGGACACACGCGCACCACCGTAGAGTGGCAGCGCGCTACAGCCAGCCGCCTGGGTGAAGGCGCAGTCTTCAGCTGTCCTCGTGCAAGCACTGCTCTCCGCTGGTCGTGTAGAAGTGCCACCCTCGGCACTCGGCGAGTGACTACGTTGTGGCTGCGGTCCGTCATCGTTGTGCAGTAGTCGGTGGTGGTAGTATTCACACCCACGCACCACACACTTAACACTCTTACACCGGTGTTGCCACTTTCTTTTAGTCAGGCACCTGAAACATAGTTTTGTTTGTCGAGCTACTTCCCATCTTTCAGACACAGGCATAGCCTTAAATTTTAAGCATGTAGTTGGTGTGTGGCCAGTTTCACTACAGGCAGCACATACATTTTTATTGTTAAAATGTGTAACTTTCATTATTCTATGGGGTCTTGGATGGATATTATTGTCTATCACCTCAGCTTTAGCGTGTCTCGCATTCAAATCAGCCTCTCTTTCCAGGAAGCGTGATAATTTAATAAGCCCCGGATCGCTATCTTTACTATTGAACTCAAAGTCATACCATCTGTTCCTTAGTACGGTGGTTAATTTGTCAGTTATAATATTTATGGCGTCTGTATTATATAAATACTCAGATTTATTTAATGCCCGTACAGTGCTGATAATATTATCTACTCGGGATGCAAAGATACACACATCTCTAGGATTATCTGTCAATTTTGGTAAACTCCGCAGTTTTTCCAATTCACTTGTCACAAGTGCGTGAGGCCGGCCAAAGCGCGCCTCCAATTTATACATTATGTCTTCCGCCTTCATGTTACAAATAAATGAACCCTTCACGGCTTCGAAGCCTAGTCCTTTCAGACTCTTCCGTAGTCGAGCAACATTCTCATACTCCGAGAAGGCAGCCTTTGACTGATCGAAAGCCGCTTTGAAATACAGCCACTCACTACTGCTACCGTTAAAGTAAGGTAAATCTGGGTACCTGTGACTCGCGGGGGGCCGGTCCCCGCGAGCTACCTTTAATATGGCTGCTGCTAGATCCATCGCTGAGTCGTCGCAACCATGCTGTCGCAGCGGCGGCGATGGCGGCCGCAACGGTTGCTGCGGCGTCGGCGGCGGCGCTGTGTAGTAATGCGCAGCCGTGGGCGGCGCTGATGGCGGTGGCCTGTCACCGCGCATCGCGTCGCCGTCGTGTGTGATGTTAGCGTACGGTGCCGTGATGGTACGCTGGATGCTTGTCGGTGTACTCGTACTGCTTTGTGATGGTATGCCTGCCAATGGAACAGTATTCTCGTACAAAGTTGCAGGTGTCGAGTCGTCTGCAGCTTCCAGTAGAGCTAGCTTTGCCGCGGCTAGCTCGAGTCTCGCGCGGGCTAGCGCAATTTTCGATTGTCTCGTCTTTGACCCTGTGTCGAAGTTCTCGTCCTCGCGCCTGTCCCCAGGTTGTGTCAGCGTCGATAGCGGGAACGCGAGTGTCGTGAGCGTAGGGGTCAATGGCCGTGTGGACTGTAATGCGTCGTTGGAACCGCCGTTGAGGTCGCTGGTGACGGTGGGAACCTCCTGTCCCTGGAGCCCCACGCCCGGGAACTGATGTGACAATAGCCCCATGCCGGGGGTCTGTTGTTCGGAGGACTCGGGCGTTACTTCTCCGTCTTGTATCGCCGCGTCGTCTTGGCTTCTTGTTTTCACCATTTTTGCACACTTTCAGGTACACACGCAACACAAATAATAAATCCGGTACGATAGGACCAACTGTGCAGCACGAAGCATGCAAGGGTCGTGGCGAAAACAGAAAACAACGATATTGAAAATAACGTGTCTATTGTCCAAACCAAAACAAACAGCATACGGCGAGCGACTGAACGAACATAATTCAAATTCACAGAGCGATTTCGCGTCTAACCCCGCCTCACCTCACCCCTAACGACTGTCATTGGCTAACGGCCACGCGTCGTTTTGCAAAAGAAATTCAAGTCCTTATTTGGTAATAAATTAGGTGTCCCAGGGGTGAGGCAAAGCATCGTCGCGGGGGGAAGGGGTATGCATCCGTAACACCCCACATGACACGCTTAACTCAGTTCAAAATTTGAACCGCACGCCGCGCCGCGCCGTTTCTTGCATAATTGATTAAGTACTTTATTTATAGACTTTATTTAGTGATTTAATTACAAATGTATAGTTTTTATATTTTTTCCTTGCTTTTATTTTGTTTTTATTTTGCTTGTAGTATAAGACGGTATTACTTGCCAAATTTCATAGTTCTAAGTGAACGTAAAATTACCTAAAAATTACCTAAAGCTCCTGAGACTTGGGAGAGCTCAGCTCCGCAAGGTAACAGCCGCTATTACTGGCCATGGCCATTTTAACAAACACCTATTCGCTCTAGGTATCACCGACAGCCCCCTATGCAGAGCGTGTATGGAGGCTGAGGAGACTGCTGCCCACATCCTACTGGATTGCGAGGGGCTGGCACAGTACAGGGTCATGCACCTCGGTGACCCGAGGTCACTCCAGGAAGTCGTCGGCAACCTACGGGGGCTACTGGGCTTCTTGGAGGAGCTGGGCTGGCAGTGATGCCGGCCAAACACGCAAAATGGGCGCAGTGGTTGCCTGGTTGCGGAAATCAGCCCGCCCCTAACTTCAACTTCAACTACCTATGAATTTTGATTCCCTTGAGAGTATCGAAAATCGCGAGTGAAGCCTCAGGCAAAAACTAGTTTACCTTGTCACCTTGTACTTAGTTGTCTGAAGTTCTTAATTAATAACATTGAAATAGTATAAAAAACAAAACAAAATAATTTACCTTGTCACCTTGTACTTAGTTGTCTGAAGTTCTTAATTAATAAAATTGAAATAGTATAAAAAACAAAACAAAATAAGATCAAGATTTTTACGTGTTGATATTTTTCCACTTAATTATTGTTTGTGAGCAGCTGATATTGTTACTTATCACTAGCGATATTTTGATATTCTTGATCAACGTTGCTCCCAACTCTCCACTCTTGTATACTAACTCGACAAAAGTGATTCAAATTGGTGCAATGAAATCAGCCAGTGTAAACTGTCGCGGGTGAACATCAAAGGTGGTTAAAAAGATGGAATCCGGAGTGCGATGAGGTGTTAAGCTGTATTGATGAGTGGGCAATTTCCCAATTTACTGAAATATGATAGTAACTGGGAGAAAGAGTCGAAGAATATGTTGTATAAGTACCGTTAGGGATGTATAGTCATGTCTAAAAATATTTAAACGCCTGTTAGGTTTTATTATAAAGTACCCAGCTATAATTTTGATTTAATTTAGGCTGTAATACTTTAATTTAAAATCATAGCTGGGTACATGTTTATGAATCTTTGCAGCCGTATATATATGTATTTGTACATGTGACTGTACTTATAACTACCAATCAAAAAATCCTGGCGATGCGCGGCGCGGTGTAACATACCTAGGTTGTTCCAAAAATTGTTAGCCACAGAATAAATACATATTTCCTTAAATTAATTTGAATTGACGGCTTATTTCAATACAAATCTCCTTGATGAAAATCGTTGGCCACCTATGTGTTGTTCTTTTTTTAATTTTTTTTAAAGATTATCTGTCACTCTTTTTTTGTTTGCAACAATGGACGTCTCGCGGGAAGCTTTTCGTGCTATGAATTTCTATGATTATAAACGAGAGTTAACCTTCAAGGAATCTCACAAAAATTTACAAGGTGCTTTTGGGGAGTCTGCTCCTGCGTTTGCAGCATTTACTTAATGGTTTCGTGAATTTAAACGTGGTCGAGAGAACCTAAACGATAACCCCAGACCCGGCCGACCACCAACTGCAGTAACTCATGAAAATGTCATCAGGGTAGAGTGGCTAATGCATGAGAATAGACACATGACACATGGTGTGATTGAGGTTGAACTTAAAACTGGATCACAGGCAGTTTCCGCTATCCTACATGAACAACGAAGAGCGAAAATCCCGTGGTGTTGATTGGTTCAAATTTATGCTGGAAAAGTTCGAAGAAGAGACTTCGCAACATCCTTACAACTGAGGAATCTTGGATCTACAGCTACGATCCTCTCACGAAGCAGCAATCCACGCAATGGGTGTTTAAAGAGGACCAGTTACCCACAAAAGTTGTTCGCGGTCGGAGCGGTATTCAAAAAATGATAGCGGTTTTTTTTTCGACGCAGTGGATAATTCCGCTAGAAGACCGTAGAACCGTAGAATGTTTGCCTGCCTCAAGCTTTCAGGGAGTTGAATTGCGAGGGCCCAAGAAGCTGCGTCCGTGGCATTCTTTTTCACCAAGATAACGCACCCACTCAGACAGCTGTTAGAACCATGGACTATTTAACAACCTCCCCGTGGTACTAATGTTACCCCATTCACTGTACAGCCCAGATTTAGCTCCGTGTGACTTTTTTTCCCACGGTTAAAAAAAATGCTTCGTGGGCGAAAATTCAGTATTGCAGACGAGGCCGTCGATGAATTTCGGCTGTTATTTTTCGACCTCCCGCAAGATACATTTTTAAATGTTTTAAATGCTTGTTCAATCGAATACATAAGTGCAAAAGGGTTGGAGGAGAATATTTATTTTGAAAAGCTCAAAATTTTTTTTTTCATTTTATTAACTATTTTTGGAACAGCCCACGTACTCGTATTAACATTTTTTTAATGGAATTCTAATATTTAAATAGACTATACTAAATAGGTAAAGTTTGTATTTTTGTATAGGAGGCAATCATCAATGTACCTCTTCACCCCCGTGGATATCGAAAGTGATATCTAACAACAGCATTTATGTAATAGAAAATTATTAATATAAAATATTTATTTTAAATTACACAACTCAAGAGTTCCTACAAATTAAATACTACTGTAGGTATAATTAAATGAAAACCAAAATTAATTATTATGTTTTTAATCAATTTTAATATAAAGCCGTTACAAATGTACAGAGCTAGGCAAACGTATTTTGGGACGCCCTTCGTCTTGGGGGTGATGAAAATTGCTGGCGACAGCGGATGCGCTTGACTGATGATCGGATGAGTGGCGAGCCTTGGGGTAAATATATATCAAGCAGTGGACTCACACAGGCTGATGATGATGTTGATAAATTAATGAAGCAGTAAGACTAAGTTCAAGCCAAAATTATAAAAAAATTGAATCAACAGACTGTAGACAGGGTATGTAATAATATTTAAACAAACGTCGCGCTATCAACTTCACCCTCTATTGTGGAACTCTAGAGTTACACGGGTAACTCGGTTTCCTCGTAACAAGTTGCCGACCAACTACCGCACACGGACGCTTAAATAAGGTGAGCCTTAACATACGTTTCCTTTATTAGGCCATAGAAACTTTTTATTGCCCATTAACTTCAGTGTTGAAATTGTTGCAAAATTAAATTGAACTAATCCGAAACCAAAACTCCTGACGTTGGAGTAATTAGCTTCGACCAAATAATGGACTGGCCCTATACATACATTAATCTCATAAAAAAATGAGTCACATACAACTACACGCAAACATACACTCACACCGCTATAGTCTACAGAGTCTCGTTCACATTAAACAATGACAGAGATATAGAGATGTACTCGAAATATAGCACGAATAAGATGAAAAATTTCACTTATTTCGACATTGAACTGATTTGGGTAATACTGATCTCCTGATACGAATGAGCGAATTCGCTCATTAAGTAGGCATCAAAACCGCTGTTCGCGTAGGCCGGTCCATAGCTGTTATATTGGTCGAAGGTAATTAGGTATTTCACCAGGTACCTTCTTAGTATGAGTTGATTCCTTGCCCCTTGGGCGTGCATGTCACGCACGCATAACAAACCTCCTATTGTAAATTTGTCATCAAGTCTGATACAATCCCTTTTTCGTTGCTACTAGATATTAGTGGCAAAGGGTGACCAACGGGACCCTATTACTAAGTCTCTGCTCTGTCTGTCTGTCAGCGGGCTGTATTTTATGAACCGTAATCATCATATCAACTCATATACGTTCCCATCGAGAGGCTAGCTAGAGTCTACCCTGAATTATGGCGATCGGGCCTTAATCGACCACGCGCGCGGGCCCAATGCGGATCGGTCGACTTCACACACAACCTTCGAGTTTTCCGCAGATATGTGCAGGTTTCCTCTCGATGTTTTCCTTCACCGTAAGAGCGTTGGATAAACGTTTATATGAAATCGAAATTCGAAAACACATTGGTTTGCAGGATTCGAACCTCCTGGACAGCGGCCCTAACCGTTACGCCACCGACGAAACGTAATAGGTTTTTTTTTAAAGATTTTTATTGAACTTTAAAACAAGCTTACAACGTTTGCTTATTAGGTTGTAAACTTCTGGAGTAGATAGATAGATAGATAAATCATTTATTCATTGACAGTTTAAACATTTGACACAAAGAACAAGATTAAAATAAAAGACGTAATAAAGCAAAATTAAAAAACTAAGTTAAACACAAACAGGACGAACGATGAGTACTGCCAATGAAACGGCGCTGACTCAGCATAATGTTGTGGATTGTGTTCCCACAGCTCCACAACGCTGATATTCTGTCAGTACCGGTGGTTGCGTCGTACGCACCTCGAACGACTATTTCAACACACCTTGAATCCTATACGAGTTACCTATATGTCTAAAACTAAGGAAATAGGCAGTTGCATACAGTATGTCTTTATCTACATGTGCATTAAACATTTTAAATACCCATACTTAAAGCCTAATTAAATTATCATCTTCTTTCTTTTAAACATGGCTATGTGATTAAGAACTCGAGTAAACCACTCCCGACTGCATCAAAGTACAACTTATGTAGTAGACCAATGTACAATGCAAAACATAAACTTTGTGGAAATAATATTATTTAAAGTATATGATGGATGTCCGTCTTTCGCGAAACCAAATAAAATAAAAGTAGGTATCTAAATACATTGCAAGTATGACGGGTAGATATTGCACAAAAATTAGACAGAAATATAAATAAAAGCAATAAAAGCAATAATTGAATAATAATTGAATTATGAATATTATTATGATGATAGTAATAACGTAGTAGGTAAGTTAATTCTGAAGTAAGATTTTTTATCAGTATATGTAGCATATTATCAGTGTAGCTATCGTTAGTTGGATCGCGGTAGAACCTTACTCGCATTTTTGTTGGTTTAGAAAGTAGTTAATATAACTGTGTCGCTCCACTCCGTTCCGTTTATCGAGAAAGTTATTATAGTATTCAATCAAATAAAGAAAAGAAGAAACAAAAAATATACAAAAAGATAGAGATTTGTTACCATAGATGGGTTATGCAATATGAAACAACATTTGAAAATCGTACCTATTTGCACATACAATATTATACAGGAAGTTCGCTTCCGTTGCACCGAATGCTACTAAGAAAAGAGATGCCAATTGGCATCATTTTATTTGCTTCACTTTTAGGACGCATGCTACCTATCTACCTCCCCTTATATATAGCATATCTTTGCAAAAATAAAGATAATATGAAATATATATAACTGAAAGACGCAAATAAAACAATAAACAAAAATTTACAAAAATAATGATTATGTAAATCAAATTAAATAAATTTATATGCAAATAAAGTAAAAAAACAAGCTGAACACATCACATCACATATATGTGGGTGTGTGTGTGTATGTGTATCTGTAGATAGATTGAAATTTTCACAGAGTGTGTTTTTCTATAACCTCTATAACAACAAATAATAAAAATTAAGGGGAATCAGTAGTTGTGTGGACAGGTGTGGTGGTTCAGAACCTTCGGTGCGCAAGTCCGACATGCACTTAGCTTGTTTTTTAACGCTCATATCTGTGTGGGCTACGCGAGAAAAACTGCAATGCGTTGCTGTACAACTTTAGTTTTTCAATTCTTTAAGGCTTCGCCATTACGTGGGTTATTATAGTTCTAACTTTCCAGCTATACAGGGGTAACAAAAATATGTGGAAATATTTTATGATCTCGAAACACTAAAACCAAAAATTAATTAACTAATACGCCAAAAAAAAAAAGAGATCACACACGTATTTTATCAACAACTATAGAAGACTCCTTTTTTTTGCAAATTGAGTAGTTTCTTTAACGAAAGCGTTTAGTTTCACAAGTAGAACCTGCCCTTAAAATATTGTTACACCTGTAGATATTTATTTATTTATTTATTTTATTTATTTTTATTTATTGTTCAATAACAACGGGTGTCCCCAATAACAGTTATTGACATTATACATGAACATAAAATAAATTCATTAAACTACTTACACATAAAAGAAATAATTATTATCCATCACAGTTCAGTCCATCCAGCAAAGTACCTAATCCCCACGTACTCCTTCCAAAGGACCGGCTTTTTAAAAATCAGAGTTTAAAAAAGCTGAGAAACATACTATATTATTAATAATAATAACAAGATACGAGCATTTAACGCCAGGGTCATGCCTGTTCTTTTGTACACCTTCGGCATACTCAGATGGTCACAGACCGAACTGGACGCCCTGGATCGAAAAGTCCGCACTACTATGACACTCCATAGGATGCATCACCCGAGGTCGTCACTGATGAGGCTGTATATCCCGCGGAAGAGTGGCGGTCGTGGCCTCCGCAATGCCAAACAAATGCATAACCGCGAGATATGCAGCCTACGAAGTTACTTCCTGCCGAAAGTCGATAGTGACTTTCATAGAGTTGTCATAGCGTGTAATAAAGGACTTACCCCTCTATCCATGGCCCAAAAGAACTGGCAGGCACCGGCTGTACTTAGCACTACTGAGCGAGAGGCCAAATGGAAAGACAAAGAGCTGCACGGTAGGTTCTTCAAGGCCCTTTGTGGATCCTTCGTAGATCAAAAGGCCTCCGTGCACTGGCTGCGCTTCGGAGATCTTTTTGCGGAGACCGAGGGTTTTGTCTGTGCTATACAGGATCAGGTGGTCAAGACGAATAGGAGGTTCATAATTAAAGATGGCACCTTGGACGTTTGTCGGTTGTGCCGTCAACCAGGGGAGATCCTGCGTCATATAACCTCCGGTTGTTCCATGCTTGCCAACCCTGAGTATTTGCCCAGGCACAAGCAAGCAGCCAGGATCCTGCACCAAGAGATCGCTCTTAAGTATGGCCTCATATCTCGATGGTTGCCATATTACAAGTACACGCCGGAGCCGGTTCTCGAAAACGACCGTGCCAAGCTCTACTGGGACCGACCCGTCATCACGGACAGGACTATTCCTTCGAATAAGCCTGATATCGTGTTGATGGATCGGGCGCAGTCAAGGGTGTTTTTGGTTGATGTCACTATCCCATATGACGAAAACCTCGTGCAGGCTGATGCCGATAAAATTACCAAGTGCCTGGACCTGGCACACGAGGTTACTGATATGTGGCGAGTGGAATCCACCGAAATCATCCCCATAGTCCTGTCCGTGAACGGGCTAATTCCAGCCGACCTTGAACGTCACCTAAGGCGGCTGGATCTCCGAGGCAGACCCATCATTGTAGCAATGCAGAAAGCAGTTCTCCTCGATAATGCCCGGATAGTTCGACGCTTTCTCTCCCCGTCGCACTGAGCTTCAGCCGACTGTGCTTCCGCTGGAGGTGCTCCTGCCACTTCGCCTCGTGCCAAGTAAGCAGAGAGGCTCTAATTTTATATTTGTAAATAACAATAATAAATAGACTTACCTACTAGTGCTTCGGTATTAAACTTGGTGTTTGATTGAATGAATTTATTTTTAAATTATTAAAGTTACCTACCTAACTATTAAAATCTTTGGCAAAAGAATGATAGGTAAGTACCCATCAAGGTACCTACCGGTATTTTTTTAAAGTCCTAGGTAGGTATATTTTTGAATTTATGGCAACATAGGCGCAAATTACTTATAACTAGCTGGGGTACCCGGCAACACTGAGTTGATATGAGAAATCGTGTGTTTTTTTTTTATAAGACACCCAAATTCACACAATAACTTACCTAATGCTCAACCCTAGCCGGTAGGTACAGATCGGTACGTAGACGGTAGATTCAACGTCAGGGCACTGTTGCCGCACTCTCGTTCACTCAGCTAAAGTTCAAATGTAGGTTTTTACATACTCGTATCTACCTATCTACAAAGATTTGCACATCGACGAACGGATGCATTTGAGAAATGGAAGCGGCGGGCGCCTAATGCATGTTAGCGCTCGAAAACTGCTTGCATACAAATTACTCGCCTCGTGAGAGACGAATGTTTTCATAATATACCCTGGGCGCCTTCTAGAGCTGCATAAGTTCTGTTGTATATTTTTGGCAATGTAAATAAAATGCACTTTACGAATACAAGTAAAGAAGTGAAAGTGGTTTCCAATGTCAGGTACAGTGTGTTTTTAAGTTTAACATTTTCTGTTCGCAACAAAATGGGACGTATAAGTTTCTTATTTTTTAATTTCTTTCTTCACATATTTTTCTCCATTATATTTTGAAATCAGTCAAACTTTTACCATTTTTATTCGTTAATAAGTTCTAGAGAACATGGAAATAGGCCCAAATGCTTAAAAATATAGGCACAGAACAAAGTTCAACGAATGTACATTTTCTGGATATGTGAAAAAAAATGTTTATTTATTTAATTCGAATGTATGTCTGACTAAAATAACTTCAAAATAATTTGACAAATTAGCTAATTCCTAAACGCATTTAAATAAATTGCATATAAAAGTTATTGTTTTTTATTATTGAACTTACGGTGACACGGTTATTAGTAACTAGTGGCATGTCTGTCATGTTCCAATCCCCTGACCTATGCACCAATGAATGGAACAAAGGCGTTTTCTTAGTGGTCAGATGGGGCAATTTTTTAGACTAGTCAATTTTCTTGAATTTTCCTGAAAGTGACGAAATCTTATGTGGAGTATTCCCATATATGACATTAGTAACGAAGAAACTGCTGCGATAACTCTAGAACTTTAAAATTAAAAATGTGTATTTTTTGCCTTAATATAGGAGATTTTTCCAGATGAAAAAACCCAACTTCATGGTGTTAAAGCCATCGTGCTCTCAAAATATCTAAACAATAGGCATATGTTTACCACCGTTTAATTTCCGATAGGTAGTCAAATGTTATTTTGAGAATAAATTTTGTTTTAATAACTATTGTTCTTAATATTAATTTTAATCTTTAAACTTTTTTATACAATCGAAAATTTAATATTTTATTGGTATTGTTCAGTTTCTTGTGAGGCAATAGTAGATGCCGTAGATGCCTGCATGGATATCGATAGTGCGCGAGCGGTTCGCCTGTTTAAGGGTTCCGTAGTCAAAGGAAGCCTGAAGTTTCGCCATGTCCGTCTGTCTGCCCATCTGACCGCGGCTTAGCTCGGAGACCATAAGTAATAGAAAGCTGTAAAACGGGTAAAACAAAATCTTGAAAAAAATATTTTAACTGTTCACCCTGATACATGTAAAGAGAGAGTGATTTTTTTGCTTTTCCGTTATTTTTTAATGATTTCTGTTTACTGTCAACATCGCAGGCACACAAATTATAAAAAAACAGCTACAGTCTTAATATAAATTGACGACGATAAAATTAATACAATAATTATTTATGTTTAATTCATTTTTTATAACATTAAATCGAAATATATCACCAAATGAAATATATCATCAAATTGAAACTATTGTTTTCATACTTTTCCCTAGTCGGGTTGTATTTTACTGGACAAGTCTCGTCTAAATCCTTTTAGTAGTTTTTGTATTGCGTGATGTGCGTTTATGCTCGTTGATTGTTTACACAATCAAAAATTTTTAAACTTGTTGTTTTTATTTGAAAAATAATCAATGTACAGATTTTTAACTTTTTCGATTTCAAGAGATATATGTTAATCCTTACTAATATTATAAATGTGAAAATGTGTTTTTTGTTACCTGTTCACGCTTCAACGCCTTGACCAATCTTTATGAAATTTGGCATGCAGGTAGCCTGTTTCACGGGGAAGGACATAGGCTACTTTTTATCTCGGGAAAATAGTTAATAATCATCTGATCAATAATAATCTGATGCAGTTCCTGAGGGAACTAAAATAATACTCGATTGTTGTAATTTTTTGCACAGAGATGGTTGAGTAGGTGGGAAACGACATAATTTACTAATCACCCTTAAATACAGTCATAAAAACGATGTCCATGCGGGCGGAGCCGCGGGAAAAAGCTAGTATTATTATAGATGTAAAAAAGTTTCCTATAAGTTTCTGTTTAAACCGTCTCTGTTGATGATGATGATAAATAAATTTCCTACTTAATGAAAACTAAAAAGTTCATCATTAAATATCATAAATTAATAAACAAATCAACCTATGGTAATTTAAAAGACATTTATCAGCGACCATAAAACAATTATACATTTGTCGGAGTGTCATTGAAAACGCGACCAATACCAGATCGAGATAAGTTTACATAGTTACACTTTGTTTGGATCAAACGTCAGGTATTAGTACCTGGGTGAAACCGGTGGTGGCGTGACGATCGCTTGTACTCGTGAGACGATCGTTTGTGGTAGCAAAGATGATGTATTAACGGAAGGCTGTTTGTGCTGCCACACTGAGTTGAGAATTTATTAGATCTGTGGAGAAGCCACATTAGCTGGACGTCAGTCTCGGAGCAGACACTTTTTGACGGAGCGTCGAGCAGAACACAAGTAGTGGTGATCTGTGAGCAAAATGGACGTGTCACGCCATCGCTGTGATCACCGCGTTTGCATCCATTGTTATCCAAGGCATCCTGTACAATTTCGATTACCAAATGATCAAGACTATTGAAGAAGGACCTCTGTGATACAGCTGCATTGTTATTTCGACGCCCAATACCGAAATAGTTAAGGACGTGAACCACGAGGCCAACCATAACCTAACCACTCACTTCCTTCGAGATCAGAAGTTGGATTGTTCCCAGCGCTCGCAACAAGTGGACAACGACGGGAAAATGTGAAAAATGATAATGGAGCAGCGAAATAAAAACCAACTGGCAACAATTCTTTGTGCTACAGAAACAGAACATGTTGCGATTGATTGAGGTTATGCAAGCACCATCGACTACATTTGCTGCAATCACACTGCCAGAATTCAACCAGAATATACCTGAAGCTAATCCACGTTCACGGTGCTCGTTTGTCGACATCTCCCTTACGGAACGACAGTTGCAATGAGGTGCAATGCTTATTTCACTTAGCAAACCGTTGAAAGGCATATGCTCCTGTGCTTCCGGAATGACTCGGAGCCAGTTTAGAAACCTGTTCCTGATGCGCTGTTTGGAAATGGGCGACAGTATGGGCTGCGCTGGCAGCAGCGGAGATCCACGCAAGCGGCGCGTGCAGCTTCAGCGAAGTGCGTGATGTACGCGGAGCTATGAAAATCCGGTGAGTCGTACCCCTTTTGTTTTGATAGTTGTGGTACGAGTACTATTACCTAATCTGTGGTGGTACCGAGTGTTCTCTCGTTAAAGAAAGTTTCGTGTATAGACTTTCGGGAGTGTGTTCAATACTAACGCACTATTGACTTTTGTAGGCAACTCTTAAGTTTACTGTACAGAACAAATATCGAGTGAGGGTAATATTGACGGGCATCGTTCAGAATGGTCATATCTTGTTATGCCAGACGAGTACGAACGATATTATGATCGACTCAGATATTTTAAATCTAGGATTGACGGTATTCTTAAACGAGTCTGTCAATAACAAAACAGCTTGACTGTCGGTAAGGATGCGAATAGAGTATAGTTAGTCCCTTACCCTTCTAGTAGTGATTGCATTAGCAGCTAAAATGATGCCTTGTGGAAAGTACTCTTTCACATGCTTTCGGATTTTTACTTGTGACACAACGTCGTGATTGAACGGAAGATTTAAAAAGAGGACTCATTGTAAATATGATGATTCATTTAGTTAACTAGTTTCGGTTATACAAACCTAAACCAAGATTGAAAGTATTGAAACCCCTTTAAGCTTTTATAATATTGAGACTGACATTTTTACATGGAGTAAAAAAAAAACCTTTATTAGCTTTCGTAGTATTGGGACTGATATTCTCATTGATCATAGGCCAAAGTTGTTGCCTATTTTTAATAGCTTTCGTGATGAATTTGTCGAGGGCATCCTTAATGCCCCGCTATCGTATAGACCCTATGTAGGTAGATGAGTTTCGGGGACCCCAATAAAATATTTTGTTTACCAATTGTAAAAAAAAAAAAAGAATAATAACAGGGTAGTATGCGGAGTGCAGTGATGAACGTCTTACGGCTGATGTGATGATGATACAGGATTCATGGGCTGGAGGCTGCGAATGTCATAAGCCCCGAAGCTTTCCCTTTTTGACGGCCTTATCATGCTGGTAAAGAAAAAGGATAGCATAGAACGCAAGTGTTGATAACCGTGAAAAAAAAAATGATAACAACATGCCTGAACGGAAATTGCTTCCTCTGATAGCTTGGAACATCGATTGACTTCATAGGTGGTTACTATTTAACCACGTCAGGCATAGCTAGTGGTTACATCAGGTGCATTCTTTACCTATTAAATCGAAATGACTGATTTTGTAACCTCTGTTCAAATACGTCCACGTGTCATTCGATCTACGTAATGCCCCCTTGTATTTGAACTTACGTTCATAAACGCTTTAGGCGCGTGGTAACGGTCAGGTGAATCTTAGCACGTTTAAACGTTGGTACTCTTAGTTAAGTGTCCTTTAAAATATGCTCACTTCCTTCGAGTATAGTAATGAGATTTCAATGTTACAAGTCCTTCCATGATGATCATTTGGCAGCAACCAAACTGTTGGGTTAACCGAGTTACGAAGTACAGCCTCCTGGAGTTGCTTCTAGGTACGAGTAAAGTAGCCTAACCTCTAAATGTCATGTTTGTCGATTACACACACAGGCTGTAATTTTATCTAAGTGAAGCACGACAACATACTAGTGATAATACGGAGAGTAACGCATCCTATTACAGGAGTTGTTAATCAGCTTGCTGCTGATGTGATAATAGACATGGGCCTCCCCCATGTTGGAGCGGTTTTACCAATTGTAAAAAAAAATAAACGCTACACTTGGCGGGTTGTTTAGCGGTACAGTATGAGCGTGAAGGACGCTGCTGCTGATCCTTACATTTTTGGTCCCTTAGTCACTTCTTGTGGAACCCTCGGGAAGAGATGTTTTGGTATACTGCTCTGAGGCAGCGTCACTGGCTAATTTCTAAACTAAAGCTTAGTTTAACAAGTTACCTAACTTTGTGTTGTTACAAATGGAGAAGTGTAACCGACCACTTTAGAAATCAAATACCGTCAGAGTTATTGAGATGCTGGAAGGAGACCGTTATGTCCTTAAAGCGTTAAGTTCTAACAGGACCTACAAACACGCTTACGACAGACAACGTTGAATGCCGATAGTGACAGTATTATTGACTTGGACAGAATTGATGGAGAGACTGAACCTTGACCATCTACTAGTGCAGATAAAGGACTTTTGTACGTGACCGTGATTTTAACGTTCACTTGTTTGTATTTAGAACCTTTGACGTACACGATGTTTCGCAACTGGATGCCGATAGCCTCAGCCATTCGTAGACGTAGGCGTAAAACACCGAGTTATTTTCTCGTTGCTGTGCGGCCACAACTGTGTGTGGCGTGCGTTTGGCTCGCAGGCGTATCACCGGAGGGAGGTGATGTTGGCAATCACCAGAAAGAGGTGATGTTTGAGATCGCCGCATGGAAGCGATAGTGTGGTTGGACACCGGAGGGAGGTGGTCCAAGAGTCGCCAGGTAGGGTGACTGTGTTTTTGGGCGGACACCTGAGAGGTTGTCTGAGAGTCGCCAGGTCGAGTGACTGTGTGTTTGGGCGGGCACCGGATGGAGGTGTCTGAGAGTCCCCAGGTTGGGTGACTGTTGTTTGTTTGGGCACCGGATGGAGGTGGCCCAGAGTTGCCAAGATGGGTGACTGTTGTGGTGATACAAAATAAGGAGCGTAACCAAACCAAGTTAGATCCCAAATACCGAGGGCCGTTCAGGGTCGTAGAGGTCTTAGAAGGTGACAGATACAAATTACAAGCTTTGAATTTGAGACGAAGTTACAAGTATGCCCATGACCGTTTACGTAGTATGTCCGAAGGTTATTTGCCTCCGGATGTTGACGATGAATCTGGTGCAGAGGCGTCTACCTTTCAATGTTAATTGTATTGACAGATCGTAACTCAATCAATTGTGTACAGTTGTAATTTTTTTCTTTATCGTTTATTTTTGTGTGTAGTACTGAAGTATTCCAACATGTTTCAGCGGTAAATGAAGAGTGCTGAATGGCGCTATATGTTTGCATGAATTGGCTGCTGCTTGTTTTGTCAGACTCGTTCTGTCATGATGTGTAGCAGGTACATTCGTGTTTTTGTAAAAAAGAAGTATCCCGTTTACCGGCTAAAACTGTTGATGGTATTCCGTCGCCTGTACTGGCGATGATGGTATTCCGTCGCCTGTATTGGCGATGATGGTGTTCCATTGCCTAGATTGGTGATGATGGTATTCCGTCGCCTGTATTGGTGATGATGGTGTTCCATTGCCTAGATTGGTGATGATGGTATTCCGTCGCCTGTATTGGTGATGATGGTGTTCCATTGCCTAGATTGGTGATGATGGTGTTCCATTGCCTAGATTGGTGATGATGGTGTTCCATTGCCTAGATTGGTGATGATGGTGTTCCACTGCCTAGATTGGTGGTGATGGTGTTCCGTCACCTGGACTGGTGATGATGACTGATTGGTATTCCGTCGCTTGGCGTTAGTGATGATGATTCTTTGTGGTGTCCCGCCACCCGGATGTGGTGATGTTTAGTTCTGGTGTTCCGTCGCTTGTGATTTGCGATGATGATTATGTTCCGTTCTATGTGCCCCTAAAAGTTGTAAATGGTTGTAAGGTTTCAAGCCTTGCAGCTGTGATTTACCTTGGAGACCTAAACTGATTTGAGATTGTTTGAGTTACGATGCTAATGCTGAGGTTTATTTAGTTTACGAGAGTGAAATTATTTTGGTTTTTTGAGGCTGTTAAAATGTGTTGTCACCATGATTGTAGTCTTGAATTAAAGCTTCACATTATTAGCGTTGCTTTTATTCCTTGAGCTGTGGACCTTCCTAATGAAGGTCAGGATTGGCCGAACGAAATGGAATCTACTGGCTACCCTTTTCTTTTTCAGGTTAGTCACCCGAGGACGTGTGACTCGCAGGATGGCCGTGTCGGAGTGTCATTGAAAACGCGACCAATACCAGCTCGAGATAAGTTTACATAGTTACACTTTGTTTGGATCAAACGTCAGGTATTAGTACCTGGGTGAAACCGGTGGTGGCGTGACGATCGCTTGTACTCGTGAGACGATCGTTTGTGGTAGCAAAGATGATGTATTAACGGAAGGCTGTTTGTGCTGCCACACTGAGTTGAGAATTTATTAGATCTGTGGAGAAGCCACATTAGCTGGACGTCAGTCTCGGAGCAGACACTTTTTGACGGAGCGTCGAGCAGAACACAAGTAGTGGTGATCTGTGAGCAAAATGGACGTGTCACGCCATCGCTGTGATCACCGCGTTTGCATCCATTGTTATCCAAGGCATCCTGTACAATTTCGATTACCAAATGATCAAGACTATTGAAGAAGGACCTCTGTGATACAGCTGCATTGTTATTTCGACGCCCAATACCGAAATAGTTAAGGACGTGAACCACGAGGCCAACCATAACCTAACCACTCACTTCCTTCGAGACATTAATTTTAACGGGAATTCTTAATTAGATCACATTTAGCGCTTCTCCTCCAGAGGACAGACTAACTGCCAACCGGCGCGAGCGTCGCAGGCGACAGCCAAGACAGGCCGCGAATTTAATTAATGTCATCCCAAAAATATTCCCACAAAGGGAGAGAACAAAGAAAAACAATATACGCAGCTTTAATAAATCTCTCGGCACTGTATATTAAAGCCGAAACAACTTTTTGATCATGAATTCCTAGTCAAAATATTTATTTATAGATTGATAAATTGATGTCTGATGTGCCAATTGAGCTGGTTTATTACTTCCTCCTGTTATTCTATTTTATTATATTTTAAAGTATATATATATTAGTACTAACATACAGTTTGGACACTCCCTGCCGCTCTGTAGAATCCGACCTAACCCCCTTGTCACCCAGATTGATACATATTGGTTACAGTTTGGTTGTCGAATTTATAGGTTTCCGCCGCCATTTTGTTTGTTCCGTCATTCGTTTTTTGAAATGGCATTTCTGGCCCGTTGTATGAAGTGTCCAGGGTATGACTTAAGGATCCCCAGGAGGCTCGAGTTCCATACAAACGTAGTTTCGCTTTAAGACAAAAACTACACGCCGGATTGAATCCAAACTTTGCAAGTATATTGAGTAGACACATGTCGATGTTTGTAATTAGTTTCGATGTACTAATTTAAAAAAGAAAAAAATAAGAGCAGTTTCAAACTTTTAGTACAAAACTAATTTAAGTCTTCGTTTAGTTACGTTTAAATTTACTACGTTGAAAACTAATTACAAACATCGATATGTGTATTAAGGTATTTACATAAGTGTAGCCGCTTAGTTAAACAATAAAGGTTCTTCTTGTTTTTCGCTTTTCAGTTTCTTTCTTTTTTCGTCGGTTTAGAAGTTTTTATAGATACCAGAAAGAGTGTAATTTGCACCTATTTTGAATAAACATTTTGATTCTTGAGCTGGCACTATTCTCTAAATATGGTTTAAGTGAAGGTTCATAGTCCAGGGAGAGTCTTTAGGTGGATTTCGCTTTCAATCCCTTCCATCGAGTGATTGCATAACATAATTTAGTCAAACAAAAGATTATAATTTATAGGTACAGTCACAAGCTTTAATTTGGGACCCACCTAAGGTTGAATATCGTGTAGCAAACGGACGCTATTTAGAGCTAATATTTTAAAGCAGTGTCATATCATAAGTCATCTGGGGGCACGGCAGTGCCCCCGCCAAGTCGAGCAAAAAAAAAAGCGGCACGGCCGTACCATCCTTTTCTCGAAGCAGTTCAGGCCATTTTCAACCCCCTACAACTTCGTTGTGGATTAAACCAGAAGCCTGAATTTTCAGTACCCAAGCAGGCGTTGTATAAGCAAGGTATATTCCAAATTTCATTCAATTTGAACCAGTACTTTAAGAATGATAACTAGTCAAAGTTTCCTAATTTTGTCACTCACTGACTGACAGATCATCAAAATTCCAAGGCACTTCTAGCCGACATAGAAGCTTCAAATTTAGAATACAATTAGTCTTTAGTGTAAAAAGCAAGGAAAAATTAAAATATTTTGCAATTTTGGTTCAGTTTTCTAGATACACAAACCGCATAAATAACTTTGTAATCCCATATAAATGTATAGGATTACAAAGTTACATTTGCAGTGAATGAATCAGTGTACCTGCATATGTGCGGGATGTACGGGAGGGGGTATAGAGCGGGAAAGGGTGTGTTCAGTCCATGAAACTGGACAACTTTCCCCTAGGGACATAGGCCAAATATGAAAAAAAATCGATCTCCATACATTGACCTAAGAGTGTCGCTGATACTTGGAATCGTCACTAGATGGCGCTGGCTGTATTTTAAAACGCGCTAACGCTTTGTATATTTAGCAACCTTATATGGCGAAGTGGCGGTCAGCCGGTTTACAGTCGTTTACGACATTCTTCTACTGCGCGCGCATGAAAATCGTTTGCTAGGGAATATTCGTTGTTCTGTATTTCGTGAGGCTAGATAGTTATCTGACCGATTTATATTTAAGATACTGAAAGGCTTACTCATTGGTTTACTGACATATTGGCTTACGATTTGGACGTTGTTTGGATAATTTTAAGTTTATAAACGTTGTAATATTACCGTAAGTTTGCTATTTTCGTTTATATGGAGGAGAACATAATTATAAAAATAGGAGCAGAAGTCATGTTAAGGCGGAATATTGACGTGAGTCTTGGTTTAGTTAATAGTTCTATCGGTATAGTGCAAAGAGTAAAGGTTGTTCCGGAAAATACAAAAATAATCAAGAAAATATACATAACATTTAATGATCATGTCTATGAGCTTGGACCGGTCAAAACTAAATTTGAAATTATAAATAGAGCTTATGTTTATCGCGAACAGTTTCCCATATGTATAGCCTATGCTATAACTATACATAAAAGTCAGGGCCTAAGCCTAAATAATGCGCTGATGGATATCGGTTCTGCAGTATTCACATCTGGTCAAGCTTACGTGGCACTTTCAAGAGTTACAAGTCTGGGCGGCTTACATCTAATTAATATTGACTTTGGAAGTATTAAAGCGCAGGAATCCTCAATTTGTGAATACAATAGACTAAGGAGTATTTACCGTCCAGACTTGTCAAAAATTTTAATATCGAAGCCTCCGAGAAAAACCAATAGAGACAGGGAATGGGCTTTGAGAAAATCTGTAACTGAAGCTCAACAAGTAGTACCGGAAAAGAAAAAAAGGAAGACTATCTACAAAAAAAAGAAAAACTCATAAAGACGAAATGGATTTTAGGAAAATCCGTTGTTGATATTCAAGAAAAGGTAAAAAGTAGGTAGTCCCTCTACAAAAAGAAGTGAGATGCCATCAAAAACATAACTTGTAAAAAAACCCCAAGTCTCGCAACACAGTTTTTCTACCGTAAAAAGTTGTGAGATCCATGTAATACCAAGTCGGTTAATATATTCAGTCCGTACCTAAGAGACCTTCTGTCTTAAGTTATTACGAAATTAGATAACCTAACAACATCTTATTGTGACCATATCAATATTTTAAAAATCTCTTATGTTTTAAATAAATAGACTGACTTCGCAATCGCACTAAACAAATCTCATGTCGCCGCTAATCTCCTAACAGTACACGCCATAACTCTACAAGCTCTAATTTCATAAACTCTACACCTTAGCCAAAATAATGTGAAAAACTTACAAAGCCTATGTAGAGCCAAACTCCTTCTATGTGCTTCAACTCTACAAGTTCTAGCTTCACCAACTCTACCTACATCTTAATTAAAACGCGTGGCT
The DNA here is from genome assembly GCA_947284805.1 of Coleophora flavipennella. Lineage (NCBI taxonomy): Eukaryota > Metazoa > Arthropoda > Insecta > Lepidoptera > Coleophoridae > Coleophora > Coleophora flavipennella. The sequence goes on from OX369268.1 coordinate 2,476,127, forward strand.
TGGCCGTTTTGCTACCGTAACGAGATTACTTCCATAGGCATACGTTCCTTCTATGTTAAGCAAATACCTAGTTTCTGTGGTAACGAAACGGCGAAGCCCCGCGTTTTAATTAAGATGTAGGTAGAGTTGGTGAAGCTAGAACTTGTAGAGTTGAAGCACATAGAAGGAGTTTGGCTCTACATAGGCTTTGTAAGTTTTTCACATTATTTTGGCTAAGGTGTAGAGTTTATGAAATTAGAGCTTGTAGAGTTATGGCGTGTACTGTTAGGAGATTAGCGGCGACATGAGATTTGTTTAGTGCGATTGCGAAGTCAGTCTATTTATTTAAAACATAAGAGATTTTTAAAATATTGATATGGTCACAATAAGATGTTGTTAGGTTATCTAATTTCGTAATAACTTAAGACAGAAGGTCTCTTAGGTACGGACTGAATATATTAACCGACTTGGTATTACATGGATCTCACAACTTTTTACGGTAGAAAAACTGTGTTGCGAGACTTGGGGTTTTTTTACAAGTTATGTTTTTGATGGCATAATGTTTACCATCGACAACTTAAGTTTACGTTTCTAGGGGCAACCGCTCAGTTACGTCAACCGAGCGGAGTGCGGGCAAACGACCATTTCCGATTTTTTCCGAGCAATTGTCACATAGAAAGATAGAAAAGTCTTATAATCGATGAAAGTCGTAGTCCTCTAATCAAAATTTAGATATGTCACTTCAATAAGGTCAAAATAATTTTCGTAATTAAAAAACCGTAGTGATAGCTTTTTGCAAAGAGGTTATCATTTCAAGAGTCGATTCGATAAGACATTTAAATTTCTTAACTTGACATTTCAACACTATCGAACTGAAGTTTCGACCTTATTGCATTATATCATGGCCGGAATGTTGTTGGCGCTGCCGCGTACTGCACACCTTTTGCACAATACCACAACACCTGTTGACCTGGGAGCGAGGAGCTTGGACCTGGAATGGTGTAATAATCTTATTCCGCGATCCGACATAGTACAACAGATTTTTAAGACCTTATGATGGGTCAAATGACAATATTCAATTTAAATTATTAAAAGAGTGTGTAAAGCTATCACCATGGGAAAAATATATATGTAATATACTTAATGTAATAAAAATATATTTAATTGAATACAATTTTAAAAATATTACCACTTTTGATGTAAAAAAATATACTGTATACTTTTGGCATTAATTGCAAAATTTCTCGAAAACAAATAGTTAATATTGAATGAAACCAGCACACAAAAATCAGTGACTAAGACCTTTCATTTTAAATTAACACATTTTTTTTTAACTTATTTTAAAGTGATGAAAAGTAATGGAAACATGTAAAAAGTATTTTCATAGTGACCAATGCTGCTATCCCATCCCGCGTTATCTGTCCACCGAGTGGGAGGCTTGCATTCGCTACGTCTGTCGGAGCTCAGTCGCCACTCGTGAACTTTACTGCTACAGCCGCCTGTCCAACACGCTATATGCCCCGTCCGCTGCCACTCTAATGGTGCGTATCTATTAAACATTAAAATAGGTTCCTTCATCACATCTTTCATTTATTGACAATCTACAGGATGTAACAAAATTGGTGTGGGTCCCGTTAACTGGGGCTTCTACTCGTCATTCTGAAAAACTTTTGTTCTATAAATTTGCTGAAATCGTAAAAAAAAATTAATCGATCAGCTGAATAACCAATTTTTAAAACTTTTGGATGGAGACTCTAGTTGGTTTTTTTTTTAAATTACCTATACCTCCGTTGGGAAAAATTGTTAAATAGGGGATCGTACTGCATCAAAAATAAATTCTGAAATATGATTTCCTAAATTGGGTATGCAAAATTTTTTTTTAAGCCATGAAAATAAAAAAACCATTTCGAGATATTTTTATTTAAAGCCATATTTTTTCATTTTCCACTCGAAAAAGTAAAAGATTGCGTAAAAAAATCGGAAAAGGACAATAACCTTCATTTGACCCCTATGACGTCACGAGTTTACAGTAAAACCTTATTTCACCACTGAACGGAACGTGCACTCTTACTTGTCATATCAATTACGGACCTTGCATTTGAGGGCGAGCTTTCGTCGAGCACTGAAAAAGGCACTATTTATTTATCATCCACCAAAAACTACGTTTGAAACAATCAAATATTATTAGAACGTCATTCAAATTAAATACTTAAATGGGTAAGATATTCATTAGAGGTCCAATTTTTATTGTGGTTCTAAAAAACATTTAAACTCTGAAGGCCTTGTCCATACATAGATTATGATGTTTGATGACAAGTAAATTTTGACTTTGACGTTTCGTTGTTGGCTTTGTGATAGTTTCGTTTCGGAAAAGGCAAAGGTTACTAAGACCATACAGCCAGGTCTGACGTATTTAGGCTTCCTTAGCTGTTGGATTTGTAATGCTAGTGCCGGTGCAATGAAAAAACAACAAAATAAAACTACGAATGCGTCTACCACAAATCCCGCCAAAAAACCTTTGGGAATGATTGACTTGAGTGACTTGACAGTTGACGTCAAGGCCTATTCATTTCATCGTCATAGAAATAGGGCTGTTCGTTTCATAGTAATGTGAACCGATGACGTCATCAAAGTTTCAAAATTTAAAAAAATATTTAAAAATATCTAGAGGCTTAAAAAATGAAATATTCAAATTAGTTTTTCAAAATGGTCTAAACCATCAGAAAATTTTTTTAAAAAAATACATTTTTTTTTTAGCATACCCAATTGCTCTCCTCTTGAAGTTTCAAAAAATCTTACTTGTTTTGATTTTCCATAACGTCTTCAATTTTTAATTGATCAAATTCACAAAATAAGTTCGTCAATGACGCTTAAAATCTACGATGTTGTCACATTTCAAACATTTTTAGAACAAAATTTCGTTTTTGACAGATCATAAAAAGTAAGTAAAATGACTAGCAGTCCGATCCCCTATTGTTGAAATGAGTAGAACCCCCAGTCAACGGGTCCTACATTATTTTTTTACCTTGTACATCTGTGGAAGCCCTTTTGCAAAACAACACGCTGAATAACGCAAGATTGTAAAACTGCGGCGTTTTGTAATGCTGCAATATCACGTTCAGCCGGATTGCAATTCGGATGACTTAAAGTACGCCGCTTTGTATAAAGACAACTAAATAAAAAAAAATTAACTGAGCTAGCAATATTAGCGAGCGAGCGATATTAGGTTCTGCCATTTCAACTAAAACCTACTCTTTCTCGGGTTTGCTGGAAGAAATTTCTAATTAGAAATAATTAATACCTATTGTATAATTTTGTTTTCTGCCTGTAATGTAATCTTTTTTGTACACAATAAACTGTTAAATAAATAGGTTCGGTCAGATTTAATTTAATAAACCCTGGGTAGTAGAATGCTTCGCAAAAAAAAAACATTCGTTTTATTCCGAGTTTTTTACTCGGTACCTATTTCACAAAGCAGTGCAAAATTCGCCGTATTGCATAGCAGCACGGCGGCTTCTACATAACGGCTGCGACATATCGATAGCGTCTCCAAACTCTAATTTTCCAGCAAAACTAATAAAGAGCCTTTTAATGTTCGAGCTTAAAAGCTCAAAATATGAAGAGTACACCGGCTGTAGCCACACAAAGCGCTGCGCTGGAGCTTCTAATAAATTTCCCTTAGTTGCTGAACTAATATGACTCTAGAATATGGTGCTCGACTTCGCCGTCTCGCCACCCGACCACACGCTCTGTCTTTAGTTTGTTTGTCGAATTAGCTGCAGCTATGACGGCTCGCGAAAAACACTCAGTCAAAGGGGCCGCCCTGAGTTCAATCGCGCCGCCCGCCGCGCTGCCCCTGACGTTGTCGGCGCCGCTATTGGACTGAGGGTGACCCTTTTGTCGGAGTGTTTGACTGTCGAAAGATGCAGTTAATTCAGCGAACGAACTATAGACGTTTTCTTTGGACGAAGGTATGGATTCAAGTCAAATCAAATCAAATATGCTTTATTGTACAATAACAAAATATATATAGATAATAAGTAGTACACAGTACAATTTTAAATTGTACGGTGTAGGCGGCCTTATTGCTTAAAGCAATTTCTTCCAGGCAACCCAGAGAATTGATACAATTAAATAAAAATAAGGGCTGTGCAAGGATTATTTAGTTACACTGTGGTAAAGCTTATTAGTATTCCATCTGCGTACCAGAGCGAAGGTTTGGCTAAAGTTATATGCGTGTTCAGTATCTTCGCATGGGTCATCAGATAATTTAATCTCACCCTAGAGTAACGTCAATTACGACGTTGTAGAGCTAAAGTCGAGTCCTTTACTACTTTGCAGGCACTTACGAAACTAACTGAATGTTATGCTGATAAATGACATATCGTTTAACCCTTCTAGCGACAAACGGCCATCTTGGGATGTTTAACGAACATCGCTTACACGACCAACAACCCATTTGGGTTGTTTTTATATGTATTTCAAGGCGCTTTGTTTATGGTTGAAATTAGTATATAAAACTGCGTCTATCGTTAGGTCATATTTGGCAAAATTGTTGTGAACGTGTGGTTACACCCTAATTGAAATACTTTACATCCCATTTGATAGAAAAATATTTTTTAAAACGAATATTTGTTTCCCGTTTTCTGTGGTTGTCAGCCATTACGTCAATTGCGTGTGAAGTTTGTTGTGTTGTTGTTGGTTGTTGTTTTGTGTTATTTATCATGGAAGTGTATGTAAATTTAATTTAATTCCATTGTATGATGTTATTGCTTTACAGTGTAGTGTTTTTATCACCGTATCTTTCTCGATAAAACTCTTAGAAACGCATTGAGTTTGTAGCGGAAAATTGAACAATCTTATTTTTTTTGTCTCGAGTATGTTCCTAAACGGTTCCTAAATTCACCAAAACGGCTTGTTTTTGATATATATACATCTTCTAAACTGATTATCATCATTTCTAAGTGTTTGCATGTAATTTAGATCACCTAGGGCTTTTCCAAAGCAACCTGTAGCAATTCAACACAATGGTATTTTTTGTGTAAAATTATGTAATTTAACCCTTCCATCCTACCAAAATACGAACAAATGTTGATTTATCATCATCATCTGACACCATCATCATATTTTCTAAGAATTTAAATGAATTTTAGACCAATTTAAATTTTCACCGAGGCAGCCTCGGGTAACTGAAACGATGGACTTTATTTGTACTATACCTACCCCCAGCTGGTTTTTAATTTACCATCATCATCACACCGTCATCATCACACAATCATCACCACACAATCACTATAGTTTCTAAGAATTTACATGAATTTTTAGAACAATTCAAATTTTCTCTGAAGCAGCCTGCGGCAATTCAAATGATGGACTTTATTTGTGTTTATTTTGTACTATACCTACTTGTTTTTGATTTACAATCATCATCACACCATCATCATCACACTAATCATCAGTGTCTAAGAATTTAAATGAATTTTAGACCAATTTAAATTTTCACCGAGGCAGCCTCGGGTAACTGAAACGATGGACTTTATTTGTACTATACCTACCCCCAGCTAGTTTTTAATTTACCATCATCATCACACCGTCATCATCACACAATCATCATCACACAATCACTATAGTTACTAAGAATTTACATGAATTTTTAGAACAATTCAAATTTTCTCTGAAGCAGCCTCGGGTAACTCAAACGATGGACTTTATTTGTACTATACCTACCCCCAGCTGGTTTTTAATTTACCATCATCATCACACCGTCATCATCACACAATCACTATATTTTCTAAGAATTTACATGAATTTTTAGAACAATTCAAATTTTCTCTGAAGCAGCCTGCGGCAATTCAAATGATGGACTTTATTTGTGTTTATTTTGTACTATACCTACTTGTTTTTGATTTACAATCATCATCACACCATCATCATCACACTAATCATCAGTGTCTAAGAATTTAAATGAATTTTAGACCAATTTAAATTTTCACCGAGGCAGCCTCGGTTAACTGAAACGATGGACTTTATTTGTACTATACCTACCCCCAGCTGGTTTTTAATTTACCATCATCATCACACCGTCATCATCACACAATCATCATCACACAATCACTATAGTTACTAAGAATTTACATGAATTTTTAGAACAATTCAAATTTTCTCTGAAGCAGCCTCGGGTAACTCAAACGATGGACTTTATTTGTACTATACCTACCCCCAGCTGGTTTTTAATTTACCATCATCATCACACCGTCATCATCACACAATCATCATCACACAATCACTATATTTTCTAAGAATTTACATGAATTTTTAGAACAATTCAAATTTTCTCTGAAGCAGCCTGCGGCAATTCAAATGATGGACTTTATTTGTATTTATTTTGTACTATACCTACTTGTTTTTGATTTACAATCATCATCACACCATCATCATCACACTAATCATCAGTGTCTAAGAATTTAAATGAATTTTAGACCCATTCAAATTTTCTCTGAAAGCAGCCTGCGGCAATTCAAATGATGGACTTGTTTTTATATTTTGAATTTGTTCTACTGCTCCGAATGTTTTAATTTTTTTTTTGTGATAAGCCAGAAGGCCATTTTACTCAGAAAAATAAAAATTCAAACATCTGGACTTCAATCGGGGTCTCAAAAAAAAAATCAAATTACTAGTTCTGTGTTCGAGTTTTGTAAATTTTTGGTTGTTTTTGAAACTAATTTTAAAAATTGTTTTTGCATTAGACAATTTTTTTTTTGTATTGTACCGTGAAGATATTTAACTAAACCATTAGAAAAAAAATATTTCATATGTATATCTAGAGTGCTTAGATAGAAGTAGATAAGGTAAGAAAATTGGAACAGAAAATAAAACACAATTTTAAATTTCAAAGTATTGTATTTAATTTATCTCTAATCTAACACATGTAAAATAAAAACCATTAAAAAGGAAATTTAATCATCTTACTAGATCAGTAATTAGTTGTTATAAGTATCATGCAAAAATTATGAGAAAACTTCGGAAATCCGCAGCGCGGCCGACCCCCGTTGAACGGCCCGCGCGGCACAAAATTTAATCATTTTTGTAGTATTTTTTTAAATTTGTTTTTGCACTAGACAATCATTTATTTGTTTTGTATCATGTAGATACATTACCTAGCCATTAGAAAAAGATCATTTTAACTGCATATATGTAGAATATAAATAGAAAAAGTAAAAAGAACGAAAAAGGAACCAAAAAAATCAAAAGTTTCAAATTAATCGTGTTCTATTTTATTTCTTTGTGATAGAAGAAATCTAAAAAAAATATAATCAAAAAGTAAATTTAATCAGCTTACTAGATCAGTAATTAGTTTTTATAAGTTTCATACAAAAATACTGAGAAAACCTCGGAAAGCCGCAGCACCAATTTTAATTTATTCTTGAAAATGTCAACCCTAGTTTCTACCTTTAATTCTGTCTGAAGTCTATTAAAGAATGCCACGGATTGATACAGTGGACAATGGTTCACAACATTTAAACATGGCTCAATAACGTGATGTAAGTCCTTTCTCCTAGTACCCATACGCAAATTCATCATCTCATCGGATTCAAAAACTAATCTGTGTTTCACCAAATCCACTAAAAGAACAAGAATATAGAGACCAGGAACCGTTAATATTTTGTATTTTTTTAAATAGTCCCTACAGGATTCCCACGGAGGAATTCTAGCTATTGTTCTTATAGCCCTTTTTTGGAAAGTAAAAGCTTTTGTCAAATTATACTTATAGCTACTTCCCCAATACTTAATACTATAACGCAACTTTTATTCGATTGTGGCAAAGTAAACAGATTTCAACTGTTCCAACGTCAACACATCTCTTAGGCTTCTTAAAGCATAACAAGCCGAGCTAATTGAACTTTTCATTATATTTAGTTCTGGTTTCCAATTTAGTAATGAGTCAATTTGTATACCCAAAAATTGTACCGAATTCAGCACCTCTATTTACTCATTATTTAAAATCAAAACGAGAGAATCTCGGCTCCTTGCAGTTGACTCAAACAAAATTGCATTTGTTTTTGGTGGATTAAGCATTAGGTCATTAGCTTCAAACCATCTATGGAAAGCTGCTAGAGTCGAATTAACACTGTCATTTAGTTCCTTAATACTAGTTCCTGACAGGATTGCATTTGAGTCATCAGCGAATAACACTAATTGGGCATTTGGAACTTTAGTAGTAAAATAATTTGCCAAGTCATTTAAAAATATTATAAAGAAAATAGGGCCCAAGATGGAACCCTGCGGTACTCCTCTGGTGATATTAACTAGCTCAGAGGTTTTAATTGTTTCCTTACTATTATTATCAATTGATTTAACCTCTACAAACTGTTTTCTATTTTTGAGATGTGATTCTAGTAACTTCAAGATCCTGCCCCTAACACCGTAGTGTTCAAGCTTGTTTAATAGTATACTATGATTAACCATATCAACAGCTGAACTCAAGTCCAAGAATACCCCAGCAACTTAAGGCTTATTATTTAGTTTAATTACTACGTCATTATCTAAGGCATCAATAGCATCAGAAGTTCCAATTTCCTTTTGGTAGCCAAATTGTCTAGTTTTTAAAACGCGATTAAGTGTCAGATGAGCAAGCAGTCTAGATTTTATGAGTTTTTCAAAGATCTTAGACATTGTATATAGGAATGAGGAGATTGGCCTGTAATTACTAGGGTCGAGCTTACTTTTTTTCTTGAAAACCGGCAATATTTTGGCTATCTTCAGTTGATCTGGAAATATACAGTACTCAAAACATTGATTGAAAAAAACGGCCAAACTCTCATCCAACACATCGATATTGTCTTTAATAATTGAAATGGGGATGTCATCATACCCACTCGAAGTTTTCAGTTTCATTTTTCTTACAACACGTGAAATTTCTGTAGCAGTTACAATATCAAAATGTATGTCTCTCTGAATACACTCAGTATGTTCACGTAAATACTTTAAAGCAAGCGCACAGTTTCCAGAGGAAGGCAAAAGACTACGGTCAAAATGCTTCGAAAATACCTTAGCCACTTCCAGAGGATCGTTTACAATTCTACCGTTTATCTTTAACACAATGTCCTTACTACAACCATTTCTGTTTTTTCCGTCCTTGTTGTTAACGACTTTCCAAACCCCTTTCAGTTTTATTCGGAGTGTTTTACTCAGTATACCTAGTTTACAAAGCGCCACAAAATCCTCCACTTTACAAAACCTAGCCGTTTTACAATCCGGTATAAATGTATTATGTTGCATATACATAATATATTCTTTATTGCACACAAATATGGTATACGGATGTTAAATATTGATCGATCGATACAAATTGATCGGCTGATTGTCAAATTTGTGCATTTTTGCATGGAGCGTCGGTTTTTTTTGTTTTGAGAATTGACTATGGGATCCTTGGGGAAAGTTGCTCGATATGATGAGTAGAAGCCCCAGTTAACAGAAAATACACCATTTTTGTTATACCCTGTGTACAGCATATTGTACCATTATATAACTTAAAAACCGACCAAGTGCGAGTCGAACTGTCGCACCAAAAACAAATTTTCATCTACAGCTCCATCTATAGATATAGGTAAAAGAGAACTAATTGCTGTTGTCGTATTACTACGTAAATTAACGACGTAGGAGATACTACTAGATCCCACTAGGTGGCGCTAGTTTCTAAACAATTGGACTTTGGAAATTTCATTTTTCCTGTAATTTAATCGGACTTTAGATTTCCTCTTTAAATTTTCCTGTAATCTATGCATTTAACTTCATATATTGCAATTTTTTAAATGTTTAGGCCAAGTAGTTGCGAAGATAAGGGGGGGCGGGAGGGGGGAGGGAAAGTCTTGGAATTGTTTTCGCCTATTTTCTTAAATTTAAAACTATTTATCTACTTCAAAACTAGCACTCTAATTTGATATGTCACGCGATATAAGTTTGCAAAACATATTTTAAATTTTCTAATTTCCATATTTAAAATTAATAAATTTACGTTACATTTCTGTCTTCGGGTCACTGACTTACATATTATGTGAAGCAAATTTCAACTCAATCGGTCTAATAGTTTCAGAGCAAATCGGCTGTAACAGACGGATGGACAGACACATGAGTGTGAGGGGACCACTGTATCTATTTTGTATGTATATCGTACGTTTTTAATAAAATATATTTGATTAGATTTGAAAACCCAAACTACTTAAAATTACAATAAATTAAGATGAACGACACCATTCGTTCTAACATCCATGAAGCCGTTTTTGAAAACATAACTCTCCTTTTTGGACAATCGGGTAAAGAGATAAGCTAGCATCCAATATGAATTACATAAATTATGCTCCTCTAATTTTACCTTTCTCAAGTGTAACAATATATTATTTGGAGGATTCTCGTTCATTGTCGCCAAAAGCGGGCGGAAAAATCTTGGAAGGAATTTCTTGAAAATGTTTTTCACGGTTATAAAAGGCCACGTCTGCATTTTTTGTGATGACAAAGGCTTTCTTATCCGGCTACTCCGGCAAGATATTTACGTTTTTATGTCGGTCGTAAAACAGTACCATAATAATATTTGAAAATATTGACAAACATTCGACGTTGAAATTTATGGATTCTGGTGAAACTAGAAAAAATATGTGTGTTTCACATTTTTTTTAGGTCACCGTAGTCAAACTAGGAATTGTTGTAGTTTCGCCATGTCTGCTTGACTGTCTGTTTGTCCGTCGGCATGTCACAGCCGTTTTACTCTATGAGTATAACATCTATGAAATTTGGTATTCTTACTAATATTATAAATGTGTTTGTTTGTTTTTTTGTTTGTTACCTTTTCATTCTTCAACACCTTGACTAATCTTGATGAAATTTGGCATGCAGGTAGCCTGTACTACTGGGATGGACACTTTTTTTTTATTAAGGCTACTTTTTATCCCGTGAAAATGGCATAGATTTTTTTGGTTGATTTCTATACCAACAACAACAACAACAACGGTACAATGGATTGTTTTGATTTTTAGCACAGAGATGGTTGAGGGGGTGGGATTCACCCTCAAAGACAGTCATAAAAACGATGTCCATTCGGGTGAAGCTGCGGGCAAAAGCTAGAAGTTATATAAATCTGTAACGCTTATATTCATCTTTATCTGTCCATCTATCTATCGCCTAAATAGGCTATAGGCCGCCGGAGCTAAAGTAGTCTTCTTCATGAATTTCGTCGGACACCTCTGGAAATGGAGTTAAAAGGTACCTATGAATGGATAGATCTTGATCTCCAGAGTACGGAGCTGCGTGTCGTATGAATCTAATCAAAATAAATTGTACAGCCACGCTGTGAATACTTTCTCGCGACCTTCATTATCTAGCGTATATAGTCGGGCATCATTATATCAGCTCATATTCGTCCCCACCGAGGGGCTCGAGCCTACCCTGAAGTAGGGTGATCGGGCTTTAGTCGACCACGCGGGTCCAGTGTGGGTTGGTCGACTTCACGCAGAACCTGCGAGTCGGACATACACTTAAAAAATTATAGGAGCAAATAATAAAACTGTACCAGATTTGTCGAACTACGCCGCCACGTAGATAAATATTAAGTAAAAATAACGAACATTGTTTCGGATATCGTTAGAACTATTTAAAAAAATATAATTATAGTGTGGAGACAATCCTGAAAAATTTCATCAACCCTGTAAAAATAATAATGCCTCAACTTAAATTTTCTCCAAATCCATCCAACAGTATGGGCGTTAAAGCACCGGACGGAAGCATAGAAACACACACACAGACTCACAAGCATACATTTCTTATATTTTTGGTCTCTATTAGTGTAAGACAATCAATCTCCATTAAAATCTAAAATTTGATTTTTTGCAATCACAGTAATACCACACTCTGGACACTTCATACAACGGGCCAGAAATGACATTTCAAAAAAGGAATGACGGAACAAACAAAATGGCGGCGAAATTCTATACGTTCGACAACCAAACTGTAAACAACCTGTATCAATCTGTGTAACGAGGGGGTGTGGTCGCAATCTAGAGAGCGGCAGGGAGTGTCCATACTGCATGTTAGTACTAATATAATATACTTTGGTAATACCTTCTTCAGTTGCTCGAACGTAAAAAGGTAAAAAGACAAACACCTGAAGAATATTATCTATGCTATCTCAATTCGAAGTTGATGTCAGGTAAAATGCAGCACTTTTTTTTAAAACGTTTTTATTCAGTCACTTTCTTTTTTATCTTTTTTTTGTCGTTCCGGGTGGAATCTTGCAACGGCTTTTTTTAATACTTCCTGTTATCCGATTATGTTGAAGCGTCGGTGGCTCAACCGGTAACAACTCGGTCCTCCTAATCAGAGGTGACGGGTTCAAATCCGGACGGCCAATGTACCAATGAGTTTTTCCAAACTTACGTACATATACTCACGGATTGCTTTAACGGTGAAGGAAAACATTGTGAGGAGACTTGCACACACCTGCGAAGAAACTGGAAGGGTGTGTGTGTGAAGTCGACCAACCCGCACTGGGCCCGCGTGGTCGATTACTGCCCGATCGCCCTAATTCAGGGTAGGCTCGAGCTCCTCGGTTGGGACGTATATATGAGCTGATATGATGATCCGATCATGTAAGCTGGAATATCAAACACTGTATTCATGTTAGAACAAAAAAGTTGGATTCTCGATTTTCAGTGACATAGGACTTATACCCCTCATATTAAAAAACCAAAAAGAAGAAATCATTCAATGTGGACTAATAATAATATTAAAACCAAGTTTTTATGTGCCTAAAAAGTAATAAAATAACCCTCCGGGGGCCTTGATGGCCCAAGAGGACATACACACATAAAGCACACAACCATCACCACACAAATTTCACACGCTACAGGTGAATTCGAAAACGTGAGGCGCCTGAAACTTAATGAAAGCAATAAATAAACCTTCAAGGCAAGAGTGAATAGGCATTATTTGAGTTTGCGTGTACCATCCTCGACTGCATCATCACTTACCATCAGGTGAGTTGCAGTCAAACGCACTCAAATTTTTAATAAAAAAAATAAATAAATAAATAAACTTATGTTTCAAAATCTTAGTAGAAAGATACCCACGTTTTTCAAGTTCACCTGTAAGCATTTATGTGGTGGTTGTGTGTTTTCTGATGTGTGTATATCCCCTTGGGTCATCAAGACCCCGGAGCACATCCTGGACACTTCATACAACGGGCCAGAAAAGACATTTCAAAAAAGGAATGACGGAAAAAATAAAATGGCGATGAAATCCTATACGTTCGACAACCAAACTGTAACCAATCTGTATCAATCTGGGTGACGAGGGGGTGAGGTCACAATCTAGAGAGCGGCAGGGAGTGTCCATACTGTATGTTAGTACTAATATATATACTTTGGTCTTACAGTGTTTAACTTATTTGGGAGATGGCTTTCTTTTTTCAGAGTTTTTCCAAAGTATACACATTGAAATGTGTTCTTTATAATGAAGATTTTATAGCCATGTCTAGTCCCATTTTGGAGAAAAATATATTTTAATTGGAGGTACCCGTGTAAGTGTTAGTTTATTTTTTCCCTGTAGCCACTAAGGCACATAAAAACGTGAATTATAGATTACTTTTAATCTCATCATTATATCTGTCGAAAGACGTCCACTGCTGGACAAAGATTAGGCCTCCCCCAAGAATTTTCACGACGACCGGTCCTGCGCTCCTCGTATCCAGCGGCTTCCTTTAATCTACATAAAATTTATAACGTGAGCCCGGTTACCACCTCAATGGCGTAATGGTAAAGTCCATTAGCTTCACATCAGGAGTTTTCGGGTTCGATTCCCGGCGGAGTTTAACTAAATCTGATTCAATTGGTTGTTGGAAGGGCATTCTAAGCTCGCTTGGTTACCATCTCATCTAAGTATTGCCGCCAAACATCAATGTTAACAGCATTGATGTGTTCAAGCTTGAATATAAGATAGTCAGTTCCCCATTGCGTTGGAGAATCTTTGTAAGCCTGCTCCCATCTTCGGCATCATCATCACTTACCATCAGGTGATATGATGCCAAGGGCTTATAAATTGTAAGTAAAAAAAAAATAAACGCTAAAGAAGTTAAAAAACCGACTTCCATAGCAACAACTTAGAACATTTTTGCATTATTATTTTTTGGTTTTTGTTAATTTTCTAATAAAGTACTACACCGATTTTGATTAAATTTATATGAGAGCACACGGGAAGCACTAGCTTTCAAATAAAAAAAGAATCATAAAAATCGGTTCGCCCAGTCAAAAGTTCTGTAGTAACACACATAAAGAAATAACATACAGTCGAATTGAGAACCTCCTCCTCTTTGGAAGTCGGTTGTAAAAAGTTCATCATCATCATCATATTGCCGAAAATCGTCCACTGCTGGACAAAGGCCTCCCCCAAGGATTTCCGCGACGACCGGTCCTGCGCTGCCCGCGATCTTCACCAGGTCGTCGGTCCACCGCGTGGGAGGCGTGTCTACGCTAAAAAAAGTGAAAAAAGTTCGAAGGCAAGAAATTGAAATAATAAACTGTGTCCCGAGAACACGACGTGAAGATAGATATCTGCGGACTCATAAATAAATAACACAAGGTCCATCGATCAATTCAGAGGTATCGGTGAATCTGTGGCAATATTTGGAACACGGGTTGTACAATCACCTGCGCGTGATCTATTACAATATCGAGGGTGCTGGATTAGGGCGGTAATATTACATATTTTTGACGTCAATTACTCCTAAACGATAGAAAACCCAAGGTTGAAAAAAAATACACTTTTGTTGATGATGTATTAGAAACACGAAATGAGCAGTTTTGGCTCGATAGAAAACAATCCCAAAGATAGGTCTACATTCAACTCTAGTTAAGACTAATATTTTGAAATATAAATAAAAAAAATATACAAAAATATTTGTCATGATAATACAAAGTGAGTAATGTTATTATTTTTTATATCTCACTATAGACACCAGAAAAATGTACTCTACGAGTATATCACTAATAGACACCAGAAAAATGTACTCTACGAATATATCACTAATAGACACCAGAAAAATGTACTCTACGAGTATATCACTAATAGACACCAGAAATGTGTACTCTAAAAAAACCATTAAAAAGTGAAAAAGTGTGGTTATTTTCTTTACTCTTTACAGGTAAAGAAAAAGACAGAGACGACTGTTCCAATCAATGCCTCTCCTTAGGGTACACAGTTGCACGGTGGGTATCAGTAAAACCAAATTGGAGTATTTTTACCTTTGACCGACGAAGGAGCAAATAGAAAGTATGTGATCGTGCTAAAATCCAACTTCGAGTTTTTTATGAAAATGTACTCTACGAGTATATCACTAATAGAAACCAGGAAAATGTACCATACTGTACGTTAGTAGGGTAGACTGGGTACGGTGGTAACAGGGTACGGTTGAAACAACTCGAATATTATCGAAACTATGCGCGGCACGCGGAGGGGTACAAGGGGAGAGGCACGCGGGTGACAAGTTCCTACACGATTCCCAGAGTTGTGTCGCACTTCGCGCGCTTATAACGTTTACTTAGAGACTTATTGTGTTTTGTCAACCAAAAGTAAGATTTTTTGATGAATTTCTTTACGATAAAGCTTGATATTAATTTAATTATCGTATTTAAGTATTTGCATACATAATTGTTGTATTTTTGAGAATTTAATGAGCTGGTTCGGTTTTGTATACGTTATCAAGCCTCATACCTGTGACAGTTTGATTTCCAAAATGGGAGGATGGTTACGGTTGTAACAATTTTCGTGGGTACGGTTGTAACATTATTTTTGTTATTTTTGTATTGCAGATGCCTAGAAAACGCATAAGAAAGACGTCAAGAGGTGAATGCGATATATTATTATACAAAAACGCTTATGATGAGGTCAAACTAGGCGTTATTATTGCCTTATTTGTCTAGAATCTTATTCAGCAAGTTGTTCTGGACACAGTTGGATTCAATGTCAGGGGTGCTATAGACTGTGGTCACACGTAGCCTGTACGGATGGGAGTCGATATTACATTTGCCATAACTGCAGTGAGTCTGATTAACTGAAATTGATTTTTTTGTTGATTTTTGTTTGAACACAGATTTTGTTAGTTTTGTAATTATTCCTAAGAGTTTTTTTTTGTGAGTCTAATTAAGTTCCTATAGAAAAAACATTATTTTTGTTGTTTTAGCTCTAAAACTGACTTAAATACTTGAATTGACTTTTATTTCTGAGTGTTACAACTGCCCCCCAACACTGTTACAACCGCCCCTGGCATGGGGTCGATTGTAACAGACGCACACATTCAATGAAATGACTCATTTCTGCCAAACTGTTTCACATGTGCTATTAATTTCGATATCATTTGAAAGAAAAATTACTAGACTCTTATCACAAGTGCTTTAATAGTTGTCTAAACGTATATTGACATTGCTGTGAGTGATCAAAGGAAAATTGTTACAACCGTACCCAGTCTACCCTACTAATATATATACTTTGCCCCTAGCTCCTACTCGGTTGCTACTAAGAACAGCTGTGAAGAGAAATGATGTCAGTGAATAGTGTTACGAGCACCCTGGACTGGTAATGCAGTTAGCCAGTTCAAGTGACCTGACACCCCGACACGACAGCCACTGCTGGTCCATTGAGTTAGTTATGTATTTCGCGTGCCATTCAACTTGCGAACTTCGTCAACTGAGATAAGGTTATAACAGAGGTCAGTAGTTGTGACAAAGTTACAACAAAGTGTCACCTTAAGTGCACACTAACTTAAACAAACGCTAGATACTTACCAGATTAAATTAGAACAACTTATTTGTTTACTTTCAGAAACACTCATATTCAATTTTTAACAAACGATTATAAGTCGTATATTTTTCTTTTTACCCAACTGCCCCAGTTTTTCGAGTATATGTATGTATTTATGCAAAGATATGCTATTTTATTTTATTTTATTCGGAAAACAAACAGTGATATAATATCTAAATAATTAACTTAAATAAAAACTAAGCACCATTTAAATGTTTTCACATATAGTTTTCTACACGCTAATTTACATATATAAGAGGAGGTAGATAGGTCGTCCAAAAAGTGAAGCAATTAAAATGATGCCAATAGGGGATCGGACTGCTAGTCATTTGTGTTACTTTTTATGATCTGTCAAAAACTAAATTTTGTTCTAAAAATGTTTGAAATACCCACAAGTGACGTCATAGATTTTAAGCGTCATTGACGAACTTTTTTTGTGAAATTGATCATTTAAAAATTGAAGACGTGATGGAATAACAAAACAAGTAAGGTTTTTTGAAACTTTAAGAGGATAGCAATTTAGGACATCATATTTCAGATTTTATTTTTGATGCAGTCCGATCCCCTATTGGCAACTCTTTTCTTAGTAGCATTCGGTGCGACGGAAGCGATTTACCTAGATATTATTGTTGTGTAAATGGATTCGATTTTCAAATGTTGTTTGTAAGTGCATAACCCATCTGTATGGTAACAAATCTCTGTATGTATGTGTAGATGTATGTATGGATGTACCTATATTTCTTTGGCACGCGGCTTGATGGATTTTGCAAGCGAGGTGTCGATAGATTCGTCTTGATCCCGTGGTGAGTGACATAGGATACATTTCTACCCGACTAGCCAAAAAAGGAGGGTTAATATTTTATGCAGTCGGATTTTTAATTAATTCGTTCAGTTCTTAGTTAGTACAATGCTACTATGATGGTATCGAAATAAGAACTTGATATTATTTATTTATTTTATTTAACACAACAACGCAGGAAAGTTGTTAAATAACTTAAGGGTCCCCAGGAGGCTCGAGTTTCCATGCAAACGTAGTTACGCTTTAATACAAAACTACATGCCGGATTGAATCCAAACTTTGAGAATATATTGAGTACACACATATCGGTGTTTGTATTTACTTGTATTAAAGCAGAGCTACGTTTGTATGGAAACTCGAACCTCCTGGGGGACCCTTAACCCATGGCGCAAAAAAAGGTGTGTTATAAGTTTAAAGCATGTTTATCTATGTGTCTGTATATGTCATCGCAGTTCCTAAACGGGTGGACCGATTTCAAGTACGTTTATTGGCCAGAAAAACTTAACATTACGAAACCTGAGGATCGAACGCATACGTAACACTTTTAGAAAGCCAATATTTTCATACAAATTTTTACTTACAATACAATGTACTGACATGTTAATGTAAATACTGCTCAATAGTGACAGTTCTGTCAATTTTCGCTAAACAATGAGAATGGGTTACGCGAAAGGGGTGAAGAATAAATAGTTTCATCCTTTTCTATCTTACAGTGAGTCGTACAAAACCATCGTCACATTACACGGGATCACGAAACAAATAATTATGAACAAAAAAACCGACATTAAACAGGAAACTAAGGTTCCTCTCGATTTCTCTGAGATGCCATCATCAGATCCTGGTTTCCTTATCATGGTACCATCCTTGGGATATCTCCATTTCAACAAAAAAAGAATCATCAAAATCGGTTCATAAACGACGAAGTGATCCGCTAACACACATAAAAAATATATGTATATATACGGTCGAATTGAGAAACCTCCTCCTTTTTTGAAGTCGGTTAAAAATAGGTACGATGTGTCTAAATAAAATTATTATGGGTGGAGTTGATACTTCCATAAGTAAAAACGCAGCTTAGGCAGACCGGCCTCCAACTCGGTGGACCGATGACCTGGTGAAGGTCGCAGGAAGCCGCTGGATGCGGGTAGCGCAGAACCAGTCATCTTGGAAATCCTTGGGGGAGGCCTATGTCCAGCAGTGGACGTCCTTCATGAAGTATGGAAGAACCCAGTAATTAGGATAACCCTTCCCCCTAGAATACGTGATCTAAAAATATTATACAACATTGTAACTTCATTCTTCTTCTACTTCTTCGGTTTGGTTGGTGGTAGGGCATTTTCTAAGCCCGCCTGGCTAGCTACCACCACCATCTTATCTAAGTCTTGCCGCCAAACATCAGTGTTAATCGGCATCATCGTCACTTAGCATCAGGTCAGATGATGCCAAGGGCTTACCAATTGTGAATAAAAAAAGTTTACGAAGCAGTTACCCATTCGCCTAAGAATATGCCATCAAGGTGTTTCATCTCATGAGTGAAAGTTTCCTTATAATTGAGCGGGGCGCTAAGCTGGCTTATCCCTCCGTGGGGTCGCGCGCTGGCGTCGTGTCCCGAGACTGTGGTGTTAGAGGCCAATTTAAAGGGATCAGGGTCACATATGCCACACCTCCGGCTATAGCCTCATTAGCGCCTTATTTACCTGTAATTTTTTTATTGCCTACTAGCTGTTTCCCGCGGCTTCACCCGCGTGGACAACGTTTCTATGACTTTTCGAGGGTGCGCAGTGCGCCAGCCGCAAGCGGCTCACGAGCATGAAAAAAGTAGCCTACGTATTAATCCAGGTCCTAATCTGTCTACCTAACAAATTTCAGATAGATCCGTTTAGTAGTTTTTGCATGAAAGAGTAACAAACATACATCCATACATTCTTACAAACTTTCGCCAATTCAAGGCTTGCGCCTATTAAATGTGTCTACCGTGAAAAAAAACTTACGTTTTTAGGGATCCGGAGCCAAAATGGCACAAAATGGACCTTTATATTTTTTATTGTCCGTCTATTTGTTTGTCTGTCTACCTGTCGTATGGCACAGTTATTTTCTCTACCACTATTGAATCTAAGGTAATGAAATTTAGTTATTCAATTCAATTCCATTATTGCAATAAATGTGGTACAAATAAGATATTTTAAAAAGCAAAGAGAACAAAGTTCACCACATTTAGTCACAAGTGACATACAACAACAATAAAAGCAAGTATTCTAAAGTCAGAATATCGTAAATCAAGGTTATTTAAAATATTACACACTTAAATTACATTATATTACACATGTCAACTTTACATAAAAATCAATAGAACATAACAATAAACTAAGAAATAAAATAAAAATAAAGTATTTAGTAAATCATTTTCAAGAAATTGTCATATATTATTGTAATTTCGAATAATATTTTCTAAACTCTATTACATTATAAATATTATCGAATATTATCGAAACTCTGTTACAGAATAATATTTTTTTAATTTCAACCACCGCTTTAATTGTACTCGAAAAGATGTCAAAGGTAAATCTTTAATGTCATGGGGCAACGCATTATGTATTTTAACACTCATATAACATAACAATTTCTGGCATAAACATCAGTTCTGGGATTTGAGTAAGTTATTATTTTTAATTTTTATTTGTACTCACAGTATAGTCCATTTTGTTAGTATTTCTAAGTTGCTTATAAACTAATATTAATTAAACACAAAAATAAATATACAACAAACAAAAGACAATAATTGCGATTAAAACCGTTCACTTCACATATTTTTAACCACAGTAGGCATGGAGCCCCTGCCTAACCAGTACATGCATGAAGTGTGAAAATAGCTGGGAGTCGTATCTCTCCGCTATAACCCTCAGGATGCTGTTGGGGCTGGCGCGCAACCTGCTCAGCAAGGAGGCTGTTCGTTTGCGCAAGATTGCATGAAAGCTGTCGACGCACGCTTGCGCAAATATATCAGACGCGCTGCAGTATCGGGGCAACGCCAACAACATCCTGAAACCATTATTATATTTAAAATGTAAAGATATCTTTTTTTTAAATAAATACAATTTGTTTCGTTGTTCCTTAAGATTTTCGAAAAATTATCATATTTTTTTTAATTTATTGTTTTAGAGAGGGTGACATAAAAGGATGAGAGACAACGCTAATGTGGCTGGGACAGACAGGATTTTTTTATTCCTGTTTATCCCCTCGTGGAGACAGGTGGGAGACAGACGGGAACAACCCCTTAAACGAGTTAGCATGTGAAATATTTAAAAATAAGCGTATAATTCATTTTTTTCAGCAGAGAAAATAGGTTTTTATTATCGACTTTCGTAAAAAAAACCCATATAGCATACCTAACTGATACATACGAAGTCGATGTCTTTTCAGAACAATAACCTTGTAAAATTCAGAATTATGATTACATAGGTGGCCACTAGGCCTGCAAGTGTGATCGGAAGTGAGATAGAAACATCTACGACGCGTAAGAGAGAGAAAGATAGTTTACTGGTCTCCGTGAGGGCCAGCAGTGCTCGTGCGTTACTGCGTCCCGCTTTATCTGAAAAAAAAAACATAAGAAGGTAACTACATGCTTATTACATTTTTATAAAAGTAAAGAATTCCATTCCAGGAAGCTTTTTCATTATGACCGTCCCTCATGGAAACATTGATTACTTACTTAATTTGCTTGGAGCGTACTACTACTTTTGTAGTCTGTTACTTTATTTTTTCAAGTAAAACTTATTGACGAACGCTTGACTTGGGGAGTAAGCTGGTGGATGCGTGACGAGAGCTTCACGAAAGTGTAATTGGGCGAGGCGAACGGAAGTTGAGAGGGATATATAAATTAGTGAAGATAGAAAGAGAGATACTTACTATTTATTATTGTTTACCCACAATATCGGTTGCCAAGGCAACAATATCGGTTGTCAAAACAATCAAAGAAAACATATTATAAGATAAAAAAGATTTGATCATTTTCAGAGGATACTAAAACTCTTTTCATAAACTGTCTATACCTCCATAATATGACAAAAAAAAATATTTGATTATTTTCCGAAGACTAAGTATTTACTTTCATACATATACGAGTATAGATGGAGCTGAAGAAGTTTTACTACAGTCGTGTGGTCTAAAAAGCACACTCGTATTTTTGTTTTATGTGCTAAACTATATTAAACAGTAAGTACCTTTATTTTCTCGTATCTTATACAGTTTTGCCCATAGCTACGCAAGCAAAACTTAGGCTACTCCAAAAACCTAATATCACAGATTACTAAATAGTTACTTCGTAACTAATGTGGAATTGGCTTTTACAGTATAAATTGCATGTATGTGATTCAGAAAGAGATCCGCGCCCCAGCAAGGGGTAGGTACTGTGGCGACTCTCTACAGTAACCTGGGGTTAACTAACTAACAAATTGTTTTAATTGTTATTTTTCTTTTATTTGCTTTTCCTATATCTTTTTATTTGATTTTATATTTGCTTTGCCGGCTGGCTGATTTTTATAGAGATGAAATGTAAGTAAAACTAGGTATTACAGTTGTTCTGGCAAATTTGGTATGAATCCAATAGAAATATCTGGACTTCTGTCCCAAGCAAAAATCGAGCGCAGAATGCTTCCAGAGGGTTTCTGACAGCATTATTTTTACGAAAAATATTCAAATTTAAAATTTACGTTATAATCGACACGCGGTTAATATAAATACAAAGGAGGTGCGATAAGCGAGTGTAGAGAGATCAGATCTCTACAGTACACAACTGGGAAGCTTCATTTAAAGGTTGCAGTGCGGAACGGTATACTTATTAGTAGGTATACTCAGAGGTACCTACTGTCAAAGCAGCTCCATAAACAACACTCAGTATTAAATCAGACTCTATTGCTCCTATTTAGTGGTACTATACCGGTGTTAAACAGTCGCTGCCGGCGGGGCTATAATGTAGGAGCAGGACGCCACGTATAGTGTGCGTTGTCGCACTTACAGGTTATATTGATAGGCAGATTGACGCTCCACGCTCGTATCGATAATACAATCAGGCCAGGCGCACTCCGCATTTAGGTATGAAACTACAAGTACCTGGCGGGAAGGTCTGGACAGGACAAATTCAGTGGGATGCCGCGCGCCGCGCACCGGCCGGGTCGCACGTAAGGGTGTTTGTTCGATACCTACTCACTCATGCGCCCAAAAAAATGTTGCATTGCATTCGGCTGCTTAAATAATAACAAGGATCCGAACCTCACGTTTTTCTCACTTCCAAAAGACATTGAAAAGTAAAGAAATACACTTCTAGCTATGGGACTTGTTATTTATACCATACTATAATATAGGATATACTTTGCTATTATAGGTACCTACCTACCAAATATTTACTTCTGTTAATTTTATTGTCAGTTGTATTTAAGTACTTAGAATATTATTTATTATTAATGTAGTATAATTAGGTACTTACAAATTCTATTTAGAGGGTCAACTTTAGTTTTTATAAGCATAGATAGGAAAGTACCTATACTTGTAAAAGCTCTTAGACTATCTAGCCACTTAGGTACGCCTAAAAAAGATATTTAGTTTCATAAACAAGGCACACTCTAACGTATTCCATATGCCTATCTTCTCAGGTTAAAGTAAGTACCTACGCAGAAATTCAAAAATAAAATAATTGGCTGATCTACATACTCGTGCTACTATGTAAATATAGTTAGGTATTAAGCTAGGGCTTAGGTTTATTTGAGACGTCATTTGTTCACAAAGAAAGAGTAATAGGCACATAACTGGTAATTCAATATATAAATTAACCACTATTTAAAAGAAGATAGCCCTAAAGTAGTCATGAGAGAAATACGAGTTACGCGATGGGTAGAGAGGAAGCTTGTAGTGAATATAAGCGCTGTGCGACCTGAATTGCATTTTATTGTGTCGCAGCTAGAATCGCTATTTCTTTAAATGATTTTGCTGATTGAATCTTCTTATACGTAGTAAATAGTCTTTATTTTTTCATATTGTCAAAAAACACAATGACAATCTAGAAAATGTTACGAAGCGACCACAACATACTTTTTTAATGCCAGCGCACATATTCGTGATTTTTTTCGGGAATCGATAAGCAGCCCACTCACTGTAAGCGCCCCAATCCCTAGCGCACAGACGGTTTATTGCCCCGTGGGCAGTGACTGTTTTACATCGGTACAACGACCCAGTTTGTTCTCATCAGCTTAGAGGCCGTTAGTTCGCGCAGATTCACCAGTCGCAATACATGCAAAGCACTAGCCAGCTCATGTAAGCTTCAAGAAATAATCCACAACAACAGGCGCCATGGCTTACCTGTATTAATCAGGTCCAAACGATCCTATATTATGCAGTTTTAGCCAGAGAACTTACCCAGTTTGTTTTCAATCGGCTTGGAGGCCGTCAGTTTGCGCAGACTGGGCGCTCACCAGTCGCAACACACGCACAGCACTAGCAAGCTCGTGAATGCTTCAAGAAATAATCTACTACAACAGACATTCATGACTTACCTGTATTAATTAGGTCCGAACGATCCTATATGTAGGTCCAGCCAGAGTACTAACCCAGTTTGTTTTCATACAGCTTGAAGGCCAGCAGCTCGCGCAGTCGTCGAACCTGTGCGCGCAGCAAGTCGCAGCACACGCAGGGCACCAGGAAGCTTTGCAGATCCATCAAGGGTATCGTCATCCACGGCAACATCTCCCAGTAAAATCTCTAAAATGAAATTACGTTGGCAAAAAACTTGGCAGAAACTAAACTTTCTTTATTCGAGCCTGAGTGGACATGTAGATATCATAATAAATCTTACCTCTTTACTTTTTAACATGAAAGCGATTTTGAAACACTGAGCCAACAAAAATAAAAATGTGGTGGCCACTATTGCAACGAACTGAAAAGTAAACAAAAACTCATCACTGTTAAATAATTTAAATTCATCATCATCACCATCATATCAACCGAAAGACAAAGACTGGACAAAGGCCTCCCCCAAGGATTTCTACGACGACCGGTCCAGCGCAGCCCACATCCAGCGGCTATATTAAGAAACAACATATACATAGCTCTCAGAATGCTAAAGTGACAGTGGGTGGAACATACAGTGCATAGAATAAGTGGCCGTTGGGCCAGTAAAGTTCTCGCGTAGCAACCGTGCAGTGGAAGACGTAGCATAGGCAGACCTCCCACTGTGTGGAATGAATTACTGCTGAAGATCACGGTAATATGCTGGATGTGGGCAGCCGTCCTGGGCTGTGGTAATACTTGGGGGAGGATTTTGTCCTGCAGTGGACGTCTTCCGACTGATACGATGATGACGAAGTACTTAAATTAAGGACACAGTCGGCCGCACGTGAGAGGCAAAGAAACCTGTACAAGGCTAACCCGGACTAGATATGCTATGGAAAATAGAAATAATATACACGCTCGCAGGACCAGTCGTCGTGGAAATCCTTGGGGGACGCCTATGTCCTGCAGTGGACGTCCTTCAGCTATAATTAATTATTACTTAAAGCGAGGTATTGATTGGAACAGTTGTCTCTGTCTTTTTCTTTACGTGTAAAGATTAAAGAAAATAACCACACTTTTTAAATGGTTTTTCGTTTCAATCAAAAACTACAATAAAAGTATTAAAAAAAATAACATTACTCACTTTGTATTACCATAACAAATATTGTTGTACTTATATTTCTTTTAATTTATTCTTCAAAATATTTGTCATAACTATAGTTGAAAGTAACAGTTAGAGATTTTTTTATATCCAGCGAAAATCGTGTTTCTAATAGCTTTTGACTTTAAGAAAAAATATCAACAATAAGGGTATTTTTTCAACCTTGGATTTTCTATTGTTTGAGAGTAATTAACGTCAAAAATAACGAAAATCTCTAATATTACCGCCTTAATTATTGTACACACCTGCCATTTGATCGCATCGTTCAAGACCTCAAACGCACTTACTATAGTTTGATAGTAGTTCCTCAGCTGATTCATTGTGATCTGTAAACTTCTGAATGGTTTTTGTTGCTTTTCGACAACATTAAGGATAATGGCACTAGCGGCAATAGGTGATTCTACACACTTGTTAATCAGACGCAGTCTTAGGAAGAGAAGACTTGTCAGATATCCATAGAAATGTAATTCCAAGTAATAAGTTAAATGAAACGGTAAAAATACAAGGCAATGATAAAAAATGAAGAGACCACTGTTAAATGTAAACAGGCCGATAAGCTGAACAAAAATTGCGGTCTGTTCGCTGGACACACTGGGAGTAGTCTTCATTTCCCTGTCAAATTTGCCAATTATCTCGTAAAAATGACGCAATCGCTTCCAAAAAATAAAACTCAAAAAGCAAACGATCAAGTGTTGTGATATTTTGCTAAATATCACGAATTCTAAAATCACATCTGACATTGTTTTGAGGCTTATCAAGTACAATAACACAGTGTTTAGAGCAACAGCGTAGATAAAGGCCAAGCCTAGGAGTTTCGGCTTCATGAAATTTAGAACCGCCGCTCTATTTAGCCCACAGACATTCTGAGATATGACGATGACTTTTGAGATTGGATCTAGAAGGTTGATCTCTATTTTTGGTGTTATGAAGGTGTTCACTTGGGGCTGGGGTCCTTGCATGATGTTCCACTTTTGTAAAAACTCCAACAAGACTTCTCCACGATGAGTAACACGTCTGTAATATCAATAGGCAGATACCTGTATGTATCATGAAATTGTTTGGGCTTTCTTGTTACTTGACTCTGCGTGCAAGGTAGCCGTCAACTTAAATTGATTAATTTACCATCAATTTATTTTATTATTAATATTTCCCGCGGCTTCAACTGCGTGGAAATCGTTTTTATGACTTTCGTTTGAGGTGGCTTGTGAAAAGAGTTTACTCCTGATCTGCCGGGAACTATGTGGGGTATATAGGGTGACTTTTAATTAGTTCTTGATAGCAAAGGATATGAATGTACTCGTGATTACAAACAACTTTCCCAAAGAAACTATATGTCAAATCAGAAAAAAAAATGATCCTCGGTACGGTACATATCAAGTTATCAAATCGGCAAAAATGTATGAAGGACCAATTTTTTTTTTTCATATTTGACATATAGTTTCTTTGGGAAAGTCGTTTGTAATCACGAGTACATTCATATCCTTTGCTATCAAGAACTAACTAAAAGTCACCCTATATAAGGTGTAACAAAATTAGCTGAAACTATTTTAACTGGTGGTTCTATTCATGAAACTAAACAACTTTGCCCATGGAACCCATAGTCAAATCGCAAAAAAAATTTGGCTCTCCCATACTAACTCGATCAGCTGATCAGCCAACTTAATATGGGAAGTTTCAGCTAATTTTGTTAGACCTTATATAAAATACTAGCTGTTTCCCGCGGTTTCACCCGCGCGGACAACGTTTCTATGACTTTTTGAGGGTGCGCAGTGGGCGAGCCGCAAGTGGCTCGCGATCGTGGAAAATAGTAGCCTATGTGTTAATTCAGGTCCTAATATCTCTGCCTACCAAATTCCAGCCAGATCTGTTCTTTAGTTTTTGCGTGAAAGAGTAACAAACATGCATCCATACATCTATACATTCTTACAAACTTTCACGTTTATAATATTAATAGGAAGGATTGTTATTTGTCACTTTCTGGCCCTTCAAAAAAATTTTGACAAAAAATCTTGTCAATTCGGTGTTTTGCGTGGTAATGATTTTTCTCCAGATCACTCGGGAACTATATCAGATTATGCTAGTTAGTAGCCTGTGTGACTTCCCATCCCCTCAAATATCTCTGTGCAAAAAACATGTCATCCGTTACTTCGCTGCGACATAAAAGATATTAACCAATGGCCTTTTAGTTCCCCCAGGAACTGTGTCGGTTTATGCTATTTTCCCGAGATAAAAAGTAGACTATGTCACTCCCCTTACTTTTAAATATCATCTGCAAAAAACACTTGCTCCGTTGTGACTTTGAGGACGGACAAACTAACAAACAGTCCTTTACATTTACAATATTAGTTAGGATAAGTAAGGATTCATTTAGTGTAAGTGCTCCTTCATTTTGACTTACTGACATAAAAAAAAAATTCATTTTCGAATGAAATATTATTACAGTGATATTATCACACTAGGTTTTGCCAGCGGCTTCGCTCACGTGAACATAGTTTCTATGACTGTCCTCGAGGGTGCGCAGTGCGCCAGTCGAAAGCGGCTCGCAAGCGTGAAAAAAAGTAGCCTATATGTACTGTCAGCCCGATAAGTTCAGTAGTGTTTGCGTGAAAGAGTAACAAAGATCTTTACATACATCTATACATAAAAACTTTTATGTATAGATGTAAATATTAAGTAGGATTTAAACTAGAGCTACAATAAACAAGGCACGCTAAGCCGTTGTTTTAATTTTCTATCACAAGATGGCATTCGTTAAACCAACAAAAGGCCTTCCGGACGGCTTGAAAACTTTTGACATCGGTGTACGCCATTAGTTTTCTCACTAAGCCGGACTTAGCCCTCGTATGTGAAATGTGGCCTAACTGTAGAGACCCCATCAGTGGGGATGCTATGAGGTGTTAACGTGATCTACACGTAAATAGAGTACGTAAATTATTTACACCCGGAAAGCAATAATATAACTAATCGAGGAGCTCGTACTAAAGCAGTGATTATTTTTGACTTTCCATACAAATCGGTCAGTAAGTTATTTGATTTAGGGAGGGCGGGGTCAAAAGTGTCGGGGGTAAGTTGTGCCGATGGTGTAACGATGCAAAATAACATCGCTACATTTTTAAATCAAATTAGCCAAGAACTCAACGCTTTAACTCCTCCTAGTCAAATCTTGTAACATAATAACTATCATTGCACTTATCTCACTGCCAATCCTAATTAAATAAATTTACATTAATCTATTTTTCAAAAATACAAACAATATCTTTATTTTCTTACTAACACAAAACACAACTTACACTTCCACAGAATATGCAAATCCCCATACACCTAGTATCTCAAATCGACTCGACTCCAATCACTTAAAATAAATTACGCTTCATTGCACTCATTATTCCTTGCGCTCACTCCTTCATAAACATACAAAACCTTTAGTCTAAAAAATCAAATAATTCAATATAACAAAAGACTTATTATTTCGTCACTTCCTCTTACATCCTTAAACCTTAAACTAAATTCTTATCTCACCAAATAAAACATCCCCAAGGAACGTTCCAGAAACCAGTCACTACCGTCACAGGAACGTTCCATTCTCCTTTTTTTTACATAGTGAATTCTCTAGAGAATTCTAGGAGTGACCATTTATATACGAGCAGAAAGCCTCCCTCGGTCTTTTCACATGCTGACCTTGGGAGAGGAAAGTAACCATCTGACTCCATACTCACAGCGCACTCGCGACTGCTCATGTGATACAGTGACTCGCCCTGTCAACCCTCCTTTCTGTGGAAGTGAAACTTCATACTTCTCCATTCCTGATAATCCTCGATTTTCTACATGTAAGTACTTAAAACCACCTGTTTCCAAGTCTAAATTCCTCCCTTACACACGTGCAAGTCTATAGCGCAATCTTTCTATTCCAAACTAGCTAACAACCTCGACACGTTGTCACCGGCTCGTGTACCTCGTGTACCCCCGTGTACCTCGTGCACCCTCGTGCGCCCTCGTGTGCCCTGTGTGCCATCGTGTGTGCCATCCTCGGAGTACGCCTACTGTGCCAGACCGCCACGTGGAACCTCGCTGCCTCGCAGACTGCCGCACCTTCGCCCTTCAGCCGGACCACCACCGTGCGTTCCACCCGGGAAGACGCGAGCCTAACTAAGGTGTACTCCAGAATATTTCTCTGGTGCTTTTAAATATTTTCTTTTTGGTGTGTGTACCTGTGTACACAAACACCTGGCGCCCGTTCCTTGCTTGTTCTCTAGAACAACCTAAAATTTATGTGCTTCACACCATCTATCTAACCCTTTTTTGACGGTGCTAAATCTCTTATACTCTGTATCAGTCTTGCAGACCAAATTTGTATCTGCTGGCCTTTCCAGCCATATTTTTGTAATACCTAACATCTACTATCTATCTGTAAGACACTACCTCTACGGCCCGTCCTAAGCTGTTTCTCAACACAAGATTTCCTTTATTTTGTATAATTTGACCTAACCTACATAGATATAGCTAGCTAATTTATTATCAAGTAAGTGCAATAAGGTAGCTGCAGTAATTTTAGACCCACATACCTGTTTTCTTTCAAATTCTTTTAATTTCATAACCTCTCTCAATTTTGCCACATTCACACCTTGTTACAATACCTTTCATATACAAATAAAACGCATTTCTTTAAGTCAAAACTCAAATCTTTTATTTTAGAAGTAATTCTCCCTAACCAGAGGTTACATTTAGCGCCCAACGTTCTTTTGCAACTATAATATTATTGCAGCTAGCTTATCTATAGGTTACTAAATCCTTGCAATTTATTTTTTTTGTCTCCTTCTCATCCGTCTTCCATCTCAATTCCAGGATGGAACGCTCTGTGTTCGAGGGACTGCTGAGGGACGAAGTCGTGTATGAACTCGGTCTGCGAGGCATCGAGTTCGACATCGGCGCCTCAGCGGCTTCGCTGTGGCAACTTCTTGAACACAATCCCGAGCCGGCTGACACACTTGTCGAGGACAACTTTATTGCCACCCTCGATGTGGCTAAGGAACTGCAGGTATGCACCGCTAAGTTGGCCAACCTGACAGACCATAAAATCACGACCTCTCTCCAAAAAAGGAAATGTCAGGCCAGGTTGTCTCACCTCTTAAATAGGACTCATAAAATACTTGCCAAATCCAGAGAACATAGCACGGCAAAATTGTCTCTTCTGGCCCAGGCATATGCTCTCCGCTTCAGCATCCTCCACACCATCCCCAGCAGAGATCCATCTCCCTCCAGACCACTTTCCGCTGATGACAAAGGCCACAGCCCAGACGTTCATCAGAACGGCACAAATGGGACGACACAAAACACCACGTCTGAGGAAATATCTCTCCCCATCCCCCCTACCTCTCACACATACTCCCCTTCTAGAAACTCCGCAATGCTGAAGTGGGGAATCTCATTTGATGGTCATACCTGTGTCCTAGAATTTATCAATAAAGTACAGGAACTCTCCTCTTCTTGCTCAGCCTCTGATGCTGAAATCCTATATAATTTCTCACACCTACTTACAGGCGATGCTCTCATTTGGTTCCGTAGCTATAAGGTTAATATCACATCACTATCTCAACTCTACAATGACCTCAAACAAGAGTTCCTCCCAGTCGACTACGACAGACGACTTCTCTTGCAAATAAAAGGTCGCCTACAAGAGAAGTCGGAGGATATTAAATGTTTTATTAACCTTATGCTATATGAAATGTCCAAACTCTCCACCCCCCTATCTGAAGCTGATAAACTCAGCATCATCTCTTCTAACATGCATCCTTTCTACATAGCAAAGCTAGCCCTGCATGACATCGCTAACATTGCTGAACTAAAATCAGTTTGCGCAAAACTAGATATCGCAAAATACAGGTGCGAAAACAGAGGTGCACTAAACTCAGGCACTACTCCTCTCGTACCTGGCTTTTCATCAAAACCCCTTCAAAGAAATTTTGACTCTTCTCATTCTAAACCCAAATCTTCTCCTGGTAACATCTCTGCGGTTTCACAAAACCAACCCCCTAATCTTACCTGCCTAAAGTGCAGTGGCAACCACCACTACACTAAATGTCCGGTATATAACACCCCTATCTGTTTCAAATGTAAAAAACCTAATGTCCTCACCCGTAACTGTTGTTCAAAAAACTGAACAACAGGTCAGTAGTCTGTTCTTCTACCTCAAACAAAATATACTCTACTCCACACACTACTGACCTGGAATGGCAACAACATCTTTCCTTCCTAAAAAACTTTCTGTCCAACCACAAAGCATCTGCGCTTTTTGAGACAACCTCGCCTGACAACAGAGCGTTCATAAAAGTGAACATTTTGGGGACTGAATGTTCAGCTTTGGCCGACTCCGGTGCATCTCTTTCCATAATACATAGGGATGCGCTTGACACGCTCAAAAGTTTAGGCTTGCACGTTCTCCCACAACCCTCCTCTAAAACACTAAGAGTTGGCAACAACGCCAAACTCTACATTCTAGGATCCGTAACTCTACCAATCACATTCAACGGCATCCTAAAATTAATTGATTTTCAGATCTGTTCTGACATCAATTCTCCTATCATCTTAGGTGTTGACTTCCTTAGAACCTTCAACTTATGTCACGACATCCTCAACTACAACTCCCACTCAAACCCGACTCAAAACTTTAACTCTCTTTTGGATGACCAAAAACACATACACACATATGACGACTTATCTGCTGACCAAAAATCGACCATCGACTCTATCATTCATAGCTTCAAAACTATCTCTGCAACTCCAGACAAATTAGGCCTTTCTCCCCTCGAGGAACATGTTATAGACACTGGAGATCACCCTCCAGTGAAACAAAAATACTACCCCATCCCCGTCCACTACAAGCAGCGGGTAGAAACCGAAATCAATGACATGCTAAACCTAGGCATCATTGAAAAAAGCAATTCACCTTGGAACTCCCCCCTTTTAGTCGTCCCAAAACCCAATGGCGAATTAAGAATATGCCTGGACAGCAGGAAACTAAACAGCATTACAAAAATCGACTCCTACCCAATGCCTCGTATCCAAGACATTCTGGACTCTCTTAACAACGCCAAATTTCTAACCTCAATCGATCTCAAATCAGCGTTTTTCCAGATCAACCTTCACCCTGAGTCACGAGAAAAGACCAGCTTCTCTATTCCTGGTCTTGGAGCCTTCCAATTCTGCCGCATGCCCTTTGGGCTCGTCAATGCATCTGCCAGAATGATGAGACTCATGGATAAGGTATTTGGACCTGAATTTGCCGGTCAATTGTTTACCTATATCGATGACATCATCTTGGTCAGAAACTCCTTTGAGGAACACGTGAACCTGCTGAAACGTGTCCAACAAAGACTCAAAGAAGTAGGTCTCACTATAAACTTTGAAAAATCTGTTTTCTGCAGACCTTCCCTGAAATTTTTAGGCTTCGTCGTTGACAGACTCGGACTACGGACTGACCCTGACAAAATAAAGTCAATCCTAGAGTATCCCGTCCCAACTAACCAAAAAGAAGTACGAAGGTTCCTAGGTATGGCCTCTTGGTACAGACGCTTCATCAAAAACTTTGCCATAATCACCAGTCCCATAAACCAACTGATTAAGAAGCAACCCAAGGGCCACCACTTCCACTTCTCCCAGGAAGCTCACACTGCCTTCACTGAGATAAAACAACTTCTTATATCCTCACCTATTCTCTCTATACCCAACTTTAACAAGCCATTCATCATCTCCACTGACGCCTCTGACTCGGGCCTAGGATGTGTCCTCTCCCAGGAAGACGACGAGGGCAATGAACATCCCGTTGCTTTCGCCAGTCGCTCTCTCAGCAAGGCCGAAAGAAACCACTCTACAACGGAAAAGGAGCTCAATGCCCTAATCTTCGCCCTTGAAAAATTCAGAGGATACATCGAAGGCTCTCCCTTCACTACTACAGTCCTTACAGACCATAGTAGTCTTAAATGGCTAGTTAGCCTCAAATCTCCCACGGGAAGACTCGCGAGATGGGCAGTCCGGCTATCTCAATTTAAATTAAAAATTGAGTACCGTAAGGGATCTGACAATGCCCTGGCCGATGCACTCTCACGCTCCTTCCCCATTAACTCTACGTCAACTGACGACTCATCTCAAACCTCCTCTCCTACTAAAGACTCCTGGTACCTAAAAAAGGTACAGGACGTCACCTCATCCCCTAACAAGTTTCCTGACTGGAGAATAATCTCCAACCGTCTCTATAGACGAATCAGAAACTCCAACCCCCTCTCTGCTGATTGTGAATGGAAACTCGTGGTCCCTACTGAATCACGGCATGACATTATATCCAAATGTCATGACCATCCCACATCAGCCCACCTAGGCATCTTCAAAACACTAAAACGCATCACTCAATCCTACTTTTGGCCCTCTCTCCATAAAGACGTTCGCAAACATCTCAAGAACTGTCAGGTCTGCCTAGCACACAAGAGCACCAACGAAAGTCCTCCTGGGCTCATGAAGAACCCCAAACAAGTCCAACGCCCATTTCAAATGATCTCTACAGATATTCTAGGTCCTCTACCCCGCTCTTACCAAGGCTACAAATTTATCCTGGTGGTTACCGACGTCTTTACCAAATACACATCCCTTTTCCCAATGAGAAATTCATTAGCTAAAACTGTTGTTAATCTCATAGAAAACAACATCTTTTGAAATATGGCATACCACAGACTATAGTTATGGATAATGGCCCACAATATATTTCAAAGTTGATGAAGGAACTAGTGGAGAAATACTCTGTCCCTAATTCCTTCTACAACTGTAGGTTCCTTCCCCAAAACAACCCCTCTGAACGAACCAACAGAGTAGTAGTGACCGCCATTGCCTCCTATGTCGGCACGGACCACAGGAAATGGGCAGAGGAACTCTCCAAAATCGAATTCGCCATTAACACTGCAGTCAGTGAAGCGACAGGATACAGCCCCTATTTCCTTAACCACGGCCGTGAAGCGATACTTTCTGGCGACTGGTATCCTAAATGCCCCTTAAAGGAAGAAGACATAGTCTTCACCGACAGGTCCTCTTACACTACTAACCTACCTCACCTCAAAGACATCTTCCTAAAGGTTAACAAACAAATGGCCAAAGCGTATTCTAAGTACAAAATACACTACAACAAGAATAGGCGCGATATCGAATATAACGAAGGCCAAACTGTCTGGAAAAGGGAATATCCACTCTCTGATGCATCTAAATTCTTCACAGCAAAACTTGCTCCTAAATTTGTAAAATGCCTAATAAAAAAGAAAATCTCTCCCCTCACATACATCCTTCAAGACTTCCACACCTCTAAAGATCTAGGTACGTGGCATATTAAGGACATACTCAAATCCGTCCCACTCTAATTCCTCTTACCTTACCGTGTAGAGTCCGGATAAGAATAGCTCTAACGTTCTCCCCTGACGTGTCGTAAAAGGCGACTAACAGACCTCTCCTTACCCTATTTTCCTGTCACATTCCTTACCACCACCCAACCTCAACCTAACCCTTCCTGATCCTACTACCCCTTTACCGTGTAGAGTCCGGATTAGAATAGCTCTAACGTTCTCCCCTGACGTGTCGTAAAAGGCGACTAACAGACCTCTCCTTACCCTATTTTCCTGTCACATCCCTTACCACCACCCAACTCTACCTACTCCCATCCTATCCCTCAACCCCTATTTATTTTTTTATATATACACTATATCTTTCCATACTTTATCTATTATGTCTATTATACTTATATAGTAGTTTATATATTAATATTTATTATATGGGGCGGCTGGTAACTCCATCAGAAAACTAAAAGCCTTCTGCTCAGAGCGGCGCGACTCTGTAAAAATATGCCTTCGGCACTATATTTCATATTTTTATCCTATACACTCTCTTTTTCGGCTTGGTACTTTGGCTCCTATGCCATGAGCTTCGTGCTTCATCCAATGCCGATCTCACACACATAAATTATTATCTTATCATATTATTTACACCAATATCTATTTATTTTACACTTACTCTTCGTTGGCAAGGCATTTTGGCTATCATGCCATGAGCTTCACGCTTAGTCCTACGCCATCAACACTCATCTTTACCGTTTATGTATACAGTATATTTACTTTATTATTTAAATTATTTATATGTAGTATAAGTAGCCGTATATACAACCCTACAAACCCCACACCTCCCATCCTTCCCTACCTCTACAATCTTCTAATGTCTAAACTCTATGCACTCTTGCTCTACCTCTAAACTTTTCATACTCTACTACTTTTCTAGCTTTATACCAAACACTCCTTCACTCCTCCACCACCCACTCTACTTCCACCTTTGTACTACTCCTACCTCTCAACTCTATATACTCTTGCTCTACCTTCAAACTTTTTATACCTTAGCACTCTTCTAGCCTCTACACCTAACACACCTTTCCTCTTCCACTACCTACTCTACAACTTATTCTATCCTTCTACTTTCCAATCCCTCAACTCTCAATACCCTCACTCTACTTACAAAATTCCTTCACTTCACCATTTCTTACGACTCTATACTAAAAACTCTCATGCTCTCTACCTACCTTCCTCTACACTCATTGCCTCTTAGCAACCCCAACTATTGTTCCTTTTTTTTTTCTTTTTTTTTTCCTTAACTGAAAGGGTATTGTAACGATGCAAAATAACATCGCTACATTTTTAAATCAAATTAGCCAAGAACTCAACGCTTTAACTCCTCCTAGTCAAATCTTGTAACATAATAACTATCATTGCACTTATCTCACTGCCAATCCTAATTAAATAAATTTACATTAATCTATTTTTCAAAAATACAAACAATATCTTTATTTTCTTACTAACACAAAACACAACTTACACTTCCACAGAATATGCAAATCCCCATACACCTAGTATCTCAAATCGACTCGACTCCAATCACTTAAAATAAATTACGCTTCATTGCACTCATTATTCCTTGCGCTCACTCCTTCATAAACATACAAAACCTTTAGTCTAAAAAATCAAATAATTCAATATAACAAAAGACTTATTATTTCGTCACTTCCTCTTACATCCTTAAACCTTAAACTAAATTCTTATCTCACCAAATAAAACATCCCCAAGGAACGTTCCAGAAACCAGTCACTACCGTCACAGGAACGTTCCATTCTCCTTTTTTTTACATAGTGAATTCTCTAGAGAATTCTAGGAGTGACCATTTATATACGAGCAGAAAGCCTCCCTCGGTCTTTTCACATGCTGACCTTGGGAGAGGAAAGTAACCATCTGACTCCATACTCACAGCGCACTCGCGACTGCTCATGTGATACAGTGACTCGCCCTGTCAACCCTCCTTTCTGTGGAAGTGAAACTTCATACTTCTCCATTCCTGATAATCCTCGATTTTCTACATGTAAGTACTTAAAACCACCTGTTTCCAAGTCTAAATTCCTCCCTTACACACGTGCAAGTCTATAGCGCAATCTTTCTATTCCAAACTAGCTAACAACCTCGACACGTTGTCACCGGCTCGTGTACCTCGTGTACCCCCGTGTACCTCGTGCACCCTCGTGCGCCCTCGTGTGCCCTGTGTGCCATCGTGTGTGCCATCCTCGGAGTACGCCTACTGTGCCAGACCGCCACGTGGAACCTCGCTGCCTCGCAGACTGCCGCACCTTCGCCCTTCAGCCGGACCACCACCGTGCGTTCCACCCGGGAAGACGCGAGCCTAACTAAGGTGTACTCCAGAATATTTCTCTGGTGCTTTTAAATATTTTCTTTTTGGTGTGTGTACCTGTGTACACAAACACCTGGCGCCCGTTCCTTGCTTGTTCTCTAGAACAACCTAAAATTTATGTGCTTCACACCATCTATCTAACCCTTTTTTGACGGTGCTAAATCTCTTATACTCTGTATCAGTCTTGCAGACCAAATTTGTATCTGCTGGCCTTTCCAGCCATATTTTTGTAATACCTAACATCTACTATCTATCTGTAAGACACTACCTCTACGGCCCGTCCTAAGCTGTTTCTCAACACAAGATTTCCTTTATTTTGTATAATTTGACCTAACCTACATAGATATAGCTAGCTAATTTATTATCAAGTAAGTGCAATAAGGTAGCTGCAGTAATTTTAGACCCACATACCTGTTTTCTTTCAAATTCTTTTAATTTCATAACCTCTCTCAATTTTGCCACATTCACACCTTGTTACAATACCTTTCATATACAAATAAAACGCATTTCTTTAAGTCAAAACTCAAATCTTTTATTTTAGAAGTAATTCTCCCTAACCAGAGGTTACAATGGGATTATCTCAGATGCGAAAAGCAGTAGCTAAAGCGAGCTTTTGTTATTTTTGTTATTTTTTTTTATTAAACATTTGAGTTCGTTTGACTGCAACTCACCTGATGGTAAGTGATGATGCATGATGATGTTCCTGCTTTAAATATACTTATTTTGATCACCTTATTACATCCCTATGGGAAAAATATATATATTTTTTTAATTTTAAACCAGAATAACTTACTTACTTAGTTACTTAGTGATGACGTACGGAACTGAGACATGGTCGCTTACTATGGGCCTCATAAGAAGGCTCAAGGTCACCCAAAGGGCAATGGAGCGTGCTATGCTCGGAGTTTCTCTGCGTGATCGAATCAGAAACGAGGAGATCCGTAAGAGAACCAAAGTAACCGACATAGCTCTCAGAATTGCTAAACTTAAGTGGCAGTGGGCGGGGCACATTGCTCGTAGAACAGATGGCCGTTGGGGCTGTAAAGTTCTCGAGTGGCGACCACGCACCGGAAAGCGTAGTGTAGGCAGGCCTCCCACTCGGTGGACCGATGACCTGGTGAAGGTCGCGGGAAGCCGCTGGATGCGGGCAGCGCAGAACCGGTCGTCGTGGAGATCCTTGGGGGAGGCCTATGTCCAGCAGTGGACTTCCTTCGGCTGATATGATGAACTCATCTATATGTCTCCAGCAGAAAAAATATAGGTCTTTCATAAAAACTTACGATAGCCTTCCCCTTAATTCGCCCTTGTCGCAAAGTCATTTCTAAGCTAATATCTCCTACCTATATACACTTACAAAAAGCGTCGGTGGCTCAACCGGTAACGACTCGGTTCTTCTAACCAGAGGTACCGGGTTCAAATCTGGACGGCCAATGTACCAATGAGTTTTTCAAAAAACTTACGTGCATACTTACCAATTGCTTTAACGGTGAAGGAAAACATCGTGAGGAAACCTGCACACGCCTGCGATGAAACTCGAAGGTTGTGTGTGAAGTTGACCAACCCGCACTGGGCCCGAATGGTCGACTAAGGCCTGATCGCCCTAATTCAGGGTAGGCTCGAGCCCCTCGGTGGGGACGTATATGAGCTGTTATGATGATATACACTTACCTACATTCCAAATTTTAGCTTTAAAGGTCAAAGTATTCGAGACTTCGTGTTTAATAAGTGAATGAGTGGTTTTGAATGAGTGACCTTTGGTTTTTATATAATACTAGCTTTTTGCCGCGGCTCCGCCCGCGTGGTCATCGTTTTTATGACTGTCTTTAAGGGTGATTAGTAAATTATGTCGTTTCCCACCTACTCAACCCTAAGGAACTGCATCAGATTATGCTATTTTCCCAAGATAAAAAGTAGCCTATGTCCTTCCCCGTGACACAGGCGTGAAAAGGTAACAAACAAACAAACAAACACATTTTCACATTTATAATATTAGTAAGGATAATTTTTGCATGCGGCTTAGCCCGCATCTATATCGCTGATGCGTGGTGCGCGAGTCGCAAGCGGCGCGCACTTTTTTTTTGTTTTATTATTCATGGGCAAGAGCGCAACAACTGTCATGAGTTTCAACGCAATCGGATGAACGGTATGATAGCGCATAAAATACGAACGAACAAAAAAAAAACATGAATCGCTTTTATATTTTGTTTACATTTTCAATATGATAAGAAAATATTTTTTTTTGCATTTGAAAAACAATGCATTTACTATGAAAATAAAAATTGGCCATTTTTTTGCACTATTGCTATAACTATTTTTTTTACAGAGTTACTGATCTCTAAATAAACTACAGTACCTATGTACTTAGCGTGATATGATTTTACACTTAGCCTTACTGAGCCTCTTAAGGCCCAGTGGTACTTAAAAATCTGTCTTTGTCTTTTTCTTTACGTGTAAAGAGGGAAGAAAATAACCACACTTTTGCACTTTTTCTATGTTTTCGTTTTAATTTTCATCATATTTTTCTTAAATAAAAATTCATTCCATGTTTTCCTTTCACCTACGAACTTTATTTTAGTAAATAAATCATATTATCAAATTGCTTATTTTAAGAATAAAACCGGAAATAGACGATAAAATGGCTTGAAAAGAGGTACCTTTGCGAAATAATTCTATCCAGACAACTTTATTAGATCGTGTTTCCATTCGATATAATCCCTAGTAACTATTCTCAATAATACCAATATGTTTTCCTAGATTTTAAATGAATTCTAAAATCCTGTTTAAGTAGATTTTTAGGTACCACTGCACCTTAAGGACAGGTCGGCTTATGACTGGTCAATTTACAGAACTCGCCAGTTTCCGCAGTTTCCCTACTCGCCAGTTTTATCAAATTCGTTAGCTGGTCAATTTCCTCACCCTTTAGTTTCCTTATTCGTAAGTCTCCCCAACTCGTCATGTAAAGCAAATCGTAACATATTTTAAATGAGCGAGCGAAGCGAGCGATGTTAGGTTCGGTCAGGTTTGATTGATTATACAGTCAAAGAGCCTCACGAAGCGATTCACCCCCTCCCCCCTTGGATAGCAAAATGCTTTGAGTTTTGGAAACTGACTAGTTACGGAAACTGGCGAGTTCTGTGAACTAATTAGTCAGAACCCGACTCTCTGAAACTGACGAATTACGAATTACATGAAACTGGCGAGTGTTGTCACTGGTGGGATCTGTAAACTGACCTGTCATAACCCGACTCTCTGAAACTGACGAATTACGAATTACATAAAACTGACGAGTGTTGTAAACTGACCAGTCATACATAACCTGACTCTTAAGGAGAGTCTTCTAAAAACGTTTTCCTGAAACTCCCGTCTTACAAATGCTTCCTGTATACCTCCTATATTTTTATGGAATATAAAGCCCAGTTTGCTTGCAGAGTTAGTGGATAAAAAAAATCTATTCAAAACTGTTTGTTATTCATTGATGGTTTGGATTTGGCGGATTAAACACTTTCTCGAACTGCAGCAAGATTATGAGGTATGTGACAAGCAGGCCGGTGAACTTGAACGGGAGTGAGATGGAGATATCGACCATGCGAAGGAGTGGAAAAGAGAGGTCACGCGTCTCGGTCAGAGCAAGCAGGGTCCTCGCCGAACTGCGACATGGTTTGTCTGCAAATTCCGATGGCTCACTTCCTATGTTCAAAATAGGTCGCAAGCTGTCGTTCTGAATGGGTTTACCTCCTCTTGGCTAGGCGTAACATCAGGCGTGCCTCAAGGCTCTCTTCTTGGACCATTGTTATTCATCATCTTTATTAATGACATCAGCTCCTGTTTCCAACACTCAAGATTCCTGTTGTTTGCTGATGACATGAAAATTTTTAAAGCTATTCACAGTCATCATGATGCTAATCTTATTCAAGATGATCTGGGTAGGCTCCATAACTATTGTGTCAAAAACATGTTAGATCTAAATGTTTCTAAGTGTTTTTATATGACCTTTACGAGAAACCGGAAAGTAATTAATTTCAACTACACCATCAAGAATCAAAATCTAGTCAAACTTACTGAAAATAAGGATCTTGGTGTCATACATGATAACAAATTAATTTTTGACAAGCATGTTCAGTATATAACTAGCAAAGCCTCTAAGGCTCTAGGTTTCATAATGCGGTCTTCTAAACCTTTCAAAAATATGAAAACTCTTAAAATATTGTATTGTGCATACGTACGAAGTCATTTAGAATACGGATCCCAAATATGGAACCCTCATTACGACATATACTCTTTAGGCATTGAAAGAATACAAAAAAAGTTTACAAGATTCTTAAGCTACAGATTTAAAATACCTAAAGTTGAGTACAATCTACGTTGCGCCCGTTTTCATCTGTTACCTCTTTATGTTCGTAGGAATGTAGCTGACATAGTCACTTTTATAAACATAGCACAGAGTAAAGTTGACTGTCCTGAGCTTTTGAGCAAAATAAGTTTGATAACACCACCTCGTCACCTTCGTTGTTCTAGATTGCTTTATGTCCCGAGTGTCAAGACTAACTATAGGAAGAACAGCTTCTTGGTCCGAGCTGCTGGAACCACAAACGAATTGGTTTCCGGAAAAGACAATAT
The DNA here is from genome assembly GCA_947284805.1 of Coleophora flavipennella. Lineage (NCBI taxonomy): Eukaryota > Metazoa > Arthropoda > Insecta > Lepidoptera > Coleophoridae > Coleophora > Coleophora flavipennella. Next base: position 2,517,817 of record OX369268.1, read on the forward strand.
TACAGATCTTTTCTGCAGTAGCTCTAACTCTGTACGGCGTTTCCTTACTTTGGAATTTTTTAATGGCATTTCTCTCTCTCAACAGCACCGAAAGCATTGATAAGCGAGCTTAGCGTGTTTTTAATTTTTAGTTCGTTAATTTAGTAAACACAATCTATTATTATTATTTTTTTACTTAGGTTACATTTTTGTGTTTATATCGAAATCCATTTGTGGAAGTTTTTTTATTAGCTCATAGTTAATTTTGTTATTTTATCACTTAGTGTTTACTTAAGCTGTAAACTTCCCAAATAAAATAAAATAAAAAATAAAAAATAAATTAAATAGGTTTGTTAAGAGCAGGCTCCCAGAGCGGCACTGGCGAACAACCTGTCATTTAACCCTTACAGAACTGTTGGAATAAAGTCCCGTAAAGCTCAGGACTGATGGGAAATTGTATCCCATACAAATTCAAGACAGGACTGCAGCTTAGTTTTTACCTTTTAATTGGGACTATCATTCCCTGACAGTTCGGAATTTATCGATTCACAGTTTGACGATGGTAGTTTTAGTGTGGCAACATTAGTTTATGATCTGTGGTGATATAAACAACAAGTGATGTGATTTCGTATCTGAATTTTGGTAAAAAAAAGTGGTTTTTTGCGCTGTTTTTAGGTAGGTTTTATATGTATTATGTTATTTTGTCCATATTCTTTCTAATTGTGTGAAAACAATAAAAAACATTTCATTTTGGCATGGAAAAATTAAAATTGGGTCATGAAGTCCCATCGGTCTTTTACTCACCTCTCAATAAAGTAGAGAACTCATGTTCATATCGGTTTTGTGCACAAGCAAAAATGATGTGGTTGCTTAGGAGCGGAGCACGAGCAATATATGCACGCGCATTCACGCTGCATTCGCAATATGTGTATGCACGCTTACATGCTAATAATAAGTAATAAATAAAAAGCGTCGATGGCACAACGGTAGTGACACCGACCTACCTAACCCTTCCTAACTCAGTAAATAATAAAGATAATCTTTTGTTGATTTCACGAAAAATACATATCAAGACTAATCTTACATAATAAAAATACATAAAATTGTTTTATTTATCTCATAAAAAGTCAAGAATCTTATAAAAATATATGAAGATGCTTTGGGAATAGTATTGGTTTCAAGACTGTTGAGAAATATGGTCCCAGTATAAAAAATCCTGATTTTAGCCTGAAAAAGAAATGTAGGCACTATTACTCATGCCTGATATTAAGTTTAGTCATTTAAACCAGATTCTCTTATAAGTAAATTTTAATCTGCAGTCCTGGCACTGCACCCCCCTGCAAGTCTGTAAGGGTTAACCTTATGTAATCAGATTTACAGTTGAATTTCGAGTTAGTGTCTTATCGCGAGTTACGTCCTTTACTTCGGACGGAAATGCACATTTTCGTTTATTGCGAGCTTAGTAAATATTCTAGGAAATACATTTATTCTCTTACTATTGGTATTAATTTCATGCGCCTAACTTATGTAATGTAGCAGAAAAATCTAATAATCTCACAAAACTACATAGTTTAAAAAAATAAAAAGTGTCGAGCAAAAACCTATGAATCGGATGTGTATATAGTTTTCACATTCATCAAGCGCAGCAAGGCTGGCTCAACATATTCTAGCAAAAATTCACTTATTTTGGGAGCTTGCTCTTTGTCTTGATAATAGTAGGTACATTGTTCACCGCGGGGTGAAAATAAAACTTAAACTATAATGTAAAAAACCCTGCTAAAAAGTAGAAAATAATATGTCTTGTCTCTAAAACTTTAATGTATGTATAGTTATATTTTGATGTAAGAGTCGTTCTAAGTTGTTAAATCATTAGTAATTAGTTGTAGTAAAGTGAAACAGTTGGTTTCCCTTTTTAACTTAGCGGTCCCCCTACGCGACGTTTCTTAGATCAAAATATAATACTTATATATTGAATGAATTATTATATGACTCCACATATATGGCATATTTTAGCAGTTATGTTGTTTAGAAAACGTACTTAGCGCCATTTTAAAATAAAATAATTATATGAGAGGTACTTTTAAAATTTTGTAATTAAAAAATCTAATAAAAGTTGCCCCTGTCAAATAAATAAAAAAATCTATTATCAAACTTTCATCTAAATCGGTTCAACTGTTTTTTCCGCAAATCAGGAATGCCGGACACACATACATACATACACACATACTCGTATTTTCTCGACCAATTTTTTGGTATAAGAAGTCTATACAAGTGGTTTAGTGTGCATTTTCATCAAAATTCCTTTAGGGTTTACCAATAGTGAATAAAAAAAATTTAAAAAAAGTTGGTTTTTCGGACGATCACATAACCTTGTATTTGCTCTATCGTCGCTCAAAGGTAATTTTTTTCTTCATGTAAAAAATATGCTACGAGTATACTTATAAAAACTTTATAGTGTGCTTTCACTAATTTGAAAAACCAAATTCAATTCCAGTACACATATCTAATACTTTTGTATCTTGTCGCGTATATACGTCCCCACCGAGGGGCTCGAGCCTACCCTGAATTAGGGTGATCGGGTCTTAGTCGACCACGCGGGCCCAGTGCGGGTTGGTCGACTTCACACACAACCTGCAAGTTTCTTCGCAGGCGTGTGCAGGTTTCCTCACGATGTTTTCCTTTACTTTAAAAGCGTCGGATAAACGTACATATGAAATCTAAATTCGAAATCACATTGGTACGTGGCAGGAGTCGAACCACGACCTTCCGTACAGGAAGCCCTAGCCGTTTCTCATTAACATATCTATTCTCTCGCTTGCCTATGTTGCCTTCATACAGTTTGGCAGCCAGCAATTGCTTCAGCCGTTGTACCTCCACCTTCAGCTGGTCACTGCTCAAACACGGAGCGAAGACCGGGACGAACTCCACCAGTAACACAGCGGTTTCCATCAGTGTGCTCAGAACATACACCTGAGATAAGCAAAGAAGACCCAAATAAATTAGTTCTCAGTCTACTGGGAGAATCCGGCGCGGCGTTTATACACATCAACATCATTACATATCAGCCGAAGACGTCCACTGCTGGACAAAGGCCTCCCCCAAAGATTTCCACGACGACCGGTTCTGCGCTTCCCGCATCCAGCGACTTTGTTCGACGATAACTCGAGTATCGTTGATCGGAACGTCGTCGTGAAATTTGGTTGGCGAATTAATGATACAAAAATATTTTTTTAAGATCGGACATGAACCGAATTGGTCAAGATATTACCGAGATATAGGGGGTTGTAAATGTTAAAAATATGGTTTCTCTAAACACCACTAGATGGCGCTGGATGGATCCTACATCGCGTAAGAGTTAGTAAGTGTACCTATCATCATCATCATATCAGCCGAAAATCGTCCACTGCTGTACAAAGGCCTCCCCCAAGGATTTCCACGACGACCGGTCCTGCGCTGCCCGCATCCAGCGGCTTCGTTCGACGATAACTCGAGTATCGATAGAACGTCATAAAATTTGGTTGGCGGATTAATGAGATTAAAATATTTTTTAAGTTCGGACATGAACCAAATCGGTCAAGATATTACCGAGATATAGGGGGTTGTAAATGTTAAAAAAATGGTTTCTCTAAATACAACTAGATGCGATGGAGGAATCTTACATCGCGCAAGAGTTAGTGAGTGACCTATATATTTTTAAAACGAGTAAACCGCATGTTCACAGTTCGGGGCCAACCACTGGTACCACAAGGGCGTTTTTAGCACCCATTAGCAATGAATAAAGACCATTTACTACATAACCTTTAGTTACAATATCGCATTGTGACTTGATACATCTATAGAGTGGATATGGTTTTCCATGGGGTGAATAGATTGTCTGCAGTAAGAGGGAGATACAGAGTGCCTAAATGAAAGAACTAGGAGCAAAAAGTTTTTACAGAGTAGTAACTAGCTGTTTCCCGTGGCTTCATCCGCGTGGACAACGTTTCTATGACTTTTCGAGGGTGCGCAGTGCGCTAGCTGCAAGGGGCTCACGAGCGTGAATAAAATTAGCCTGTGTGTTAGTCCAGGTCCTAATCTGTCTATCTACCAAATTTCAGCCAGATCCACCAGGTGAGATGTTGTCAAAGGTTTACCAATTGTGAAAAAAAAAAGATCCTTTCAGTAGTTTTTGCGTGAAGAAGTAACAAACATACACACTCACAAATTTTCGCCTTTATAATATTACAGATTACGGATATGTGAAATTTCTTTGACTAGGAGAGACTGGTCACGCTTTGTTAGATAGTCCACCAGCTGAGCTAGCAACACTGATCAAAATACCCTTTATGTCAAGAGTGAACTGACTAAGAAAAATAAATTTATGGCAAAAGAAAGTGAGTAAATAAAAAAGTGAAAGTGGAACTTACTGGTTCTCGGATCACATTGACGGCAATTCGATAGGATAATCCCAGGACGCAAACGAATGACGTCGTTATAATTACAAGTAACTGCAACAGATAAAATGTATTGAACCCCTAAATTAACGGAGAACATCACTTTCTCGAGGGAGTCTCTTACCACACCCCAACCAAAGTATATATATTAGTACTATCATACAGTATGGACACTCCCTGCCGCTCTCTAGATTGCGACCTTTCGTCACCCAGATTGATATAGATTGGTTACAGTTTGGTTGTCCAAAGTATAGGATTTCGCCGCCATTTTGTTTGTTCCGTCATTCCTTTTTTGAAATGTCTTTTCTGGCCCGTTGTATGAAGTGTCCAGGGAGTGCCCCAATACTGCATACAAACGGTCGTGAAATAACATTTCTAAAAACAAATGACGAAGCATAAAAATCACGGCGAAATTCCATACGTTCGAGAACCAAATTGTAACCAATCTGTATCAATCTTGGTGACGAGGGGCTAAGGTCTCAATCTAGAGAGCGGCAGGGAGTGTCCATACTGTATGTTAGTACTAATAGGTATACTTTGGTCTTACAGTGTTTAATTTGTTTGGGAGATGGCTTTCTTTTTTCAGAGTTTTTCCAAATTATACACATTAAAATGTAATCTTCATAATGAAATTTTTATAGCCATCTCTTGTACCATTTTGGAAAAAATAAATAATTGATGGTAACCCGTACCCTTCATATTTTTAACACACGCGCACACATTTTTTCGTCTTTTTTGGTGTCTTTTATTAATGAGTGAAATAGAATATATTTTCATTAAAATCTGGAACCCGAATTTCGTGTCGATTACATAACTTTATATTCACTCCCTTTTATCCATAATAGATTTGAAAAAGAATGCTCACCTGCCATTTGATTCCATCGATTAACTTTGTATGGGCCTCAATGACGATGCTGTAAATATCCATCAGCCCTTCCATTTTGATGTTCATTTTTCTGTTTGTTTGAACGCGATTACAAGCAGACTTTAAAGACGATTCTAGTCGTTCGTTGAGCATACGCAACCGCTTTGTAAGGAGACCCAACATATGAGCATAGAAGTGGTTTTCCAAGATGTTTATCATGTGCACGGGCAAGGATGCCACCATGAACACAACGCTTGTGTGGATTAAAAAGACAAAAATAGCGAAAAACGTCACAAGAGCTATCTGGCCACAGATCCTCAACGACTGCCAGGTAACCTTAGATCGACATCCAACCTCGGCGTCGAATTTTTCTAGCCCGTAGTAAAAATCTCGAATCCTTCTCCAAGTCAGAAAACCGAGAACGCTGCAGCTAATATACTGCATGCTCTTGATTACCAGTAAAAATATAATATTATCGTTTTGCGAAACTTGTAAGATGTACCACACAACAACAGTATTGGCTATGGCAGCGTAAAAACATAATGTTATGTATAGAATTCTTTTCACGCCTAAAATCGCGCATCTGTTTAGGCCTAAAGCACATTCTGTAATAATGATTACCTTAGACAAACGATCAATTACAGTTTTGTCATCTTGTTTGATGAATGTATTAATCAGAAGGGTTGGTTTTGACATATTCGACGTCAATGAAGAATAGTAGTTGAATCAAGAGTGGTTTGACGTTAATGTTACAGTGTGTACACAGAACAAATGCCTCTCAATTCACTTAATGGGTGTGTACATTAATAACTAGACTATAGTGGTTATAACAGTTGCCTGCAAACTTCATTACTAGGTAAGTCAATTACTTTTAATGTAACTTGCTGTCTATCAACAGTATTTTTAGTTTACTCCGGCCTTTATATGAAACTAGCTTTTGCCCGTGGTTGCGCCTAAGTGGATATTGTTTTTAGGGTTTTGTACACCCAACGGGTGACCAACGGTACCCTATTGCTAAGCCTCCGCTGTCTGTCTATCTGTCCGTCCGTCAGCGGGCTGTATTTCATGAACCGTAATAGGTAGAAAGATGTAATTTTTGCAGAATGTGTATCTCTGTTGCCGCTATAACAACAAATACTAAAAATTAGAAAAAGTGAAAAAAAAGGACATCAGACTAAAAAGTAAAAAATAATGCTTAATATAAGTTGAAAATAATAATTAACAAATTGTGAAAAAGCGTAGGGCGCTCTGTGCCATATTTTTCGTCTATCTAGCAACCCACACTTTTTCACAATAATACTAGTAATTTGTTAATTATTATATTCAACTTATATTAAGAATTATTTTTTACTTTTTAGTCTGATGTACTTTAAAAGCGTGTTTTTTAGTTTTTTAAACTCTACTTATTTTTTATAGTTCAAACTTATGAAATTATTATATTGTCGCTGATTCTTGATAAGTCTACAAAGTTTGAATTAAATCTGTCCGTTTAAAGTGGGTCAAAAGCGAGTCCAAAGGAGTCGGTTACATACAAACTTACATACAAACATACAGGTGAAGCTAATAAAAACGTGATAATAAGGGGGTTCTCCACACAAAAAACGTGTTTTTATAGGTCTTCAGAAGGATTTTCTCTACCGTAAAAACGGTAATACATACAGGCGTGAAACTTGGTGTGATTATAGAACTTATACTGAAGTAAAACAACAAATAATAAAATTGCCCAAGTGTGAGTCGTGCCAAGGAGTCCGAACTGAATGACAAAAAAGTATATTTTTGTCGCTCGCGTTGATGTCTTTTGTTTAAAATGTGTGATCAATAGCATTATTACTATTTAGTTGTGGAGAGATGTATGGAGATACGGAACCCTCGGAGCGCGAGTCCGACTCGCACTTGACCGATTTTTATGACTAAATTCAAGGATGCAACATTTCTTGGGATAAAATGTATCGTATGTTGTTCTCCCACCTTTAGTTTACTTTGTGCTCAATTGGTTTAGTAGTGAAAGAATAACAAATAAACACACATACTTTCGAATTTCCACATAAGCAAGGATTATGTATGTATGTATAAACACTTTATCATATCTTTATTTACCTTTAACTGGCATAAGAAATCTTGAGAGTTGTTAATAAGTAGATAGAATGAAATTTTTATTATTTTCCGTTTAGTATCTACTATCCATTATATAATACTGTTTTGAGTTTTCCCGTTTCTACTCCTCCTCCCAATCCCACTTCTGTTTTAGCTCCTACTTCTGTTTCCGACCCCACTACGCACCTGATTCCGCTTCTGCCCCCCCCCCTCCAACTTCTGCTATCTATCCTGCTTCAACCCACTTTACTCTCGCTTCTATATCCGTTTCCACTCATGCTTCCGTCCCTACTCCGTTGCAGCGTCCGCTTCCACTCCCGCTCACGCTCCTACTTCCGCTAACGGTAGTTAGGTGAAGGTGGCTACCCGTGGAGAGTGGGGGGTGGACGACAGGGGGACTGGATGGGTCAAAGGGGACTCTCTGGTAAGTTGAGTTGATATCATTACTTGTTTTGCTTGTTTTGAAAAGTATTTGTTCCAAGTTTCTAGATCTAGACCCATAAAATCTGAATTTTCGTACAAAATTTTACCCCCACTTAAACCCACTCAGGGTGCAAATTTTATAAAACTCTTCCTTATTGGATTTCTGGGTTATTATATAATGCGTTGTTTCTAGACGAGAAAAATCAGATTTACCAACTTAACCCACACAAACATCAACCGCCACTTCACCTCCTGAGCGAGTAAATTTTTGTAAAACATTTTTATGCAAATTTTTGTATACAAAATATGAAGTTTTTAGATGTAGAAAAATCTGACATTCCCATACAAACTTTTACTCCCACCTTAATCGAAACCCTTTCCTATTATCTGCATTATATAAAAGGAAACCTTAAGCAAGATTTCAAGATTGTAGACCCCAAGTGTTTAGCATGTGCGTTGCAATACAAACCCTCATTTTCACTCCCTCATCGGGAGCTGGGTCGTTCCTTTCCCTCTAATATGGTTGATGGGAGCGATGGCTGACTCTCGCGTTGTACTCGTGACCGGGTGCTGTCCGTGTGAACTGGCCTACTCTTGTCAAAGGTTTTAATGACATTCAATAATTTTATGTATAACTTTTCGTGTCATATTGTTTTCATATTCTAATGACATAATCTGGTTTATTTCTATAGGATTTAATTTTGACATATATAACCAATGATTGTGTATTTCTTGATTTTTCACAAATGAAATTATGTTATTATTAATTTATGACTATCAGAAAGAGTGTAATTTGCACCAATTTTGAATAAATACCTTGAATCTTGAATCTCGTGGAAAAAGAAAAATCTCATGTAACCATTTATTCCTTTGTTTGGAAGAGTGTTTGTGCCATATTCTGATAGATTTCTGTGAGAAGACGTATGAATGTGCTACTACGATAATGATAAATGTTAAATAAATCTTATTTTATTATAATAACTGCAATTGGGTTAATTACCCGTTGTAATTATTAAATAAATAAATAAATATTTCAAGTTGATACGAGTACACGCAATAAATCCGACTTTTTCATACAAACGACAACCTCTACTTTAACCCCCAATTTTTGTAAAACCCTTATGTCTGAATTATATAGGGAGTAAAAAAAATGTTTAGGACCCGTTAACTGGGGCTTCTACTGATTAAACTGAACAAGTGTCACCATGGAACCCATAGTCAATTCTCAAAAAAAATTTCAACGCTCCCTACAAAAATGCACAGAATAGGTGAATCAGCTGATCGTTTTGTATGAAGAGTTCAATTTTTTTTTTTGCGATTTCAGCAAACTTGTAGAACAAAAGATGTTCAGTATGATGATTAGAAGCCCCAGTTAACGGGACCTACAACAATTTTGTTACACCCTGTATAAGGGACCCTTGTGGGAAATGTCAAGTTTCTAGACTCAGGGTTTAGCCTGTGCGTTGATATATCAGTCAGTCACCCAGTCAGCCAGTCAGTCAGCCAGTCAGTCAGTCAGCTAGTCAGCCTCTTCTTTTATATATTTAGCTAAATTTGTATTAAAGTTTTACGACTTCACCAGTAACAAGTAAGGTTGACTGAGCAAGCATTTATTCCATGATATTATTATGCAAAAAAATTGTAAAGCCTAACCGATCCCCACACTAAACGTTAAAAGAAGCTAGAAGAAGTGCAGACGTATTGCGGACCGAAGTTTTATTGAGTTGTCGGATCCGCTAGGAGGCCCCTCCCTCGCCCCCACACCCTCCTATACCCTCGGTCCTTACTGAGGGCTCTCAACCCTAGAATCCCGCGGAATTCCCTAACTACACATCATTCGCTTATTTGATATTGATAAATGTCAACCAGATATTATGTACTTTTTCACTTCCTATGCCCTAAAAGTACGCCAATATAGCCCTAAATTAATTAGTTTTTTAATTTCCTTTATGTGACATAGACAAGCTCAAACAGCCAGTTAATATACTATTATTATCTGTGAGGTGTGGACCATCTTCATTGCGAAAATGTTGAGAGTTTTAGTTCCATGGTTTTTCCGCGAAGAAGGTGACGCCATGTGTTTTGAAATCTTTTGTGATTTTTATTTTTTAGTGGGTGGGGCACATTGCTCGTAGAACAGATGGCCGTTGGGGCAGTAAAGTTCTCGAGTGGCGACCACGCACCGGAAAGCGTAGTGTAGGCAGGCCTCCCACTCGGTGGACCGATGACCTGGTGAAGGTCGCGGGAAGCCGCTGGATGCTGGCAGCGCAGAACCGGTCGTCGCGGAGATCCTGGGGGAGGCCTATGTCCAGCAGTGGACGTCCTTCGGCTGATATGATGATGATGATGCTTTTATTAAGTAATATTTATAGGCCTATGTCCAGCAGAGGACGTCCTTCGGCTGATATGATGAGGATGATGAAGTAATATTTATTAAATGTTTTTGTACTAAATTGACTATTTTTCTCGCACTCAAAGTGAAAAGTACAGTTTGAACCTCGAACTGAACGCCAATTTAATATACCCTCGGTTTCATTGAATCCCTCGCACGCTCGGGAGTCAAACCTCTGGTAAATTATGGCTTCGTTTAGTCCCTCGATATAAAATATACTATCATCACGATATCAGCCGAAAATCGTCCACTGCTGGACAAAGGCCTCCCCCAAGGATTTCCACGACGACTGGTCCTGCGCTGCACGCATCCTATAAAATATACTATAAAATCTCTAAAATAACGTCTCACGAGTTGTATATGTCGCAGGATAATCGCAAAATCAGTCGTTTCGCGAAAATACTAGGAATATTGCATACTATGGAGTAGAAAACTCCTAATAAAACCAAGTCGGATGGAGCCCCGCTTCGTTAAATAGGTTAGGTTTTGTTAGCATGTCTTTTTCTACCGTAAAAAAGAGCCCCGCATAGCGGGGCTCCGTTCGATTTGGTTTTATTTGGAGTTTTCTACTCCACAGTGTGCAATTTTCCTAGGATTTTCGCGAAACGACGGATTTTGCTATTATCCTGCGACATATATAAATGAACTTACGACTTTGTGAAAGGAGGTTTATAAATATTTTTTGGAATTACTTAACTTCACTTTTGTTATGCACTAGGGATTGTAATAACTTTACTACCTACCGTGAACAAAAAAGCAAGTGTAATAACAATAAAATATAAAGCCGCGTTTCATCCCATGAGCGTTGCTTTGTTTCTGCAAATAAGCCGCGAAAAAGTTGTTAAAAATGCTTTGTTTACCTACAGAGCGCGACGTAGCCGCTTTTTATGACGACCCAGATTCGTTATAAATTAATGACGGTTAGAAATAAAATTTTCGTCAAACCTATGTGTAAACGACAATTCGCTTTAAAGGATAGCGGGGTCAAAGTTCAAGTTTGTTCCTATTGTAGTTTTGAGCTTTCTCTCTTCTGATTGGTTCGCGTTCGTGCTTCTGATAGATTGCATCTGATAGAAGGTTGCATGTTAAATAAATTTAGTTTAAAATAACTAAAAAAACACGCTTTTAAAGCACATTATACTAAAAAGTGAAAAATATTTCTTAATTTATGCTGAAAATAATAATAAACAAAAAATACTAGTATTATTATGAAAAAAGCGTGGGGCGCTTTGTGCCATATTTTTCGTATAACGAGCAGCCCACGCTTTTTTCACATTAATAGTAGTATTTTTCGTTCATTATTGTTTTCAGCTTATATTAAGAATAATTTTTCACTTTCTAGTTTGATGTGATTAAAAGCGTGTTTTTTTAGTTTTTTTAAACTATGATAATTTTTCAGTTTTTATTTCAGGATAATGAGATAAACTTACGAAATTATTGTATTGTCACTGTTTCTTGATAAATGTACAAAGTTTAAATAAAAACTGGCCGTTTAAAGTGGTTTAAAATCGAGTGCAAAAGGAGTCGGTTACAAACATACATACATACAGGTGAAGCTAATATAAGCGTGTTAAAAGTGTAAATACATATCTCAAGGTGACAATAAATTCTCTATGGTGATGAACTCATTTTGATGTCTATACGAGTTTCTTTTTCTTAAAGGCTGTGATGAAAAATTGTATGTATCACTGGGGGCCAAAATGTTACGTACTCGGGTGCCGTATATTGAATCCCAACAAAACATAAATGTGAAATGGGGCCAAGTTCGATATAAAAAATTACAGCGATCTAAATGGGCAGGTAACAAGTTCTATAGTGGTTCCTAAATCATAGCTACGGAACTTCAAATAGAAATATTTATTTAAGACTTCTTCAAATAATAGAGAATGTACAACGGTTTTCAGTTGCTTGAAAAAATTGTTATGTTCTGTGCTACTACATGGTGTAACTTGGCAAGTTTACACTACTAGCCAATTTTATTTTATATTGATATTTACTTTTTAAAAGTAAGCATTGCTTGCTTGGCGCCTTGACCATTTAAACTCGCCTAATTACCCGTTTAGTAGCACAGAACATAACAAATTTTTTTCAAGCAACTGAAAACCGTTGTACATTCTCTATTATTTGGAGAAGTTTAAAATAAATATTTCTATTGGAAGTTCCACAGTTATGATTAAGGAACCACTATAGAACTTGGTACTTACCCATTTAGATCGCTGTATTTTTTTATATCGAACTTGGCCCCATTTCACATTTATGTTTTATTGGGATTGGAGCAAATTTTCCTGTTCCAAAGCACAGTGCGGTCACAAACAACCTCAGTAGTTCCTGTGGTTACTCTAATGTGCGCAATTATTATGCCCATCCACCACCCCGACACACCCCGGACACTTCATACAACGGGTGAGAAATGACATTTCAAAAATCGAATGACAATAAAATTACGACGAAATCCTATACGTTAGAGAACCAAACTGTAACCAATCTGCATCAATCTAGGTGACGAGGGGGCGAGGGTCGCAATCTAGAGAGCGGCAGGGAGTGTCCATACTGTATGTTAGTTCTAATATATAACTTTAACCCCGGCCGGCCGCGCGCCCCGACCTGAGATCAATCATAGTGAAAGCTCACCCTGTTTTCACCAAAGTGCCTGTTAAGGAAAATCTATAACAAAATTTGCCTTTGCCAGGTGAAAATATGAACAAACCCTACATCTAAAGTTAAGTGTGCGAATACGCGTAAAATGTGGTCTCGAAGGAATATTAAAAATGCTCGTAAGTTGGGAGGTATTATAATTTTATGGGAAAGTTCTGGAATACAAATTCAATATTTGGGCAAATGTTACAAAAGTATGTACAAGCTGTAACAAAATTGGTGTAGGTCCCGTTAACTGGGGCTTCTACTCATCATACTGAACAAATTTTGTTCTATGGCTTTTCTGAAATCGCAAAATATATTTTTAACTCTTCATACAAATCGATCAGCTGATCGACCAATTTTGTACACTTATGTATGGAGGGTTCAATTTTTTTTCGAGAATTGACTAAAGTTGTTCAGTATGATGAGTAGAACCCCCAGTTAACAGGGTCCTACACCAATTTTGTTACATCCTGTATATTAGTAACGTACAGTATGGACACTCCCTGCCGCTCTCTAGATTCCGACCTCACCCCCTCGTCTCCCAGATTGATTCAGATTGGTTACAGTTTGATTGTCGAACATGTATAGGATTTCGCCGCCATTTTGTTTGTTCCGTCATTCCTTTTTTGAAATATCATTTCTGGCCCGTTGTATGAAGTGTCCAGGCTGTGCTTTTACTTCAGTCCATAGACTGACCACGCTTATGTTGCTGATTTGTATTCCACAAACATTAACTAAATGTTAAGTTAATAAAGAAATAATGTACAAAATGCCATGTTTAGTACAGTTCTTTCCAGATTCGGCTTCACTTATATAAAAAAACGGCCAAGTGCAAGTCAGAACCGCACACATAGGGTTCCGTACCATCATACTAGATGGCGCTAGTTTCTTCATGTTTAAAAAATACGTTTCTCGTATGGAAACCCCTCTTTTTTCACTTTTTAAAATTTTTAAACTTTTTAAAATATGGTCAAACAAAACAAAAAGAAAAGCGAGGTGATGATCAGCTAAAAAATCCCGAGATAATCAAACAACATACGGGTTAGCAATGTCATGGTGGTAGTATAAGATCAATGGGAATAATATAATTATCAAGATAATCAAAATACATACGGGGTAGCAATGTCATGATGGTAGTATAATATCAATGGCAATAATATAATTTATCAAGATAATCCAACTACATACGGGGTAGCAATGTCATGGTGGTAGTATGAAATCAATGGGAATTATATAATTATCAAGATAATCAAACTACATACGGGGTAGCATTGTTATGATAGTAGTAAAAAATCAATGGGAATAATATAATTATCAAGATAATCAAACTACATACGGGGTAGCAATGCCATAGTGGTAGTATAAAATCAATGGTAATATTATAATTATCAAGATAATCAAACTACATACAGTCAGCAATGTCACGGTGCTAGTATTAAATCAATGGGAATAATATAATTATCAAGATAATCAAACAACATGCGGGGTAGCAATGTCATGGTGGTAGTATAAAATCAATGGGAATAATATAATTATCAAGATAGTCAAACAACGTACGGGGTAGCCATGTAATGGTGGTTGTATAAAATCAATGGGAATAATATAACTATCAAGATATTAAAAAAACATACGGGGTAGCTATGTCATGGTGGTAGTATAAAATCAATGGGAATAATATAATTACCAATATCATCCTTATATGTATCAGGAAATTTCACGAACATAGTCTGCGATGTCACTCGCTCTGAGCTGCGCATCGTGGAACGCTGGTGTACTGAATTTAAACTGTCAGTGAACCCCAAAAAAAACGGAATAGTTCTGTTCACCAACAAGCGAAACCTGGGTAACTATAAATTACCTAAGCTATTCAATACAGCATTCAATACAACAAGCGTCGGTGGCTCAACCGGTAACGACTCGGTCGTCCTAACCAGAGGTGCCGGGTTCAAATCCGGACGGCCAATGTACCAATGAGTTTTTCGTAACTTATGTACATATACTCTCCGAATGCTTTAACGGTGAAGGAAAACATCGTGAGGAAACCTGCACAACACACCTGCGAAGAAACTCGAAGGTTTTGTGTGAAGTCGACCAACCCGCACTGGGCCCGCGTGGTCGACTAAGGCCCGATCGCCCTAATTTAGGGTAGGCTCGAGCCCCTCGGTGGGGACGTATATGAGCTGACATGATGATTCAATACAGATCTCCAATTTTCACCAGAAGTCAAGTACCTTGGGGTCATACTCGACAGTAAGCTGAATTGGAGTAGCCATCTTAACAGTAAGTTAAAAAAGCTACGATAACTCTGTGGCAATGCCGTAGAATGGTGGGTAAGAAATGGGGCCTCACCCCAAAAATCATGCTATGACTCTACACAACGGTTATTCGCCCTATGGTAAGCTACGGCGCGGTGGTATAGTGGCCACGCACTAAACTTTCTACTGTCGTAAGTAAACTTCAAAGTTTCCAAAGGACAGCATGCATGGCCATCTCCAGCTGCATGTGGTCAACACAAACAGCAGAATTGGAGACAATGCTGGACGTGCCGCCTTTGCAGCTGTTCTTCCAGCAGGAAGCAGCTAGCGCTGCGGTACGACTAAAGCTGTTGAACCTGTGGAGCAAGGAAAGGATTCCTCATGTTGATCTTCTGGACAGCATCGTTTCGGAAGAACCGCTGTTCGCAGCCATCAACGATATAATCCCGAAATATTTAGTATTTGACAAGAAATACAAAAAAAATACAACTCTACGAAGATCCCTGGGAAGGCCAGAACCTATCGGACCTACGGATATTTACCGATGGGTCCAAAACTGGAGCTGGGACTGGCTGCGTAGTCTTCGAAGACCTAAACATAAAAATATCCAAACCACTTACAACACAGTCTTTCAGGCGGAGTGTATGGGCATCATTCTGGCTGCTATTGCAATCAATGCTAGAAGAGTACAGGGTTACTCCATCCGTATCCTTTCCGACAGTCGAGCGATTTTACTGGCCCTCCAAAGTAACGTCATCACTTCTGGGCTAATACACGAGTGCCACCAATGACTAACAGAGCTATGTTACCACAGCAATGTAACTCTGCAATGGATTAAGAGGCACAGCAACTCGCGCGGAAACGACGCAGCAGACGAACTGGCCAGGAGAGGGTCAGAACTCACAACTGTGGGACCGGAACCTATCTTACCCCTCCCTTTAGGCTGGTCCAGATCCATATTGCGGCTGCGTACAATGTCAGAACATAACCGATATTGGACAGAGCTGGAAGCATGTCGCCAGGTCAGACAGGCGCTACCGTTGCCTAACCCTGGCCTGACTAGAAAGCTCCTGAAACATGGGAGACTCCAGCTCCGCAAGGTAACAGCAACCATTACTGGTCACGGTTACTTTAACAAACATCTTTTTATCCTGGGGATTACAGACAGCCCGCTGTGCCGCGCGTGCGTGGCGGCCGAGGAGACAGCCGACCACATCCTTCTGGACTGCGGAGAGGTGGCGGGGTACAGGGCCGAGCATCTCGGAAACCTGAGGACACTCCCGGAAATCGTCAGCCACCTACGGGGGCTACTGGGCTTCCTGGAGGGGCGGGGCTGGCAGTGATGCCAGCCACCACGCAAAATGGGCGTACTAGACGCCTGGTTGCGGAAACCAGCCCGATCGTACAAGTACAAGTACAAGATTACCAAGACAATCAAACAACATACGGGGTAGCAATGTCATCGTGGTGGTATAAAATCTATGGAAAAAATATAGTTATCAAGATAATCAAACAACATACGGGGTAGAAATGTCATGGTGATAGTATAAAATCAATGGGAATAATATAATTATCAAGATAATCAAAAAACATACGGAGAAGCTGTCATGTCAATCAATGGGAATAATATAATTATCAAGATACTCAAACTACATACGGGGTAGCAATGTAATGGTGGTAGTATAAAATCAATGGGAATAATACAATTATCAATATAATCAAACAACACACGGGGTAGCAATGTCATGGTGGTAGTATAAAATCAATGGCCCGCTTCCATCTTCGGCAACATCGTCACTTACCACCAGGTGAGATGTTGTCAAGGGTTTACCAATAAAAAAAATGGGAATAACATAATTATCAAGATAATAAAACAATATACGGGGTAGCAATTTCATGGTGGTATTATAAAACCAATGGGAAGAATATAATTATCATCATAACCAACCGAAAGTCGGTCACTGCTGAACAAAGACCTCCCTCAAGGATCTCACAGCGAGCGGTCCTCCGTTGGCCGCATCAAGCGGCTTCCCGCGACTTTCACCAGGTCATTGATACACAGAGTGGGGTAGTTTGCCTACGCTACGCCTTCCTGTGCACTATAGCCACTTGAGAACTTAATAAGGGAACAAAAATAGCAGTCATGAGCGGGGCACATGGCTTAGAACGGACGGTTATTGGGGCAAGAAAGTTTATAACATAATTACTCAAAATCAAAATAATTTATTTATTAGTAGGTATGTCAAGCACTCTTATAAATGTCTTTTCTTAATACCTAATGTAATAAAATATGTCAAGAGATAAACTATTCGGCAATACAACCATTTGCTGGGTAAATTTTCACAGTTTGAAAACATTTACAAAAGGAAATTAAAAAATGGTTTTCTGCAAAACAGAAATACAGGTACTGTAAAAACCTACTTCTATCGCCGACTTCCATAGATACAATTTTGCATTATTATTCTTGGTTTTTGTTAATATTCTGAAAAAGTATTACACCGATTTTGATATTTGACCAACCTGGCAGCACAACCCATCGAATAAAAAAATCACGAAAATCGGTTCACAATCTGCGAAGATGCCGCGTAACAAAATTACAAAAAAAACATACAATCAAATTGAGAACCTCCAACTTTTTTGAAGTCGGTTGAAAACATAAGCACTGTTGTGCTCAATTCGTGATTCAAGTCACCAAGTCATCCGTTTCTATTTGCTTTCGAGTGCGCAAGTGAGTCAGGAAATCCACTTATTACTTCATTTTTTACTTCAAATAATTGAAAACGCTAACACGTTAAAAAACCGACTTCCATCGCAACTAATTAGTACATTTTTGCATTATTATTTTTGGTTTTTGTTAATTTTCTAATAAAGTACATCACCGATTTTGATAAACTTTATATGGGACCACACGGAAAGCACTAGCTTTCGAATAAAAAAAGAATAATCAAAATCGGTTCACCCAGTCAAAAGTTATGAGGTAACAAACATAAAAAAAAAAAAAAAAAAAAACATACAGACGAATTGAGAACCTCCTCCTTTTTGGAAGTCGCTTAAAAAGGGGGCCAAATTTTGTATTTGAAACGTATATGCTACTAAAAATGTAATAGCAACAAAAAAACCTAAAATAAAAAAAAGTTTAAAAAATGTTGTTTTAAAACGATAGTAGTTAAAAGAGGCTTTATACGAGTTGCTTTAAGGTCAGATGCTCCAAACTCTTAGAACAGCCACAACAATGGTAAGCCCATGAGTATCTCAGGCGAATGATTTGTCTTTTGTGTCACAGACAATTTGCACGTAATCCAGGTTAATGTCGTCAAAAGTGCCGCGCTGGGCCGGGCGGGCACGTCTGCAGGTATTCCAGCAGATCATCAATCACCGTCTGGCCTGAACGCGCCGGAAATAATAATGCAAGCGTCCCGGACCATTCTCCCTTCTTCTCCCACCCACCGTTTCACTGTCCATCTGTCCCCCTCCCCCAAAAGGACAATAAAGCTTAAGCTTGATTAATGAACACCCGATAGATAACCAGCAGAGCTTTTCAAGAAAAATATAAACGAAACACCATCACGAGTTTTGTTGGCAACTTGAATGGACCAATAGATCGTTAATGGTCTGAAGATGGAGAGAGAAAGTTGTGGATAACTTTGTTGCGCGTCTTCCGAATCACTTCAGGAGATTGCTAAGGATTACTTCAAAATAAGTAGGTACCTACCTACAGAACAAACAACTCACATAATGTGAATCGTGCGAAGGTGTTCAACGAGAATAACTTTTTTTCCATTTACTTACCTAAACATAGATACAGAATTGTGTTTGGACTCGAATAATCTTTTTTTTTTTTTTTTATTCACAATTGGTAAACCCTTGACAACATCTCACCTGGTGGTAAGTGACTATGTTGCCGAAGATGGAAGCGGGCTTACCAAGATTCCTCAACGCAATGGGGAACTGGCTATATTATCTTCATGCCGAAACACACAATGATATCAACATTGATATTTGGCGGCAAGACTTAGATAAGATGGTGGTAGCTAGCCAGGCGGTAATCGTTCTAGGCCTTAACATTAAATGTTTTCTGTGATTCAAATTTTAATATGCCATGTGCTACGAAAGAGCTGCGTAGCAGCGTAGTGACATGAGAAACATTTTAGAGTATTTGGCAAATATTTTTTATAGAATATTCTTATTTATTTATTTATTTACAATTTATTGTACACAGAAATAGGGAAAAACAAACATTAAACTAGACAAGAACATACAAAAGGTACAGCTTATTTCTAAAAGAAATTTATTCCAGCAGACCTTGCAGCGAAAGGTGCAAAAGAATAGCAGAAGACGTGTATAACGATTCTTTAAAAACAAAAAATGTGATAACTTATTCCTAAATACCTACCAACAAATAAATACTACGAACAAAATAATATATATTATACTACATAATGTATATTAATAATAATAAAAATTAATTAATAATAAAAATTAATTTTTAGTGGCTCATCAAACATCTAATCATCTATCATTATTTTTTTTATCAATTATTCATGACAATCTTAACAAACACATCAAATTATCAATTTTTCTCAACTCAATTGGATTAGATTCGAGCGAGCAAAGCGAGCGATAATAGGTTCGGTCAGGTTTGATTGATTATACCGTCGAGAAACTTCGCGAAGCAAACCTCCTCCCCCCTGTTGGGTGGCGGATCTGACTAACGAAATAATAAAACAATTTTGCTTATACCAAATAAACCACAGATAAGAAAAAAAATTGCCGCTCCGATATATTGCTTAAGGAGGCGTGGCAGCGCGTCAGCTTCTTGTACAACAAGCTCAGAGCAATAAGACAACGAGGCATGTTGCTGTCATTCGTAATTGGCTGAGCTCAGCGTATTTTGGTGACAAAATACTGACATGTGCAATAATTAGTTGCATAAAATACAAGTGACAAAGTAAATTTAAAAAAATTGTAGGGTTTCTTACCATGTGTAAGTGAAAAACTTAAATGAAAATCAATAGATAAAAATATGAATTTTTATTTTCGGTTTATTGTTATTTAGTGCGAGGGTATTGTCGATATTTTTCAACGATATTTATTTCTTATTTTAAAGAGATATCGATTTTAAAAGTAATCAGCCCAGTAACTAAAAAGTCCCTCCAGCTGGAGGTAGACGCGTTGCACCATAACTCTAAAATATGCTTGAATATTCGAACATGCAGTGATAGACTTACTTTGTAATTGATCATTATCCGACCCTTAAGTTCAAGCCTGAACAGAAACGCCATCACGAACCCAAATAATGCGTGAAAATTTCAAGTTGCAAGGTATAACCATTACTGAGAACCAGTATATATCTAGCTGATCATCATCAGACCCTTAAGCTTAAGGGGGCAGAAGAGCCACCATAAATCTAAATATATCTTTAATCCTTTACGTTGTTTTTGATCAGAAAAGAAATAAATGTGATACATACTATAACTGTGGTAAGTTATTCAGCAAATCGCATCATCTTTGTAAGCATGAGACACTATAACTAAAATTGGAGAGCGTAAAATCGTTCAAACGTCCTTAAATTAAAAAATAATAATACATACATACCTCGCATACCAAATCGAATATATCGATATTAAAAATACCTGACTGTAACTACAACACTATGGTATCACCATTTGTGGAAAGAAAATTGCACGGAAAGTTTCAATTGAATAACTTTACTTCTAATTTGACGATATATATTTTAATTCGAAATCAACGCTTTCTAATTAATTGCACAGCATTATTTTTTTACTTTTAAATACTCGTAGTCGCATTTTTTTAAAAAATTTAAATGCTCAACAATTACACTGGGCAGTTTTACTATCCTGGTATCACTTAACCACTGTCATTCTGTCAATTTTAATAAACTCAACCTCATCACATGTGAATTAAAGTCCATTTTAATTTTAAGTTTTTGGGGGAGGTTACTTTATAAAAATACCCAATAGCATCAACCTGTTTGTAGTGTGCTGTATGTGTAATGGCTCGCTCGGTGCTAGTACTACAAAATCATCTTCAGTCATCAACTTTTTATAGAATAATTCTATTCTGTGAAATAAACGCTATACTTGTAGGTAAATAGTAGTGCGTCGCGAACCTAAATTGTTGCTTAATTAATTATTTTCCACTGACTTCTATTCTTATTCCTTCTTCGTGCATGCGGTTAGATTGTGGAACTCACTTCTACACGAGATTCGCGATAGTCAGAGTATGAATTCTTTTAAATCTAAATTAAAAGAACATTTCTTGTTTTTTCCTTCTTAAAGTTAGCCATAATTATTCATTGTATAGTTTATTTATTTAATAATGTGTATATTATTATATTTAATTTATTAAATTTATTTATATTATTATTAACTTAGTAGTAGATTATGTATTATTTGGTACGTAGTATTTATTTGTTCGCTAGGTATTCAGAAATAAGTTATCAAAATTTATGTTTTTTTAAAAATGTCGTCTTTGTTATGTTCACGTCTTCTGCCATTCTTTTGTAATTTTCTTTTTCGAAGGTCTGCTGGAAGAAATTTCTCATAGAACTAAGATGTACTTTTTGTATGTTTTCATCTAGTTTAATGTTTGTCCCTATTTATGTGTACGATAAATTGTGAAATAAATAAGTATTTTGAGGTAAGTATTTTGCTGTGCAATCAGTAACTGATGAGAATTGGGATTATTTTACTATACAAAAATTATTTTTTTGAAATTGCGTTATCAGCTCATATACGTCCCCATCGAGGGACTCGAGCCTACCCTGAATTAGGGCGATCGGGCCTTAGTCGACCACGCGGACCCAGTGCGGGTTGGTCGACTTCACATACAACCAGCGAGTTTCTCCACATACGTATGCAGGTTTCCTCACGATGTTTTCCTTCACCGTAAGAGCGTATATGAAATGGAAATTCGAAATCACATTGGTACGAGTACGTGGCAGGATTCGAACCACGACCTCCCGGACAGACGCCACCGACGCTCTTTAAATACTATCCGTTTTTATAGGCTTTCACTTTATTTTATCTTATCAAATTAAACATTAAGTAGACCAACTAGCCAAATAAAATATTAGTCCACTACACAATTTGAAACAGTTCTAAACGGACTACCAAATACATTCTGCCCTTTGTGAAGTTGGAACATTCCAAATGCTGACCCTCGCTAATTAAGCGACCCTCTGGTACTATGTGAGCCCAAATTGGGAGTTTAAACTTGCCCATTCGTTGGCTTATTCGGGAAAGTGGTTAAAAATAAAAAGTCCCATATATAGGCCTTTTGGTGTGCGGTGATGTGCTAAGCTTACCAGATTAGGCTGACCCAAAGGGTTAATTTCGAGATTGTTTTAAATTACGAGATAAGACTTGATTTATTTCCCAGTTCAGTTTTCATTAGATTAGATTAGATTTATTTATTTCATATTATCAATATCATATTACAATAAAGCTTATTAAATAATTTGTCAAAGGAATTGATTGATCGTCAGAATAGTTATAAATTATAAAAGTCAAATATAAAAAGATTATCAAAAGAACATTAAAAATAGAAATAATATTAAATAAAATTAATATCCTGCTTGACGTCTAATTTTCTCAATCAAGTGCCAATTGACTTAAAAGCTGTAAATGGGAGACGCTAAATATTAATCTTAACAACTTTACCCAAGCCTTTGAAACATTAAGTAAAGTATAATCACACTTATATTGAAAAGGCGAAATTTTGTGAGTGTGTATGTTTGTCACTTCTTCACGCACAAACTACTGAACGGATCTGGCTGAAATTTGGTAGGTGGACAGATTAGGACCTGGATTAACACACAGGCTACTTTTTTAATGCTCGCAAGCTTGCGGCTCGCGCACTGCGCATCCTCGAAAAGTCAAAGAAACGATGTCCGCGCGGGTGAAGCCGCGGGAAACAGCTAGTATGATATATAACAAGAAAACTGTTTTCTCATTATTCTACCATAATTTGTTTTCCTAAGTTCTTTTGTTCATCATTTTTAGTGTTTATGCCTAGAAGACGGACAAATGTTACTAGGTACGTATAAATGTATTTAATTTGCTAATGCACTAGAAAACACCTCTTTTGAGTTACGAAGGAGTGAAGAAGGTGTTGTGATGGCAAAAAACGTAGTTTATATTTTGATGGAGATCGATTGTTTGTTTTTTTAGTGTGTGTGTCTGTCCGGCCACTAACTCCTAACTTACTGACCGTAGCAGCTCAGCTCATATTATATGTCCACACCGAGAGGCTCGAGCCTACCCTGAAATTAGGGCGATCAGGCCTTAGTCGACCACGCGAGCCCAGTGCGGGTTGGTCGACTTCACAAGTTCACACACAATCTTAGAGTTATTTCGCAGACGTGTGTGCAGGTCTCCTCACGATGTTTTCCTTTTCCGGTTAGGCAATCGGTAAGTATGTACATAATTTAAAAAAAAAACTTACTCACATTGGTCATCTAGATTTGAACTTCATACCTCCTGGTTAATCGGTAATTATGTACGTAAGTTTTGAAAAACACATTGGTACATTGACCGTCCAGATTCGAACCCGGTACCTCTGGTTAGAAGGAGCGAGTCGTTACCGGTTGAGCCACCGATACTTTTTAACGTTAACGGTAACTAACTGACCGTATTTGGATCAAATTTAGGTAAGAAATATATTTTTAAAATATATTCAGCTGTTTTTATTTAATTTATTCTAGCTTGATTTTTTGGGGTTGCCACCATAGTATTAAATGTTTTTTTTTCTCAAAAATGGCTCTAACGATTTTGATGAAACTCCGTACCTTATGATTACTTTATATGGCCTACTACACGCGCTAGATTGTCATTCTAGGAAAATTCGTAATAAGGTGCCACCCATACAAGTTGTTTGTTACTTTTGAAGTGAATATTTCTTTGTTCGGGGTCTGCTAGGACACACAGTTCAGAATTTTTGCTACAGCAAAGTTTAATTTCTGATTATAGATTTTTATGTTTTTTAATCAATCATGATTGGCCATTAGTAACATTATTCACGTTATTTTAGTGTTTATTTGTTGGAAATAATAATGCTTTTTGAAATGACTTCGTTAACAAATGCGCCGACATGAATACATTTTTCATATGATAAGTTTTCTGATTATTAGGATTATTTCGTTTTTTAATCGTGCATTTTCTTAAATAACTATACGGTTATGGGATCAAGCTCTATTTAGTTTGTCTTCAATAATTTATCTCGTGATTTGTAGTTATTTCTCTATTATCAATGTTGTGCTGGGGTACATTTGCAGTATCATAAAGATACTTTATCCGCCTTCGTAGCTCAGAGGCAAAGTTCACTGGCTTTACACAGGAGGTCGCGGGTTCGATTCCCGGCGGGGTCAATTGTAAGACTCAGTTTGGTTGGTGGTAGGGAATTTTCTAAGTCTGCCTGGCTAGCTACCACCATCTTATCTAAGTATTCCCGCTAAACATCAGTGTTAACAACATTGATGTGTTCCGGTATGAAGATAAGATAGCCAGTTCCCCATTGCGTTGGGGAATCTTGGTAAGCCCGCTTCCATCTTTGGCAACATCGTCACTTACCACCAGGTGAGATGTTGTCAAGGGTTTACCAATTGTGCATAAAAAAAGAGACGGGATAAAATGTATGCATATAAATAGTTTACAACATTTTGGACACACCTCGCTGCTTTTTAAAAAAAATGTCTCTTATTAATTTAATGAAGCTTTGCGAGTGACTAGAACTTAATAACATCAGTTCAGTATTCTACAAAAAAATCGTACCCCCTATCTTATCGTACCCAATTTATTTGTGCTGTGGGGTCTTTATATAACCACTGTCCGTACGGTATAAATACACTGTCCGTACGTAGGTAAATCCAAGGTCCTGATCTACCTAACGATTTCTATCACTCCTTAGGGTCAGAGGAGGGTGTTCAGTGAAACAGGATTTACATTTTTACCTTGTATTGTTACACAAATAAAATGTCTGTTTTAATTCTACTAGATAGGTACTAGTTATACGACGGGAGGCAACTGCCGGCTCTGTATGTGAAACAGGCGAGCCTCGCCTTGCTACAAAAGTGCTGACACTAATGTGTCCCTACAGTGCCTTTGTTCCCTGCAATGTTGTAGGTTAGCGTACTTTTAGGGTTCCTTACTTCATAAGGTAAAAACTCGTATGTCTGTCTGTCCGTTCGTCTGTCACAGCCAATTTGCTCGAAAACTACTGAACCGATTGAGTTGAAATTTAGTTTGACGGACGTGTAACGTGAATAGATGAATTTGAAACATAAGAACCTCTTTTTAGAGGTTAATTAGATTTAAAAAAAAGTTTTTTAAAATATATTGTGTGACGTATCAAATATATGTGCTTATTGTGATAATCTTAAATACGTTCTTTTTAATTTAACACAAATACTTTATTTTTATACATAAGGTTAAATGTATGGATTATATGAAAATCAATGAGAAATCTAAAGTCATTCCGCTCCCACAGGAAAAATGAGAATAAGTAGACTACTATATACCTACAGAAAAGTATGTACTGAGAGGTCTTGTTCTGTTGGTAGTTAAAGTTTTGATCCAGAACCCTGTTTGTTTGACCCAGAGTCGCATTGGTCGGTTTTTTAATGTTGATTTCTGTATACCAGGTAGTGACGTCTACGTGAAAAAGTATGTACAGCGTGTCTGTACAATTTATTTAATATTGAAACGTTACATTTGTGTACATAGAAAGTACTCGAGAGGCCATTTCACATTAGTTATTGTTCATAAAGTATAGTAGAGTAAAGTAATTAAATTTCAACTAAGTGAGTTATCAATAGTAGTTTTTGAAGAAGAAACACAAGAAAAAAGTGTAAAGCAATCAAAATTATACAAAATAAAAAATATTAACATTCCTTAAAGTAATAATTTAAAGTGGTAATATTTACTCATAACAACACACAAAACCTCATAACTTATTAAATCGCAAGGACGCTAGGTAGATATGAAGTAGAACGCAACAAACAATTAAGACACAAATATAAACATTTCTTATAGTAGTAATTTTAAGTAGTAATAATTTACTCATAACAACACACAAAACCTCATAACTTATTAAATCGCAAGGACGCTAGGTAGATATGAAGTGGGACGCAATAAACAATTAAGACACAA
The DNA here is from genome assembly GCA_947284805.1 of Coleophora flavipennella. Lineage (NCBI taxonomy): Eukaryota > Metazoa > Arthropoda > Insecta > Lepidoptera > Coleophoridae > Coleophora > Coleophora flavipennella. The sequence goes on from OX369268.1 coordinate 2,544,066, forward strand.
ATATTAACATTTCTTAAAGTAATAATTTACTCATAACAACAGACAAAAACTCTTAACTTATTAAATCGCAAGGACGCTAGGTAGATCTAAAGAGGAACGCAACAAACAACTAGCTGTCCGCTCAAAACTTTCTGTTGGAGATAGTTCCCGTTTCGCGTCTCATTTGTGAGGAAAACGACTGACGGGAATAAAATTCAATTTAAAAATACTCTTGAGGTATTTTTAAATTGAATTTTATTCCAGCTCGTTGCTCGCGGTCTCTGGAACATGATTCGAGATATTTATTTGTAAAATAAACCCAAAGGCATACAAATACATTAGAGATAGTGGCGTTTCATTTCAATATATTAACTTTCATTGAGGTAAGCAAGTGTTTGTTATGATTTTAATCGCCTTCGTGGCGTAATGGTTAGTCCATTCGCTTCACACCAGAAGGTCGCTGGTTCGATTCCCAGTGGGGTCAACTTGTAAGACTCGATTTGGTTGGTGGTAGGGCATTTTCTAAGCCCGCCTGGCTAGCTACCACCATCTTAACTAAGTATTGCCGCCAAACATCAGTGTTAACAACATTGATGTGTTCCGGCATGAAGATAAGATAGCCAGTTCTCCATTGCGTTGGGGAATTTTTGTAAGCCCGCTTCTATCTTCGGCATCATCGTCACTTACTATCAAGTGAGATGATGCCAAGGGCTTACCAATTGTGAATAAAAAGGCGCCTTTGTGTTTGACGTCTTTGACCTACCTACTTGGCTAGTTTATCAAAAGCTTTTATGCCTAGATCTTGAAATATTATTCTAGAAACACTGGACCTGGATATTTTCAACTTATCCGCTGCAACTCTCACTGACGTTGAAGGTGTCTGTTGAAAAACTTTTTTTACTCTATTCACATTTCGTTCATAAGGAATAACTTTCTCTGCGAAAGATTCTCGTTTGACTCGCTTCATTTATAGAAAATATCACGACGTTTTGCAAAACCCGCCAATAGGGATGACGAATGCTAGTCATCTGATTTACTTTTTACCATCTATCAAAAACTACATTTTGTTCCAAAACTGTTTGACTACGTAGGCGTGACGTCATAGTTTTGCAGCGCATTTATGTACTCATTTTGTGATTTTTGTGAATTAAAAATCGAAGACTTGATGGAAAACAAAACGAGTAAGGTTTTCCGAAGTTTAAGTAGGAGGGCAAGGCAATTTAGTGATCAAGAGTTTATAATTTATTTTTGATGCTGTCGTCATCCCTGGTTACCATGGCAACAATTTATTCTTCTTTGGATACATTTTCTTTGGCCAGTACGTACATACTTTGAAAAAAGTTTCTATGCTTCTGGGACTGCCCTTAGATAGACAGGTACATAAAACATAATTTATTTATTGACTGTTTTAAATAAAAAGAAAATTTGTCGTCATACACTGTCATGCATGAAAAAAGGCAAATCTTGAATACTTTTGCTCCTAAATTAATATGTTTGTAACATATTCAGTTCACAAATGTGTACTGTGCTTCTGTCCCACCACAAAGGGAGGCGTTCACCCAGACCGACCGCCTGGAGGGCCCTGAATTATGACACTTTGTTGTTCTTTGACATCCCCGCGTAAAATAAAACCCGTCCACATTCAATCACGTTTCTCGCTGATGATGTCTCTGGAAACTTGGAAGTAGGGATGACGAATGCTAGTCATCAGATTTAGTTTTAATCATCTGTAAATAAATAGAGTTTAAAAAAACTAAAAAATAAAAATTAACAAAAAAATACTAGTATTATTGTAAAAAAGCGTGGGGCGCTCTGTGCCATATTTTTCGTCTATCGAGCAACCCACACTTTTTCACAATAATACTAGTATTTTTTGTTAATTATTATGTTCTACTTTTTAGTCTGATGTACTTTAAAAGCGTGTTTTTTAGTTTTTTTAAACTATTTATTTTTAGTTCAAACTAGTCGCTGATTCTTGATAAGTCTACAAAGTTTGAATTAAATCTGTCCGTTTAAAGTGGGTCAAAATCGAGTCCAAAGGAGTCGGTTACATACATACAAATATACAGGTGAAGCTAATAAAAGCGTGATAAAAACGACAGTTTGTTCTAAAAATGTTTGAAATACCTAGGCGTGACGTCACAGTTTTGCAGCGTCATTTATGTACTCATTTTGTGATTTGATTAATTAAAAATCGAAGACGTGATGGAAAACAAAACGAGTAAGGTTTTCTGAAGTTTAAGTAGGAGGGCAATTTAGTGATCAAGAGTTTATAATTTATTTCTGATGCTGTCGTCATCCCTATTGCTAACCGGAAGTTAAAATGTGTATTATAGCTCAAGTCTAGGAACCTGTGCTTGCACGGTTAAGTATGTGCTGGTCTCAGAATACAGAACAATCTGTATTTTGAGCTACTGATAATAGATTACAGGCATTAGCGGCAGACAGTGTTTAAACACAAGGGAATTATAATTCAAATCCAATCGAAAAAAAAGTAAAAAAAAAAGGCCAAGTGTGAGTCAGACTTGCGTACTGAAACTGAAGCACACCCTGGACACCTCATACAACAGACCAGAACCGACATTTCATAAAACAAATGACGAAACAAACAAAAAATCAATCTGGGTGACGAGGGGGTAAGGTCGCAATCTAGAGAGCGGCAGGGAGTGTCCATACTGTATGTTAGTACTAATATAATATACTTTGACTGAAGGTTCCGTACCACAACACCTTTGGGTAAGGAGCTCTAAATAAATCAACATAAAAGAGATTTAAAATAGAATAGAATAGAAAAACTTTTATTTAGAGCACAGTACAACAATTTCCAGGTACAATTTACAAACGATAGAAATAAACTATAAAAAATAGCTGTACTGTGCACCAAAACGGTACTGACTCAGCATATGCTGCAGTATACTCTGCAGCGCTGTTAAAAAGTGATCATAGAGGCCGATGGTAAAAACATATCTTTTATTCAGTTCGGGATCCTTAGTGCAACTACGAATCACTCTTGGCTGGTTTATACTATTATTTGTTTAACTTTAATGTTTCGACTATATTATATTCACACTATGTTTGAAGATTGTATGTATTACCATTTTAACAATAGAATAAAAGTAAGAAAGCTTTAAAAATACTTTTTTTACTATGGATTTCATCATAATCATCATATCAGCCGAAAAACGTCCACTGCTGCACAAAGGCCTCCCCCAAGGATTTCCACGGCGACCGGTCCTGCGCTGCCCGTATCCAGCGGCTTCCCGCGATCTTCAACAGGTCGTCGGTATGTTTTCCGGTGCGCGGTCGCCACTCGAGAACTTTACTGCCCCAACGGCCAATTGTTCTACGAACTATGTGTCCTGCCCACTGCCAATGCGGTTTATGTGCCACTATGTGTTTATTTTTTGGCAAAAACGACATAGTAGGTAACACATATTTTGTAAAAATTGTATCTAGCTACCTGTTATTTTATTTTATTTTATTTGGGAAGTTTACAGCTTAAGTAAACACTATGTGATAACATTACAAAATTAAATATGAGCTAATAAAAAAACTTCCACAAATGGATTTCAATATAAACACAAAAATGTAACCTAAGTAAAAAATGATAATAATAGATTGTGATTACGAGATTAACGAATAAAAAATGAAAAACACGCTAAGCTCGCTTATCAATGCTTTTGGTGCCGTTGAGAGAAAGAAGTGCTATTGAAAAATTCCAAAGTAAGGAAACGTCGTACAGAGTTAGAGCTACTGCAGAAAAGATCTATAATATTGTCTTTTCCAGAAACCAATTCGTTTGTGATTCCAGCGGCTCGGACCAAGAAGCTGTTCTTCCTATAGTTAGTCTTGACACTCGGGACATAAAGCAATCTAGAACAACGAAGGTGGTGTTATCAAACTTATTTTACTCAAAAGCTCAGGACAGTCAACTTTACTCTGTGCTATGTTTATAAAAGTGACTATGTCAGCTACATTCCTACGGACATAAAGAGGTTACAGATAAAAACGGGCGCAACGTAGATTGTACTCAACTTTAGGTATTTTAAATCTGTAACTTAAGAACTTTTTTTGTATTTTTTCAATGCCTAAAGAGTATACGTCGTAGCGAGGGTTCCATATTTGGGATCCGTATTCCAAATGACTTCGTACGTATGCACAGTACAATATTTTAAAAGTTTTCATATTTTTGAAAGGTTTAGATGACCGCATTATGAAACCTAGTATAGAGCCTTAGAGGCTTTGCTAGTTATATACTCACCATGTTTAAATTGTTATCATGTATGACACCAAGATCCTTATTTTCATTAAGTTTGACTAAATTTTGATTATTGATGGTGTAGTTGAAATTAATTACTTTCCGGTTTCTCGTAAAGGTCATATAAAACACTTAGAAACATTTAGATCTAACATGTTTTTAACACAATAGTTATGTATCCTACCCAGATCATCATGAAAAAGATTAGCACCATGATGACTGTGAATAGCTTTAAACATTTTCATGTCATCGGCAAACAACAGGAATCTTAAGTGTTGGAAACAGGAGCTGATGACATTAATAAAGATGATGAATAACAATGGTCCCAGAAGAGAGCTTTGAGGCATGCCCGATGTTACGCCAAGCCAAGAGGAGGTAAAACCATTCAGAACGACAGTTTGCGACCTTTTTTGATCATAAGAAGTAAGCCATCGTAATAAATCTCTATGAATACCTAAGGAGTGCAATTTTGCCAATAAAATACTATGATTTATGCGGTCAAAGGCCTTACTAATCAGTGTATACTACATCTACTTGAACTTTATTATCCATGTTTTCTGTAATGGTAACCTTGACCTGATGCTACAACATATCCTGGAATCTTCAGGATATCCACCAACTTACAGCAGAGGCATCGCATTGGGCTTATTGGAATAGTTTAAATGAATAGGTTTTGGATAGAACATGGTTACCTTAACCTGATGCAGCAGCATCTCCTGGGATCTGCAGGATACCCAACTCCTTATCAACTTACAGCAGAGGTGTGTTTGGGATACGTAAAGTTTAAAAAGAATAAATAAAAAATAAAAGTTAAAAAAAACTAAAAACCGACTTCAAAATGAAATTCATTTAAAAGTATGAAATAATATTATTATACTTAAATTCATTCATTCATATCAGCTCATATACGTCCCCACCAAGGGGCTCGAGCTTACCCTGAATTAGTTGTATAGGTATCGTACAACATTGTATCAAAAAAGGTTTTTAATCAATGGCAGTGCAAGTATACAATATGGTTCCGGAATGCATAAAGCAGTACCTACGATGAGAATCGTTTCAAATGTGCTTGGCTAGCGACTAGACAATTTTACAGTGTACAATTTTTTTTTTGGATAATTTTTTTTTAAGGGAAAATTTTAGCATTTACTTCAGCACAACAATATAAAATTAATTATTTATATTTTTACTACTTGACTGAAGATTGATGTGTAATGTTATGAGTTTTGACATTTAATTAATTTTAATTCATTGACTTCTAATTAATTTAGTTATTTAGGAAAATGACATTGTACACCTCTTAAGGTAAGCCATGGCAGAAGTTTTTTAATTATATGTAAGATCTTTATACATACCTTTGGTTATGCAATAAATGAATTTGAGTTTGAGTTTGCCTACACTACGTTTTTGCTGCGCGGTTGCCACTCGAAAACTTTCATCTAACGGCCATCTGTTCTACGATTTATGAGGCTAGGCTACCGCCATTTAAGTTAAGTAATTCTGAGAGCTAAGATATAATTATTATGTCGGTAACATTGGATCTCCTCGTTTCGGATTCGATCACGCAACGGAAATCCGAGCATCATCTACCTATCATATTACTAGCATCAGTTTTTACGAAAATTAACACAAATACACTAAAAACGGACGAATTAAATTTTTCTATATTTTATTGTTTATTTCAATTTGAAAAAAAAAACAAACCGATTTTAATAAAATTCATATGGAACCACCATGAAGGCTCTTAACTAAAATATATTTTTTTAAAATCGGTCCACAATTGACGGAGAAATCGGTGAACATACTTTAAAAAATACATAGTGCCTCCTCCTTCTTTTGAAGTTGGTTAATAATTAAACAAAAAAAACCGACTTCAAACAGGAAACTAAGGTTCCCCTCGATTTTTCTGGGATGCCATCATCAGATCTTGGTTTCCTTATCATGGTACCACTCTTGGGATATCTCCTTTCCATCAAAAAAAGAATCATCAAAATCGGTTCATAAACGACGAAGTTATCCGAGAACACACATAAAAAAGTATATTATTATACGGTCGAATTGAGATACCTCCTCCTACTTTTGAAGTCGATTAATTAAAAGTAAATAAACGTTCATTCCTATTGGGCCCACCTTTATTTTCTCTCATAATATATTATCTTTTGTTGTTAATAAATACTGCTGGCCAGGACTACTTGTGTTACAGAGAAGCTACTTATCACTGTAGTGTTGGAACTCGGAACTTATCGTCCAGTGGAAGGCCCTTTTGTTCCCGCCTGATGGCTATAAACAACCCAGCGCCATTCCTCGGGACTGTGTCAGAGGGTACTAACGGTACACTTTTACGACCAATTTTCATGACGGAGAACCCTTAAAATTGATGAGTATGTTTCTCTTTCTTACTTGGAAAAGTAAAATTAACTATAAAATGGTAGGTATAAAAGTAGTATTGTAAAAAGCGTCGATGGCTTAGCCGGTAACGACTCGGTCCTTCTAACCAGAGGTACAGGGTTCAAATCCAATGAGTTTTTCAAAACTTACGTACAATATATACTTACCGATTGCTTTAACGGATTGTGTTAACGGTGAAGGAAAACATCGTGGGGAAATCTGCACACGCATGCGAAGAAACTCGCAGGTTGTGTGTGAAGTCAACCCACCCGCACTGGGCCCGCGTGCTCCACTAAGGCCTGATCGCCCTAATTTAGGGTAGGCTCGAGCCCCTCGGTGGGGACGTATATGAGCCGATATAATGATGATGATGTTTGTAAAGGAAATATTGTCAAAGTATATCTATTAGTACTAACATACAGTATGGACACTCCCTGCCGCTCTCTAGATTCCCACCTCACCCCCTCGTCACCCAGGTTGATACAGATTGGTTATAGTTTGGTTTTCGAACGTATAGGATTTCACCGTGATTTTGTTTGCTCCGTGATTTGTTTTTAGAAATGTCATTTCCCGACTGTGTTATGCAGTGTTCAGGGTGTGACAGGATGTAACAAAATTGGTGTAGGTCCCGTTAGCGGGGCTTCTGCTCAACATACTGAACATTTGGTCTACGACTTTGCTGAAATCGCTTAAAAAAAATTTAGGTACTCTTCATACAAATCGATCAGCTGATCGACCAATTTTGTGCATTTTAGTATGGAAGGTTAATTTTTTTTTTGAGCATTGCCTATGGTTTCCTTGGGGAAAGTTGTTCAGTATGACGAGAAAAACCCCCAGTTAACGGGTCCTACACGATTTTTGTACACTATATTTTATTCGCAGGATTTGTCGTTGTATTGTAGGAGGCCTTTGGCCTTTCGGCTGAATACATAGTGATATTGTATTGCATCAATCGATCAAAGTGTCAACTTTTTCTTATTCAATGGTGTCGATTCGGTGTTACACGACTTAATTTAATTGACAGGATTAAACTAAATTTACACATTCTGTCTTTTAGTTTCTGTATCGAAAAGACAAGGATAGCATGCTTAAATTTAGTTTAGTCCTGTCAAATAAGTTAAATCGTGTTACACCGAATCGACACCAATATCAACTTGGTTTGAAAAATTTTACATATTATTTATTTGTATTGTTTCATGGATTTTTTTAAAAGAAATATACAGTTTCATCATATCAGCTCATACATGTCACCGGCTCGAGGCTACTCTGAATTAGGGCGATCGGGCCTTAGTCGACCACGCGGCCCAATGCGAGAAGGTCGACTTCACACACAACCTTCGAGTTTCTTCTCAGGCGTGTGCAGGTTTCCTCACGATGATTTCCTTCGCTGTAAGAGCGTCGGATAAACGTACATATGAAATTGAAATTTGAAAATACATTGGTACGTGACAGGATTCGAACCACGACCTCCCGGACAGGAGGTAGCGGCCCTCGCCGTTTCGCCACCGACGCTTGCAAAGACAGGTTATTCAAAAGTAAATAGCAAAACTACGTTATTGCCATTCAAAAGATACCCAATCTTTATATATATAAAAGAGCTGTTGCCCGCAGCTTCGCCCCCGTGTATATTGAGAATGAGCCGTTTTTTTTCGAAAGTCGATCATAACTATTGGTGTAATATTTTTTTAAAATCTGATGTGTGGTTTCGAAGATTACCTACTACATAGAAATATACAAACTTTACCTCTTCATGATATTAGTGTAGATTTCAGCGTGTGTTTGTAATTCATCTCCTCCTAAACGGTTTGACCGATTTTGATGAAAATGCTTTTTGACTTATGGGGTTACCTGGATGGTTCTCAGCTATAGTGGGTCCCGGTAATTGGCACTGTTGTCGAGATCTGGATTTTTTAACACCCCACTTACCAGGCCCATCTATAGCTAAGAACCATCCACAAAGTATATATATTAGTACTAACATACAGTATGGACACTCCCTGCCGCTCTATAGATTGCGACCTCACCCCCTCGTCACCCATATTGATACAGTTTGGTTGTCGTACGTATAGGACTTCGACGCCATTTTGTCTGTTCCGTCATTCTTATTTTGAAAACTCATTTCTGGCCCGTTGTATGAAGTGTCCAGGGTGTGACATGTCTCCTGCCCGGTGAAGTTGTAAAGGCCCCCACGGCCAACGACAAGCTTGCCCTTTCGAAAAAAAACCGATTGTAGCCACTCACAAATCATAAGCCAATGGAGCATTAAACAAGGAATCGAAACTAGCGCCCCCGGGGCAGGCTGCACATCGTAAATCCCCTGCACCGTGTTCGGCAACTTACAAAGAGCCAGGGCCGTATTCAAACGGTAAAGTGCACCAATAACTCTTTGTGTATGGGTCCACCCAAGCCTCGAAGTTAGTGGTTTATTGTGCTAATCCCAAATTAAATGATGCTAAATGAAGGTACACCAACCTTTGAAATACGTTACATGTTTTTATAGAAACTGAGACAGTTCTGTAGTTTTATCTTGAATAGGGATGACGAACACTAATCATCTGATTTACTTTTTATCATCTGTCAAAAACTACATTTTGTTCTACAAATTTTTGACATACCTAGGCGTGACTTCATAGTTTTGCAGCGTCATTTGGAATATGTACTCATTTTGTGATTTTGGTGAATTAAAAATCGAAGACTTGATGGAAAAAAAACGAGTAAGGTTTCCGAAGTTTAAGTAGGAGGGCAATTTAGTGTTCTAGAGTTCATAATTTATCTATGATGCTGTCGTCATCCCTATTCAGTAAGGACGAGAAAAGTTACTACGGTGTGAACCTATTTTGGATAAATTATACGTTAATATAATAGAATCACGTTATGGTAACACTTTGACTTTGAGTTGGACTTGATTATAATCTGTTCTGCTTCTTTTGTCTTTTATATTTAGAGTTAGTGCTTATTGCCGTCTCCAAGTTGAACTATCTCTAGACAATAAGATTGTAATGTGGCAAAGTCGAATTACTATCCCTGATACTCTAAGGAACACGACCTTAAAGTGCCTTCACCGTGGGCACCCAGGCATTTCAGCAATGAGAGCGCTGGTACGTTTTTACATATGGTGGCCAGCTATTGAAGAAGATATTGACATACACGTGAAAAATTGCCGCAAGTACCAGGTGAACTGACCTTATAACCCAGAGATAATCTTCTCTTGGTCTATGCCAGACAAAACCTGGGAAAGTGTTCACGGCAATTTCGCTAGACCTTTTGAAGGTTTATATTGGTTAGTCCTGGTAGACGCCTTTTCCAAATGGTAAAGTCAAACCGATGACCAAAATTACAACTACCAAACTGTGTGATGAGCTGGACACGATTTTTTCAACCTTTGGACTGTCTCACAGTTTTTAGTTTCCGATAATAGTCCACAGTTTACCTCTCAGGAGTTCCAGAGTTACTGTAAAGATAAGGGAATCAAATATATCAAAACGTCACCCTACCATCCAAGAACAAATGGGCTAGCACTCTCGTAAGGACTTTTAAAACGCTCATGTCGTCAAGCACAGAAAGCCTAAAAAAACGGCTAGAACATTTCCTCTTTGCGTATCGTATCACACGCCACAGTAACACTGGCAAGACCCCGAGCCAGCTAATGTTTGGGCGTCAGATAGCTTGCGTCTTTGACAATGCCAAAAGTGCATTACAACACAAGAAAATACAAGCGAACGTAAACTCAAATGGCCAGACGCCGAATTATAGATCAGGCGATGCTGTGTATGTGCGAGCCAGGGATCGATCACTATGGTAACCCACATCGATATTCGTATGTCATTAATACTCCAGTGTGTGTGGAAAAGAGATATGGAGACTATATACGGACCCGACTAGCTGATGTCGACGAACGTTCCTCTGGACAGACATCTGCTCATCTTATGCCAGTTGCATCTTCGATCCCAATACTAGAGGCTACACAAACACCTATAGAACCTCAAATACCAGGAAATGTATTAGAAGCTGTCTTAGAGGCTACTGCATAACGATCATCGCAGAAATTTTAACCGCCTCCGTAGCTCAGAGGCAAAGTTCACTGACTTTACACAGGAGGTCGCGGGTTCGATTCCCGGCAGGGTCAATTGTAAGACTCGGTTTGGTTGGTGGTAGGACATTTTCTAAGCCCGCCTGGCTAGATACCACCAACTTATCTAAGTCTTGCCCTAAAATATCAATGTTGATATCATTGGTGTGTTCCGGCATGAAGATAAGATAGCCAGTTCCCCATTGCGTTGGTAACCCCGCTTCCATCTTCGGCAACATCGTCATTTACCATCAGGTGAGATGTTGTCAAGAGTAAACAAAAAAAAGAATGCACCCTACATACCGGCCACACTTTTGGCGCCGCGTCGCAGCAAGCGTACCATTAAACCACCCCGACGCCTAACAGAGGAAATGGAAAATTAAGTCTTATAAGGGTGGACGAATGTTACAAACTCATTTTGAACTTGCATAGTTTTTAATAATACCATATATTCTGTATGTCATATAGCTTCTTGTCAATGTCTTGTAAATAAAATAAACGCAATTTTATTAATTTAACGATAATGTTTATTTATAGCACTACTCATCTGATTTAAAAAAAAATATTTCACAAATATGTATAGCGGACCTTCATAAGCAAAAAAAGTTGAAAGAATTGGATTATGACGTTATTAACCTAATGATTGTTTTTTCTTTATTTTTTCACAAATGACATTGTGTAATTACTATTTTATGACTATCAAAATTAGTGTAATTTACACCTAATTTGAATTAATATCTTGAATTGCAATTTAAAAAATATTTAAATACTTTTTCCAAGCCAGGGAAAAGATAACAATAACATACAATTATATAAAATCAAAAAATAATTTCAGGGTAATACGGACTTGTCATAAACAAGATGTAAGTTACGAAAACTTCCTTATTTGTGTAAGTGACACAGCATTTTCAGTTTTACAGGAAAGAAAGTAAACCTTTGAAGCTTGGAAACATCTCCTTCCCTTGCTGCAGCACATTGTCTGCTACCGCGCGTGTGTAAGCAATCGTGGGAGAAAGCTTCGCGACACAAACACTCGAGGTCGTTATGACACAGAGACGAGCGCTAACGATCTACCTGCCAGTGTCTACGTACTGTGTAATACTATACATATTATTGTGATACACTGCATATGAGTAATGTGTTTTATTGAAAGTAACTAATGGTTCACCCCGAACTGTGAACTCGCGATGTACTCTAATTAAAACAACTTTAGGAATTAATTAAACTTTAATAACCCGACTGCATAAAAACGATGTAGTCGAGGATGGTACACGCAAACTCAAATAATCATTCAAACTCTCCTGCCTTGAAGATCTCGGCTTGCACTCCAAAATATTTAGGCTACAGAGCGAACCAAATAATTAAATGACCTCTTTTTTGGCTAGTCGGGTAAAAATGTGTCCTATGTCACTTACGAGATCAACAAAATCTAACGACACCTCGCACTTCAAAATCTATCGAGCCGTTAAGGCTACAGAACGTGCCAAAAAAATAAACACTACATACATACACTCGTATAACATAACTCTCCTTCTAACGCAGTTGGGTAAAAATATAGATACGCTCACTTACGCTTGCATGATGTACGATCCGTCCAGTGTCATCTATATTGATGTTTAAAGAAACCATGTTTTCAACATTTACAACCCCCTATATATCGGCAACCCCTTGACCGATTTGTCTCATGAACCTAAAAATTCTTTTTGTCTCATTATTTCGTCTACCAAGTTTCACGACGTTCCTATCAACGGTACTCGAGTTATCGTTGACCAAATATTTTTAAATACGCACATACAAACGCCGGATTGTTACAGTAGTCTCTGAGAACTTCGCTCCCTTCGTTCGCTCGTTCAATAATACGATCACACGTCTACGAGTAGTGGAGGTGTCAAAACGTGTATGTGTGCAAAGACTACAAGCATTGACTATAAGACTTGTAAAATTAATTAAGAAAAATTGACAAATTTTAAAAAACGGCAGACGTGATAATTAATTAAAATTTAATGATTAGAAATATGGAATTATTTTAGGGTTTCGCACTTCAAAGGAATAAAACAACCCGTTAGGATCACTTTGTTGTCCGTCTATCTGTCTATCTGTCTATCAAGACTCTTTTTCTTAGCAACGCGTGAAATTATCAAGTTGAAATTAATATTCAATACTTAGGTCTACGGAACTGTAAAAATTCAAGATACTACCATTACTTGATTGTAGAAGTCTTTGCAGTATTCTGAAAAATTTTAAAAAAAATCGCAATTTCATACAAAGTGCAAAAAAAAGTATGTGTGTGGTTTTATGAAACCACGGTAAAAGTGAAACTTTACAGAGGACGAAACGATCCTGGTTGCTCTCGCTACGGTACAGAAGACGAAACGATCATACCGTCAGACGAAAGCGACCGTCACGCGACATGCAACACAAAGACGAAAAAAATTGAGACGATGTTATAAAAGTTTCACTTTAGCAATGCATTTTCAACAAGCAGTTTTTAAAGACTTTCTTCCGATTAATGTTTAAACAGAGTTAAAACGCTACGAGAGAGAATCGAATAAAATGTCACAATCAATGCTAGAACTTCAATACTTCGTCATTTTACAGATCTGTAATTTGAAGTCGAAGTTCCGATAGAGAGAAGAGTATTCAACTTTCTACTATTTCAAAATGGATTTCGAAGAGCCAGATCAGATCAGCTCTATCAATTTTACACTGTAACAAACGTTTTAATCGTTACGTTAAACACTACTAGGTCTGCGAGGGAGAGTGGAAATGGTCCTTTATTTTATTATTTTATTAGCTCGTGAAAACAGCTTTGTAATGAAAATTCTCGCAATTTTCTACGTTCACGGCTGTTTTCTCCACTGTACGTAAGTATGTAGATTACCTTAGGTGATTCACATAAACAGCTACAAAAAGGACACTCAGCTTAAATTAAGCCCAAGTTTTACAGTGTGTTCGCAGAGATAATAGAAGGAAACGAAGCTTGCAACCGGCATTATGTCTTGAGACCGTGAAGTGCGAGCGAGGTACGCTCCTTGAGCAATTCAGAAGCATGTCGTCAGAATCGCAGAATGTCATGTATCCACAAAATGCCTTATTCCCATTTTTTCTTAAGTCCCCTTCACAAAACCTTATAATGCCCAATTCAAATGTCCCATTCTGAAGTTTGGAAATATTTACAGCAAATAAAAGAATGAAGAATTAATAGTTTTCAGTAACTCGTCTTTGAAGTTTGCTAATTTAAATGAATGAAAAATTAACCGGTGATGAATGAAGACAGGGAGACGGTAAATCTCCGAAACTGTTCACCGCCACCCTGGAAGATGTTTTTAAGCTTTTGGACTGAGGTGGACTCGGCATCAATGTCAACGGCGAGTACATCACCCACCTTCGCTGACGATATCGTGGTCATGGCTGAGTCTATGAAGGACTTAGGCACAATGCTCGATGGCCTCAGTAGAGCCTTTCAACAAGTAGGTCTTAGAATGAACATGGACAAGACGAAACTTATATCAAACGTCCGTGTCATACCTACTCCTCTAAAAGTTAGAGGCCCTACACTCGAAGTTGTTACCGAATATGTGTACCTGGGACAAAGAGTCCAGTTAGGTGGGTCCAACTTCGAGAAAGAGATCAATCGATGAATCCAACTCGGCTGGGCAGCGTTCGGGAAGCTTCGCAATATCTTTACGTCTCAGATACCGCAGTGTCTTAAGACCAAAGTCTTCGACCAGTGTGTGTTGCCAGTGATGACATACGTAACTGAGACATACTTGCTTACTATGGGCCTAATAAGAAGGCTCAAGGTCACCCAAAGGGCAATGGAGCGTGCTATGCTCGGATTTTCTTTGCATGGTCGAATCAGAAACGAGGAGGTCCGTAGCAGAACCAAAGTAACCGATATAGCTCTCAGAATTGCTAAGCTTAAGTGGCAGTGGGCGGGGCACATAGTTCGTAAAACAAGGGCAGTAAAGTTCTCAAGTGGCGTCCGCGTACCGGAAAACGTAGCGTAGGCACGCCTCCCACTCGGTGGACCGATGACCTGGTGAAGGTCGCGGGAAGCCGTTGGATGCGGGCAGCGCGGAACTGGTCGTCGTGGAAATCCTTGGGAGAGGCCTATGTCCAGCAGTGCATGTCCTTCGGCTGATATGATGATGAATGAAGAATTTGTTATTTTCAGTAGCTATTTGTATTTAGCTATTTTAACTGGATGTGCAGATCCCGCGTGGCATTTTGAGAGCCGTAATAACGGCGTGTGCGCCCTCAAGCGCGCGGTAATCCCACGAAGCCTCGTAAAGTGAGCGCCCTGCGGGAATGTGAACGCTGTGTTAAGTAAACATCATTACCCTCTTGACTCAGAAATAGGCAATAAAATACTGAAGTACCTACCCATCTTCAAGCCAGAACAATATATGGATTAAAAGACCTTGCGAGATACCTACATTGAGGAAAAGCATCGTAGCTCCACGGTTTTACCTAGATTTGTGTGATAGTTTGTCTTAGTGGGCGGGGCACATTGCTCGTAGAACAGATGGCCGTTGGGGCAGTAAAGTTATCGAGTGGCGACAACGCACCGGAAAACGTAGTGTAGGCAGGAAGGTTGCGGGAAGCCGCTGGATGCGGGCAGCGCAGAACTGGTCGTCGTGGAAATCCTTAGGGGAGACCTATGTCCAGCAGTGGACGTCCTTCGGCTGATACGATGATGATGATGATGATGATGTTTGTAGTATCTCGGAAAATATTTTCATCAAAACTGCATGATTTTAGAGCGTTGGTGACGTAACGGCTAGGGCCGCTACCTCTTATCCGGGAGGTCTGGTTTCGAATCTTGCCATGTACCAATGTGCTTTCGGACTGTCGGTGAAGGAAAACATAGTAAGGAAACCTGAGTATGCTTGCGAAGAAACTCGGAGGTTGTGTGTTTGAAGTCGAACAACCCGCACTGGGCCCGTGTGGTCGGTTAAGACCCAATCGCCCTTTTTCAGGGTAGGTTCAAGCTCCTCTGTGGGGACGTACATTAGCTGATATGATGAAGTGCATGCTTTACAAAGATTTATTTTTACACCTAAGTGCGAATTACTCATAGTTTTTCAATCTGATCAAGTCTTTCTAAAGATTACTTTTAGGCAACAAATCATCTTGTACAAGGTAAAAAAAGACACGTTAATATTTAATGAGTCATACGCAGTTCTAGTACTCAACTTTCCCAAAATAAACACATTATGACATAAGACATAATACGTAAGACATAAGAATTAAGAAATAAAACATAAGACATAAGATATAAGACATAAGATATAGGACAAGACATACGATATACTACATACGACATGAGACATGAGACATGAGACATGAGACATGAGACATAAGACATAAGACATTAGACAAGACATTTATTGATTCCTTGTCAACAAACTTACATACATAATGTTGGAAAAATTAAAAAAGAAGAGGAGAAAAATAACAACTTAACAGTACCAACGAGTACCATAGCAATTCGCAAAAAAAAAACAATTGAACTCATCATAAGAGTCAACCAGCAGAGTTGTGCATTTGAATTTAGTGCATGGATTGACGTTTTTTTGGAATTGACTATTGAAAAAATAGTTTAGTATGAAGAGTAGAAGCCCCAGTTAACGTGTCCTTATGGCTCGAGTTTCTATACAAACGTAGTTCCGCTTTAATACAAAAACTACATGCCAGATTGAATCCAAACTTTGCAAATATATTAAGGAGACACTTATCGATGTTTATAATTAGTTTTCGATGTACTAATATAAAACGGAAAAAAATTAGAATTAGATTTTAAACTTTTAGTACAAAACTAATTTAAGTCTTCGTTTAGTTACGATTAAATTTACTAAGATGAAAACTAATTACAAACATCGATATGTGTCTACAAATATATTTACATATCCGCAATTGATAAGCCCTTGGCATCATCTCACCTGATGGTAAGTGACGATGATTCTGGTGACTGACTCGATGGCTCAGCGGTTAGCGCTTTTGACTACTGATCCGAGGGTTGTGGGTTCGATCCCCTCCACCCAGGGCAAATATTTGTGTGATGTGCAGATTTGTTGCTCTGTTTCTGGGTGTTAAATATATATGTATGTAAGTATTTAAACGTACATAATTATGTATTATCAGTCTATGGTTCCCATAACACAGGGAAACCTACTCTGGGGCCAAATGACCATGTGTGATTTGTCCCAGAATATTTATTTATTTATTATTTATGGAAGCGAGCTTAGCAAGATTCCCCAACGCAATGGGGATCTGGCTATCTTATCTTTATTATCTTATCCGAAACACAACAATGTGTTAACACTGATATTTGGTGGCAAGACTTAGATAAGATGGTGGTTGTTAGCCAGGCGGGCTATGAAAATTCCCTACCACCAACCAAACCGAGTCTTTTAAAGTTGACCCCGCCGGAAATCGAACCCGCGACCTCCTCGTGTGAAGCAAATGGATTAACCATTACACCACGGTGGCGGTTACAACATCCTGTATTCCTGTGTTTCTATTTAATAGGAGACAGTGACTTATTGAATGACTGACTGACTGATCAATCAACGCACAGCTCAAACCACTCGGTGGATCGGGTTGAAATTTTGCATATAGATAGCAATTATGACGTAGGCATCTGTTAATAAAGTATTTTGGGAAATTCCCACGGAAACGGCAAAAAAGGGAATCTGCGCGGGCGAAGCCGCGGGCAACAGCTAACAAAGAGGTAAAGTTTGTATGTTTGTATGTAGGAGATTATCTTCGAAACCACTCATCCGATTAAAAAAAAAAATCACCAATAGTTAGAATGGAATTTCTGGATGGACATGGGCTAAAAAAAATCTTAGCTCACTCTCCATATCCACTGGGGCGAAGCAGCGGGAAACAGCTAGTATTGTATTAAAGGGTATGTACAATATTATTCCGATTTCTGTATGTACATAGGTATCACGTATTGCAAACATGGCAACCTCACCGAATAGTAATTAAGCAGCATTGTACCAATCCAGCTACCAGTGTAAGCACTTGATTGCGTGTTGTAAACATCTTGTGTGTAATGTATGTAACATAGAGAAGCAATTAGATTAGTTAATATTGTTACGAGTACGTACCTACCTGTTACAAGCTTTTATTTTACTTCAAGTGGAGTATAATTTTATTTATTAACGTGATAACGTCTTATAAATTGCTACTATGACACTGCTACGTTACTGTGACTTCATTGTCACGTTACGGCTGAGCCGAACGTGCAAGCGAGAGTTGTACTTGTACTTTAACTTTGACTTGGACGGATGGATAATTCCCTCTCGTATATCTACCAGATACGCTAAACTACCAGGTTTATGATATAGCGTCCCCACTCACCGACAGCTAGGTCATAAAGTGAGGGCCGCTATTCCTGCCAACACCATAAGGTTAAGACAAGGACCAGTTACGGTAGGTCTTGCCGCCAAGACGCTTGTCCTGGTACTCTGCAAGGCGACGGACGGATGGACAGACGGACGGACGAACCGTCAAATAAGTGTGTCAATGGATAAAAAGTACTAGGCTTCCAGGAGCTTACAAGAGGTGTTCCAATGCGACCGATTCTCTATGAGGAAGACCGTCATACTAAATAGAGGCGTCTCTTATACTTAACATCAGTGTGTAAATGGATTAGCCCGCTTCCATCTTCGGCATCATCGTCACATATCATAAGGCGAGATGATGTTAAAAGAAATTGTGGAATAAAAAAAAGTAGGGCACTGCATGAATGCACAGCACTACACCGCTTCGTTCGTAATGCCTCTAATCGGATGTCGATCGGGAGCAGCCTACAGCAGCATCGGGTACGATTGACATCGAATCTGTAAAAGAAGCGTTCGAAACTCAGGGCGACTTGCGCTATCGCTTTGAACACGCAAGTTAATTGACGACTAGCGCGGTCATCACCTGGATGGGTTAGACTGTTATTGGCATTGATCTCGACCGTTTCCGTGCCTCGCAAGGCATAGTAAGAAGTTGGTTTTCCGCAAGGCATGTTGAGAGGGACGAATAGCACGCAATCACCATACAAAAAGAAAAAACGTATTTCCACCTCTGAATATTATCCCATCATAATGATTTTACAAGCTTTTAATTAACTTGCAATGTATGTATGTTTAAGAAAGCGTCGGTGGCTCAACCGGTAACGACTCGGTCCATCTAACCAGAGGTACCGGGTTCAAATCTGGACGGCCAATGTACCAATGAGTTTTTCAAAAACTTACGTACATACTTACCGATTGCTTTAACGGTGAAGGAAAACATCGTGAGGAAACCTGCACATGCCTGCGAAGAAACTCGAAGGTTGTGTGTGAAGTCGACCAACCCGCACTGGGCCCGCGTGGTCGACTAAGGCCTAATCGCCCTGATTCAGGGTAGGCTCGAGCCCCTCGGTGGGGACGTATATGAGCTGTAATGATGTATGTATGTTTGTTCGGGTGAAATCTTGCAAGTTAAATTTGACATACTTCCCGGTTTCCGATTGAGATGAAATTTTGCATGCATGCATATGTATATCGCGTGACAATGCAATATTAAAAGCTTGTACCTACCTAAAAGTTTTCAGGTCAACAATTATTTAAATATTTTATTGACGCAATAAAAAACTAGGTTTATAGACTATTTATTATTACCTTGTGAAGATCGCGGGAAGCCGATGGATGCGGGCAGCGCAGGAGCGGTCGTCGTGGAAATCTTTGGGGGAGGCCTTTGTCCAGCAGTGGACGATTTTCGGCTGATATGATATGATGACAGATTTTTTTCTTTTTTCTATACAATTAACAAGATAAATTTTATTTGTCGTTCAGTGTTTTATACAAAACTAATTTTTAGACATTAGGTACTTGTTTATTTTTAATTAATAATTTTAAAAAAATCGTAACTCATAAACCTAGTTTTTTATTGTGTCAATAACGTAGTTAAAAATCATGATGATCTGATAAAATTCAGAGGTGGAAAAACGTTTTCTCTTTTTATATGGAGAGTGCGTGCTATTCTTCTCTCTTGAGCATGTTAAATGGTTTCTGACACAACATGATCCTCCGTACCGTAATGTGACCATAATTGACACAAATGTAATCGTAATTGACACTGCTACATCTGGAGTGCCTTAATCTGAACCAGCATACCCTCACTTCGATGAAGCTGTTCTCTGGTTGCACGAGGTGACGTGCTGTGTAGTAGAAACCGTGTTTAGGCAAACGTCACGTGGAACACCACCCTGCCCAGCTTGGTGGAGCGTTGCTTTAAATGAGACTGCTGAAGAACGCTGGATAAACATAGTGTTTTTTTGAACTTGCTGCTGTTCGCAACCGCCTCCGTGGCGTAATGGTTAGTTCATTTGCTTTATGCCAGGAGGTCGCGGGTTCGCTTCCCGGCGGGGTCAATTTTGTAAGACTCGCTTTGGTTGGTGGTAGGGCATTTTCATAGCCCGCCTGGCTAGGTACCATCATTTTATCTCAGTCTTGCCGCCAAATATCAATGTTGATATCATTGGTGTGTTCCAGCTTGAAGATAAGATAGCCAGATCTCCATTGCATTGGGGAACCTTGGTAAGCCCGCTTCCATCTTCGGTTTCATCGTCGGTTACCGTCAGACACGCCCTGGACACTTCATACAACAGGACAGATATGACGTTACAAAAAACAAATGACAGAAAAAACAAAATGGCGGTTAAATCCTATACGTTCGACAACCAAACTGCAGCCAATCGGTATCAATCGGGGTGACAAGGGGGTGAGGTTGGAATCTACAGAGCGGCAGGGAGTGTCCATACTGTATGTTAGTACTTATATATATACTTTGCATCAGGTGAAAATTATAGATGTTAAGAATTGTCGGAAAATTTCGAACAGTGGGGTGTGCGCCACTATAGCCTTATAACTTTGTGGTCAATCCGGGCTTGGTGCATGTGGGGAGTGGGGAGTATGACTAACTTTACCACAGTGGTGGGAACGCCAAGAGTTGTTAATGACTGTAATAAACACGTTAAAAAATAGACTTCCATCGCAACAACTAAGTAAATTTGTGCATTATTATTTTTGGTTTTAGTTAATTTTCTAATAAAGTACTACACCGATTTGATAAAATTTATATGGGAGCACACGGAAAGTACTAGCTTTGAAATAAAAAAGGAAACATAAAAATAAATCGGTTCACTCAGTCAAAAGTTCCGAGGTAACACACATAAAAAAAAACATGCAGACGAATTGAGAACCTCCTCCTTTTTAGAAGTCTCTTGAAAAAGAGAGAAAGTCATCCATCAACTCTGACTTATGTGAGGATTGTAATCTCTATTTAAAGGGGCTTATTAATCTGCTAATCTAAATTAAATCTCGAAGGGCAGTTTCGGTGATAGACGAAAACAGCGAATGTTTTAGTTTCTACAAAATCTCTTGTTTTTATGTTTGTTCGTAGAACTCGTAGCACAAATAGCTGGAATAGCTCGTTGGCCGAATGAGGATGGTACTGAGTGTTCGGGAGTGGGAGGGGTGTGGCAACAGTAACATACCTAGATAGCGAATGCGTCAGAATCGTGTTGGCTGTGAGACTAATGTTTAGTGTTCTAGGGTTAAGAGGCAGGTTAGAGAAATCTGCGAGAACCATACATATTGTGGGCCCACAGGTGTATAACAAACTCTCTGTTGACATTAGGAACTCCTCTAGTTTACACTTTTAAAAGTAAGCTACAGAAATGGCTTGTCGAGCGGTCCTTTTACACATAATAAAACGAATTTTTGACATACAAGGGCTAAATATAAAATGTTATTTCAGATTTTTTTTTAATACCACAAATACATACTGAATTAGTCAAACGTAATCACTATTTAAAAATAATACAAAATATCAAAAATTAAAATATAACAAATAAATATATAATAAAATTAAAAGGCCCAAGCCTTAGTCGCAAATGTGCCCATTACGCTGGCTACGTTACCCCGCTGTATGGCTAATATATTTCAGAATTGTTTCATAATGTTAAATGTTTCAAAATGTTTGTCAAGGGTTTACCAATTATGAATAAAAAAAAAAAACTTAAATTTTTATAAATGTGTTATATAATAATGTGACTTGTAATATTAATTACCAATAAATATATGTCTATGTCTATGTCTATGTCAGTGGGTAGTGGGTGGGGTTAGAACGGATGGCCGTTGGGGTGAGTGGCGACCGCGCACCTTTAAACGTAGTGTAGGCAGGCCTCCCACTCGGTGGACCGATGACTTGGTAAAGGTCGCGGGAAGCCGCTGGATGCGGGTAGCGTAGAACCGGTCGTCATGGAAATCCTAGGGGAGGCCTATGTCCAGCAGTGGACGTAAGTACTTTGGCTGATATGATGATGATGTTGCTTAGGTCAAACCTTGTGATCTATTTTAGAGCGACTTGCAGGGTTCCGACTGAAATATGAAATGAAGCCGTATCCCGGTGATAATAGATCCTTTTGGTATTTTGGAGTTGATCTGGTGATGAAATTTGGACGTGGAATTAAGGTCCCAGAATCATCTTTTTGATTTTCAATAGAATAGGAAGAAAATGCTGTTTTATTAGGGTTTCGTACAAAAAACAGAACCCTTATAGTGTTACTCGTGTGTCTGTCTGTCTGTCCGTCCGTCTATCTCAGCCAATTTTCTCCGAATCTACTGGACCAAATCAGGTGAAATTTGGCAGTATGGTGTGACCCAAACACAGATGTGCAAAGTAAATAGGTACATTTTTTTTTTTTTAAATAAGGGTCATTTTCGGGCAACAAATTAGGAAATTTAAAATCAAGTTTTGCAAACCATACTGTGTCATATATTAAATAAAAGGGCTCATTATAAGGATCTCGAATATATTTTTGTTATTATTGTAGAATAAATAGTTTTGATTTTATTCATAACAGAAGACGAAAATTTACCATTCCCCCTCCCCTTTTCTCCGAAACTACTGAGCCTAAAATAATAAAAAAAAAATGATCATTGCTTATAGATTACAGGAAAACCTATAAGAATTAATTAAAAAAGCATTGTATTAATTTAAAAAGCACCGTAAAAATATTTATGAAGAAAATAGAGAAAATTTTAATATTCACATCAAAAATTAAAATTTTGGAATCTTGAAAAAAGAAAACAAAATATAGATCATCTGATGATAACATGATAAAATCGGTATTCGATCACAGCTATTTAAATTTGTGAAGCAATCGAGATAACAAAATTTTGTTCAGTAGTCAGTAGATAATTTAAAATCATTAAATCTATAATATAAAAATGAATCGCAAAATGTGTTGGTAAGCGCATACTCGAGAACGGCTGGACCGATTTGGCTAATTCTTTTTTTGTCGAGTTCGTTATTGTCAAGAGAAGGTTCTTATGTAGGGTAGGGTAGTGTAGAGTAGTGTAGGTTAGGGTAGTGTAGTGCAGGGTAGGGTAGTGTAGTGTAGGATAGAGTAGTGCAGGGTAGGGTAGTGTAGGGTGGGGTAGTGTAGTGTAGGTTAGTGTAGAGTAGTGTAGGTTAGGGTAGTGTAGTGTAGGGTAGAGTAGTGCAGGGTAGGGTAGTGTAGTGTAGGGTAGAGTAGTGCAGGGTAGGGTAGTGTAGGGTAGGGTAGTGTAGTGTAGGGTAGGGTAGGGTAGTGTAGTGTAGGGTAGGGTAGTGTAGGGTAGGGTAGTGTAATGTAAGGCGGTACGTAGTTCGCCGGGACAGCTAGTAATATTATAAATGTGAAAATGTGTTTGTTTGTTACCTTTTCACGCTTCAACGCCTTGAGCAATCTTTATGAAATTTGGCATGCAGGTAGCCTGCGTCACGGGGAAAATAGCATAATCTGTAGCAGTTCCTGAGGGAACTAAAAAAATTCTCGATTGTTGTGATTTTTTGCACAGAGATGGTTGAGTAGGTGGGAAACGACATAATTTACTAATTACCCTTAAAGACAGTCATTAAAACGATGTCCACTAATAAATTGACTATTTTTTGGTTAATTTCTTTAACATCGCAACGGAACAATGGATTGTGTGATTTTGCACAGAGATGGTTGAGGGGGTGGGAAATGACATAATTTACTATTAAGCATATCCTGACATAGTTCCCGACGGATCTGGAGAAAGTTTATGTCCACGCTCGCGAGTCGCTTGCTGCTCACGCATCGCGCACCCTCTAAGACAGTCATAAAAACGATGTCTACGCGGGCGAAACCGCGGGCAAAAGCTAGTTGTAAATAAACCTCACTCCTTTTAACCAACAGCTAATGTGCGGTGTCACTAGATGGTGC
The DNA here is from genome assembly GCA_947284805.1 of Coleophora flavipennella. Classification (NCBI taxonomy): domain Eukaryota; kingdom Metazoa; phylum Arthropoda; class Insecta; order Lepidoptera; family Coleophoridae; genus Coleophora; species Coleophora flavipennella. The sequence goes on from OX369268.1 coordinate 2,568,039, forward strand.
TGTCTGATATTAAAACGCGCTATAGTTTATTTTCCGTATTTTTATATGTAATGAACATGAACTGAGGACTTACATAGGGACTTAGGCTTACCTACCACCCAACAATTTCTCAAAGGCCTCTCCGAGAACTTCTTCAAGTCCTCGGAGTCGCATCCCAACCCACTGATTCGCGAGGCAGCGAACTACTCCCTACGTCCCGTTTTAACTAGTAATATGGACCGCAGACCAAGAAATGTCCTCCCTCACTGATCCTCCCGATAAAATATCAGCCGACCTGAACTGCCTCCTGGCAGCTCAGGGAGACTGTTAGTGTTATTATTTGAATAACACTGTCCCCTCACTTGCACACCTAATGTGATAAACCAAACGGCCCTCCCATCAGGAGCTCGCCGCGCTGTCCCCTTAGCGTGTATTTTTCGCACCCAATAGGGGGGGGCGTCGCTCCGATATACTTTTAGGGTGGTTTATACTGCCAAAGTTCTTCGGGGGGTGTTAGTGGGTATTGCGGATCGAAGACTGTGAGTCCCACATAACCGGTGCAGTTTTACCGCTGCACAGGTATGCGTAAATGCATTCACCTCCCTCCCCTACACACAAAAAAAATAAAAAAATGATGATTACTTTTTCAATGGTAGAAAGAAACTTTAATCGCAGTTGACTCCCTACGCGACGGTGCACGATATTATTGGTGTTAATGTTTTTCGACTTGGTAAAAAAAACTTGCTATATAGAAAAAAAAAACCAAAAATGTCTTCTGTTCAATCAATGTATAAATAAATTATCTGTTGGATAATGCTAAGAAGATGTCGTGGAAGAGTTCAATTCCTTGCTTAAGAAGTTCATGGGTGTGAAAATCGAAGTGTTTTCGAGATATCAATTGACGAATTAAGCGAGAGAGCTCGTCCAGTTGACCCAAAGTCTAATTTTCTTGAGGTCTTGTTCCGGCCTGAATCCCTAGATTTATCAAAAGCAGGGCACTGGGTTTGTATCTAACACGCTCAATGTTTATGATTTTAACCGCCTCCGTGGCGTAATGGTTAGCCCATTCGCTTCACACCAGGAGGTCGCGGGTTCGATTCCCGGTGGGGTCAACTTGTAAGACTCGGTTTGGTTGGTGGTAGGGCTGGTTAGCTACCATCATCTTTTCTATGTCTTGCCGCCAAACATCAGTGTTAACAACATTGATGTGTTCCGGCTTGAAGATAAGATAGCCAGTTCTCCATTGCGTTGGGGAATCTTGGTTCTATCTTCGGATCATCGTCACTTACCATCAGGTGAGATGATGCCAAGGGCTTACCAATTGTAAATACAAAAAAAAAGTTTATATAGCAATTTAAGTGAAATACAGGAAAATTATTTGAAAAAACTGTTTTTCACAAAGAAATAGTAGATTCAAAATTCACTTTCAGTAAGAGTAGTACCTATTGTAAAACATACCACAATTGAATAAAAACATTTGACTTTGGCATTGTTCGGAACCCTCTCCACACGATTTCAACTCGCACTTGGCCGGTTTTATTTTGAATTTGGAACAACCGAGTATTTAAATTTATTTAAGCATTCGGCTTTTTGAGCATAAAAACCGTTTTCAAATAAAAGCTTACACCTAAAAGCTTTTACGTTTATCGAAAATTATTTAATCGACATTGAAATTTTACATTAATTTACTTTATATTTGACATTAAATTTGTTTTATATTTGACATTAAATTTGTTTTTATAAAATGTTAACATAGAATTGAATATAATGTAAATTTAAGTTTTTAAAATTGTTTCGCACACAGATTGTCTGTTCATGATATAAAAAATGATGATGATGGTACTGAACCCTAAAAATATCAATATCAGCAGTCCATTTACGAGTATGTTATAGGACCTGAAATTTACAATCGGTTGTTCGCCTCCGTAAAAAAATTTGCTTCCAAAAATGCGTTTAAAAAAACTTTGACTGGCTACATGAAAAATTGTTAAATACTCGTAGTTATGAAGATTTTTTTTCAATTGTCTAAATTATAAATAACGTAATTTAATATTATTATTGTTTATTATTTTTGTAAATTGTACTATAATTAATACTATAGTGATGACATACAAAGTGCATATAGCATGTTTTCAACCGTATCGTGCTCATATTTTCCTACTTTTTCTTTGTGTTATTTGTACCTTTTTTGTTATTTTTATCTTGTCTTTGTGTATTTTTGTCGAATAAATGTTATCTTATCATAAGTATATTTGAATTAAATGATTTTATTTAATCCCATTGGACGTATAACAATTTGTTAGTAATAATTTATTTTAGTTTCATTTCATTTCGAAGAACCAACTAGTTGAAGAGTTTCTAACCTCCGTGGCCTAGTGACGAATCCATTCGCTTCACATCAGCAGGTCGCGGGTTCGATCTCTGGCGGTGTCTTACTTTGTGAGACTTTGTTTCTAAGCCCGCCTGACTAGCCACTATCTTATGTAAGTCTTGTCGCCAAACAACAATGTTAAGTTAATGTTGCGTTGAGGAATCTTGGTAAGCCCACTTTCATCTACGGCATCATCGTCACTTAACATCAGGTGAGATGATGGCAAGGGCTAAAAAACATACGTTTCAGATATAAGTTATTTGTAAACTGGCCATCGGATTCGAACCCGGGACCTTTTTTAGTAGGACCGAGTCGTTACCATTGAATCATCAGAACTAAACCACATCAAGTAACCTCCGGGCTGACCCCATAAGGCTGCGGTCACTTCACATATTCTTTGCGTCTCCGTTTCAGCTTTTTCGTATGTCTGTCCAGCTTTTTCGTAAGTCTCCTCTACAGGTCGCAATTCTCAACCGATTCTCGTGAATTTTTGTGAGCAGGTTGGATAATTATATGGGATTTTTAATCGATTCAATTTTAGGAATTTTAATGGCGTCTCCGGGGGGGGGGGGGGGGTTGAAAACGTAAAAAATATCATTTTTTCAGCCATTTCTAAAAACTCGTAGTTACGAATATTTTATTTCAAAAACTCAAACTACTTAATGAAACGAAGGCTATGTAATCTCTACATAGCATAAATCAAAGTCTTGTGCGGTCTGTTTTCCGCATACTTATTCTAAACCACGCAACGGATTTTGAAACGTTTTTCACTAATATAAAAAGAGTGATAAACGAGGGAAGTTTTTAAATCCCCGCGAATAGCGAGCTCACGCTCCGCGCACCAGCCAGTTAGGAATAAGTGCAATAGATCGTTATATCACCACAGTACCTACCTGTAAGAAGACTTAACACTATGTCTTACAACCAAGTAGATACTAACACTATGATAGCCTGAAAATTCCTTCTGTCTGTGACACTGGTTTATGTTGGTGTTTACCCCTACTTAAGTAACTACCCTCTATTAATCTCTTTGGGTTGAATTGTTGTTTATGTGCCTACTTAAGGGTTATAAAAGTTTGAACATCAATCCCTTTCAGGGTGGATGAAATAAAATTAATGCCAAAGGGCCGAACATGATGAAGGATCAGACCCTTCCAACTTTACTCTAACAACAAGCTTTTAAATGATAACTTTGATGAATTTTCTTCAATGTTCTCCTTTATTTTTAGGCTTGCCACATTTTATCCCATAATTAAACACGTACCTTATTTATTTAAATACTAGCAGCCATCCGCGACTTCGTCTGCGAGATATTTATGACTACGCCTTCCGCGAGAAACTTGGCGTATTATTTTTATTTTTCAACCGATTTGACTTTAAAAAAAGTTGCCAAGTGCGTGTCGGACCGCGCGCAGAGTTGGGTTCAGTAGTCTTTTCAATTAACAAATGTTTATTTTAAAAAACAAAGTTATATTTGCTATTGGTATACAACATTTTGTATGGAAAATCTATGAACTTTTTTCAAATCCAACTTATTGAGTTCTACAGGAATAAAACATGTCAATTATAATGACTACAAAATGATTTTTCACCCCCGCAGATTTCCGCACCCCTCTAAATACTTAAGGAAGGGCGGTTCAAACAAATTGCATGTAGTAAAGTAGTGTGAAACTCTTTGTACATCATGAATTGGTCGACTATTCGTTGAGGCGGATCCTATTTTCACACCCCGGCGGACTCTGAATACAAATGGTCGTGAAATGACATTTCTAAAAACAAATGACGGAGCAAACAAAATCACGGCGAAATCCCGTATGTTCGAGAACCAACTGTAACCAATCTGTATCAATCTAGGTGACAAGGGGGTGAGGTCGCAATTTAGACGCAATTTAGAGAGCGGCAGGGAGTGTCCATACTGTATGTTAATATTAATATATATACTTTGCCATTGCCTTGCTGTCCTCCGCTCATGGAGTTGAAAAGCTAGTCACCGATATTGTCCTTTTCGACGATATCACAAACCACATTCCATTCGTTGCGGAGGCTTTTCAGGTGTTAGATACCTTATGTTCAACTGGCGATCGTCCCAAAAACCTTGACCACCAAAGAGGCTAGGATGACATTGTGTGAAGGTGGCTCCTCGCACATCTGACAGAACTTGCTTTGGGGGTAGACCGTGTCCAAATTTGCACCATGTCCAGACCGGAATCTGGTGCCTGGTTACAGGCCCTGCCCTCACCCCACATGGGGACGCTCTTAGATGACAACACCCTGATGGTAGCAGTAGGGTAGTGTAGTTCAACCGCCTCCGTAGCCCAGAGGCGAAGTTCACTGGCTTTACACGGGAGGTCGCAGGTTCGATTCCCGGCGGAGTCAATTGTAAGACTCGGTTTGGTTGGTGGTAGGGCATTTTCTAAGCCCGCCTGGCTAGCTACCACCATCTTATCTAAGTCTTGCCGCCAAATATCAATGTTGATATCATTGGTGTGTTCCGGCATGAAGATAAGATAGCCAGTTCCCCATTGCGTTGGGGAATCTTGGTAAGCCCGCTTCTATCTTCGGCAACATCGTCACTTACCACCAGGTGAGATGTTGTCAAGGGTTTACCAATTGTGAATAAATTAAAAAAAAAAAGATAGTATAGGGTAGGGTAGTGTAGGGTAGTGTAGTGTAAGGTGGAACGAAGTTAGTGTAGGTGTAGTGTAGTTAGGGTAGGGTAGGGAAAGGTAGTGTAGGGTAGGCTAGTGTAGAGAAGGGTAGCGTAGGGTAGGGAAGGGTAGTGTAGTGTAGTGTAGGGTAGGGTAGTGTAGTGTAGGGTAGGGTAGGAAAGGTTAGTGTAGTGTAGGGTAGGGTAGTGTAAGGTAGGATGGTGTAGAGTAGGGTAGCGTAGTTTAGTGTAAGGTAGAACATAGTAAGTGTAGGTGTAGTGTAGGTAGGGTAGCGGAAGGTAGTGTAGTGTAGGGTAGGGTAGTGTAGGGTAGGGTAGGGTAGGATAGTGTAGTGTAGTGTAGGGTAGGTTAAGGTAGGGTAGAGTAGTGTAGGGTAGGGTAGTGTAGGATTGGGTAGTTTAGGGTAGGGTAGTGTAGTGTAGGGTAGGGTAAGTTAGTGTAAGGTAAGGTAGGGTACTGTAGGTTAGGGTAGTGTAATGTAGTGTAAGGTGAAATAAAGTTAGTGTAGGTGTAGTGTAGTTAGGGTAGGGTAGGAGAAGGTAGTGTAGGGTAGGGTAGGGTAGCGTAGGGTATGGTAGGTTAGTGTAGGGTAGTGTAGGGTAGGGTGGGGTAGTGTAGGGTAGGGTAGACCAAGGTGCAACGAAGTTAGTGTACGTGTAGTGTAGTTAGGGTAGGGTAAACGAAGGTAGTGTTGTGTAGGGTAAGTTAGTGTAGGGTAGTGTAGAGTAAGGTGGAATGAAGTTAGTGTAGGTGTAGTGTAGTTACCCTACCCTACACTAAACTACCCTACACTACCCTACTTTACCCAACATAAGAGCCTTCTCCCGACAATAACAAACTCAACAAAAAAAAATTGCGAAATCGGTCCAGCCGTTCTCGAGTTTTGCGCTTAGCAACACATTTAGCAATTCATTTTTATATAAAAAGATTATATAAAAAAACCAGCCAAGTGCGAGTTGAACTCGCGCGGAGAGGGTTCCGTACAATGCCAAAGTCAAATACAAAATATCACATTTGAAATCTTCACAGTAAGATGCGAGTTATTTTTACTATTAAAAATTTAAGTGTTTGGCTGCACCTCATCTGATGGTAAGTGCCGATGCAGCCGAGGATGTAACACGCGAGCTCAAAAATTGCCTATTCATTCTCGTCTTGAAGATTCTTAAATTTTACGAATCGGGGAATACAGACGCGGGAAGGGAATTCCTCCCCTTGGCCGTTCACATGATGAACGAAAAAGCAAAACGCTTCGTGTGTAAAGGTGAAACATTGACGACAAAGGGGTGGAACCGCCCTTCACACCTGGTCGTTGGATGATGAAATGAAGAGAAGGAATGAGTTCGTGAAGCTCTAGGACACACTCTCCGAAATGAATCCTGTAGAACACCGATAGACAGGCGACTTTGTGGAGATGCTCGAGGCTTTGGAGCCTGTTTGATACAAGTTCCCCGCCGCCAATGAGTCTCCTAGCGCGTCGGTCGATAGAATCCAAGGCATATAGCTGGTAACGAGCCGATCCGTCCCACAAGTGAGAGCAGTACTCCATACAGTTAACTACTACTAGCGCAATCTAGTGGTGTTTTAGTGAACTTCTTTTTTTTTTAATAAAAATTTTAGCACGTTTGGCTGCACCTCATCTAATGGTAAGTGCCGATGCAGCCGAGGATGTAACACGCAAGCTCAAAAAGTGCTTATTCACTCTCGTCTTGAAGATTTCTAAATTATACGAATCAGGGAATACAGACGCCGGCAGGGAATTCCACTCCTTGTCCGTTCGCATAATGAACGAAGAAGTAAAACGCTTCGTGCGTAAAGGTGGAACATCAACGACAAAGGGGTGGAATCGCCCTCCGCACCTGGTCGTTCGATGATGAAATGATCGTTCGATGTCGTGAAGCTCCAGGACACACTTTCCGAAATGAATCTTGTAGAACACCGATAGACTATTTTCTATTATGACTAGAACTATTTTCCGTAAGTGAACGTATTGAGTTTACCACTTTTTTTCAATGATAGAATTCTTTTAGATTTTCCTGTAATCTAGAAGTAATGAACTATATTTCGTATTTTTTCAAAATTTTAGGCTGAGTAGTTTTGGAGAACAGGGGGGGAATGGTCATGAATGAATAAAATGGTCATGAATAAAATCAAAACTATTTATTTCACAACATAAACCAAAATATATTTAGGATTCTGATAACGAGCCCTTTCATTTGATATATGACGCAATAAGGTTTCCAAAACTTTTTTTAAAAATTTCCTAATTTGTTCCCCGAAAATAACCCTTATTAAAAAAATAAATACTTTGCACATCTGTGTTTGGGTCAGGATTACACCATCCTACCAAATTTCACCTGATTTGGTCCAGTAGATTCGGAGCAAATTGGCTTGGACAGACGGACAGACAGACAGACGCACGAGTGATCCTATAAGGTTCTGTTTTGTTTTTTTTGTACGGAACCTAAAAACCTGACTGCATAAAAATGTACCCTAAATCGCTCGATCAAGACGAGTCTACTGAAACCTTGCACCCCAAAATATATCAAGCTTTTAAGGCTACAGGCTCAGCCGATGAAACAGACTTACTTACATACATACATTGGGCAGTTGGGTGAAAAGATCTCTCTCCACTAAAAAGTTTATATATCTGCGACTTTCCATTTATTTGACAGAAATGACAACAATCAGTTGTGACTTGTGAATGAAAACTATGATAATCAATTCGGTCAATATCAACAAAAACAGTATAAATTAATTATTTAAGCTCATCTTTAATAAGTCTTTTTTAATAAAATATAAGTGGTAGGTAAATATACAACGATGAGCAGTAGGAAGTCGAGCGGTAACAACACCAGGGGCAGCGAATCGGAGGTGACCGGCGAGGAGTCGTCAACGATGCCGCCCTACAAGCGGGTTGTCTCCCTGTCGGAGACCCCGGCGATGTCTACGCTGGAACGCGAGAGCAAGTCCTGGAAGCGCCCCTCGGTGTTCCTCGGGATGCGCGCCGCTAGCGTGCTGCACGCCTACGCCGATCCTTCCAACATTAACTACATAACGCTCAACTTTGACAATGTGGAGCAATTGTCAGGTGAATAGATTTTACAGGTTCCAGGGTCTTGGTACTCGTTTAAAACATCCTAAAGGTACTAATTTAAAGTATTTTAACCCTACCTTTATCATCTTATCAGCTCATATATGTCCCCACCGAGAGGCTCGAGACTACCCTCAATTAGGGCGAACGGGCCCTAGTCGACCACGCGGGCCCAGTGCTGCTTGGTCGACTTCACACACAACCTGCGAGTTTCTTCGCAGGCGTGTGCAGGTTTCCTCACCATGTTTTCCTTCACCGTAAGAGCGTTGGATTAACGTACATATGAAAGCGAAATTCGTAAACAAATTGTTACGAGGCAGGAATCGAACCACGACCTCCCGGACAGGAGGTAGCGGCCCTCACCGTTACGCCACCGACGACTAACTACCTGCCCCAGTGCAAAGAGGTTGGAAAGTTTTTGTATGGGAGCGTGGCATAGTGAGACTATGTATTTTTTTCAAAATCTTTCGGCGCACGATTGAATCTATATTTCTCGATAGGGAATGCAAATACAAACCGAGGACATAAAAAACTAGGACATTTTGGCTTAAAGCGTCATGTTGCCGAGACATAGACATTTGGAGTTAAAGCACATCCCGGACACTGCATACAAATGGTCGTGAAATTACATTTCTAAAAACAAATGACGGAGCAAACATAATCACGGTGAGATCCCATTCGTTCGAGAACCAAACTATAACCAATCTGTTACAATCTGGGTGACGAGGGGGTGAGGTCGCAATCTAGAGAGCGGCAGGGAGTGTCCATACTATATTTTAGTACTAATATACATGTATACTCAGTTTAAAGGTTGTCAAAACACTAGGCAATGTCCCTCTCTATCTTTCAAAATATTTCAGCAACGTGACGCTTTAGACCAAAATGCCATAAATATATTATGACATTTGATCTAAAGCGTATGTACCTACGTTGTTATTATGCGAAAAGGGAGTAAACCCTTGACAACATCTCACCTGGTGGTAAGTGACGATGTTGCCGAAGATGGAAGCGGGCTTACCAATATTCCCCAACGCAATGGGGAACTGGCTATCTTATCTTCATGCCGGAACACACCAATGATATCAACATTGATATTTGGCGGCAAGACTTAGATAAGATGGTGGTAGCTAGCCAGGCGGCCTTAGAAAATGCCCTACCACCAACCAAACCGAGTCTTACAATTGACCCCGCCGGGAATCGAACCCGCGACCTCCTGTGTAAAGCCAGTGAAGTTTGCCTCTGAGCTACAGAGGTGGTTAAATTAAATATTTGTGTGACAAACGCTTTTTGCTTGAATCTATCGTGATTTTGAAAAAAAAAATTAATACGGTAAGCGTGCAAAATATACAAAAAAACTTCCTCATTTCATCAGCTTTCTAACCCGGTTAAGACCTAAAAATACAATAAATAAATAAATAATTTCTTTTATATCAAGTCCCCATACATTTTTTTTAGTTTCTCGAACCCGTAGTACGGTACGTACGTACGTAGGGTAAAGGAAGTATAGTTATCGCGAAAAGAAATCCAATTTTCGTGAAAATGTGCTATATCATTAACACATACCTAAAAACCGAACATCTCATTTCCGTCGGTCCGTGCATCCGTCCGTCACGCTTGGCTCTGGAGGCTAAATCTTTAGTCCGATCGGAACCAAATTTGGTACTTAAGAGTTTTAACTTATTTTATCGAGGGATTATTAAAAGTTTCTTCGTATCGTCAAACCGAAGAGTAACTGTCATACAATAAAAACTGAATTTATTTTTCGCTCAAAAACCGCTCTAAGGATTTTGATGAAACTTTGCACGTCGTAGTTGTTTATGTTGGTTTTCATCTTATCAGCTCATATCCCTGAATTAGGGCGATCGGGCTTTAGTCTACCACGCGTGCCCAGTGCGGATTGGTCGACTTCACACACAACCTTCGAGTTTCTTCGCATGCGTGTGCAGGTTTCCTCACGATGTTTTCCTTCACCGTAAGAGAGTCGGATAAACGTACATATGAAATCTAAATTCGAAATCACATTGGTACGTGGCAGGATTTGAACCACAACCTCTCGGGAAGGACGTAGCGGCCGTAACCGTTACGCCACCGACTCTCTATGTTTGTCTATTACATAGTAATACCCGTTGGTCTGGGAAAATTCGAGTTTGTATGGTTCTTCTACATATATTTGGCATAATTTTTGGGAGATAAATTTGAAAAAAACCGAAGTATAATGTGTGACATATCCAATGAAAGTTGTTGTGAGAATTTTTAATTTTTTTTTTACAATTTTAAGATTAACAGTTTTGAAGTTATTTAAGTAAATAGGTGAAAATTTACAACAAATTAACAATAAAATCACTCGAAATGTAACGAATTTTGCGTTGGTGAATATATATAAATAAATAAATATTCTGGGACAAATCACACATGGTCATCTGGCCCCAAAGTAGGATTCCCTGTGTTATGGGAACCAGAGACTGATATATACATACTTATATGCGTTTAAATACATACTTAAATAGATATTTAACACCTAGACACAGAGCAAACAAACGTGCTCATCACACAAATGTTTACCCTGGGTAGGGATCGAACCCAAAACCCTCGGATCCGTAGTCAAGAGCACTAACCACTGAGCCACCGAGTCAGTCTATCAAGTACAAGCAGAGTTAAAACAGTCTTATCAACCTTCGTTGTTCATTCAAATGCCTGAACATGGGAAACGTACCTACTGCATCACTGAACCTACCCCTTAAAAATTAACTAAATGACGTTTAACTTGGACAGTTAGACGCACTTGTAGCACCAAAGAATACTAAATAATATAAAAATGAATCTCTATTTCCCTTGGTCATCGCATCACGCGTGAACGACTGGACCGATTTCACTGATTCTTTTTTATGTGTAACATCTTTGCTCTCGCTTTCCTGCAATTTGTGGGAGTGATTTCGTGAAATGGGATGAAAATGTGTCCCATTGTAACAGGAAGTCGCGTTTTTTCAGGCTTTAAAAGCGCGGAAATGGCAAAGGTATCTATGACCATACAGCCTAGTCTGCCGTATCTTTGCCGTCCTTTTATAAAGTACTAGCTGTTTCCCGCGGCTTCACCCGCGTGGACCACGTTTCTATGACTTTTCGAGGGTGCGCAGTGCGCGAGCCGCGCAAGTGTATTATATTTATAGTATCTATGTTATGTTATTTTTATAAGTTTTTATATACATACATATGGGTCTGTACTTTTAGTACTAAGTTACCTGAGAATAAATAAATAATAATAATAAATACATCCATACATACAAACTTTCACATTTATAATAGTAGGATTTTAATAACCTTCTTTTACCGTACGTAATATTATCTATTAAGTCATTTGTCTGTAAGGCTATGAAAAAATAAACAATTTATCTATCCAACAATAGAAGCACCTTCTCCTGAGCACCAGCACCACAACTATGACCAAACTCTATACTTTTCTCAGCACGTTATTCATTTGCGGGCATCGATCGGTGGCTTACTTTTATCCATTCCGTGGAGATTTTATTCAATAAGGCGTATCGATTTAGGCTATCTGTCAGAAGTTGCATGGATTGTGCGCTATATTGAGAAGGCCCAGTAATCTGACAGCCGCTAAATCTTTGTTTTACCTACTCATGAATCGGGCTCCCTGGAGAATTTTCATCATCATCATATCAGTCGCATATAGGCCTCCCCCAAGGATTTCCACGACAAACGGTTCTGCGCTACCCGCATCGCACCAGGTCGTCTGTCCACCGCGTGGGAGGCCTGCTTTCGCTACGTTTTCCGGTGCGTGGTCGCCACTCGAGAATTTTACTGGCCCATCGGCCATCCATTCTACGAGCTATGTTCCCCACCCACTGTCATTTAAGTTTAACAATTCTAAGAGCTATGTCGGTTACTTTGGATCTCCTCGTTTCTTATTCGATCACGCAGAGAAACTCCGAGCATAGCACGCTCCATTGCCCTTTGGGTGACCTTGAGCATTTTCATCAGTTTCATAAATATTGAGATCTATAAGATCACATGTTTCATGTACAACCTTCTCCGAAAAATCCGATGTAGCCAAATATAACAATGCGAACATGTGTCACTTCGTTTCAAAAGTAGCTTACTGAGATGACAAGCTAGGAAGCCCGCGTAATTGAGTAGGGTTTAGCCTCACATGACAAGACGAAGTTTTCTCACTAGGCGATTTCCTTTCAGATCTGTCACCGAAAAAGCCTAGTTGTGCGCTCTTCGAGACGTTAGCCGGCCTGGACACTGTCGCAAAACGAACCCAAATTTCTGATGATCTTATAGAAAAAGTGAGTGTTATACAGGGTCTTAACAAAGGTACGCATTTTTTTTAACTGGAGCATGTACTCATGAAACTGAACAACTTTCCCCAAGAAACCCATGGTCAATTCGCTTTTGTTTTTTTAATTAAAATAATTAAATTGCGCGGAATACGCCAGAATACGCCGCGGCGGCGTGGCGGGCCGGCGCGGTCATTGAACTTTGTCAATACGCGGATACCAGCTGGGAGTTGTATTCTGAGCAATTGATAATTAAATTAAAAAATAATAAATGCGAATTGACCATGGGTTTGTTGGGGAAAGTTGTTCAGTTTCATGAGTACAAGCTCCAGTTAAAAAAAGTGCGTACCTGTGTTAAGACCCTATATATCGTCATAGCTATCTAAGGGTGTCTCTACACTAGACCATGTGGAATCGACTTAAGCCGTTAAAAAAAGCTTAATATCAACGAAATAGAGGCGTTAAGATCCGAAGCGGGCCGGACCGGGGCGGATGACAGAAGCATCGCTCTTCTTGCGTATAAATAAAGGTTTTTTCTGCTGACTCAAGCCATTTTCACACGATATAATGCGGTTGAAGCCTTAGTCTACTCAGTCAGAAATGATAGATAGATAGATTCTGTATAGTTTTGTATGGGATATTAGGTTTTTCGGTATATACCGTGCTAATGCATAAGTTATAGACTGTACAAAATAACTAGAAAGTCTAGTAAACGGTTTTTTTTGAAAAATGTAAGTATATGATCACTTTGTGTATGAGGTAACCTTATCCGATTTTTCCCATCATAGGTTTTTTTTTATACACAATTGGTAAGCCCTTGGCATCATCTCACCTGATGGTAAGTGACGATGATGCCGAAGATGGAAGCGGGCTTACCAAGATACCCCAACGCAATGGAGAACTGGCTGTCTTATCTTCAAGCCGTAACACATCAATGTTGTTAATACCGATGTTTAGCGGCAATATTGTGCGGTAAGATAAGATGGTGGTATTGGTGGTAGCTTGCCAGGCGGGTATTATAGAACTTCTTAATTTATTTTTATATTTGAAGCTTTTAAGAATATCTCATAAAGATTTTAGAAAATATGCAAATATATAAAACTAGCTGTCCCGGCGAACTACGTACCGCCTTACATTACATTACACTGCCCTACCCTACCCTACACTACACTACCCTACCCTACCCTACACTACCCTACCCTAAAATAAAATAGATGTTGGCCGATTCTCAAACCTACTCAATATGCTCACAAAATTTCATGAGAATCGCTCAAGCCGTTTCGGAGGAGTACGGGAACGAACATTGTGACACGAGAATTTTATATATAAAGATATTTCTTTTACAGGTAGGTATATCTACCCAAAATAATTAAGATATTCAAAATTCTAAAGAGATATCCCGAAAAGCAATCGTTTAAGCATCAAAACCAAAATTTCATTCCAATCTAACACACACTCTCGTTCATAATTTTTTAGGGTTCCGTTGTCAACGAGGAACCCTTATAGTTTCGCCATGTCTGTCCATCTGTCTGTCCGCGGCTTAGCTCAGAAATCACTAGAAAGCTGTAATATTAATTACGCCGATAACGTGGTAACATAAAATCTTGAAAAAAAAATTTTGGTTACCTCTCCTACATGCAAAAACGGGATGATTTTTAGGCTTACGTACCTCAAAAGGTACAACGGAATCATTATAGGATCACTTGTGTGTTTGTTTGTCCGTCGGATGGACAAACAGACTCCAACTCCAACTGCTCCAATTTGCTCCGAAACTACAAGAACAATTTAGTTGAAATTTGGTACACATATGTAAGTCGGCGACTCGAAAGACGGACATGTAACCACTTTTAGGGGGAGTAATTTAGAAAATATAAAAACGATATCGTGTGATATATCAAATGAAAGGGCTTGTTGTGAGAATTTCAATTATATTTTTTATAGCTTGAAAGTTATCCTTAGATAACTATTATTTCTTAAAATAAGACAAAAATTGAGCTCGCCTCCCTATCCGAAACTACAGGCCCTACATTTTTTTTTATTCCAATGTCTGAGCTCGGGCTAGATTTTCTTTGTCCTTTAGTCTATACATTTAACTTCATATAAATATAAATACAAAATATATTGTGAATTTTCAAAATTTTAGGCCCAGTAGTTATGGGGGTAAGGGGGAGAAATTGTAAATTTTAGGCCCAGTAGTTATGGGGGTAAGGGGGAGAAATTGTAAATTTTAGGCCCAGTAGTTATGGGGGAGAAATTGTAAATTTTAGGCCCAGTAGTTATGGGGGTAAGGGGGAGAAAATGTAAATTTTAGGCCTAATAGTTATGGGGGTAAGGGGGAGAAATTGTAAATTTTCGCCTATTTTCTTAAATAACTTCAAAACCATTTATTTTAAAATTATAAAAAAAAACATTTGAGATTCTCATAACAAGCCCTTTTATTTGATAGTCACACTATATAGTTTGCAAAACTTTTATTTATATTTTCTAATTTACCTCCCAAAAGTGGCCTCCATGTTTAAAGTTAATTTATTTTCGTTAAATGTCCGTCTTTGGGTCACCGATTTACATATTATGAGTACCAAATTTCAACCCAATCGGGCCAGTAGTTTTTTTAAATAAACATTTAGTTTTTGAAAAGGCTACAAAACATTTTTTCACTTAAGACGTGTAGTTGGATTAGTAAAAAAGTTCATAGATTTTCCATACAAAATGTTCTATGTTCTAACTGCAAAAACAATTTTGTTTTTTAAAATATACATTTATTTTTTTGAGAGACTACGGAAACCTTCTTTGCGCGAGTCCGACTCTCACTTGGCCGGTCTATTCTTCTAATTTTATGTCTGTACTATCCTTTAAGAGTTATTTTCATCAAAATCTCAAAATCAAGTTTTTCATTGTTACAGTTATATCCTGATGACGTGTTTCTGTTGCCGCTATAACAACAAATACAAAAAATTGAGTCTCCATACAAAAAACGTGTTTTTTTTAAACGTGAAGAAACTAGCGCCATCTAGTATGATAGTAAGGAACTGAATAAACTAGCGCCATCTAGTATGATAGTAAGGAACTGAATAAACTAGCGCCATCTAGTATGATAGTAAGGAACTGAAAAAACTAGCGCCATCTAGTATGATAGTAAGGAACTGAATAAACTAGCGCCATCTAGTATGATAGTAAGGAACTGAAGAAACTAGCGCCATCTAGTATGATAGTAAGGAACTGAATAAACTAGCGCCATCTAGTATGATGGTACGGAACCCTTTGTGTGCGGTTCTGACTCGCACTTGGCTGGTTTTAATTTTTCCACGTAGATTCATGTTTGCATGCTTTTAAAATTATAAATGAAATTTATGATATTTTGTATAATTTAATAATTTTGAGCTTTTTATTGAGATTATAAGGTGAATTTTTGAGACGGGACAGTAAGGGCGGGTACTTTAACCGTTGTAGTTTCAGGAAAACGTTTTTAGGAGACTGTCCATAAATTTTTAAGATATTCTGAACTGCATTCACAGATTTTGGAAAAATGTACAGTCAGCAAGAAAATGGTCACTTTACACCAAACCTTTTTTTGATGCCGATCGATCCTGTTTCTTATAAGGATCAAAAGTCTCTACTTGACCGACTGAGGTATGAGTACTAGAAATGACATAAATCGCGAAAAACTTTTTCCTTACATTTGTACGGAAATACAGGGTGCATAAGTTATTTAAAATGGATACAATGCTTGAACTATGCGCCCCTGTCGATAGGATTTATAACCGTGTTATTTCAATGTCTTTAATACAAGTGACTGGGAAACACCCACTTTAAGAGCGACATATCGGGACGATATCTCTGGATAAGCTTCCACATCATATCAGCTCATATACGTCCCCACCGAGGGGCTCGAGCCTACCCTGAATTAGGGCGATCGGGCTTTAGTCGACCACGCGGGCCCAATGCGGGTTGGTCGACTTCACACATAGCTTTCGAGTTTCTTCGCCGGTGTGTGCAGGTTTTCTCACGATATTTTCCTTCACCGTTAAAGCTTCCACATATGTAGGTTAAAAAACAATCCCCGTGTCTATGTCCAGTACACGAGGCTGCCGCACTATTATTATTTTTTGAACTCACCATTTTATTCGAGATTCTTCAAAAAGTTTGTAATTACCTTTCTTGATGGTACTTGTCGCAATGGATACTTATTCGCGTACCACACCAATGCAGATTCCGTGTTCCTATTATTAACAAAATACGCTTTAATTAAGTACAAACGTTTGAGATTTAAAGACATTTTTTAACAAGAAGTACATAAATTACAACTAACAATCTAGAATTTTTTCAGCACAAACATAAGAACGACCTGAAATGACCCAAGAATTCGAATCGAATTCGAAGTTTAAAATTTAAAACTTTTTTTACTTACCTACTTTTTTCAGTCAGTCTTCTTTACAGTTGATTATAGCGGATCTACCCATACCAAAAAGTTTGGCTAATTTAGAAGTTTGACTCTATTTGACCGAAATGTATAGGAAAAGTTTTCGCGATTTCTGACATTTCTAGTACTCAAATCTCAGTCGGTCCAGTAGAGACTTTTGATCCTTATAAGAAACAGGATCGATCGGCATCAAAAAAAAGTTTCTGTGTAAAATGTCCATTTTCTTACTGACTGTACATTTTTTCCAAAATCCGTGAATGCAGTTCAGATTATCTTAAAAAATTATGGATAGTCTTCTAAAAACGTTTTCCCGTAACTATAATGGTTAAAGTACCTGCCCTTCCTGTCCCGTCTCAAAAATTCACCTTATAATCTCAATAAAAAGCTCAAAATTATTAAATTATACAAAATATCATAAATTTCATTTATAATTTTAAAAACATGCAAACATGAATCTACGTGGAAAAATTAAAACCAGCCAAGTGCGAGTCAGAACCGCACACAAAGGGTTCCGTACCATCATACTAGATGGCGCTAGTTTCTTCAGTTCCGTACAATCATACTAGATGGCGCTAGTTTCTTCACGTTTAAAAAAAACACGTTTTTTGTATGGAGACCCAATTTTTTTAATTTTTAGTATTTTTTGTTACAGCGGCAACAGAAATATATCATCTGTGAAAATTTCAACTGTCTAGCTATCACGGTTCATGAAATACAGCCTGGTGACAGACGGACGGACAGCGAAGTCTTATTAATAGGGTCCCGTTTTTACCCTTTGGTTAGGGAACCCTAAAAACTTAACTCACTGAGCCAACCGTTAACATAAACTCATTATTTCAGTATACTAACTACGAGTAAGACTTTAGCCAAACTTCGAAGCAAAATTTGAGAGAGAAACAATTCGTTTACCGTGTTACATTTTACAAGTGTGAGAATTGAAGTTTTCCAAACTTGCGCGCAGGAGACAATAAATTTTATTAAATTCCCCGCAACTCCCTAAGAATAAACTGGAAGTCCTCCGAAGTTTTCACGAAATATTCATGTATTCAGCACCAATATGAAATATTTTCGTCAACAAGCCCGTGCCCTCCGGGTATTCACCTGAAAGAGCCGTTAAAACATCTGTGAAATGATATGAGGGATTATGAATGAGGGTAAAAGCAAAACCGGAAGCTCGTTAGTGATGTGACAAAACGAGCTCCTGAATGTGACACACCAACGAGTCGTCAGGGAGGAATGCTCAGCTGGGTTACTTCTATGATTAAAAGAAAACGTGTGGCACTCGGGGACTGCAGCGGTAGAGCTATTGCATAGATTTTTTTATCAACTTTTGCAATTATAATTATTTATTTATGCAGTATTTACCAGTACCATATAGGCCTTGGGGCGCGGGATGTTTATATAATAAATTAACACTAAGAAAGTTACACCACTAAAATTGATTGTCCTTTTAGTACCGCAAATCGCTAATAGATGGCACTGTAAGTTTTTTAGAACTCGGCCGAGCGTGGGGTGTTATGTTTTATTTTCGTTACGGAATTTCTTGATTCGGTCGCCGCGTTCAAAGCCCGCGATAAAAGCTATGCAATAGCTTAAAAATGCGGTAAATTGTGGAAGTAAGAAGTAGAGCACACATCAAAAATGAGGCTCCACCGGCTGGCTGATCATTGGTTTGAGAATAGGGGATCGGACTGCATCAAAAATAAAATCTGAAATATGATTTCCTAAATTGCTGTCCTCTTGAAGTTTCAAAAAATCTTACTTGTTTTGTTTTTCCATCACGTCTTCAATTTTTAATTGATCAAATTCACAAAATAAGTTTGTCAATGACGCTAAAAATCTATGACGTCAGTTGTGGGTATTTCAAACATTTTTAGAACAAAATTTCATTTTTGACAGATCATAAAAAGTAATTCAAATGACTAGCAGTCCGATCCTCTAATGCACTCTTGCTGTGAAAAGAATACTCAGAAAAGGGATCTCTGCCCTGGCTCGCGGTCACAAATACAATGGAACTTAACTGTTTCAGAAAAGCTTTCGAACGACCTATTAGTTAGAATTTAAACTTAGCTTTTTATCACTATCCGCGGATATCAAGATCACAAACACTATCCGCGGATATCAAGATTACAAAAGAAGATGTAAATGAATGAACGAAATGAACGAATGAATGAAAAGCTATACGATCTCTACAGTACCTACTTTTTTTTTATTCGCAATAGGGGATCGGACTGCTAGTCATTTGAGTTACTTTTTATGATCTGTCAAAAACGAAATTTTGTTCTAAAAATGTTTGAAATACCCACAAGTGACGTCATAGATTTTGAGCGTCATAGACGAACTTATTTTGTGAATTTGATCAATTAAAAATTGAAGACGTGATGGAAAAACAAATAAGTAAAATTTATTGAAACTTCAAGAGGAAAGCAATTTAGGAAATCATATTTCAGATTTTATTTTTAATGCAGTCCGATCCCCTATTCATAAGGCTTTGGCATCATCTCACGCGATAATAAGGGATGATGATACTGAAGATAAAATCGGGCTTATCAAGATTCCCCAACGCAATGGGGAACTGGCTATCTTATCTTCAATTCAAGCCGGAGCACATCAATGCTGTTGACATTGATGACTGGCAGCAAGACTTACATAAAATGGTGGTAGTTAGCCAGGTAGGCATAGAAAATGCCCTCTCACCAACCCAATCATGTCTTACCAAGTTAGACTCCGCCGGGAATCGAACTCGCGACCTCCTGATGTAAAACAAATAGACTAACCATCACGCCACGAAGGCGGTTAAATTTTCGTTGGTTTGTTTGTTTGTAAACTCTTGAATTGTATTTAAAAACAAAAAACTTAACAGAAGAAAAATCCTTACTTATATTATAAACGCGAAAGTTTCTATATATGGATGTATGGAATTTTGTTACTCTTTCACGCCACAACAGATAAACGGATATGAATGAAAATTGGTAGGTAGACAGATTAGGACCTGGATATAGGCTACTTTTTTCCACGCTCGCGAGCCACTTGCAGTTCGCGCACTGCTCACCCTCGAAGACAGTCATAGAAACTATGTTCTCGCGAGCGAAGCCGCTGGCAAAAGCTAGTAGTACACATAGCAAAGGCGGACTTTCCCTTTCGGAATCTCTGCCAGTCAACCTTGTTTGACGTAGTTTGAATGATTAGTGGTTGTTTTATTATTGAGATAATACTACATACTGAGGTATATGATCTCAATGTGAGTACAGGCAGTGCAACGTCACTCGCCTATACCTAAGCAAAATATACCTACGCTTAGCGACCCACTCGGACGGGCTCTCCCGAGTAGGGCCGCCACCAAATTATATAAATATTAGCCGCCACCAAATTATATAAATATTAGCCGCCACCAAATTATATAAATATTAGCCGCCACCAAATTATATAAATATTAGCCGCCACCAAATTATATAAATATTAGCCGCCACCATGTGTCTTGTGTAGGTACTCGTAATAATAATCTAAGATCGAGATATGTAACTAGAATCTCATCTGTGGTACAGCTTCAAGCAGCTGGCATTCATATTGCTTGATGGTGGTAAAAAGCAAAGCAGGTCAGTCTGTCGACAATTTTTCCTCAGTAGGCTATTACTTTTTGGCTATCTAATTACCTTTTGACTGATTCGTTGGTCCAGTGGTCAGCGCTGTTGGCTTCTGGGCCGAGGGTCGGCACCGGCAGAATAACAGCGCAGTAGGTAGGTCTACTTGCAGCATCATGCTGAGTCGGGGCCGGTTCAGCAAATTGCACATAGCACGTTTACAATCGCATCGTACTCATGTTTTTCTACTTTTTATTTTTGTTTTAATTGTACCTTTTTTGTTATTTTTATGTTGTCTGTGTGTATTTTTGTCGATTAAATGTTATCTTATCTCATCCCTACCCAAAGCAAATATTCGTATGATATGTTTTCTCTGTGTCTAGCACAGATTTGTACAGAAGGATCCGCCCGTCTCCATATTTTACTCAGATTTTCTTCATACATGCAAGTAGCAAAGGGTAGCGCCATCTGACATAACTCGTACGAACTAGCGTGGGCGA
Organism: Coleophora flavipennella; assembly: GCA_947284805.1. Classification (NCBI taxonomy): domain Eukaryota; kingdom Metazoa; phylum Arthropoda; class Insecta; order Lepidoptera; family Coleophoridae; genus Coleophora; species Coleophora flavipennella. The sequence goes on from OX369268.1 coordinate 2,588,948, forward strand.
GAGTTGGCGTCAGTGCCACGCTAAAAGGACCTTGGTAGAATTGTTGCTTTAAATTTCCGTTTATAAAGATAAGATAAATACTCTTTATTGTACCCAAAAATATAAAATAAAAAAAAATAAACACAATGTAAAACTTAGAAACTATAACTTAAAAATTTAAACAAAAACACAACTTAAAACAAAATCTTATAAGCGGTACAATTTGGGCGGTCTTATCGCTCAAAGCGATTTCTTCCAGACAACCCGGTGTTTGGAGACAAAAGCACAAAAAAAATGGTAGTGCACGAGTATCCAACTATAACAATAAATTATGTAATATACTATACATTTGTAAAGTTAAAATACTTATAAATACTTATAATAGATAAGACTGTACTACATAATAAATAATAATTATATGTACAATTATATTATTGAATATAAATATATATTTATATGTATATAGATATTTATTACAACTTATATACGTAATATAAATAAAAATAAAATACATATATATAAAAAACCAAAGTAGTAGCTACTGTTGTTTGTTACAAACACACGCTCATATCAGAGCTCGAGAAAATGTGCCTTTACTAATATTCTAAAAGAGTGTAGGGATTGGGCTTGTCGAATGGATATGGGAAGGGAATTCCAAAAGATATTATTTAATTTTTACAAGAAAAAATAAAACGTAAGGTTACTTAACTATGATACGATATCCCATGTTTCATTTTAGCCTTTCTTTCATGGTTTTTACAGCCTCCTACAATACAAAAAGGCATTTTTATATGGAATACATTTGCACCGCACTCTGCAATTTCCCGCAGACGCCTGAGTCGCGAGTGTGCGAAACTTTTGATTTTCGCACCAATTCGCCATTAGCATTAGTCGCGCGCGTTGACCGGGTCCTTACGCCAGTAATATAGAAGTCATTGGTGTCCAGGTGTTAAATTCTACATATTATGAATGTATTTAAACATATAGGTATATATAAGTATGTATGATTATGTCTCTGGTTCCCGTAGTGCAGGGAATCCCACTTTGGGACCAGATGACAAGTGTGATTTGTCCCTGAATATTATTATTATTAATCCACCATACTATGTGTACGTAGATCAACGTTGGATCCATGTTGGATGTTCCATCATACAACTCCTTTCATGTTGGATTAAAATAAGTTTCAAAAACCTACAAATTAAACTTTTACAAATAATTTTAATTTTTTCGTATTTTCCTCAGCAAACCCTTTCATTTGATACCCATATCATGGGAGTGCTTTAAAAATAACCGGTCCGCCATTTTTTGAGTCCGCCATTTTTAGATTTAATGATGTCACTCAGTTAACCATGCATTGTGCTCCAAACTTAACGTGTATGCTAAATTTCAGCTCAATCGGAAACCAGGAAGTGGTCCTAATTTAGCTTCCAAGATTTGTCCGAACTGACTAACTTTTTTTTAATTCACAATTGGTAAGCCCTTGGCATCATCTCACCTGATGGTAAGTGACGATGATGCCGACGATGGAAGCGGGCTAACCAAGATTCCCCAACGCAATGGGGATCTGGCTATCTCATCTTCAAGCCGGAACATGGCAAGTGAATAAAAAAGATTGTAAAAAGAAACGGTGTACAACCCTAGTGCACATCACTCCGCCAATTTGATGTACGCCCCCTTGAGTGGGGTCGCATTTCGGCTCTCGCCCACACTACACCGCACCGCACATTTCCCAAAGGTAAAAATATTTTGCGAATGTCGTTTTATGTCCACTCGACATTTGCGGAATTCCTTGAATGCGCAATAGGATTCTCAGAATTGCAGTCCCAAAATATTATGTTATAGCCATTCTAATAACGGCGCAGCGATAGCTGTTTATACTCGCCGCACCGCGCTGTATGCCACGGGCGCGTAATGTGCCGTCAATGCAATAAACTTAAATAAATGTATGCAAGCTTAAGAGTCTCCAGGAGACTCTAGTTTCCATACAAACGTAGTTCCGCTTTAATACAAAAACTACATGCCAGATTGAATGCACACTTTGTGAATACATTGAGTAGACACATATCGATGTTTGTAATTAGTTTTCATCGTAGTAAATTTTAACGTAACTAAACGAAGGCTTAAATTAGTTTTGTACTGAAAGTTTGAAACGGCTCTTATTTTTTTCCGTTTTATATTAGTACATCGAAAACTAATTACAAACATCGATATGTGTCTCCTAAAAATATTCGCAAAGTTTGGATTCAATCTGGCATGTAGTTTTTGTATTAAAGCAGAACTACGTTCGTATGGAAACTCGAGCCTCCTGGCGGCCCTTAAGTATCTCTGTCAACTTTATGGTCTTGCAAATGCAATCCACGAGTTAATAAACAAAGTGTTAGTAAATATTGACTAGCAGGCGTTCATCATCATCATATCAGCTCATATACGTCCCCACGAGCCTACCCTGAATTAGGGCGATCGGGCCTTAGTCGACCACGCGGGCCAAGTGCGGGTTGGTCGACTTCACACACAACCACCGAGATTCTCCGCAGGCGTGTGCAGGTTTTCTCACGATGTTTTCCTTCACCGTAAGAGCGTCGGATGAACGTACATATGAAATCGAAATTTGAAATCACATTGGTACGTGGCAGGACTCGAACCACGACCTCCCGGACTAGAGGCGGCGGCTCCATGGCAGGCGTTACGATATTTAAAATGCGGAAAAACTTGTACGACATAAGCAACACATGAAACAATATTTAATCATAGGTCTTTACCTATGAAATTGCCGATTGTATAAAAAAGTTTAAAGATGAAAATTTATATTGAGTACAATAGTCATTAAAACAAAATTGATTCTTAAAATAGCATTAGATTATTAGAAATTAAATGGTGGTAAACATATGCCTATTGTTTAGATATTTTGAGAGCACGGTGGCTTTAACCCCACGAAGTCGGGTTTTCTCACCTGAAAAAATCGCCTTTATTGAGAAAAAAAAACACTTTTTGAATTTTAAAGCTCTAGAGTTATCGCAGCAGTTTCTTCGTTATTAATGTCTTATTTGGGAATAACTCGCATAATATTTCGTCATTTTCAGGAAAATTAAAAAAAAATAACCAGTCTAAAAAATTGCCCCATCTGACCACTAAGAAAACGCCTTTGTTCCATTCAATGGTATATAGCTCAGGGGATTGGAACATGAAAGACATGCCACTAGTTACTAATAAAAGACCATAAGTAGTGTCACCATAAGGTCAATAATAAAAAAACAATAACTTTTATTTTCAATAAAAATTGGCATTGAACTTCAAAAACTGAATCGGCAACTTCATAGGTAGAGACTTATTATATAAAATGTTAACGCACTGGACATGATTTTTTTTTTATTTGTTGTAAGTTGGTAATAATATCCTTCCTACTAATATTATAAACCCGAAAGTTTGTACGTAAGTTTGTTACTCTTTCACGGAAAAACTTCTAAACATATCTGGCTGAAATTTGGTAGGTAGACAGATTAGGACCTGGATTAACATATAGGGTACTTTTTTCCATGCTCGTGAGCCGCTTGCAGCTCTCGCACTGCGCACCCTCGAAAATAGTCATAGAAACTATGTTCACGCGAGCGAAACCGCTGGCAAAATCTAGTTTCCAATATAATATAATTTTACGACCTACATGCACTAAATTCAAACACAACTGACTGATTGCGTGAATATTCAAAAATTTTCACTTTCACTTTTTGATCTGACTTCACTATTATCACAGTAGACTAGTCTACTGTGCTATTACCAATTTCTTGCAAGAAATGATCCATGAATATAAGGTACTACCTTATGCCCGCGGCTTCGCTCACGTGGACATCTTTGAGGGTAAGTGGTGCACGAGGGATGTTAAAAAAATCTCCCAAAAAAAAGTATTTTTTTAGTTCCCTCAGGAACTGCATCCGACTATGCTTTTTTCACGGGATAAAAAGTAGCATGTGTCCTTTCCCGTGACACAGGCTACCTCCATGCCAGATTTCGTCAAGATTGGTTGAGGTATTGCAACGTCAAAAAGTATTCAACAATATTTTCATATTTATAATATTACTAGCTTTTCCCGGCGGCTTCGCCCGCGTGGACATCGTTTTTATGACTGTCTTTAAGGGTGATTAGTAAATTATGTCGTTTTCCACCTACGGTTATCTCTGTGAAAAAAATCACAACAATCCATCCGTTGCGACGTAAAATAAATTAACCAAAAAAGATTTTTTTTAGTTCCTTCAGGAATTGCTTCGGATTATGTTATTTTCCCGGGATAAAAAGTAGCCTTCCTTCTCCGTGACACAGGGATCATTCTCAGTAGATCCATTGACTAGATCCATAATGTATCTAGGCTACCTGCATGCCAAATTTTATCAAGATTGATTGAGATGAAAAGGCAACAAACAGCCCGCTTCCATCTTCGGCATCATCTTCACTTACCATCAGGTGAGATGATGCCAAGGGCTTACCAAGTGTGAATTTAAAAAAAAAACACATTTATAATATTAGTAAGGATTAAGGATTCACTATTATTTACACAAATATTCTGTACTTATTTTATTATTATTGTTATTATTATTCACAATTGGTAAGTCCTTGTGTATATTAGTTGTCAGTTGCCACCTTCCATCTATATAATACACATTACACCCCCAGCTCCCGTCGCACGTGACGTCACTGATGAACGAGGACAACCACTGGGGCTGCTTCTACATCTTCCCCGAGCTGTACATGGACGAGTACTCGCCCGCTGTGCGCGTGCACAGCGCCGACGAAGTGCCCGAGCCGGTGAACAGCGTGCTGACGCAAGAGCTCGTCGCTGCTTGCCTGTCCTACTTGAAGAGGACTCCCATATTGGGCGACTTCGTGTTTATTAAGCTGGATTTATCTATGAAGGTTGGATTTTTTTTTTATTAACACAGCTCTACAAAAAAACATATTACCCTGTATATCTTAGTAAATTTCGATGTTTTCAGGTGCCCAGATTACGAATTTATTCATGAAAGTATTGAATGTGCTCTCGTTTTTATCACGCTTTTATTAGCTTCACCTGTATGTTTGTATGTAACCGACTCCTTTGGACTCGATTTTGACCCACTTTAAACGGACAGATTTAATTCAAACTTTGTAGACTTATCAAGAATCAGCGACAATATAATAATTTCATAAGTTTGAACTAAAAAATAAATATAACTTCATAAGTTTGAACTAAAAAATAAAAAATAAATAGAGTTTAAAAAAACTAAAAAACACGCTTTTAAACTACATCAGACTAAAAAGTAAAAAATAATTCTTAATATAAGTTGAAAAGCGTCAGTGGCTCAACCGGTAACGACTCGGTCCATCTAACCAGAGGTACCGGGTTCAAATCTGGACGGCCAATGTACCAATGTGTTTTTCAAAAACTTACGTACATACTTACCGATTGCTTTAACGGTGAAGGAAAAATCGCGAGGAAACCTGCACACGCACACGCCTGCGAAGAAACTCGAAGGTTGTGTGTGAAGTCGACCAACCCGTACTGGGCCCGCGTGGTCGACTAAGGCCTAATCGCCCTGATTCAGAGTAGGCTCGAGCCCCTCGGTGGGGACGTATATGAGCTGTAATGATGATGATGATAAGTTGAAAATAACAATTAACAAATTACTAGTATTATTGTGAAAAAGTGAGGGTTGCTCGATAGACGAAAAATATGGCACAGAGCGCCCCACGCTTTTTTACAATAATACTAGTAATTTGTTAATTATTATTTTCAACTTAAATTAAGAATTATTTTTTACTTTTCAGTCTGATGTACTTTAAAAGCGTGTTTTTTAGTTTTTTTTAAACTCAATTTATTATGATCAATTATCGGCTTGTTAGTAATAAAATTTATTTTCCCAGTCATGATTAGAGTTCTAAGCAAAAAAACGAGAGCAAATCTTATAAAATCATTGATAGTTTCATGAATTGTGAGCATAAATATATACAAAATCGATCTTATATCTAGGGCAACAAAACCAATGTAGACCAGTGAATTGGTAAGACCTTGGCATCATCTCACCTGATGGTAAGTGACGATGATGCCGAAGATGGAAGCTGGCTTACCAAGATTCCCCAAGATCTTATCTTAAAGCCGGAACACATCAATGTTGTTAACACTGATGTTTGGCGGCAAGACTTAGATAAGATAGTGGTAGGTAGCCAGGTGGGCTTAGAAAATGCCCTACCACCAACCAAACAGAGTCTTACAAGGTGACCCCACCGGGAATCGAGCCCGCGACCTCCTGGTGTGAAGCGAATGGACTAACCATTACGCCACGGAGGCGGTTACCGATGATTACCGATGATGAACTGCAGTGTTGTGGCATGGCTCAGCTGCAAGCATCCGCTGCTCCGACGTCTTATGCGCCCAGATGTGGCTGGTGGTAATGGTAATGGTAAGGATGGGCTGGTTTCCGCTACCAGGCGCCCGATGCGCCCATTTTGCGTGGTTGAGCTGGAATCACTGCCAGCTCAGCTCCTCCAGGAAGTCCAGTAGCCCCCGCAGGTTGCCGACGACTTCCGGGAGTGTCCTCAGGTCACCGAGATACTCGGCCCTGTATGCTGCCACCTCTCTGCAATCCAGAAGGATATGGGCAGCTGTCTCTTCGGCTTCCATGCACGCGCGGCACAGTGGGCTGTCCGTAATTCCTAGGGTGAAAAGATGTTTGTGATGTGTTGTCGTAGCTGGAGTCTGCCCAGCTTCAGGACCTTCCTGGCCAGGCCAGGGTTAGTCCGTGGTAGTGCCAGTCTCGCCTGACGGCGATGTGGCTGGTGTAGCCAACCTTAGCTCGAACCTGGCGACCACATTTTGGACATGGCCTCTGTAACTATCGTTAATAGTCGTGGGTTGTCGGGCTTTCTGCTTGTCCCATTTGGTCAATATTACTTGCATCTTCAAAGAAGATTTAACCACATCCGTGGCGTAATGGTTAAGTCCATTTGGCTTACACCAGGAGGTTGCGGGTTCGATTCCCGTCGGAGTCTAACTTTTAAAGACTTGATTTGGTTGGTGGTAGGGCATTTTCTAAGCCCGCCTGCCTAGCTATCACCATCTTGTCTAAGCCTTGCCGCCAAACATCAATGCTACTAACATAATAAAATTGATGTTTTTCGGCTTGACGATAAGATAGCCAGTTCCTCATTGCGTTGGGGAAATTTTGGTAAGCCCGCTTCCATCTTCAGCATCATCGTCATTTACCATCAGGTGATATGGTGCTAAGGGCTTACCAATTGTGAATAAAAAGGTTACGTTGTGTCTTATGAGCTGCCTCAACTTTTGGGAGCCTCAGCCTGTGACTCCCATTCAGTGTGATATATCTCACACGTATTATGTGTCTCCGACTCTTGCGTTGTACTCGTGACCGGGTGCTGTCCATGTCAACTGGTCTTACTCTTGTCAAAGGCAATATAGAAATTCATGATTTTAATGTATTACTTCTTGTGTCGTATTGTTTTCATGATCTAATGTCATAATTGGTTTTATATCAAGTATTAGATTTCGACGTTATTAATTAATGATTGTTTATTTCTTACTGTTTCGCAAATGACTTTGTCATTTTTTACTATTTTATGGCTATTAGATTTGCACCTATTTTAAATAAATATCTTGAATCTTGAATCCCTTCAATACATCTTCGTATTTGTAATCAGGTCAAATCAAATCAAATCAAAAAAAAATATTTTAAATAGGTGTTTACACACACTTTTAAATATTCAAAAAACTTATTGAATATTACAAATAATGACATGACTCACATTACAGTGTCAGGTATTCGATATAGAATCAACATATATATCTTTTTTATTTACATAATTTATTATTTTATAATATCCTCTAGAGCACAAGCATTTTTTGACATGAGTCTTGAATTTATTCTCTGACAAACTAGTTACATTTTCGGGAATTTTATTGTAGAACTAGTATTCCCGGCGAACTTCGTACCACCTTACACTAAACTACTACTACCCTACCCTACCCTTCCCTACCCTACACTACACTACACTACCCTACCCTACACTACACTACACTACACTAAACTACACTGCCCTACCCTACCCTACCCTACCCTACATAAGAACCTTCTCCTGACAATAACGAACTCGACAAAAAAAGAATTAGCGAAATCGGTCCAGCGGTTCACGCGTGATGCCGTGACCAAAGGAAATAGGGATTCATTTTTATATATATAGATCTTATTCATTGGTGATGATCTGATACAATAGGTATAAACCGTTCATTAAGATATTATAAACATCCTGATGCGGGCAGCGCAAGACCGGTCGTCGTGGAAATCCTTGGGGAAGGCCTTTGTTCAGCAGTGGACGATTTGTGGCTGATATGATGATGATGATGATGAAACATCCTTGTCGGTGTCGAAAATTTTACGAAGGCAAACAAAAACTGATTCGGTTCCATTTTAATAACAATATGTTAGTACTAACAATTCTATGGATATATTTAATCTGAAATAAAAACTCGTTTCATTTGTATTGTATTCACAATTGGTAAGCCCTTGTCATCATCTCACCTGATGGTAAGTGACGATGATGCCGAAGATGGAAGCGGGCTTACCAAGATTCCCCAACGCAATGGCTATCTTATCTTCAAGCCGGAACACATCAATGTTGTTAGCACTGATGTTTGGCGGCAAGACTGAGATAAGATAATGGTAGCTAGCCAGGCGGGCTTAGAAAATGCCCTGCCACCAACCAAACCGATTCTTACAAGTTGACCCCGCCGGGAATCGTACGAAGCGAATGGGCTAACTGGCTAAATTTTATTTAAGTTTGTTTCCTAAGGATATTAGATATTATTTTCTCAATCAATCTAGTCCAACTGAATTTCAGAAATCATTTTGTTACTTACTTTTATCTCTGTTTCCGCCACAATAGAAATTTTAATCATCCTTAACTAAAACAGCCAAAGTAATATCGACGAGTCTTGCTTTTTTATAACAAAAACCTTTTTTTAGGGTTCCGTCCCGAAACGGTAAAAACGGGACCCTATTACACTGAGACTTCGCTGTCCGTCTGTTTGTCTATCTGTCTGTCCGTCGTCACCAGGCCGTATTTTATGAACCGTGATAGCTAGACAGTTGAAATTTTCACAGACATTGTATTTTTTTTGCTACTATAACAACAAGTAACAAAAGAGAGAATAAAATAAATATTTAAGGGGGCTCCCATAAAACAAACGTGGTTCTTTTACTCGATATTGATAACGGCAACAGGTAGACGCTTGAAATATTCACAGAATATTGAGTTGTATTAATCACTTTAAAAAGCGTCGGTGGCTAAAAAGCGTCGGTGGCTCAACCGGTAACGACTCGGTCCATCTAACCAGAGGTACCGGATTCAAATCTGGACGGCCAATGTACCAATGAGTTTTTCAAAAACTTACGTACATACTTACCGATTGCTTTAACGGTGAAGGAAAACATCGTGAGGAAACCTGCACACGCCTGCGAAGAAACTCGAAGGTTGTGTGTGAAGTCGACCAACCCGCACTGGGCCCGCGTGGTCGACTAAGGCCTAATCGCCCTGATTCAGGGTAGGCTCGAGCCCCTCGGTGGGGACGCATATGAGCTGTAATGATGAATCACTTTAAAAATAAATAATTAAATTAATTTTTTTTTTTTTTATTCACAATTGGTAAACCCTTGACAACATCTCACCTGGTGGTAAGTGACGATTAAAATTAATATTTACAACTAACGCGATTTTTGTAGATAATGGTACGGGACCCTTCGTGTGCGAGTCCGACTCGCACTTGGCCGGTTTTTATTCTAACATTCCACTTCAATTATGTTACCGTCTGCGAACCCCATTTATATTCACATTTTTACAGAGTTCATCATCACTTCGAATTTGATTAGGATGCTGTTGGGACTGCCGTGGCGCTGCGGCGCATCAGGAATGTTCGCGGAAGCACATACAGATGGCTTCCATGCTATTATACGCAAGAAACCTGCATCCTTGCTGCGACGCCTACGTAACGGTCACAACAGTATCCTGGAGACTATCGCTGCTAGGTTTGGCTGCCCTATTCAAAATCATTGGGTGGAATTAGTCACAGAAAATAAATAGGTACTCCAAATAAAATCTCTGTCGCTCTGCTAACAATATAATAGGAACTAACATTGTTACTAATACACTAATACACTATGGATATTATTTTTCCGAAATAAAGCTAATTTATTTTATTTAATATTTTGAACTAAATTAGTGTTGATTTCAGGACCTCGTCAACATAGAAGTATTGCAGAAGTTCAAGTACTTGGTGTACTTAGATCTGTCTACAAATTTTCTGACGGAGTTGACTGTGCTCTCACACCTGCCTTACCTGCAGTTTCTGTCGGTGGCCTGTAACAGGCTCAATACGGTACTGGAGTATGACACCCGTGAGTTGGATAAATAATCTATATATCTATCTATATATATAAAAGAAAGTCGTGTTAGTTACACCATTTATAATTTAAGACTTACTTTTTTTTTGTTCACAATTGGTAAACCCTTGACAACAATTATTATGTTACCATATTATTCTGTGCCAATTTTTATGATTTTTGTGTTTTTGCATTTGTCTTCGTCAGGAATAGGATAACAAGTATTAAAATATGATATTCATCAATAAAAAATATAGTGTAGTGTAGTGTTGGTGTAGTGTAGTTAGGGCAGGGTAGGGTAGGATCGTGTAGTGTAGGGTAGGTTAGGGTATTGTAGTGTAGGGTAGGGTAGTATAGTGTAGGGTAGGTTAGTATAGTGTTGTGTAGGGTAGTGTAGGGTAGGGTAGTGTAGTTTAGTGTAAGGTGGAACGAAGTTCGCCGGGACAGCTAGTAATTGATAAATCTTTATCCAGAGTCAAGTTACGCTACAAATGGAGTCAACCTCACAATAGGCAACGCCTGTATCGTGGTGGCCATCATCGTCATCAATCAGCCGAAAAACATCCACTGCTGGACAAAGGCCTCCCCCCAAGGATTCCCACGACGACCGGCCCTCGCTGCCCGCATCCAACGGCTTCCCGTGATCCTCACCAGGTCGTCGGTCCACCGCGTGGTAGGCCTTCCTCCGCTACGTTTTCCGGTGCGCGGTCACCACTCGAGAACTTTACTACCCTACGTGGTGGCCATAAATACGATTAAAAAATTGTTACTATTACGCGGCTGTATCAATCTGTAACTGGATCTGTAATCTAGAACTAACAATCTTTTCGAATGAGTGCAGTTAATTAAATAAAGACTAATTAAGTTTTTAAATCACGTAAAGTTTTTACCAAAACTTCGAAAGTTCTGTGAAGTTATTTCTCCGTGGCTAAATTAACGCTTTTTGAAATGGTAACTTAGTAACTAAAAACCGGCCAAGTGCGAGCCAGAACCGCACACATAGGGTTCCGTACCATCATACTAGATGGCGCTAGATTCTTCACGTTTAAAAAAAACAAGTTTTTTGTATGGAGACCCTCCTTTTTTAACTTTTTCTAATTATTAGTATTTGTTGTTAAAGCGGCAACAGAAATACATTATGTGTGAAAATTTTAACAGTCTAGCTATCATCATATAAGCCGACGGACGCTCACTGCTGGACATAGGCCTCCCCAAGGATTTCCATGACGACCGGTTCTGCGCTGCCCGCATCCAACAGCTTCCCGCGACCTTCACCAGGTCATCGGTCCACCGAGTGGGAGGCCTACCTACGCTACTTTTTCAGGTGCGCGGTCGCCACTTGAGAATTTTACTGTCCTAACGGCCATCTGTTCTTAGTTGTTGCGATGGAAGTCTATTTTTTAACGTGTTTATTACAGTCATTAACAATTCTTGGCGTTCCCACCACTGTGGTAAAGTTAGGCATACTCCCCACATGCACCAAGCCCGGATTGACCACAAAGTTATAAGGCTATAGTGGCGCACACCCCACTGTTCGAAATTTTCCGACAATTCTTAACATCTATAATTTTCACCTGATGCAAAGTATATATATATATTAGTACTAACATAAAGTATGGACACTCCCTGCCGCTCTCTAGATTGCGACGTCACCCAGATTGATACAGATTGGTTACAGTTTGGTTGTCGAACGGATAGGATTTCGTCGCCATTTTGTTAGTCTGGTCATATATTTTTTTAAACGTCAGTTCTGGCCCGTTGTATGAAGTGTCCAGGGTGTGGCCCCACCCACTGCTACTTAAGTTTAGCCATTCTGAGAGCTATGTCGGTTATGTCCAGTTAGATAGGTCTTACTTCGAGAAAGAGATAAATCGTCGAATCCAACTCGGCTGCGCAGCGTTCGGGAAGCTTCGCATTATCTTTACGTCCCAGATACCGCAGTGTCTTAAGACCAAGGTCTTCGACCAGTGTGTGTTTCCAGTGATGACATACGGACCTGAGACATGTTCGCTTACTATACGCCTCATAAGAAGGTTCAAGGTCACCCAAAGGACAAAGGAGCGTGTTATGCTCGGAGTTTCTCCCTGATCGAATCAGAAACGAGGAGATCCGTAGGAGAACCAAAGTCTAGCTATCACGGTTCACGAAATACAGCCTGGTGACAGACGGACGGACAGCGAAGTCTTAATACGTATACGGGACGTAAAAGGGTCCCGTTTTTACCCTTTGGGCACGGAGCCCTAAAGAAAAGATTTTAAATTTTACCTTTTAAACTACAATCTGCATGCTGATAAGGTAAAATGAAGGCTGTTTAAAATTCCATCTTTTCGTCCATTTAACTGTACGGCAGCGCGTACTAAACTTTTTCGACGTTTTTCTAAAAATATTTTATACAAAAATTGAATTAAGAATTGGAATGTTTTTTTATGAATTCATGTAGCATGACCAAATGTATACTTATTCGTAATGCATAACAATGCAATAGCTAAGTACAACCATTTGTGAGTAAATCGCAAGTTTCAATTTCATTTGTAGGAGAACCATGCAAACACGATTTTTTTCCAGACTACTATGTATTACTATGTAATAGACAAATATAAGCAACTACGACGTGCTTAGTTTCATCAAAATCGTTAGAGACGTTTTTAAAAAAAGTTTTTGTTTTTATGTTTTTGTAAGACAGCTACTCTTCGGTTTGATGTTACGAAGAAACTTTTGATAAAAACAAACTCATAAGTTCCAAATTTGGCCCCAATCTTTTTTTTTTTTTATTCACAATTGGTAAACCCTTGACAACATCTAATCGGACTAAAGATTTAGCCTCGAGAGCCAAGCGTGACGGACGGACGCTCGGACGCGCTGACGGAATTAAGATGGTCAGTTTTCTGTGTGTGTTAATGATATAGAACACATTTTCACGAAAATTGGAAAAACTTTTCTTCTCGAAAACAATATTTCCACTACGGAATGAACGTACCCTACTACGGGGTCGAGAAAGTTAAAACGGGCCTTGCTAGTTGCACCCGTGCACCGAGAGTTCAGTGCCACTACACCTTTCCACATGAGTACAACAATCAAACCTATTCATTTCAATCAAAACACTTCAGCGAGAGCGACGGAAAAATGTTTTTTTTTTTGATGTGTAACATCTTTGCTCTCGCTTTCCTGCAATTTGTGGGAGTGATTTCGTGAAATTGGACGGAAATGTGTAACATGGGACGGAAATGTGTAACAGGAAGTTGCGAAAGCGCGGAATTCTACTTTACGAGAGTCCGACTCGCATTTGGTCGGTTTTTGCAATTTGTGGGAGTGATTTCGTGAAATGGGACGGAAATGTGTAACATGGGACGGAAATGTGTAACAGGAAGTCGCGAAAGCGCGGAATTCTACTTTACGAGAGTCCGACTCGCACTTGGTCGGTTTTTTCGTTACTGTCAGATCCGCCACCCAGGTACAATATCGTCAACAAATCTAACTAACCTAAAGTATTTTGTCACATGTTACACATCATATGCGAGTACTGTAGGTCTCGCTCGAATTTTTTTAATTCAGTTCACACTTCACAGCGGGAGCACGACTCCACTTGGCCGGTTTTTTTAATTATTTGTTGTTTCACTTTAGAATTTGAATTAAAATCGCACCAAGTTTTACGCTTTTATTCATTTTTTTGGTTGCTTTTCTTTATTTACGATAAAACAAAACGAAAAAACTTGAAAATATACTTGTTGAACATGTTAACATGTTATTTTTTTACATTTTTATATAAATCCGCCAAAAACTGGAGAATGGGCAGCAGAGCTCTTTCTGCTTACTGTTTCTCCCTTAGTTCTCCCTTTCTTGCTTTATGCAGAGAGGTTTGGAGGAAGGAGACAGCAACATTTTATTCAAATATCTGTTCTTTAGACCGCGTTTCCTCCTAAGTAAGCAACTCCAATCTAACTACGGTAATCTTTCAGAAGCACGATCGCGGGCCAATCAGAAAAAAGAAAGCTCAATCTCCCATAGGGACGAACTTGAAATCAGAACCCGCTATCCTCTAAGAAGGCTCAAGCTCACGGAAAGGGCAATGGAGCGTGCTATGCTCGGAGTTTCTCTGCGGAATTAAATCAGAAACGAGGAGACCCGTAGGAAAACCAAAGTAACCGACACAGCTCTCTGAATTGCTAAACTTAAGTGGCAGTGGGTGGGGCACATAGCTCGTAAAACAGAAGGCCGTTGGGGTAGTAAAGTTCTCGAGTGGCGACCGCGCACCAGAAAACGTAGCGCAGGCCCACTCGATGGATCGGTGACCTGGTGAAGGTCGCGGGAAGCCGCTGAATGCGGGTAGCGCAGAACCGGTCGTCGTGGATATCCTTGGGGGAGGCCTATGTCCAGCAGTAGACGTCCTTCGGCTGATATGATAATAATGATTCTCTAAAGCCAATTGTCGTTTTCAAATAGGTGTGATGAAAAAAATATTTACCTGTGAATTTCCTTATATTCCATAGCCCAGTGGTTCCTGTCCGACGTACACTACAAGTACAACTCGGTGCGGAGGATCAGGGACATCAGCATGTTCTGGTCCATCGCGGTGCTGGACCTGTCGCACAACAACATCAAGCACATCAGCGGATTGGACCATTTGAGGTGAACTAACCTGGTCATGATAAGCAGAGACGTATTTACCCTATGTCCAGGGCCCGGGGCGGCAAGAGGTGAGGGGCGGCCTTTTTCGGTTGTTCTTTCGCCAGTAGTAGTAGAAAAAATTCGTAGTATAAAAAGTCGTAGTAGAATTTTTTAGGGATCCATTTGGTTCACCGAAAAATAATAAAGCTAGCCAAGTGCGAGTCGGACTAGCGGTAATAAGGGTGAGGAACCACTACGAACATGCAAACAGAAGGTTACAGTATAAGGTGACGTTTATCATGTGGCAGTACGGAACCCTGAGCGCGCAACTCCGACTCGCACTTGACCGGTTTTTTTTTTCACTTAGAGAGGCGGTTTTTTTTTGTGCCCCGGGCGCTGGTTTCTAAGATATCTAAGATCAAAGGTGCAATGTCATGAAACGTTAGGGTTTAAAACCTATAACTGTGTTATATGGATTAGCACTTTTAAGGTTTTCCAGAGCCGACTAAAATGAGAGTTCACAGTCGTAAACTTCATCATTAAAACTGGTTTATATTTAAATTTGACATCTCTAAAAATGACCGACAAATGCTTCCCCTGAATAGGGATGACGACAGCAACAGAAATAAATTATGAACTCTTGATCACTAAATTGCCTTTCTACTTAAACTACGCAAAACCTTACTCGTTTTGTTTTCCATCAAGTCTTCCATTTTTAATTCACCAAAATCACAAAATGACATTAACTGGATTTAGCTATTAGCGGTTCATCTTAAAGCTTGGCTACAGTGGCTAGGAAGTTCTTGCGGCTTTTTAGTCCAGGACGAGCTGGGCACATTTTGGGTGGTGCATGCTCGCTTAAATTCCAGGAAAAATCTGACAAGAAAGTATGCACAGCGTGGCTGTACAATTTATTGTTTGTTTATTTATTTGTCCGGGTCAAATTTTGCAAACAATTTAAGAGCGACTTTCAGAGGTCCTATTAAGCTGAAATTCTGTATGAAGCCGTATTCCCGATCCTTTTGGTATTTGGAAGTTGATCTCATCGTGAACTTTGTAAGTAAAATCAAGGTACCGGGATCGTATAAAATTTTTAATAGAATCCTTCTATACTTACTTACTTTCACTGGCTCAGCGGCCCAGAGAGGATCTTAGCCTCCGACACCAAAAGTCGCCACTCGTCCCTATTCTGCGCCTCCTGACACCAATTGGGTCTCTGGAGGGCACTCAGGTCCTTCTGCGCCTCATCGATCCAGCGGTACCTGGGACGCCCGACCGGATGTTTCCCTGTCGGTCGTCCCGGTTACGCTCTCTTTACAGCACGATTCTCCTACATCCTCTGTGAGAATCCTTCTATGCTGTCCTTTTTTTAAAATTTCGAAAAATTATTATTATTTTATTATTTATTCACAATTGGTAAACCCTTGAAAACATTTCACCTGGTGGTAAGTGACGATGCTGCCGAAGATGGAAGCGGGCTTACCAAGATTCCCCAACGCAATGGGGAACTGGCTATCTTATCTTCATGCCGGAACACAACAATGATATCAACATTGATATTTGGCGGCAAGACGTAGATAAGATGGTGGTAGCTAGCCAGGCGGGCTTAGAAAATACCCTACCACCAACCAAACCGAGTATTACAATTGACCCCGCCGGGAATCGAACCCGCGACCTCCTGTGTAAAGCCAGTGAACTTTGCCTCTGAGCTACGGAGGCGGTTTAATACATTATGGGATCCCAATAATATGCAACCCAAAAATTTATGACCCATAAATGTTCAGCCTGATAATGGCCGGCCGATAACTCGTGTTATGGACTTGAATTGAAATAAAAGCTTGAACCTAAACAAAATATTATTTCTTTCGTTTTTATTTACTTTTCAACTCAGAAACATCAAATGGCAGTATTAAATACCTCATTAGCTGAAAACCTAAGACTCAAGCTATTCAGCCGTGTCAACTACACTTGAATCTCTTACAGCAGCTTTGGAAGAGAAAAAGTAATAAAAAAACCGGTAAAGTGCGAGTCAGAACCGCGCACAAGCGGTTCCGTACCATCATACTAGATGGGGCTAGTTTTTTGTATGGAGACTTTCATTTTTTCTAATTTTTTGTATTTGTTGTTATAGCGGCAACAGAAATATATCATCTTTGAAAATTTCAATTGTCTGGCTATCACGGTTCATGAAGCACAGCCTGGTGACAGACGCACAGACAGATAGACAGACGGGCGGACAGCGGAGTCTTTGTACTATCAAAATGGTCCCATTTTTACCCTTTAGGTATGAAACCCTAAAAACCGGCCAAATGCGAGTCGGACTAGCATTCTGAGGGTTCCGTACCACCACAACTACATAGTATAATGACAATGATACCTGTTCACATTATAAACAAAAGATATCAACGCGAGTGACAAAAATATGCTTTTTTTGTCATTCAGTTCAGACTCCTTGGCGCGAGTACGACTCACTCTTAACCGATTTTTATTATTTGTTGTATTATTTCAGCATTAGTACTATAATCAAATTAACTTTCACGCTTGTACGATACCACCGTTTTTACGATAGAGCTAAATCAAAAATACTTCTAAGGACCTATGAAAAAACAGGTTTTTATTTTTTCACTTTTTCTAATTTTTATGTTTGTTATTTTAGCGACAACAGAAATACACTTTCAGTGAAAATTGCAATTGTCAACCTATAACGGTTCGTGAAATACGGGCCGCTGACAGACGAACAGACGGACAGACAGCGGTAATAGGGTCCCGTTCAGAGATTTGTTACCATAGATGGGTTATGCACTAACAAACAACATTTGAAAATCGAACCCATATACACACAATAATAAAGGTAGTTCGCTTCTGTTGCACCGAATGTTACTAAAATAATTGAAAACGCTAAACACGTTAAAAAACCGACTTCCATCGCAACAACTTGGTACATTTTTGCATTATTATTTTTGGTTTTTGTTAATTTTCTACTTAAGTACTACATCGATTTTGATAAAATTTATATGAAACCACACGGGAATCAATAGCTTTCTTATAAAAAAAGAATCATAAAAATCGGTTCTCCCAGTCAAATGTTCTGAGGTAACAAATTGAGAACCTCCTCCTTTTTGGAAGTCGCTTGAAAAAGAGATGCCAATTGGCATCATTTTATTTGCTTCACTTTTAGGACGCATGTAACCTATCTACCTCCCCTTATATATAGCATATCTCTGGTCCCATTGGTCACCCTTTGGATGAACGGAACCCTAAAAACAACTCTTATATGTAGTAGCGTTAAAAGCAACGACATCCTCTACGCTCGTAGCTCGTAGCGCGTAACGCGTAGCGCTCTCGTAGTATTCGTAGCGTAACCATTAAAAACATTAAAAGACCGTTCACAATCGTACTTACGAAAAAATACATTAAAAAAATTGTACGTGCGAAAAAGCACAGTCAACAGCAAGTTAGTTTGACCTTGTGATCACCCGCTTGGTTAGCAATGAAAACTGCATTGGTTTGATTAATTAATAAAATCGCAATGAAATAATTGACAATGACTACAATTTTCCATTTTTTTTTCGTTTTGTTAATTTGCTGAAAAACGGGTCAAGTGCGAATCGCACTCTCACACAAAGGGTTCCCATACCACCACATCTCTTCACACGAGCACAGTAATGATACCTATTTATTTCAATCTGACAACATCAGAGAGAGCGACAGGAAAATATTTTTTTTTTCAATTTGGAATCCTTAGTGCGAATACGACTTATGCTTGGCTGATTTTTCATATTTTTTATATTATTTTATGACTAGATTTTGCCAGCAGCTTCGCTCGCGTAAACATAGTTTCTATGACTGTCTCCGAGGGTGCGCAGTGCGCGAGCCTGCGGCTCGCGAGCGTAGAAGAAGTAGCCTATATGTTAATCCAGGTCCTAGTCTATCTACTTACTAAATTTCAGCCAGATACGTTCAGTAGTTTTTGCGTGAAAGAGTAACAAATATCCATCCATACATTCATACAACGTACTTTCGCGTTTATAATATTAGTAGGATTATTACCATAATCACTTCAAGTTAGATGCTTCTATTTATAATGTACTTATACCGTTCGGTCACTTGAAATTGTATTTTTATATGATGTATTTAAGTAAAAAAACTGTCATTTTATCGGTAAGTAAACATATAATTCCCTTACTAACGAAACGACACTTTACTTCATGTAATTAAAGGTCCGACTTTTGTTAAATAAATCCTGACTACTATTAAAAATGTTAAAGTTTGTTTGTTTGTTTGTCACCTTTTCACGGTTAAACACCTTGACCAATCTTGATGAAATTTGGCATGCATGTAGTATGTGTCACTGGAAAGGACATTTAATTAACCTATTTTTGATCCCCGTGAAAATAACCTAGTCCGATACAGTTCCGAAAAATACCCTTTTATTGATTTAATTCTTGAACATCGCAACGGAACAATGGATTGTTGTGATTACGTAATTTTCCTACACATAATAACATAATTTATTAATCAGCATATCCCAACATAGTTCTCGAGGGATATGGGGAAAACTCATTTCCACGCTCGCCCGTGTCGGCGTCGCAATCGGAGCGACGGATTGAAGTGATTTTTTAATAGAATTTGTTGAGAGGGTGGGAAGTGACATAGACTGCTAATCAGAATAGCCTAATATGGTTCACGCTCGCGAGCCGCTTGCAGCCCGTGCACCACTCACCCTCAGACAGACTTAAAAACGATATCCACACAGGGAAAGCCGCTGGTAAAAGCTAGTATTAAATAAATAAATATTGTATTACAGAGATAACCGCCTCCGTGGCGTTATGGTTAGTCCATTCGCTTAACACTAGGAAGTCGCGGGTTCGATTCCCGGTGGGGTCAACTTGATTCGGTGTGGTTGGTGGTAGGGCATTTTCTAAGCCCGCCTGGCTAGCTACCACCATCTTATGTAAGTCTTGCCGCCAAACATTAGTATTAACAACATTAAATTTTTCCGGCTTGTAGATAAGATAGCTAGTTCTCCATTGCGTTGGGTAATCTTGGTAAGCCCGCTTCCATCTTCAGCATAATCGTCACTTACCATCAGGTGAGATGATGTCAAGGGCTAAGACACACCCTGGACACTTCATACAGCGGGCCAGAAATGAAATTTCAAAAATCAAATGACGAAACAAACAAAATGGCGGCGAAATCCTATACTTTGGAAAACCAAACTTTAACCCATCTGTATCAATCTGGGTGACGAGGGGGTGAGGTCGCAATCTAGAGAGCGGCAGGGAGTGTTCATACTATATGTTAGTACTAATATATATACTTTGGCTAAGACATCTCTAATTCAGTGAAGTAAGACACATTTGTGAATTCTACTGTGCTGTGTTACTCGTAGAACTTACATAAAACATGAGAAACAACAAGTGCTTATTCGCAACACAAAGACTTTGAATAACATTGACTCGACTACGTCTTCCCACTTTCTTCCATTATTTCGTTAAGTAGCTTCGATCGCTCGCTCGCAGAACACTTACAGCCGTCTTACATCGCATCAGTCTGACGGATACGTCTCCTATTACAAGCAAGTAATATTTCCTGTAGTAACGCTGTTCTATCTTTTTTTCTACTTTCACTATGAAACATTTCATTTCCTTTCGTGTTCTATGTAAATGTCTCTAAAATGACCACTTACATATTCATCTCCTGAAATTGTTGCTGAAAATCTTGGGTCTGGCTGTCCTGGAAATGGGTATTAAATATTTGTATAAATTTCAATAAGCTGGCTGAACCTGGAGGCGAGATTATCTTATTAGTAGAATAATGTTTAATCACCTCCGTGGCGTAATGGGTAGTCCATTCGCTTCACACCAGAAGGTCGCGGGTGCGATTACCGGTAGGGTCAACTTGTAAGACTCGGTTTGGTTGGTGGTAGGGCATTTTCTAAGCCCGCCTGGTTGGCTACCACCATTTATGTGTTCCGATTTGAATGTAAGATAGTCAGTTCTCCATTGCGTTGGGGAATCTTGATAAGCCCGCTTCCATCTATGGCATCATAGACACTTACCATCAGGTGAGGTGATGCCAAGGGCTTAAGTACCAATTGTGAATAATATAAAATAAATAAATAAATCAGAAAAGTCTTATTTTATAAACTCTACTAGGCAATGGCTAAAAAAATAATTTCGTGTAATTCACATTTCTTATCGCGTGCACTTATAGGGTTTAATAATATACTCGAGTTTGCTAGAATCAATCCTAAAATAGTTTCCGAGAAACCTTCGGCGAAAAGCACGAGCGAAAACAATAATATAATCTGCCCGGACCCTGTGTAAAACATACAAAAATAATATTAACCACTTACTTAATATTAACTTACGTAACCTAAATATTGATTAGCTAAGTATTGACCAGCCTAATAATATTTTTTTATCAAAATAGACAGCCCTGACTGTCATGGGTCTACGGTCGCTAACCATTAATGATTTAACGCTCGATCGTTAGTTAGGCATTCGCACGCAACGGTCGGCGACGGGAAAAGTAAGCTATTAAGGCGGTAATCTAAATATATGTAACTCAAAGGTGACGGACTGACTGACATAGTGATCTATCAACGCACAGCCCAAACCACTGGACGCATCCGGCTGAAATTTGGCATGCAGGTAGATGTTATAACGTAGGCAAAGAAAGGCTAAGAAAGGATTTTGGGAAATTCCCACGGGCACCGCAAAAATCGGGATCTGCGCGGGCGAAGCTGCGGATATCCACTAGTATTACAGATTTTCGTTATTTTTGACGTCAATTACTCCCAAACGATAGAAAACACAAGGTCGAAACAAAAATACCCTTATTTTTGATGATGTCCTTAAAGTCAAAAGCTATTAGAAACACGATTGAGTAGTTTTGGCTCGATAGAAAAAATGACAAAGATTACACCGTTACTTTCAATTCTAGTTACGACTAATATTTTGAAGTATAAATTTTAAAAAATATACAACAATATTTGTTATGATAATACAAAGTGAGTAATGGTATCAATTCGGTGTAACACAATTTAACTTATTTGACAGGACTAAACTAAATTTACGCATTCTTTCTTTTTCTTTCTGTATCGAAAAGACAAAGACAGAATGCTTGAATTTTGAATGCTTTTTCAAACATGCTTGGCAATTTGAGCATTATTTTGACAACCTTCTTCAAGATAAATCGAAATTGCTTTACTGGCCAAATACATGCGAGCAGCGGCCGGCAAAAGTTGTATGAAAATCCATATTTGTCCAAATAAAGTACTACGTAAACTCATATCTGTCATGTAATTAAAAAATGGAACTATATTTTACATCGAAACACGGCAACCAAGGAGGTAACTTATCAAAGGTTTTATTTAAATTTCGAACTGACTTGCAAATAGAACGCTGTTTATTGAAAAAAAAACAAATGAACACTTTGGCGCGTGAAAAAATATTGTTGTACGTTGTTCGTCATAGATTTTGAAAAGTAATTATTGAAGTTTTAATTTTTGCGCATTATTTGAGAAAAGTACTATACAAGCCTTGGCCATAACTTGCCAATGGCACAGATTACTAATTAGTTACTACGTAACCAATGGTGTCGATTCGGTGTTACACGACTTAACTTATTTGACAGGATTAAACTAAATTTACGCATTCTGTCTTTTACTTTCTGTATCTAAAAGACAAGGATAGAATGCTTAAATTTAGTTTAGTCCTGTCAAATAAGTTAAATTGTGTTACACCGAATCGACACCAATGTTAATATTTTTTATACTTTCATTGAAGTTTTTGATTGAAACGAAAAACCATTGAAAAAGTGAGGTTATTTTCTTTACTCTTTACACGTTAAGAAAAAGACAGAGATAACTGTTCTAATCAATACTTCGCCTTAAGAGGATTGTGAAGCTGCGACTTTTCATACAAACGGACTTAATGATTTTCACCTCCTAAATGTTAACCGATTTGGAAAAAATTTTGATAGATTGTCAGTCAGAACAAAAGCTAGGCTTATACGTTTTTGTTTTTTTTTTGATAAAGTTAATAAGTTTAATTTTATTTTCGTTAACTTGTTTTCATACAAAACTAATTTCGGCCATTTTTTGTTTATTTATAATCAGTAATTTAAAAAACGAAACGTATAAGCCTAGCTTTTGTTCTGACTGACAACCTATCAAAAATTGGTACAAATCGGTTATCATGTAAGAGGTGAAAATCGTTAACGCCGTTTGTATAAAAAGTCGCAGCTTCCCAATCCTCTTAAAGTCATCATTCGCGACTGCTCCTCTGTCACTCATTCAAAATCAAACTGAAAGAGCATCTTACTTACCTACAAAACGTGTAAGTTTATTTGTATACATTTATTTTAGTAAGAATAGTAAGTATTCTATTTTTAAGAATGTATTATGTACAATATTAATGTATTTACTATCGGTATGTATTATTTATGTGAGTAGATCAGGTTAGTTTACATTATATTATATTAGTATTCTATTTAGTATAATTTTAGGTACACATCATAGGTTTGCCCCCCGTCCTTTGAATTCTCATAGCACCCGGTAAGGTTGGCTGGAAGAGATGTCTTTTAGAGATAAGTCCACCTTTGTATATGTCCTTTCTAAGTGTTTTGTGTGCAACTTTTTGTGTGCAATAAATATATATATATGTGTATATATATATATAGGTACTGAAAACTGTTCCTTTGCAACTGGTTACGAAACTTGGTTGCGGTGGCGGCCTAAGCGGATTTAGTAGGATAGGGAGTTATTTATCTCTTAGGTAGAAAGGATGTGTTCCTACTCTTCGAAAGCAAAGGGAGATATCTGCGCCAGGTGAAGTGGTGTTCATGAGGACTAGCTTTTGCCAGCGGCTTCGCTCGTTTGAACATACTTTCTATGACTGCCTTTGAGGGTGCGCTGTGCGTGAGCCGTAAGTGGCTCGCGAGCGTGGAAAAAGTAGCCCATATGTTAATCCAGGTCCTACTCTGTCTACCTACACAATTTTATCCAGATCCGTTTATCTGTTATTGCGTGAAAGCGTAACAGACATCCATACGTTCATACATATAAACTTTCGCGTTCATCATATTAGTAAGGATATATGTTCGGCCATCTGGCTAATTCTTCAATTTTCAATTGAATGACTAGGCTAAACGTTGATTGAATAAGTGGCACTCAACGTTCAACTATTTGGCTGATTGTAAGCTAGCCCTAACGTTGATTGAACAACAGTGTAGTGTAGTTTAGTGTGTAGCGTATAGCGCGTAGAGTGTAGCGCGTAGCGTGTAGCGCATAGCACGTAGCGTGTAGCGCGTAATGCTCAGCATTCTGCTATCCATGACTTCGCGAGGCTCTTTGACTATATAATCAATCAAAACTGACCGAACCTAATATATCACTTGCTTCGCTCCCTTATTTACAGTAATTTAGAAAAGAAATCATCGGTTTTATTCGGAGTTTCGTAGTTGCGACTTAGCTAAATTACGTTTAGCCAAGTCTTTGAACGTTGCATTTAATGACTTGGCCAGTCGTACTTTAGTCATTCAATTGAATGTCACCATTCAATCAATGGGCTAGCATTTCAATCAAATGGCAGATTTAACCAGATGGCTGCGAGTGGCTGCGAAATATATATTTCTCGAAGGAAGTGAGTGGTTAGGTTATGGTTGGCCTCGTGGTTCACGTCCTTAACTATTTCGGTATTGGGCGTCGAAATAACAATGCAGCTATATCACAGAGGTCCTTCTTCAATAGTCTTGATCATTTGGTAATCGAAATTGTACAGGATGCCTTGGATAACAATGGATGCAAACGCGGTGATCACAGCGATGGCGTGACACGTCCATTTTGCTCACAGATCACCACTACTTGTGTTCTGCTCGACGCTCCGTCAAAAAGTGTCTGCTCCGAGACTGACGTCCAGCTAATGTGGCTTCTCCACAGATCTAATAAATTCTCAACTCAGTGTGGCAGCACAAACAGCCTTCCGTTAATACATCATCTTTGCTACCACAAACGATCGTCTCACGAGTACAAGCGATCGTCACGCCACCACCGGTTTCACCCAGGTACTAATACCTGACGTTTGATCCAAACAAAGTGTAACTATGTAAACTTATCTCGAGCTGGTATTGGTCGCGTTTTCAATGACACTCCGACACGGCCATCCTGCGAGTCACACGTCCTCGGGTGACTAACCTGAAAAAGAAAAGGGTAGCCAGTAGATTCCATTTCGTTCGGCCAATCCTGACCTTCATTAGGAAGGTCCACAGCTCAAGGAATAAAAGCAACGCTAATAATGTGAAGCTTTAATTCAAGACTACAATCATGGTGACAACACATTTTAACAGCCTCAAAAACCAAAATAATTTCACTCTCGTAAACTAAATAAACCTCAGCATTAGCATCGTAACTCAAACAATCTCAAATCAGTTTAGGTCTCCAAGGTAAATCACAGCTGCAAGGCTTGAAACCTTACAACCATTTACAACTTTTAGGGGCACATAGAACGGAACATAATCATCATCGCAAATCACAAGCGACGGAACACCAGAACTGAACATCACCACATCCAGGTGGCGGGACACCACAAAGAATCATCATCACTAACGCCAAGCGACGGAATACCAATCAGTCATCATCACCAGTCCAGGTGACGGAACACCATCACCACCAATCTAGGCAGTGGAACACCATCATCACCAATCTAGGCAATGGAACACCATCATCACCAATCTAGGCAATGGAACACCATCATCACCAATCTAGGCAATGGAACACCATCATCACCAATACAGGCGACGGAATACCATCATCGCCAGTACAGGCGACGGAATACCATCAACAGTTTTAGCCGGTAAACGGGATACTTCTTTTTTACAAAAACACGAATGTACCTGCTACACATCATGACAGAACGAGTCTGACAAAACAAGCAGCAGCCAATTCATGCAAACATATAGCGCCATTCAGCACTCTTCATTTACCGCTGAAACATGTTGGAATACTTCAGTACTACACACAAAAATAAACGATAAAGAAAAAAATTACAACTGTACACAATTGATTGAGTTACGATCTGTCAATACAATTAACATTGAAAGGTAGACGCCTCTGCACCAGATTCATCGTCAACATCCGGAGGCAAATAACCTTCGGACATACTACGTAAACGGTCATGGGCATACTTGTAACTTCGTCTCAAATTCAAAGCTTGTAATTTGTATCTGTCACCTTCTAAGACCTCTACGACCCTGAACGGCCCTCGGTATTTGGGATCTAACTTGGTTTGGTTACGCTCCTTATTTTGTATCACCACAACAGTCACCCATCTTGGCAACTCTGGGCCACCTCCATCCGGTGCCCAAACAAACAACAGTCACCCAACCTGGCGACTCTCAGACACCTCCATCCGGTGCCCGCCCAAACACACAGTCACTCGACCTGGCGACTCTCAGACAACCTCTCAGGTGTCCGCCCAAAAACACAGTCACCCTACCTGGCGACTCTTGGACCACCTCCCTCCGGTGTCCAACCACACTATCGCTTCCATGCGGCGATCTCAAACATCACCTCTTTCTGGTCATTGCCAACATCACCTCCCCGGTGATACGCCTGCGAGCCAAACGCACGCCACACACAGTTGTGGCCGCACAGCAACGAGAAAATCAACTCGGTGTTTTACGCCTACGTCTACGAATGGCTGAGGCTATTGGCATCCAGTTGCGAAAAATTGTTTACGTCTAAGGTTCAAAATACAAACTAGTGAACGTTAAAATCACGGTCAAGTACAAAAGTCCTTAATCTGCACTAGTAGATGGTCGAGGTTCAGTCTCTCCATCATCAATTCTGTCCAAGTCAATAATACTGTCACTATCGGGCATTTAACGTAGTCTGTCCTCAATAACTGACGGTATTTGATATCTAAAGTGGTAGGTAACGCTTCTCCATTTGTAACAACACAAAGTTAGGTAACTTGTGAAACTAAGCTTTTGTCTAGAAATCAGCCAGTGGCGCTGCCTCAGAGCAATACACCACCCCATCTCTTCCCAAGGGTTTCACAAGAAGTGACTAAGGGACTAAAAATTTGAGGACAAGCAACATCGTCCTTCACGCTCATACTGTACCGCCAAACAGCCCGCCAAGCGTAGCGTTTTTTTTTTGTTTTTTTTTTTTACAATTGGTGAAACCGCTCCAACATGGGGGAGGCCCATGTCTATTATCACATCAGCAGCAAGCTGATTAACAACTCCTGTAATAGGATGCGTTACTCTCCGTATTATCACTAGTATGTTGTCGTGCTTCACTTAGATAAAATTACAGCCTGTGTGTGTAATCGACAAACATGACATTTAGAGGTTAGGCTACTTTACTCGTACCTAGAAGCAACTCCAGGAGGCTGTACTTCGTAACTCGGTTAACCCAACAGTTTGGTTGCTGCCAAATGATCATCATGGAAGGACTTGTAACATTGAAATCTCATTACTATACTCGAAGGAAGTGAGCATATTTTAAAGGACACTTAACTAAGAGTACCAACGTTTAAACGTGCTAAGATTCACCTGACCGTTGCCACGCGCCTAAAGCGTTTATGAACGTAAGTTCAAATACAAGGGGGCATTACGTAGATAGAATGAAACGTGGACGTATTTGAACAGAGGTTACAAAATCAGTCATTTCGATTTAATAGGTAAAGAATGCACCTGATGTAACCACTAGCTATGCCTGACGTGGTTAAATAGTGACCACCTATGAAGTCAATCGATGTTCCAAGCTATCAGAGGAAGCAATTTCCGTTCAGGCATGTTGTTATCATTTTTTTTTCACGGTTATCAACACTTGCGTTCTATGCTATCCTTTTTCTTTACCAGCATGATAAGGCCGTCAAAAAGGGAAAGCTTCGGGGCTTATGACATTCGCAGCCTCCAGCCCATGAATCCTGTATCATCATCACATCAGCCGTAAGACGTTCATCACTGCACTCCGCATACTACCCTGTTATTATTCTTTTTTTTTTTTTACAATTGGTAAACAAAATATTTTATTGGGGTCCCCGAAACTCATCTACCTACATAGGGTCTATACGATAGCGGGGCATTAAGGATGCCCTCGACAAATTCATCACGAAAGCTATTAAAAATAGGCAACAACTTTGGCCTATGATCAATGAGAATATCAGTCCCAATACTACGAAAGCTAATAAAGGTTTTTTTTTTTACTCCATGTAAAAATGTCAGTCTCAATATTATAAAAGCTTAAAGGGGTTTCAATGCTTTCAATCTTGGTTTAGGTTTGTATAACCGAAACTAGTTAACTAAATGAATCATCATATTTACAATGAGTCCTCTTTTTAAATCTTCCGTTCAATCACGACGTTGTGTCACAAGTAAAAATCCGAAAGCATGTGAAAGAGTACTTTCCATAAGGCATCATTTTAGCTGCTAATGCAATCACTACTAGAAGGGTAAGGGACTAACTACTCTATTCGCATCCTTACCGACAGTCAAGCTGTTTTGTTATTGACAGACTCGTTTAAGAATACCGTCAATCCTAGATTTAAAATATCTGAGTCGATCATAATATCGTTCGTACTCGTCTGGCATAACAAGATATGACCATTCTGAACGATGCCCGTCAATATTACCCTCACTCGATATTTGTTCTGTACAGTAAACTTAAGAGTTGCCTACAAAAGTCAATAGTGCGTTAGTATTGAACACACTCCCGAAAGTCTATACACGAAACTTTCTTTAACGAGAGAACACTCGGTACCACCACAGATTAGGTAATAGTACTCGTACCACAACTATCAAAACAAAAGGGGTACGACTCACCGGATTTTCATAGCTCCGCGTACATCACGCACTTCGCTGAAGCTGCACGCGCCGCTTGCGTGGATCTCCGCTGCTGCCAGCGCAGCCCATACTGTCGCCCATTTCCAAACAGCGCATCAGGAACAGGTTTCTAAACTGGCTCCGAGTCATTCCGGAAGCACAGGAGCATATGCCTTTCAACGGTTTGCTAAGTGAAATAAGCATTGCACCTCATTGCAACTGTCGTTCCGTAAGGGAGATGTCGACAAACGAGCACCGTGAACGTGGATTAGCTTCAGGTATATTCTGGTTGAATTCTGGCAGTGTGATTGCAGCAAATGTAGTCGATGGTGCTTGCATAACCTCAATCAATCGCAACATGTTCTGTTTCTGTAGCACAAAGAATTGTTGCCAGTTGGTTTTTATTTCGCTGCTCCATTATCATTTTTCACATTTTCCCGTCGTTGTCCACTTGTTGCGAGCGCTGGGAACAATCCAACTTCTGATCTCGAAGGAAGTGAGTGGTTAGGTTATGGTTGGCCTCGTGGTTCACGTCCTTAACTATTTCGGTATTGGGCGTCGAAATAACAATGCAGCTATATCACAGAGGTCCTTCTTCAATAGTCTTGATCATTTGGTAATCGAAATTGTACAGGATGCCTTGGATAACAATGGATGCAAACGCGGTGATCACAGCGATGGCGTGACACGTCCATTTTGCTCACAGATCACCACTACTTGTGTTCTGCTCGACGCTCCGTCAAAAAGTGTCTGCTCCGAGACTGACGTCCAGCTAATGTGGCTTCTCCACAGATCTAATAAATTCTCAACTCAGTGTGGCAGCACAAACAGCCTTCCGTTAATACATCATCTTTGCTACCACAAACGATCGTCTCACGAGTACAAGCGATCGTCACGCCACCACCGGTTTCACCCAGGTACTAATACCTGACGTTTGATCCAAACAAAGTGTAACTATGTAAACTTATCTCGAGCTGGTATTGGTCGCGTTTTCAATGACACTCCGACATATTTATAAATTCAGTAGCGAAGAAATCTTAATAGCGCGTTCTAGATGACGTATATATTTTGTACTCTCTTTGCTTGTGTTACGTTTAAGTGGCGGGTTACTGCAGTTGCCGCCACAGGTAGTAACTATTATATTAATCTGTGGTCTAGGTAATTATACCCGGACTCGTTAAGGGTATTGCAATAACAACAACAAATCCTCAACCCGGAGGCACGTACAAATCAAATCCCGGTCAGCACCTCAAAGAGTTTTTCAAAACCACAGATCTTAAAAAATATTCACTGCGCTTACTAGATGTACACCCCAGACATTGCATACAAACGGTCGTGAAATGACATTTCTAAAAACAAATGACGGAGCAAACAAAATTACGGCGAAATCCAATACGTTCAAAAACCAAACTGTAACCGATCTGTATCAATATGGGTGAAGAGGTGGGGAGGTCGCAAACTAGAGAGCGGCATGGAGTGTCCATGCTGTACGTTAGTACTAATATATTACTTTGCTAGAGGGGCTGTAGGTTTGTGTTTAAAACTTATGTTATACGTATTACCTTGACGTTTCAGTGCTGATTAAAGGAGATTCCACCTCTGACTGGTTCCAAAGTACACTTGGATCCTTCTGTATCGTACTAATATTATAAACGCGAATATTTTTTTATAGAATGTATGGAAGTGGATGTATGTTTGTAACTCTATCTTTTTTTTTATTATTTGAGTGTGTTTGGCTGCACTTCACCTGATGGTAAGTGCCGATGCAGCCGAGGATGTAACACGCAAGCTCAAATAGTGTCTATTCACTCTCGTCTTGAAGATTCCTAAATTATACGAATCGGGGAATACAGACGCCAGCAGGGGATTCCACTCCTTGGCAGTTCGCATGATGAAGGAAGAAGCAAAACGCTTCGTGCGTAAAGGTGGAACATTAACGACAAAGGGTGGAATCGTCCTCCGCGCCTGGTCGTCCGATGATGAAATGGAGAGGGGGGAATGAGGTCGTGAAGCTCCAGGGCACACTCTCCGAAATAATCCTGTAGAACACCGATAGACAGGCGACTTTCTTTCACGCAAAAACTACTGAATTACTATGACTAGATGGCAGTCGTTAAGCCATGTCAGATGCCTTATAGGCGGCTTGAAAAACTTCTGACAGTGAGGTTCGCCACTAGCCCTACAACCTCCACCAACCTAGACTGGGCCCTCGTGTGTGGAGTATGGC
Organism: Coleophora flavipennella; assembly: GCA_947284805.1. Classification (NCBI taxonomy): domain Eukaryota; kingdom Metazoa; phylum Arthropoda; class Insecta; order Lepidoptera; family Coleophoridae; genus Coleophora; species Coleophora flavipennella. The sequence goes on from OX369268.1 coordinate 2,620,010, forward strand.
CCAATCCCCGAGTTTGGAAAGAGACCTATGCCCCAGCAATGGGGACGTTTGTGGATTGTTACAAATTTTAAGGTCACAATGTTTCCATTCCAGATTTCTCCGCCACCTGGATCTGTCGTTTAATCACATCCAGCGACTGGAGAACCTGAACCACCTACGGCTGCTGTGGTTGGACGTGTCCTACAACAACATCTCCAGCTTCGAGTTCGGGCCCCAGTGCGGCCTGTCGACACTGCTACATCTGGAGTACCTTAACCTGAACGAGAATAACCTCACTTCCATGAAGCTGTTCTCTGGTTGCACGAGGTAGGTCAACTGTGTAGTAGAAACCGCGTTTTGGCAAGCGTCACGTGGAACGCCACGTTGCCCAGCTTGGTGGAGCGTGGCTTTGCATGAGACTGCTGAAGAACGCTTTATATACATAGTAGTTTTTTGAACTTGCTACCATTGCCTTCGTGGCGTAATGGTTAGTCCATTCACTTCGCACCAGGGGGGTCAAGTTTGTAAGACTCGGTTTGGTTGGTGGTAGGGCATTTTAATAGCACTGGCTAGCTACCACCATCTTATCTAAGTCTTGCCGCCAATCATCAGTGTCAACAGCGTGCAGCATTCATGTGTTCCGGTTTAAAGATAAGATAGCCAATTCTCCATTGCGTTAGAGAATCTTGGTAAACATTGTTACTTACCATCAGGTGAGATGATTCCAAGGGCTTATCAATTGTGCATTAAAAAGAAACAATTTTAAAAACTCTTAAAAATTGACGGCTCAATTCTTTCAATCAGTTAAGAAGTAAGATCACAAATTTTGTTCAAATCCTTGGGGGAGGCCCTTGTCCAGCAGTGGACATCTTTCGGCTGATATGATGATTTACCACGACCTTCAACCGGTACGAAGTATACCCGCGCAAGTGTTCCCCGAGCTGAGCCCCAAATTGATTTTAAGCTACGGTAAACAAACAAATTATAGAAGAAATAAAACAAGTCAACAGATAAATCGACCGACTTTGGTCTAGACAACAGCGGCGTCGCCACCAACAACCGGTCTGACCTACTGCATAAGATGTTTCACATCAAGAAAAGAAAGAAAACATAACACAATATGAACAATATCCCATTTCTGCTTGTGTTTCATTAAGTTTGACATTCCGCGCGATACGATCTTATGAAATGGGGTAATAGATTAATGTGTATACACACACCCCTTTGACCACATTTTTTTTGACAAAGGGGTATCGCCAGCAAAGGTTGCTCAAGTCCTTATTCCTTTGAGCAGTCTACTTTATTTTACAGGTGGGATAGGGAGAACAGAAGGGATACAATTGCAAAGCAGATACGTACCTCCTATACAATCACCTGTAATTTACAAAGGCTAATTACTCATCACATCACATCAGCTCATATATACGTCCCCACAGAGGGGCTCGAGCCTACCCTGAATTAAGGCGATCGGGCCTTAGACGACCACGCGGGCCCAGCTGCACACGCTTGCGGAGAAACTCGCAGGTTGTGTGTGAAGTCGACCAACCCGCACTGGACCCGCGTGGTCGACGAAGGCCCGATCGCCCTAATTTAGGGTAGGTTCGATCCCCTCGGTGGGGACGTATATCATCATAAATCTGTCAATCCGCCACCTATCGTTTAAATTTCAAGGCGTAACAGCCAAGTTTCACTTAAATCGGATGGTACGGTCGACGTTAACACAGTACATGTGCATGGCAAGAACGTGAAGATGGAACTCGAGTTAGCCAAGTTTGATGGCGATGTCAAAAACTAGATACAGTTTTGGAGCCAGCTCCACCAAGCACCCGAGCACGTTGAGTACTTCGACTTAGACTCAGGCGGACAGTAGCATGCGAGCACACCCCGGACATTGCATACAAACGGTTGTGAAATGACATTTCTGAAAACAAATGACGGAGCAAACAAAATCACGGCGAAATCCTATACGTTCTAGAACCAAACTGTAACCAATCTGAATCAACCTGGGTAACGAGGGGGTGAGGTCGCAATCTAGAGAGTGGCAGGGAGTGTCCATACTGTATGTTAGTTTAGTACTATTATATATACTTTGATGCGAGCCTCAAACCCCGACGTAGTTGGACAGCCCACTAGGACTCGTTTTGGACGTTTGTCTAGGCCACCCGCACGGTTTAATTTTATGTAATTTTGTTATGTTTTATTTACCCTTTATGTATAATCTTTTGACCTTCCGGTCCTCCCTGGCCGGCAGTGTCACAGATACCATAGGAACAATTAAAACATATATTTCAGTTGTCACTATCATTACAGCTCATATACGTCCCCACCGAGGGGCTCGAGCCTACCCTGAATCAGGGCGATTAGGCCTTAGTCGACCACGCGGGCCCAGTGCGGGTTGGTCGACTTCACACACAACCTTCGAGTTTCTTCGCAGGCGTGTGCAGGTTTCCTCACGATGTTTTCCTTCGCCGTTAAAGCAATCGGTAAGTATGTACGTAAGTTTTTGAAAAACTCATTGGTACATTGGCCGTCCAGATTTGAACCCGGTACCTCTGGTTAGATGGACCGAGTCGTTACCGGTTGAGCCACCGACGCTTTTTTAGTTGTCACTATACGCTTCGGAAATTATATCCAAACCAGTGATGGCAAAAAAAACGAAGTTAAGAATTGATGAGGATCGATTGTCTTACACTAATAGTGTTAAAAAAGTATGCTCTAACTCCTAAACGACTTTCATGATTTGGATGAATTTTAGGTTAGATTGTCTTTTTTAATATCTTCAGCTTGTCTCCAGCCTATATTTTTTATCATCATACCAGCTCATATACGTCCTTACCGAGGGGCTCGAGCCTACCCTGAATCAGGGTGATCGGGCCTTAGTCGACCACGCGGGCCCAGTACGGTTTAATCGACTTCACACACAACCTTCGAGTTTCTTCGCAGGTGTGTGCAGGTTTCCTCACGATGTTTTTCCTTCACCGTTAAAGCAATCGGTGAATATATGTACGTAAGCGGCGGTGGCTCAACCGGTAACGACTCGGTCCCCCTAACCAGATGTGCCGGGTTCAAATCCGGACGACCAATGTACCAAAGAGGTTTTTGAAACTTACGTACATATATTCACCGATATTTTTTATATCTAATATCATTTAACTTAATTTTTATAGTTTTATAGTATTTTTTTTAATTTCTGTAACGATTTTGACGAAACTTAGTATTTTGTGATCACTTTATATGACCCACAAAACGTGGTAGCTTGTTATTCCAAGACAAATCGGAAAGTTACCTCCCATTCAAATCCAGGTTATATAATACTTTTTTTCAAAAACGGCTCTAACGAATTTAATGAAACTTTTTGAATAACTAGGACTTAATAGTTATATAGTTCATTATTCCAGGAAAAAAATTAATAAGGTACCTCACATACAAACCCAAAATATTTGTAAACTTTTCATCAAGATTTATTCTTTGCTACTAAGTAAGTATTATGATTGTTGATTTGTGTATGTCCGTCACAGAAATAACTCGTTTGATGTCCCACTACGCCAGACGGTGAATGCTTCGCGAGAAAGTATGTACAGCGTGGCTGTACAATCAATTTAATGTTGTTTTCTGTATGCCAAATAGCGACCGCGCACCGGAAAACGTAGCGTGGGTAGGTTTCCCACTCGGTAGACTGATGACCTGGTGAAGGTCGCGGGAAGCCGCTGGATGCGGGCAGCGCAGAACCGGTCGTCATGGAAATTCTTGGGGAGGCCTATGTCCAGCTGTGGACGTATGTCGGCTGATGATGATGATGCCAAATTGTGTAGGCTACGTGAGAAAGTGTGCACAGTGCGACTGTACAATTAATTGTGTTTTTTTATATATTTTTATTTGTTTTAATTAATTGTATTTTTTGTGTACCGTTAAACCATTCGTTAGGAGTGCACCGCGAAGGCGGTCTTTACGCAGTGCAAGGTGTCTGGTTGTAGCCTTTATTTGACTTTTAAATCTCTTATGAGTTTCGTTTAACAACGGGTGTTTAAATCTAAATAAAAATATAAAAACCGAATACCTAACTCGGAATTACAAATTTTTTAAACTTTGTTAGTTACCAGGTGGCACAAAAAATCTATTTTTTTCAAACATGCTTGGCAATTTGAGCATTATTTTGACAACCTTCTTCAAGATAAATCGAAATTGCTTTACTGGCCAAATACATGCGAGCAGCGGCCGGCAAAAGTTGTATGAAAATCCATATTTGTCCAAATAAAGTACTACGTAAACTCATATCTGTCATGTAATTAAAAAATGGAACTATATTTTACATCGAAACACGGCAACCAAGGAGGTAACTTATCAAAGGTTTTATTTAAATTTCGAACTGACTTGCAAATAGAACGCTGTTTATTGAAAAAAAAACAAATGAACACTTTGGCGCGTGAAAAAATATTGTTGTACGTTGTTCGTCATAGATTTTGAAAAGTAATTATTGAAGTTTTAATTTTTGCGCATTATTTGAGAAAAGTACTATACAAGCCTTGGCCATAACTTGCCAATGGCACAGATTACTAATTAGTTACTACGTAACCAATGGTGTCGATTCGGTGTTACACGACTTAACTTATTTGACAGGATTAAACTAAATTTACGCATTCTGTCTTTTACTTTCTGTATCTAAAAGACAAGGATAGAATGCTTAAATTTAGTTTAATCCTGTCAAATAAGTTAAATCGTGTTACACCGAATCGACACCATTGATGGACTTACGTATGTGTGCCTCGGCTTCGCTTCGGTCCACATTTACACATTCGTCCATCAATGCCTCTATTGCTGGTCGCTGCAGTAATGTACTATTTCCATTTAGGTTTCCGCAGTCCAGCTACGAACCCTTATGGTTACGCCATTTCCGACTGTCTGTCCGTCGGTAATGTCGCAGCAGTTTTATTCGAAGACCTTACCACTATAAGGCTGAAGTTTGGCAGGATTACTCAAATTTGTGTAGTTTTAGTAGGTTATAAAGTTAACAAAACCTTTTTTTTTTATTGTATATTTATCCCCACTTATTTGGGGGGCTTATATTTTTAATTTGCGTACAACAAAGGCGGGCGTATCGTTGAATAGGTCTATTCAAAACTTTTGAGGGTATTTAGACTCAACGTGATTGTTTTTGTTCATCCGACCCCAACCAGCAAAACCGCTATTTCTGTGAATTTCAAATCTGAATATTTGGAATAGTCACTTAATATAATGAGTTTGTAATAAAAATGTTTGTAACTAAGTAGGTTTTCTTACTTTAAAGGAAATTTTTGTTGAATCGTGAAAAATATATCGATCATTCATCTGTATGTCTGTCCGTCCGTCTGTCACAGCTAATTTGCTCGGAAACTACCGGACCGATTGAGTTGAAATTTTGTACACATATGTAAGTCGGTAAATATAGGAATCTAAAAATAGGGGCTTTTAATGTTGTTAATTATAAAATTTAGTATATGAGGTTGAATGCATAGATTACAGAAGAATTTATGAGAAAATCTTAAGTCCTTCCGTTCTCACAGGAAAAACGAAATTTCTATGGTCCAAAATAAGTAGACCCCTATTTAGCTAGAGCAGAGTATGTACTGAGAGGTCTTGTTCTGTTGTTAAAGTTAAAGTTTTAGTGTGGAACCTTGTTTGTGTGACCCCGAGTCGCTTTTTAGCCGTTTTTTTAATAACTACACAACTCTTTTTAATAACTACACAACACTTTTTTCGCATGGTCGTACACGCACTGTGCGTGACGCACTTGGGCACTTTTGTTAATTTCTTTTTGATGTAACTCCTCAACTTTTTCCACCTAGACTGCGCGAGCTTTATGCGCGCAACAACCGGTTCAGCACTCTGCTTGAGCTGGCGGTGTACATGCGGCAGTTGCGACGGTTAACCGTGCTAGACTTGCGCGCCAACATCATCTGCTCCACGCCCTGCTACAAGGAGGTCGTTGTCAACACTTTTCCGATCCTTCTCAACTTGGACGATGAGCAGCTGGATCCTAAGGAGCACGTGAGTGGTTCAATACAGTCAGTTCAGCCTCCTCCTAGAGCTGGCGATCTAAATATGCTAGATGCTGACCGCGCTGGACGTGTGCATCTACGAAAAGGTCATCAACAACACCTTTATCCTCTTCAACTAGGGCCGCTGGATCCTATGGCGCACGTAAGTGGTTAAATACGCAGTCAGTTAATCACCTTCTTGGAGCTGGTGGATGTGGTGGCTGACCGTGCTGGATTTGTGCGCCAAGAACGTCTGCTCTATGTCTTGATGCAATGAAGTCGTACTTAATATTTTCCCGTTTATGCCCAACTTGAACGCTGAGGAGCTAGATTCTGAGGCGCACGTAAGTGGATCAATATGAATATTCGCTATAGTCAGTTCAGAACTCCTCTGAAGCTGGCGGTCTACCTGCGGCAGATGAGGCATCTAATCTTAATGTACCTGTGCGCCATAACAACCTTATCGTCAAAACCTTCACAATCCTGAGCAGCAGGACCTAGAGGTGCACGTGGGTGGATAATTATCAATATGTAGTCAGTGACTCATCCTCCTGAAGCTGGCGGCTGAACTTGCTGGACTCGCGCGTCAACAACGTCTATTCCACATGCTGCTGCAAGGTCCTTGTCAACACCTTCTCGATCCTACTCAGATTGGACGCTGAGAAGCTGGATCTTGAGGCTCATTTTTTTTTTAATTTGTATATAAGAACACATACAGTCGCATTTAAAGAATGCAGCTTAAAAATTTCATTTAGGTAGACCTGGAGGTTTCTTAATTAAGTACATAAGATAGTAACATTTGAGCACAATAATATGTTATTGTTCTTATTTTTAAATAATAATATAATATGTCAACTAATTTTTTCGCTACATATAATATGAAAAACAGTTCTTACATTAATTTTTAGTATTAAAGGGCTACATAAATTACTTTAATTTACTCAAAGTTAAATTTTTGAAGGGTTGTATTGAATTACAAAAAGGGTCTATGTCTTGAAATAAATTATTATATAATTTTGGAACTCGTCTAAAAAACCTGTGTTGAGTATAATTTGTGCGGGCAAAGCTGATATGGAAAAGCTCACGCTGTCGAAAGGAGGGGTGCGGAATTTTAAATAGAATCTTTTCTAGTAAATTAGGACACTTTACTAAATTTACAAGTATTTTATAAAAGAAAATAACATCTAGATATAATCTTCTGTTATTTAATGATAGTAAATTGAAAAACCGTGCAGATTCAATTGTTTTTTCAAAATAAATACCAGTTCTATAGCATAATGATTTGAGAAATATGTTTTGTATTCTCTCTAAACGGTCTTTATGCAGTTGATATTGAGGGTTCCATATAACGCTACCAAATTCTAGTATACTTCTAACATAAGATGAATAAAGTATTTTATAAGTGAAAGGACGCCTAAAGGGCTTACCAATACGCAAAATCATTCCAAGACTTTTATATGCCCTAGTGCATATGTTATCTATATGCAGACTGTAATTTAGTTTCGAGTCGAGAGTTATCCCTAAATCTAATGCAATTCACCCTATTTATCTGTTTGCCACCTATGTTATAATTACATTGAATACTTGTGGCTTTACGCGAGAAGCTGATTACAAAACACTTACCTTAGTTTTACACTACTCATAGAAGCGGTGCAGGTCGCTTTGCAAGTCTTGGCAGTCTGATTCAGAGGTTATTACCCTATAAATTTTGGTGTCATCTGCGTAAATAATATGTTTCGAAGTATTAAAACATAAACTCATGTCATTGACATATAAAATAAAAAGCAAGGGCCCCAGGTGAGACCCTTGAGGCACTCCAGATGGAACAGGGAGGAAACTAGAGGTGAAGCCATTTAGTGCTACAGCCTGGCTTCTGTTGCTTATGTATGATTTGATCCACCTCAAGAGGTCGCCATGTATACCGAATCTCTGTAGTTTAGAAATTAGCTTTTTATGATTTATTTTATCGAAACATTTGGAAAAATCAGTATACACGGCGTCCACTTGATGTCCCAATTCAAATTTTTCCAAGATAAAGTCTGTAAAAATTAGAAGGTTTGGTTTCAACACTACGACCTCGACAGAAGCCATGCTGATTCGGAGAAATATGTTGATGGATAGCAGTAGTTATTTTATCAGTAATATTTTTTTCAAATATCTTTCCAAATATATTCAATTTAGAGATCGGTCTATAATTTGTAACTAGATGTGCATCTCCGCTTTTATAAACTGGTGTTATAAGTGCCACTTTCCATTTTTCAGGAAAATTACCTTCAGAAAGTGATTTTTTAAATATTTTAGTGATTGGTGTGGCAAGTTCTGTTGCACAGTTTTTAATAAATAAGGGATGTATAAGGTCAGTGCCACCACCCTTATTAACATCGATCTGCCTTAGAAGCTTTACCACCTGTTCCTCACGGATATCAACTGAGCATAAGTCGATAGAACTTTCATGTTCACATTCTACCGGGGGGTAGTCAGATAAATTATTTATAACCTATTTATTATTACATTTATTAACAATAAGATGAGACGCTAACTTAATAAATTTACAGAATTGTTAATTTTTTAACCAGTCTGGCTTTACAGGTAAAGCGGCTTATCGCCAGGAACCTGGGTTCAAAATACTTTTTTTATGTTATAGTAGTATGCTGTATCATCATATCAGCTCATGTATGTCCCTACCTGCATTAGGCGATCGGGCTTTAGTCGACCAGGCGGGCCCAGTGCGAGTTGGTCGACTTCACACACAACCTTCGAGTTTCTTCGCAGGAGTGTGCAGGTTTTCTCACGGTGTTTTCCTTTTACTTAAGAGATCGAAATTCGAAAACCCATTGGTACGTGGCAGGATTCGAACCACGACCTCCTGGACAAGAGGCAGCGGCCCTAGCCGTTACGCCACCGACGGTATGCTGTATAAAGGATGTAAAAAATTGTAAAATGGTGTAGGACCCGTTAACTTCATCATACTGAACAAATTTCCCCACTGATCCCATAGTCAATTCACAAAACCAAAAAATAAATAGTCAATTCCAAAACCCTCAAACACAGTCATTAAAACTATTTCCACGTGGGCGAAGCCGCGGGCAAAAGCTAGTCCTACTATAATTGTGAAAGTTTGTATGTCTCAGAATTTATTCGGATCCAAAAGTAAGGACTTAACTAAACTCGACGAGATTTTCTGTGAGTGCGCATCAAAAGATTAGAAGAAAACATCTGGAAAATTCTTATAAAAAATTTAACCATGCGCACTGTTTATAATTGTACAGGGAGCGTTAAATGAAAAACAGATGTTATCCGAAATGATTTATTATGGCTGAGTAATGGCATTTTCGTAAACAAGACATCACATCAGGTTCATAACATATATTCAGTGGATTTTAATATTCTAAAACATGTAGGCGCTAAAGAATGACCATTTATTGTGTTGGATGGCTATGGTTCTATGCTGAATCATAATGGTTGATAAATAGTGAATTTTATGGTATCTGAGAGCTTACAAATCTGTGACTAGTTCGCAAATTTTGTAGCTTTTCATAGAACGAATTAAAATACACAACAAATGTCACGAAATAAGTCGATACAGTCTATAAAAAGTTAATGACGATAATTAATTATTGCAATAATTAATTTATGAGATGGGTACCAGACCAATCTAAGATAGTCGAGTGTACAATCTCAGCTAGTTGTGACAGACATGTACATTGGTTCTACGCACATGCGCATGGGCTCTGCAACTATCTTGAACGAACAAATCTAAGATTGGTGTGAGACCAATCTCGGATGGGCCTGTGTCCAATGCAGATTGTACTATATACCCTTAAGAATACATGTTATTAATACATCGTCCCCATAAGAATACATGACCCGCTTTCAGTAGTACAGTCTTTGACCACGAGGTGGTGTCATGCAATTGCCAGATACCAATAACAGTACCGAACTTGCGTCGGAATTTTCCCTACTCTCAAAATAATACTTTGTCCTGTTAGATAACGACTGCAACAAACATATTATTAATAATGGAAATCCCGAACTAAAAATAGGTAAACATAAAACTTTTTAGATAAGAGAGGTCAGCTGTACATTGCATTTATTAAGGAAAACCAAACTTCAATAACAAGAGATAAATAACTTACGTGGACATTTGATAGTTGTTTGAAAAACGGTCTTAAAAATATGCAATTTAAAAGTAAAAAGCACCCTAGGTCAGTCGGGCCAATGGAGAAAGAAAAGATAAGAGAGAGAGAGGACCTACTTGGAATCTGAAGATTGTCTGAAAATTTCATCGAAATCGGTCCAGCCGTTTTGGAGTCTATAAGGAACATTTTTTTTTCCTTCACATAGCACAGAGATAGACTGGATTCAAGTGCTGATAACTACAGCCTCCCTGATATAATAAAAGGATTTGAATGTAAATCACATGTTAAACGCTCATAAGAATTAGAAATGATTTGAACGATTAAAAATTATTCAAAATGATTACAAATCAAATCATTTTTAATCCTTTTTAATGATTTTGTTTAATCAGGGCTGTGATTAAAATAACTAAAAAAGAGATAATAAGGTTTTCTTATTTGTTTACTTAGCTTAAGTAATAAAAATATGTATCGTTTATTTAAGTAAATAAACTTTAAACAAAAAAAAATGTTATGAGGACAGGTTATAGCGGTGAATACTTATAACCTGTTTTGTCCGTTAAATTTGGAACCATATTAAAATAAATAAACTCATGTGAGTCCAACTATGTAACTTAATTAATTAATTCATTAACTTTAATTATCTTAACGTTAGTTAAAAAACACTATAATATTAAGAAATTATAAAGTCACATGAACAATGCGTTCATAAATCTTATTATTGGTCAACTGACAGCCAAAACCGTGTGCTAACACTGGTCTTATGTACAGTTGGTAATATTACAAATTATACAGTCAGTCATTCAAATCACCTACCCAGATAACCAGGGTTGTCAATTTTGAACTACATAAATATAATCGTAAAGTTTAAAAGACACTTACAATTACAAATTTTGAAATTACATGAATACAAACGCAAATTTAAATTTCCAACTAATTAACCAAGAAAGTGTAACAACGGTACTTTTTAAAGATTATTTTAATTTAATTAAATCATGGTAGATCTTATCTATGGTTTCTGTATCTTTCCTTTTATTAATTAAATCTTGATGCCTCTCCATTTACATAGATTCCATTATCAGACGCTTTTTATAATTATGTTCTGTATTTAAAATTTTTAATATTTTAAGATTTTAGCCTGCTTACCCTCGAGTAGGCTTTATCATTACAAAATACAAAAGCTTTAGCTCAACCTTTTTTTTTAAAATAAAGACAAAAATAATATAAAACTCATGGCATTTAAAAAAACAGAAACAAGACGATTTACAAAAAGTATTGTATCATATAACACTTGACAGCCCTACCAGCACATCACACACCAGAAACTAATATTCGCCAAGTCACTATACTAGCAAGTAATAAGTACTTGTAGCATCGTCTTGAATTCATCCAGGGAAGCAACAGGTTGCACAAAGTTCCAGAAACCCGGAATCGGCGATAACAGCGTATCAGTCGGGTTGTTTTCAGATCATTGCAGAGTTGGATCGATAATAGCTCCCAGGTTCTTGAGAATACTAACTTACTCAATATCTTCACCAGCTAACGACAGCACTGGCTTCTCACTGCTATCTATGAGGATAGTACGTTTAGATAAACAGCAAAAAAAATGTTAGACAAGAAATTTCTGATGAGTGAACGGAAGATTTATTATACACTTATTTATTTTTTTTTGCTTCTCCTCCTCTATAAATTTATTAACTCCACAGTCTCTACATATCTTCCAAAATGGGCTAAAGTCGTAGACTCGGCCACAATTGACACAAGTTTTTTTTTTTGCGTCCATTTTCACGGAATGGTTGCTCTGGGGATTATCGGTAAGCTTGATCAGTAATGTAATTGATACTTTAGCGCCATATTTAGCATGTCTTTTTAATATTAGCATTGATAGTGGCGTCTTTCCAGATCTCATGAAGCTTAGTAAAGTGATACCTTTCTATAAATCTGGTTCAAAAACTGATCCAGGCAACTACAGACCAGTTTCTGTGCTACCAGTTCTTAGTAAAGTGTTTGAAAAGATTATGCTTAACCAAATGCTACAATATTTTACAGAAAACAAACTACTGCATAACCAACAATTCGGTTTCACTAAAGGACGATCAACAACCGATGCAGGAGTAGCACTCATTCGAAACATATATGATGCCTTCGAGGAATCGCAGAATGCAATTGGAGTGTTTTGTGATTTATCTAAGGCTTTTGATTGTGTTGAACACCAAACATTACATATGAAATTAAAGCATTATGGTGTAGAGGAAGGGGCTCTCAGTCTTTTAAATTCGTATTTGGACAACAGAATACAAAAAGTACAAGTGAATGGCACGAACTCATCTGGATCTAAAGTGAAAATGGGTGTGCCCCAGGGTTCCATATTAGGGCCTTTTCTTTTCCTTGTTTACGTTAATGATTTGCCTTTTATGGTGCAACATCTGTCAAATATTGTGTTGTTTGCGGATGATACTTCTCTTATTTTTAAAGTGAATAGGAAAGAAAACGAAATTGACGAAGTAAACAACACTCTTTCAAAGATACTGAACTGGTTCACTGTGAACAACTTATTATTAAATGCTAAGAAAACAAAATGTATAAAATTTTGTTTGCCAAATGTAAAAAAGGTCAATAATAGTGTAATATTAGACAGTAATAAATTACAATTTGTAAATACCACGGTGTTCCTTGGTATAACTTTGGATGTTTCACTTCAATGGGGACCACACATTGAAACTTTAGCGGGAAGGCTTAGTTCAGCTGCTTATGCCGTTAAGAAAATAAGACAGTTAACGGATGTAGATACTGCGAGACTAGTGTATTTTAGTTACTTCCATAGTATAATGTCTTATGGCATATTACTGTGGGGGCATGCGGCTGATATAGAAACTATTTTCATCCTGCAGAAAAGAGCTATCCGCGCAATCTATCAGATGCGATCACGTGACTCGTTACAGAATAAGTTCAAAGAAATCAATATTTTAACTGTTGCTAGTCAATTTATATATGAAAACATCATGTACGTTCGTAAGAATTTGCATTTATTTCCTAAAAACAGTGACAGGCATAATTTGAATTTAAGAAATGTAAATAAAATAGACATAGTCTTTTCGAGACTGAGTAAGGTTAAAAAGTCATTTGTGGGGCAGTGTATAAGATTCTACAATAAAATTCCAGAAAATGTAACTAGTTTGTCAGGGAATAAATTCAAGACTCATGTCAAAAAAGTTTTGTGCTCTAGAGGATATTATAAAATAATAGATTATGTAAATGACAAAGATATATATGTTGATTCTATAACAAATACCATTACCTGAGACTGTAATCTGAATCATGACATTATTTGTAATTTTATTTTTATTTTTATTGTATTTTTTTTTTGTTTTGACTATTTAAAAGTGTGTGTAAACACCTATTTGAAATAAATTGTTTTTGATTTTGATTTTGACGATATGAATCATTTCGACCCTCCGTCTCCGTTTAAATAGCAATGCTTATCAAAACTAGGGCTACCACTTTCTTTAATTTTTCATCAATACAGTAAAAACTGATACCTCATAACAAACTCCAATAACCTTCAGTCGAGATAATGAATAGTCACCACGCGAACACATGTATTATTATCATGTATTTCACTGCAGTTACGATATAAAATCATAAAACCCACGTCAGTCTCTTCGTTCGGCGTCAACGAACATTATTCAACTTGATTTCATATTTAGTAGGGTGTGCCAAAAAAAAAATTTTTTTTTTTTTTCCTTAGATACCATGAAAATATCGTCCGAAATGACGAATAAAAAATTCTGGTAACGTATGAGCTCTTAATTTTAATATTAACAGGTGACGATTCATAATTTTTGATTTCCCATTTAAATAACACAGGAATGTTATTTTTATTTTGTTTGGATTTTTAATGCATTTAAACAAATAATCCTCTAGTGACGACAAATACTTATTTTTGTAGGGAATTTAACGATCTACAAAAAAGCTCTGAGATGATTTTTTGCTAAGTCGACTCCTTCAAAAGTTATCTAATTTAAGAAGCTAGTGGGTGTTTGATAGACATAAAATTAGCATATGATTTGACTAGGTTAGGGATCATCTATTTTGAATGGAAATTATTTATTTTAAAAAATGGTCAGATTTCAGACAAGTTTTTTCATCAAATAATTCCTGTGTACCTATGTATGAATGTATGGATGCTTGTACTCTTTCACGCTTCAACCACTAGACGGATCGGAATGAAACTTGGCACTCATATAGGTTAGGTCCTGGAATAGGACATACTCAAAATTTTGGTCCGGGAAAACATCTTATTCCCACGTGAAAATTGAAAACAATGCGGGCGTAGCCGCGGACGGACAACCAGTATCCTACCAATATTATAAATGTGAAAGTTTGTATGTATAGATGTATGTATGTATGGATGTTTGTTACTCTTTCACGCAAAAACTACTGAACTTATCGGGCTCAAATTTGGTAGGTAGACAGATTAGGACCTGGATTAACATATAACCCCTATAATGATAAATATACTGACCAAATTGAGCGAGTTTAAAGTAAGTTTCTCCGTGCTGTCAATTATAGATGTTTTCGTATAAAATCATCCTAAACTGAAGGTTGCTTCTGGATCAAATGCTGCTGTACAATGTTGTACATAATAAGTTCGACTGTAATCATCTTATTAATAAGATACATATTAGAATACCTAGCCGTGCACCACGTGTAAGTAATAAACAAGCTTACCACTTATTCGCTCTTAAACCATGCCGAACTAATGCTGGTGAACGCGCACCTTTGCGACGTTTAATGAAATCATATAATGATCATTTCCCAGATCTTGACCTATTTGTATTATCACCTTCAAAATACAAAAGTTTTATCACACAAGTGTTAACCGAACTTGATGCCTAAGATCTTTCTGTCATGTTAGATGACAAATTTTCTGTTTAATTTTTCTAATTTTAGTCCTCTCTGTATGTATTTATTACTTCAAATTGGGGACAAAGATGCTGGTTGTACAATTATTTTCTTTTAGTTTATTTTAATACTTAGGTATATAAAGCATAAGCTTCATTGTATAATCGTTTGTTGTTCTAAATAAAATAAAACATATAGGATACTTTTTTCCACGCTCGCGACCCACTTGCGTCCACTTGCGGCTCACGCGCTGCGCACCCTCGAAGACATTCATAGAAACTATGTTCACGCGAGCGAAGCCGTTGGCACAATCTAGTAAATAAATATAGTTCAAATAAATTACAAGTATTATTGTCAAAAAAGCGTGGGTTGCTCGATATACGAAAAATATGGCACAAAGCGCCCCACGCTTTTTCACAATAATACTATTTCGTTCATTATTGTTTTCAGCTTATATTAAGAATTATTTTTTACTTTTTAGTTTGATGTGCTTTAAAAGCGTGTTTTTTTAGTTTTTCAAACTATAATTTTATTTCCTATTAAATTGTTGTTCACATAACTACATAAATAGGAATATTAAAGTAAGGTTAACTTAGATTTTAAATATTATAAATGAAATGAAATGAAAATTTATTTGCATAAAACATGGTTATAGAGCTGTTAACATTATATAGGAAGTTCTCATATTTCACCAGATTTGGCATGCAAATATCCCTTTCGGCCGCCATCGCAACTGTGTTTCACAACCAGTTGTCAATCTTATCATAATTATTACTTTTAAAATTCACGCACAGTCAATTATACTACAAAATAATTTAATAAAACGCAATTGTCATAGTCAATGTTAATTGTCAAAAATGTCTATCTAGGAGTTCATTTACGGAATAAAATATTTTTTCTTTAAGAAACGTCACAAGTTTGCATTTAAATGGTATAATATTAGGTATTGATTTTATGTCAGTAGGTGAAGCATTATAAATTTTAACACACATTACTACACACTGTCTATTGTAATGAGTCAGTTTGGGTATACCGTTTAAAACTAATTTGTTTGGGTCTCTTACAGTCCATTTGTGCACATCTCTCGTCTTTTTAAATAAATGTAAGTTATTTTTTGACGTGATAACGTCTTATAATTCGATGGAGCCGGCTGCACGCACGAAAAAATGCGTCGTTACCTCGCTCTGAGGCGTTCCGAAAAATGCGTCGTTACCTCGCTCTGAGGCGTTCCGTGAGGCGTTCCGTTTAAGGCTTTTTTCTTATGACGTTGTCACGTTCAACTATCGTCAGTAAACCGACTTTATTTACGAAAGTAGTGACCTCTAAAATATACATACAGGGCAAGGGTAACAGTCCTAACGACTTAAATAATGGCCTGCATATTTACACAAATTAACTATTATAAGTATTATCACTATTTAGTAATCTGTGGTATTATTGTGGTAGTATTCATACTTCTTTCATGTCACATTGTTGCTAGATTGTTTCCATGTAATAATAATAGTTATTAGTGATACAAGGGTAGTAAAAAGGTCAATAACAAACGAGTGACATTTGTGAGCTCGAGCCGCAGGCGAGGGTTTACCACCGTCACGAGTTTGTTATTTTCTTTTACACCCATGTATCATACAACATTTTTCAATACAGTTGTGAGAAAACTGGTAAAATATAAAACAACCGTGACAGAAAAATAAAATACATGGGTACATACCTATCAAGGTTTCGGCAACCAAAGTTTATTTTACGCGACTTTTGGATAATTTTTAATGCCCGAGGAGTACTCTCACTTTGTTTTTTCTTATACATACACATAACTATATTCTTTATTACACATATATCAACTATTCATAATTTTCTTCGTTTTCACAACTAAAACATCTCAATTCAGTTTTACGAAAATTGCGCCATATTTTAGGTAGTACACGTACGCATGCGTAAGTTTTTTTTTAATATTATCATTTATCATAAATATACTACAATAAGGCTTGGGATAATATTTTTACCATTAAAACCTCCTTGGAAAAGATGACTTATTCCTTGGTGTAACCTATACGCTTCATTCATATTTATTCTCTTTTCTTTACAACGATACAACCCAAAAATAATCAGCTAGCGTTATGTAGGAGGAACAACCTATCTCTTTTAGGAATTTTTTTCCTATTAAAAGTCTTAAAGAAGATTCTGTATCTTTAGTTATTTTTTTTGCTAGAAATGTGTTGTTCCTCCGAGTTAGAAATTAAAAAAGTGATAATGTAAAAGCTCGTGTGCGGTAAAATCAATTTTGTGCATATAAAGGACCGCTTTTCGAGCAACTGTATTGAAAATTATGTTTTCTTTGAAGTTTCATAATTAAGTGTGAGGGTATTTAATAATAATAATAATAATAAAATTTATTTATCGACCAACAAAGGATCACAATAGTATCTACATAGTTATATGTAGGTAGCATCATCATTCATGATACATATGTGAGGGTACTTCAGTTTTAGAATAAACGTTGTCTAATGAATACGTATTTGGTCATTTATATAGGGTGACTTTTAATTAGCTTTTAATTAGTTCTTGATAGCAAAGGATATGAATGTACTCGTGATTACAAACAACTTTCCCAAAGAAACTATATGTCAAATATGAAAAAAAAATTTTGGTCCTTCATACATTTTTACCGATTTGATAACTTATTATGTATCGAGGACCAAAAATTTTTTTCATATTAGACATATAGTTTCTTTGGGAAAGTTGTTTGTAATTACGAGTACATTCATATCCTTTGCGATCAAGAACTAATTAAAAGTCACCCTATATAATACCTGGAGAATTCCGGAATACGAAATATATCAAGAATGACGTCACGTAGCTATCCAAACTAACAGACAAACTAACTAACTGACACGGTAAGCTAGTAATACTTAAGATTCTAATATGTACAAGTAGCATGACATGATATGCGTAACGGCTAGGGCCGCCGCCTCCTGTCCGGGAGGTCGTGGTTCGAATCCTGCCACGTACCAATGTGATTTCGAATTTAGATTTCATATGTACGTTTATCCGACGCTCTTACGGTGAAGGAAAACATCATGAGGAAACCTGCACACGCCTGCGGAGAAACTGAGTCAGCGTGGTCGACTAAGGCCCGATCACCCTAATTTAGGGTAGGCTCGAGCCCCTCGGTGGGGACTTATATGAGCTGATATGAAGATATTCAGTACAGGAGGGCTATTTTCCGTAACCCAAGCTACAGCTCTGTATAACACAACCTCGTCATTACATTCCAGTATGACGTTACATCGACCATCGCCCTTAACTTTCAGAGAATGTTGAAGATGTCGATACTGCCAGATATCACCCAGCTGGCGTCGCGGCGCCTGCTAAGACTCTTGTACATCGAGCAGCTATCCAAGGCGCACATCTCGGCGCACCTGCCTCCCGCGGATACGACTGAGGTGCCGCTTATCGTTTTAGTGGGCTATGAAGCTGTTGGAAAAGGTAATTGTCCTTATTTTTTAACGGGAAACGTCTTTCACTTGGCTATTCGATACGGAGTTTAAATCGATTTTATTGGTTTTTAGAACATATCTTGAACTAGAGTAAATAAAGAAACAAATCAGGTTCCATTTAAAAAAACATCAATATATCAGCTCATATACGTCTCCACCGAGGTGCTCGAGCCTACCCTGAATTTGGGCGATTGGGCCTTAGTGCGGTGCGGGTTGGTCGATTTTACACACAACCTCAGAGTTTCTTCGCAGGCGTGTGCAGGTTTCTTCTCCGTAAGAGCGTAGGATAAACTTGCATACTATGAAATTGAAATTCGAAAACACATTGGCAGGATTCGAACCACAACCGGACAGGAGGTAGCAGCCCTAGCCATTACACCACCAAAAGAACAAGGACGATAAATTATTTTATGATATAAAATAATTAAATTAGATTTCACAGTATCTGTGGTCAGTTTTAAACTTAGAATTATAGCAGTGATCCAGACATTTATAGTTTTCGAGAAGTTGCGCAAATGGCAAAAACCTTTTTTCTACTCCCATTTGGTAATTTGCTTAATACATAACCTCAAATCATATCACAAAAGTATTCATTCCTACAAGTCGTTTTACAATGATTATTTCAAAACGAGACAACTATACTACAATGAAACTTTTTAAATATTTTTTATGGCTTTGGCTTCAATAATTCCATATATGATTATGACAAAATTTGAGTGTATTTTTATTTATTTCATGGTTGTAGAAAAACATCTATGTAGAAAAGATCTATGGGCCTCTTAAGAAGGCTCAAGGTCACCCAAAGGGCAATGGAGCGTGCTATGCTCGGAGTTTCTCTGCGTGATCGAATCAGAAACGAGGAGATCCGCAGAACTGAAGTAACCGACATAGCTCACAGAATCGCTAAACTGAAGTGGCAGTGGGCAGGGCACATAGCTCGTAGAACAGATGGCCGATGGGGCAGTAAAGTTCTCGAGTGGCGACCGCGCACCGGAAAACGTAGCGTAGGCAGCCCTCACACGCGGTGGACCGATGACCTGGTGAAGATCGCGGGAAGCCGATGGATGCGGGCAGCACAGGACCGGTCGTCGTGGAAATCCTTGGGGGAGGCCTTTGTCCAGCAGTGGACGATTTGTGGCTTGGTTGCTAAGAGGCGCTATGGTTGCGTACCTACTTCATAGCTTAACCATATAATTCACAGTTGTCATCACAGATCTAATAATAGATCTGTGGTTGTCATACTTTCAAATTTTTTTTGCCCTTTTTTTGGGCAGGCTAAGGCTTATTGACCATACCGCCTAGTCTTCAGTATAATATTATTTCAGTAGTATTTAGATTTTACGTCTTCAGTAATTTTTCAAAATGATAATTTTTATCAAAATGATAGCACTTTTGCTAAAGCTTTCACGGACTTTTTGTGGGAACTCGAAACACAGTATACACAATATATTTCATTATCCTACACAATAAATACAAATACCGCAGTGTCTTACTTAAGACCAAGATCTTCGACCAGTGTGTGTTTCCAGTGATGACATACTGAACTGAGACATGGTTGCTTACTATGGGCCTCATAAGAAGGCTCAAGGTCACCAAAGGGTAATGGAGCGTGCTATGCTCGGAGTTTCTCCACATGATCGAATCAGAAAAGACGAGATCCGTAGGAAAACCAAAGTAACCGACATATCTCTCAGAATTGCTAAACTTGAATTACAGTGGGCGGGGCACATAGCTCACAGAACAGATGGCCGTTGGGGTAGTAAAGTTCTCGAGTGGCGACCGCGCACCGGAAAACGTAGCGTAGGCAGGCCTCCCACTCAGTGGACCGATGACCTGGTGAAGGTCGCGGGAAGCCCCTGGATGCAGGTAGCGCAAAACCGGTCGTCGCAGAAATCCTTGGGGGAGGCCTATGTCGAGCAGTGGACGTACTTCGGCTAATATGTTAATGATGATGATGACACAATAAACACATAAATGGTACTTCGCTGAGAAATACACTATCAATATTATACATCTGGTCCGCTCATTTATGGAGTACTGTTCACACTTATAGGATGGATAAGCCCGCTATCAGCTGGATACCTTGGACGCCATCGACCGACGCGCACGGAGACTCATTGGTGATGACGAGCTAGTCAATGATAAGCTCCAAAACCTTGAGCATCGCCGCAAAGTCGTCTGTTTATCGGTATTCTATTGAATTCATTTAGGAGAGTGCGCGCAAGAACTTCACGACCTCATTCTTCCGGTTCCATTCCACCGTCGTTCAAGGAGACTTAGGGAGCAGTTGCACCCCTTTGTTGTTGATGTTCCACCTTTTGGCATGAAGCGTTACGCTTCCTCATTTATTATGCGTACAGCGAAGGAGAAGAACTCCTTGCCTGCGTCAGTGTTTCCCGCTTCCTATAATTTGGAGATCTTCAAGGCAAGAGTGAATAGGCATTATTTGAGTTTGCGTGTACCATCCTTGACTGCATCATCACTTACCATCAGATGAGTTGCAGTCAAACGCACTCAAAATTTTTAATTAAAAAAAACATCAAAAACCACAAATTGTAACTTTTTGTATAATAAAAAAAGACAAACTGAACGCTACCAATTCCCTCCAAAAAATCTGTCATACTTTCAATGTGATTATATCCGTTTGTTCACGGAGTCTCCCATCTCCATAGCATATTTTATTCTGCAAAAATTCAAAATTATCTCAACCGTCACGTTCCACGACTAGCATGCCTTAAACACTGTCATATTACCTACCTTGCTGTGGATGATGTTTGTCTGACAGGCACCCTAGCCCGCAGATTGGCGGCGAAGTGCAGCTCGAACGTGGAACTAGCGCTGCAGCATACCACTTCAATTTACCACTATCCTGGACAGTACGTGGAGGTGACGAGGAGCAAGTTTGACGACATGCTGCTTGCTGGCGACTTCCTCACCTACAGCGAGATTGAGGGAGAGTCTTACGGGCTGAGTTAGTTTTGAGCACGGATAAGGTAAAAAAGGTTGGATTGGCAATAGTCACACTTTTGTTTGAAAACCAGCGTCGCCGCCTGTCTCCCACCCATCAACTCTACTACACAAGAAATAATAATACATTATACGAATTGCGCGCACTAATAAACAAAACACACTTAGAACACAGTGCTGCAATTGTGTCTCACACCATATCGAGAGTCTGTACGTTACACACAACCACACGCGAATAAAAAGTATGAACGCGTGCTTCGGTTAAGTATGATTGTCTAATCATACTTGAGGCGCGCCTGCCCAGTGCACATTTCCAATCCAACCTTATTTATCTGATCCGTGGTTTTGAGTATAGTTCATTTTTTTTTTATTTGCTTGCGTCGAAATCTTACCAAAGAAAAGGGCTAACCAATTATGGATAAAAAACAATTAACAAATACCTACGGTAAAAGTCCACTCCTCCAGTTATCTATGAACTTAGTGGTTTCAAGGTCCCCAGGAGGCTCGAGTTTCCATACAAACGTAGTTCCGTTTTAATATAAAAACTGCATGCCGGATTGAATCCAAACTTTGAAAATATATTGAGTAATCACATTGATGTTTGTAATTAGTTTTCGCTGTACTAATATAAAACGAAAAAAAAAGCAGTTTCAAACTTTCAGTACAAAACTAATTTAAGCCTTCGTTTAGTTACCTTTTAATTAACTACGATGAAAACTAATTACAAACATCGATAAGTGTCTACTCAATATATTTTCAAAGTTTGGATTCAATTCGGCATGCAGTTTTTATTTAAAAGCGGAACTACGTTTGTACGGAAACTCGAGCCACCTGTGGAACCTTATACTTAGGGCATACTGAAAGTTTCTGGAACTGGCTACTTACAAAAAATAAAATAAAAAAGCAGTAACAGAATTTTAAAATGGAACTCTCTAGGAACATACGAGTATTACTTTTTAATTTTCGAGACTGTCGTTTGTGTTTTCACCTTGTCGGGGTTCAGAGAATTGTGCGTCGCTATTATAATGAAATTAAATCGTGAAAATTTTCGCTTAATGATTTTTTACGATTTTCGCTACGGCTTAAGTCTTCAACTGCCATTTGGAGGTGAAGTACCATCTCCTAGCCACACCCCGGACACTCCATACAAACGAGCGAGAAATGATATACATAATTATAACTGACGTATCTATAGGCAAGAATTCAGGTAGGGTTGAATCACACCGGCGGTATTGGTCACGAAATGTTTGTTAGTTATTTACTGCATGCACACTGCAAGATATATATACTGTGCTGCAAGCAACAATCAACAGTTATCTTACATCATTAAGTAACTTACATGGATAACATTGTTCATTTGTTCTTCAAACACAGGAGCTTTTGTCCGTGAAACAATCTCATTTAGCAACCTACAATAATAGTCAATCTCAATCTATAATTCCGAGATCACATTTTATAATATCACACCACTAGATATTTCTATACAACTCATACTTTCACACCATCTAATCAAATTATTACAAACAATCATCGTTTAAAAAAAATAAAACGAACAAAATAAGCCACAATAACAAACTGACATATGAAAAACATAAAGGAACTACATTCCTAAAAAAAAAGATACAGCTAGTATGAAGATTCATAGGAACTGATTGTTCTTACATTTGGTCGTATAATATTGGTGGTCAGCCAATCATGATACGAGGCATGCTGAGACGCCGCGGCAGCCTATTGGCGTCGAGCGGTGAGCGGCGCGCAAAGTAAATAAAAGTGACGTTAATCGCGCATGCGTAGTTCGTCCTTTACGTTCGGTAACTAGTTGCTTTTTATTCCGGTGTACGAAATCACAGCGGCGCGCAAAGTGAATATAAGTGACGTTTATCGCGCTTGAGTAGCTCGTCCTTTACGTTTGGTACCCAATCTACATCCAATCTGAGTGACGGGGGGATGAGGTCGAATTTAGAGAGCGGCAGGGAGTGTCCATACTGTACGTTAGTACTAATATATATACTGTGTCCTAGCTATGTGTATTCGTGGTTCGGAGAATTTTGACGTGGACGAGATCATCTCTATGGCGACGTACGTGAAGGTCGGCTGGCGACTGCAGTTACTGAATCTAATATCGATAGCGTACGACAACTAATTAGGACTGACAAAAAAATTACTTGTCAGCAAATTCGTACTGAATTAGGCATTGGAATGAGTCAAGTGCAAAACATTTTGCATGAGCAACTGAAGGTTCGGAAGCTTTGCACTCGATGGACGATACCGCATGATTTAACGGAAGACCTGAAACGACTGCGTTTAGAGTGGTGCCGAAAAATATAGAAAAGTTTAATGGCAGAGAGTCATGGCGGTCTATAATATCGTGACAGGTGACGAAACCTGGGCGTATTGTTTCGAACCGGAAAGAAAGAGCCAGTCAGCAGAATGGGTCTTTCCTTTTGAAGAGTTACCAACAAAAGTTAAGAAGAGTCGGAGCACTGGCAAAAAAATGGTTGCGTCTTTCTTCGGGAAAACTGGACATTATGTAACAGTGTCGCTTGAAAATCAAAGGACAGTCACTGCAGATTGGTATGTAAACCATTGCTTGCCCAGTGTCTTGGAAAAACTTCGTGAAAAGCGTCCTCGCAGTCATGTCATCCTTCACCACGACAATGCGTCTGCACATTCCGCTAAGAGAACGAATGCGTATTTGAAGGTTTCAAATGTGAAACTGATGACGCATCCGCCGTACAGTCCGGACCTCGCACCTTGCGACTTCTTTTTATTCCCAAGAATAAAAGATAAACTTAGAGGTTTACTGTTAGCTGTAATAATAATAATATTAGAGGTTTACAATTCTCAAGCCCAGAAGCGGCGGTGAATGCATTCCATGAAGCCATTGAAGAGGTCCCTACTGAAAACTGGATCCACTGCTTTACATAATGGTTCCAACGAATGCAAAAATGTGTAAATAGTGAGGATATAATATACTTTGAAACATCTTATCTAGTCTTATTTGTCAGAATCCAGAAACTTTCAGTATGACCCACGTATCGTGAAGTATACAGGTACCTATCTATCCTAATTTGACCTAAACCGAGTTTTACTATTTATTTAGATGCAATGTTCACGGATTCGAGTTTGAGCCAGTTCAAGTCTTTATTTGGATCCTTACCAAAACAGTCGCAGACTAATTTGGCACGGAACGATCGCTACCTCTAGAATTTTGGTTCTTCCAATTGCCTATTAAAACTCAACTACCTACCTACTTACCTATTAAGTCGCTCTTTTATGATCTGTATTAAAAACGGTGTATTACAGGTCGAGAACAGGCATTTGTTAATGAAGGGAAAGTAAAGATCGTCACCATGGATTTGGCAGGAGCTCTCATGTTGAAGGAGCGCGGTCGAAGGCCGTACCTTATCCTTGCCACGTGCGAGGATAAACTGGCTTTAGCCAGGAGACAAGAGGAGAGGAAAGAGTGAGTGTATATAAACAGCAACTTTAATTTCGTTGAATGTGTAACTTTTACCAATTACCTTTTCTTAGAGCACGTAACTTGATGAGATCGAAAAGATTATCAATGGAACGCCCTTACGAAAAGTCTACGCTGCAGGTGCTTGTATCGGGGCGAATTATGGTCACAGGAATACTGAACGAGTTACTTTTGGTTAGTTATTATTGTTTGTTATAACAAAGTGTAGGTACAATGAACATGTACGGCACCAATAAAATTTAATTAAAAACCTGACTGTATAAAAACTTAACCCCTCTTTTGACGTGACAACGTCTTATAATTCGATAGAGCTGGCTGCACGCACGAAAAAACATGACTCATGCGTCGTTACCTCGCTCTGAGGCGTTCCGTCATGCGTCGTTACCTCGCTCTGAGGCGTTCCGTGTAAGTCTTGAAGTGCAAGCGAGAGCGCGAACGAGCGACAAAGAAGCACAATCGGCCTTTACGTTCGGCAGCGTTCGACATCCGTCTCTCTCCTACTTGAGTGAGCGATGTGTCTGTGTGAACAGCTGCTATACTATAGTACATCTACATGTTTTGATCGAGTATCAAGTGCAGTGAAAAGTGAATGTGTTGTTCTTGTTTATAACAACGATAATTACAGCGATAAAGGTAATGATTCTTTCGATATTAATTATATATTCAGTGATATATTGTCGAATATTCGTGCTTTCATCATTAAAATGAATAGCATCGGTCCGCTAGTGCAGCGATTATAGGTTATGCTATAATTGACAAAATTAAAACAATAAGTTAACAGAACTATTTCACGATGAGTAAAAAATCGATGACTTTACTATTCAATCGAAATAATTATCGAGTGTTATTATGATTTAAAAAAATTAATTGACGTGATAACGTCTTATAATTCGATGGAGCCGGCTGCACGCACGAAAAAATGCGTCGTTAGCTCGCTCTGAGGCGTTCCGTGAGGCGTTCCGTTTAAGGCTTGAAGTGCAAGCGAGAGCGTGCAACGAGCGACAAAGAGGCACAATTGGCCTCCGCGTTCGGCAGCGTTCGACATCTGTCTCTCTCCTACTTGAGTGAGCGATGCGTCCGCGTGGACAGCTGCTATACAATACATTTACATGTTCTCGTCAAGTATGAAGTGCAGTGAAAAGTGAATGTGGTGTCAATTGTTTATAGCAATGATAATTGCGGCGATAAAGGTAATGATTCTTTCGATATTATGAAACCATTCCATCAGTATTTTCTTATGACGTTGTCACGTTCAACTATCGTCAGTAAACCGACTTTACAGACAACCGTTTTTTAGCCAGTCTGGTAAAAATGTATCCTATGTCACTCACGACATTAAGACAAATCTATTGACACCTCGCACTCCCAAATCCATCAAGCCGTTTAGCCTACAAGCAGGGTTGAAAAAAATAACAGTTTTTTATTCAAAAAGAACAAAATATTGTTTATAATCAACAAACAAAAAAACATGTTTTAAATCAATTTGTTTAAATCGTTTTATTCCAAGTCTTTTAAACATGATTTAAGCATTGTTGAAAGACATTTTACGATTAAATTGATGTTCTGTTTATGTTTTTTTAATTTGTTTTAAACACCAGTTTCAAACAAATGTTTTAAATGGCCCATAACAAATTTGATAAATGAGTAGTTTCATAACAGCCTGGGCCTGGTTTGTGTATACTAAACAAATATGTTTTTATGGCTTGTTGTAACTGTGTTTAAAACAAAATGATTTATAAATTGTTTTAAATGGGTCTGTATATTTTTTCAGTGTTATAAACAGTATTTTAAACACTTGTTTAAACAAATGTTTTAAAACATTGCCAACCCTGGCTACAAGGCGTGCCAAAGAAATAAACATACATACATACATTAATACACTCGAAAAACATAACCCTCCTTCTTACGCAGACGGGTAAATATTTAAAAGAAAAATATTCAGTCTGTTCCAGGGCAAAATGAGAAAAGTGAGTTTCTGATCGAGTCGGAGTGCTCACTGCTGCTGGATAGTGACGTTCGACAGGCCGTCAAGGACTACGCCAAAGGCCTCAACATGCTCACACTCTTGAATTCTGTAAGTTCACAAGCGTACTAACGTAAACCCTTCGGTCGTCTACGTAACCACAGTTTCGTAATCAGTTACCAATAAGAAAAAAATGTTCTTTTTACAAAACTGGTTTCGATATAAGAACTTTTCTGACGTAATAACGTCTATTAAATCGATGGACGCCGGCTGCACGCACGAAAAAGGGTGACTCATTGTCCCGTTACGCTCATTGTCCCGTTACTTTATGACGTTGTCACGTTAAACTATCGTCCGTAAACCGACTTACAGACAACCGATTTTTTTAAAGAAACAGTATAGATACAAAGGAGTATGGCTAAGGACCCAAGAGCCAGACTTACCCGACACTTTACCAAAGATGGATGCTGGATGCGGGCCGCACAGAATCGGTCGTCGCGGAAATCCTTGGGGGAGGCCTATGTCCAGCAGTGGACGTCCTTCGGCTGATATGATGATGATGATGATATATTCGAAGCCATTTCGAAGTGTTTTGATCAATTGATTTGAGCTTAGCATCACTTTTCTGAATGTGTGCCACGGAGCTCATCTTTGTATCAAATGACTACTATTGGGGAGGCCTTTTTCTAGCAGTGTGATGATGATGATAAAACATTAACTACCGGCCTTCACCAACAAAACAGTAGACCTTGTAGCACTACGAGTACGGTGGGTAGGTATGGATAGGGCGTGGGAAATAACCGTACGAGCTCACAATTAATATTTTATTTTGAGATAAAAGATTCAAAATTGGTCTTTAACCCGGCGTGAATCAGGAGAAAAATAGTTACACCAACTGCGAGGTGGGTATGACATACCCAAATATAGAAATTGTCGATTTTGGTAACTGAAATGACTATTTATTACTGCAATATATTAATTAACATTATGGACATGAGGTAAAATGACAAAATTACCCAGTTCTAGTTATAGAAGTATTAATATTTCTATAAAAAACAAAGTAGTATTTTTTACACAAAAATCAACTATATTTAAGAACTATGACTTAATATCTAAAAAACTGAGATTTTTTGACAACTGTGCACACAAAATTAAAAAATATATCTGTCATATAATTTAGCTTCGAGATCACATAAAATCAACATAAAATATTCTAATATCTTCTTATAAGAGTTCGGATATTACGTACCCTCTGTGTGTTTGCGCTTGAGTTCCAGGAATCGCGCAGTTCAGAAATATTTAGTGTTTTATAAATTTTATAAATTGGTGGGTATGAGATACCCGACCTCATTCACGCCAGGTTAAAGAAAGCAGCAGTTTCTATTTACAAATCATTTTATTTTAATTTGTTTTTAATGAGTTGGAAATGCAAAGAATATTGAAGGATGGTGGGTTTTTAATCTCATGTTACATAGATGACATATTGTTATGTGCCCCCGCATGCGTAATAGAACAAATAGATGAAATGAAATAGGTTGAATGAAAGGAGAAACAATAACAGCGTTACCGCTTTACAACCTTGTACAGGATATGAACAAAAGTTGTGGCAATATTTACTGGGTATGGGCGGGCTGTTACTCGTGAAGTCTTATACGTCATTAAATAATCAGCTGATCAATTAGTAGATTCGAAAAAAAATTGGTGAATAGACTAGGGGTTCCTTAAAAACTCTTTCAGTTTCACGAATACGAATAGAAGCTAGAAGAATATTGTTATAACTTTTTTATTACGTAAAGAATCTTATGAAATATTTTTGATCAAGACGCGTTGGTACGCGTTGATACCAAATCTTCAGGCCATATCCAAACAGGCCTAAAACTCGACTAACACCGGCATGTAATAATTAGGTATATTCAAGGCGAGAGTGAATAGGTGTTATTTGAGTTTCCATCAGGTGAGTTGCTGTCAAACGCATTCAAATTCTTAATAAAACAAGTTGAAAGTTTAAAAATTTACTGAAACCTGCTAACTGAAAAATTTATACATGTCGCGGTCATATTGTAGAATTAGCCGTTTTAAACCGAATAGTTTACTCTTTTTGTAAAACAGCTAATTCTACAATAAAAATGTGTAATGTTTCTTTCATTTTCCAGAGTGCAACCTCTTTGGAAGAGGCTTGCGACCACGCGCGCGCTTACAAGAACGGACAAGCGAACGACACCAGCTTATGCTCGCTGTTCAAGGAATCGCAGGCCACTGAAGAAGTCGGCAGTGACATAGCCGACGGCGGCGTGCCCGGCTCCTACCAAAGCCTAAACTATACCAAACGGAAGTAAGGAAGAAATTTTAATATCTTACGTTAAGGTTGGTTAAGGTTCGGCGCACCCCTTACTGGTTGCGGCGTTGCATGAAAAAACTATAGCCAATTTTATAGTTCTAAATGAAATTGGTACCTAATATGTGGTCTGCCTCCCTACGGTTGAAGTTCAGGCGAACAACAAGGTTGAATTTCCCTTGCAATGATATTCTGAGAGTTACAAAGGTAAACCTTAGCGGTATTTAGATCGCACGAAAAGTATTGTCAAAACTGATAGACCGACCGTACCTATCGCTAGCCAAAGAGATGAAGTATAACTTAAACAAGAAAAATTGCAGTATAATGTTAGCTATAGTGTTCAGTTTGCAAATATAAGTCAAAATTTATGTTACGTGAAATTGCTATTCGCTTATTTAAGAGTTTCTCAAGCATTTTCTGATGTGCTCATAAGTTTTAACATATTCTTCCTTTTTTATGTTAAACATCATCTCTACTTGCGATATAGGTACTAAATTTGATTTTTTTAGTGTGAAATCCAGTATTTATGGTGCTACTTTCGAATACTTTGTTCGAAAACAGGGGATTTACAGTAACAAGATTCAAGATTATTTATTTATTTAAGGTATTTATTCAAAATAGGTGCAAATTACACTCTTTCTGATAGTCATAAATTAATAATAACATAATTTCATTTGTGAAAAATCAAGAAATAAACAATCATTAGTTAATAATATCAAAATTAAATCCTAGAAATAAACCAGATTATGTCATTG
This sequence comes from Coleophora flavipennella, assembly GCA_947284805.1. NCBI lineage: Eukaryota > Metazoa > Arthropoda > Insecta > Lepidoptera > Coleophoridae > Coleophora > Coleophora flavipennella. The sequence continues at coordinate 2,650,042 of OX369268.1, forward strand.
GAACATGAAAACAATATGACACGAAAATTTATACATAAAATTATTGAATGTCATTGAAACCTTTGACAAGAGAAGGCCAGTTCACACGGACAGCACCCGGTCACGAGTATAACGCGAGAGTCAGCCATCGCTCCCATCAACCATATTAGAGGGAAAGGAACGACCCGGCTCCCGATGCGCCACCATCCGTAGCATGTTTAAATACTACACAAGATTGATCATGTCATAAAATAACGAACCTTGCAGGTCGGCAGAGACCAGCCAAAGGAAGATATCGAACTCGGCCGGCAAGAGCGTAGACTTCACCGGATACGCGTCTTCCACATGGAGAGGCAACGTTAGGGACAGTTAGTACTACATACTCTTCTCTGTCTGTGTGTAGTTCGTTCACTCATTTAACCGCATCTTTGACCGCGCCCGACACTCTTGTCAAAGGTGCGGCGCGGCGGGCGGCACCTTTGACACTTATCTTTAGTTATTGAAGAATACCTACGAAGAACTTATGTAAGAATACAGGAAAAATATAAAATAAATAAACCTTCCTCCCCTGGTTACCTACGCGAACGCTTCACTTGGAAACGCCAGCCAGACCAACTATCCCGATCCCACCTAAAGTCCCTCCTTAATTTCCCCTCTCATTGTACTGACTTCTACTCCTATTCCTTTTCTGTTCATGCCGTCAGGTTGTGGAATTCTCTTCCTCATGAAATTCGTGACTGTGAGAGCCTATACTCTTTTAAAAAGAAACTAAAAGAGCACTATATTTCTCTGTCATCTTGAATTAATCGATTAGCCATGAAATTTTTTATTTATTATTTACAGTATGTATTTATATTAGTTAATATATATTTATCTATGTATTTATATAAACCTTCTGTTATCTATATATTTTAAGTACTTATATTGACTATTTTTGTTAAAATTTAGTATTTATTTAATATTACTTTAAGTATTACTTTTTTTTTATTAAGTTGTGTACACGTCTGCCATTTCAGTCAAAACTTTCTTCTTTCCCGGGTCTGCTGGAAGAAATTTCTTTAGAAATAAGCTGTACCCTTTATATAACCGTTATATTTAAAATCTGTATTTTATGTATCCTGTGTACAATAAACTGATAAATAAATAAATAAAATTACAGTGTTTTTCGGGAGCTGTCAAAGATGCGATTAAATGAGCGAATGAACTTTACATTGTAATGCTCTTAGATGTTCACGTAATAAAGGTTTAGAAGTTGTAAAGTGCAAGGTACCTTCTTAGTTAACTTTACAACTTGGCTGCGACATATTACAGGTGTAACAAAATTTGTGTACGTTTATGAAATTTGTTGTACGATTGCTCAAATCGCAAAAAAACATTAACTTAATGCAAATCGATCAGCTGATCGACCAATTTTGTGCTATTTGGTAAGGAGGGTCCATATCTTTTTTTTTTAGAATTCACTATGATTTCCTAGGGGAAAGTTGTTTAGTATGATGAGCAGAGGCGTATTTATCCCATGTCCAGAGCACTTGGCCCGGGGCGGCAAGAGGTGAGGGCGGCCGAAAGTTTGGTTCACTGAAAAATAATAAAGCTAGCCAAGTGCGAGTCGGACTAGCGGTAATAAGGGTGAGGAACCACTACGAACATGCAAACAGAAGGTTACAGTATAAGGTGACGTTTATCGTGTGGCAGTACGGAACCCTAAGCGCGCAACTCCGACTCGCACTTGGCCGGCTTTTTGTCACTTAGAGGGGCAGATTTTTTTGTGCCCGGAGCGCCGGATTCTTAAATACGCCACTGATGATGAGTGGAACCCCCAGTTAACTCGTCCTCCACCATTTTTTTACACTGTATATACAGGCTCATTCTGGGCATTACAATGTCTTTGGTGACAGGTGTGTTGGGATTGAACAGCGCGAAATCCTCCAAGTCGGTGACGTTCACGTCACAACAGGGTGAAACGCAGACGACACAGCTGGAGGCCGACAAGGAGCCGGGATACGTGAAGACCTCCGGCTTGTCGGGCTTAATGGTGGACCCGCTGGCTAGCTCCGCTGCTGAAGAGGAATGTAAGTAGGAAAAGGGAAGTAAGTGTGGGGAAATCGCGTCCCTAACTGTCATCTAATTCACAAGATTCAATAGGGATGACGAATGCAAGTCATCTGATTTACTTTTTATCATCTGTCAAAAACGACATTTTGTTCTAAAAATGTTTGAAATACCTTGGCGTGACCGTGACGTCATAGTTTTGCAGCGTCATTTATGTACTCATTTTGTGATTTTGATGAATTAAAAATCGAAACCTTGATAGAAAACAAAACGCGTTAGGTTTTCCGAAGTTTAAGTAGGAGGGCAATTTAGTGATCAAGAGTTCATAATTTATTTCTTATGCTGTCGTCATTCCTATTCAACTGAATCCCTTCGAATATTTTCAAACGACGAATCGAAATCGAGCCGATGTGATATAGATAGATAGATATAATACAAGGGTGGTAAAAAGATAAGTAACGTCAGGGTTTACATCACATTTATAATATTAGTAAGGATATACCTATATATTGTTGTTTTTTTCGATATATTTTTTTAATAGGGTCACCTTTGCCGTGAATCCGATACAATAAAATATTACCTACTCTGTGAGTTGTTTTCCTTTCTCAAAGATAGGGATAGTACCTATCAGGTCAAGTGAAAATATTGTGGAGTGAAGGGTGATTCCAACGTCTTAGGACGTCTTGAGACGTCTGTACCTAATCTACTTGCTCTCTGCAGCTGATAAAAGAAAATGGCACTCAGTGAGTGAGAAGCTGCCGACGACGTGGCCGGGGGCACCGCGCACTGGCTCAGGGAGCTCCGTGGACGACCGCGACCTGTGGCTGGCGTTCCTCATGGACACCGGCCTCGTGAGGATCAGCAATCAGAACGCAACGACGCCCAACCGTAAATTAACCTCATTCCCCCAGCTCCATTCCACCTTCGGTCAACGAGACGCAGGGGGATGTTCCACCCCTTTGTTGTTGATATTCAGCCTATACGCACGAAGCGTTACGCTTCCTCTTTTATTATGCGGACAGCGATGGAGTGAAACTCCTTGCCTGCGTCTGTGTTTCCCGACTCGAACTATTTGTGGATCTGCAAGGCGAGAGTGAATAGCCATTATTTGAGTTTGCGTGTATCATCCTCGACTACATCGTCACTTACCATCAGGTGGGATATAGTCAAACGCACTCAAATTTATATATATATATATATCCTAAGGGCCAAAACATATTATTCCGATTCACACATGGACATGGCACGACATTGAGTCCTGAAAAACTACCTTGAAAACCAACACAATAAACCATTATGTTGTTCCTTTAGTAGGCCTTGTTTTCCCGTGGTCTCACTATTTTGTCCCTCTAGTGGAACCATGGGGACAACCTATGCCCCTAGTTCAGTTTTCAGATCTTGTCGAATAAGATTTTTTTCTTTCTGAGCGTCGGTGGCGTAATGACAAGGGTCAAGGCCGCTGCCTCCTGTCCGGTAGGCCGTGGTTCGAATCCTGCCACGTATACCAACGTGTTTTCGATTTTTGGATTTCATATGTACGTTTATCCGATGCTCTTACGGTGAAGGAAAACATCGTGAGAAAACTCGAAGGTTGTGTGTGAAGTCGACCAACCCGCACTGGACCCACGTGGTCGACTAAGGTCCGATCGCCCTAACTCAGGGTAGGGTCGAGCCCCTCGGTGGAGACGCATATGAGCTGATATATGATGATGATTTTCTCGAAAAATATCTCTCTATACATATAGGTAATAGTTTAGTTGAGTTGAAAATTATAATCAAGTTAAAATTAAGGTGTACAGCGACCTACCACTCGCGTCGCTCAGGGTTCTAGTACTTGAATCATCATGAATCACTCCCTACGCTCGTGATTCAGTCATTAGAACCCTTCAATTGCTCGTGGTTCATCTATGGTTCTCGCTTTAAATCCGTTCTATTCACTAGTTGCATAATATACCATTGCTCCTCTAAAAAGCTTATTTTATTTTTAATCATTAGTTTTTACTTTTAATCACTATTTTGGTGTTTGAATTTAGAACACACCAATATACTAATATATATACTGTGCCAATATATTCGACCTCATATTTCAGCTTTACAACGTCCTTGAGCAAGAAATACTCGATACAAAATCCTAATCCAAAGAAAATTTGACATACTAACTCATTGTACATATAATTCCTCGAGATTTGATTGTTCGATATTTTCGAAATTCAATTCAATTCAATTTTATTCCATTAACAAAATACTTTGTGTAGGAAAACAATATTAAAAATTATCACACATAACGCAATATCACATTTCAATAAATCATAAAACAATCACAAAAGTATAAAATAACAATACAGTCACTTACTCTCACAAAATCAATCTATAATCGCATTTATCTACACTCATGTCGTAAATCCTTCATTTACTTATCAGAAACGCTAAGCAAATGATATACCTTTCGATGGAGCCGTGACTAAGGATCCATACAAATTTCATTTCGTTATCGCAAAGTTGTAACAAAATGAAGTTTTTTTTTTTTAATTTTTACGCAGATGCTTGCTATTTGAGCACACTAGCGTGTTTCGGAACGCAACCTTGGCGGCGCGCATGCGCGGTGCGATATTACTGCAAATTTATTTTCGCGCCATTAACGTTTGTATTTTTCCTGCAGTTTGTATAATATGTAATTCGTTATTCGTTGTAATAAGTAAGTCGTTATTACAAGTTTTTTTTACTAAAAACCCAGTAAAATGTCTGAAACTGATAGTGATATAGACGAAAATTTGACACCCCCGGATATTCTTGAAACAGCAACTAAAATAACCTTTAATAATTGTACCATACAAAATGTCAATAATTATTACAATAAACAATGATTACTTTAATTTGTCTTTAATTTAAATTTGTTGTATGAGTGTAGATAAACTATTGTATGCAACTGTACATAATTAGTATTTAACACTCGTGTATACTTTTATGAAACTCGCTGCGCTCGTTTCATAAACCACACTCGTGTTAAATACCCCTCATTATGCAACAGTTGCATAAATAGCTATTTTCCAACAAAAAGCGCTTTAAAAGTCTTTGGAATACATGCACATTACTAATCGCCTTCAAGTTGGATGGGAGACAATTGAACATCTTTACCGCCTGATGTCGGGTACAGTGTGTTACTATTCTCAGTCTTGGAATTATTGTGTGGGGAATATCACATCGACGCGTCGCCAAACGAGATCGCCTATCCTCTGGTGTTTCATATTTTTCCGGCCATTTTACTAAATATGTGAGCAGCACAAGGATATACAGACTAAGGTACAGTTAGAATTTTCAGCCTACGAAAATGGTCTTTACAGGACTCCCACTGGGGAATACGAACGATAGTCCTAATTGCTCTTTTTTGCATAACGAAGGCTTTCCTTATATTATAATCATAACTATTTCCCCACAGCAAAATACTGTACCTGAGATGAGATTCTACCAGTGCAAAATAAATGGAACGAAGTTGTTCTAAGGTAATCACATCTCTTAAACTTCTGAGGGCGTAACATGCTGAGCTGATTTTGCCCTCTTTTTTACTAAGTTCGTCTTTCCAGTTTAGAGAGGAGTCAATGTGTACACCGAGAAACTTAACTGACTTCACAAGCTCCATCTCAACTTCATTCAAACAAGCTCGAATGGTCCCATTATTTTTTGTCGTTGTTCTAAATAACATAACATTTGTTTTGCCAATGTTAAGCAAGAGATTATTAATAGTGAACCATTTATAAAAAACTAAAAGAGACTGTTGAGTTATTTTTTCGAGTTCCTTTGAGTTATCTGCTGAAACTACTGCATTGGTGTCATCAGCAAAGACTACCAGACTGATATTGTTTGCTACACATCTGTATGTATAATAGATCAAGTCATTAGTAAACAAAATGAACAATACCGGTCCCAATATTGAGCCTTGTGGCACCCCTCTTTTAATCTTAATAAATTTAGACTTGCAAGTTTTCTCCATTCCATTCTCTGTGTATTTGATTTCTACAAACTGATATCTATTTTGCAAATAAGACTTAAGAAATTTCAGTACATTACCACGAACTCCGTAGTGATAGAGCTTATTCAATAAAATTTTATGATCCACCAAGTCAAAAGCTGAACTAAGATCCAAGAACATACCTACTACTTTCCTCTTGTTATTTAGATTTAGTATTACATCATCAATTAATGTAGTGATAGCCTCAGTAACTCCGATATTTTTTTGGTATCCAAATTGTCTGTTGCTTATAATTTTGTTCGAGTTAAGATGCTGAACCAGGCGTAACTTTATTATTTTTTCAAATATCTTTGAGAAAACCGGTTGCAATGATATTGGTCTGTAATTTTTTGGATCACTTTTTATGCCTTTTTTATAAACTGGGAGTACTTTGGCTATCTTTAACTGTTCTGGAAATACAGCTTTATCCATACATAAATTGAAGAAATCTGTTAAGGGCTCCGCTAAAATATCCATGTTGTCCTTAATGACCGAAATGGGTATTTCATCGTACCCCGATGATTGCTTTAATGCCATCTTCTTTACAATATTAAACACCTCGACTACAGTTATAAGGAGCTTAGCATTAGAATAAAAACTTTTTCGTGTTCTTTGCTGTCATTTCATTAGTAAATTGGCGCTATTTTGAAAACTGTAAATTGTACGAACATAAAGAAAATTAATCTTTATCTTAGTAATTGTTCCAATTTTAATGAATATTTTAATTTATTTAACATTATTTTTTTCTTCGTCGGTGGCTCAACCGGTAACGACTCGGTCCATCTAACCAGATGTACCGGGTTCAAATCCGGACGGCCAATGTACCAATGAGTTTTTCAAAAACTTACGTACATATAATTACCGATTGCTTTAACGGTGAAGGAAAACATCGTGAGGAAACCTGCACACGCCTGCGAAGAAACTCGAAGGTTGTGTGTGATGTCGACCAACCCGCACTGGGCCAGCGTGGTCGACTAAGGCCTAATCGCCCTGATTCAGGGTAGGCTCGAGCCCCTCGGTGGGGACGTATATGAGCTGTTATAATAATAAAAAAAATGTTCTTCATTAAATGTCTATTTTCGCTTAAATGTTTCTTTTTCTCGGAGTCATGGTATAAAGTATAGTATGCAACTCTTGAATAAAACGGATTTATATCGAGGGCCAAGAATCACTCGCGTCGCTAAGTTAGGATCCTACATTCCTACATGCATTTACACTCACTATATCTAGTGTCCTACATGATGTACATAAAGTGAAGTGCAATCGTAGCTTAAGACAATCGATCCCCATCAAAATGTCATCTTCGATTTATTTTTGCCATCACAATACCAAAATCCGTAAATCAATTAAAAATTAAAGACATCATAAAAAAACAAAGCGAGTAATGTTTTCTTCAAAATTCAATACATACCTAGGAGGATTTGTTCATAAATTTTTAATGCAGTCATCCCACGATTAGGGACAGAAGAATACAACTATCGACTAATTATTACTTTTTAACTTGCAGCTTCTGATATCCGTGGCAGTACTGAGACTAGAGTGGATGATCCAGATTTTATAATAAATCAGCTCTCATTTTATAAAAACGTAAGTGAAAAACCAATTGCTATCTAAGCAAGCAAGCACTGTTTAATATATTCAGCCTATACGCACGATAAGCTCCAAAACCTTGAGCATCCCCGCAAAGTCCATTCCACCGTCGTTCAAGGAGACTTAGGGAGCGGTTGCACCCCTTTGTTGTTGATGTTCCACCTTTTGGCACGAAGCGTTACGCTTCCTCATTTATTATGCGGACAGCGATATAGTGTAACTCCTTGCCTGCGTCGTGTTTCCCGACTCCTACAATTTGGGGATCTTCAAGGCGAGAGTGAATAGGCTTTATTTGAGTTTGCGTGTACCATCCTCGACTACATCGTCACTTACCATCAGGTGAAATATAGTCAAACGCTCTCAAAATTTAAATGAAAAAAAATACCTATTTCATATACATACTAGCTGTTTCCCGCGGCTTCACCCGCGTGGACAACGTTTCTATGACTTTTCGAGGGTGCGCAGTGCGCGAGCCGCAAGCTGCACGCGAGCGTGGAAAAAAGTAGCCTATGTTTTAATCCAGGTTCTAATCTGTCTACCTACTAAATTTCAGCCAGATCCGTTCAGTAGTTTTTTGCGTGAAAGAGTAACAAACATACATCTATACATTCTTACAAACTTTCGCGTTTATAATATTAGTAGGATTTTTCTGGCTCCAAATCTACAAAATATGTTTCCAGATCCCTAACCACGACGTTTATGATTACGAAGAAATACATCGCAATACTCCTGGTCTTTTCTGGGATGCAGTAAGTTCTAACTCTCTATTAGTGTAAAACTATAAATGGTTATTTATGATACTAGGGTGGTAAAAAGGTAAATAACAAACGAGAGAATTTGTTAGCCCAAGCCGTAGGTGAGGGTTTACCATCGTCACGACTTTGCCATTTAACTTTTACACTCATGTATCATACGAAGTTTGTCAATATAGTTGTGAGAAAACAGGTAAAATCATAAATTGCATTGCAAATCACTTTTTACAAACAAGCACGTACCTATCACTGACACTGTAAATGGCGCGAATTTAGTTGCCCCAACGATAACCATAAATTACTGGCATACCACATGCATGCGTAAGTTTTTTAGTGTGAGACTATAGCAACACTATATCGTTCTCCCTCTCGCTCGGATATACGTCTTACTACACTTTGTTCAATTTCAACATCATCAATTTTTAACCGCCTCCGTAGCTCAGATACGTTAGTACTAATATATATACTGTGGCTCAGAGGCAAAGTTCACTGGCTTTACACAGGAGGTCGCGGGTACGATTCCCGGCGGGGTCAATTGTAAGACTCGGTTTGGTTGGTGGTAGAGCATTTTCTAAGCTCGCCTGCTAGCTACCACCATCTTATCTAAGTCTTGCCGCCAAATATCAAAGTTGATATCATTGGTGTGTTCCGGCATGAAGATAAGAGAGCCAGTTCCCCATTGTGTTGGGGAATCTTGGTAAGCCCGCTTCCATCTTCGGCAACATCGTCACTTACCACCAGGTGAGATGTTGTCAAGTGTTTACCAATTATGAATAAAAAAAAAGGTAATTTAGTTGGGTGGTTGATATGTGAAATTCACAACCAAGTGGCAAAGATGACCTACTATTACTAACGTACATGAGGCATGTACGCGAAATTGAACATGAAATAAAGCAAGTTAGTGAAGTTAGACATGTTGTGAAAACTGAAAATATTGACAGCCAGAGATTAAATTGTGGTCTAGAAATTTGAAAAAAAGTGGTAAAAGTGGTAATGGTAAAGTGCACGCGTGCGGTAAAATTAATTTTGCGCACACTTGACTGGCAAATAATAAAGGAACCCTTTTCGAGCGACTGTATTGAAAAGATAATAACTAATTACAACCCAACAGGTAACCATGGATGATCCAGATAAAGCATTCTATAAAGTGAAGAATATAATCAAAAATATTGTAGAGTCACAGAAGGATTTGTCACCAATGTTTGAAATAGACTTCGCGAATATATCTGCGTATCATACAGCCCAAAAGAAATTGAACGACATTCGTAATCAAATTGCACCTCAGAGGCTATTCTACTAAATAAAATTGATTAATGATTTCACTCAAAATGAATTGTTTTATTTAGCAATACATTTAAGTAAATTAATAATATATAATAATAAGTAAGGTATCATACAATGCGTGGACAAGATACAAATCGAGAACAGAACTGTACGACTGGATTTGTTGCTCCATTGTACTTAAGACTTAACACTTTAGATATAAAATGTAAAACAAAGTATCATTTGAACACCATGGTGTCTAGCATAGCTCCTAGACTCTGCACTATATTATTTGACATCAGAACATCTACTTTTTCTTCCAAATGCCTCTTGGGGTCCTGTTTGCCCACATTCTTGATAGCTAGCTGTTCTGGCGTCATCTTCTCCTCGTCCTCCAATGCCTTATTGTAGTTCTTAGCCAAGTCCAACATGTCTGTAACTGTTGTCTCATTAATTGCACAGTGTTCCTTGTAATCTGATAGCGTTAGTCCGTCCATCCATGATTTCTTGTGGAGATTCAGTAACATTTTTTGCTCTAGTTCATTCTTTCTGTAGTTTATACTGATGGAGTAGTAGTGGCGATTCAGACCATGGATGAGAGCTTGTACCGAGGGCTTCTGAAGATGTCCCAAATTAGATGTGGTCTGTCGCGGCTCCTGTCCGAGGACCATCATGTTGGGGTTGATTAGCCGGAATGCATCAATGACTACTTTGCCCTTGACCGACTGGATAGGGTCAACTACCACAGCCACCGCTCGCTCTGACAAAGCCTCAAATGACTGCTGGGTGTTGATGTCCACTCCTGATAACCAACACCCAAATCCAGGATGTGAATGGTACCTGAAATGATTTTTAAAAATATTGAATAAAGCTATTTCAAATAACTTGTACATTTTTTGATTCAATTATTTTCTAAACAGCCGAATGTATTATGTAAAAAAGAGTAGTAAGCATGTTTTCATTAGATTCTAATTAACCTAGTAATTAGTCGTCGGTTTCGCAACGGCAGGGGCCGCTACCTACTATCCGGAAAGTCGAGGTTTGAGTCCTGCCACGTACCAATGTGTTTTCGAATTTCGAGTTCATACGTACGTTTATCCGACGCTCTTACGGTGAAGGAAAAACATCGTGAGGAAACCTGCACACGCCTGCGAAGGGACTCGAAGGTTGTGTGTGAAGTTGACCAACCCGCACTGGGCCCGCGTGGTCGACTAAGGCCCTATCGCCCTAATTCAGGGTAGGCTCGAGCCCCTCGGTGGGGACGCATATATGAGCTGATATGATGAGAGCATCTAAAAGTATTATATTTTGTAGCGTTGAGGTTTAGGTGCAATAGATGAATAGATTAGGTCAAGGAGGTGTCTAGGTGGGGCAAGGTCGGCTGTTTAGGTAGCGAAGAGCGAAGCGACGAGCTGCGAGGCGAGCGAAGCGAGCGTACCGCGGCAGTGGCGGCGAAGCGCCGGAACTAACTTCGCTCATTGTCCTAGGTTGCGTTGCTGAGTCATATTAACTGCTGCTGAGTCATATTAGAAGTGTCGGTGGCTCAACTGGTTCAAATCCGGAAGGCCAATGTACCAATGACTTTTTCAAAACTTACGTAAATATACTCACCGATTACTTTAACGGTGAAGGAAAATATCGTGAGGAAACCTGCACACACCTGCGAAGAAACTCGAAACTTGTGTGTGAAGTCGATTAACCCGCACTGGGCCCGCGTGGTCGACTAAGGTCCGATCGCCCGAATTCACTAGGCTCGAGCCCCTCGGTGGGGACGTATATGAGCTGATATATGAGTCATATTAACTTAGCCTTAAATTGATTATACATCCAACTATATACTTTTTTTCATTACCAGTTGGCGCCTGAACGGCTTGATAGATTTCAGCTTGAGGGCTGTTTTTAGATACGTATTTACTGTGAGATTGACACTGGGTAATCTACAATAATAATTAATCTAATAGGGGTAGGTAAATTATAAAATAGGAGCTCATTGTACATATTTTTAAGCGACTTCAAAAAAGGAGGTTCTCAGTTTGACCTGTATGTATGTTTGTCCGCTATTATCTCGCGTTTCGCTGGACCGATTTTGATGTGATTTTCAGAAAAGTGTTTGTTATTAACAATATTTTTAAATACAAGAAAAATTGTAGCAGTCGGGACCCATTCTAGAAAGTCAGCCGTCTAGTCAGTAGGTTGGAATACCTGATTGTATGTACGTAAGTTTCATATGAACGTTTATCCTCGTGAAAACATCGTGAGGAAACCTGCACACGCCTGCGGAGAAACTCTAACTACTCCGTATGGGTTATGTATGACTAACATAGAGGGTCTAATGAGGGAAACGGAAGGCTGTTAAAAGAAGGTCTTCAAAAAATAAATAGCTATTAATTAATATGTTATTAGTAAAAAAAAACTTAAAAAAACTAGCCAAGTGCGAGTAGGACTCGCGCAAAGTATGGTTTCGTAGTCTTGAAAAAAAATAAATGTTGAAACAAAATTATATTTCCAGTTGGTTATAGAACATTTTGTATGGAAAATCTATTAACTTTTTACAAATCCAACTGCTCAATGCTCATGTTATGTTGGTCGACTATTACTCCTAAACTAAGAGAGCTACTTAGTTGTGATAGTTTTCCTTTTAAATTGATTATACATCCTACTGGCATAACGAAGAACGAGATAGACTTAATCTTGTCGACAAGGAGGCAAATATTCAATGATGTCTCCATGATCAATTCAGTCAAAAGAGGAAGCGATCACCGGATGGTCAGAGGCACATTGAATCTAAAGACCAAGCTAGAAAGATGTCGACTGATGAAGTCTACACTCCTACCGGCGCCCATCCAGCTCTAAAACCCCGAGAGCTTTCAGCTCAAGTTGCGATCGTTTCGAATGCCTAGGAGACTGCGAGAATGTGGACGATTATAATGACAGGTTCATGGAAATTGTCCAAACGGTCGGGTCTAAGATTTTTAAAACTCGCCGTTCAAACAGAACCAAAAAAAACACTTCACCAGCAACCTCATGGAAGAAAGACGCAGATTGGTTTTGCAGCCCTCTGAAGACGCTTCTCAGTATCGGCAACTAAACAGGCAGATCTCTAAGTCCCTAACTCGCGATTTACGCCAATATAATACAAATTGTATTAAAGAGGCGATTAAGCACAACAAAGGCTCAAAAGTGTTCGCTAGAGATCTGTCTGTAGGACAAAGCCAACTGAACAAGTTCCTCCACTAATCTAAATACCTAAATATATTTGAGTTGGCAGTAACCCTAGAGTAGTCTCGCCTTTCCGTGAAACGTGGGTGGTCGCGTCGGGAGCATTTTGCCGCCTATGTTAAAATGCTTTTTTTTTTGCACACAATGGTTTCAAAAAACTTATAAATGTTTTAAGAAGAATAATAATCAATCATGTACTTACTATACAAAACAGTAATATTTATTTAAATTGGTTTAAAAACTTTAGAAAAAAAAACACACAACAAGATCTTTGCTACATTTTGACCATTTTTATGTATCGTCATAAGTTTTTGTTCAAATCTTTAATTTAATGGCTGATTTATATATTTTAATTACTATAAGTCCTGAAAATGTACCAACAGTGCTCGCTTCACAGTAAATTTACTGAAATAATGCAACTTTTTTTGGTCCTGGAAAGAAACAGCAGTTCTTCCATTTTGATACAGGTAGTTAAAGGACAGAGGAGGAGCTACTAGGAGGCTTAACCTTGGCGAGTGCAGTTTATAAAATATTATTCATTATTTGCCGAGGGTGGCAAAATACTCATACTCTAGGGTTAATTGATTTGCTCCTCAAATTGGAGCGGACTCTTCGGAATTATTTGTGTAAGTATTTAGAATAGTGCAGAAGCTTTGTTAGACTAAATTTTTTGTTCTTTTTTATATTCCAAAATTAATAAATGGAATCAGTGGCAGTTAAATTCATTTTGATATGGGAAGTGATTAGAGTGTCTATGTAGACACATAGTATCTTTCAAAAAAGGACAAAATATTTTCCTTTCTCTTTTACTACAATATTATCTTATATAGACTAACAAATTTAAAAAAGATCAGGTCAGAAAAATTCAGGCTCTACTGAGTTCAATAAGAGTAGTTACTAGGTATTCTTACCAGCCCACTACCATCTCAGGCCGTCCTGTTTGCTTCAGCATGTCCAACATCTTGGCCTGGAAAACAGGGTCAACAGCTTCTACGGAGACACCAGTACCGGTCTGAGGCATGGCAAAGACATCAATCACACGCACTGTATAATCGTCTACAAATTCACCTGCAACAAATTAAAACAGACTTTAGTTAAACAGTTGCAGTTGCAAATATTTTAGCTATCAAAATAAGAAATGCCATGTCATTCCCTCACAAAGGAACTGGAGCAGTTACATTTAGAAATTACTACAAGTCATCTGTGAGAAATATCTAATAATAACATAATATATCTGTAATAAAACGAAAAATCTGCCAATGCTACGCACCAGACTACAGAAATGGGATTCATTTATGTCAGGTCACTACATAGAACTATTATTCTTACCTAACATAAGCCCCATCACCTCCATGGGTACGCCGGCGCGACCATGCTTCAACATCTTCAAGAGAGCTAGAGATGAGATGTACACTTGCTCAGCCGTGTCCACCACCGGAGCGTCGGTCGGCGGCGGCGCCTGAGACAGGCCTGCCATGCCTCCTCCCAAACGCAGAAGACGATCCATGTTCTACACTAAACTGCTAACTCCTAAAACAACGATAATTTCCAAGTCATACATAATATAACCATTACACCTGAATTCAACGGTGTACTATTGTATTCGTGGCCAATGCACTGCATATATATTTTACACAAAACACCACACACTCACTTTAATGTAATAGTAGAAACAATAATATCATTGATCAACGTGAATACAGTGAAAAACTTCGGCTAAAATCACAGGCTAAAATCCAAAATGAATGAATAAATGACAATTTGACAGGCTACGTCGAAAATGCAAGCTCACGCACGAGGGAGGCTCTAACGCGCGTCAAATTTTGTGCACCAGAAAACACGCGACAAAAAACGTGCGACGGATAACCGACAACAAATCTGTTTTCAGTTCCTTGTCGCGTGTTTTCTGTTGCACATTATATGACGCGTTTTACTGAAGCGCTTGTGTAATTGAAGACAAATTTCATGCACTCAAAAACGCGCGACACATAATATGCAACGCAAAACGCGCAACAAATATTTGACACCAATTTTCGTGCGCTGCTGGAATACGCAACAAATTTTGTGCACCGCGTAATCCACGACAAAGTCATTGACCTGTATAGAGAGGAGACTTTTGTAGTCGGTTCAAGCTACTGTCGAACTAAGAATCGATAATAGCTGTGAGTGGAATCGATTTCCAATCGATCCAAGCGCGCACAAATGCTGGCTGTTTTGGAGAGGGGGAAGAAAGGCGTATTTGTTTAACTCATCTGCAGGATAAGAGACCACAAAAAATGGGCGAGGAGACGAGTATGAAAAATACTGAACGACAGACAAGACCGATAAATCGGCATTTGGTTGGCTTGCAATCGCGTATACTCTACTCTTTAATCGGAATTCGGAACGAATATAACGTTATCAAGCAAGACGGACTAGATTCTGTTTTGTTTGCAATATCTAAAATTTGTGATCTAAAAAGAAATGTAGGAATTGTGAGGGATTTAATCACACTAAGAACTCGTTAAATATGAAGCACTATCTAAGAATTTGGGAATCTGTCTGTAGGTATAGTCAAGGACAAGGCTTCATAAAGGTACCATTTGCACTGCACCTGAGCACAATACAAAATAATGTACCTAATTAGAACAGCAGTTCTCTACAATGAAGCGGAGCAAATCGTTATATCTATCCAGTATGAAGATTATAGGTAGGTGCCAATTACATACCTACCTTTGTCCCTTTAGTGTAAGCAGTTTTCCACTACTCCTGCAGGCCCAAGACAGATGGGCGCATGGACGAAGAGGACTGTTAAATAGTTCCTAGCTGTGGTCCATTTTTCTTAACTTCCTTCACAGGCACTGGGCTGAAATGTTGGGTTATTTCACATATTGTTTTGCCGGAATTCTATACATTTTCTGGCCTAGACATGCCATAGAATTTCTAAAGTTTCTTTAGAATACCTGCAATATACAGATTGCTGGTAAAATACCAATAAAAAAGTAGTATATTATTTTGTAGTGGGTATCTCACATATTCAGCAGAACAAAAAGACTGTCCATGTGCAAGTCAGACTCTCGCACTGAGGGATCTGTACCATCACCATTCGACTCCTTAACGTGAGTATGACTAAAGCAAAAACAAAAAATTATGGCCAAGTCCGAGATGGACTCACGTGGAGAAGGGGTATGTACCATTCTGTTTTCTATAAGAACATTAAAGGTAAGACCGCACTAGGCGGAACTGCACCGCAGCGGAACGGAGCAACACAACTTAGTCAGTTGGTCAACTTAGTGCATGTTGTCTTATATATATATAATTTCATTTATAGAATATTTTGACACATTGTTTGTTCCGCTGCAGTGCAGCCTAGTGCAGTCTTACCTTTAGTCTAAAGATTCTCATTTTGGTTTCTTTTAAACTATAAGAGAGGCCTTACATTCCCTATTCTTTTTTCAAACTTTTGCCCTATTAGTTTCCAAGACAATAGGGGGAATGCGAATTTTTAAAATTATACACTTAAAATTTAAAAAAAATATGAGGAATATATTTGGTTATTAAAACTTTTATTTTTTCAAACAAACTGACAACATGATCAAACATCATTTATCAAATTTCATTTAGGTTTTCCTGTTATCTTTATGTGAGGATTTATATATTATTGTATTTTTGGCTTAGTAGTTTTTGGGACAAGTGGAGAGTGATCAATTTTCTCACATTTTCCTCAATATCTTATGAACTGTAAAATATATTTTAAATTTCATGAAAGATTTTATTTGTAATTGTCACCATGAGCACTTTCATTTGATATGTTTTATTGTTAATGATGATGTCCCTCAACAATCTCTGACTGATGCTCGATTTAAGCACTTGTCCCACCGCTGAGGAGAAGCAACTATTGACTATTTTCTCTCTCAAGAAACATACAAAAGATGTAGATCCTGTGTCAATAAAAGAGATACATATATTAGTAGTTAATCTCTAACTGTTCACACTGCCGGCGATAACTCTGTTTATGGGAGAGACAACAACTATTTAAGGATGCTCAATTGGCAGTCAGAAGCACTCTCCAAGAGACCAACAAGTGGTCATTCTACTCTACAGTGTGGATCTGAGCAAGTAATTGCCAGTCGCACTTACATATACTTGCAATAAAGCCCATTAACAAAACTCTATACTTGTTTCTTGCTGCTCACTTACTCATATCAAGTTTCTAGCTCTACTTGCTTCTTGTTCATCGTCGGCAGTGGGACAAGTGCCTTAGTATAGAACAACGGAGCCGAGGCACATAAATTGTTTGCCATCACGCAAATAGTCAGTGAATAATCATAGTACACCTGGTTATGGCCTACTGCAATTATTCGCAGACTGATTTTTGTACCACTAAATATGCTGATGTAGTATTATTTCTACCTATTCTTTACTCCATTTCAGGTAGATGTTAACATCCAATTGCTTTCTTAGCTTGGCTGTACAGGCGAAGTGCAATCCCTTCATCAACTATTCAAAAGCCAGGAGTCATTAACAACAAAATTATTGTGCAGTTTGCAGCTCAATTTTGCAATTAAACAATAAGCACAATTTAGTTTAGATGACACTATGATAAACAGATTTTTAGTTTAGATAAACTAAGGCAGTTGAAATAGGTCTCTAATTAGCCTGTAAGGTGGCAATGAACATATGACTCACTCACACCTACCGAGAAATCAGCCCTGTTGAGTGCCTGTGCTACTACTGAATTATCCACCACTGCAAGCCTAATGAAGAAGCCAAGCCTACCCAAGAAGGATGGAGGAATAACCACCAGGCCGGGAAGAGAAGTGAAACCAAGAAGACTTAAGTGTTAGTGCAAAGACTTTCCCTAATTTGTACTGGCTAAAAAGGATGTACTACATATTAACTGTTTCAATTTTAACCTTTTATGTTCCTTCTATGTAAGTTTACTAGTTCACATGTACTCATGTTCTTACTAGATTTGTGTAATTACATTAGCAAATAAATAAGACACACTTGTAGATTCAAATTCTTTATTTTAGTTTAAGTACAAACCTATGAATTTTCATATTTCACTACTTGCAAACATTCAAATGCACTTAAAATATAGATGTGCACAGCCAGAAAAACTTTCTTTTATCCTAGGACATCTTGATTGTGATTTAATTCGTGAAAATCCTAGTAAATTCGCTTAGCTTGAGTCTTCTTTGCATTCGGTAGGTATTTATTTTGTTATATTTGTAGAAAACAACTTCTGATTTTTCTTTTCATAAAATGATTTAAAAAGCGATTAGCGAATACGTGCTATAGATACAAAGTGAATATAATACACTACGTTTTATATACATACAATACTAGCTTTTTCCCGCGGCTCCGCCCGCGTGGACATTGTTTTTCTGACTGTCTTTATAAATAAAAGGGTGATTAGTAAATTATATTGTCGTTTCCCACCTACTCGACCATGTCTGTGCAAAAAATTACAACAACGGAGTATTTTTTAGTTCCCTCAGGAACTGCATCAGATTATGCTATTTTCCCGGGATAAAAAGTAGCCTATGTCCTTTCCCGTGACACAGGCTACCTGCATGCCAAATTTCATAAAGATTGGTCAAGGTGTTGAAGCATGAAAAGGTAACAATCAAACCAATGACTTATATATTACTGGCGTAAGGACCCGGCCAACGCGCGCGACTAATGGGCCCAGCGAATTGGTGCGAAAATCGAAAGTTTCGCACACTCGCGACTCAGTCGTCTGCGGGATATTGTTCAGTGCGGTGGAAAAATATTCCATATAAAAATGCCTTATTGTGTTGTAAGAGGCCGTAAATATCATAAAAGAAAGGCTAAAAATAAACATGGGATGTCGTATTATCGATAAGTAACCTTACATTGTATTTTTTCTTGTAAACAAATTAAAACAACGAATTTTTAAAGCGACAATTCTATCAAGGTTCTTTTAACTCGGCACGTCAGTCAACTCTCGCCCACGCTAGTTCGTACGAGTTATGTCAGATGGCGCTACTTTTTGCATGTATGAAGAAAATCTGACTAAAATATGCAGACGGGCGGATCCTTCTGTTCAAATCTGTGAATCAAACACATTTTCACATTTATAATATTAGTAAGGTATCGTCTCTACCAAAGTGAATATAATACGCAAGGTCTCTTAGTGGTCTCTTACCTACCACAGACTAAATAGGGTTCTGCTACGTACAAAGTACTCTGTGGCGAGTATAATACAAAGATTGTGAATTTTTCTTGCCCATGGAAACGAGTCCTTCAGCCGAATTCGTAAATAATTTTCACTTTCTTAATTTGTTTTTGGATTTGTAATGCTAGTGCCGGGGCATTACAAATCTTCTCTGAAGTTCTTGACAGCATTTGCAGCAGCTTTAATTCACCCGGTTGCAGTAGGGCGTCTATAAAACTGCACCCAGTGCAAATTGTGTTTTTACGTCCTTTTTCATTTTATTTTCTTGTTCTTCACATTGCTCACGTGCACCAGACGATTTTCTCTAAAACGCACCACTTTTTGAAATAAATTCTAGCAGAAAACAATGCAAATACAATCCCACCTGACCATGTTTTCTTTGCTCCGACCGGTCTGGGTCCGGAGTCTGTTAAAAGACTTCCAAACCGGCCATGGCAAGTCATGTCCAGGGGGAAGGCTTTCTGATATCGGGACGAAGGGTGTTGGTAAGCTTACTTTGTCCTGCCAAAGGTTACACCTCGCTTTCTTGGGTTCTACCAAGAAGTTTATAGGTAAAACTGGAGGCCACACTCTAAATACCTAATTGATGCAAAGAAATATGCCCTTGAATTGTCTCTTTACCGCTCCGTCTCTTTTCAATTTGCGGGTGTGAGCAAGAGCTTCACCTATACACGTCTTGTTCATACCTCCTAATTAGAAAGAGACGGAGCGGTAACGAGAAACTTCAAGGCCATATTTCTTTGTTTCAAGTAGGTATTTAGAGTGTGGCCTCCAGATTTACCTATAAACTTCTTGGGTTCTACTAATAAAAGATAGACACACTTTATAAAACTATTTCGGCTTTTCAGCCGTTGTTGCACTGGGTTGTGGCTATGCATAGGGTGCCGTGTGTCAGTATCCATCTTGCCCTGTAAACAATACTAAATTGAATTTGTTATTTTTAAGAAAGACACAACTTGGCGGCAGATCAGCGGCCCAGAAGAACTGTAAGTAAAGCTGCCTCGTCCTGCTGGAGATATTATCCAAGTATAGACAGCGGTAAAAATGGAAAGGCCACTTCCCTTAACTCTGTGAGGTAGACAGGAACAGACGCTGGCCCGCTGGCCTCGATGACTCGGTAACCGAAGGTGTGTAGCTGTACCCCAGCAAGGTTGGGTTGGGATGCTTGAGTAATCAGGGGAACCGTGAAACCCTTAAAAGCAATTTATTACCATGATTACTCGACCACACGCCGGACACTTCATACAAACGAGCGAGAAATGATATACATATACACTGACGTATCCATAGGCATCAATGCAGGTAGGGTTGAATCACACCGGCGGCATTCGTCACGAAATGTTGTAACAATCAGCTTGGTACTTGGTAGGTAGGTATGTAACTTACATGAATAAAATTGTTTTGCTATAGGTACGCATGCAGCTGAATCGCCCGCTAGTAATAGTTCAATGATCCCCGCACGGTAAATCCGTTTATTCCCGCGCAAAATAAAAAAAAAACACGTAAGTCTTAACGTGACCTAGAGAGCATTGTCTTCGAGGTACCGACCGTTGATAATAATTATCAAGGATAATGTGATAAACTTTAAAAATAAAGAATTAGTCAAATCACGTAAACTTTGACGTGAACCCGGAAAGCAATGATCTCGTGTTACCGACCGTAGATAGAATGGACCGAGTCTTACAAAGTTGAATCCGCCGGGAATCAAACACGCGACTTCCTGTTGTGAAGCGAATGGACTAACCATTACGCCACGGACGCGGTTAAAAACAAAGGTAAGTTCATTCGCTTACATTACATATATTTAATTAAAGACCAAGTTAGAAAGACGTGGACTGATGAACTCCGACCAGCGCCTTTTCAGCTCCGAAACCCCCAGAGCCTTCAGCTCGAGTTGCACAATCGCTTCGAATGCCTAGAATACTGCGAGAATGAGGACGATTTTAATGACAGATTTGTGGAAATTGTCGAAACGGTCGGGTCTAAGATTTTTAAAACTCTCTGTTCAAACAGAAACAAAAAATCACGGACTTCACCAGCAACCTCATGGAAGAAAGACGCAGATTCGTATTACAGTCCTCTGAAGATGCTATCAGTATCGGAAACTAAACAGGCAGATCTCTAGGTTCCTGACTCGCGATTTGCGCCAACATAATACAAATTGTATTAAAGAGGCGATTGCGAACGACAGAGGCTCAAAAGTGTTCGCTTGAGATCTGTCTGTTGAACCAAGCTGAAGACTGAGGATGGCAGGATCATATCGTATAAGACTGAGTTGCGGGAAGAAATTGAGAAGTTCTACGGACAATTGTACAAAACCTCACGTCTGCCTGTCAGCGATCTGGCTGGCAGATTAGAATGGCTCTAAAACAGCTCAAGAACAACAAAGCTGTCAATGATGACGGAATTGTGGCTGAACTTCTGGAAGCAGTGGATCATTGATACTTAAAGCTCTTCAAAGGTTAAAATTTAATTCCGTTATTCTCGAGGGACAAACGCTTAGGCACGGAAGTGTGGTCGTACTTATTTTCAAAAAAGGTGACAACACCCTACTGAAGAACAACAGACTCATCTCACTTCTGAGCCATGTCTACAAGCTGTTTTCGAGAGTCATTACAAATCGCACGCAGGTTTGACGACTTCCAGCCTCCTGAAAAGGCTTTAGTACCATAGACCACAGTGAAGCGGCAGAATGTACAGAAGACTGAAGAGTACAATCAGCCACTATGCTTGGCGTTTGTGGACTATGAGAAAGCCTTTGATTCAGTCGAAACATGGGCTGTACTACACAGTCTCTCCAGCGGTGGCAAATTGACTATAGATACATCGAGGTGTTGAAGTGTCTGTTTAAAAAAGCCACCATGTCGGTTCGTCTCCAGGACCCGAACTCTAAACCTATCCATTTGCAGCGAGGGGTAAGACAGAGAGTCTTTATATTTCCGAAACTGTTCACCGCCGCCCTGGAAGATGTTTTCAAGCTTCTGAACTTGGGGGATTCGGCATCAACGGCAAGTACATAACCCACCTCCGATTCACTGAAGATCTCGTGGTCATGGCCGAGACTATTGAAAACTTAAGCATAATGCTCGATGGCCTCAGTAAAGTCTCGTGAATCTTAAAATGAACAAGGAAAAGATGTTAAATGTCCGTGTCGTACCCACTCCTTGCACCAGGAGATAGTTGAAGAGGAAAGATTGAAAGTACGAAGAACAGCAAGAAGCACATCGAAGTTGGCAGAATGGAAGGCATTGCTCAAGTCAAGAAGGACAAGGTGAAACGCAAAGTATCGATTCAAGCCGATCTTCTTTCTTGCGTTTCATAATTAAATTCTCTTTTGATCTTGTTCGTCTATGAAAATATAATTTGAAAATGATTGCGAGCTTATGACAAGAGTGAAACAATTGATGACTGATGACCGTCGAAATAGGTGTTTCGATGAAAATATTTTAAAGTTCTGTGATTTTTCTTTGTGTTTTCAAGACCTCCTATATTTAACAGGGGTAAGTGATTTATGCTTAGAGACAGCTATCCATTTTTATTTGTTGCCGTTGCGAACTAAATTTTTATTTATGTTCGTAGGGTCTTCCACCCGGCCCGAACAAATCAGTATTACCCTGGATTACTGCTAGTCTACCACCGGCGTTTGTTTCGCCACTCTGCAACTGCCTGCCGCTTACCCAAAGGGAAGTGGAACTTTTGTTTCTAACTAATTTTAAGGCCCATTGAAGTTGGTTGTCACTGATGACAAAACACTACTACTGGTGATCAAGCATTACGACCTGCCGCGCCATTTTGTTATCACTGGTGACCAAGCACTGCTACTGCCCGGCAAGGTTCTGCTGTCTTCCTCCAAGCGCAGCTGCTGGCCTGCGTGGTCTCCTGTTTCCGTTTACTATGACAATTTTGCGTTTAGTTTAAAATTATTAAGAGTATTGTACACCCAAAGTTTTTCCTACAACTTTGGGGGGTAATTTCGACACCTAATAAATTAACTCCATTTGTGTTTTTAGGAATTTATTCGATCATTTTTTACACCTGGGGGGCGATCGATCGTTACCTAACCTTTTTTTGTATTTTAAAATTATGTAATGTGTTGTTTTTTATATTTAGTCTATTTCAACGGTCATCCACTTGTTTACGTCTTTACCCAATTTTTTCTAATCTTATAAAATAAAAGTATTCTATATTACCCCAAAATTTATTTTCTTTCCGAAATTCATATTTAGACAGCGAGTTAAAATTCTACGTATAATGTGGCAAAAGCAATACAGCTCTGTTATATTATTTAACCCATTTTAATTAAATTATGCTGCAAAGGATAGTAAGCAGTTTATTTTCCGTGCCAAGGCGGATATCATCAGTGACTTTCAGTAATGCTGTAGTAGTACTGTGTCCAGGTCTAAACCCCGATTAAAAAGGTGAGAGAAGACAATTCTGGGATAGATGATTGGATATTTGCTTGTGGACGATGTGCTCCAGGACTTTGGAAAGAAAAGGTAAAATGGAAATCTGACGAAATTGAGAAGGTAGAGTAGGATTTGAAGTTTTGGGCAAAGGAATGACATACGCCATTTTCCAGGACGAGGAAAAGGATTGAGAGAAGAGGGAGTAGTTGAAAATGTGAGTAAGAATAAGCAACACCTCAGGAAGGACTAGGGTGATCATGCGGGACGATAAATTATCGTTTCCCACAGAATTAGAAGAGATGGAAAGGATGTGCTTCTTGACGTCATCATCGGATACAGGGGATGAAGTTAAGACACGACAAGAAGGAAGAGCAAGTAGAGAGAGGGACCTAATTGTGTCATACTCAGTGGCATCACTAAGCACAACGGGATGAAAAGGAAAAAAAATTAAGACAGTTTAGATCTACAGCGGCATCATGTTAGACACCTGGTGTGTTACCAATATCCAAGGTTTTAAGAAAACACCACACTTGAGCTGGAGGACAGTCCGAGGTGGATTCGTGAATGTGTCGTCTTTTGGCATCTCTACACAGCCGACTGCAGCGATTCCTTAGTGATTTCTTAGCGTTGGACGTTTCTTAAACCGTCTTTTTGCTTTGTCACGTTTAGCCATGAGGTCTTTTAAACATTGACTGAGCCTTGGTGCCGGTGGATGTCTTATTTTAACTCTTTTATAAGGAACATGTTGGTCAAAGAGTTTAATAAGTGCAGAGTTAAAGTAATTAACCATGCAATTGATCGAATCAGCTTCAAGAAGTGGCACCCAGTCAACGTTGCCAGCATCGAGACTATTCGAGACGCAAAGCCTCAAAATCAATACCATTAAAACTACGTAAAAAAAAGAAACTTGGCCTTACGTTTGGGAGGGTGAACTTTCAGACACAGAAAAATAAGATCATGATAGGAAAAGCCAGAAGTTATTTGACTATGCGTTCCAACACCGTCAGGAGAGGAAACAATAGCAAGATCTAGAAGTGATGGAGTACTATTTGGAGAGTGATGAGTAGCAGAAAGTGGAAGACAGGTAATATTAATAGCAGATATAAGAGAAAGTAATTTAGAAGAACGACTGTATTTTTTTATGAAACATGTGTTAAAATCACCAAGAAGTATTGTATGTTCGAAATAAGGACAGTGGAAGGTAAGAAGGCTTTCAAGTGAATCGAAGTAGAATATGACAGGATCGACTGTAGAAGACGGCAAGCAGTATCTTTTTAAAATTAAGAGTTACAAGATAAATAGCTACACCGCCCTTGCCCGTCCTGTCATTACGATAGAGCTTGTAACCGGGAAGAGCAACTAATTTTGAGGGAATAGAAGGCTTTAGAAAAGTTTCTGATATTAATATGGCATCAAAAGAAGAGTTACTAAAAGTAGCCAAGAGATCGGAGTAGTGGCCAGGAACACTCTTGGCATTTACAACTTTAGATCTTTTAAATAAAATAGACGAATCTCTCGAAGTGAACTGCCATGCTCTTAACGCACCAGAACAGTATCGTGGTGTCCTAGAAAATTATTTAATTAAAATTTTAAATTTGAACATTAGAAGTCTGCAACGCAACTTTGATAATTTTCTCGTGATTCTAGAGAGACTGAAAATAGACTTTGACGTGATAGTATTGACAGAATGCTGGATAAATGATACATCAACCATCTATCAGATCGAAGGATTCACATCTTTCAGTACAACCAAAATTATAAATAAGGCAAGCGGAGTGGTCGTCTATGCTAAATCTTCCTTATCACCACACTTCACGGAAATTTATATCTCTGATGCAAACTGTATTTTGTTGAAGTCTCAGATTATTTCTCACTGTTAGGTATATATCGATCTCCCTCATTTCCCGATATTGACCCTTTTCTCAATTCTCTGGACACCGCAGTCTCTTCGCTGCCCAAAAATAATTGCCTGATTCTGACTGGGGACTTGAACATCGACATAGTCGGTCCTTATTCACGAAATAAACAAAACCTGGATTACACTTTCTTGATGGCACAGCTAGGATTTATATCGGCAAATGATAAACCCACTCATGCCAAAACTTGTTTAGACCATATTTATGTGCGTTCTAGATCGCAGGAATTTGAGTCAGTGATATGTCCATCGGATGTGACTGATCATCCGCTTGTAATGATTAGCATTTCATCTGCCTCACCAAAACCAGTCTCAAAAAATAGATTTCGGACTAAGATCAACTATGATGCTTTGACTAGGGATATCTCTGAAGTCGACTGGAATTCTGTTATATGCTGTTCATCTATTAACGAGTCAGCAGAAATTCCCACAAAGAAAGTGACAAATGCAATTTCTAAACACTCTAAAAGTATCAAGGTTCCACACTCTAAGTTTACGATCCAACCGTGGATGACTCCCGGATTAAATCGGTGCTCAATACATAGGGATAAATTGCAAAATCCCAAAAACGATTTTAAAAAATTGGTGTACACACGTTATAGAAATTTTTACGTAGCTCTCTTAAGAAAACTCAAAGTTGATTATAATAGGAAAATTCTCACAGAAAGCAAAACCAATTCTAAAAAACTTTAGAAAAATATTAACAAAATCTTACACAATCATCGTCGTAGCGAAGTCAATGGGCAACATCTTTTAAAAATTGGAAACAGCCCCCTGGTTTCACTCAATGTTTGAAATGAATATTTCGTGTCAGTAGGGAAAGCTTTGGCGGACAAAACTCTTTGCGAACTTAAGGAAACTGAAGAATCCTTAGCATCTAAAACCGCAGTCAGTGATGGTCCAGCTAATTCATTTTATTTTCAACCTACAAACGCCAGTGAAGTACTCTCCATTATCCAGGACCTTAAGATGGATAGTGCTCCCGGCCTTGACGGTATTAATAACTACATTGTTAAAGCAATTGGGAAATCAATTGCCGAACCTCTCGCAATTGTTATAAACGCCAGTCTCAAAGAGGGTTCTTTTCCGGAAAGCTGGAAAACCGCTGTAGTTACACCAATTTTTAAAGAAGGGTAGCAAGCTAGTCCCCAAAAATTACAGACCGATCTCTCTCCTAGGTGTTTTTTCAAAGATTTTGGAAAAAGTCGTCAATTGTAGGTTAGTGAAATACCTAGAATCAAACAACTTGCTTAATAACCAGCAGTTTGGCTTCAGGAAAGGTAAAAATACTGAAGAAGCGGTTCCCCAGTTAACTAAATGGGTTACATCTCATCTTGATAGGAGGGAATCGTGTGTCGGCGTATTTTTAGACCTGGCTAAGGCATTCGACACGGTTTCTATCCCTATTTTGCTCAGGAAGCTAGAGGCTTTGGGAATTAGAGGATCTGCACTGAGTTTTTTCTCGAGCTATCTAACAGGTCGCACTCAGTGCATTCAGGTTGACTGCGAAAAAAGTGACCTAAAAACAGTCTCCTTCGATGTACCGCAAGGCAGCATTTTAGGTCCGAGCTTATTTCTAATTTATGTAAATGACATTTTCCGGATTCCTCTTTCTAACCCCCAAATAATCTGCTACGCCGATGACACAGCTATTATTTTTCACGCTCCGTCCTGGCACAAATGCATCGAAGAAGTCGGATCTGGACTGTCTCAGATAAATAAGTGGCTGGACTTTGATCTACTCACACTGAACGCACAAAAAACTAAATATCTTTGCTTCCATAAAACAACAGCCTCAGCTCCTAAAATACAACCAGTGATCAAGATTCACACTTGTATGAATAAAGGAGCTGACTGCTCCTGTGTGCAATTAACGAACACTAAAATGATAAGATATCTAGGCGTTAAATTAGATGATAAGCTATCCTTTAGAGACCACATCGAATCAACATCCAATAGGGCACGCAAACTAATTTATACATTTAAATTGCTCAGAGATGCAGTGGATAGTTCTTTGCTAAAAACCGTATACACTGCTCTATGCGAATCGATTTTAAATTATTGCATCTTAGTGTGGGGAGGCGCTACTGCAAGCATTTTGATAGCACTGGAGAGAGCACAAAGAGCGGTCTTAAAAGTGATGCTCCGGAAACCCTTCCGATACCCAACGATAACGTTATATAATGATGCTGATGTTCTTAGCATCAGAAAGTTGTTCATCTTGAGAGCCACCCTATACGTTCACAAGGCTGTCCTCAATTCAGCTGAATATGACAAGATGCTTAGCAGACGTGTGTATAAAACTATGCAGCCCTCTGTTCTTACATCTTTTGCCTGCCGTTTCCAACTCTTTCTGTTCCCTTTTATTTATAACAAAATTGTTAAGTTTTGCGACTTCAAACTGATGTCAGTAATAGAAGCTAAGTCAAAAATCCGCAACACTATCCTGGCTTGGACCCACGACCAAACTGAGAATCTTCTGAAGGTAACAACGTAGACTCATATAAGTTCTATGTAGATGACGCAATACGTGATGCCATCCCCTCCCCCTCCCTTCCTTACCTGCCCACACACTCCCACAGACACACTCTCACAGCAGACAACCCCTCTTTCTCTCTCTTCTCTTTTACACATGCACACACACACATACATATACACACCACATCACACCTACAACTTACACACGTAGTTTCTGTTTAAATTCATCTAACTTTATATGCATGCGACTTTCCATAGGTTATAGTTATAATACTTTTTTCTTTAAGGATGTTTATCAATACTTACATGATCGCGAAGTTGGTAAACTGTCTTTGACTCCCACAGGACAGGCTTCGCCTAGTGTGGGGGTCGCAAGTAAACTAATCTTTTGTATATATTTTTGGCAAATAAACTTTTTATTCTTTTTTTTTTTCTTATTCTTATGTGGACACCAATAAAATTGTTGGGAAAGGGAGAAAACACTGAAACAAGTTTGTCATGCAACGTCATAGTGGATACCGACACGTCGCTGTCAGTCTGCAGTAATAAAAGAATCAGATGAAGAACATGAGAAAAACTGTCATCTAAAATGTTTAAGGCAGCCATATAGAATTTATAAAACAATGTATATAATGAATACCTACACCTAAAATTAAATATAAATAATAATAATAAAAAGTTACTAAACACAAACAAAATCTACAATTTCACAACAATCATCACTCGCCAGCCGCAAAGAAGAGTAATTTGATTCTAAAAAAATAATTATCATATTTATCATTTACATAGCACAAAAAAATCTTACGTCAATGAAAAACAAAACGTAAAAGAAACGCCGAGGCCTAAAACGACCATGAACTCGGAGCCAAAAAGCGAACTGTCATCTCACTGTCGTAGAAAGTTATAAAATTCGGTACAAATATACTAATTTTGGCTTTCGATTACATTTTAAAGTTCGAGCATAACTTTATCAGATAAACGCACTTTTTTAATTGCGTTGCGGATATACTTTTTTACGCATTCGTTTTTTGGTACACTATTAATTTTTTGGTATACCTTGTCGTTTTAAGGTAAACGTGTT
The DNA here is from genome assembly GCA_947284805.1 of Coleophora flavipennella. NCBI lineage: Eukaryota > Metazoa > Arthropoda > Insecta > Lepidoptera > Coleophoridae > Coleophora > Coleophora flavipennella. Next base: position 2,678,964 of record OX369268.1, read on the forward strand.
TAGGTATTAAAAACTGATTTTGGTATAATTGTCTACCAAATTCAGTACACCTGTAGGAAGGGTGTGGTACGGGGAGTTCTAAATGGAAGCGGGAGCAAGCGAAGCGAGCTCGGACTTTCGGAGCACCCCGACTCGGATGCGTTAGGTTCGGAGACTGTGCGGGGAGGCGAGCTTAGCTCGCCTCCCCGCACAGTCGTAGTGTTAGGTTTGACATGAGAACACAGAAGTAGGAGCCCCGAAGGGGCTCCGTCGACCACTCAACACTGTAGGAAGAGTGTGGAACGGGGAGTTCTAAAATCGACAAACTTTAAAATAGGTATGTACCCTTATGTTAATATTTGACAGTCTATTGAATAATTAAATGCTATTCAAAATGTGGGCAAACTTAGCTTATTTTGGGTCTCATGTGCTTTAATTGGCTAATGTAAAATTAAATAAATGTATGCGTTTTAGTATAAAATAGGGTGTCAAATTTTGGTAGACATTTACCTTTTTTGGGTTAAAAATAAATTTTTTTGGTTTGCGATTTTTATTTAATTTGGTAAACAGTTAAACCAAAGCCTATAAAATTTGCACTTTGCAGAACTAAACAAAAAGAGTTTTTTGGCGGGATTTGTGGTGGACGCATTCGTAGTTTTATTTTGTTGTTTTTGCATTGTTTTCTGCTAGGATTTTGTTCAAGAAGTCGTGCATTTTGGAGAAAATCGTCTAGTGCACGTGAGCAATGTGGACGTTTAAGAACCAGACTTGCACTGGGTGCAGTTTTATAGACGCCCTACAGCAACTGGGTGTTCCACCTCTGAATGAGGCCACTGCAAATGCTGTCAAGAAGATTTGTAATGCACCGGCACTAGCATTACAAATCTAATGAAGAGAAACTATGTAAAATACGACAGACTAGGCTGTATGGTCATAGACACCTTTGCCTTTTCCGCGCTTTGAAGACCGGAAAGAATACAAAAAAAAAAAAACAGAATTATAGTATGTAAGTAAATGTAACCTAAAATTAAAACTATTACAACAATGAACAAAACTCACAGATCTAGTGACAAAACTACCTGCACTGAGCATTGTAACCATACTTTAAGTTCATGACTACCTGCTTACATATAAAAGTGATAAGAGCTTAGGCTGATAGGACTACTACAAAAAGAAAACCTTGACCTATTGCTACATAAGCTGACTATTAAATAAGTCAAGTTTGCTTGGAACTTCTCAGGTGTCTGGGAGAAACCGGTGTAGGTGCCGAAGGCTACCGCCCTAACGTTGACAAATTTTCATATTCTCTTTGATTGCAGACAGCGTTTGCCACACAAAGGACTTAATATCAGTAAACTCACGGGCCAGTGTGGAGATCTCTGGAGCTGTCGGAGTGCCTGTAGTGGATGCTTTTTGAAGTTTCTCTTCATATTGGCCCATTCGAGACTCAAACAGCTTGGCCATGTCATCAAGATTTGCAGCCAGTTGGGCAGATGGTGGTGTAAGTGGGTGTGGCAGTTCTCACATAGTGTTTAAAATGGAGAATTTGATATTTGCGGCGAGTGGTGACGATGTATTGTGCAAATTAATGTGTCATAAATGAGAAAAATACAACAGTAGTTTTATTCTATTAAAATACTTAAGAGCAGAAATTCGAAATGAGAAAAATACAACAGTAGTTTTATTCTATTAAAATACTTAAGAGCAGAAATTCGCGGCTTTATTTCGTGCCTACTCACCAAGGAATTAATGATAGTCCCGCCCGAAGGATTAATTAGTTTAATTTTGATTTGTTTAACTAGAATGCATGCATCATATCATATAACAGAGGTACTTTTACAAAGTTATTGAAGTAAAACTTCTTTACGCACACTTGACTTGGAGAGTAAGCTGGTGGATGCGTGACGAGAGTGTTACGGAAGTGGGGTCGGGCGAGGCGAATGGAGGTTGAGAGGGATACATAAATTAGTGAAGATAGAAAGAGAGATACTATTTATTTTTGTTTACCAACAATATTGGTTGTCAAAACAAATATATAAGATAAAAAAGATTTGATCATTTTCAGAGGATAATAAAACTCTTTTCGTATACTGTCTTTAAGTACCTCCATATGACAAAACAGATTTGACTATTTTCTGAAGACTACGTATTTACTTTCATACTTAAGGAGCTAAAGAAGTTTTACTTCAGTCAGTTTTGCTTTAGACCACAAAGCACACTCGTATTTTTTTATTATGCTGTACTTATGAAATCAAAATATGTTCAAAATTTAGTTTTTTTACATTGATGCAGGGCTTTAAAATGTTTAATTTTTTTTTATTTACTATAACTAACAATACTTTCATCACATCAGCTCATATATACGTCCCCACCGAGGGGCTCGAGCCTACCCTGAATTAGGGCGATCGGGCATTAGTCGACGGCTAGTGCGGGTTGGTCGACTTCACACACAACCTTCGAGTTTCTTCGCAGGCGTATGCAGGTTTCCTTACGATGTTTTCCTTCACCGTATAAGAGCGTCGGATAAACGTACATATGAAATCGAAATTCGAAAACACATTGGTACGTGGCAGTATCGAACCACGACCTCCCAGACAGGAGGTAGCGGCCCTTACCATTACGCCACCGACGCTCTTACAATAATAAACAATACTTTATGTCCTAGAAAAAGAAAATTATAGTTACTAATTATGTCCAGGTTTATCTAATTTGATTCACCTAAAATAAAAAATACTCAAGTTTGACACTTGTCATTTTTGAGATATGGCACTAAGATAAGAGTTTCATTTTTTTAAGTTGATTAGTGTTTGAACTTTGATAAAAAAAACAATTATAACTATGTCATTTTTTTATTATTTTTTAAGCAATTGTTGATGTTGAGCCTAGTTTTTCAATTATAGAGACCAAAAACTTTGCAACTACCAGTACATAATAAAAAAAAATATTTAAACTAAATGAAATTGTTTTAATTTTTACTTTAGAATATAATTTACACAAAATTATTATTTAAATAGATTATCATAAAATGTGTCATTTAATTTACTAGTTTTGTTATGTTTTGTATTTTTAAGGGAAGTCAGTATTTTAGCTTGCGGCGCATCTGATCTCTCTCCACAGCGCACACTTTGGGAACCCCTGCGCTGAATAAAAACATAACACGTTTTTTTGTATGGCCTGAAATGTTTTCTTTTATAAAATTTTTATTGTTAATAAATCTGTCCTATTAGCACATATTCAGTGAATATTTCAGTTGGCTGTCTCTTACTTTTCAAAAGGTTACAGCCTTTTAAAGTACAAACAGTGTAGGCTTAGTAATGGGTCCTGTTACCTGGTATGGAACAAAACCTTCAAGTTTAGTATTAAAATTAGTCATACTCTACCAAACATAAATGGTTCAAATAGTCATTGAGTACTATTTATTCATTGTAAGTACCTACTATATAACTGCAAACCAGTAAAGTAGTAGGTATGTATAGTTTACGATTCTACTTATGAAACTGACTAACTTTTCTGGAATTGCAAAAAAATCACAAATCGATCAGCTGATTGTTATGAAGACATGTCTTAAACAAAGCTATGAAAAGTGCAAATTGTAGCACAAAAATTGATCATTTTCCAGATAAGAATCAACTGTTAAGGTTTACGGGTCACCAGTCACAGTGGGAATGGATTTCACGCCTAAAAAATTTTCACCTTAAGTTAATTTGTAAATTTTGATTTTAGTCTGTCTTTATTCAAATAATACTTTCTATTTAACTTTTACTTAGTCCTTATCTTTCTTCTATAATAATCATTTTCACAATCATAACATTCCTATGTTGTTTTTCATTTGACACACCAAAATCGAAGAGAAAAATGACTAACTAAAGTTGACTACATAAAAATAGAGATGGAGTGGACATTGCTTTTAACACTCTTCCTCAATGTTCATCTCATCTTGCAGGTAATTAACATCTTATCTATTTTACACAATATTTTCACCAGCCAATGGATTTGTTAATACACTGCAATTTGCAATTGAGTCAACACAAACAACCTCAATAACTCCTTCCTCTACTTTCTATTTTATAACATTATATTTTACTAGCTGTCCTGGCGAATGTTGTACCACCTTACACTACACTATAGGTACTACATAAGAACCTTCTCGTCACAATAACAAACTCAACAAAAAAAGAATTATTGAAATTGGTCCAGCCGTTCACACCTGATTTGTAATTATTTAGTCTGATTAATAAATATTGAGTCATTGTTTCTCCTGATTGAAATTCCAAGGTTTGTTAAATTGTTATCCCCCATGTCTTTCATTCTAAATTTAGTGTTCAAGAAACATTTCAACTGAATCTATTTCTTTATTATTTGGTCCTATTATGAGTAAATCGTCAACAAACCGCAGCAAATGAAGATTTCCCTTGTTATAAAAACAATAATCATTCTGCAAATGTTTGAATCCATGTTTTGCTATTACTTCAGTAAACTTTTCACACCAATAGTTTAGTGATTTCTTAGGACCGTATAGTGATTTAGCCAATTTTATAGTAAAGCCTTCTTCAGTTTCTGATCCTTGGGGTGGTTTTACATTAACCTCTTTATTTATTCAACCATACAAAAAGCATTTCAACAATTCACATACATTTGATGCATTTTATAATCCTGCAGCCGTTGATAACAAAACTCATATACCTAGGTAGTGTTTGTAACTTCAATACCAGTGAGTATAAATTCTCTAATTCTTATTTTTGTTGATATCCCTTCACATTCACAACCAATCTTGCTTTACATAATTCCTCTTCTCCTAATTTTTTTAGTGAAAATCACAGAACACCATTACTCCACAAGGTGAAAATCCTCTTGCTGTCTAAACATACTTAACTAATTAGTAATCTGTGATAGAGGTCAACTTGTTTCTCTTGTATAGTTTGTTATATTCTTTGGCAGGAACCCCGAACCATGCACCTATGCTACTCGCAGAAATTCGCGGCTTTATTTCGTGCCTACTCACCAAGGAATTAATGATAGTCCCGCCCGAAGGATTAATTAGTTTAATTTTGATTTGTTTAACTAGAATGCATGCATCATATCATATAACAGAGGTACTTTTACAAAGTTATTGAAGTAAAACTTCTTTACGCACACTTGACTTGGAGAGTAAGCTGGTGGATGCGTGACGAGAGTGTTACGGAAGTGGGGTCGGGCGAGGCGAATGGAGGTTGAGAGGGATACATAAATTAGTGAAGATAGAAAGAGAGATACTATTTATTTTTGTTTACCAACAATATTGGTTGTCAAAACAAATATATAAGATAAAAAAGATTTGATCATTTTCAGAGGATAATAAAACTCTTTTCGTATACTGTCTTTAAGTACCTCCATATGACAAAACAGATTTGACTATTTTCTGAAGACTACGTATTTACTTTCATACTTAAGGAGCTAAAGAAGTTTTACTTCAGTCAGTTTTGCTTTAGACCACAAAGCACACTCGTATTTTTTTATTATGCTGTACTTATGAAATCAAAATATGTTCAAAATTTTGTTTTTTTACATTGATGCAGGGCTTTAAAATGTTTAATTTTTTTTTATTTACTATAACTAACAATACTTTCATCACATCAGCTCATATATACGTCCCCACCGAGGGGCTCGAGCCTACCCTGAATTAGGGCGATCGGGCATTAGTCGACGGCTAGTGCGGGTTGGTCGACTTCACACACAACCTTCGAGTTTCTTCGCAGGCGTATGCAGGTTTCCTTACGATGTTTTCCTTCACCGTATAAGAGCGTCGGATAAACGTACATATGAAATCGAAATTCGAAAACACATTGGTACGTGGCAGTATCGAACCACGACCTCCCAGACAGGAGGTAGCGGCCCTTACCATTACGCCACCGACGCTCTTACAATAATAAACAATACTTTATGTCCTAGAAAAAGAAAATTATAGTTACTAATTATGTCCAGGTTTATCTAATTTGATTCACCTAAAATAAAAAATACTCAAGTTTGACACTTGTCATTTTTGAGATATGGCACTAAGATAAGAGTTTCATTTTTTTAAGTTGATTAGTGTTTGAACTTTGATAAAAAAAACAATTATAACTATGTCATTTTTTTATTATTTTTTAAGCAATTGTTGATGTTGAGCCTAGTTTTTCAATTATAGAGACCAAAAACTTTGCAACTACCAGTACATAATAAAAAAAAATATTTAAACTAAATGAAATTGTTTTAATTTTTACTTTAGAATATAATTTACACAAAATTATTATTTAAATAGATTATCATAAAATGTGTCATTTAATTTACTAGTTTTGTTATGTTTTGTATTTTTAAGGGAAGTCAGTATTTTAGCTTGCGGCGCATCTGATCTCTCTCCACAGCGCACACTTTGGGAACCCCTGCGCTGAATAAAAACATAACACGTTTTTTTGTATGGCCTGAAATGTTTTCTTTTATAAAATTTTTATTGTTAATAAATCTGTCCTATTAGCACATATTCAGTGAATATTTCAGTTGGCTGTCTCTTACTTTTCAAAAGGTTACAGCCTTTTAAAGTACAAACAGTGTAGGCTTAGTAATGGGTCCTGTTACCTGGTATGGAACAAAACCTTCAAGTTTAGTATTAAAATTAGTCATACTCTACCAAACATAAATGGTTCAAATAGTCATTGAGTACTATTTATTCATTGTAAGTACCTACTATATAACTGCAAACCAGTAAAGTAGTAGGTATGTATAGTTTACGATTCTACTTATGAAACTGACTAACTTTTCTGGAATTGCAAAAAAATCACAAATCGATCAGCTGATTGTTATGAAGACATGTCTTAAACAAAGCTATGAAAAGTGCAAATTGTAGCACAAAAATTGATCATTTTCCAGATAAGAATCAACTGTTAAGGTTTACGGGTCACCAGTCACAGTGGGAATGGATTTCACGCCTAAAAAATTTTCACCTTAAGTTAATTTGTAAATTTTGATTTTAGTCTGTCTTTATTCAAATAATACTTTCTATTTAACTTTTACTTAGTCCTTATCTTTCTTCTATAATAATCATTTTCACAATCATAACATTCCTATGTTGTTTTTCATTTGACACACCAAAATCGAAGAGAAAAATGACTAACTAAAGTTGACTACATAAAAATAGAGATGGAGTGGACATTGCTTTTAACACTCTTCCTCAATGTTCATCTCATCTTGCAGGTAATTAACATCTTATCTATTTTACACAATATTTTCACCAGCCAATGGATTTGTTAATACACTGCAATTGAGTCAACACAAACAACCTCAATAACTCCTTCCTCTACTTTCTATTTTATAACATTATATTTTACTAGCTGTCCTGGCGAATGTTGTACCACCTTACACTACACTATAGGTACTACATAAGAACCTTCTCGTCACAATAACAAACTCAACAAAAAAAGAATTATTGAAATTGGTCCAGCCGTTCACACCTGATTTGTAATTATTTAGTCTGATTAATAAATATTGAGTCATTGTTTCTCCTGATTGAAATTCCAAGGTTTGTTAAATTGTTATCCCCCATGTCTTTCATTCTAAATTTAGTGTTCAAGAAACATTTCAACTGAATCTATTTCTTTATTATTTGGTCCTATTATGAGTAAATCGTCAACAAACCGCAGCAAATGAAGATTTCCCTTGTTATAAAAACAATAATCATTCTGCAAATGTTTGAATCCATGTTTTGCTATTACTTCAGTAAACTTTTCACACCAATAGTTTAGTGATTTCTTAGGACCGTATAGTGATTTAGCCAATTTTATAGTAAAGCCTTCTTCAGTTTCTGATCCTTGGGGTGGTTTTACATTAACCTCTTTATTTATTCAACCATACAAAAAGCATTTCAACAATTCACATACATTTGATGCATTTTATAATCCTGCAGCCGTTGATAACAAAACTCATATACCTAGGTAGTGTTTGTAACTTCAATACCAGTGAGTATAAATTCTCTAATTCTTATTTTTGTTGATATCCCTTCACATTCACAACCAATCTTGCTTTACATAATTCCTCTTCTCCTAATTTTTTTAGTGAAAATCACAGAACACCATTACTCCACAAGGTGAAAATCCTCTTGCTGTCTAAACATACTTAACTAATTAGTAATCTGTGATAGAGGTCAACTTGTTTCTCTTGTATAGTTTGTTATATTCTTTGGCAGGAACCCCGAACCATGCACCTATGCTACCATTTTTAATTTGTTGATTTAAAGCTCTTCATCTACCTTTATATATATACATAAAACTTTCTATTTAAATTTTATTTAATCCTCTTTTTTATTTCTTCCATTATTCAGTAATTTTCGAGGTAGGACTGTACAATAGGGTCCATCGCTTTGGGGGTTGGGAGTGGGGGGGAGGGGGGAGGGGGAGGAGAGGAACCCTCCCCTAAAAGATGGAAGTTAGGAGGGGGGTAGTTTTCGAGAAAATGAATTTTGAAAATTGGTAATTTTACATACTCTTTGGGCGGAAAACCGCCTGTTAACGATGCTTACGTTGAAAAATCGCTGCCGCTTGTTAAAAAAAAAGCTCATCTAGTTCTGGGACAGCGAAAAAATCGCTGCCGCTTATTAAAAAAAAGGTCACCTACTTCGGTGCCGGCCGAAATCGCTACCGCTTATTAAAAAAAAAGCTCATCCATTTTTGTGACGGCGAAAATCGCTACCGCTCACTCCAAAAAGGTGGAATCAATTTGAAACGCAAGATTCATAGTTTATGTGTGAGTATAAGGGCGGGGGGAAAGCACGCAGGGCCGACTTGAGGGTGATAAATCGAAAACCAGGGGATAATCCGTCAAGGTCAATGTCATTTGCCCCCTCCCAAGAGGACTTCGCTCACTCCCGCTTCCATTTAGAACTCCCCGTTCTACACTCTTCCTACAGTGTTGAGTGGTCGACGGAGCCCCTTCGGGGCTCCTACTTCTGTGTTCTCATGTCAAACCTAACACTACGACTGTGCGGGGAGGCGAGCTAAGCTCGCCTCCCCGCACAGTCTCCGAACCTAACGCATCCGAGTCGGGGTGCTCCGAAAGTTCGAGCTCGCTTCGCTCGCTCCCGCTTCCATTTAGAACTCCCCGTTCTACACTCTTCCTACAGTGTTGAGTGGTCGACGGAGCCCCTTCGGGGCTCCTACTTCTGTGTTCTCATGTCAAACCTAACACTACGACTGTGCGGGGAGGCGAGCTAAGCTCGCCTCCCCGCACAGTCTCCGAACCTAACGCATCCGAGTCGGGGTGCTCCGAAAGTCCGAGCTCGCTCCCGCTTCCATTTAGAACTCCCCGTACCACACCCTTCCTACGGACCCGCATGCTTTCCCCGCCCTGATACTCCCACATCCCCCTGGGATCCCGAAGGTTTGTTGGGGGTTTTAAATGGGTGGCGGGGGCTACGCCCCCGTTAGGGGTCCGCTTCGCAGACCCCATATTATGAATCTTTGGGATTCAATTTACTTAGACCTTGACCTTAAAATGACCTTGTATGATTGACCTTGACCTTGACGGATTACCCCCTGGTTTTCGATTTGTTACCCCAGAGTTTGTCCGCCCTCAAGTCGGCCCCGCGTGCTTTCCCCCGCCCTTATACTCCCACATCCCCTCGGATCCCGAAGGTTTGTTGGGTGTTTTAAATGGGTGGCGGGGGCTACGCCCCCGTTAGGGGTCCGCTTCGCGGACCCCATATTATGAATCTCGGGGTTCCAATTGACTAACACCTTTTTGTAATAAGCGTTAGCGAGTTTTCCGATCAAAGAGTATGTAAAAATACCGATTTCTAAAGGACCAAAGAGTACCTAAAATTACAATTTTCAAAAATTCATAACTCAAAAACCGCTGGTTTCCTAACCTTGAAATTTGGTATGGATGTTCAGCTAAAGCATATCTCTTACCAAAAAAATCGCGGACTGCCAAATCGATGGACCCTATTGTACAGTTGAGCCATTTTCGATAGATCACAAATAGATATACATTACGAGCAATGACATATATTACGAGTTAATAACCCAGTCCCCACGCCACGTCCACAGACTACATTAAAATAGAGATGAATGGATGGGAAAGAAATGGGAATAGGATGGACATTGCTTTCAACACCTTAAAACACAAGCAGGTTCCTAAGTGTAGTCTCGTATTTCATAGAGTTATTGTTCTTTGAGTAAAGTAATTAGTTTGTTCGTAACACTCTCACCCATCATATATTTATGATAGGTACCTTCCTGAACACTTCATCCGAGAGGTAAAAATTAAAATCGATTTCACTTTTCTCGTTTTACCGATAGTAGCCCACCTCTAATAAAAAAACAACACATGACCTTGTCGTGACTTATCAGAGCGCACGTATAATTGACGACATAAAATGCGCAGCGAATAATCCACAACATCAAAGAATTTTTGACGTGGATTACGCGGTGCACAAAATCTGTTGCGTATTTTATCGTGCACAAAATCTGTCGCTATTTCCACGAGCGCACAGATAATGTGCATCACAAAATACGTGTCAAATAACGTGCAGTCGGATAATTCACAACAAAAACGTGAATTACCTGATGCATGTTATTTGTCGCGCGTTCCACGGTGCACATTTTTTGTTGCATATTAACGGCACCCACGCACGATTGGGATGGGAGACCACAGAACACTATTACTATACTAACTACTATTACTCCACAATGGGAGACAATAATGTACGACGTGATTCCCAACTCCCAATACGAAAATGGCCGGCCAGGAAATGCCCGACACGACATTAAAAGCGAAGTAGGTATAATAACTATAATAATATGTACATCCAGCATGTATAATAGGTATATCAAGTATATTGAACTTGGACTGTCACCTGGCAGGGTTGCCAGCAAAAAAAGCGCAGCAGATGATACCCGTCACGTGAAAGTCCAGCCGGATAATTCACGTATGTGTACTTAAATTGACATTTCGGGCATACGCTGGTCGGCCATTCTCGTGTTGAATAAAAACGTGTCGTGCATTATTTTATCCTGCCCGGTTGACGGTTTTCTAAATTAATCTACGGTTGAAATTGGTTGAAATTCAGGAGCTTTGCGTTCCTCGCACAGATCTATTAGATCTGTGGTTCCTCGCTGGCCATTATTGCGCGAAACTATAACGCCCGGTCCGTAAATGTCCGATCCGATAATCCGTGTAATTGGTAGCGTTCAGTTTGTTATTTTTCTTTTTTTATCCGAAAAATTACATTTCCTGGTTCTTGATGTATAATATTGGTAGTGTATTAATCAGCGAAGTACCATTTATGTGTTTATTGGTTAGGATAATGGAATACAAGTGTGTATGCAGTGTTTCGAATTCCCACAAGAAGTCCGCAAAAGCTTCAGCAAAAGTGCTATAATTTGACGTGTTTCCTAGAAACTACCTAGATTTAAAAGTTCATTATGAAAAAAATTGCTTCAAATATTTTAAATTTGAATCACACAACTATACTATATATTTATTAAGAAACTAGCTGTCCCGGCGAACTACGTACCGCCTTACATTACATTACACTGCCCTAACCTACCCTACCCTACACTACACTACACTAACCTACCCTACACTACACTACCCTACCCTACACTACACTACCCTACCCTACACTACCCTACCCTACACTACCCTACCCTACACTACACTACCCTACCCTATTCTTTCCTACCCTAAACTACACTACTCTACCCTACACTACACTACCCTACCCTTCACTACCCTACCCTATTCTTTCCTACCCTAAACTACACTACTCTACCCTACACTACACTACCCTACCCTTCACTACCCTAGACTACACTACACTACCCTAGACTACACTACACTACCCTACACTACACTACCCTACACTACCCTACCCTACCCTACCCTACACTACACTACCCTACCCTACCCTACACTACACTACACTACACTACCCTACCCTACATAAGAACCTTCTCCTGACAATAACGAACTCGACAAAAAAAGAATTAGCGAAATCGGTCCAGCCGTTCACGAGTTATGCGCTTACCAACACATTTTGCGATTCATTTTTATATTATAGACTAGCTGTCCCGGCGAACTACGTACCGCCTTACATTACATTACACTGCCCTACCCTACCCTACCCTACACTACCCTACCCTACCCTACATACACTACACTACACTACCCTACCCTACACTACACTACACTACTCTACAGTACCCTACACTACCCTACCCTACCCTACACTACCCTACCCTACACTACCCTACCCTACCCTACATACCCTACACTACACTACCCTACACTACACTACCCTACCCTACCCTACCCTACCCTACCCTACATAAAAACCTTCTCCTGACAATAACGAACTCGACAAAAAAAGAATTAGCCAAATCGGTCCAGCCGTTCTCGAGTTATGCGCTTACCAACACATTTTGCGATTCATTTTTATATTATAGATTTAAAATTGTTTGTACTTATATTTATGTTGTTTGCGCTTCGCATTTGGGGTTAATTTTGCTTAAACTTAATTATATTAAACTATAGGTCTGTAATCTACGGAATTTAAGATACATTTTAAGTTACGACTGTTTGTTTCTCAATAAAATAAAATAAAATCATTTTGCTGGAGTGTGTAGGTTAAGTTAGTTATATAGTGCCAGTGAAAAAAATTACAATGATACTAAAAACTGTAAAAGAAAAATTACTGAAAACGTAAATTAATCTTCTTCTTCATCCCCTTATCTCACCTATGGGGGGTCGCGTCTCCTTGTCATTTAGCGCCTGAGTGTTCGGTTCTGGGTTGTCTCTGCAGTGACGTTCAGGTTCTTTAAGTCATTTTTTATATTACTCCACCATGTGGATTTTGGTCTGCCTCTTCCCCGTATTCGGGAAGGTCCAATGCGATATTCACGGCATGGTATTTACCTCCTCTGTGAGTATGTCCATACCATCGAAGCCTGGTTTCAAGAATCTTTTCTTTAATCGGAGTGACTTTGAAACTTCCGCGGACGTGTTCGTTCCTTATTCGATCTAGTCTAATTAATGACACCTCCAGCCCAGCGTAGCATTTTCATTTCATTTACATGCAGGAATTGTTCATGACATTTCTTTATTGCCCAGCACTCAGAGTCATACAAGATGGCTGGCCTCACTGCAGTTTCATAGATTTTCGCTTTAGTTTTTATGGGCATACGGCTGTTGCATAGGAAGGACCCCAGACAGGCTTGTCCACTTGAGCCACGCAGATTGAGATCTATGGCAAACGTCTACATCGATATCTACGTCTGATGTTATTACAGATCCGAGATATTTAAACCGAGTAACCTTAAGCAAAGGACGTTCCTCGATATACACGTGTTTCTCAGTTTTAGTTGTAAATAGTAGCAAATTTGCAGTGCATGTACATACTCTGCTAGCCTAGACTAGGGTCTCGTGAGCGCTGAGTTTCTATGTTTGTGATCGTCCTTTTTTAGTACTGAGTGGAAAAAAAAATATTGTTAAATAGGGCTCGATCAATACGAGTAAGTGTTCGAGTAATTCTCCTAGCGCGAGATTAATTTGAAACTCTGAGCCCAAGGTAGACCTGAATAAATTTGTAAAGTAAGGCATTTTAAACAGGTGATCGTATCAAAGCGTAGCAATAAATGTATAGTTATTTATCGGGGATTCTAGCGATAGTAAGGTCTATGAATCATTTTTTTTCTTTATTAAGAACGAGCCTCTTTAATACTTTAATGTTTCTTATAAACTAATAACACTAGGAATCTAAATTTATCAAGTTTAACCCAAGACTTCAGATCTACAATAACTAGTAAAATAAGATATAATAATATGAAAGCTCCTGGCTAATTCATCCAAGATGGATAGTTCTATTATTTGTAAGGGCTATTTCCCTAAGTGAAAAAAAAGGCGGGTTTTGAGAAAAATAAAGTGGGACTCCAAATCGTTTGGTCATGAACTTGATGTCCTTTTACTGTAATATTATATTATTATTATTATCATCAAGTGTAACCATATAATACTTTGTTCAGTAGAATAATCATTTAAATTAATGTAATTAATTTAGGCAAGGATCAAAACGTTAACTTAATTCGTTGTACAGATAGGTAGGTATTTGGGCTGGATATTACCATACATAAGACTCTTTATGCCGCAATTACAATAATGTTTGTTCTTAATCGTTAAGCACTAGTATTATTCAACGAAGCTAGGTGCTTCCTGTTCTCAGTCAATTTAAACAATACATTTCAATTGCGGTATTTCGTTACCAAATTCAGAAAGAAACAAGATATGTAATACAACCCGGGTTTAACCAATACGCTATTGTATGTCCGCTAGTTACCCACTAATAAATACAAATATAGAAATAAAATTCTCGACGACAAAACGTACACCACATCAACAAAGGAAAGATTTTGAGCAATTCTAAGTACTTTGTATCAGAATCGAGCAAATTGTTCGTCGAGGAATTAAACTTATGATAGGAACTTCCTCATTGAAAGCCATTCGGCCATACGTTTTGTTTATACGTTTTGTTTTGTTTTATAGGTACGAATGAATTAAACTGAGCATTAAAATAAATTAAAATCCTCAGACAAATTACGCGATTCAGAGGGTTAACACTTATCTGTGTTTTGATCCTCGAAGCGTAGATTTCACAGCACTTTAAATAACTTCTATAATACATATTTAGAAGTGATTATTATTTTTATCATAGAGACTGATAGAAGTATATTTTGAACGTAGTCTCTTTATTCTAAATTATTTATCAAAATTACAAGTTAATACGGACAATTTACTCTTTGCCGTCTGCCCTATTCAAAAGCTAGCTCGTCTCTCTCGGGGCTCCCTCAAAACTACCTTTATGAAACATCTTTTTATTTTTACATTCTTTTCCTATTATTAACCTAATCTGATACCTTATTCTATTCCACTAAAGTTCCAGTTTGCACTTCAATATTCGCCTGCGACTAGACGTAATTAGTAAGCTTCTCTTCACAACAGGATCTTATTTGATCATGAATAAAGTCGTGTTCGTACTTCTCTACACGACACTGTCACATAATTCCTTTATTTGATTTAACGTCGCCCGCGCCGACAGTAGATCACTATCTGATACGATCGCGTTTTTTATTCAAACGCAGATAAGGTCGTCACCTTCACAGCAATGTCTCATAATTTCTTATTCCTCTGCGTCCGCCGGCTGTACTCTGCAGCTGGTTTGATTGGAGTTTGATTGCGATACAGCACCTGTCTCGTCGTCCACTGCTCCTCCGGTCTGTAGCGTCTTTATGATGTTGGTCCCATGAGCAATATGGTGGAATGCTGATTCGCATGCGCGGAGAGTCATCAGTCAAACACACAAGGCCCCTGCCTACGTACAACGGGCCAGAAATGACATTTCAAAAAAGGAATGACGGATCAAACAAAATGGCGGCTAAAACCTATACGTTCGGCAACCAAACTGTAACCAATCTGTATCAATCTGGGTGACGAGGGGGTGAGGTCGCAATCAAGAGAGCGGCAGAGAGTGTCCATACTGTATGTTAGTACTAATATTATATATTTTGGCAGGGGTTTGATAACGGAGTATCCATCTCCATTCCCCGGAGGCTATATATCTACACTGCATATCTGGTGAGCATTCCCTTATCCACTACCTGGGGACGCTTTCTCTAGGGGTGAGGCTCCTCCGAGAATGAAGACGTAAACTAATACTATTGATATATACAGGGTGGGAAGGAGTATACCGACAGATTTTAACCATGGATTCCTGGTGGTATTACAAGTAAATAATGTTATGTCAACATGGGTCCAAAACTGCCTCATTAACTTACTTAATTTCGGAAACAAAAAAATACTGAAGACAAGGCAGTATGGCCAATGAGCCTTAGCCAGCCCTGAAAAGGGCAAAAAAAGCATTCAAAATAATACATAATTTGACCAAAGGGAATATAACAAACTACTTTTTTTTTTTGACTACAAATTAAAATTAAAATAGAGCATTGTAGAAAAAGTGTATTCGTTATTATGACGACCGAAAGAGCTGTATTGTCTCAAAAACTAGCAGATGGCCCTCATGGTTTAGGTGAAGTTAGCTTTATGTTAAATGTTACCTGTTTTCTTACAATTTACAACTTTTGAAATATTTTTCATGGAAACAACTGGCTATCTTTGATTTTGCTTTAGGTGATCCAGACGACAAATCACTCAGAAAAGTGGAGACAGAAGTGATGATACCAAAACTAATGAGAGAAAAAGCAAAAACTGAGAAATGTCCTAAAGAGGTTAGTGAATTTAAAGAGTGCTGTAAAGACTCCTCATTGCTTATGGTAGTAACATGCAGAAAACAAAACAACACACTCAAGGAATGCCTCTCAGGCTGGTACCAAAATGAGGAATTCAGAAAATTATGTACAGAAGAATACTTGAAAGAAAGAAGTGAATACCGAAGAACTGGAATCAGAAAACCAGTCAGAAGAGCTTGAGTCTGTCTATTTAGCACCTAGTTGAAATTGCTGTTGCATTATGTTTAGTAAAAAATAAAATATTTAATCATTCTTCATCGTTTATTGTTACTGGAATTTTTCTATTCATTATTGTTTCTCGCACACTGTAGGATCTTAAATTTTCTGGTAACTTTTGATACTCTTCCAGAGGTTTTATAACTTCAGCAACCAATGTTTCCTGTAAACAAAAACAATTTTTATGACTCGGACTAGCAAACAGGAGCGTAGTGGTGCAATAGCAAGTGCCTGTCTGGGAGTTCATGGTTCAAACCCTGCCATGCACCAACAATTTGTTTTCGAATTTCCATTCCATATGTACATTTATCCGACGCTTTTACGGTGAAGGAAACCATCGTTTAGAAACCTGCCACGCCTGTGAAAAACTCGAAGGTTGTGTGTGTAGTCGACCAACCCGCACTGGGCCCACGTGGTCAACTAAGGCCAGATTGCCCTAATTCAGGGTAGGTTGGAGCCCCTCGGTTAGGACATATTTGAGCTGATATGATGACTAGCAAACACAAATAATTATTGTCTGATTAACAAACTGAGCATCCAAAATTGGTGCAAAGGAGTTTGCTTTGAGCCTACAATAAATTAGACATATGTCCTAGAACAAGATAATAAATTGCCAGTTTTGTTATGTAGCACATGTTAGCCTTGCTAAGAATGGGAGAGACTAAACATTTTGAGCTGTAACAGCAAGTATTAAATAGTAGATTGTTAATCAAGGGAAGAAAGTGACCCATTTCACTCTAGATATTTCGAGGGTGGAATTGGGTCATTTCACCCGAGTTAAACACTCTACTTTTCATTTCGACTATGAGGAAATGTATTTATTGTAATTTAATTGTTTATATGATATAAAATATTATTTAGATATCAATAAATTAGTTTTACCTATATCCAACCTCCAATGTTTTCGCAATGGCCGCTTGCCACGGCTGTCTATATTGAAACTAATCGAGTTGGTCACGACGTGCATCTAGGTGGCCATGCCGAAAATTGAAAAACAAGTGTCATGTTATCATGGCATTATGGCGCGCAGCAGAATAGAGGAATGATTTTAAATTTTAATCTTCTGTAATTGTGAAAAATATAGACCAACTATAAAATGATTTAATATCAATCTGTAGATCGTAATAAACCCGTCGTTTAATGTATAGCTGAGTTTAGATATATGAAAACCTCTTAGTTCGACTCTGTGGCTGGCAATAAAAAAAAATTACTTTCCACCCTAGGCATGACAATACTTTCCACCCTAGGGATGGAAATACTTTCTACCCTAGGGATGGAAAAGCAATGTTCCACCCGGCTATCTACTCATGAAAATTAAACTTTCCGAACAGGAGAGATGAAAAATATATTGTGGGTGTTTAAGTTTGCTGTGTGCCTACAACCCATATTTAGACGTATCTTAACCTTGCACAAAATTATACTTTGAAAAAATTTTGTGATGTAGTAGAGTAAATATTTTGAGCTAGACAATGTTTATTACTCCGAGAAATGCCCCATTGCTCTTTAGGTGACCTGGAGCCTTCTTATGAGGCCCATAGTAAGTGACCATGTCTCGGTTCTAAATATTATCACTGGCCAAACACCTTAGTAATTGAGACGTGAAGATATTGTGAAGCTTCCTAAACGCTGCCCATCTGAGTTGGATTTGTTGATTGATCTCTTACTCTGAATTAGTCCTACCTAACAGAAGTCTAACCTTTAGATGAGTAGTTTCAACATTTCTTGGACATATTTTTTCTTATAGATTGTGGGTGGTACAAGTGAATTTGCTGTTTACAAGTCCCACAAACCATTTTTAGTCTTTTCTTCTTATTTTGTCACATAGCGCATGTTAGCTCTGCTGGGCAAGGGACGCAATTAATGTTTTGACCAGTGAGTATCAAAAAACTGTACCTTATAGATTGCTCATGCAAGTGAGTTTGCTGTGTGCCCACAACCCAGTTTTAGACATATCTCGTCTTGGTATGAGATAATATGTCAACAAAATCTTGTGACGCACTGCATGTTAGCCCCACTGGGCATGTTATTATATTATAGAACTTACTTTTACAGTTGTGACACTCATCCTGACATGGCCAAGTACTGATATCCAATTAAAGTTATCTCCTTCATATTTTATAACTACTATAAAATCTGCATGTTGGACTCCAGGACCTTCTCTGTACAACACTGTAAAAGAAATTAGTTTAAAAAA
This sequence comes from Coleophora flavipennella, assembly GCA_947284805.1. NCBI lineage: Eukaryota > Metazoa > Arthropoda > Insecta > Lepidoptera > Coleophoridae > Coleophora > Coleophora flavipennella. The sequence continues at coordinate 2,697,657 of OX369268.1, forward strand.
ACATGATATGATCAATTATACAAAAAATTTGTTATATTTCATAAAGAAGATCTTACGATAATCTCCACCAAATTTAATTCCTGGTTTAACAACATAGCCTTTTGATCTAAAGTAATGATAAACTATATATTTTGATATGAAGTTACTATCGGTCTCTGAGAATAAATCCCAGCATTTTTGTATATTTAACAACCTATTATCAGCATCGACAACTTGCAAACAACCAAGTCCATACACTAAAAAGAAAGCTTCTTGCAGGGTAAGCATCAATTTTTCATTCAGTTTGATCTTGTTGATGCAACATTTGGGCCTCATGTTTGCAAAATAGTTCTCTTCTTCAGAGTCACTGTTAGGAACAACCACCACAACACTTTCCTTGTCATGCGACTGGCAATTCTCCATGAGTGAGGAGCCATTACACTCTTCGAGGTCATCCTGCTCCATGCCCATCTCCTCATCACTGGACACCAAGTCGATCACATCCTTTTCTGCGGCTCTACCAATGTCACTTTTTATCTTACCAGCCAAATCGTCAATGTCTTTAAAAAATGCTTCGGACTCATCTGACTGTTGTTTGGTCCCACCAAACTTTTTATACCAGTAATTTCTCTTTTGAAACTGCCTTTTTCTCATAAGTATGTTGGGGTTATCATTGTTTTGCGACACTCTTGGTTTGGACCTGGAGAACGACCCTTTTCCAAAACACCCCATATGATACAACAATGCTACTTCATCTGGTGAATGCAGTTCCACACTGAACCCATTGTAGTAGCCAGTGAACACAATCTGCATTGTTCTGTCCCCTGGGAAGCATAAGGTCTCTATATGTAACAGCTTATTTTGCTCCAGGGCTGAAGAGTTGGTCTCCTGACAATTACTTTCCGATTGTGAAGTATTCATGACAGAAATGACAGACAAAAGTAATTGACTGTAGAATTGAATCTGTCACCCAGCTCAATTAAAACAGTTCAGTTTTTTTAATTTTTATCCTAAAAATAAAAATCACTAGTAATGTTATAACAAACCAGATAATTAACCAAACAAACAACCATGCAAAAAAAAACAGACAAAAACCGGACTCAACCTCCAAAGGAAGCTGTAGAGTCAGGTGATCCTTCACCAGATAGTCCAGATGACTCAGATCAATCACCAAACCACAGTTACAAAATAACCGGAAAACCTGCCGAGGAAGAAGTAACTTTTGATTGTAAGTAGGTAGGTAATAGTAAAAGAAAAATATCCTCCCTCACTCATCACCATCACATCAGTCAGATAAACAAAAAAACAGCCAAGTGCGAGTCGGTCTCATGCACTGAGGGTTCTATTCTGCCGTGCATATCAAGGACTGCATATCTTTTTTTTTTTGCAAAATGGATGGACATTTACCTATCTATATAGTGTGTTCGGAACTCTAAGAAACTTGGATCATTATTTAGGTCGATTTACACGCAGTTATGTAGCGAGTTTATTTCGGTTTTGCCAAGCTAAGTAAGTCCTTATCGTCGTTTGGACGCAAATCATTAGTTTAATAATCGACGTCTCGTTGTTAGTTTTTTTTGTTTTTTAGCCTTCTTGTGTGATAATTATGCTACTATTGTATGTAATTCGATACTGCCAATATCAATGTAGAAGAAAAATCACAATGAGTGATCAATCAATGATCATAATGAATTGCCCATTTCAATTCTAGATGTTCATATATGCCAATTTAGGGATTTTCTACACTGGCAACACCGAAGTAAATATAAGCTCATTGTCTATGTTTCTGTCTATTCGGATACTTTCCATCAAGTTCATGCTAGTTTTATTAATTACTAGCTTTTGCTCGCGACTTAGTCCACGTGGAGTAGTAACTTTGGGTAGCATATTTAATTTTGAAGTGAAAACTTTCTTTAGGCGCGTTGGCTTTGAGTATACATTCTGTAGGCATAGGTAAAGCACATCGTATCGGTTACTTTATAAACATCGTAGGCAAGTGAGCTATTATAGTTGACTGTATAAGGTCTAACAAAATTAGCTGAAACTGTTTTAAAGGCAAGTCCAGCAAACGAAACTGGACAACTTTTTCTTCAGCGACCATACTGAAATGTAAGATAGAAAAAAACCGTACCACAACACCTCTCCACACGACTATGACAATGATACCTATTCACATGACAAACAAAAGATACAAACGCGAGCAAAATAAAAATACTACTACCGCTATCCAGTGGTGTTTAAGTGAACTGTTTTCCGTTAGTGAACGTATTATAATGAGTTTACCACTGTGTTTTCAATTGATATAATTCTTATAGGTTTTCCCTTGAATCTACAAGCAATGAACTATTATTTTGTATTATTTTCAAAATTTTACGCTCCGTACTTTTGGAGACCAGAGGGGAATGGTCAATTTTCGTCTCCTTTATGAATAAATTCAAAACTATTTATTTTACAATAATAACAAAAATATATTTGAGATCCTCATAAAGAGCCCTTTCATTTGATATATGACACAGTAAGGTTTGCAAAATATTTTTTTAATTTCATAATTTTCCCCCCGAAAATGACCGTTATTTAAAAAAAAAATATTTACTTTGCAAATCTGTGTTTGGGTCATAGGATTACACTATCCTGCCAAATTTATACAACGGTGTAATTTGTTTTGTTTCTATTTTAATTTATTAAATTTATTTTTATCATGTTGTGAAAAGCGTGCGTTCGTTCGCCGAACCGGTTTCTGGCAGAATAACAGCGCTGCAGAGTATACTGCAGCATAATATGCTGAGTCAGTACCGTTTTGGTGCACAGTACAGCTATATTTTATAGTTTATTTCTATCGTTTGTAAATTGTACCTGGAAATTGTTGTACTGTGCTCTAAATAAAAGTTTTTCTATTCTATTCTATTCTAAATTTCAGCTGATTTGGTCCCGTAGATTCGGTGCAAATAGACTGTGGCAGACGGACGGACAGACAGACAGACGCACGAGTGATCCTATAAGGGTTCCGTTTTTATGTTGTACGGAACCCTAAAAAATCTACTATAAAAAAAAAAGAAATCATGTTGAATCCGGTACTGGCCATCGTACCGTAGCAGCCCACGCGCCTCCGCTCTGATCCGTCCCGCGCAGCCTTCCTACATTCCAGCTGACGCCTGACCAATACCTACCTACATATCTCTAAGAGTACCTATTTAGGTAACATGGCAACATCGAAATACCTATTATAATAAAGCGCGCTGCATGACAATGACTGACAATCACCTGCCTACCTATGTAGATAGGTATTCGTTCGTCTTTCTCTCTCAATAAACCTATTTACCTGTCCATGTAATATGCCTCTTTAAATAAATAAATAAAAATTCCGGGACAAATCACACATGGTCATCTGGCCCCTAAGTAGGATTCCCTGTGTTATGGGAACCAGAGACTCTATTATACGTAATCCAGATTTGTGGCTAAATTTACCTTCCCTAAGAGCCTTACGTCCGACATGTAATATGTATCTAAACCCTATTTGTTTCGAAATGGCCATACATGTAAACAAAACGTGAAGTGTTTTCTTCAAAATAAACTAGTTTCAATTGGTGTTCAAGTCTTAAATGAACTGAAACACAGTGTTTATGTGAGTAAAATCCTTGTAGGATCGCATTTACAATATTAGTAGGGATTTTATGCCCTAAATCCTCGTGATTTATTTCAAGAAGTACGTAAGTGCCAAAATAAAATATACCCTATACAGCTGACTGGTAAGTAGTGCAAATCGTTTCAAGGGGTAAACTACTTCTGATTTAGAACAAAAAAAGTTATATTAAATGATTAACTAGGGATCCTATATCAACGGTTTTTAAGTTATAGATCATTTAATTTTCAAATTTTGTATGAAAAACGCATTAGTTTTGATGTTTTGTGATTTTTCAAAAAATAGTAATGTATTAGTTAGCGTTAAAGTACGGTAAAACTTCCTTATTTTATCAGTTTTCCAACAAAAAAAAATACAAATGAATTTCCAAAGTCTGTAATCTTTTGTGACCCAAGTCCATTGGTCAATTTTTTTTTGATTTTTCTAAACGAAATTTAGAACTTCATATTTAGTAATTAAGTAGGCTTTAACTCGAAAGCCGTTGGCTTCCGAACCCCAGTAAATATTACTTTTTCTGTTGTAAATAATTGGATGTAGTTTATTCCCTTAAAAGTATTTGTACTACTTACTAGTCACCAAAGAGTAGTGCTAGTCACTCACACACTATACTAATTAAGACCTTACGGAAACATTTTGGTATCACAGATATTTTTTTGTTTCATCAGATGTTAATTTAAAAGCAAAATTAAATACTATCTTTGCACCTTTTTCAAAAGTATGAATACGGACATGGAAACATCCTGCAATCGGCCATTTAGAGACAATTGTTTTGGATACGGAACCCTAAAAAGAACCTAACACTGACAGTTAACAGACGACTGTAAATTTTGAGATTTTGTCTATGGGCTATTTTGACATTTTGTCTATGAGCAATTCGTCGATTTAAACTGCCACTAAAAGATGGCGCTAATTTGGCCAAAAAATAGTAAATGACATTTGCGAATTTGTAAGCAATGCTGACAACATAACCATTGACATTCTTGTCTCTTTCTATTTCAGTCGCCAAGGTGTTCGTTAGAGAAGGTAAGAGAATAATTTATCATTAGAATTGTTGCTAACTTCACTTCGTAGAGTCACAAGACTACTCAGCTGAGTGAGGTGCCTATTTTCGGGGTTTTTGAAACAAGGGATTTTGAGATCCTTTCAGTATTTTGTGGTGTGATTATTCCTGTGTGGTGTAGCCAAAATGGCTAATATGAACGAAGAAAACGTGAGCAAACTAATACCTACCTTAGGTGACGATAAAATCGGTAAGTTTGTGCTCAAAACTTCTTGTTCTACATCAATGTATCTCCCAGAAAAAATAATTGGGAATAATGCGTTGTGATGATTTCTAGATATGATTGCGGCCACCAGCGTATTACAATTGAGGGCTAGTGAAATCCGTCAGTCTCAGATCAACTGGCAGTCCTACCTCCAGTGAGTATTGATTGCCCTGTAGAGTGTTCCCAATGTTGAATGGTAAACCTAAGTTTCAAAATCAAATAAGTATTTTATCTATAAAAGCCTCGAGAAACCAACAATTTGTTTTTACAGTTTTATTTTTAAAATATTTCTGTCTGTCTGGCTTATATCTACATAGATATGTTTGAGGACTTTCCTTGTTAATCCTAAATCCCCCAAATAAGACATAAGTTCACGTTTTGCTTATTATAGGACATGTTTTACCAACCCGGACTTGGCCCCTGAGTGTAAAGTATGGCCTAACCTTTCCGAGTTAGGGCAGAGCCCCGTGTCCCAGGAGTAGGGTCGCTTATTAGTTATCAAAAAACTTACTTACATTTATCCAACGCTTTTATGGTGAAGGAAAAGATATGAAACCAGCACACATCTGAGAAGAAACTCTACGGTTGTGTGTGAAGTTGCCCAACCCGCTCTGGACCCACATGGTCGACTAAGGCACAATTGCCCTAATTTAGGGTAGGCACCAGCTCCTTGGTAGGGACGTAATATGAGCTGATGTGATGACTTCCATATTCTTCTTAGAGAGTTGATCCTTTGGCTCAAATTAATTTTTTCCAGATAAATAATACTCTGCTACACGGACTACATTATCTGTTGCTTTGTAAAGGTCCTTGCACGTACAGGTTTCGTACTTCCATATTCCAGTTCTTTTTGCCTCATAAAACAAAAGTTATGCTCGCCCAAACTCTTCTGTTACCGCTGCTCGATTATGCGGATGTATGTTATTTGGACGCCACTGAGGAGCTCCTTAATAAGCTCGAGCGCTTACAAAATCTCGCAATTCGGTTTGTGTTCGGCTTGCGAAAGTTCGACCATATTTCTGAATATCGCGCTCGGCTTAAGTGGCTCCCTGTTCGTCAGCGTCGTAATCTACACATCCTCACACTCATGTACAAAATCCTTAAAAATCCTTCCTGTCCTGAATATCTCCGTTCCCGTTTCCACCTACTACCCGTGCCTTCCCCACCCAGACGTTTATGCGTCACCAAAACTCTAGTAGTTCCCCGCTGCAATACCAAATTCTTCTACAACTCGTTCACTGTTGAAGCTGCGAACCTCTGGAATAAATTACCCGCCAACATTCGCGACTGCCCCTCTGTTAACTCGTTCAAAATCAAACTTAAAGAGCATCTTCTTTCCCTACAAAACGTGTAAGTTTATTTGTATATATTTAATTTTAGTAAGAATAGTAAGTATTCTATTTTAAGGTATGTATTATATATATTATTAAATTATTTACTATCGGTATGTATTATTTATTTGAGTAGATCAGGTTAGTTTACATTATATTATATTAAGTATAATTTTAGGTACACATAGGTTTGCCCCCCCTCCTTTGAATTCTCATAACACCCGGTAAGGTTGGCTGGAAGAGATCTCTTATAGAGATAAGTCCACCTTTGTACATGTCTTTTCTAATTGTTTTTCATGTAAATATCTGTGTGCAATAAAGAATATATATATATATATATATATATATATATATATATATATATATTTATAAATTTTAATAATCACTTGAAACACATGTCTATGCCTACTTTTAATTAGTTCTTGATAGCAAAGGATATGAATGTACTTGTGATAACAATTAACTTTCCCAAAGAAACTATAGGTCAAATATGAAAAAAAATTTTTGCCTTTCATACATTTTTGCCGATTTATTAACTTATTATCAATGATCGGAATAGGTAAACTTTTTTCATGTACTTTTGCAACGTTGGTACAACATGGATAAGCTTAATTTTATCTGGTATCCAGTTTTTTTTTCATTAACTCAATTAACTCAAGACTCAACAAAATACTAATCCGTGCGTGCAAGGTTTTATTGAGAAATACTTGCACAAATATATTTTCCCATTTGTTTATTTGTTTGTATTTGTTAATATAAAATTAAGAACCTAACCAAGTAATTTATGCATTTATAAACAATAAAAAGATGATTCCAAAAAAGTTTTTATTTCACTTTGTAAGACCCTCAAATCCGGAAATCTGGAGAAGCTTGTCCATACTATTGACAATGTTATGACATAATTGCAGGAAAAAGCTACCTATTCCGATCAATGCTTATTATGTATCGAGGACCAATTTTTTTTTTGTGATTTGACATATAGTTTCTTTGGGAAAATTGTTTGTAAACGCGAGTCCATGCATATCTTTTGTTATCAAGAATGAATTAAAAGTCACGCTGTATACAATGCTGTAGGTTGGCAAAACAAATTTTTGCTAATGAATACCCAGCTTAAGTATGCAAAGTTGACATTAAACATAATGTTGGAAGTGGTATTAGAGTGTTTAGTATTACCAGCTGTTACCTGTGACTTTGTTGACATTAAAAGTAGCCTATATTAATCATGTCAAATTACACCCCAATCTATCCAGCGTTTAGGTGTGAAGACATAACAAACACACATGAAATCTGAACCCAACTATTCTTAAGCGTAAGTTTGTTAATTGAGAACAGTTTCTTTAGCTTGCAAGATTTTTTAAAATGAATAATGACACTGTATTTTTGATAATTTAAACATTTCTCACAAAGTCAATGAGTTTGTAATGCAATTTTTGTTTTGTAATTAGATAACTTAGGAATGTTACATGTCTATGTCATTTCAGTTGAAATACATCCACTCTTGGACAAATGCCATCAGATACATATCTATGTATACTAATATAATTTTATATTATTTATTTTAGAAAACTTATAGACAAATATAAAACTATAAACTATAATAAATTGACAATAACAATGCTATTAAGAAGTTTTCACCAATAAATTATAAAGAGGTAAAGTTTGTATGTAGGAGGTAATCATCAAAATTGCTCATCCAATTTAAAAAATCTTTCACCAATAGTTTGAATGAAACTTGTTATCCACAGGGGTAAAACCGCAAGCAACAGCCAGTCTATACCAATATTATAAAAAGGGAGTATGTAAGTTTGGATGTAAAAGGTAATCTCCAAAACTGCTCATCCAATTTCAAAAATTCTTTAATTAATATTGAAGGATTAATATAGGCAACAAAACAATATGCGGCTTATGCACTGCACACTCTCAATATCCACACAAGGAAAGCTGCAATGCAATGCATAACACCCGAGTCGACTTTACTAGCCTAAAGTTGCAGTGACCTAGTTGGGTTTCCTATACATACTATTGATTTTTCACTTTAAGATCTTTCGTACCCAGTATGTGGCAGCAATAAATTATTGAGTACATACCCAAAACCAGGTCACAGATGATCACCCAGCGCGACCACGACTACATTGTGAACCTGGACCAGCGTGGGCAGAAGGACTTGCCGGACAAGAACCCGGAGGGCTGTGCCGAGGTGTTCCTTAACCTGCTCACCCACATCAGCAAAGACCAGACCATCCAATATGTGCTTGTGTTGATCGATGACATCCTTTCTGTGAGTGTTTTTTGTTTGTTAATTTATACATCATCATCCATCATCATCATATCAGCTCATATATGTCCCCACTTAAATATGGCTTGAGCCTACCATGAATTAGGACAATCGGGCCTTAGTTGATCATGTGGGCCCAGTGCGAGTTGGTCAACAACATTCAACCTTCGAGTTTCTTCACAGACGTGTTCAGGTTTCCTCACGATGTTTTCCTTCACGGTCAGAGCGTCGGATAGACGTACATATGAAATTGAAATATGAAAAGGATTTAAACCACAACCACCTTACTTTGTTTGGAGTCTAATATCTTATTTTGGTTGTTCTTGAGGTTGAGCTGAACAGGGCAGCATACATTTTGAGTGTCTCAGTGAAATTTAGGCACAGCTGTAAAAATTATTATTCAAACTCAGTTGAATGCATTTAAACTCGAACACTTCTTACCAACTCACCTACATATGAGCTTTATTTTTATTCACAACTGGTTATTAAAATTTTATAGTGTCTTGCCTCAAGGGCAGTCAAGGGTTAAGCACATCTCAACCATTAGTTCTCCTACTTCCATTAATCAATTATTATTCAAAATCAGATGAATGCATTTAAACTCTGGACACTTCTTACCAACTCACCTACATATGTGTCTGGGTGTTAAATATCTATATATGTATGTATTTAAACGTATATAAGTATGTACATATCAGTCTCTGGTAACCCATAACACAGGGAATCCTACTTTGGGGCCAGATGACCATGTGTGATTTGTCTGAGAATATTATGATATTATTATTATTATATAAGCTTTATTTTTATCGGATCCACAATTGGTAATTAATAGTTAAGTCAGCATTTTATAGTGTCTTGCCTCAAGGGCAGTCAGGGGTCAAGGATAATGTTGCAATAATTGTTTCCTTTACAATCGGTTCATCAGGACTTTACTCCCTTGTGTAAAATTTTATGACCTAGCCTTCCCGAGTTTGGGAAGAGACCCTTACTCCGTTAGTGGGGATGTGTGTTATTAAACTTATTAATGTTTGAGTAATAACATTAACAACATCTTCGACATCATCATAACATAACTTACCATTAGGTGAGATGATGCCAAAGGCTTACAGATTGTGAATAAAAATTGTAACTGGTACATCTTTTTTTTTTCTTTTTGGTCCTACGATTACATGTTCAATGCCTCTACGAACAGATGTGTCTTTTTTCTACCAAAAGGAAACTTTACCTTTTTCTGGAATAATGAATGAGGCGTGGATTAACAACCAATCTTAATTTCGCAAGCAAAAGTTACTGCAATGAAACTGGCATTGTCTCTTAAGTGAGACAGTACTTGATGCCTGGACAACTTCTTATCTTATACTAAGCAAAGGTCCGATCATGTATGGAGTATTATTCATCCGTGATGAATCAGCCCGCTGTAAGCTGGATTGGATACCTTAGATGCCATCGACCGACGCACCCGGAGACTCATAGTTGATGACGAGCTGTGGAAAACAGTCTCCAAAGCCTCGAGAATCGCCGCAAAGCCGCCTGTCTATCGGTATTCTATCAAATTCATTCTGGAGGGTGTGCACAAGACCTTCACAACCTCATTCCCTCAGTTCCATTCCATTATCGGTCAACGAGACGTTGAAAAGGTTTCCACCACTTCTATCTATTCTTTCATTTTCGACTTCTCTTAAAGAATTCGGCCAATGTCATGTCAGTCATGGGAGTGACACTTCAGCAGATGGCCAGTTTTTCGGAATTTACATGTTTTCCTTATGATGGGCTAAGAACAAAGAAAAAAGACAACACAAATACCATCACCAACACATAATGATATATCTACTTACTAGCTTTTGCCCGCGGCTTCGCCCGCGTGGACATCGTTTTTGTGACTGACTTAGAGGGCGCGCGGTGCGCAAGCCCCAAGCGGCTCGCGAGCGTAGACATGAATTTTCTCCAGATCCCTCGGGAACTATGTCAGGATATGCTTATTAGTAAATCGTGTCATTTCCCACCCCCTCAACCATCTCGGTGCAAAAAATCACACAATCCATTGTTCCATTGCGATGTTAATTAACCAAAAAAGAGTATATTTTCAGTTCCCTCGGGAATTGCATCGGGCTATGCTATTTTCACGGGATTAAAAGTAGCCTATGTCCTTCCTTGTGACACAGGCTACCTGCATGCCAAATTTCATTAATATTGGTCAAGGCGTTGAAGCGTGAAAGGGTAACAAACAAACACATTTTAAGTTTTTAGTAAGGATTGAATGATCAATAACTTATAATTTTGTTGACGATATTCCACCTGACCGCACGATGCTTTTAGCTTCCTCATTTATTGTGCGGACAGACAGCGAAGGAGTGGAATTCCTTGCCTTTGTCAATTTTCTCATACTTCAGAAGCCTTCAATGCGAAAATGAATAGGCATTATTTGAGTTTGCGTGTAACATCCTCAACTGCATCGTCACTTTCCATGAGGTGAGATGCACAGATGATTTCCCTTTAAAAGTTACCCGATTTTTATAAGGGGTCGAGAAACATAGGGCCTAAACTACAGCTTCCACTACTTCCTATCGGCGGCGATACAGCGACAATTTCTGGTCAGCTTTTCCGACAGAAGCGCCTTCCAGTTCCATGGTCCTCCGCCGAGTAGACTTAGCCCGACCTGTTTGGTGAGAAGGGAGTTCTCTTGCCGCAGTGTGTGGCCAATCCAACGCCATTTTCTATCGAGGTTTTCGACCTGAATTAGGTTATATCTATTTCATGATTGCAGGAGGACAAGACCCGCGTGAAGATCTTCCGCGACTCGAAGCGCGGCAACGTGTGGCAGCCGTTCCTGAACCTGCTGAACCGGCAGGACGAGTTTGTGCAGCACATGACAGCGCGCATCATCGCCAAGCTGGCCTGTTGGCACCCGCAGCTCATGGAGAAGAGCGACCTGCACTTCTACCTCTCCTGGCTAAAGGACCAGCTTAAGAAAAACGTAAGTGCCAATGGCAAAGTTAGAAATATTGTATGTTGCGTCTGAATAAGCTTGGTTGAGTTTGGCATGCAGCAAATATTTTTTATTTGTTAGTGTGAGAAGGTTAATGAATTTGCTAGACTTTTCCAGAGGCGCTGCTTGTTAAGAATTTGACATCTCGATTCCCATTTTCATAGTCCTTTGTACAGATAGATCCTTGTTACATTGTTGCTAGTGTGATTTACTTAATTATTTTGTTCCTACTTGATTTAGGTTTTTATTTTTTTTAATGGACACCACGTTTTTTTTCTAAAATTACATCATCATTAATGCTTTGCTAGTAAACCATTAAATTAATCCCCTTTTCAAATCAATGTAATTCATCATGATTCATATAAAAGTACAAATTTCATAGAAATAAAAATTCAATTATGTTCGTGTATGTATTTATTTTTTATTAACAGCACATTACTAATGTACAATAATATTTTTTGTTTCGAACACAATTCATCACTTCCATACCTACACCTATTAATACACTCGCGAGCAACTAAATCGACACAACTTGTAAGCTCCAAGCGCGCTCTCCCTTTTTTTTAACAAGACGTAACTGTTTTTTAAACAATGACATAACATTTAAAAGCCTGAAATTTGGGCTTTAATTTGGGACCATTATCAATATGATCATACAAATAGATTTAGAACTTTTATTTGATACACAATTTTTTCGCTGCGGTGATTCGGGACACGCTAAGTTCTGAAAATTTCATCACTTCTAGGATAGCCAAAGCTAGGGCAACCTTTGTGCTACTCCGATCCGTATGGCGATATCACGAAAACTCACTCAAAGATTGAAACTCTTTGAGTGAGTTTTCGTGAACGCAAAATATTTCACTCTAACGTGAAAACCGTCCTGCTGTGTAAGTGCTAGACGTGGAGGGTTATTAAAACATCGCGCAAGGGATCCAAGATACGACCGTGCCTCCGTCAGATTCTTGGTATATTATTTTGGCTCGAGAAGATCTGAAACGAACAACTATCAGATATCCCTCTGCGGGACGCTGATCGGCAACCAGATCGCTCGTCGCAAGTTCATTAGTTCATTACTCTCAGAAGGAACTTCACCCACATACCTAAACAAGCGCTAAAGTCAGCCAAAAAAATAATTAAAAAATGAAGCTCTTATGTGGCTTACGTATAGCGTTGTCCTTTTCGTGCAAGGAAGGAGAAAGCGTGGCAGTCCCAAACAATCCTGGGGGCGCGGGCGCTTAGTGGCAGCGGCGGTTTGACGCGGATCGGGTTGTCGTATCCCGAAGTGAAGCGCGTAGCCCAAGACAAAACGAATTTTTTATTTTGTACCCCCGACGCAAAGAGAGGGGTATTATAAGTTTAATGTGTGTATCTGGGTATCTGTCTGTGGCATCGTAGCGCCCAAACGGATGCATATAATTATTTTTTTGCTTAAAGGGTGACTTGATCGAGACTCGAGAATGTCATAAGCTATGATTTAAGAAAATTAGCTGTTTTCTAGTTGAAAGGAATGTGAGAAACTTCCACGGATCAGATTAATTCGAAATTTCTATTTCTATGTGGTCAGGTAGTTTTTGCGTGATGCGCGAACATACAGACAGACAGACAAAAATTCCAAAATACAACAGTTTTGGTCTCTCATCATCATATCAGCTCATATACGTCCCCACCGAGGGGCTCGAGCCTACCCTGAATTAGGGCGATCAGGCCTTAGTCGACCACGCGGGCCCAGTGCGGGTTGGTCAACTTCACACACAACCTTCGAGTTTCATCGCAGGCGTGTGCAGGTTTCCTCACGATGTTTTCCTTCACCGTTAAAGCAATCGGTAAGTATGTACGTAAGTTTTGAAAAACTCATTGGTACATTGGCCATCTCCCAGCGGACACCTGTAGATTTATAGTCACCGTAAGCTCAATTCAAAGTTATAATCTCCCAGCGGACACACTGTAGATTAAAGTTGCTGAATTAATTTGGTTGATACTGGCAAAAAATTTAAGCTGTTTCAGGTTTTCAAACGGTATATCATTGTTTGAACACAGTTTTTGAAAAATACACGATGAGTCGATTTGATTGCTCACAAGTGTAGTCACACCTAAACAATAGCCCACATTCTCACAAACTACACATCAAACACGTGACCGACTTGTGGAAACTGTAGTACACTACAAAGCCATACGTTGTTCGTGTACGACGCTTCGTAGCACGCTTGGGGTCGGCCGCGCGACCGTCTCCCCGCCGACGACGCCGCCCGCCACTGTGTCTAAATCACTGACCGTAACCCTGTGTTGTGAGCATCGCAGCCATCACGCATGGGCGTCCGCATGCTTGTCACTCAAGAGGTTTGTTTTCTGACAAGGCGGAGAAAATGTCTGCTGAGTTAGAGCATGCCGAAAAGGTTATGTTGCAACACGAGAGGGAGAATTTCTCCGCCAAACACCACAAGAAGCATCACAAAGAGGAGAACGCCGACGCTGGCGCCGACAAGGGGAAATACTCGAGCCTTTACAGCTCATTTGACGAGATGAAGTCGCAGCAGCACGACGTGCCCCCCTTCCTGCATGAGGTACTCTCAACGAGTCTGTGGAACTTACTGTATATATGTACCATAACAACTGTCACGTAACTATGTCAGGTTAGGAGGTAATGTCTCGTATTTACTGCCAATAACTAACAAGTTTTCTTACTAACACTGTATTTTTCACAAAAACCTTTTGAAGCAATGCATTAATAGATGTGCTTATTTGCCTTAAGAAATTTCAGGAAAACACTGCACAGTAATTTGTGAATCTATTGCTTACCTTCTTAGGCACATTTTTTTTCCGCGGGTTCGATTCCCGGCGGGGACAATTGTAAGACTCGGTTTGGTTGGTGGTAGGGCATTTTCTAAGCCCGCCTGGCTAGCTACCATCATCTTATCCAAGTCTTGCCGCCAAATATCAATGTTGGTTTCATTGGTGTGTTCCGTCCGGCATGAAGATAAGATAGCCAGTTCCCCATTGCGTTGGGGAATCTTGGTAAGCCTGCTTCCATCTTCGGCAACATCGTCACTTACCACCAGGGGAGATGTTGTCAAGGGTTCACCAATTGTGAATAATAAAAAAAAGAACTCGGATGAAATGATGGAATAATCTGTTGAGTTCTTTATTGCATAGTAACTGTTACCTTGGCCATTTCTCATAAATAGTAATTATTTAACTGATCAAATATATTTTTCATCTTTAGTTTATCTACAAAGCAAAATGTTTAACCAACGAAACAGTTTTTTTATGAAATTATTTTTTTTACAATAAAATATATTATTTTAAAGAAGAAATGTGTACTTATATCACCAAAGATCGCTTAATGGATCATTATTTAACAAAAAGATTAGTTCAGTTCAGCATGTCATGAACACACCCCGACTCGATATTTTTGAAATCCCAATAAAACCAAGTCGTCTGAGCCCTCATTACACGATCTTACGGGATTTCCATTACGTGATTTCGTGAAAAAAAAACCTATTACACGATCTTACGGTAACATGTATCTACCTTCATACATCGATTTTGTATCAATAGTAACGACAAGTAGGAAAGCTCACTAAACCTAGTGCACTCGAGTCCAGCCGCCTTAAACCCCCTCCCAACTAGTTACTGATTGTGTGTATTGTCGCTGCGACAGGAGCACGACTACATCCAGTCGGTGGCACGCTGCCTGCAGATGATGCTTCGCGTGGACGAGTACCGATTCGCGTTCCTCTCCGTCGACGGCATCTCCACGCTGCTGTCGATCCTGGCGTCGCGCGTCAACTTCCAGGTACGTACTTACTATTATCATCATATCAGTCGAAGGACGTCCACTGCTGGACATAGGCCTCCCCCAAGGATCTCCACGACGCGGTCGTCGTTCTGCGCTGCCCGCATCCAGCGGCTTCTCGCGACCTTTACCAGGTCATCGGTCCACCGAGTGGGAGGCCTGCCTACACTACGTAGGTCTTTTGTTTTGGTAGCCTTGCATCTGCCGGGGATTCTTCGCACCCCATGCCCCGCCGTTGCCTTGAATAGCGGGGCCGCCGGGGACTTTTATTTGTGTCGATCATTAGGGGGTGTTGCCGTAATCGCCACGCTTGGCAGGCGGGTTGGCGATCGCAGTGTTGTTGCAGATTGGCTGCAAGTCACGGAAAGACGCTGCTGCCCATCCTCCGGTTTAAGTCCCTTAGTCGGCTCTTACGACACCTATTGGATGAAATAGGATGGCTCTATTCTAAGCCGGGAGCCATACGGACAACTTACTTCTATACTACTACTCAACACAGTCATGTGCAGCGCAAAAGAGCTGGCATTACATTTGTAGCTCTCCCCGCACCGCCATCGCGCATCTATCTTGGGCGACACCTTGATCGGGTACTTGTACATCATTACAGCTCATATACGTCCCCACCGAGGGGCTCGAGCCTACGCTGAATCAGGCCGATTAGGCCATAGTCGACCACGCGGGCCCAGTGCGGGTTGGTCGACTTCACACACAACCTTCGAGTTTCTTCGCAGGCGTGTGCAGGTTTCCTCGCGATGTTTTCCTTCACCGTTAAAGCAATCGGTAAGTATGTACGTAAGTTTTTGAAAAACTCATTGGTACATTGGCCGTCCAGATTTGAACCCGGTGCCTCTGGTTAGATGGACCGAGTCGTTACCGGTTGAGCCACCGACGCTTTTTTTTGACAGTATCAAAATAAATTAGAATAAGTTAAAAAACTAAAATCTTATAGGTGCAAGCTTTTATTTGAAAAGAGTTTTTATGCTCAAAAGCAAATGCTCACGGCGGCGTTTACGTTTCCAAATTTAACAAAAAGGCATGAACTGTATTTCCCACAATTCTATTAAAAATAAAACACGACCCTTGGACCTTGATTCCACCTCTAAAGCACACCCTGGACCCTTCATACAACGGGCCAGAAATGACATTTCAAAAAACGAATGACGGAACAAACAAAACGACGGCGAAATCCTATACGTCTGATAACCCAACTGTAACCAATCTGTAGCAATCTGGGTGACGAGGGGGTGAGGTCGTAATCTAGAGAGCGGCAGGGAGTGTCGATACTGTATGTTAGTACTAATATAAAGGGTTTTTCAATTGGCGCGGGTAGATTTTGGCGGCCCGTGGCGGCCATTTTGTTTTGGTGACAATTGTCAAATCTTTTGCTTATTATTCAGTTGCTTATGCCAAATCATCATGGCAGGTTACACAATTGAACAGCGCGTACAAATGATAAAACTTTATTATCAAAATGAGTGTTCGTTAGTGCAAACGTTGCGTGCATTGCGCCCATTTTACGGTAGACGTGGTGGCCCTTCACAGTCGACTCTTCAGCGTTTGGTGGAAAAATTTGAAACAACCGGTTCGTTAATCAATCAACCCACACCTGTACGTTCAAGAAACGCAAGATCAGCCGAGAATATCGCGGCGGTCCGTCAAAGTGTACAGCAGAACCCGAGGCAGTCGATTCCTCGCCGTGCACAAGAACTCGGCCTTTCGCAAACTTCAACTTGGCGAATTTTGCGACGGGACTTAGGGTTACACCCGTATAAGATTCAACTGACCCAGGAGCTCAAAGTTCATGACCATAGACAACGTCGTTTGTTCGCTGCCTGGGCATCGAATCGTTTGGAAGAGGATCCCAATTTCGGGCAAAAAATCATCTTTAGCGACGAGGCGCATTTTTGGATGAATGGCTTTGTTAACAAACAAAATTGCCGTATATGGGACGACACAAACCCACACGAGGTTCACCAGGTGGTAATGCATCCTCAAAAAGTTACGGTTTGGTGTGGATTTTGGGCCGGCGGCGTCATTGGTCCGTATTTTTTCGAAAACGACGTTGGTGAGGCGGTCACTGTCAACGGCGAGCGCTACAGAACGATGATAACCAATTTTTTATGGCCCACAATGAACCATATGGACCTAGACAACATGTGGTTCCAGCAAGATGGCGCTACGTGCCACACACGAACGCCACGATTGACATTCTGCATGAGCGATTTGAGACTAAGGTTATCTCTCGCAGGGGTGATGTGAATTGGCCACCAAGGTCATGTGATTTAACCCCGCTAGACTTTTTCTTGTGGGGTTTTTTGAAGTCGCAGGTCTATGCAAATAAACCACAATCCACCGATGCCCTGAAGGCGAACATAACACATGCCATCGCTCAAATTCAGGCGGATCTATGCGGAAGAGTCATTGAAAATTGGACCACTCGGATCCGTGCCACTGTGAGAAGCCGAGGCGGGCATTTGAATGATGTCATCTTCCATACTTAATGGCATATATGGGCCTTTTAAATAAATAAAAAAAATTGTTGATACCTCATACGCAGCTTGTTTAATTTCGTTTCAAAATCTACCCGCCCTTATTGAAAAACCCTTTATATACTTTGTCCAAAGTTCATAAAAGGATATATTGTCACCGGGAATACATCTTCATACCAAAGGACTTGTCCTTATTTTAGTTAAAAATAGTTTTATGTTTAATGCAGTTAAAACGTTTTTAACGTTCGAATAAACATGTAAATCATGAAATAACCTTTTAATTTTTTTTCAGGCCTCTAATTTTAAGAAAATAAATGGAAGTAATAATTTGGCTGTTGGCTGTTAGTGCCTAAGCTACTGTTCCTTCAGAGATATAAAAAAAGAAATTCATATAATGTTAATAAAGAAATGACAACTTTTAAACGGACAGGTGAAGGGTCCATATAATTGCCGACACAATAATATAAGACCTAGAAACGTTTAACCTGATAATGCCCGGCACCGGCAGATAAAACATCGCTTCTTCCCAGTCGTCACCACTGGCTTTGGAGTAGAGAGGTGAATAGAGTAGAGTGGAGTGGAGATTAGAGTAGTGAAGATTGAAGTGGAGAGTAGAATAAAGATTACATTTGAGTGGTGAGCGGAGTGGAGCGTGGAGTTGTGAGTTGAGTGGAGTGGAATTGTAATTTTATGGGTTCCGGAGTCAAAATGGCAAAAGTAACGTAACCCTTTATTTTAGGGTACCCTCCCCTACATTACATGTATGAACATGTACATTACAGGGGATGTTCTCTTAGTGTTCTTCGAATGGAGTATCACTATACAGGTCTCGCAAAATGAATTAAAGGTTTATTTGCACACTTTTTATTATTTTAAATAATAAGCATTTACTAAATATTGAGCTCTAAAGTAAAAGTTTCCGCCCCCCATTTTTTAAACTATGGGACTATAAAATGTCCAGTTGCAAAATTTTGTCTGTACATTTTAACTGGTAACGCAAAATAAATAAATTATAGAGCTTCGCTATGCATACTGTAGTCTTCACCCTCTGGCATACATAAGCTTTTTTTTTTATTCACAATTGGTAAACCCTTGACAACATCTCACCTGTTGGTAAGTAACGATGTTGCCGAAGATGGAAGCGGGCTTACCAAGATTCCCCAACGCAATGGGGAACTGGCTATCTTATCTTCATGTCGGAACACACCAATGATATCAACATTGATATTTGGCGGCAAGACTTAGATAAGATGGTGGTAGCTAGCCAGGCGGGCTTAGAAAATGCCCTACCACCAACCAAAGCTCTAAAAACTCAGCATTAAAAACAAGCTTACTCAGTAGCAAAGAAAAGGGATATATAAGACTTGATGAAACCTTTACAAATAATGTGGGTTTGTACTATATGAGAGGTATCTTATTACAATTTTTTAGGGTTCCGTACCCAAAGGGTAAAACCGGGACCCTATTACTGAGACTTCGCTGTCCGTTCGTCTGTCTGTCCGTCTGTCACCAGGCTGTATGACCCGTGATAGCTAGACAGTTGAAATTTTAAGAGATGATTTATTTCGATTGCCGCTATAACAACAAATATTAGAAAAAGTGAGAAAATAAGTTTTTTTAAACGTGAATAAACTAGGGCCATCTAGTATGATGCTACGGAACCCTTTGTACTAGCGCTATCTAGTATGATGGTAAGGAACCCTATGTATGTAGTTCTGACTCGCCCTTGGCCGGTTTTTATGGAATAATGAACTACGCCGTGTAGTAGACCTTATTAAGTTCTAGTATCTCACAAAGTTTTGACGTTAGAGCTATTTTTGAGAGAAAAATAACAAAAACCCAGGATTTGTATGGGAAGTACCTTATTCCGATTTTACCTGGAATAATGAACATCACGGTAAAGTAGGTCGTAAATTTTTTTACAAAGTTCTATTAAAATCGTTAGAGCCGTTTTTGCGAAATTAAAATAATACGTGATTTTTTATTGTGTGTTCCGGCTTAAAGATAAGATAACCAGTTTCTCATTGCGTTGGGGAATCTTGGTAAGCCCGCTTCCATCTTCAGCATCATCGTCACTTACCATCAGGTGAAATGATGCCAAGGGCTTACCATTTGTGAATAAAAAAATACTATGGTGTTAACCCTGAAAAATCAAGAAAGCAAAAATTTTTAATACTTGGTTGGAGATATTAAAATAATCTCTGACTAAGGCAGATCTCTTAGTCCCTGAGTTGCGATTTGCGCCAGTATTATACAAATTGTATTAAAGAGGCGATTGAGAACAACAAAGACTCAAAAGTGTTCGCGAGAGATCTGTCTGTTGGACAAAGGCAACTAACCTAGCTGAAGACTGTTAGTCTAGCGTCAGTAGTAGCTTTTGCAGATTTCGTGGTCACATCGATCATGAAGGTTAACCGACATAGCAAGCAGAATCGTTAAACTGTAGTTATAGCGGGCGGGGGCCGCTAGGACAGTAAAGTTCTCGAGTGAAGTCTGATCGCTATACTGAAGTGGCAGTGTGCCGGGCACATAGCTCGTAGAACAGATGGCCGTTAGGGCAGTAAAGTTCTCGAGCGGCGACCTTGCACCAGAAAACGTAGCGTAGTCAGGCCTCCCACACGGTGGACCGACGACGTGGTGAAAAAGTACATGGACAAAAATCATCATCATCATCATATTAGACGAAAAACGTCCACTGCTGGACAAAGGCCTCCCCCAAGGATTTCTACGACGACCGGTTCTGCGCTGCCCGCATCCAGCGGCTTACCGCGATCTTCACCAGGTCGTCGGTCCACCGCGTGGGAGGCCTGCCTACGCTAGGTTTTCTGGTGCGCGGTCGCCGCTCGAGAACTTACTGTCCCAAGGGCCATCTGTTCTACGGGCTAAGTGCCCTGCCCACTTCCACTTTAATTTAGCGATTCTGTGAGCTATGTCGTTTACTTTAGTTCTCCTGCGGATCTCCTCATTTCTGATTCCGATAGGCAAAAATATAATGAGACAAAGAAAATAATTCCCAACAACCTAGTGACAACAAAATAGTAATTACCGAAAAGTTTTTTTTTCTTTAATTTATTTTGTGTTTATGTTTCAGTTAATTTTATGTGTGTATCACTAGATAAATTAAATTACCTTTCAAATGAAACCATTTTGTAGTCTGTACTAGAGAGAAAACATATTTTTCATGAACAACTACAAAAAAAAAATAGCTGCCATTTAGAGCGGAGAAGGATGCGACCCCCTTATGGAGGGCTTTTCGTCGATGAAATGTGGTGTATAACATGCCCTTAAAATATCGGTAACCCTATCCGATACACACTGTATATTAGTACTAACGATAATTTTGCTCATATATTATTATGGGGCAAAAGGGCAATGGAGCGTGCTATGCTCGGAGTTTCTCTGCGTGATCGAATCAGAAACGAGGAGATCCGTAGGAGAACCAAAGTAACCGACATAGCTCTCAGAATTGCTAAACTTAAGTGGCAGTGGACGGGGCACACAGCTCGTAGAACAGATTGCCGTTGTGGCAGTTAAATTCTCGAGTGGCGACCGCGCACCGGAAAACGTAGCGTAGGCAGGCCTCCCACTCGGTGGACCGATGACCTGGTGAAGGTCGCGGGAAGCCGCTGGATGCGAGCAGCGCAAAACCGGTCGTCGTGAAAATCCTTGGGGGAGGCCTTTGTCCAGCAGTGGGCGTCCTTCAGCTGATATGATGATGATTATTATGGGGACCAATAAACGATGTAGACTACTATTTACAATTAAACTAAATTACTAACTAATGACGTCAATGTGTTTGCAGGTGCAATACCAGCTAGTGTTCTGCCTGTGGGTGCTGACATTCAACCCGCTGCTCGCTGAGAAGATGAACAAGTTCAACGCGATCCCGATCCTCGCGGACATCCTCAGCGACTCGGTCAAGGAGAAGGTGACGCGCATCGTGCTGGCCGTGTTCAGGAATCTCATCGAGAAGCCGCACGACCAGCAGGTCAGTACGAACTTATTGTATCTATGTTCATTTCGATACAGTATCGTTTATAACCCATAAGATTCCCAATGCTGCGGCTTCAGTGTCTTCCCAAACTCAGGGAGGCAGGTCATAATTAACACGGAAGCAAAATCCGGATTGGTAGAAATTGTATGGCTAGTCGCGTACCGCTCACATCACTAATTGTATGGCTATTCGCGTACCGCACACATCACAAATTGTATGGCTATTCGCGTACCGCACACATCACAAATTGTATTGCTATTCTCGTACCGCACACATCACAAATTGTATTGCTATTCTCGTACCGCACACATCATAATTTGTATGGCTATTCGCGTACCGCACACATCACAAATTGTATGGCTATTCGCGTACCGCACACATCACAAATTGTATGGCTATTCGCGTACCGCGCACATCACAAATTTTCGGGCAGCCTATAAGGCCTCTACGGTAACTGCGATAAAGAAATAATTCGCCGACACCGCATCCAGATGTCAAAGGGAGCTACGAGGTAACTAGACAAGGTTTGGAAGGATAGGTCCATCCAGCGGAAAACAAAATTTCGACACGTCAATCCTTGATATTCTCTATCTTCCTGTATGGCTCAGGGACCTGGAAGATTAAAACGAATGGAGAATAACGCTGGTGTCGTTTGCTGACAGCCAAGAGGACCAGTCTTTCCATCCTAGAGGAGCTCTAAGTTGCCACCCGCCTATCAACAGGCAAACGCCCACCATGGAAAGATGATGTGCATCGAGTTGCCGAGGTGAAAAGCGTGCACGATAGTAGGAATGGGAACATTTTTTAGTTCCAAACAGAGACATAGATGTTGGAAAACCTAGAAATAAAAATCTAAATTCTATTTCTTAACAGATAAACCTATGATTACTTCTCCACTCATTGGTTAGCATCTGACTTAAAAATGCCCAGCACTCTGGACGCGTTTCTGTTTTTTCAAATCTTAATTATTGACACGTTTTCATGTAGATTTTTGAACGGATAAACTATGATCGCTTCTTCCTCGGCTAGCATTCTGGCTTAAAAATGTCCATCACTCTGGCTGCGTTTCCACGCTGTATGGCCAGTGAAATCTGTTGAACCAGGTACAAGCCTGGATCCCAGAATCAAGTGGCAACCAATGTCCTTAACAAAATGTTTCGCAGCCTCACACAATGCACCCGATGTTTCAACGGTGAAAATGCCGACATTGCATGCCTGCATCAAATCGACATCTAGTCACCTTCTTCATCATCATATCAGCTGAAAGACGTCCACTGCGGAACAAAGGCCTTCCCCAAAGGTTTCAATAACGACTGGTCCTACGCTGCCCGCAACCAGAATCACGTCTTCCGGTGCGCGGTCGCTACTCGAGAACTTTACTGCCCTAACATTCTAAGAGCCATGCTTCCCGCCCACTACCATTATCAACTCAAACTCAATGAAATCTAATGTGTTTCAGGTTGCCAAAGAGCACTGCATCGCAATGGTGCAATGCAAAGTGCTGAAGCAGCTCTCCATTCTCGAGCAGAAGCGCTCCGACGACGAGGACATCATGAATGACGTGGAATACCTGAATGAACGCCTGCAGGCATCTGTGCAGGACCTCTCCTCCTTCGACCAGTACGCTACCGAAATCAAGAGTGGCCGGTGAGTAATTGTTACAATTTGGTTACATAGACCAGGCTCATAGAGAGAAGTTACTTTTGCAAAATATGCGGACTGAATTCCGTAGCTCTCCCCAACCCTTATAATATCAAAATACTATACTGCGGCCGTCCAGAGAATGCTGATTTGACATATGCTAGTTTGACGTAACTAGTGATGTGCCCATATACATCTATAGTAAATACTTTGTACCTATCATGTAGATGTAACATGTAACGAAATAAAATAGCCATTTCCAAAATAGTGTTGTCAAAACCGAGGCTAAAGTGTACTTTGTGGACCGTCGATTTTAGGGGTGGTAATGGGTGAAAAGGTGGAAAATAAGAAAAATTGTGTGCCGGGAAACTAATTATTCGTCAAAATTAGCCAAATTTGTTGTATTGCGGTTGAATATTTATTATTTCCTTATCGAAGTGAAAAGCAGAGTGTAAAACTAGCGCATGAAACCCATTTTACCCTCGACGTGACTATCGGCTCGGTTTGCTAAATGAACGTCTCGGGTAAAATGGTTTTTTTTATGCTCTTGTTGTACAATCTACTATTGTTATTACTTAAACATATCACTTTTATGCCTAAAACTTTTATGGTTGGTTGATTGACGCAACAAGAATTAATTGTTTAGATGGTAATGAATTCATAATATTTTTAACAAATCTATCTATAGGTTACAAATACGTTATCAATAGTTACATGTGGTAACATCACTATTATTAAGAAAAAATGACCATAGAACGTAAACTTTTTACTAACGTTTCATATAATTATGAAATACACATTCTGTTGTCCTTATATGTAAACATAAAACTAAATATGTGTTCTGGTACTATTATTAAGTAAAAAAATGTTTTTTAAGCTTAGAATCTAAATATTGATTTGTTTATAATTTCGAAGATTCATCGAATGTTACATTCTATCGCTGGCTCGAAGTGTCAAATCAGCATTCTCTGGACGGCCGTGCTTGTTATAATTCTATCGTAAAAACGGTAATTTATACAAGCATGATATTTTGTGTGATTATTGTACAAACCTTAAAGGAAAAAACAAATAATGAAAACCGGCCAATAGTGCGTCGCACTCGTGCCAAGGACTCTGTACCAAATTTTAAAAAAAAACATTTTTCTGTCGCTCTAGTTGATTTCTTTTGATTGAAATATATTGTGGTACTCGTGTGGAGAACGTGGTGGTACGGAACTTGGTACTTGGCCGGTTTTTGCAAGTACATGCTATAGTGCGACAGTCAGATTAAGATTTTGGTTTTATGAAAGAGATGGGTAGGCAAATCTTCTTAAAAAAATTGGCCAAGTGTGAGTCGGACTTGCGGACTGAGGGTTCCGTAGCACCTTGTAGAGGACACGAGTACCACAACGAAACCTATTCATTTCGATCAAAACACATCAACGAGAGCGACAGCAAAATAAGTTTGTTATCATTCAGTTTAAAATCCTTAGAGGGAGTACGGCTCACACTTGGCTGGTTTTTATTATAAATAGCAAAATATAAGTATTGAAACCTTGAATCCTATCATTATATTTCTAGTGATACAGAAACTATATCCGCAGTCGCACAAAAATAGAAAGAGTGGATCTATTAGACAAAATTCAATAGATATTTCATTATGGGAAGACTTGAGACATAAAGATTAAAGACATGAAAAATGTATATACGTAGTTAGCTTATTGTATAATACAGGTTAACTGTGACCCCACACTAGGCTAGGCCTCTCACGTGGTACTCAAAAGAACATAAATATAAAACAATATTTAACAGGTGGCGGCTAAGCAACTTATCGGAAACAAAAAGACTAAAGACAAATAATAGAAACAAAGAACAGATAACAGAACATTGTGTGTGTGTGTGTGTGGCAGGTGGCTACTATGTACTTTACTGGACAATTCTTAGAAGGCTCTACACATCATCATAATTCATGTCTTTAAGCAAACCCCGAATAACTATTTTTATTTTGGTTGGTGTCTAATCTTTTACATTGCAAAGCTTAAAAAATTTGTTATAAATATAGGGGAAAAAATTGGTCTAAATCGTTGTGCGAAGGAAGTTTTTAAATGAGACAGTGTTGATTTTAAATATTCTTACAACACACAATAAGGTCTGGTAACAAGGAGACTTTAATGTTTGTGTATTTGTGAATGTAAGTAACCTCAAAACAAACAGATTCCGCACAGTTACAACCTCTGCTTCTTTGTAGAGAGATAAAGTCGAGTATCTGCGAGATTATCTTAGAGCAACCTTAAGAACGGCTCTTTGAGCTCTCTCAACAACAATGAGAGTGGTTTTACATATTCCTCCCCATGCCAGGATACAGCAATTGATAAGAGATTGGCACAGCTTCAAATAAATCATTTTTAAGATCTTGCCGTCAATCGCTTCACGTAGGAGTTTCATGACGTACATGACTTTCTTGACTCTATTCACAAGGGCTATGGCCTGATTCCTAAATGTATGTTTTTCGTCCAGTATTATGTCCAGATATTTTAAAGCTTTCGTTCTCTCGATACAGTCACAGTTACAATTTTTACAATTTTGATGACTTATGTATGCTAATGCTAATAAGATCACGGAATTGGATCACGAGAAGAGGCATTGGTTTTATGAAAACACAAGAACTTTGACTTAGATAAATTGAGGGTTAATATATTAGAGTTCAACCATTCCATAACTCTAGATATACCAAAAGTATTGTCAGCATAGCATATTATATCTGTCTTAGGTGAAGAAGAGTTTCCAATGTCATTAATGTATATTAGGAAGAGTATTGGTCCCAGAATGCTGCCTTGTGGCACGCCAAAAGACACACACCTAGATTCACTAATATCGTTGCCGGTATTCACACACAGTTGTCTGTTTGATAAATAAGACGAAAACCATTGAAGTGCGGTGCCCCTTACCCCAACCAAATCTAATATATATATAGTATGATTTTTCGCCCCGTTGTACTGTACTTAAGGTCAGGCTCCATCCTGTTAAGAAGTCGAGGAACTAAATAAGCCGTGGTTCATTGACCATTTGTTAGCTCTGAGGGACACTAGTTTGTTCTGTGTAACAGAGCGTCAGCATATTTCAACGCCTTTGTCTGATATCATTAATTTGAGTATAAAATTTGGTATTTTCCCTGGGCAATGGAAAACAGCAATAGTAATCCCGTTCCACAAAAATGTTCCCAAGGACAGCCCTTGCAATTATCGCCCTATATCACTTATTAAGTTCTTTTTCTGTTGGAGCGTGTGATCAGCAAGAGATTAGTTGACTATTTTATTATTATTATTATTGTTGGGTGGGACGCCTGCGGGGTACAGGCGGGTGTTCAAGTCACTAAGTGGACTCATTACACCCTATTCCCATAGTGGTACAATGGTTACTGTGACCCCGGTGGCGTCCCCCCCTCAAACCTTGAGCTCCTTCTACAATACTCCGCTATGTGACTGATTTCCAGGCTGCATAGTTCCTCTTCCCTGATCCTATCGGCGCCAAAAGTCTCCCACCTTAGCCTGCTGTAGAGTATACACTCAGCTAAATAGTGTTGGCTGGTCTCCGGTTCTCCGCAGTTGGGACAGGAGGGGTCCATGGTCCTATCTATTAGGGACATATGTCTGTTTAGCCTGCAGTGTCCTGTTACTATGCCCATTACCATTGCCAGGCTTTTCCGGCCTAGCGATAGTAGTGTTCTGCTCCTCCTGCGATTCCTTCCCTTCAGGAACATTTTCGCTTGTCTGCAACTATTACTTCCTACCCATACTTCCTGGGCTTCGCGCTTCATGAGCTCTGCGATCACTCCCTTTGTGACGCTTGCTGATATTGGAAGTCGAGGCTCCGGTCCTATAAATCTTGAGCTGGCACCCTCTCGTGCTAGCATGTCTGCTCTTTCATTGCCTAAATTTCCTTGGTGTCCTGGAACCCATGCTAATGTGACCGCCATTCTCTCTGCCAGTTTATTGAGTGTGTCTTTGCACTCTATAACTAGCCTTGATGAGGTCTCTGCCTTGGCCAGTGCTTTGATTGCTGCCTGGCTGTCTGAATAGATTATAGTGCTGTTGAACCCTTCCCATGAGTCCGCCAGTACTTCTTCTGCACATTCCTTAATTGCAAATACCTCCGCTTGAAAGACACTGGTGTAAGTTCCCAGGGCCAGAGCCTTGTCCCTTTCTGGGTTGCTAGGTATGTGAATCCCTGCTCCTGCTAGCCCAGTGCCTTTCATTCTAGATCCATCTGTGTAGCAGTTAAGCTGGGATTCTGGGGCTTCCAGCTCCCAGTTTGTTCTTTCTCCTATATGTATTCTAAACTTTTTGTTGAAGGTCCTTTGTTTCTTGATGAGGTCGTTATTTGTCATTAATAGCGACATATCTCTACCCAAAGCATCTTCTATTGAGGCATGACCTGTGTCCGTAGGGTTTGCCTTCCATTCTTTGCACGCAGTGATCCTGTACCATTGCTCTGCTGCTCTTTTCTTAGCCTCGATCTGGATCGGGTTCAGTCCCAAAGCCACATCTAGTGCCATCGTTGGTGTGGATGTCATGGCACCTGTGGTCATTAGGTTGGCAGCTCTTTGTACTTTCCTTAACTCTCGAACGTTTGACGATATGTTGGCTCTGTGCCACCACACTATCGCACCATACAGTAGTCTTGGAAGTATGATTGCTTTGTATATCCACTGGCAGATATGAGGTTTTAGCCCCCAGATCTTACCTACTGCCCTCCTGCATTGCATCAGAGTCATAATGGCCTTCTTACTCTGCTCTTTTATGTGTTTATTAAAGCACAGAGTTTACACAAACAAATAGTTGACTATTTGGAAGCGAATAATAAACTGTACGAACACCAGTATGGTTTTCGGCGCGGGAAAAGCACAGAAGATGTTGTTACTCGCCTCACAGACATAATTTCAACCTATTTGGACAAAGGCAAAAAATGCGTAGGCGTGATTTTGGACCTTGCAAAGGCCTTTGACACGGTGTCGATTCCCATACTATTAAAAAAATTGGATTTGGTTGGGGTAAGGGGCACCGCACTTCAATGGTTTTCGTCTTATTTATCAAACAGACAACTGTGTGTGAATACCGGCAACGATATTAGTGAATCTAGGTGTGTGTCTTTTGGCGTGCCACAAGGCAGCATTCTGGGACCAATACTCTTCCTAATATACATTAATGACATTGGAAACTCTTCTTCACCTAAGACAGATATAATGATGCCAAGGGCTTACCAATTGTAAATAAAAACAAAAAAAAAAAAAAAAAAGTAAACCAACTGTGGCCACAAAATTTTGACATTTAAAAGAGTGAATGCCGAAAGGGAATTGTTATATAGATCTGAGAGTTTACACTGTATTTGAAAGTAAGTAATTCAAAAGGGTTTGAATTTTGTTGTACCAGGTCCGCCATTTTCAAAACAGCGTAGCACAACTTAACCTTTATATTTGAATAGAGGACATTTAGACACACAAAAAATGTTATTTAGCATTATGTAATAAAACGTCACGTCACGGAAATAATTGGACTTGGAGAAATAAAATGAAAGTATTTCGAGTCATTCTGCAATTTTATGTCCAGTTATCTCCGTAATGTGTCACATATCTAAATGTACAGGTTTCATCGTGTGACACAATTTTCTCAAAATAATTATTGGACTATGCCAATAATTTGCAAACGCCTTTTGACTAAAAGGGTTTGAGAACCAGAACAATCGTACCAACAAAAAAGACACGATGAGCGATTGTAATAATGAGATACTTACAGTTAAATACTAAGAAGTGCTTGAAAAAACGCTTATTATAGCCTGTTAAAATATGTTTTTAAAGTGAAACTTTTATTACATCGTCACAAGCTTTTTCGTCTGTGTGTTGCGTGACGGCAAAGAGATTATTACATCGTCTCGAACTTTTTCGTCAGAGCAGCCATGATCGTTTCGTCCTCTGTACCGTAGCTACAAGGGGAGTGAAACTTTTATTACATGATCGTTTCGTCCTCTGTACCGTAGCTCCAAGACGAGAGCAGCCATGATCGTTTCGTGCTCTGTAAATGTTTCACTTTTACCATGGTTTCATAAAACCACACACTCTTTTTGTCCATCAGATTGGAATGGTCCCCCGTGCACAAGTCGGCGAAGTTTTGGCGCGAGAACGCGCCGCGGCTCAACGAGCGCGGCCAGGAGCTGCTCAAGACGCTCGTCCACTTGCTCGAGAAGAGCAACGACCCCGTGGTGTTGGCGGTCGCGTGTTACGACGTCGGCGAGTATGTACGCCACTACCCGCGCGGCAAGCAGTGAGTTGAAACTTTGAATTTTTGCTTTTAATTGTGGGGCACAAAGAAATCATGGGATGATGTGTTACGCCATTGCAGCTTTCGTGGTCACTTCGATCATGTAGGTTAACCGACATACCTCACAGTTTCGTTAAACTCTAGTCATAGCGGGCGGTGGTCGCTGGGTCAGTAAAGTTCGGGAGTGGCGACCGCCCACCGGAAAAATTAGCGTAAGCGTGGACCGACGACCTACCTGGTGAACCACTGGAGGTGTGCAGCGCAGGACCGACTGACCGTTCTTGTGGAAATCCTGGGGTAGACCTGTTCCATAGTGGACGTTTTTCGCCTGGTATGATGAAGCGACTATGAGCGTCTTGAACTTTATTTGGTAGACTTGACTATTATTCCTATAAGTTCCACGTAGCATTAGGCGCCATAGCCATGTTTCCTTACCCGTCGTGGCTGAAAAAAAAATAAGGCGGCATGGCACGTTTCCTTAGCCTTCGTGCAGTCCTGTTACACACTTCCGTCCCTTTTCACAAAATCACTCCTACAGAAATCACTTCCACACATTGCAGGAAAGCGAGAGAAAGATGTTACACATCGAAAAAAGAATAATTAAAAACGGAGATATCCCGCAACATACACACATAACCATAAAGTCGATTGTGAAACTTCCTTCTTTTCTGTGTCTGTTAAAAAAATATGGTGCTCCCAAACAAAGTTGGCTTGTTAGCTGATCAACTAATATTAAAGTAAATAGTTTTTTTTGCGAATCGAGTATACATTTCTTGGGTTAGTTGTCCAGCTATTTCAGGAGGTCTTTATACAGGATATAGAGTGTGCAAGCCTTTAATGAGAGGCTCTACTCATGAAACTGAACAGGTTTCCTTAAGGTAACCTGCGCTAAATTCGCGAAAAATAAAATTGGGGCTTCATTTTTACAGACCCAACTTTGTATGGAGGTTCTAATCATGTTTTTAGGGTTCCGTACCCAAAGGGTAAAAAATACGGACGGAAAGCGAAGTTTATTACTAAGACTTCGCTGTCCGTCCGTCTGTCACCAGGCTGTATTTCATGAACCGTGATAGCTAGACAGTTGAAATTTTTACAGATGATGTATTTCTGTTGCCGCTACAACAACAAATACTAACAATTAGAAAAAGTGAAAAAATAAGGGGGATCTTCTTACAAAAAACGTGAAGAAACTAGTGCCATCTAGTACGATGGTACGGAACTCTTCGTGTGTACTAGCGCCATGTGCGCGGTTCTGACTCGCTCTTGGCCGGTTTTATTGAGATTTCATTATGGTTTCCTATGAGAAACTTGTTCAGTCCCATGAGTCGAGCGACCTGCTCAAAGGTTTGCACACTATTAAAGGATTACACATACATACATACATAAGATCACGCCTCTTTCCCGGAGGGGTAGGCAGAGACCACATTTTTCCACTTGCTACGTTCCTGACATACTTCTCTCGCTTCCTCTACATTCATCAATCTTTTCATACAAGCTCGTCGGTTTAGGGTACTCTTGACCTTACGGATTACACACTGTTATAAAACCCTGTTAATCGCTCGCAGCATCATCGAGCAGCTGGGCGGCAAGCAGCGTGTGATGTACCTGCTGAGCCACGACGACCCCAACGTGCGCTACGAGGCGCTGCTCGCCGTGCAGAAGCTCATGGTTCACAACTGGTGAGTGCTATAGCACGATATATCGCGCGCAGAAACTTCAGCCTTCATATGAGGTCCATAGCACACACCCGGACACTTCTAACAACGGGCAAGAAATGACATTTCTAAAAACAAATGACGGCAAAATCCTTTACGTTCGATATTCGAATATATTTTGATTTTAAAATTTCATCCCTGCTGAATTCATCGTGTATGATACGCGGCGTATAAGTTGAACATAGTTTGTGTATTTGGTCGATTGCTTTTTTAATTCAGGTAGGGCCATTTGCACGTCAATTTGAAATAAGGTCCTTTGAGTGTGGGGTGATTTGCGTTTCTTGCACTATGCGTCGAAACGGGTCTTTCGCGCAAGTAGGGAGCGCGCGGATGTAACGCGGGGGGGCTGGCGTCCCTTAGTGCACTTGACCCCCCCGCCATCTTGCACTTCGATTGAGACCTGGAAAATAAGACACAAATTTTAAATAGGTGTTAACACACTTTTAAATAGTAAAACAAAACTTATTGTCTATTACAAATAATTTCATGATTCAGATTACAGTCTCAGGTGTTTGTTATAGAATCAACACGTAACACATATCTTTGTCATTTACAAATCTATTATTTGATAATATCCTCTAGAGCACAAGCATTTTTTGACATGAGTCTTAAATTTATTCTCTGACAAATACATTTTTTGGAATTTTATTGTAGAATTGTGACTTTTTGGCCTTACTCGCTGTTATATCCATTTTATTTACATTTCTTAAATTGAAATTATGCCTGCCACTGTTTTTAGGAGTTAATTGCAAATTCTTACGAACGTACATGATGTTTTTATATATAACTAGCTTTTGCCCGCGGCTTCGCCCGCGTGGACATAGCTTTTATGTATATTATAAATGTGAAAATGTGTTTGTTTATTTGTTACCTATTAACACTTCAACACCTCTACCAATCTTGATGAAATTTGGCATGCAGGTAGCCTTTGTCACTGGGAAGGAAATAGTCTACGTTTTATCTCTTGAAATTAGCATAGCCCGATGCAGTTCTTGAGGGAACTAAAACAATACTATTTTTTCGTTAATTTCTTTAAAATCGCAACGGAAAAATGGATTGGTGTGATTTTTAGCACAGAGATGGTAGATGAGGTGGAAAATTATATAATTTACTAACATAGTATATCCTGACATAGTTCCCGAGGGGTCTGGGGAAAACTGTTTTATACGCTCGCGCACGTCGTCGGCGGCGTCGCAACGGAGCAACGGGTTAAAGGGATTTTTTGTATAGAATTTGTTGAGGGGGTGGGTAGTGAAAAAGACTGCTAATCAGAATAGCCCGATATAGTTCCTCAGGAACCTGGAGAAAACTCATGTCCACGCTTGCGAGCCGATTGAGACTCGCGCACAACTCACCCTCAAAAAGAGTCGTAAAACGCGGTCGGAGCCGTGGGCAAAAGCTAGTGTAGTAATAAAATTTCCTAAAAATATGAATATGGGTCAAATCCCTTAGTCGTATCAGCTCCAAAAGACCTAATAACGCACTTCTTGTTGCCGCGCTGGATCGCAATAAACAACCTTAGCAGCAGCTAGGACCCGGAGCGGGCGTCACATCCCCTCTCTCGAAGGCGACGGCCAATCTTCATAATGAAGGCAAAGGCCTCTGAGGGTTCAGCAGCCGGTTGTCTCACAGACCAGCGGCACAAAGCAGTAATTTTCCTTCAAGACGGAGGTGTGAGGCACAAAAAGTGCTGACGCACGTGGCGTCCCAAAGCAGGCACTTTCCTCTCTGCCATGGCACCTGTTTAAACCATCCGGCCTTTTGCTATCAGATCGACTAAAGCCCGGCCGGCTGCATCAAAGATGGAATATTCCATCTGGCCGAGACCAGTGCCCTCCGAGTGAGGTCATTAAGAGCATGGCGACGTGGAAATCTTCTCAAACAATGAACGCAACTCAGTGCGTGATGGCCAATTGCCTCCACACTGGATTCGCAAATACATTGATGAGGTTCACAGACATTACAGCCCAGGCGGAGAGCAACTACCATACGCAAATAGTAGCCGTCAGAAGAGTTCCCATATCTGTGCCTCTTGTTAAAAGATGCACAACTCGACTTATGTGTTTTTCATTTTTTTTACACGATTGGAATAAAAAAAAACCTATCTGTTAGTCTATGAAACATATCGCTATGTGCCTTAGTTCCAGAATTAGAGTTGTGTAAAGTAGCGTATGCTGAAAAATACTTAAAGAAATTCACTCAAAAGTACGAAATTTTAAATCGATACTATTATATGTATAGATAGATCTAATTTCCAACGGGACCTATTTAGTTTTCCGGGATTTAAATATCTAACTATGTAATTATGGTCAAAACGTCACATCTCAATGTAAAGGTTTCATATTGTTACGTTGAGCCATTCTAAAGATACATTTTTTTCCATTCCTGCAGGAACCATTATTTTTTTTGGGATTTACAATGTCCCAGTTTTAGTTCGCAATATATAACGTATTAACGTGTTAAACTTAATTGCGGTCAAGCAACATTTGCCTGGTGAGCCATTCTAGAAATGCGTACTTTTGGGTTTCCTACGGGAACTCTTGAATTTTCTTAGATAAACAGTATCCTATATGTTAACCCGGGCTAAAAGGAACCACCATACAAAATTTCATCAAAATCGGTCCGGTAGTTTTTGCGTGATGCGCGAACATACAGACAGACAGACAGACAGACAGACAGACAAAAATTCCAAAAGTTGTTGTTTTGGCCTCTATATCGTTAGTAATGTCCACCACAGTTATTATTTTCCAAAAATATTTCATGTACAGATACGGCCCCGTTACAGTTTTATTATATTATAGATTGGTTAGCAGTTAAAATATTGATTTCTTTGTACATATTCTGTAACGACTCAAGTGATCGCATCTAATAGATTGCTGGCTGCTGCGCACTTTTCAACTTAGATACCGCGATCTACGTGTATACCCGACCTTCACAGATATAAAAAGATTTTGCTCAGAGGAGGGAAATCCAATATCTTTGCTAACCGTTTTCCTTTTGTCAACAGGGAGTACCTCGGAAAGCAATTGGAGAAAGAACAAATCGACAAGCAGGCGGGCACCGCGGTCAGCGCTAAAGCATAAGAGATTATACCCCTAACTTATGAACTTGTTGTTGTTGTTGTTATGTATTAGGCTAACGAGGATCAGCGGGCGACTTTCGCGGAACTCTTCTAACAAAACGACTGCCGCGCTAGCCACACAAATAAGAATTCTTTATTTGTAAACAAAATGTACCTATATCTTATTTCATCTATTATAAGAACCGTAGCACAGTATTACAATATAGCCGCTTACAGTAGTGCAACGAATGTACTTACGCAGTGCAACGGAAGGGTACTTGCGGGGCACAGCCTGGCTAACTCCGCAAGTTTGCCAGGCTGGTACTGCTAGTACCTACACCGTGGCGGCATCGTGCGACATCAAAGGCGTTGCGCTACTGTTAGCCATATCGTAATACTGTGACCGTAGCAAGCTTGGTTTGAAATATTGAATTCCCATACAATGTTGTAAATAAAGTAGTGAATACACCTACGCAATTATAGTTTCAGATAAATTTTTAGTTTTTTTTAAAATGTTAATTGTATTTACATTCCTATATTTATGGTTCTGTTGTAAATTACATATTTATTAAAATGACATTTACACGGGAGTAGGAGCCGTTAATAGACAATTTCAAAAAAGGAGTTTTGATATTAAAATGTTAAAAACTGGTCAATCAGCTGATCATTTTATATGAGAAGTTGTTTTTTTTTCACCTTTTCACCTTGAGTTTCTTTAGGAAAGTTCAGCATATATGATGAGTTAGAGAGAAGCTCTAGTTAACGGTTCCTACACTCATTTTGTTGACCTGTATAGTGGCTGTAAAATAATACTTTTAGCCTTTGGTTATAGGAAAAAACGTAGCTATTTGAGATTTAAATTAATACACGCTATATACCAGTATTGAAAATAAAAGTAAAATACCCAATAGGCAATCAGAATTTTATTTTAATCCTTACTGCAGCATGTATTTAAAAAGTCCTTCCTTTAAGCATGAAAATCGATACGACTGACCTTTAGGCTATATAAATCGATTTAACATAATATAAAATAAAAAATACTCCAAAAGTCACATCCTGTTTGTCAAGAAATCATACCTGTGTCAGCGACATACACTCACACACAGTCACACTTAAAGTACTTTCACAGATAGGGGTTACTTATTGACGTTACCATTGTTCTTGTGTTGTGAACATCTATACGGCAATTCTTTTTATTTAAGTACCTACACTACATAAGTATGCCTTGGGTGTCACCTACCCTCATTATTAAATTAAATAGTCTTCGACTTCTGTGCAATACAAAAACCCGATAGGGTTTCTTTTGTACTGTATTTATATCTGTATGTTTGTTCTTTAAAGCAATAAATAAAAATAAAAACCCGTAGCAATAATTTGAAGTTAAAAAAAACGAAAAAAAATTTTTTAAGTCAGTGACTTAAATATTACTGGTGTAAGTACAAAAAATCTTTAAAATTCATTTGTTCATTTTAATAAAGATTATTATTATTAATTGTGTATGGCAAAGCCAAATTATTAGTACTAACATACAGTATGGACACTCCCTGCCGCTCTCTAAATTCCGACCTCACCCCCTCGTCACCCAGATTGATACAGATTGGTTGTCGAACGTATAGGATTTCGCCGCCATTTTATTTGATCCGTCATTCCTTTTTTGAAATGTCATTTCTGGCCCCTTGTATGTGTGTATAAAGGTATAAAGTATCCTGGGGTGTGGCATAGCTATACGAAATACGAATCTAATCGTACCCATGTAGTCTATTAGGTTGGGGAAAAGTTCTTCGTATTTTGAAAATTCATACAGAGCGAGCTGCATCTTGAACATTAAAATTTCCAGACTAGAAACGCTTGAACCAAATTTGTTTTACTGACTGATACTGCACTAGGTCCCTAAACAGCACAAATTGTACTCGCGGCTTGTATTGCATTTTTACCTTCTTATAATAAAATTTCGAAATGTAGCAAATTTATTACTTATGTACTTTCACTCATTATCGTAAACAGAAAAAAGGGGTTTTTTTAAAATCAAAATTCTGAATGTTATTAGAAACTTTTCCACGGTAACGTGAAACATATTTTTTTATCGGGTTGGGTTTATAAACATGCCGGCTCAATTAGGGAGAGGGTGGAGGACCCTCTAGTACCATCCCCCCCCCCCCCCCGGAGCCGCCTCCTTTTTGAGAAAATTAATTTTGTAAATATGTATTGTTAGGTATTTATGTACCATAAATATAGTTTTTGGTCTTTGTTTTGAGTTTATGACTTATGTGGGTACTTATGTACTTAAAGATGACCTATTGTTGACTATCTGTGGCAACGGAAGTTATCAACGATGGAAGAAAAATAGGTGAGGGGATTACTTCTACTTAGAATTAAATAAACCCACTAAGTAATTATTGCGATCGAGAAGCGTTCGCCCAAGCAATAAACAACCACCCCAAATAAAATAGCGGTCGCGATTGCGAAGCCCCGCCACCCATTTTGAACCCGGAGCTAGCTGCAGCGTTGCCAGACGTACGATAATTTCGACACCGACTCGATGTACGATACAAAATGTATTATCGTACTTTGACGTACGATCATTTCCAGCCCTCCTCCGTAGTGGGATGAAAAGACCAGTGATCCGAGTATCCAGTACCTTAAAGTCACCTAAAAATACAAAATACTGTCTATGGTCAGGAACTTCCCCTCGAATCTACCAAATCAACGAACGAGCAAGTCAAGTGCAAAAATAATGTTTAAAATTGTTAAAAAGTTCTATATTACTTGGATTACCGTACATTCATATTTCTAACATTCTTACTAAAATTCCTCTGTTTTTCGAAAAAGCGCATTTCACGCGGTTTTGGCAGTTGTACGATAATTTTCATATAGTACGACAATTTTCGAATACTGGCACGATAATTTACTTGCACTCGACTGGCAACCCTGGCTAGCTGCTTGTAGTGATCTGTGGTTTTGGTTATGAGCAAAGAGAATATAACAAACTACGTTTTTAAGAGTCGGGACTCCCATACATAGAAAGGAATTATAGCTTTGTATTGAACGCGTGCGAACAGAATACCAATAGAATAAAATGAAAAATGGCAGCCCTACTTATATTCATTTTGGTCTTACGACGCTGCTGCCAACATGAGAAACTGAAAAGACTAGGATAGAGATGGGATGTCGAAGACAGAGAAGGGTTTCAAGTTCGATAAAAAGAATAATATGATGCAAAATAATTTTGTAATTAATTTTCATAAATAAAAAACTCGGTAAAATTTAAACGTTTTATTTACTGCAGATAATTACAAATTGTTAGCAGCCTCCACGAGCACTAGCGCCACCAACAACCGCACATGAGCGATGAGATAGTTATTTATGTATGAATTAATTAAATAAAGCATTTCTAAATTATAAATAAATAGTTACAAATAATAATCGATAGACATTTGGTTTGTCATAGGTTGATTTGTACTATTAGCGCCATCTAGCAATGTAATCTTGTAACTCCACTTTATTGTTGTAGTTTGTATCTGTAAATTGTCAATCGATTTAGTACGAGGTAGATGGCGCGGCCGTCGCCGGCCGTTGAGTTATAAAAAGAGGAGCGAGTCATTACCAACCCGCATTTTCTTGTTGAACTGTTTTCAAGTTTCGCCCTGCCCGAATAAAAATAAAGTTCACAATAAAAATTTTAACCTCCGACATAAAAGAGGGTTGTCAATAGTTTGAATTTTTTGGCTGTGTGTCTGTCTGTATATTTATTTGTATGTGTCAGTGGCATTAGTTCCCAAACGGATGAACCGACTTTAATGTGTTTTTTTACTTTAAAAGACTGGGTTCAACTAGAAAATTGTTTCAGTCGTTCAAAGATTATCAGCTCTTTTCCTAGTTGGTTCAAGGATCTCAATCATGGATATACAGGATGTAACTAAATTGGTGTAGGTCCCCTTAATTGAGGTTTCTACTCGTCATTCTGAACATATTTCTTTTATGGCAATGCTGAAATCTAAAAAAAATTAACTTCACACAAATCGATTAACAGATCGACCAATTTTGTGCATTTTTGTATGGAGGGTGAATTATATTTATTTTGAGAATTGACTAGGTGTTCCTTGGGGTAAAGTTGTTTAGTATGATGATTAGAACGCCCAGTTAACGGGTCCTACACAATTTTTTGCACCCAATATATTCTACTTCTTTTCGTCGGATTGTTTTGAAATTTTGTACACGTATGTAGACTTAATTACCACACAACAGCATTTAAGACCTGATGTTGCAGATAACATAACCAGAACACAATCACACTCTTGAAGAACTTGCAGCAAACAATATATGCTTGAGCTTGTTTTAATCAGTGTTTGATTTTAACTACAATACAGCGGTGATATCATGATAAGTTGAAGTTGCAGCCAGGTTATTCAGATATCCTTCCTCAATTGTGAACCAATGTCGATGATTATTTTTATAGAGTGGCTTCCAAGCTGTAAAAAGTAAAAACAAAATAGAACAAAATATTATCTTAGAACATAATAACCGGTGTGATTAGTGATTACTTACCTACTTCGTTATGACATTGTTTTTGAAGTTATTTTCCAACATCGAAATTTTAAAGTTTAATATATTAATGCAGGGATCATTCTGAAATAAAAATTCACTGCAATTAATACACGTAATAATAATCATCATAGCAGTCGAAAGATGTCTAATGCTGGACAATGGCCTCCTCCAAGGATTTCCACGATGACCGGTCCTACGCTGCCCGTATCTAGCGGCTTCCCCCGACCTTAACCAGGTCGTTGCCTACTCTACATCTACGTCGCCACTCAAAAACTTTAATGCCCCAAACTAATTAATAATAACCAGAATATAACAATCAAAATATCGATATTTACTTATCGATAAAAGTTCGTCCACACTATACCTATTGCATTTGGTTTGGTAACAAAAATTTTCGTAAAACTTGGATTAAATCTCTTATAAGAAGGTTAAGGACAAGTTAAAG
This sequence comes from Coleophora flavipennella, assembly GCA_947284805.1. Classification (NCBI taxonomy): domain Eukaryota; kingdom Metazoa; phylum Arthropoda; class Insecta; order Lepidoptera; family Coleophoridae; genus Coleophora; species Coleophora flavipennella. Next base: position 2,737,109 of record OX369268.1, read on the forward strand.
AATAAAAATAATGAATTAATAATACCTTTTTATCATCTAAGGGAAATTTCGCCATAAACGTAAGTTTTGTATTGTTAGTCCGGCCGGCTTTCAATCCACAGATTTCACAAGTTTTATAATTCATTATTGCTGTTATTACACCCCAGATAACTATTTAATTACTCTAACGATGTCACACAGCGTGTATCCACTATTTAAGCATGTATTTATGGTAAAAACCAAAACACACAGAAATATTCGTAACGACGCAATAAAACGATAGATACTGTTTGGTGCCTGACTAAATGGCATTTGTCAGTGAGCGAATCCGAAATTGTCAGATCAAGAAAGAGACATGTGCACAAGGTAGAAAGAGACAAACATAGTTCGTTGTTATATTCGCTTTGATTCGTAACAGTTTCATATAAACAATTTTCTCTATAGAGTTTCGCTAGGCTGGTTATGAGCACAGATCTAATAAACCAGATAAGAGCTTGTTTGTTTTGTTTGTGAAAGGAATGTTGGTAAATTATGTGAAAAACTAGGAAAAATAGTTATGGAAAACATAGTTGTGTTGAAAGACTATAAAACTGTGCCTGACATTGTACATGATTATGAACCTACAGTAAAATTGGGCCATATTCCTTTGGTGATCGACAATGGTCTGTAGCATTTTAATGATTTCGTGTACACACTTTGTTTATTATGTACTATTGTAAATAATTAATTTGTTATAGGGTCGTATCAATGTAGAGTGGGTTGGTCCATTTATGACGAGCCTCATCTGGTATTCAAGAACCTGATTGCTAGGCCTCGGAAGGACAGATGCAAGAAAGATGCTGAACCGCCTGTGACACCGCCTATCCAGATAGGAAACGATATTGTCAACATAGAGGCTGTAAGGTAACATAAACCTAGCTTTATATACAGCTCGCGCTAAACTTTATTACTGATCTGAACTGCTGTGATGCCAATGCTTACTGCGCCGGTATAACGCCGGTTACCAAAGGTTGAACCGCACTACCGAGGTGCGGTAATATGATTTGTACTACTTTATATAACCCAAACGACACTTGCGAGGTGCGGTGCAGCAGAGATGACTCTAGAGGCAACTCTGCCGCGCTGCGCCGCGCCTGTCCACTGTTGCCAGTGCGTTCACCTTGGTGGGAGTGGAGAGGCGCGAGGCGGAGAATTTTCCAATCAGTTTACGTTCTATCAACGACCAAACAAGGCCAAGAAACATGTCTGTTTGAGCGTCTCATTGCTAACGCAAAGAAAGGGCGGTGCTGTTCAGCGCAGTGTAGCGCTGCACTTCTGAGTGCGGTTCTACATTTACACCTAAAGTTTGCTATTGCTATGAGTCTTGCTGCAGACTTCAGAGCTGTAATAAAGTTTGGCATGACTTTACCACTGTTTTTCACTAAAAATTATATTTACTTGTATCTGTAGTTTTTTAAAAAAGTAATAATATTAACGGTTCAAAATTATCAAGATAATGATTTTCTTTAAACAGTGGCCTTCTTTTGTTTGTTTTTTTTAAATAACCCTTGGACGAGAGCATCCGTGGTAACGACTTGAAATAACCGGTAACGACTTGGTCCTTCTAACCAACCTACCAATGAGTTTTTCGAAACTTGTATTGTATGTTACTTACGGATTGCTTTACCAGTGAAGGAAAACATTGTGAGGAAACCTGCACATCACCTTGCACACGTCCATAGGTAAGAATCAAAATTCCCTACATGTGACCGTGGGTGATGCTAAGTGCAACACTAGGCAACTACTGTTCTATTCCTTGAAAAGCAGTGTTAATTGTGCCACACAATCTCTCTGTCTCTCTTTATAAGTCTTTTTTTATTTGATTGCCGACATCATCTAAGGCATTTTAATACTTCATATCCTAAAAGGTTAACCTATCCAATTTGATCAATAATTAAAGAATAATATGGGTCCTATAGTATGTCACTCCAGGGTTCAAGACAAATCTGACGACGCTATAGGGTCAGCCAAATAGACATACATACATACCATACATACACCCCAAAAATGATATCCTCCTTCTTGAGCAGTCACAGGATTAATATCTCCTACTTAACTTTTTGTCAACTGTCAAAAACGACATGTTGGTTTAAAAATGTTTGATATACCTATATCTAACATTTTTAGAACAAAACATTGTTTGATATCAAATTTAAAACATTTATTTCGGACAACATAATCCATACTCCATAGAATGTTAGTATATAATGTCGCCGGGATATTGTCAAAACCGCGATATTACAATCTCACTACACTAAATTCAGTTAGATTATAATGTGACTAGAGGTAAATTGTCAATCGGCTTACAATTTCACGGCCCATCCGAATAAACTGATGATTTCTTCTGCGAATCATTCTGCTACCCAGTTAATTTATCAAACCTGAGCGAACCTAACATTGCTCGCTTCGCTCTCTCATTTATTTAATGTTATTCACTTCGCTTAGTGTTATTGTGAGATTACAATGACACTAGTGAAATTGTAAGCAGTATGTTATGGTTCACAATCTATCGACAGTTCACAATCTCGCGGTTTTTACAATTTTATGGTGACCTATAAAATAAAATAATTTAATGCAGTTATCATACACAAGGGGTACTATGAAGTTTGGCAAACCATTTACTTCTGTAAGAAGTTACTTTAATTAAGTGCCAAAAGTATTTATGTCATCGTTCAAGGAAATTTTACTACACTAATATATGTAGAATTACTTGGTGTCCTACCTTCAACATCATGTCAGCCGAAAGACAGACAAGACAAAGCCTTCCTCAAAAGAAGTCAAAGGTTATAAAAGCAATCATCATCATCATATCAGCTCATATACGTCCCCACCGAGGGGCTTGAGCCTCCCCTAATTAGGGCCTTAGATGATCACCTGGGCCCAGTGCAGGTTGGTCGACTTAAAACACAACCTCCAAGTTTCTTCGCAGGCATGTGCAGGTTTCCTCACGATGTTTTCCTTTACCGTAAAAGCAATACAGTTTCTCTGCGTGATCGAATCAGAAACGAGGAGATCCACAGGAGAACAAAAGTAACCGACAAAGCTCACAGAATTGCTAAAGCGCAGTGGGCAGGGCACATAGCTCGTAGGACAGATGGCCGTGGCGTGCGCAGGCCTCCCACGCGGTGGACCGACGACCTGGTGAAGATCGCGGGAACCCAATGGATGCGGGCAGCGCAAGACCGGTCGTCATGGAATTCCTTGGGGGAGGCCTTTGTCCAGCAGTGGACGATTTGCGGCTGATATGATGATGAAATACAGTAAATTAGCTGATGAAATCTGCGTGTATGTTTCCAGCCTGCTGGGGAATATTGACAAACTAAATTGGAACTGTCTTTGTTGTTCCAGAGCCAGGTTGTAGCAATCTTATGAATTTTATTTTTTCAGATTTCAACTGAAAACACAGTTTGACAAAAATGTGGTCACCCACTTTGAGGCACAGGAGCAAGTGTTGGACTACATATTCTCGCATCTGGGCATTGACAGTGAAGGCTGTGTTCCACATCCTATTGTGATGACTGAAGCATTTGCTACTCCTAATTACTCCAGGCAATGTATGTACCACTTACCTGCACTTACAATTGGAAAACCCTGACGGAAGAGCATTGATTTTACATCAAAGAAGAAAAATATGTAAATAATAGTTCTATCAGTCTAGCGTCCAATTCAAAATAGAACAGATTATCATCATCATCATATCAGCCGAAAATCGTCCACTGCTGGACAAAGGATTTCCACGACGACCAGTCCCGCGCTGCCCGCATCCATCGGCTTCCCGCGATCTTCACCAGGTCGTCGGTCCACCGCGTGGGAGGCCTGCCTACGCTACGTTTTCCGGTGTGCGGTCGCCAGTCGAGAACTTTACTGCCCCATTGGCCATCTGTTCCAACAGGTTCTGGCCAACAGATTATCTAAAACCACCAAAATTCGTGTCGGACCATGCATAGTGAAGGGTTCTGTAGTCATTACTTAATAACTTGAAAACTGTTTAGTATAGGATAACTGAGAAAAAAAAATTGTTGTTACAAATAATTTTCATTAAGAGTTCCTGCCAAGACCCACTTCCAGTTAAATTAGGTAAAGTTTCTAGGTGAAACTGTTTGGAAATAACGGGGAGGGGACACTTTGTTAACGAATTTGGCGACCCATAGCAAATATAAAAATGCTTGTGACGGACAAATGGATAGAACGATTCTATATAAGATTCCTCGTAGGGACTGCAGAACTCTAAAAAGGTATTTTGTGTGTTTGTAGAAGAAAATGTTCTCTCAGACAGCGTTATTTAAATTTATCATAATAATTTTCAGTGATGTCAGAGCTACTCTTTGAAGGGTATAGCGTGCCCGGAGTGAGCTATGGAGTGGACTCACTCTTCAGCATGTATAAGAATGACATTGGAGACTCTGCTCTGATAGTGAACTGCGGCTACCACACCATACACATTATACCTATTATTAGAGGGAAGGTTATTGTCGAGCATGCCAGAAGAATCAATTTAGGTAAGTACCAACTGTTTTTATTGAAATGATTTTACACCCATGTATCATAATGAGACGTTTTCCATTACCTATACAGGGTTTAAAAAAATTGGTGTAGGACTAGTTAACTGGGGGTTCTACTCATCATACTGAACAACTTTTCCCAAGTTACCTATAGTCAAATCTCAAAACAAATTTTGGACCCTCCATATAAAAATGCACAAAATTAGTTGATCAGCTGATCGATTTGTATGAAGAGTAAAATTATTTTTTTGGCGATTTCAACAAAGTCGTAGTCGTAGTCGTAGTTTTCAGTATGATGAGTAGAAGCCCCAGTTAACGGGACCTTCACCAATTTTGATACATCCTGTATAGGTATGTATACTATTTATGAACAGGGCAGAATTAAGACTCAAGAAATAACAAATATGCACAGCAACTATGTAATTTTAGGGTTCTGGACCCTTTTACTAAGCCTTCGCTGTCTGTCCGTCTATCTGTTTGTTGTCCAACACTTAAAAGGTTGTATATTTGGAACCGTAATAGGTAGGCTGACCCATACAAGAAACATATTTTTGTAGGTTTTTTTGTTTTTGCTCTATTGTAATAAGTTATACAGGGTGCTTATGCTTAGTTATAAAGTGCACAAAAGAAAAGGAGTAACACTAGACTCAAATATATCGTATTTTTTTTTATTAAAATCAATAAAAACTAGTTTTTTTTTAATATTTATTATTATTTTTAAAGTTTGAGATCCATATGTAAATAAAGGGTCATAACTTTTAAATTATCGCAACTATTGAGTTCAAATAAACACAAAAATGATGACAAATAATGTGTGATGAGAAATAATAAAAAAACAAAGTATAGGAAATCATTTTTATTTGAAAAAAGAACGTGTGGCACTCGGGGACTGCCGCGGTAAAGCTATTGCATAGCATATTTTATCAACTTATGCAATTATAATTATTTATTTATTTTTTATTTTTGCAGTAAAATCGGAAGGAAATACTAAAAAAATTTACAACAACCTAAAAAACCTATTAATATCTAAATGTTACTATAGTATAAAAGAATTTTTGGACGATAAAACATTAAAGTAAAATTGTATATATATTTTTTTTTTTTGAAAATATTCATGTAAAACCATTTAACCATTTATCTCGTAGCTATCTTCTGGTCTCTCCTCATTTTTTGTACATTATTACAATTTACCTATCCTGTTTGCCATGCCCTAGCAGGGCCCATGTACCATGCTATATTTACATTATTTTAAGACCTTATTTTTGTGCATGATTGCAAACGATAAATAAATGAAATGAAAGTATTTATTAACATTTTTTGATGTTTTGCTGTTTTTATGTGCTCCTTTTGATTAAATGATCATATAGTCCTTGGGGCGCGTGATGTTTATGTAATAAATTAACACTAAGAAAGTTACACCAGTAAAATTGACCAAGTCCTTTTAGTACCGCAAATCGCTAATAGATGGCACTGTAAGTTTTTAGAACGCGGTAACGTTACGTTACGCGCGGCCGAGCTACATGATAGGCGGAGTGGGGAGTGTTAGGTTTTATTTTTTTGTTACGGAATTTCTTGATTCGGTCGCCGCGCTCAAAGCCCGCTATAAAAGCTATGCAATAGCTTAAAAATAATGTTTTAACAGAAATAACATGTTTATTCCATAGTATTTTTTCAATTAAAGTAAATTTTCTCGGAATAACGGCCACGTAAACCTTGTTTTTTTATTACTGTTTGTTAATCTGCATTCAATTATCTTTCTACTAAAAAAATAACGTACCCATCTTATTTTTAGGATTCCGTACCTCAAAAGGAAAAAAACGGAACCCTTATAGGATCACTGTTTCTCTCTGTCCGTCCGTCTATCCATCTGTCTGTCAAGAATTTTTATCTCGGGAACGCGTGGAGGTATCGAGTTGAAATTAAAATCATATACTCCGGTCTACTGTCCATTGAAGCTGTGAAAAAATCAAACTTCTATGTAAACGTAAAAAAAGGTACGGCCGTTTATGCCGCAAAAAAGGATATTTCGACACTCTCAAGGGAATCAAAATTTATAACGTATTTTCCGTTGACCTAGAACTATGAAACTTTGGCAAGTAAAACCTGAAAACTGAAAACCTGAAAACTATACATTTGTAATTAAATCATAAAAAGTATAGTCTTTATTCAAAATACGTAATCAATTATGCAAGGAGCGGCGGTCCAAATTTTGAATTGAGTTACCCGTGTCATGTAGGGTATCTTAGGAAAGGGCTTCGTTGGCACAAGTTTAAACAGATTTTTAATTATTTTCATGATGTGTTTTTGAAAATCTTTTCCCTTTTTTATAATATGTATAGTATAGGTAGGTACCTAATAATTTTGGTGTATGTACTACCTAACAGTTTACAGTGTTATGATTTATAATATGTACCTACAAATTAGTACGGAACCCTCGGTGGGATAGTCCGACTCCCACTTGTCCGTTTTTTTTACTAGGAATTGTTAAAGATGAGTAATTAAGGAGTCAAAACTTATGTGATAATAATTAAAAATCTTTAAAAAAGATGCTGAATGTTTCTAAATTTTTTCCTTTTTTTTGTTTAAGATAAATTTAAGTCTATTTTGCTTCCTTTCGTTTGTGCACTTTATGACTGGGCACCCTGTATACAGGATGTTCGGGCGCGCGGTCAGTACTCATCTTAAATAATTCCTTGTAAAAAAAAAAGGTATAACATATTTTTTTCAGTAGACTGACAGTTAGATGCTGATTAACATACAGTAATAAAAAAACTAGGGCTATGTGGTTGTTATTCCGAGAAAAGTCCCTTTATTAAAAACATGCTACGAAAAATTGTGTTATTTCTTTTAGAACATGTTTTTAAATTACACTGTGATTTCTTATGTTTGTTTTTTCATTAAATAATCTCATTACACATTATTTTTTATCATTTCTGTGTTTATTTCAACTCAATAGTCGTGATAATTTAAAAGTACTTTTTTCTTATTTTTTTTAACGATACATTTGAGACTATTTTCACTCTCTTTCGTCTGTGCACTTTATGACTGGGCACACTGTATATATGTTTGAAATTAATAGGTATTTATCATGGTCATACTTGTATGAAGATGTGTGGTGGTACGGATTCCGACTCGCACTTGGCACTTCTAAAGTATATATCTGTAAAACTATTTACCTCTCTTGACATACTCTATACTCTTGACATGTCAGTCTTGTGCTTTCTTTCCTTCAGTCTCTCCCTGTTGATGTTTGAACTTGTTTACATTTTCATTATAGGCGGCAGTGAGATGATACTGTACCTTCACAAGCTGCTCCAACTGAAGTACCCTGTGCACGTGAATGCTATCACCTTGTCGAGGGCAGAGGAAATTCTGCACGAGCACTGCTCGATCGCTCTGGACTACCAGGAGGAGATCAGGAAGTGGGCCAACGGAGATTATTATGAGGCCAACGTGAAGAGGGTGCAGCTGCCATTTGTGCAGCCGACTAGCTCTTCCACTCTGACATGTAAGTTCATGTTTCTATAGGACCACAGGACATATGTTGATGTGAAGTGGTAGTAATGGACAATTTAATTATACAACAACTAGCTTTTGCCCGCAGCTTCGCTCGCTAGACATGGTTTTTATGACTGTCTTTGAGGGTGAGTGGTGAGTGGAGTCGCCGCAAGCTCATGAAGGATACGAGTTTTCTCCAGATCCCTCAGGAACTATATCGGGCTATTTTAATTAGCAGTCTGTGTCACTTCTCACCCCCTCTACCAATTCTATACAAAAAAATCACTTCAATCCGTTACTCCTTTGCGACGACGACGTGCGCGTTGCGCGAGCGTGGAAATGAGTTTTTCTTAGATCCCTCGGAAACTATGTCAGGATATGCTAATTAGTAAATTATGTCATTTCCAACCTCCTCAACCATCTTGTGCAAAAAATCACAACAATCCATTGTTCCGTTGCGATGTTAAAGAAATTAACCATAAAAATAGTATATTTCCAGTTCCCTCAGGAACTGTATCGGACTATGCTGTTTTCACGGGATAAAAAGTAGCCTATGTCCTTCCCAGTGACACAGGCTACTTGTATGTCAAATTTTATCATCATTAATGGAAAGGTAACAAAGAAACAAACACATTTAAATGTGAAAGTTTGTACGTATGGATGTTTGTTACTCTTTCATGCTTCAACCACTGTACGAATCGGGATGAAACTTCGCACACATATAGTTTTGGTCCTGGAATAAGACATCGGCTATTGTTTACCCCGGGAAAACGTCTTATTCCCAGGGGAAAATCGAAAACAACGCGGGCGTAGCCGCGGGTGGACGGCTAGTTTATAATATTAATACGGATGATGTATGTGCTTGTTGACTTCCAGTGGAACAACAAAAAGAGCGAAAGAAAGAAATGGCTCGAAGACTATTGGAAATCAATGCGAGGAAAAGAGAAGAGAGACTGGCAGAAGATGAAGACCAAATGAACCAGTTACTAGCTATTCAGGTCGGGTCCGTTCAGATCACATTATAGCACGCTACGTCATAATCTTATATTATTATTAATATTATTTATCTTTCTGTTTGTTTGTTTTTAGGACATGATAGAAGATGGCGATACTGACGAATTCAATGAGGCTATCAAAGGATTCGACATTAAAAGCTATGAGGATCTTCAAGTAATTTTTTTTTACATTAACCAGTCATTAAGTGTTTGCACCTGTTAACTTTTTTGTTTTCTTACATTTGAGTCATATATGTAGAAGCGAAGTCAGCAACATCCAGTTTTTTTACTCTAGTAACTTTGAATGTAGTCTTGTAGTGTTACCTCTTTTTTTTTTTTTGTAGCAAAACCAGTAATATCCTATACAAAACAGACATTTTAAACTCCAACCTCATTCAACTTACTGCGTATGGTGGCCACCACATCATACAATAAGTGTTTGAGACAAAGAGAGCATTATCCTTTTAGACCAAACCAATAATGATTGATGAAAAAGTAGCTACATCCACACGTCGTATAAAAAAACAGGAACAATGAAAAAATAATTTATTATAAAAAATATCTCTAGAATTTTTTTAAACAGGGATTATTATAACATTCTTTGTTTAACAATATATGTTACTAATAATGACTAGAAGCTGCTATATGGGATGTGAAACAAAAATATCTTCTGTACGCTTTTCAGTTAATTGGTTGTTGCGGACTTTGCTTCTATATGGCTTATTTAAAAGTCATTGAAAGTTTGAATTTGTTAACATAATCGTTTTCTTACAATTAACAGTTGTTGAAATTAGCATATGTTGTCAATTTTCACAATGTGTGACCTTAGATATTGTCAAATTTAATTATTAGTAGTGGCATAACGGTGGAGCGTCGGTGGCGTAACGGTTACGGCCGCTACCTCCTGTCCGGGAGGCCGTGGTTCGAATCCTGCCACTTACCAATTTTACTTGTTTTCGAATTTCGATTTTATATGTACGTTTATCCGACGCTCTTACGTTGAAGGAAAACATCGTGAGGAAACATGCACAAGCCTGCGAAGAAAATCGATGGTTGTGTGTGAAGTTGGCCAACCCGCACTAGGCCCGCGTGGTCGCGTGGCTTTCAGGGTAGGCTCGATCCCCTCGGTGGGGACGCACATTAGCTGATAAGATGATGAAGAAGAAGTGGCATAACAATAGCGTCGTAATGGGTCAGCACTCAGCATGCCAGGAATCTCCGAGGAGGCACCGAGCGGGCCGTGATCACAGGAGGATCCTAACTTTGATGAAATTTAGGGGGATGAACGTCTCCAAGATCCCAAAAGCTTATTTAAGCGAACGTATTGTATTGTGTTTTGGACATCACTTTTTTTTAAATATTAATTTCATTAGAAATAGTTTCCATCTTCAGTGTCTGCAACCTGTCACTTTACAAAATTTGAATATAAATATATTTTTAAAAAACACCACGTTCCAGATTAGCATAACAAGGGTCCAAACTAGGCTATACAAAATTTAGAGTACCAGGAACGTAAGATTATATATGAGAAATTAGTACTGTTTTTGAACTAACAAGCTAAAATGAAAAAAAAATGGATCATTGGAAATTGCTTTAGAATTTGTTGATTTACATAAAAAGACATATGTCTTGTTTGCTAAGGTAATTCTCAGTATTCGATTCATTTTTTGACCCAAAATAGAAAAGTCATCTACTGTAGAAGAACTTGCTTATTTATTAACAGTGATAGGAAGCTGGGGGGTTGTAATACCTTCATTTTTCCCCAGAAAAATAATATTAAGGCGGTAATATTGACAGATTTTCGTTATTTTTGACGTCAATTTCTTCTAAACGATAGAAAACTCAAGGTTGAAAAAAATACCCTCATAGTTGATGATGTTCCCTAAAGTCAAAAGCTATTAGAAACACGATTGAGCAGTTTTGGCTCGATAGAAAAAAAACCCAAAGATAGGTCTACTATATTTAAAAGTATAAATTTTAAAAAATATGCAACAATATTTGTTATGATAATACAAAGTGAGTTTTTTTTTATACCTTCATTGTAGTTTTTGATTGAAACAAAAAACCATTGAAAAAGTGTGGTTATTTTCTTTACTCTTTACACGTAAAGAAAAAGACAGAGACAACTGTTCCAATCAATACCTCACCTCAATGTACCTTTCTGAATAAATTATAAGATGTTCATATTAAAAAATCCCTGGATTTAGTAGTTGTAGATACTGGATACGATAAGATTTTTGTATGTAAGTCTGCCATACCATACTTAGAAAACAACAGTAAGGATTGGAAAGTGCCCTCTGCTTCAGTATTTTGTTGCATTTAAAGGGGACGAACACTTTTATTCCACTTAAAAATAAATAAATAAATAAAAGATTTTTATTCCACTTATTCGATTTAATTAATTTTGAGGAAAATTAACCAATAGAGGGTGTCCCAAGAGGTTGGACATACATTATTCTGTTTTACAGAGGTACGGTTATTCCCACTCCTTACCACTGGCACACCCTGAACACTTCATACAACGGGCCAGAAATGACATTTCAAAAAAGGAATGACAGAACATACAAAATGGCGGCGAAATCCTATAAGTATGACAACCAAACTGTAACCAATCTGTATCAATCTGGGTGACGAGAGGGTGAGGTCGCAATCTAGAAAGCGGCAGGGAGTGTCCATACTGTATGTTAGTACTAATATATATACTTTGCCACTGGGGACGAATGAGAATTTTTTATGTAGAATCATAGAATCCATGGTCTCGGAATTAAGAGTATAATTTTGTGGTGTAAACCTTCAAAGTTAATTTTGCGTCTTTTTGTCCAGAGACAAATATCGAGCTTGCACGCTCGTATAGAGAAGAACAAACAACGCATAGCAGCAGCTGCCAACCCTGAAGAGAGTTTGGAGACGCGTACCACTGGCAGGATGCAGGTGCCCACCGACCCGGAGGCCTTCCAGACCTGGCTCACTGACACTCGAGCTAAAGTGAGTCGTGATTTAAGACCTACGAACATACTTTAGTTTGGAGACGCGTACCACTGGCAGGATGCAGGTGCCCACCGACCCGGAGGCCTTCCAGACCTGGCTCACTGACACTCGAGCTAAAGTGAGTCGTGATTTAAGACCTACGAACATACTTTAGTTTGGAGACGCGTACCACTGGCAGGATGCAGGTGCCCACCGACCCGGAGGCCTTCCAGACCTGGCTCACTGACACTCGAGCTAAAGTGAGTCGTGATTTAAGACCTACGAACATATTTTAAGACTGAGAATTTTTTTTCCCCTTTTTTAAGTGTTATTTATTCTTTTATTGGTACTGTAGATATTTTTTTTAATGTTTTTTTTTGTTTATTTTCTCTTTTTTATTTTTTGGTTTGTGTACAGCAATATAATAAGTGGCTCAACCGGTAACGACTCGGTGCATCTAACCAGAGGTACCGGGTTCAAATCTGGACGGCCAATGTACCAATGAGTTTTTCAAAAAACTTACGTACATACTTACCGATTGCTTTAACGGTGAAGGAAAAACATCGTGAGGAAACCTGCACACGCCTGCGAAGAAACTCGAGGTTGTGTGTGAAGTCGACCAACCCGCACTGGGCCCGCGTGGTCGACTAAGGCCTAATCGCCCTGATTCAGGGTAGGCTCGAGCCCCTCGGTGGGGACGTATATGAGCTGTAATGATGATGAATATAATAAGTAAATAATACATACATACATACGTAATACAAGTACATAAATAATCTTACTGCATTTCTGAGATAACGTTCTCAAGGCGGTTGAATTAGCACACTAACGCCGCCAATAGAAATAAATAATTAACTCATTCATAATCATAAGGACTTAATTTGAAAACATTGAATATTTTACACATATATGGGGACAACAACACTATTGTTTTATAACTGTTATTATTAATACAACTTGTTGCTTATAGGGAAAGTCATACAACAACAATTAAAAAACACCTTGTACTCCTGTATGCGCGCAAAATACTCAATGATTTCAGTTGAAGTTCATAAGAATGAAAAAACCGCCTTAACTTAAGTAATGTAAAAGTATAATTCAGTATGCAGCAAGACACCAGGCAACCGCCGTCTATCTCTTGGATAGCACGGTTAATTGTGCCACACGATAAGAGAGAGAAAGTTGGCTGCATTTCTTAGATATCGTTCTTAACTTATGAAATGTAAAACATCTATTTAAAATAAGTTATTTTGATCGGCAGTACCGCGAGCTGATGGCGCGGCGGGAGGCCCGGCGCGCGCGCCGCGCTGCCATGGCCAAGCGGCGCACGGCCGCCGCCGCTGAGCGCATGCGCGTCATCTCGCGCCTCGCCGCCGCCGGCGACGAGTTCGGCGCCCAGGACTCCGACTGGGACGCCTACAAAAGGTACGTCTACCAACTAGTATCTTCAATGTGTGCTGCCAACGTATAGAAATGGCGGCGGCAGAGCAGAGAATTGCAATCTTACATAGGATGTTGGTATGGTCAAAGTTCTCGGCTGTTGTATGACCTGTATGTTGTACACCTACCATATGCACACTGTACAGTCAAGGTCAAAAATATATATACGTTCAAAGCGTCAAAAAATGTATCCAAATCTTGCGTGTATACGATATATTTTTGGCCTTTACTGTACTAGCTACAAAAAAGATGCTTAGTGCCAACATCTTCCTCTTACTCCGGCTGTGCTCCGACGCAGGGCCCTAGACACTTCTTACAACGGAAGTTGAAAATAATAATTAACAAATTACTAGTATTATTGTGAAAAAGCGTGGGGCGCTCTGTGCCATATTTTTCGTCTATCGAGCAACCCACACTTTTTCACAATAATACTAGTAATTTGTTAATTTATTTTCAACTTATATTAAGAATTATTTTTTACTTTTTAGTTTTATGTACTTTAAAAGCGTGTTTTTTAGTTGTTTTAAACTCTATTTTTTTTATTTCAAACTTATGAAATTATTATACAGGGTCTTCGGCAGATGGTTGAAAATACGAAAATGGGGGATAGGTGGGGTCGCCTCCCACCTATTTTGAGAATTAAAAAAAATCTAGGACTTGTAATTTTTTTTACAGGATTTTTTTTCCTTTTTTTAGAAATTTTGCCATTTTTATACCTTTGAACACATGTAACTTTTTGTTTTTTAAAGCTAGCTCCAAAATCTTTTTTTTAATAGACTTTTATAAGATTGTCGGCTCTAAAAAAAATTATGTTTGTTTCAAGTTATTGCTAAAAACAAAAATGTGGGCCCCCGAACTTAAAAAAAAAGTTGAACAAAAATTTAAAACTCAACTTTGCGATGCATTTAAAAAAAATAATGGGGCTAGAAGGCTTCTGATTTTTTTAAAACATTTCTAAAGCTTAGGCTTTTGAATGGTATGTAATTTGTTTCGGTATCTTTTTTGGACCATGTTGACGAAATTCCACTAGTTACATGTTTTGTGAAATGTATCAAATGCAAAGTTGAAAATAATGTAAATACTTACTGTTGGGACGGTTACAAAGAGCAGGTACGTTTTTTTACATTCTTGCACACACATAATGGCTATCTTTTGTCATTTATTGGCATATTGGAGTTAGCACTTCCATATGCCAATAAAATGTCCGCATATTCCGCATTGGTAAATTGAGCCATTTTAAACCACAACAAAGTCTTAACAAAACGTCTGATAATAACAAAAAGTGACAAACAACAAAAAAACTTAACAAAATCACAAACGTTAATAACGTTAACGTTTTTTTTTTGTTTTCGTTAATTTCACTTTCCTGTGTTTGTGATTTTGTTAAGTTTTTTTGTTGTTTGTCACTTTTTGTTATTATCAGACGTTTTGTTAAGACTTTGTTGTGGTTTAAAATGGCTCAATTTACCAATGCGGAATATGCGGACATTTTATTGGCATATGGAAGTGCTAACTCCAATATGCCAATAAATGACAAAAGATAGCCATTATGTGTGTGCAAGAATGTAAAAAAACGTACCTGCTCTTTGTAACCGTCCCAACAGTAAGTATTTACATTATTTTCAACTTTGCATTTGATACATTTCACAAAACATGTAACTAGTGGAATTTCGTCAACATGGTCCAAAAAAGATACCGAAACAAATTACATACCATTCAAAAGCCTAAGCTTTAGAAATGTTTTTAAAAAATCAGAAGCCTTCTAGCCCCATTATTTTTTTTTAAATGCATCGCAAAGTTGAGTTTTAAATTTTTGTTCAACTTTTTTTTTAAGTTCGGGGGCCCACATTTTTGTTTTTAGCAATAACTTGAAACAAACATAATTTTTTTTAGAGCCGACAATCTTATAAAAGTCTATTAAAAAAAAGATTTTGGAGCTAGCTTTAAAAAACAAAAAGTTACATGTGTTCAAAGGTATAAAAATGGCAAAATTTCTAAAAAAAGGAAAAAAAATCCTGTAAAAAAATTACAAGTCCTAGATTTTTTTTAATTCTCAAAATAGGTGGGAGGCGACCCCACCTATCCCCCATTTTCGTATTTTCAACCATCTGCCGAAGACCCTGTATTGTCGCTGATTCTTGATAAAGTCTACAAAGTTTGAATTAAATCTGTCCGTTTAAAGTGGGTCAATATCGAATCCAAAGGAGTCGGTTACATACAAACATACAGGTGAAGCTAATAAAAAAGGAATGACGGAGCAAATAAAATCACAACGATACCCCATACGTTGCAGAACCAAACTGATGAGAGGGGGTGAGCTCGCAATCTAGAGAGCGGCAGGGAGTGTCCATACTGTATGTTAGTGCTAATACAGTGTAAACTCTGTAAAACGTCACTCGATATAACGATTCACTCCTTGAAACGTCATAATTTTCTGGCTCCAGTTGCTTTACTTTGACGCTAATTTCTTTCCGTATAACGAAAACTCTCAATAACGTCACAAAATGCCCGGTCCCTTGAGTGTCGCTATATAGAGTTTACACTGTAACACAGTGTAACACTTTGGCCCTAGTGGTTCTCGGTATCGGACACAAGATGACCCCCTTGTTTCCGATTGGTGCCAGTTAGTCTAGCTACTATACAATAACTGAATGTTCTTTGAACGCTTTTGACTAAACATATATCTTTTCAGCATAA
This sequence comes from Coleophora flavipennella, assembly GCA_947284805.1. Classification (NCBI taxonomy): domain Eukaryota; kingdom Metazoa; phylum Arthropoda; class Insecta; order Lepidoptera; family Coleophoridae; genus Coleophora; species Coleophora flavipennella. The sequence continues at coordinate 2,753,226 of OX369268.1, forward strand.
GCCGCGAGGCGGACTCGGACTCGGAAGTAGACGGCGAGCGGTTGATGGAGTTAGAAGACGCACTGAGGGTGTACGAGCCGCAGACCTCCTCCAGCCAGCACCACCAGCTGCACCTGGCCATAGAGCCCATCAGGTACAACTAGCATTCACTTGAAGAAATATCAAATAATATGATCTGCTGTTGTCGCTTTTCTAAACTCAATGTCATATAACGTTTGTTTTTGCTAATGCACCTATACGTCTTTTCAAGCGACTTCCAAAAAGGAGGAGGTTCTCAATTCGTCTGTATGTTTTTTTATGTGTGTTACCTCAGAACTTTACACTGGGTGAACCGATTTTTATGAATGTTTTTTTATTTGAAAGCTAGTGCTTCCCGTGTGGTCCCATATAAATTTTATCAAAATCAGTGTAGTACTTTATTAGAAAACTAACAAAAACCAAAAATAATAATGTAAACATGTATTGCGATTTTTGTTTTTTTGTGTATAGCCATCTATCTACACAAGTATAGTTACTGCGGCGGCCCAGGGATAAATATCAATAAACCTTTTTACAAATATAGTTTTATATATTGAAGGGTTCTAATATAAGTCCCAATGCGTGCAAGTAAAATTTAACCTACAGAATTCTAGTTTTAAAGCAACGGTTTCCCGCAAACAAAGAAATCTGTCGAAATTTATAGGGTTGTCAAATATTGTTTATTTTAATGCTGTTGGTCCCATTTCTCTAAAGAGTCTGTTATATTAATTTTAAGGGTTCCGTAGTCAAAACTAAGAACCGCTTTGCCGTGTCTGTCTGTCTGTCGGTATGCTACAGCCGTTTTGCTCAGGCTATTACAGCTGTAAAGCTGAAATTTTGTATGGGTATAAAATGGTTTAAAAAATAATAATAAAATAATATTTTTTTATTTCATTACCAAAAACACAGTTAAACGATAATACAGTAAGTAGTGGCCCCCACACTAGGCTAGGCCTGTATCGTGGGGGCCGAAAATTAAAGCTTTACCAGGCTATATACAAAAATGACATACAAAGAGAGAACTAAGAGAGGTCCTTATTTTACTAGATCAGTCATATGTGAAGGAATTTATAAAAGGACAAAATATAAATGTATGTGTGTTGTAGGTATACTTATAATTTAAAGAAAAAGTGTGTATGGGTATGTGTGTGTGAGTGTGTTGGATTGAATTGCACGTTAACATATAGTTTTATTGTACCTTCCCTACATGTAATGTAAATGGTATTGTTGAATAGGTCTTAGTTAGCAAAATTTTTTTTTCTGATAATTGATTCGTTTACTAAAAAATAAGTTTTTAAGTGGTGGTCCCCACCTCCTACCAGCTAATCTTGGATAATTGCTCGATTCAAAATGTTCTATACCAACGGCAAAAATAACTTAAATTAAAATAAAAACATTTAAGTCTACGGATCTGTACTTTGCGCGTTAATACCGTTCATATTTGTTGGATTTTTGGGTCGTTGACAATTCATAAATCTAGTTTTATTTGTGTTACTCGTAAGTGGAATTAGTGTAAAAATATATCAAATAATTTTCGAAAAACCTAAAAACTTTTAGGTGCAAGCTTTTAATATTGCATTGTCACACGATATCCATATGCATGCAAAATTTCAGCTCAATTAGAAATCGGGAAGTAGGTCAAATTTAACTTGCAATATTCCACCCGAACAAACATACATTGCAAGTTGCTTGTAAAAATTAGTCTAAAATTCTTCGTTACCTCCTAGGGCACCCGAGCTGATGTTCCAGCCATCGATGTTGGGCAACATGGAAGCGGGTTTAGCGGAGACCCTGGAGTACGTGTTCAAACACTTCAGTGCAGAAGATCAGCTCTTGCTGGCCAATAATGTGTTCGTCACGGGAGGCGCCTCGCAATATCCAGGTGGTAACTGATTACGATTAGGGATAGTCCTTTAATCACGTCAAGTTCGAAGGAGGGGGGGGGTCAGAAAAACATCTTGATAATAATTTTAAGGGGGGAGGAGATAATGTGACAATCACGTCTATTTATGTAATTTAAAGGGATATTAGTGGTGACATCAGTCGAAAATAAATACTCGCTTGATTAAAATGAAGAATAAAAGGTACTGTTGTGTATTTAGAAACTATCAAGTCTGTAAAATATAGATCGATGTACAGATTGAATAAGTGCTGAAAATGCGACCACTTTTGGCACTTATCTGTCACTACAGCGATAGATATAAAAGTTGCAACAAAATTGGTGTGGGTCCCGTTAACTGGGGCTTCTACTTATCATACTAAACAACTTTTGTGCTACGACTTTGCTGAAGACGTAAAAAAACTTTTTTACTCTTCATACAAATCGATCAGCTGATCGACCGATTTTGTACATTTTACTATGGAATATTGTTGTATATATTTAAAAATTTATACTTGAAAATATTAGTTATTACTGGAATTGATAGTCACGGTGTATGTAACCTTTCTTTGGGATTTTTATCTATCGAGCCAAAACTGTTAATATCTTTTGACTTTAAGGAAAATCATCAACAATAAGGGTATTTTTAAGCTATTGCATAGATTTTATCGCAGGCTTTGAGCGCGGGGACCGAATCCAGAAATTCCGTAACGAAGAAAAACCTGACGCTCGGTTGCCATGGCAACAATATCGGTTGTCAAAACAAACTTAAAAGAAGATTTGATCATTTTCGGAGAATAATAAAACTCTTTTCATAAACTGTATATACCTCCATATGACAAAAAAGATTTGATTATTTTTTATTTATCAAATGCAAAAAGATTTTATTTAAGACACAGCTGTTTGTATTTATAGAGATAGGTACAAAAAGATTTTATTCCATATTTGGCTGTATAGTTCCAACTACCATTGCTTTAAAAAGAAGTACAAAAAGATTTTATTCCATATTTGGCTGTATAGTTCCAACTACCATTGCTTAAAAAAAACAAAGATGTAAAAAAGCGCGGTTAAGCGAAAATAAATAATAAATATGAATGAACAAAGTGCATTTATTATTAATGAAGAAAGTAATAAAAGCGCGGTTAAGCGAAAATAAATAATAAATATGAATGAACAAAGTGCATTTATTATTAATGAAGAAAGTCACGAAAAAATAGTGAAAGAAAATGAGTGAGTACTCTATATACATAATTTTGAATTGAAAATATAATACTGCTATAAAGGTGACCTAAATTTTTGATATTAAAATGAGCGATATTAAAAGTAGCCCTCTTTTATACACACAAACACACACACGCGTATAGTTTAAATTCTCAATTTAGATTCTCAATATGTATATGTATGTATATATATATATATATTACTATATATAAATAAATTCATTCTTCATTATGTATATAACAGAAACCATCAAACCAAGCACGTGTACTATTCAGTACCTTTGTTTTTGGTGTATAGATAATGCACATGAATGCCGCGCAGAGAAAGTATATATGATATTATATCTATATAAATGTACATCGCGCGAAATTCGATAATCACTTCTAAATATTGTTATTTATTTAATAAAAGAAAAAATTGTTTTCTTATCGGTCACCACGCTCAAAAAGTGTAACTGGAATTAATATCAAAGAAAAAGAAATACTGCATGAATAAAATAAATAAATAATTATAATTGCATAAGTTGATACAAAATGCTATGCAATAGCTTTACCGCGGCAGTCCCCGAGTGCCACACGTCTTTTTTTTCAACCTTGGGTTTTCTATCGTTTATTGACGTCAAAAATAGCGAAAATCTGCAATATAACCGCCTTAATCAGCCATTATGTCATTTTACAGGTCTAAAAGAGCGCTTGGAAAGGGAACTCCTGGAGATGCGACCGTTCCAATCCACCCACAGAGTGGTCGCGGCCCAGAACCCCAACCTGGACGCGTGGTACGGCGCGCGCGACTTCGCCGGAAGCAACGACTTCGAAACCCACTGCGTCACGAAAGCTGACTACTACGAGATGGGCGGAGAGTATTTAAGGGAACATTACGCCAGTAATAGGTACTATAGGAGCCCCGCGCCGCTAGTGGACAACATGCTGGCGCCGGCAGGAGATGCGAACGTCGCTAAAGAAGAGATTGTGGTGGATTGTTAGTCACGTGTTTGGTTAGGTAATAGTTTTTTTTTTAAAGAAAGTTCCAATACAGGATAACATTGCTAAACATGAAGTTTTTGTTGAGCCCCTATATACTCTCTTATCGTGTTGGACAATTAACTATCCAAGGGATAGGCGGCGGTTGCCTGCCTATACAGGGTTACAGGGAAAGTATTACAGAATATTAAAGGACGTTATTATTCAGGTTTAAAAAATCATCAATTTTTTGGCTTTTACTCGATTTTTTTGAGATTAGAGCTCTTAGAATCCGTTTTTTTTTTGTATCTAACTAGATTCTAGCTAGAAGGCATGCAAATCATTATAAATGGTTAACAAAAACTGAACCTACTACTAACAGCTTAAAATACTGCTCGACAACGGTTAAAATTAAAGAATTTTCACTAAGTGTTCTTAACTTTGACGCGCTTTCATTAAAAAAAATGTATGGAACTTATTCTGCAAATAATTTTAAAAACTTCTACGTTTCTTTAGCTATTCAAAAAGGTATAACACTTGCTATTGAACACGAAAAACATTGACCAAATAACAGTTAAGGTAGCAGAGGGTACATTTTTAGTTTGAGGTAAATATTTTTAGTTTGAGGTAAATATTGCTAAAATACGTGAATAAAACAAAAAAAGAACAATTATTTTTATAATTCATGTTCGACATGGCCGCCGCGATTTCTCACACAAGTTCTCATTCTCTTTCATAAATTATTTTTCACGACAGAAGTTCTCAGGTTTCTCAGCCGGACGGAAAAGGCGGACCCATAGCAAGGCCGACGAGGAGCCCCGATTTAACGTCGATGGATTTTTGTGTGTGGGGTCATATGAAAAGCCTAGTAGAAGACCAACAGACGCCGATCGCAAATGTAGATATTTTGAGACAAAAGATTATTGATGCGGCTGAGGAAACGAGGCGGAACCTGCGAACTTCTGTCGTGAAAATTAATTTAAGAGATTAAGAACTTGTGTGAGAAATCGCGGCGGCCATGTTGAACATGAATTATAAAAATAATTGTTTTTTTATACCATTGCTCCTCTAAAAAGCTTATTTTATTCACTGAAAACAGTGAATAAAAAGCTCTTATAATCACTATTTTGTTGTTTGAATTTGGAACAAACCAATAATATTCGACCTCTCATCTCAGCTATTTATCCTCCTTGCGCAAAATATACTCGATACAAAGTCCTTGTAAGTTTTATGCTCTTTGCTAAATACAATTTTATAGTTTTTGATACTAGAAAATAAGGGTTATTTTCCGTGGCACTACTTACTAGTAGTGCTGTACTGAGCCAAAGTTTTTAAAGTGAAACTTTTATTACATCGTCTTAGATTTTTTCGTCTGTGTGTTGCATGCAGTTGCATGTCGCGTGACGGTCGCGTTCGTCTGACGTTATGATCGTTTCGTCCTCACTTTTACCGTGGTTTCATAAAACCACACACGTACGTACCGGTGTATGTCAGATAGGTTCGTTAGGTTTGATGATGATACTGTGTCGTAGAGCCTCGCGAAGCTAGGCAATGGGTGGCGGATCTGAGTTTTTAAAAAAGACCGCGGTTTACGAAGTAACTAGTATCTTATCTGTGGGTGTCATGGAAGAAAAAATATATTTGGCACTACTTGCATTTTTTGTATGGGTTTTTTTCAGAAAACTATCGTATTTGGTGTCAAATGAAAGGGCTTCATGAGCCGGTTCTAAAAATATACTACACCATTACATTTCGGCCACCTCTTTTCTAAAAATCCAAGAAATATTTTCAAAACATACCAAGTTTGGACTCCTCCAGGTAGGAGACGCCTTAGTAAATTTTTGTAAAACATACGCCAAATGTCTTTGAATACACTCATATCTAACTTCAAAAGGGCGATTTTAAAAATATTTACATTTACTATTTATTTTTCAAAAAGTTTAAGATTTAGAATTTTTTGGAACTTATCGAACTGTACTGTAACTATTATTGTGTTTTATGGTATTATCTATGTTAAATTGATGCTCACACGCTTCCTATTCCCAAAACATCCCACTCCCAACCCTCACACTGCACCTGAGCGGATTTGATATAAAAAAAATGAGTATCCCATAAAATATCTATCACGCACTCAATTGAACTATTTGTATGAAGACGTTTTTTTCCACAATTTCGACATTGCTTAAAAGCTTTTCATGGTGGTTTTTGATAGATTTGTTGATGGACAAAGCAAAGCTAGCGATAAGTTTAAAAAAATCTGAATCTAACTTTTTTGTGAAGAAAAAAAAAAGTAAATCTAAATATTTTCCAAATGGCCTTAATGAAGTTAGATATAAGTATTAACAGACATTTGGCGTATGTATTACAAAAATTTACTAAGCCGTCTCCTGTCTTGTCTGGAGGAGTCCAAACTTGGTATGTTTTGACAATATTTCTTGGATTTTTAGAAAAACAGGTGACCAAAAAGGCACACATTGCACATGCATTTTGTTGACTTTTATTTTGTTAAATTCTCACTTAAAGTTGTCGGTTGACATCGCATATTTTGTTCCTATCTCTGCTCGCTGACTGCTAAGGTACAGGCTTTCTCTAGCCTAGTTTAGTAGCCAGAGTTCCATTATCTAAAGTTAAGATGTACAACTAGAATTAAGACCTTGTTTTTCTAACTTGTAAACTTTTTGTGAAATAAAATTTATTATTATTATAAAAAGTTATGTATATTTTTAGAACCGGCTCATGAAGCCTCATCCTATACAAAAAAAATTACAGTCATTATAAACCCCCCCCCCCTCGTTATGGGAATAATTTTAAGAACTACCGCTCAAAATGATTGTTTCCACCTAAAGCACCCGTGTACCAAACGGCCATCCTGTATGACGATTTAAGGTTTTCTATCAATATTTGCTTTGTACACCGTCCACTGGTGCCAAGCGGTAGTGCCACGGGGGATAAACGCACAAAACACCCTGTTCATACGAAGCAGTGGGCGCCGTCACCAAGATCGGAACGCTATCCGCGCGGGTTCGCTATGAAACCAACCTTACAGTCAAACCCATCCAAGTAATGACCGTGCTTCAGGACAGTTAATCTGCATGATCAACGCAACCACAGCAAGTCGGATTGAAATACGGTCGTATTAGAAAGGGTATCTAATTTAAAATGAAAGAACAAGTACAGCCACAAATATCATGGCACGTTTATTTTTCCTCACTACATGGCGACTTCTAAAAGAATCGTGACTTATTTTGCATTTTTATAGTTTCTTTTTTTTTATTAGAGCTCTGCAAACGAGCACTAAAGTATAATTAATTTACAATGTAATAATTTTTGCCATGAAATTAAATAAACTCTGTATTTATTTTGATCTCAATATAAATCACTATTAACTGAAAAAATAATTTTAAAATGATTGGTTAGTTCGCTAATTATATTGATTGATGAGACTATAATAAAGAGTACATTTAAAGAATCACATTAAAGCATATACATAATGCTGACTACATAGTGCTCCGGCAGCCCGCCGCGCCCCGCTGCCTAGGGCTTAGGCACAAATCACGCGAAGTTTTTTCGGCTACTTTTTGACCCGCCTACTTCTCCCCTGGTGATATGGCGGGGTCAAGCGCGGTCAAGGCCACGCGCGCCAAAATTCCGTAAAATCGACTCGCTATTTTGAAGTATTTAACAAGTATCTACTCATGTGGTAGATTTTTTCTTTGTTCGTTCATTGTAGAAAAATACACGTGAGTACCCCCCCGTGATCTGTCTTGATTTTATCGTCCCCTATCGAACCTCACGTGATTTGTGCACAACCCCCTACGTCAGTATACTCAAAGTATAAACAACAAACAATTTCTAGGAATACGCCTCCATAAATCCCCTTTCTGAGATAAATTAATCAATAACTACCTATAATGAATTTTTTATCACAATCGTGTCAGACTATTAGACAACTAAACAATAACCCGTCGCGGCGGGGTGCTGGAGCGGTCATTATTCACGTGCAAGTTATACACCACAATTAACAAATCTAACTTATCGAATAATAAACTAGCCTAAAAATTTTAACAATAAATGAAAGAAAAAAAAAGAAAAAGTTGTATTCAAAATATTGGTCGAAAAAAATCTGAAGAGCTATAACTAAATGACCACATCGAAACTATGCCATGATTTTTGCTCTTATAGAATCTTTTAATAAAAAACTTTGGAATCAAAGATGTAAATTACTCGAAAACTTTGTAAGGTCGGCTTACAGCCAAGTAAATACTTTTTGCGTATAACTTTACAAACCGTAAAAAACAGCGACTTAGAAATAGCTCTCAGCGTATAAAAAAAGTTAAAATCCTTAGGCTGTACTCTCGTAATGATTATAACGTAAGCAACGCAATATGTTGGCTAAGCGGAAGTTCGCGTAACTCTAACGATACAGTAGAACTAAATATTTATGTACCTTAGACATTATGATTACACAAGGCTCACTGTTATTTGCTCATTTACAACTAACACGATCTCTGTTCTGGTCGGCGCGGCGGCGCTACACTAGCTGCCTCCTGCGACTCTGCCTGCGCTCGCTCCACGAGGAAGTAAAGTTCCGTCGCTCATTTAACCGCATATTTGGCGGCTCCCAACAAAACTGTCAAAGGTGCCGCTCTGAGTTCAATCGTGCCGCCCGCTCGGCACCTTTGACAGTGTTTTTCGGGAGAGCCGCCAAAGATGCGGTTAAATGAGCGAACGAACTGTACACGTTACATTCAGGGATAGGATATGTACGATTTCTTTAACCAAATAAACGGCTTACAAAAACTGGTTGGTCCTTCGCCACAACCGCTCCGATGTTAACAACAAACTCAACAAACACAATATAACGTTGCCAATATTCCCGTGAGTATTCAATTCAACGTTGTGGACTCCTTTCTTTAACAAAGTCAGTCTTTTCTACGGGTCAAAAATAAGTAGAGAAATAGAATATAAACATAATTTTAAACTTTTACCATTACGTGAATTCAAAGGGTTCAGTATTATTTTCTAAATATAATAATTATATTGTAGTAACTAACATTGGTACCATGTAAAATAGTTGTATCGTGAAGAGACACAAATCGTATACCTTTCCACTAATAGTGACTATTCCAAGTTTTTTTTATATATTGTTCTAGCTAGTGGACCAACGGACAAATTGTGCTTCTTCACTACTGTATTTTGAGTTCACATCGTCTACGAAACATCGTACAACGTACATCGTCTGACAAATAAAACGCTGCCTCACAAATATCTCCGAAGACAAGACTATGTTTCGTAAAGAAGGTTGATAGATCGACTCCCAGCTTCTCTAATGGTTCGATTCGGGCGAAACAACGATAAAATCAATATTATGGAAAAACAATAATAATAAAAAAGAGAATTAATATAATAGGAATAACAAAAAATATATTATTACTAAATCTAGAATTCGTAAGGCATAACAATCACCCTCACCGAGCCACGGAGAAATCGGGATAAATATACATTTATATAGTTTCATTAAAGTACCTAATTCTCTATGTTGGTGTTTCTATTTCCATAATACTATTGATAAATATATGGTAACAAACAAGGGACGCCACCGGGTCCCTTTGTCTGCGCGGTACCAACAAGTGATTGGTAATATTGGTACTGGTACACTTTAATGGTGGCTTCGAAGTGGTAGCTGAAAGGTTCACTCTATAAACCAAAGTTCTAGGTCGTCTAAATAATACTGTTATCAATGGCTTGGTAAGAGATTACTAAATTGTAGATCAACACGGGAGAGTTCAGATGTTACTCACAACTTCGTTCAACTAAATGCATACGTCACATCGACAATAAATGTAGGTATCCTTATAATTATCGTGTACAATTTTTATTTTATTTTTCACATTTTAAAAATTATAAATGAGATATTGGCCTATTTTTTCACCTTTTTCCTTTCAAAATACAGAACTATCAAAATATTAAAAAAATATTGAGGACTATCAAACAACATTCATATGTATATTATAGTATTTTATGTATGTACATGTACAACTACAAGGAGTTTGATTTATCGTACCCAATTATAGTTCTGCTCTAAGTATACTAATAAGTATTAATTTCATTTAAGTTCTTTTTTTTTCAGTTCAGTACAACGTTCGTTTTGACTGTAGAGTGAAGTGAAATATTCCTACAAGTCATACGTTTCTATATATAATTTTGAACGGTTCACTTTTCAATACAGTTGAATAAATAAACCCTACCAATATTTACAATTCTATGACCCACCACATCACATGGACATACACAACAATATGGAAATAAAATAATGCACATTTTATTTCAAACAATAACAGGAAAAATAGGAATATCTAAATAAAAAAAAGGATAAGCTAATAATAAAAAGTATAAAAGTCGGTATACGCAACTCGTTTTACAATATTTTATTTCCGTTTCTACCCTGACCAGCAGACTAACTAAACTTACTCTACCACATCGTTACACAGAAATGGCACCAATCTATCTTTGATATCAACAATGGCAAACCATAAGGAACCCCGCAGTGGACACTTCGGCCGCGACACGACGCGCGCACAATGCACAACTGTCTCAATCAAGGTATTGGAAGACTACTGCGCTATACACTATTCGTAAACACTATTATTAGATAAACAGATTGGATTTAAACGAATCGTTCGTAAAATGACAGGCGATACCTAACGTCGACTACTATAATTATATAAATATACATAGGTACGACTACTGCGCGTGCGCAAGTACCGGTCCCACGCGCTGATGATGAGAACGAGAACGACGATGGTGTTATGTATGATTGATATTGCCTAATGTCGCTATCCGCTAGAAGGCACACAAAGTTTTAGTAAGAAGCTTCACAAATTATACACTTTATTCGCGTCCCCCTCCCTCCCCCCGCTTCTATCTCACTCCCACTCCATGTTGCTCTGCAGTGTAAGCATTTTGAACACTGGAGTGGAACCTGCGGCCGTGATTCACACGCATCAAACACTGAACATTACTTGAAAGTAATACAATTAAAAATATTGCCAATTTTATGTTGCAACAGGCACTTTTCGGGATTTCTCCAACAAACATCATATTAAAGTTAGTATTCAATTTTGTGAAGCCTTCAATATTGCCTATGAGGACTCTGCAGTTAACGGGTTCATTTTTGTACTTATCTTTATTATTGTTTTGATAGAAAGTGACTTTAATTAAAGCATCCTATGGATTATTTATGAAGAGTGATAATATCTAGAATTCTTTAGGTCGGTGATCAAAATACTTATTATTTCTTCTGGCAACAGTTCCGTTATATAAAATTACTGAACTCCTTAAACACTGACACGATCTAAGTTAAAGCATCGCAATAAGATATTGTTACAATTCACTACGACTAATGGGTGTGTATGACAAGCGACCGACGATTAAAATTTAGAATTTCAAGTTGGAGATTTACCATTTCACGATTCCAAAAGTTTTTATCACTAAGCAAATTAGAATATGAGATCAAAAATTTAGGCCTACAATCTAGGATGAGACCACGGATCAGATAAATAAGGTTGGTTTGGAAATGTGCGCTGGGCAGGCGCGCCACAAGTATGATTAGATAATCATACTTAACCGAAGCACGCGTTCAAACTTTTTATTTGCGTGTGGTTGTGTGTAACGTACAGACTCTCGAAATGGTGTGAGACACAATTGCAGCCCTGTGTTCTAAGTGTGTTTTGTTTATTAGTGTGCGCAATTCGTTTATGTATTATTATTGCTTTTGTAGTGGAGTTGATGGGTGGGAGACGGGCGGCGACGCTGGTTTTCAAACAAAAGTGTGCCTATTGCCAATCCAACCTTATTTATCTTATCCGTGGATGAGACTTTAGCATGGATTTATGAATGCCATCACTTTTGATGACGGTGTGATGGTATGTATAAATCACAGTTGTGGGTATAGATCACAATGCGTATATAGGCGGTATCCACTCCGGCTGCCTCGTGTGATGTCCCGGCTGGGTCCCTCCGACCGCCCCGACTCCGACCAACTCGACACTCGTAAATTAACCAAAACTAAAACTAATTATGTGCATAAGTCCATGCTGAACTGCGTTCCGAGAAGCTTCCGCACTCCACGATATCTCATATCTTCTTTAGTTTTTAGTATCACTTCCGTAGCTGCTTATTTTGCTGCCAATGGTTTGTATGCTCCTTCAATATTCGAGAGCTGAAATAGGAGAGTTGTATTACGTAAACAACAAAAACAACAACACTTTTCGTGATTAAGTTTTGGTTATATTCTCCTTAAATACTCCTCTTTAACCGCCTCCGTAGCTCAGAGGCAAAGTTCACTGGCTTTACACAGGAGGTCGCGGGTTCGATTCCCGGTGGGGTCAATTGTAAGACTCGGTTTGGTTGGTGGTAGAGCATTTTCTGAGCCCGCCTGGCTAGCTACCACCATCTTATCTAAGTCTTGCCGCCAAATATCAATGTTGATATCATTGGTGTGTTCCGGCATGAAGATACGATAGCCAGTTCCTCATTGCGTTGAGGAATCTCGGTAAGCCCGCTTCCATCTTCGACAATATCGTCACTTACCACCAGGTGAGATGTAGTCAAGGGTTTACCAATTGTGAATTTTAAAAAAATGGTCCTTATTATATTCTCACGAGCATCAAACTGAACTTAGTAATAACTAGTGTCCGACCGAATCAGGATTTGCAGCCGAAACCGAACCTTCGGCCTCAGTCTCAGTTTCGGTGGAAATTATATGCTGAATTATAGTGTACTAGCTGTTTCCCGCGGCTTCACCCACGTGGACAACGCTTCTATGACTTTACGAGTGTGCGCAGTGTGCGAGCCGCAAGCGTGGATAAAAGTAGAATTTGCGTTAATCCAAGTCCTAATCTGTCTACCTACCAAATTTCAGCCAGATCCGTTCAGTAGTTTTTGCGTGGTAGTAACCGGCACCAAAAGCTAAAAATGCCATGTGAAACACCGAAACGATCAAGACGAGATAAATATGCCTTAATCTTAACAATCAAACAAATCTAGGTTATGACCGTGCTTATGGTCAGTTACGAACGCTTTTACGTCATCTAACATTATAGAACTAGTAGTTGTAAGGCGCTCGCTGATGAAAAATGACAGCACCGTCTGTTCACGCGTTACAGAGTCAGTCATTGAGTCAGTGATGTGGGTAAATATACGGGATCTTAGAGGGCACAAAGTAGGCATTGAAGGAGTAACTAAACTACATGTCCCAGTGCAAATTTTGTTAGATTACGAGTTATGGTCATTTTTTTTAATGAAAATCGTATTGGCTTAAAATCATCAAAAAAGTGGCAAATTCCACAAATCCCCCGCGACTTTCCCCTACGAAGGGGATTTGTGGAATTTTTGTCCACAAATCCCCTTACCGGCACAATTGAATGTCGGCAGTACGGTAAGCGTACAAAAAACTTACTCATTTTATTAGAATCTCCAACAAGGAAAAAACAAATTAGATACAACAAAAAAACAATTATTTTTGTTAAAAAGGTGTATGTATTTCAATGTTTTCCACGCACCGGAAACGTAGCGTAGGCAGGCCTTCCATTCGGTGGACCGATGACCTGGTGAAGGTCGCGGGAAGCGCAGAACCGGCCGTCGTGGAAATCCTTGGTGAAGGCCTATGTCCAGCAGTGGACTCCTTCGGCTGATGTGATGATGATGTATTAAAGTCCATATAAATTTACATAAAAAAACGTTTTAACCCGCGGGTAGACACGCATGGGTCGAAAAGACCCAGCGCCTTATTTCTTCTTACATAACTTTTGAAATATTGGTTACTACGCAAGCTTATGCTCACTACCTTTAAGCTACTGTATAGGCTACCCGCACACCCCGCCTCACCAAGTTCGCGCGCGGCGCTTGGACAGCACGGACGCATAAAGTAAGTATAGGTTGTTTCGACCCTCACACATTTTAGCACATATCTCTTTTCTTTTGTGATATAGATTAAAAATTTTACCTAAATATTTGTGATCTCAATATTGTTTTATTACACTCTATTAAATTTATAAAAAAATCTATAAACTTCTTTATTTATAGAAAAACAACACATTTAACTTTTGGGTCTTTTAGACCCTCATACTATCCGCAGGCCCATCCATGTCTCAAAATGAGACGCATTTAGCACAGATCTCTTTTCTATTGTGATTTAATCAAAATTGTTACCTAAATACATAAATATCTGTGATCTCAATATTCTATTAGATTGATTAAAAATCTTTAATATTACACATTTCACTTTTGGGTCCTTTAGACCCTGTGCGACTACTCATATCACAAAATGAGGCGCGAGTGCCGGCGGGTTAATCAGTTTTTAATTTCTGTGATTTACAATGTTTTTCGCATAAACCAGAGATCCGTGAGTAAACCTCCAGCATCTTCCAAATTACGTTTATTGGCAGGCTAATCGAAAAAATCGGAACCGGGTTTTTTTTTTTCATAGAAAAAATAACGGAAAATTTGTATCAGGACTTCAGTATTTTGCAAATTTGCACGCCTATCTTAGTGTAACTTTTTAATATGCGATTTTCATACAAATTTTGGAAATTCAATTGGCCATAACTCAAAATCTATCAAAATTTGCACTGGGACATGTGGGATTAAGTCAATGAAACGCTAAATTAATTTCATTACCATTTCTTTTAATATCTACGTCGTACCTCTAAGACCAATCAGTATATTACAGTGTAAACTCTATATAGCGACACTCAAGGGACCGGGCATTTTGTGAGGTTATTGAGAGTTGTCGTTATACAGAGAGAAATTAGCATCAAAGTAAACCAACGCTCAAGAAGCCAGCCAGAAAATTTTGATGTTTCAAAGAGTGAATCGTTATATCGAGTGACGTTTTAAAGAGTTTACACAGTATATTCTTTGATTGTGGTACGAACCTGTCGCGGCGGCGGCGGCGATCAGTCGGCGAGATGCATGGGCCCCGCCATCTGCGGCTGCGGCGTCGGCGTGTGCGGCGGCGGCGGCGACGCTGCGCCAACAGTACACGCACGTCACTAATGTGTCACTGATATTGCATTTGCAAGTGAATGGTCAAAAGAACTTAGTTAAGAATAGACACACCATTATAAATCGTGAAGGGAAACAAGCTGTTTGTTTATTGCACTTTATTGTACAAAAAATAGATTTGGTTTTTTTTTGTTAAATTGTTTTTAATAAAAGGAAGAAAAAAAGGAAGAGTTTTGAATTGATTGGCAGGCACACGAGCGAGCGAAGGGAACACGCGTTCTAAAATCTTTTATCATAGAACGTTTATCCAGGTTTTTTTTTTATATATTTACAGTTGTTGAAGAGTATGTATACCTGAGACAAACAGTCCCGTTAGGTAGGTTGAACTTCGAGAAAGAGATCAATCGATGAATCCAACTCGGCTGGGCAGCGTTCGGGAAGCTTCGCAATATGTTCACGTCCCAAATACCGCAGTGTCTCAAGACTAAAGTCTTTGACTAGTGTGTGTTGCCAGTGATGACATACGGAACTGAGACATGATCGCTTACAAGGTCACACAGACGGCGATAGAGCAAGCTATGCTCGGAGTTTCTCTGCGTAATGGAATCAGAAATGAGGAGATCAAAAATCAATCGAATGAAAAATGTGGAAATCCGTAGGAGAACCAAGATAACCGACATAGCTCATAGAACTTAAGTGGAGGTGGGCAGGGCACATAGCTCCTAGAACAGATGGCTGTTGGGGCAGTAGATTTTTCGAGTGGCGACCGCGCACCGAAAGACGTGGCATAGGGAGGCCTCCCACTCGGTCGGTGGACCGACGACCTGGTGAAGGTAGCAGGAAGCCGTTGGATGCGGGCAGTCTAGGAACATTCGTAGTGGAAGGAGGCCTTTGTCCAGCATTGGACGTCTTTCGGCTGATATAATGAAGTCCTTTATATTGATATAAAGAACTTCGGGATTCCGGTATTTCGGGCGTTTTCCAGTCCCGAAAATTTCGGGATTAAATATGACAAATCCCGAGATATTTAAAAAAAATATTGTATTTTGTTTTGAGATTTGTATATCACTCTTTTAAAATTCTCCTTTCAAAAGTCTTAAAGAAGATTCTGTATCTTTGGTTATTATATTTTTTATTTGCTAGAAATGTCTTGTTCCTCCGAGCTAGAAAAAAAAAGTGGTAAAGTAAAAGCACGTGTGCGGTAATATCAATTTTGCGCAGACTTGACTGGCATATAAAGGACCACTTTTCGAGCAACTGTATTGAAAAGATAATTTTAAACCTTATGTGGACATTTTAATAAAAGCTAAGAAACAATAATGCGATGCGTTCAATGTATCTTCTCCTTCAACAATGATGTGAATATTGATTAATATTGATTGATCTCCGGAGAATGAAAGTCTAGTTGAGTTTGTATTTTTTTGACTGATTTCGAGCATTTGAACATTTTTTTTAAAAAACAATTTTTGTATACTACTCTGACTTTTTATTACCTGTCTTTAATCTCGGATCTATCCCGGGAACCCGGGGTTATATTTTGACAATCCCGAAACCTCAGAATTGGAAAAAAGGGTCGGGATTGAATCTTCTACCTTGGCATCATCCCACCTGATGGTAAGTAACGATGATGCTGAAGATGTAAACGGGCTTACCAAGATTCCCTAAAGCAATGGGGAACTGGCTATCTTATCTTCAAGCCAAGACACATTTATGTTCGTAACATTGATGTTTGGCGGCAAGACTTAAAGATGGTGGTAGCTAGCCAGGCCGGCTTGGAAAATGACCTTCCACCAACTAAACCGAGCCATACAAATGAAGACTACGCCGCAAATCGAACCTGCGACATCCTGATGTGAAACTAATGGACTTAACCATTACGCCACGGAGATGGTCAAAGGCCTTATTAAGAAGACGGTTAAAAGCATTATTAGCAGATTTGAAGTTTAGACTCACTCAAAGGAGACGAGGATTGCGGTTACATGACACCGATGTACAAAGGCCAGCACATCAAGCAAGCTACACACTCGTAGCACGATTTTGATCCATACGCATACGACATGAAAAGTCCAAAGTATGTAGTTTGAAGTGCTGGCCTCTGTACCTGTGTGCATTGCGACGTCATATTATCTCATCCACTCGAGCAAGTTTAGAAGGAGACAGAAGACACTTACATATGGAGGCGATAGACTGCGGCGACATGGCGGACATCTTGTTGGTGTCCTGCATCGACACCTGCGTGCCCTGCGACGTCATGTAGCGGTTCACCATCGGCACGAAGCTGCAACAAGATGAATACGCTGGGTTAGCTATTGTGTCATTCGAGCCAATAAAGATGAGAGTAAGAAGAGGCCGGTAAGGTAATTAGACGGCTGTTCCAAAAACAAGGTAAAAATTTAACTCTTGAAAAGGAAAGAGACGAAGCTATGCTAACACGCTGTCGTAGAACTATCAGGATTGTTTACAATGGGGTTTCACTTGGGTCTATTTTGGTACGGTGTCGGGTGAAATTTTTGTATCATATGAGTAAGGACGGAAAACATTGACGTTCTGGTGTTGGTGACGACTGTGACACGTTGCTGTGTGACGGCACGTACCTGAGGTCGCACACGGAGGAGTCGTAGCCGGCGCCGGCAGCGGTGTTGGTGGCGACGCTGGTGACGGCGTGCTGTTGGCTGTGACACGTTGCTGTGTGACGGCACGTACCTGAGGTCGCACACGGGGGAGTCGTAGCCGGCGCCGGCAGCGGTGTTGGGGGCGACGCTGGTAACGGCGTGCTGTTGGCTGTGTCACGTTGCTGGTGACGGCGTGATGTTGGCTCTGACACGTTGCTGGTGACGGCGTGCTGTTGGCTGTGACACGTTACTGGTGACAGCGTGCTGTTGACTGTGACACGTTGCTGATGACGGCATGATGTTGGCTGTGACATGTTGCTGGTGACGACACGTACCTGAGGTCGCACACGGAAGAATCGTAGCCGGTGTTGGCGGCGGTGTTGGTGGCGACGCTGTTGACGGCGCCGATGCTGTTGGCCGATACATTGCTGTGGTTCTCTCGGTGCACGCGGTTGTGATGTCTGCCAAAGAAATTAATTAATTATGTATATTAAAACAGAGAAGCAATGTCTTTTTACGGGTTGGCGGAGAAGTGGAGTCAATTAAGAGATTAAAAACGTAGCTGAGAAAAAACACCTCGATAAAATTAATTATACTTGTCGCAGTCGCACTACAGCAACATATGAGGAGGAGTATGATTAGTTTTGATGATTCTTTTTTATTTGTAAGCTGGTGCTTCCCGTGTGGTCCCGTATAAAATTTATCAAAATCGGTATAGTACTTTATTAGAAATTTAACAAAAAATCAAAAATAATAATGCAAAATTGTACTAATTTGTTGGTCGGTTTTTTAACGTGTTCAGCGTTTTCAATTATTATTATAAGAATTTATTTTTTACTCTTTTACAGCCAGCAGTTGTTTTTTATGTGACTTAAGTATATAACAGATATAATTATAACACTCAGTCCTGAATTTCTAAGTTTTAAAATAGAAATTTGTAGCTACCATTTCAAAAATGCTAAAAGGCAAAATTGATAATAAAAAAAGAAATACTCTTAAAATAAAGTGGCAGTCATCGCTGGAAAGTAAAGCTTATAAAGACCTAATGGAGCGGAATACTCCCAATAGTGCAGTTGTAAAAGATTTTATTTATAAGCTATTGCATAGCTTTTATCGCGGGCTTTGAGCGCGGCGACCGAATCAGGAAATTCCGTAACGAAAAAAACTAACACTTACCGCGTTCTAAAAAAACTTACAGTGCCATCTATAATAGATTTGCGGTACTAAAACGCCTTAGTAAATTTTACTGGCTCGGCCGTTTTAAGCTATTGCATAGCTTTTATCGCGGGCTTTGAGCGCGGCGACCGAATCCAGAAATTCCGTAACGAAAAAATAACACCGCGTTCTAAAAAAACTTACAGTGCCATCTATTAGCGATTTGCGGTACTAATAATACGAATAATACTAATAATACGAATCCAGCAATAGGGGATCGGTCTGCTAGTCATTTGAGTTACTTTTTATGATCTGTCAAAAACGAAATTTTGTTCTAAAAATGTTTGAAATATCCACAAGTAACGTCATACATTTTTAGCGTCATTGACGAACTTATTTTGTGAATTTGATCAATGAAAAATTGAAGACGTGATGGAATAACAAAACAAGTAAAGTTTTTTGAAACTTCAAGAGGAGAGCAATTTAGGAAATCATATTTCAGATTTATTTTTTTATACAGTCCGATCCCCTATCGCCATTCCGGCTGAGGCTTTTATAGTGCTTTAATCAAACAAAGCAATTAATTTAAAGCAATAATATATTTTAAGTTGAATAAAAAGACAAGCCATAAAAAAACTTAAAAATACACTCGATATTTAAAACCGTGATTCACACTTTTGCTTTTCCGCCGATTTTTACCTATGTTAATCCCCGCGCCGTCGCATCTCCACGCTGCTACCGGCCGTTTCGAAATTTGAAAAAAGCAGCCAGCAAACCTCAGGCCAAGGAGCTTTTATTTATCGGACTATGTTGTTGTCACTTGGCTGTATGAGATTTGTGTTCTGTGCCTCTCAGTATGTTATGTAAGATTCTTGCAATTAAAAAAATACCACTCTCCAGTAATTACATTACATATCCACTTCGTTCACGAGCCGGGAATTAGTGTTTTCTTCTTTTTTTTTGACGATCCTGAAATCACGTATTTCCTGTTTTCTTTTTAAGAATGTAAAGCGAGCTTTCTTCTTTTTAAGAATGTAAAGCGTCTTTTTATTCAACTTAAAATATATTATTGTTTTAATTTAATTGCTTTGTTTGAGTAAAGCACTATACAGGCCTCAGCGGGAATGGCGATAGGGGTTCGGACTGTATAAAAAAATAATTCTGAAATATGATTTCCTAAATTGCTCTCCTCTTGAAGTTTCAAAAACCTTACTTGTTTTGTTATTCCATCACGTCTTCAATTTTCAATTGATCAAATTCACAAAATAAGTTCGTCAATGACGCTTAAAGTCTATGACGTCACTTGTGGGTATTTCAAACATTTTTAGAACAAAATTTAGTTTTTGACAGATCATAAAAAGTAACTCAAATGACTAGCAGTCCCATCGATCCCCTATTGCTGGATTCGTATTATTAGAGGCATAACCTGCGGTTCGGCTTTTAAACTCTACTCATACAGCAATCGCTTACTTTCCTAGCCTCTGTAATATGCACTATTACTCTATCGTGACTCTCCTCAGTCGCTCGATACTAAAATGGTGTGACTGTGTAAGTGTCGGAGTGTGTGGTTACCGTATAAGGTAGCTGTCCCGCACGAAGGTGCGCCCGCAGACGCTGCACTCGTAGCAGGAGCCGGCCGTGTGCGTGCGGATGTGGAGCGCGAACTGCGACTTGGACGTGAACGTCATCGAGCACCGGTCGCAGTTCAGCGGCTTGTCCGCCACGTGCGACCACCTGCCCCACGGAATAAAGTTCAATAGGTACCACTGACACACATTAAGGGCCCTAACTCACCGA
Source organism: Coleophora flavipennella (assembly GCA_947284805.1). Taxonomy (NCBI): domain Eukaryota; kingdom Metazoa; phylum Arthropoda; class Insecta; order Lepidoptera; family Coleophoridae; genus Coleophora; species Coleophora flavipennella. The sequence continues at coordinate 2,773,874 of OX369268.1, forward strand.
GACGCCACGGCGACGTCGCCGGCCACGTATCCAAACAAGTCGTATTGGAATGTATGGCAGCTAACTCAGTTGGCGACGGTTTGGCAAAGTCGCCAATTTGGAAGCGTAGCCACGACTGTCGGCTCGCTGTGTGGAGTCTGGAGACCGTGGCGACCTGGCGACGTCGCCAGTAAAATGTACACGAGCAAGCTGCGTCTCACTCACACAGTGTCCAACCAGCCTGAACTGACGGAATTCTCGATACGAGGACAAGAGAACTGAACTGACAGATGGTCGCCACTGGCTACTCCATTTGGCAACCGAAGGTAGGCAGAGGTAACCATGGCTACGTAGCCGGCGACGTAGCCATGGCGTCTCAGTGAGGTAGGGCCCTAAGAGGAAACGTGGTCCATTGTTTCGACCCTGGATAATGACTATTGTCTCTACCATGGCCATGCCCCTATGTTTTGTTTTTTCCCATATTCTAATTATAATAGGAATTTTCAAAAACTAAGTAAATTGCTCAATTGAAACGTCATTTTCACACACTCACAAAAATAATAATACGCATATTAACAATAAAACGAAAACATAGAGGCATAGTTAAACCTTTTTTTAAATTATTTTTGAATAAAATATAGTAATTGGTCAAGTTTTGGAGGAGAAAATAGGGGACTACGAAATGATGTTTTGGTCAATTTTAGTACTTTTTATTGGTGTGCGCTGCAGTTATCCTTTTCTTATTGAATACGGTGAGGTTTGGGGGAGTGAGACAGCAACATTTTATTCAATACCTATTCTTCAGACCGCGTTTACTCTTAACAGCAGCTTGTGTTTGAAAGATATCTGTTGTGGTTTTAATAATAAATGTCATCGAGCACCGATTGAATTTCAGCGCCTTTTCGGCCCCGCCTAGTCACCCATCTTTCGCGTCTATTTCTATATATAAAGTTGATATCATAAGATTTGTTAACTTAAAAAGAGAAAAATTAAAATAAGTCATTGGCCACATGATTGAGAAAATGTTTTTGTTTTATATACCATTGGTAAGCCCTTGGCATCATCTCACTTGACGGTAAGTGAAGATGATGCCCCAAAGCAATGGCGAACCGGCTATCTTATCGTCAAGCAGCAAGTCTTAGATAAGACGGTGGTAGCTAGCCAGACGGGCTTCGAAAATGCCCTTCCACCAACCAAACCGAGTCTTACAGTTACACTCCGCCGGGAATCGAACCCGCGACCTCCCAATGTGAATCTAATGGACTTAATCAATACGCCACGGAGGTAGAAAGAGTTATTATATTGAACAAGTACAGTCAATTCCCTAAGACAAGCAATAAGCATCCAGCTTCATAAAATAAGGCTTAACTTATCTGGAAAAGTCCTGGCCATATTAATTTGTTTTTCTTTTAAATTTGTAAGTTTATTGAGTATCTTTATTAATAAACTTGATCAATGTTTGAGAATAACTAAACCCTAATCTGCGCTCTGGATACTTGTCATAAGTAATCGTTCTAGTGACAGAAGTACATTCTGATTGAAAATGGCCATTATGTTTCTTTATTAACAGAAAAGAGTTTCTAATCTTACAATCATCTATTTGATTTTAGGAATATGGTCCTTTGCGTGTACGGTAATTGCGTTTCTGGCACTATGCGTATTATTTAAATACTGGCCATTTGCGAAAAGAAATCCTGGTCGTCTGCGTATCCAACACGATAGTACCAACTTTGCTATTGAAAATATGGTCCTTTGCGTGTACTGTAATTTGCGTTTCTGACACTAAGCGTCGAAAATGAATATTTAAAGTAAAGATCTACAAAAAATACCTGTGTGCAGTTACATAGCTCTTCACAGCAAAACGCTTCTGACAAATATCGCAAGCATAAGGACGTTCCCCTGAAAAAACAAACCAATTTTAATTTATTAACAACAAATAAATGACAGCTAATAGTGTAAAATGCAAATAAATGAAATAAAATGAAGCATCTCGAGATATAAAATACCCAAACGATGAGAAAATAAAAAGCGAGGAGAAAGACAAATCTGTTAGAAAGACGGCAAGATGCAATTAGACAATGTGATGCCAGAAATGAATGGATGTAAGCGAGAAATGATAATAAAATAAACACAGGATCAGTTGATGATGCAGCGAATGATAAGTTCAAATCTTTGTGGAAGTTGTCGGTGCCACATCACTGTTTTGTACCTGTTGTCATCGCAATTTGCCGTCTTCTTAACCATGCCTCTTCCTAACAAGCTCCATAAGGAAATGCAAACTTTCTAGTTTTTATAAACATATGCAACACAAAATTGTGAACACTGAGCATGGTGCAATTGACGAATAGCACTGAATATGAAAAACAGCACAAAGATTTAAAACGACTAAAATACTATAAAATAGATTTAGGAGTATTTAAGTTCTGCTACACTGTTTTGATTTCGTTCTGTCAATAAAATATTTAATCAAACTGCTGTAAAAATAAAAGTAAAACTCGGTAACTTCAGTTACAATATGTAGTTTTCTTTCTAACTATTTTTGGGTCTATTTTTTAATTTACTTTCCAATGGTTTACAGTTTCAATGTTTATAGCTATTAAAACACATAACATTCAACGCAATAATAATAATTTTACAAAACAAGTGTTATTCGTCACCGAAACAAGCACCAAACCACTAAAAGAGCGTTTGCATCAATCAACCAATGTTAGTTTGAATAGTGCGGCGTCCATACCGGTGTGTATTCGCTTGTGTATGTTGAGTGTGGATTTCTGCGTGAACCGTCTGTAACAGACGTCGCACTCGAAGGGACGCTCGCCCGTGTGCGTTCGCATGTGGATCTCGAGGTACGGCTTGCAGGTGAACGCGGCGGGGCACTCCGTGCATTGGTACGGCCGACCTTGCACTGGATACCATTACGCCACCATGTTAGACACGCCCTTATTATAACGGCAACTCCCGATTAATTGGCCTAGCCAAGCCCTTTGACACTATTTGCAAGTGACTTTTCTACTAAGCGCACTCTAAACAAAACATTTTAACTTTTCCCACACAATTTCAAACAATTTTTTGTCCAGTTAACAGAGAATGTTATTTAAAATAATGAAAATTTATAACACATCTGTTCCGTCGGGGATTTAAATCTTATCCAAAATAATTTTAAAACTGCAGTAGTACTCACAAACTGGGCTCATGATAGAGAGCAAGTCCTGCATATTATGGCACCGACAACTTCGCAATTAATATGAATAAAGAATTTATGAATTAAATATCATTGAATGGAGCTTTCACAAGAGCAAATGTAGAATGTTAGCATGATAAAGTTAAAAAAAGCCTGTTTATAGCTTCAAATCAATTGAATTACATATAACATCTGCCCTTATGCTGATAAGATAATAAGCATGACATCCCATAAAATAATGCGATGGAGACGTATCTATCTACCAATAACAAACTGTACAAGACTGACCTGTATGAGTTCTCTTATGAATGTTGAGCGTGGACTTCTGTGCGAACCGCTTGAGGCACACGTCGCACTGGTAGGGCCGCTCCCCCGTGTGCGTCCGGTTGTGTATCTCCAGATATTGCTTGCAAGTGAACGCGGCCGGACATGACAAGCACTGGAACGGGCGCCCTTGTACTGCGGAAGATTACCTCGTTGAAAAACACCGCGTGCGCGTTTCAAATATTGGATTACAAATTATAGGTAGGTGGATATGTTAGTCCGGGTTCGATTTGCGCGATTGGAATATGTGACAAGTTAATAAGCGATCGGTGAAATTGAAGGAAAGAACGGCTTAAAGGCACATGTCAAATGGAACCTGTGTAAACGGACACTAATCTCAAATGAAACCCGAACTGAACAACAAGCGAGGCGCCTACCTCCCCGCGTGCACTCATCATTCAATAGTAGCCCACATATACGCCCGCAGTTACCTTATCGAGGCGTGTAGCGACCACATACCTGAGTGGGTCCGCTTGTGGATGTTGAGACTGGATTTCTGGGTGAAGCGTTTGAGGCAGATGTCACACTGATAGGGCCGCTCGCCGGTGTGGGTGCGCGTGTGTATCTCCAGGTATTGCTTGCAGGTGAAGGCGGCGGGACAGGACAGGCACTGGAACGGTCTGCCCTGGACTGGTGCCCAACACATATATTATAGCAGCGGCCACACGCGCCGAGGACGCTACACGCCCCCGCACTACGCGAGCATGGCGCGGACTGGTCGCTCGCCGGCTCCGCTCGTGTGTATTGCGCACTGACGGGAGTGCGAGAGGGGCGCGGGCGGGGGCCAGTCCGGCCCGCGGCTGAGACCCACCTGTGTGCGTCCGCTTATGTATATTGAGGCTGGACTTCTGCGTGAAGCGCTTGAGGCACGCGTCGCACTGATACGGCCGCTCGCCTGTGTGCGTGCGCATGTGAATGTCCAGGTAGGGGCGGCGGGCGAACGCGGCCGGGCATTGCCCGCACGTGAAAGGTCGCCCTTGCACTGCGCCCAGTGCACACACAAAAGCGAGTAACGCACTTCGCCGACGCCGGCGCCCGCCCGCTGCCAATCGTGACCACATTCTCCCGACACCCACAATTTAACCCCGATTTTGATACGCACCCAGCATTGTAGCTGAGAGGCGCCGATAATGCGTCATGGTGGCGATTGCATTACCGCTTTTGTGAAATTATTAATATCCATGAAGAAATGATAACACAAAAAATGGTACAATTAAGCCACCGAATGCATAATGAGAGTAGTGAATTGCCTCTGTGGTTAAATACATGATAGGCGGAAAGTTATGTTTGCAGAAGTACGTGAAAGCGCGCATTTGAATAGTACAAGTTAGAGATAAATGAGATGTTAGTAGGAAGCAACGAGATGAAAGCCGATGTAAGAGGGTGCGCAAAATTAACGGGTTAGGCTGGCGGCAACGGAAAAATAGGAGCGAAGCATGACGCTAAAATGAGATGTGAGTTAACAACGGCGACGTACCGCGAGGAAACGGTCGAGACTTGAGATATAGATATGTAGGTATAATATGTGGGCTACTAACCCGTATGTATCTTTTCGTGTAAATTGAGCGCGCACTTCTGCGTGAAGGACTTGAGGCAGACGGTGCACTGGAACGGCCGCTCCCCTGCGCCGGCGGTGGGGGGACAGAGAAACAAAACAAACCACGATGGACAAATAATTCACTACTCGATGCTCGCTTGCACGCATACCGATCACTGAACCACTACCATGAGGGAATCACAATATATGTTATTTGTCCATCAGACATTCTCTCCTATTTCAGTTTAACGGATGTCCTCACACGCACACATGCTTTACTTGTAATGTTTGTGAATAGTTTTTGAGCGTGTATACTGCCTAATTTTATGTCTACGGTTCATGAAAAAAATAAAATAGAAGTAGATACAAAAACATATTTACAACACTTCCAAATCGCTAACCATATCAAATTACATGGGAGCCCTTAAAACTATTCACAAAACATAGGTATCAAAGCCACAAAGCAAATAACAATAACAATATTAGCTTTTATAAGCGAGGACTTAACGTTTAAAAGTTGTGGCTTAGAGACCGCAGGAAATAAAAATGTAATATCGGGGACCCACCGGTGTGTATGCGCTTATGAGTGCCCAGGCTGGACTTCTGGGTGAATCGCTTGTCACAGATGTCGCATTGATAGGGGCGCACTTTGTTGATCAGCGATTGGATGTGCTCCTCTAGAAATACCAAAAATTCAGCTACAACAACGATCCCGCTCGTCCTGCCTCACTATTACATTGCCTAGAGTGAGCTCTAAAATAACAAAATAAATTATCTACTTAAAAGGAGTTTAGGGCAAATGCCTACCAGTATGTATCTTGCCGTGTCGGCCCAGGCTGGACTTCTGTGTGAAGCGCATAAAACAGATGTGGCACTGGTACGGCCGCACTTTCTCTAACAGGGCTCGTCTGTGCTCCTCTATAAGGTATACGAGTTTCGATATAGCAACTCTGCACCCTCTCAAACACATATTTCATTTCATTAAGCCTACGTTACATGTACATTCATTCACACACACTCAGGGGGAGGTAGACTAGAGTTCGTTGGTACCGTTCTGCCTCAAGGGAGACGTCACGCAATCGGCACTAGGTAAGGGAGACCCACCGGTATGTATGTTTCCGTGCCGGCCCAAACTCGATTTCTGGGTGAATCTCATTAAGCAGACGCCGCACTGGTAGGGGCGTTCTTTAGCCAGTAGCGCGCGCTGGTGTTCCTCTGAACGAAACCATCGCAACAAGTCAGAACACGGTTTATAAGCTACACAAGAAGAGGGGAAATCGGCAAGGGCTTCAGAGGACATCTGAGAAGAGATAGCTTTGAAATGTGGGGACGCCTTAAGGCGGGCGATGGAAGGAAATGAACCCACCCGTGTGTATTTTCTTGTGGCGGTTGAGGCTGGAGCTCTGCGTGAACCGCATCTGACAGAGGTCACACTTGTAGGGGCGGTCCTTCACCATCAACGCGTGCATGTGCTCATCTAGAACCCAGGCCATATTCCAACAACACAAGCCCGCAGCGGGAACGCACAAGGGATAGCACCTCCGTTGTGCGCCCCCTACCTCCCCCTGTTACCTCACACCAACGAAGCATCGCTCACGCCCTGATTTTGTATGAATTGACTTCGTCAACTCAACACAACTCAAAAACTATTCACATTTTCTAAGTTAAGCATATGTATTGTCGGTTGTAAAATGTACGCGAGCACACGGTGTGTCGCACTAGTGTCGTTTAGTTTCCTATAATTGCTAACAAGTAACAGAAAGTGCATGGACAAGGAATTCTTGAAAAGAGCTCGGTCCAGGTGGCAATTTATGAATTTATATATCATTAATTAGATGTAGTTACAAGATACATAGATATTAATCAGATAAAACGATAAACAGTTACAAGTTTAAAAACACTATAAAAGATAGAAAATTTTAGGAAATTAAATTCAGCATAACATTGGGTACTTTTCTCAACTTAAACAAATGTATAATAAAAAAACTAATAAATACAAATAAAATACAGATAAAACTACCACACAAAGATAATAAAAATTATCAGGGCGTTGAAATAAAATTTCGAAATCATAGTAATAATTGGTAACAAAAGGTGTTTTCTAATTAGAGAAAATCAATATACGCGATTTGGTAGTTTGGAAACAGGAGGAGGTATCAACTTGGGTAGTAATCCAATTATGTCCAAAGTAGAACTGAAGTTCTACTACAATCCCTCATGGTAAAGAACTGTCTCAGAAAGATAATGTAACTTCCATATAAAATCCATTGGCACGAAAACCTCCATCCCATACTAAACAGTATATTTATAGTATCTGCCATTCTTAAATATATAAATTAATAAATTTTCATTCATTTAGCGATTTTTAAATTAGCTATGTTACTCATTTTAAAATAAATATGGAAATTACATTCAAATTACTTAAAACTTTTATCATAAATTGAAGGTCATATGTAATTACTGAATTACTAATTAAATAGTTATTGGGGATACAACAATTATTAAATACTTGCAGAAAAGAGATCAAAAAAAACATTTCTTATTAAATTCCTATTATTACAATTAATTAATGAATTTCTTAATCTCATTCAGATATAATGAAAATCAAAATATTGCAAAAAATTACAAGTTAACAGGCAATGTTCATAACAATAACGAATTTGTGATAGCCCAGTTAAATTAAATGTTACACTGAAATAGTTGCCGTATCAAAAAAACAGCGGATTGTGTACAACATACAAAATAAATTACTTTGTAGATACTTCTTATCCCGCCTATTTACGCTTGTGCCATCGTGCCCCGGCACATATTCAACAGTGGGTGCATATTCTCACGAGGTCATTTCAAAGATTTATTAAACAACATTAAAAACTAACCGTCAAAATTAAAAAAAACGTAATCTTTAGTCAGAAATCAAATTGTCCTGTGTTAAAAAAAGTCCCCCCCCCCCCAACAGTATCCACTTCAAAATTACCCAGAAGACAGGAAATTCTGTCAATGAATTTATTCAAGATATTTATTCAAAATAGGTGCAAATCACACTCTTTCTGATAGTCATAAAATAGTGATTACATAATTTCATTTGCAAAAAATCAAGAAATAAACAATTATTAGTTAATTGCGTCAAAATCCAATCCATGATATAAAAAAAAACAAATAATGTCATTAGAACATGAAAACAATATGACACGAGAAGTTATAGGTACATTAAAATTATAGAATGTCATGAACGCCTTTGACAAGTGTAGGCCAGTTCCCACGGACAGCACCCGGTCACGAGTATAACGCGAGAGTCAGCCATCGCTCCTCTCAATCCGCACGAACATTTAAGCGAGCGTGCACCACTCATGTTATCCAATGACAATCCAAAAGTAAGGCCGAAGCTAAATTAAAACAGACGGACAACATATTATACAGCTAAAGTATCGCAGTTGCAATTTATTGGTGGCTGTACAAATTAAAACTATCACAAATTCCGAATAGGGTAGTGGACTGCAATTTGAGTTACTCGTTATCATCTGTCAAAAATAAAATAATAATATATAGGGTGACTGAATTAGTTCTTGATCGCAAAGGATATGAATGTACTAGTGATTACAAACAACTTTCCCAAAGAAACTATATGTCATATATGAAAAAAAAATTTGGTCCTTCATACATTTTTGCCGATTTGATAACTTGTTATGTATCGCGGACCAAAATTTTTATTCTGATTTGACATATAGTTTCTTTGGGAAAGTTGTTTGTAATCACGAGTACATGCATAACCTTTGTTATCAAGAACTAATTAAAAGTCAGCCATAATAGTTTTTGTTTCCAAAAATGATTGAAAGAGCAAGGCATTACGTCATAGTTTCTCAGTGACAATGATATTTTGTGGTTTTAATTAATTAAAAAGTTAAGACGCAGTTTCCGCTTCCATCTTCGGCAGCATCGTCACTTACCACCAGGTGAGATGTTGTCAAGGGTTTACCAATTGAGAATAAAAAAAAAACATAATTTATTTCTGATGCAGTCAACTACCCTATGTATGACACAACATTGCCCATCAAGCCTGATGACGTAAAGTGTGTCGCATGATCGCTTACCCGTGTGCACGCGTTTGTGCGTGTTGAGGCTGGACTTCTGTGTGAAGCGCTTGAGACACAGGTCGCACTGGAAGGGGCGCTCGCCTGTGTGCGTACGCATGTGCACTTCCAGGTACGGCTTGCGGCAGAACGCGGCGTCGCACACCTGCGCAACACAATACTCATTAATAAAAACCGGCCAAGTGCGAGTCGGACTCGCGCAGTGTTTCGTAGTATTTTCAAAAAATACCCTAATTTTTTTTTTCAAGTTTTTATTGTACTACTTTGTTGGCGTGATTAATATGTATACCCTTTTTAAATTACAGCTTTCTAGTACTAATTGTCTTTGAGCTAAGCCGCGGACAGACGGACAAACAGACAGACATGGCGAAACTATAGGGTTTCCTTGTTGACTACGCAATCCAGAAAATAGTAGTATTATACTTAGTAGGCTTAAGGTCACTCAATGGCGATGGAGCGAGATACGCTCTACGTTTTTCTACGTGATCGAATCAGAAATGAGGAGATCCGTATGATCATCAGACGAAGATCATAGAATCGCTAAACAGTGGCAGTGAGCGGAACACATAGCACGTAGAACTGACCGCCGTTGGGGTAGTAAAGTTCTTGAGTGGCGACCTCTTAGGTTAGCGAAGGAAGACCTGGTGAAGTCTTTTTGTGGCTGGTTTTTATGGATATCCTTGCGGGAAGCCTTTTTCAGCAGTGGCCGTATTTCGGCTGATATGACGATACTAAAAATACCTACCGCGTGGTTAAATTATAATAATAATATATCGTACAGAATCATTGTTCTGTAGTTTGTCATTCCCCGCTACGCCACGACTAAATAAAGGGATTATATAGTCGGATAAGCAAAGCTGCGATGGGCATACTCAAGAGCATTTAAAATGTTAAATGTTTTTCTATTTTAAAATAATAAAAAAACCTTCACTATTGATCTTCTCTCCAACCTCTAAAATTCCATTGATATAAGAAAATGACAAATATTTAATGGCACATAAAAAAAATAATGCAAAGGTAATGTCTTCATCATTTAAATACACTAATTGTATAGCAATACCAAAGTATATAATATATTAGTACTAACATACAGTATGGACACTCCCTGCCGCTCTCTAGATTGCGACCTCACCCCCTAGTCACCCAGATTGATACAGATTGGTTACAGTTTGTTTGTCTAACGTATAGGATTTCGCCGCAATTTTGTTTGTTCCGTCATTCCTTTTTTGAAATGTCATTTCTGTTTCTGGCCCGTTGTATGAAGTGTCCAGGTTGTGGCAATACACTAAATTACTATTTGCGCATCAAATTCCACTCCACTCTGTCGACTGCTGTTAAAATTGCTATTGCGGGGGGAGCGAAGCGAGCTCGGGAACTCGAAGTTGGAGTTTTAGGTTGTGTTGCAACCTAAAATCCCGACTAGGATGTTTAAGGTTGTGTTGCAACCTAAAATCCCGACTCGGATGTTTTAAGTTGTGTTGCAACCTAAAATCCCGACTCGGATGTTTTAGGTTGCAACAAAACCTTCATTATCATGAGAACTAGGAGCACCCTCCGTCGACTGCTTGCGTACTAGGTATCCGGAATTAGATGTTAATTTAATTTAAAAGATTTTCTATATAGATGCCGACTTTGATCTGTTAGTGTGCATAAATCAGTAATTTTGTTGCTACTTTAGAATATTTTGTTCCACAAAATAGGGATTATCTGTTATATTATATGTTTATTATATTTTGTAACTTTTTTTGGTTACATCTAGTTTGAATACCTAAATAAATAAAACAAAAATAAGCGTCCACTGCTAGACAAAGGCCTTCCCCAAGGACCGGTCCTGCGCTGTCCACATCCAGCACCTTCCCTCGATCTACACCAGGTCGTCGGTCCACCGCGTGGGAGGCCTGTCTACGCTATGTGTTCCGGTGCGCGGTCGCCACTCGAAAACTTTATTGCCTCAACGGCCATCTGTTCTACGAGCAATGTGCCCTGCCCACTGCTACTTCAGCTTAGCGATTCTGTGAGCGATGTTGGTTACTTTAGTTCTCCTGCGGATCTCCTAATTCCGAGCATATAAATAAAAATAAGCTTAAATACTTCCCTTAAAAATTAATGATTGTTAATTAAGACGTACCGTGCATTGAAAAGGTTTGTTGCCGGAATGGAGCTTCATATGGACATAGTATGAAGATGCGGATGAAAGCACTTTGCCACATACCTGAGAAACAATAAAGTTATTGTCTTAAGTGAGTGCCAACTGTATGATATAGAGCAATAAACAAAAATATGTATTCTAAAACCCAAAACACTCCTTACCTTACAGGCCTGTGGTTTTGATCGTGGAGTAGTCTGCCCACCCCCATTCGCCACCTCCATTTTAGTTTGCACTGATCCCATATCCACACCCATACCCTGGTGAAAACATAATTTCGCAATGTGTATTTTGTTAGACCACGCCCAATCAACATAAAATAGTATACCCATGTAAAAGTGTAAAATGAAGTAAAAAAAATCCCTTCAGTTGCAACCCACCATACCCAAATTGTACATTTACAGTGCAACCAACTTATCTGTTCAGTAGACGGCGTCGCCACTGGAGCGATTAGTGTTGCTATTTAATTTTTTTACCAGGAGCTTAGGGTATTTGAAACAAACAGTGGACACAATGTATACGTTTTACGTTTAAGAAAATAGAGAATAGTAAAGATGGTGCACTAGTTTGTAGTGGGGGCGATGTATCAGTTCTATTTCTAATTTTCAGAGCATATATAGACAATAAAATATGAAACATAAGCTGAATATTAAAATAATTTAAGTGGGGACTTTTACTGTCCTTAAACTATAACACTAACCCACACCTTGTAAACTGACACGCAGAATAACATTTTAAAATGGCGACTTTAGTTCCGATTTTGTCTACTGAACAGATAAGTTGGTGGCACTGTAGATGCAAACATAACAAAACCCACCAATTATTTTTTTTAATTATTCCCAACTTTTTTTATAATCCTTTCACGCACCTGAGAACATTGACGGGCGTCCATGTCCATTTCAACGCCTTCATCTTCCATGCCTTTAAAGCTTAACTGAAAATAAAGGAAAATAAGTATTATATTTGACTTAGAATTACAATCTGTAATATTTCTCTGTCACGCTGCGTGCACAGATATTTTTATTACACAGATCCACATCGAGATCCTAATAAATAATTAAATCATCTATCAACCTATTTTAATTACACTACTTTACATAGACTTCGACCACGGCTGGCCACCTGTAACTTTAACACATCAAGTTTCTCTAGAGGCCACTCCAGACCAGCGTTCAAAATTATCAAAATAATTATTTTCTTTCATAATTATCAGCGTTGATTCATATTGTTAGCTCTTTAATTTTTTTAGTAAAAATGAAAATACAAAAATATTATGTTGCAAAATTACAAAATTACTTTTTAATTGTTTAGTAAGTGTAAGTTTAACCAATAAATAATAATTTTTGTGACTTTTTATTGAGTTCGAGGTCTGACGCGTTTCGTCACGTCACGAAACGTCAATTCTTGTTCGGATATAAACCTCAAACATGGCAGGACATAGCGCAAGGTTAGTGTTTTGTCAAAGATAACTACGAAGTTACTGTTTTGTTTTTGCAATTAATTCTATAATTATCAAAATAAATATCGACGTTATAATTATCATAGTTATCACTTCGAACCCTGCTCCAGAGTCCAGACCTAATGTATTTACCCTAAGGGGTACTGATATTCCAATCGCTGGCGTTGCAGTCGAAGCTGTAGCATTCGAGTTACACAGTGTAATGGCGCATTGGTAAGACGAACGCATGTGACGCGCGGCTCAGCAATGTCACTGGAAAACTAGCCAATAGACATTTTTTCATTAAAAATTTTTGTGCGTTTGGTTGCAACTCATCTAATGGGAGGGAAGTGATGATGCAGTTGAGAATGGTACACGCAAACTCAAATAATGCTTATTCACTCTTGCCTTGAAGATCTCCAAATAATAGGAATCGGGAAACACTGACAAAGGCAAGGACTTCCACTCCTTTGCTGTCCGCATATAAAGGAGGAAGCGTAACGCTACATGCGAAAAGGTGGAACATCAACAACATAGGGGTGCGCAACCCCTTCCTGCTTTTACAGATTTCCTGTACAGCAGATCGTTTGTTCACATTTCAGTTTTGTACCTAACTTATCTTTTTACTGCTGATGCTCCAGGCTCCATTATATGCTACAAAAACTGATGCACTACCAAACTGCTCTACTTGTGCAGAAGATGAGACCTATCCTCACTTGACCATAAGTTATCGTAGTTCTGCTGCATCTACTGCTGCTGGTGCTCCATGATGTCTTAGCGGTGCTGCTGCATGGTTAGGTTATTTGGGAAATCTTCTGGTAAAGATGAAATTGGTCCTAACAAGACTAGCATACAGTCATCCGACTGTTGCGACTTTTTTCTAAAGCTGATGTTGGCGGTGCTATTGCTGCATGATCAAATTGTTTTGGGGTCATCCTAGAGAAGATGATAACACCTAAATGGACCAGTAACTCACGTTGCGCTGCTGTTGTATCCTGTTGCTGATGCTCCAACTCCTGCTGGTGGTGTTGCTGCAGAATCAAGCTGCTCTGGAGTCCTCTTAGCGAAGATAATGAGATCTTAGTAGATTAGTACTCCCTCATTAACCGCTGTTGCATCATTTACTGCGGATGCTCCATCATCTCCTGCTCCGGCAGTCTTAGAGTCCTCTTGATGAAGATGATGAGATCTTAGTCTTAACTTGACCTTACCTCATCATCTTGCAGCTGCATCTCCTGCTGTTGGTGCTTCATTATCTCCTGCTAGTGCTGCTGCATGGTCAGGCTTTTCTGCAGTCCTCTGGCGGAAATATGGCTAAACTAAAAAAAGTACCTCGTCCAAAATGCTTCGTCATCTCCTGCTGCATCTTTTGCTGCTGGTGCTTTATCATCTCCAGCTGGTACTTCGTACTGCTGCAGCGCGACTAGACTATCCTGGAGTTCTCCTAATGAAGCTGATGAGAGCTCGCTAGGCTAGTACCTCGTCATTGTGCTTCTGCATTTCCTGTTAATGGTGCTCCAACATCTCCTGCTGGTGGTGCTGCTGTTGGGCGATAAGACTGTCCTTGGTGTCCTCCTTGTGAAGATGATTAGAGCTCGCTAGGCCAGTACCTCGTCATCGTGCTGCTGCATCTCCTGCTGCTGGTGTTCCATCATTTCCTGCTGGTGGTGCTGCTGCTGCGCGATCAGACTGTCTTTGGAGTCTTCCTGGTGCTGGTGGTGCATATTGATGATGGGGTGGGTTGAGTCCGATCGCACTATGGTGGGCGGCCCAGAGTGAATGTGGGGGTGGGACGTGTAGAAGCTGTAAACAAGTGCAAATTATAATCAAATTCCTGGGTCTTTAAATTTTACGACCAATTTAGTGATTGAAACAAGTAACAGCATTTCACTAAAATGTACGTGAAGGCTTCAATCCCGTCTATATTTCATCAGAAGTCTAAATTAGACGTGTTATAACTGTCAAATTGTTTATCCTGAAACTATTATTTAAATCTTCAAATCCTAAACTATTTGAAGAAAGTCATAACCTTGGTGAGAACCAAAATATTGAATCAATCATAAATGCAGAAACAAAGGTGTAAAAACGCTCCCTATCTAACTTACACAACAGTCCTTTACTGTAAAAGAAAATAATACAGTAATCAGTAAACGGACACCTATTTGGCAAGTTTCCTATATAGCAGCATACTTATTGACGCTTCTTGCCCCCACCTGTCCACCTCTCTAGCTAGTTTCTGATAAGCAAGGATAATCTGGTAGTTGGCCACATTCAAAGAATTTTTCACAGAGCGGATATGAAATGTCTTCACTCTTTTATAATGTGGCACATCAACCATTGTTCAGCAGCTTTGACCTGCTACTTATGGTGGTATGAAGTTTCCTGATGTTTTCCTTCACCGTAGACAACAGTCGCATAACGGAGTATTGTAGAAGGAGCTCAAAGTTTGGGAGGGGGGGATGCCACTGAGATCACTGTAACCATCGAACCACCATGGGAACAATGTGTAATGAGCCTGTACCCCACAGGCATCCCACCCAACAATAATAATGGTGGTATGAAGTGAAGACTCTTAGGGTAAGTAAAGTATACAGTGTGTAACAAAATTAGTGTAGTTCCCGTTAACTGGGAATTCTACTCATCATACAGAACAACATTTGTTTTGACTACTGAAGTAGCAAAAAAATATTTTAACGCTTCGTACAAATTGATCAGCTGATCGACCAATTTAGTGCATTTTAATGGGTTTTTTTTTTGAGAAATGACTGGGTTTCTTGTTCAGTATGATAAGTAGAACCAACAGTTAGCGGATCCTACACCAATTTTGTTACATCCTGTATACAGGATGAAATTGAAATCGTAAACCAAATGTTAAGGACATACTCCAATCATGAAACTGAACAACTTTTCCAAAGAAACCCATACAATCGGAGCAAAAAAATTTGGACTATACAAAGTTGGTAATCAATGGAAACAAAATTGTATGGGTTTCTTAGGGAAGTTGTTCAGTTTCATGAGTGGAGTATGTCCTTCAAGTTTGGTTCACGATTTCAATTTCATGTATACCTCGCAACATGTAAATTTTCCACTGAGTTGATATGAAATATCTTCTCTCTCTTATAATGTGGCACATCAACCGTTCAGTGGCTTTAATCTGCTACTCATGGTGGTATGAAGAGAAGACTCTTAGCCTTATTTAATATATCTCGCAATATGTAATAGCCTAACCAATTTAATTAAAACCTGACTGCTTAAAATATTATATCCTATGTCACTCAAACGGTCAAGACAAATCTAAGAAACCTCATACTACAAAATCCATCAAACCATATAAGCTACAGGTTCATCCAAAAAATCAGACACAAAGGTCTTTATACACTTGAAAAACATTACACTCTTTTTGGGCATTCTGGTAAAAAGAGAGCCAGCCGTTGGCTTTAAGGATGAAGCAACCTTCTCCCTACTACATCTAGTGCTCTATAAATTTACGTGATGCAACCTGTAATACATCTAACTTGTTTTCACACAATCATTTACAGGATAGAGCTATATGTTAGAAGAGTTATGAAAAAAAAAATACCACTGTCTAACCTACAGCTTAATAATTAATAGACATGGTAAAAACAGCATATATGTGCCCCGCCTAAAAGTTGTTAGTACAAACCTTTAGTGATGTTTTAAGATTCTTATCTCCAGCAGAAAAGTCTACAATTGTAGATAAACACACACACACACACATCATACTTTGATAGTCTTTTTTTTCTCCACTTGTAATATAAGGTACTGTTAATTTGTTATTTTTCTCGTCTCCTTTTTTATTTTATTTTTTTTCAACATTATGTATGTGTGTTTGGTAACAAGGAATCAATAAATGTCTTAAGTCTAAAACACTCTCTGCCTGTGGAGCAAAAAGTTATCAAAAATCATGGATTCCCACAGAAGAAAGCATGTTGATGCAAACATTAAGCTAAAGGATTGCCTCATTACCTGCTCTGGAACAGCTGGAACATCAACACGAGTGTGGTCTTTCCCTTAACTATGACAAGGCGCACTATAAGCAGTGTCCTGCTCCCAAAGTTTATTGTTCAATGGGCAGCCTGTCTTTTTAATTTGAGTGCATTTGGCTGTACCTCACCTGTTGGTAGGTGCCGATGCAGCCGAGGATGTAACACGCAAGCTCAAATAGTGCCTCTTCACTCTCGTCATGAAGATTGCTCTACCGGGTTTAACTCTCCAATAGTAGTGTAGTTTTTTTTATTAATTCACAATTGGTAAACCCTTGACAACATCTAACCTGGTGGTAAGTAACGATGTTGCCGAAGATGAAAGCGGGCTTACCAAGATTATCTTATCTTCATGCCGGAACACACCAATGATATCAACATTGATATTTGGCGGCAAGACTTAGATAAGATGGTGGTAGCTAGCCAGGCGGGCTTACTAAATGCCCTACCACCAACCAAACCGAGTCTTACAATTGACCCCGCCTTGAATCGAACCCGCGACCTCCTGTGTAAAGCCAGTGAACTTTGCCTCTGAGCTACGGAGGCGGTTTAAGTTACTTACCTCATGGGCTCTGCTTTGATCTGCTGCTCGAACATACTGATGGTGGCGAGCAGGTCGCCGGGGGGTGGCACGGGGACGCCCACGCCCCGCGCCACGCCCCCGACGCCCACGCCCCAGTGTGCCGGGAAACTAATGGCGGACGCGCGACATCCCTCCCATGGTCGACTCCTGCCTCCTGCGCAAAACGAAGGTAAGATTCAAAGAGTGCTAACCAAAACCTGGACATTATATGGAGAATTAAACTCCTTTACTCTTCTGTGCTTCTTTAAAGCGCACATGTTAATAAGACTGAGGTTGCTCGAAAAGAAAATATCATGAAAGCCTGACCTTAGCCAAAGTATCCAGTGTAACAAAATTGGTGTAGGTCCCGTTAACTGGGGGTTCTATTCGTCATACTGAACAACTTTCTCCAAGGAACCCATAGTCAAATCTCAAAAAAAAATTGGACCCTCCATACTACAATGCACAAAAACGGTCGATCAGCTGATCGATTTGTATAAAGAGTAAAAAAAATGTTGACGTTATCAGCAAAGTTGTAGAACAAAAGTTGTTCAGTATGATGAGTAGAAGCCCCAGTTAACGGGACCGACAACAATTTTGTTACATCCTGTACATAAAGAAACCATGTTTTGCATGAATTCTAAGGGTTCCGTACCCAAAGTGTAAAAACGGGACCCTATTACTAAGACTCCACTGTCCGTCTGTCACCAGGTTGTATGTATTAGTAATAACATAAAGTATGGTCACTCTCTGCCGCTCTCTAGATTGCGACCTCACCCCCTCGTCACCCAGATTGATACAGATTGGTTACAGTTTGGTCAAAGTATATATATTAGTACTCCCTGCCGCTCTCTAGATTGCGACCTCACCCCCTCGTCACCTAGATTGATACAGATTGGTTACAGTTTGGTTGTCGAACGTATAGGATTTCGCTGCCATTTTGTTTGATTGCTTTTTTGAAATGTAATTTCTGGCCCGTTGTATAAAGTGTCCAGGGTGTGCCTTAGCACCACTTTGGGTTTGGGTTGGTGTGCAAATTATTATTTTTTATTTGTTTATAGACAGCTCTCTCAAGTGCAAATCCAGGAAATCGTAATCAAAGAATAACAAATAAGTACTTTATTCCTCTACTGGGGAGATCTAAAATTATAAATCAAGTTGGATATGCAGGAAAAAACTTGGCGAAAAAACTGGCCAAGTGCGTGTCAGACCGCGCGCGAAGCAGGGTTCCGTTACCATTAAAAAAAATCATAAACAAAACTCAAGGGAAAAGTTACGTTAGGTATGCTTAGGTATTTTTGCTATTGGTTTAAGATATTTGGTATGGAGTAAGTATAATATTGGTGTCGATTTCTGTATCGAAAAGAAGAGGACAGAATGCTTGAATTTAGTTTAGTCCTGTCAAATAAGTTAAATCGCGTCACACCGAATTGACACCATTGAGTGATAAGTAGGTACTTATACAGGGTGTAACAAAATTGGTGTTGGTCCGGTTAACTGGGGTTTTACTCATCATACTGAACAACTTTTGTTATATAACTCTGCTGAAATCACGAAAATTATTTTTTTACCTCTTTATACAAATCGATCAGATGATCGACCAATTTTATGCATTTTTGTATGGAGGGTCCTAATTTTTTTTTGAGATTTGACTATGGGTTCCTTAGGAAAAGTTGTTCAGTATGATGAGTAGACCCCCAGTTAACATGTCCTACACCAATATTGTTACACGCTGTATAAATAAACTTTTTACAAAACAACTTTGCTCCTACCTACGTAACTTCAAAGCCTACTTAAAAGCCTACTTAAAAGCCTACTTATAGCTGTCACAGTTTTTAGCTTAATAGGTACTTATTGTGTATGTGGGTATGTATTTTGTACCGATAAATGTTCTAACAAGCTCAATATTTTTGTAAGACCAATTCACCTATACCCCACAAGATGGAGAATGCAAATAAAAAAAACCTACTAAGGTACTCTGAAAAAATATTTTAATTAATATTTAAAGAAAGAACTTTGTCAAATCAAATAAAGTACCGGCGAAAAAGCAAAACTATATTCAGAGTTAACGTCATACCTATCCAAGTTTTACTACAGAACCCTAAAAAAGAAAGTAATAAAGCATAGAATTTGTGTTTTTTTTTAACTCCTATTTTCTGTCAGTGAATAAAAAATAGTACCTACTCTGGCCTTGAGAGAGTTATGCCAGTAACAATATCTTCACTTAGAGTATTTTATTCCTATTCCTATTAGATTATGCCAATGTTAAAAGTAAATGATAAATTATTAAATGTACAGGTGTTATATATAAGACCAAGTTACCTAAAATAGAGGT
The DNA here is from genome assembly GCA_947284805.1 of Coleophora flavipennella. Classification (NCBI taxonomy): domain Eukaryota; kingdom Metazoa; phylum Arthropoda; class Insecta; order Lepidoptera; family Coleophoridae; genus Coleophora; species Coleophora flavipennella. The sequence continues at coordinate 2,793,468 of OX369268.1, forward strand.
GGGTTAAAGATACAGGTGTTAATATAAGACCAAGTTACCTAAAATAGAGGTGGGTTAAAGGTACAGGTGTTATATATAAGACCAAGTTACCTAAAATAGAGGTGGGTTAAAGGTACAGGTGTTATATATAAGACCAAGTTACCTAAAATAGAGGTGGGTTAAAGGTACAGGTGTTATAAGACCAAGTTACCTAAAATAGAGGTGGGTTAAAGGTACAGGTGTTAATATAAGACCAAGTTACCTAAAATAGAGGGGGTTAAAGGTACAGGTGTTAATATAAGACCAAGTTACCTAAAATAGAGGTGGGTTAAAGGTACAGGTGTTATAAGACCAAGTTACCTAAAATAGAGGTGGGTTAAAGGTACAGGTGTTAATATAAGACCAAGTTACCTAAAACAGAGGTGGGCTAAAGGTACAGGTGTTAATATAAGACCAAGTTACCTAAAATAGAGGTGGGTTAAAGGTACAGGTGTTATATATAAGACCAAGTTACCTAAAATAGAGGTGGGTTAAAGGTACAGGTGTTATATATAAGACCAAGTTACCTAAAACAGAGGTGGGCTAAAGGTACAGGTGTTAATATAAGACCAAGTTACCTAAAATAGAGGTGGGTTAAAGGTACAGGTGTTAATATAAGACCAAGTTACCTAAAATAGAGGTGGGTTAAAGGTACAGGTGTTAATATAAGACCAAGTTACCTAAAATAGAGGTGGGTTAAAGGTACAGGTGTTAATATAAGACCAAGTTACCTAAAATAGAGGTGGGTTAAAGGTACAGGTGTTAATATAAGACCAAGTTACCTAAAATAGAGGTGGGTTAAAGGTACAGGTGTTAATATAAGACCAAGTTACCTAAAATAGAGGTGGGTTAAAGGTACAGGTGTTAATATAAGACCAAGTTACCTAAAACAGAGGTGGGCTAAAGGTACAGGTGTTAATATAAGACCAAGTTACCTAAAATAGAGGTGGGTTAAAGGTACAGGTGTTAATATAAGACCAAGTTACCTAAAATAGAGGTGGGTTAAAGGTACAGGTGTTAATATAAGACCAAGTTACCTAAAATAGAGGTGGGTTAAAGGTACAGGTGTTAATATAAGACCAAGTTACCTAAAATAGAGGTGGGTTAAAGGTACAGGTGTTAATATAAGACCAAGTTACCTAAAATAGAGGTGGCTTAAAGGTACAGGTGTTAATATAAGACCAAGTTACCTAAAATAGAGGTGGGTTAAAGGTACAGGTGTTAATATAAGACCAAGTTACCTAAAATAGAGGTGGGTTAAAGGTACAGGTGTTAATATAAGACCAAGTTACCTAAAACAGAGGTGGGTTAAAGGTACAGGGGTTATATATAAGATCAAGTTACCTAAAACAGAGGTGGGCTAAAGGTACAGGTGTTAATATAAGACCAAGTTACCTAAAATAGAGGTGGGTTAAAGGTACAGGTGTTAATATAAGACCAAGTTACGTAAAATAGAGGTGGGTTAAAGGTACAGGTGTTAATATAAGACCAAGTTACCTAAAATAGAGGTGGGCTAAAGGTACAGGTGTCAATATAAGACCAAGTTACCTAAAATAGAGGTGGGCTAAAGGTACAGGTGTTAATATAAGACCAAGTTACCTAAAATAGAGGTGGGTTAAAGGTACAGGTGTTAATATAAGACCAAGTTACCTAAAATAGAGGTGGGTTAAAGGTACAGGTGTTAATATAAGACCAAGTTACCTAAAATAGAGGTGGGTTAAAGGTACAGGTGTTAATATAAGACCAAGTTACCTAAAATAGAGGTGGGTTAAAGGTACAGGTGTTAATATAAGACCAAGTTACCTAAAATAGAGGTGGGTTAAAGGTACAGGTGTTATATATAAGACCAAGTTACCTAAAACAGAGGTGGGCTAAAGGTACAGGTGTTAATATAAGACCAAGTTACCTAAAATAGAGAGGTGGGGGGCCGGGGCCATGATGACAAAGCAAGTAAGTAAGTACCTACCAAATTATGTCTCCCTAATATCACTTACTGGGATCCCCACTTTTACTAGATGCTGTACCTACCTACGAGTACTCCTAAAATTCATATTATTTTCATAATATTTATTAACTATATATGAATCAATATCAGCTCATATACGTCCCCACCGAGGGGCTCGAGCCTACCCTGAATTAGGGCGAACGGGCCTTAGTCGACCACGCCGGCCCACAGCGGGTTAGTCGACTTCACACACAACCTTCGAGTTTCTTTGCAGGCGTGTGCAGGTTTCCTCACGATGTTTTCCTTCACCGTAAGAGCGTCGGATAAACGTTCATATGAAATCGAAATCACATTGGTGCGTGGCAGGATTCGAACCACGACCTACCGGACAGGAGGTAGCGGCTCTTGCCAATACGCTACCGACGACGCGACGCTCCGATGAATGTATGTAGGTATTTATTTTTACCTACCTATTGCCAGGCAGGGGCTGTTGACTTGCAATCATTAAACACGTTATACATATTTTATTACTCATACTGACATTTACATTACAAAAGTAGGTAGGTAGCTCCCCAATATTAATATCATAAGGTTGTCTGGAAGGAATTGCTTATACAATGAGACAGTTAACTTGTATATCTCATGATATTTATTACATGTTATTTGCTCGTATTTGTATTCATAAATTGTTATTTACTATGTACTGAGCGTCGTGGCTAGGGCCACCGCCTCTCGTCCGGGAGGTCGTGGTTCGAACCTGCCACGTACCAATTTGATTTCGAATTTAGATTTCATATGTACGTTTATCTGACGCTCTTACGGTGAAGGAAAACATCGTGAGGAAATCTGCACACGCTTGCGAAGAAACTCGCAGGTTGTGTGTGAAGTCGACCAACCCGCACTGGGCCCGCGTGGTCGACTAAGGCCCGATCGCCCTAATTCAGGGTAGGCTTGAGCCCCTCGGTGGGGACGTATATGAGCTGATATTAATGAAAATTGTACTAAAAAGTGAAAATAAATAAAATACTTAAAAATAGAAACAATTTAAACTTATTGGTGACGGCTTAGATGTGGTAATTGTATGTGGTACTGTATTCATACAAGTGGGTACCTGCCATACAAACCCATATTAAATGTAACTTTTTATCAAGATAGAGTACCTCTGTTCTTTGCTTCTAATTAAGTGTAATATTTTATATTATTGTTGATTTGTGTATGCCTGACCAACCAGATATAAAGGCTACGTGAGAAAGTATGCACAGCATGGCTATACAATTAATTTTGCATAATTCAACTGTAGGATAATATTAATCATACCAAATAATAAAATTTAATTGTTGATACCTATTTCTCTAAAACCATGCACTTTGGAAGTATATTTATTTATAGCGACCAATATCATCAACTTCTCCATTCAGTTTTTATTTTCGAGCGATTGAGTAGCAAGTGGCAATGGAGTGAAGATTGGTATTGTGATGAAAAAAAATTGAAGTAGAGATTTTCTTTCTGATTGTCTTGCACTAATAGTTTTAAAAAATGTATGAGTGCTTTGTATTGCTCTTTTTCTTAAAAAACGGTTAAAGATTTTAAACTTAGTATATTGCTACAACTTTATACGACCAACTATACTGTGATGTTCATTATTCCAGGAAATATCGGAATAAGGCAACTCCTGTACAAATCCAGGATCTTTAATATTTTTTCTCAAAAATGGCTGTAATGATTTTAAAACTTAATAAGGCCTACTATACTAGGTAGTTCATTATTTTATAAAAAAAACCAGCCAGGTGAGAGACGGACTCGCACACGAAGGTTACAAGGTTTAACACTATATACTTTTAAAATAAGAGTACCTATCTTCATGTTTATAAAATCCATGTTTTTTGTAAAGGGTTAGTTTTTTATTTTATTTTTTGTAATTATAGGGGCAATTTAAATACACACAGTAAAAATTTTAACTGTCTAACTATTACAGTTCATAAAATAGGTATTCCCTCTGACAGACAAAAGGATAGATGGACGGACAGCAGAGTATATTAATCAGATTTTTGACAGCAATAACACTTATAAACTTTAGTAAGCCTCCCGTAAAGAAAAATAACCTTTTTTCATAGTTGGGTTAAAATCAACTGGGGTACCTATAATTTATTATTTTTGTAGCTAATAACAAACTAACAATAAAACTACCAATGGGATTTTCGTATTGACTGATTTGAGAATCTGTTGAATCAAAATTATATATAAGCTCCAACAACATTAGCTGAAACTATTTTATCTGGTGCTTCTACCTATGAAACTGAACAACTTTCCCCATGAAACCCATAGTCAAATCTCAAAAAAAAGTTTGAACTTCCCATACTGAGTTGGCTGATCAGATCAGCTGATCAAGTTAGTATGGGAAAGACAAATTTTTTATTGCGATTTGACTATGGGTTCTATGGGGAAAGTTGATCAGTTTCATGGGTAGAAGCACTGGTTAAAATAGTTTAAATAATAATAGTTAGTATGTTATTTAGATTTTGCAAGAAAAAGAAATGCGAGGCTTTTTCTAAATACAAAAATATAAGTAGCAATGTTTGGATTTAGTATTAGTAAGTAGGTATGTACTTATGTATTTATAAACTAAAATAATGTAAACTAATTAAAATACATATTATACAAGAAAAACAGTAACCCAAAGCACTCTGATTGTTAGGTTAATTCATAGCATGTAAGTTGTGTTATATTGAAGATTTAGAGCTGGGAATAACAATTAAAATGGATGAAAATAAAAATGAAAAGCATGATTTAGTGCAAACAAAATAATTTTAATGTCAACTTAAAGTGTTATAATATGGTTATTATAATTAGTGTAACCAAAACATAATAATAATTCTTAATTAGGTTTGAAAAAGTCACAAAAATTTACAAAAAAAGAATAAAACAAAGCATGTATCACAAAATTATTAAGTAAGATTAAAATAATATAGGCCATTGACTATATAATAACCTATGCAATGCAACAAACAATACATGTATAGGTAGGTACTGTATATGTATAAGCAAAGGGATAGGAAGAGCTAGCTATGTATACATACATAGTCCGGGGCTTATCTGTTAGCATATTTGTGCTCTTATATTAGATGTGTGATGTAGTCCCTATACATAACAAATGTATACATACTCCAGAACGTAAACAAGAAAACAACAGAAAAGAAACCGAATACATATCTGACAAAATATTAAATGGCGGAACCTCACCTACCGACGGACTGTCTCCACCCAGCCTCACCCCCAGACCCCGGCCATCAATAAAATGGCCAATTCGTTATTGAATTTTGTCCCGCAACTTTCAGGCCGAGGCTGCGCGACGCCGCCGGTTGTTACGCGACAAGTAATATATTGATGACCGCTAGTTCTCTAGTGTAAACATTGCAGGTTTTTATTGATATATTAATAGTTTATTAGTGAAAGTTATGTCATACATGTCTTATTCTTAAAATATCAATTTATTCTTGTTTATATGTAGGTATACACTTGACTATCAAAAATTAATTAATAAATGTAAACAAAAACATCAGTATGTGACTTGTCTAATAAGAAATACAATGACCTTTCGTAATATATGAAGGGATTGTGGTATAAATTTATTATTTTTCTACATGCAAGTTCCCATTGCGCTGCTAATCAAATGTTACACATACATAGTATAGCAAAAGTTGAAATCTACTCACATAAGTAAAGAAACACCTATTTATAGTACCGTGTACAGAAACACATAAATTATAGCACTAATTACACAATTTTGTTAAGATTGGCCATTCGAATTATGTTTTTCTTAGACACCGATATAAAATGGCTGCTACCTCATTGTTCTGCGCGTTCGTTCGTGCGCATAGAAGCCGCGAACGCTTGGGAACGACTTCTCCGCCAATTAAAATAATGGCGCGAAATTTAAGGCACCGTTAAAATGGCTATTGACTAATACCTCGTAGTTAAGTATTCGTATTCGCTATTCAGTTTTACTATGACATAGCAGTAGATGAAAATAGTTATAACAATTATAAAAAACGCCAGTAAATATTCTCGTAAATTATATTGAAGTTGCGTTTCGGAGTTTTCAGAACATTTGCAAATTAGATTTTTCTTTTGATTTTGAAGATGACGAATACCTTCTAAATGATTTTCCAACTGATTTACTGAGTTTGTTGTAATGTTACATACGGAACAATGATGTCGTGAAAAATTTCTTTTCATTATGCAAGCTGACTTGAAGATAAATTTCTGAAAATATAAAAGTGAATAAATTAGCAATAAAAATTATTCCTTGATTATTTTTTTCTACACAATATCAATAACTGTTACTGTGACTGTAGGTGACTTATCGTATAGAAAATGTACCTAGCTAACTATAACACTGAATAATTTCTATTTAATATACATATTTACCACTAAGGATTACGGATTACCGGTAATTATATATAACTGTATCAAAATGACTGTAAGTGCAAAATATGGGGTGAAGGTGGTATACCTTGATACTCAATACAACAGTTATAGAATGTGACCGATCACTAACCTAGCTGTGTTGTAAATATCCTTTTGGTTGGAAATAAATTATTTATTCACTAATTAATTTGTTTACTATTTTATGTGCCTACTATTTATCCGTAGTGACCGACCGACCGAAGGTTCCTTTTCGGTTTCGGCCAGTTTCGGCCAAAACCGAAAAATCTTGTTTCGGCTATAGTTTCGGTTTCTGACAAAAACCAACCGAACCGTCATTCCAACCGAAGTTGTAGGCAACTCGTAGTAGCGGGCAAATTGTATGATTAGTCATTTTACATACGGTCAGGCAAATTGTATAATTCGTCCGTATGTAAACGGCCAGTCAGGCAAAATGTGAAATGCTGTATGCAGATTCAGGCAATTTGAATTAATTCGTCTGTATGTAAACGGTCAGGCGAAATGTTAAATTCTGTACGCAGATTGTAAAATGCCGAGCCAGGCAAATTGTATTAATTCGTCCGTATATGAACGGTCAATGCCGAGTCAGGCAAATTGTCAAAATGCCGTACGGCAGATTGTAAATGAGCTCGCGAAGTGAGCGATGTTAGTTTCAGTCAGGTTTGATTGATTTAACTGTCAAAGAAAGGTTTCAAAGTGTGTGTTCCCCGCCCTCGCCATTATATATTTTGCCTGAGATTTGCCCAACCGTATGTATAATGACGAATTATACAGTATACCTGCGACATATATATTATGGCGAGGCAATGGGTAATGCTAAACACTATTACTCCAAAGTTATGCTAGTCGAGTAAACAACTGACAGTCGGCGGCAGTGATCACTACTTAGGGTTTTTCCCCCTAAATTATAGGGGCAAAAAATTATAAAAAAAATTTAAGGGGGATTTTTACGGGCAAGAATTTTTTGGGGGTTATATCAGTGACATCAAACCAAACCTGTAATAAAATTGAATAAAAGTCAGTGCCTTGTGCGTGAACGGAACGTTCGACAAGAAACTAATGAACTGCGTTCTCTCTCTTTTTGACTTTTCTCTCTTTCACTTACTCAATCACTTCATCTTTCGTTCGTTCGTCAGTTGTCGTCGTTCGTCGGATGTTTTGTTTTGCTTTGCTGAATCGCTGTGCTGATTTTATGTATTTGTATTTGATTTGAGAACAAGTTATGTCGAATACAAACAGTATTATAAATAAAAAACGGTAATTTAAAAAACTAAAAAACCCGACTGCGTTTCTGTGTAGTTTAGAAATGAAAAACCCTAAAACAAGAAAGTCGTTGATTGCACTTAACTTAAGAAAAATTGTAGCAGTCAGGACCCATTCTAGAAAGTCAGCCGTCTAGTCAGTATATTGGAGTAATCTGCAATGTAATGTAGGTATGTGCTCCCAATTCACTAAGCCTCCATTTCTAGAATGGGTCCCGACTGCTACAATTTTTCTTAAGTTAAGTGCAATCGGGTATGACGACTTTCTTGTTTTAGGGTTTTTCATTTCTAAACTACACAGAAACGCAGTCGGGTTTTTTAGTTTTTTAAATTACCGTTTTTTATTTTATTCATTTTTTAGTTTTATTATTGAATGAGTTTGTAAAGTAACCTATATACACGATGACACACTTTAAATTTACGCAGATTATTAACTTATCAGCTGATAGAAAATCCATCGAGCCGTTCTGGCTGCAGAGCGTGTCAAACATTTGAATTTGGCGCGAAAAACCCGCCATTTTGTATTTTTTTTATTTTGATGTACCCAGTGTCACTCTCACAGTAAATACGAATCTAACGACACCTCTCAGGCCAAAATCCATCCAGCCGTTCAGGCTGCAGAGCGTGCCAAACAATTATACATACATACAAACATACATACATACATACTCTCGAAAAACATAACCCTCCTTCTGACGCAGTCGGGTAAAAATACAAACAGTATTATAAAGTACTACATCAAAAAAATAATATTAAGGTACCTATCCTTACTAATATAAATGTAAAAATGTGTTTGTTTGTTTGTTGCCTTTTCATGCTTCAACACCTCAACCAATCTTGACGAATTTAGGCATGGAGAGCCTGTGTCATAGAGAAGGACATAGGCTACTTTTCTGTGAAAATAGCTTAGTCCAATAAATTTACTGAGGGTACTGAAAAAATACACTTTTTTGATTAATTTCTTTAACACAGCAACGGAACAATGGATTGTTATGATTTTTTGCGTGGAGATGACTAAAGATGTGGGAAATGACATAATTTACTAATCATTACATAGTATATCCTGACGTATTTTCTGAGGGATCTGGGGAAAACAAATTTCCACGCTCGCGCACGTCGTTGTCGCAACGGAGCAACGGATTGAAGTGATTTTTTGTACAAAATTTTTTGAGAGGGTGGGAAGTGTTGTAGACTGCTAATCAGAATAACCCGAGATAATTTCTAAGGGGTCAGGAGGAAACTCATGTTCAAGCTCACGAGTCGTTTGCGACTCGCCCACGACTCACCCTGAAAGACAAATGATAAAAACGATTTCCACGTGGGCGAAGCCGAGGGCAAAAGCTAGTTTATTATAAAATCCTATACTTAGGGGGTTTAACGGAGATTTGAAAAATCTTAGGAGTAAATTTTGATAAGGGTTGGCAACACCGGTCGGCGGACATCATGGAAGTAATTAGTACTAACGTAAAACCACAGTCTAAGGATCCATACAGTCGTCCAACGGAGGGCGTTAGAAAGCGCAATCGTGCGGCGGCTGCGAGGCGGGTAGGGCCCACTAGACTATTGTCACCGTTTGTATGATGCGGTGGGCCCATTCATTGAGGGTCGTCACGTTACATTTTTATTATCAATCATTCATGCACAGCTAATTACTTTTGAATTATTTTGGTTCATTTTTTTTATAATTAAAAAATATTTAATATAATTTAAATAAATATTAAAACAATTTGTTATAATATATTTTTAATAAATTGAAAATGATCAATTTTACTACAATTATTTTTTTAACAACTTAAAAATTATTAAAAAATAATTCAAAAAGTGTTTTAATAATTTATAATATAAATATAATATATATATTAATTATCGGACATTTTTAAAATTAAAAATTTGTGTGAGACGACATCTCACCTGATGGAAAGTGAAGATGTAGTCGAGGATGGTACACGTAAACTCAAATAATGTCTAGTCACTCTCGCCTTGAAGATCCTGATGTGGATCATTTAATAGGTATTATTGGGGTGTTTTATTACGAATATGACATACATACTATAATCAGTTTTTGAAAAAAGTGGCCACCGTTTTGAACTTTTTAGTTACTGGACCGATTGCTTCCAAAATCGATATCTGGGGGTACCTGAGGTCCCTTATCACGAATCCGTTGTCAGGATTGAAAAAAAAGTGGCCGCCATTTTGAACTTTTTAGTTACTGAACCGATTGCTTCCAACATCGATATCTGGGGGTCCCTGAGGTCCATTATCACGAATCCGTTGTCAGAATTGAAAAAGTGGCCACCATTTTGAACTTTTTAGTTGTTTACGCCGTAATCATATTTTAAAAACTCGCGCGTTATGTTATGTGTGTTCAACCTTCAATATCCTGTAATATTCCTCTCCCTTTCCCACTCACGCATCGAATATAGCGCATCGAGTGAGAAAGCATACATCGAAGCCGTGTCTGGTGGTGTCAAAACCAAGAATTAAACAAAAGAAAAATGTCTTCCTCTATGGCATTGCAATGAACGCATGTCGCTCCGCTAATAAAAATTAACTTTAGTATCCAACCGCTGTGAAAGACCATATAATTATCCGTGTGTGTATCAGTGCAATCTGAAGTGCTAATTAAAGTACCTACTGCAAGGAGTTGCAGCTGGAAGGGGAGAATTTGAGCCAGCGCTGGCTGACCACATGTCGGTTCTTTACGTCGTGCATGGTGAGTTCCTCTCCTTTGACTGTTCGGTTTTCTCTTTCCTGTTTCATTCCAGGGCAGAACAGCATCCTACTGCATATCTGAGACTGAACACACGTAACCGCAATACTTCATCCGCGATATATCATCCCGCTCCGCAAACTACAGTCCACTAATTTTCAAAAATCCGAACCGGCTACACCATTAGTTACTGGACCGATTGCTTCAAAAATCGATACCTAAGGGTCCCATGGATTCATTATCATGAATCCGTTGCCAGAATTTAATAAGGGGGCCGCCATTTTGAACTTTACAGTTACTGGATCGATTGCTTCCAAAATCAATATCTGTATTGACTACCAGAGTAGTCCCTGAGGTCCCTTATCACGAATCCGTTGCCAGAATTTAAAAAGCGGCTGCCATTTTGAACTTTTTAGGAACTGGACAGATTGATTCCAAAATCGATGGACCCCTCAGATATCGATTTTGGAAGCAATCGGTCCAGTAACTAAAAAGTTCAAAATGGCGGCAAGTTTTTTCAATTCTGACAACGGTTTCGTGATAAGGGACATCAGGGACCCCCAGATATCGATTTTGGACGCAATCGGTCCAGTAACTAAAAAGTTCAAAATGGCGGCCACTTTTTAAAATTCGGGCAACGGATTCGTAATAAGGGACATCAGGGACCCCCAGTTATCGATTTTGGACGCAATCGGTCCTGTTACTAAAAAGTTCAAAATGGCGGCCACTTTTTTCAATTCGGGCTACGGATTCGTGATAAGGGACTTTAGGGTATACAGATATCGATTTTGGAAGCAATCGGTCCAGTAACTAAAAAGTTCCAAATGGCGGCCGCTTTTTCAAGTCGGGCAACGGATTCGTGCGTGATAAGGGACCTCGCGGACCCTCGGATATCAATTTTGGAAGCAATCGGTCTAGTAACTAAAAAGTTCAAAATTCTGACAACGGTTTCGTGATTAGGGAACTCAGGGACCCTCAATTTTGGAAGCAATTGTTTAAGTAACTAAAAAATTCAAAATGCCCCCCATTTTTTTTTAATTCTGACAGCGGATTCGTGATAAGTGACCTCAGGAGACTTCAGATACCGATTTTGAAAGCAATCGGTTCAGTAACTAAAAAAATCAAAATGGCCGCCATTTTTTGATTCTGACAACGGATTCTTGATCAGAGATCTAAGGTACCTTCAAATATCAATTTTACACTATTGAAATATTTTTTCTACGTAGTGGCATTTTCTTTCATTTAATTGTCAAGTATTGTGACAACCCTTGGTACTGTGATCAGTGGTCCGTGAAATCGGCGATGACGCGATTATTATAGGTGTTGGACGACTGTATGAGTTCTTAGACTATGGTACAACATTAAAGAAATACGCAGATTTAAGTAGATTTTAATTATAAGTTATACGTTTGTACTTATTACTGCCATGGCGGACATATTTGTATATTTTTTGGCAGCTATTCCATTATGCCTTATGTCGGTTCCTATTTCGAGAACTATAGTTATCGTGGGTGTATCCGTTTTCCGGATATTATGGTTCAAGGTTTAATACCTCAAGACCGTTACTTAATTTAATCGTGCAGTTTTCTTTGAAACGTAAGGTTTTTTTGTTTGTATGCACGGTATTTTTTTGCTTCTCTTGACACGGGTCGTTTTTTCCCCGGCTTAATGGCATTATACCTCTTTCGGATAATTGCTTACGTGTTGTTGAGTTGATTTTGCCTGTGTATTCCCTTACGATTCCAAGAGAATTTTGATTTAAGTAGTCGATGGCCAGACTCTAGATTTCTTTCAATCGAAAGTCGGGACAGACTTACTTTTAGTTCACGATTATTTAACGTTAGTTTAAGGGAAAAATCTTTAAGGGTTACTGTTTAGAATATTTTTACGCGTTGCTTTGCGAGGTACTCCTTAAATTTTTGGCGTACCCTGTTCACTTTTATGTGACAACGTTACTCTATTCCACAGTATTGTTTAGATTTCTTGAGGTCTTATAACAATTTTCCATTTTTAAAACTTCTTTCATTAATCTTGCCCTTTTCTTACCTCAAATGGCCTATTTTTCGGTAGAGTTGTCCCTTTAGACTCTTGCGTATCGCGTTTCAGACTTCCGGTGTTAATTTTATCCGTGAGTCGGATTTTCACGCATCCGCCTTTACCGTTTTTGTCCACATTTTCGCTGGGGTAACCGACAATGTTTTGCAAGTTTTTTTCAGTTTTTGTCAACCCTATTGGTCTTTAATGTTTTACTAGTTATTTGGTTTCTCCTGTTTTCTTAAGTGACTAGTTTTAGGTTCAATACACAGTGATCCCTTAACACTAGTGTGTTGTTGGGGTTATTAAGTCTGTTCACTTTTAGATGGAGTTTTTGCCGTTTGTATGTGTAGCTTCGTGTATAAATGTCAATTTCTACCAACTTCAAGTAAACGTTTGTAGTTAACTAGTTACTTAGAGAGTTTTTATTTTTTTTCTTCTTCAGGGCTGTCCAACGTCCATAGGGTTGTCCAAATTTCAAAAATTTTTGAACTTCACACCTTTTTTTTGTGAGTTTGTGGGTATTTTGAAACGCAAACTATCGTTTCGAGCCTATCTCCTTTGTTGCGTTTCATAGTTAAATTCTCTTTTGATTTTGTTCCTCTATGAAAGTTTAATTTGAAAATATTTGTGACTTTTTGACAAGTGTAAAACAAAAATTGATTCTGGATGACTGATGACTGTCGAAATAGGTGTTTTGATGAAAATATTTTAAAATTTTGTGATTTTGGTTTTGTTTACAAGACCTCCTATATTTAACAGGGGTAAGTGATTTATGCTTAGAGATAGCTATTCATTTTTATTTGTTGCCGTTGCGAACTAAATTTTTATTAATAGGGTCTTCCACCCGGCCCGAACGAATCACTATTATCCTGGATTACTGTTAGTCTTCCACCCGGCCCGAACGAATCACTATTATCCTGGATTACTGCTAGTCTTCCACCGGCGTTCGTTTCGCCGCTCCACAACTGCCTGCCGCTTACTCAAAGGGAAGTGGAACCTTTGTTTCTATCTAATTTTAAGGACCATTTTGTTATCACTGGTCACCAAGCACTGCTACTCCCCGGCAAGGTTCTGCTGTCTTCCTCCAAGCGCAGCTGCTGGCCTACGTGTTCTCCTGTTTTCCGTTTACTTTGACAATTTTGCATTTATTTTAAAATCATTAAGAGTATTGTACACCCAAAGTGTTTCCTACAACTTTGGGGGGTAATTTCGACACCCAATAAATTAACTCTATTTATGTTTTAGGTATTTATTCGATCATTTTTACACCTGGGGGGACGATTGATCGTAACCTAACCTTTTTTTTGTATTTTAAAATTATGTAATGTGTTGTTTTTTTATATTAGTCTATTTCCACAGTCATCAACTTGTTTACTTCTTTATCTATTTTTTTCTAATCTTATAAAATAAAAGTATTCTATATTACCCCAAAATTTATTTTCTTTCCGAAATTCATATTTAGGCAGCGATTAAAAATTCTACGTGTCATATGTGGCAAATTCCGTAAGGGTTTTTATCCCCTGTTTCCATTTTTTTTGTCACAGTAGGTACTATTTTTTTATTTGAAACTATTCAAGTTCTCGAGTGGCAACCGCGCACCGGAAAACGTAGCTAGGTAGGACTTCCACGCGGTGGACCGACGAACTGGTGAAGATCGCGGGAAGCCGATGGATGCGGGCAGCGCAGTACCGGTCGTCGTGGAAATCCTTGGGGGAGTCCTTTTTCCAGCAGTGGACGTTTTTGGCTTTTAGGATGTTGATGATGATGGGTGACATATTCTTCAATAAAATTATTTATATTATAATATATTTATGTACCCACATACTAAATCAATATACTTTATTGCATACAAAAAATAAACAGTTCTACGAAGAAAAGACAGAAGAAAAACAAAAGGTATGTTAGCTTATTTTAAATAAATAATTTGATAAGAAAACAAAAAAAAACAACATGTTCTTATGACCATTTCATGTATAGCAACACCCATTGTTTATCTGTTACTTTGACGTATGTGTAAAAGTTGAAGTTTGTCTATTCTATGGTTTACTTCTTTTTGAGAAATTGTAGTCATGGCGGTGGGTGTTTTCACCTTTTTATTATTAAAATCTACTTAAATCTGTGTATTTCTTTAATGGAAACGATATTATACGAGTTTTAGTGTCATATATTATTACAGCGCTTGTTGTTGAAAATATATTTCGTGATAACACTTCGTTTGCATGCTTTTTATCTTCAGCTAACCTTTCATGGATTTCATGAATATTTCGATATTGAATGTATTGCTAATGTAATACCTTGAAGTTTTATATAATAATGTCTGTGAATGTGTGTTTCAGCGTGTACCACCACCCGCCTTGAAAAAGGATAAGAAGGAGAAGAAGCCTCCGAAAGACAATTCCAAAAATGTTATGAGGAATCTTCACATCAGGAAACTCTGCCTGAATATATGTGTCGGCGAGTCTGGAGACAGGCTGACGCGTGCTGCTAAGGTCAGTGAATAAACCAGTTAATTAGAATTTTATCGTTTTGCTAGTGCTTGTTAGATCATCACAAAAGTAACCTAAGTTTTTAACTTATAAATCAGGATGTCCCTTAGTCGGTTGGAATGCACATAACCGGGCTGACGTAGGGGGAGAGCTTTCGCGAGGCTCTTCGACAGTATAGTCATCAAACTTAACAAACTCATTTTTGTATCGAGTATGGCATTCCGGTTACGTGCATTTTAACTGAAATATCTTGTTATTTGAGAATTACTACTTCATTATTTTTCCACCAATCATTTTTAAAAAGCATCACCAAATCCATTAGGCAGGACTTTTTTTTTCCATTCTAGTGTAAACTCAAAAAATCTTTAAATTTTGTCATGCAGCATGATGTGAAAATATAAAGTATGTGGTGGGAACTGCAAGTTATTTTTAAAATTAACTAGATGTTGATTCTGAAACGCTATGACATGTGACCAATTTCTTTAACATTTGTCTCTGTGTTTTTCTTCACGTGTAAAGAGTAAAGAAAATAACCCCACTTTGAACTTTTTTGATATTTTTTCGATTCAATTTAACACTGTAATTAATATTAAAAAATCCAACTGGCATGTTGAAGTGTGGGTTTACACTTAAAGGTTTAAATCGGTCTGGTTTGCCTGTGGAATGTAGATCTCTGTTATAGTCTTCTATAACCTCTTGGTTTCTTTCATATATTTTTCTCTGTTATGAAAGTCAACGAATCGTGTTTCTGCAACTGACAAAATGAAGAAATTGAAAAGAATATGGTTACAAAATATCACTTTCATATGTTTTATAACTGATGAAAAAAATCAAGATCCCTGCGCCCAAAGTTTCCATGCATTGCCTTAAAGCAAATCTAATTTTGGCCTTGATCAGAGCTACAGGGGTAAAATTTTACAAAACTTAGTAATAACTACAAATGAAATGAACATCACATTCATGTTCTTTTGTTTATTATAATAGGAGAACATAAAATTTAAAGAGAGGTAGCAAAAGCAACATAAAAAAATATTCTTTGACTCTTTTAATCTCAACGGACTTTATATTTTAAAACTAATGTAGCTATTGAGTGTTAAAAAAGTCAAAGAATGATAGTTTTTTTAATGTTGTTGTTGGTGTCTCACCTTAATTTTTACCTGTTCTTGTAGAATAATAGTTGACAGAACCGTTATGAATGTTGATGTTAATATAATTTTTAGTTAAAATTATGGGACTTGTTCTAAATAATCCACCCCTGTCACTGATCAAGGTCAAAAACTAGGATCACCCTTAAGGGGATCCTCCTGCCTAACTAGAAAAATAATTACTTGCTGATTACATACTTGAATGAAAATAACCTTACACTCGGCTTCAAAATATAGTACCATCAAATTTTTCTCAATACATATTCATACTAAAGGGGGCTTTAAATAAGCATAATAACTTATTTAACCCATTAACGCCCAAAATTGAACTACGCATAACTCTTGTTTTTGTTTATTACATGTAAGGGGATGAAATAAAAGACCTATAAAGAAAAACCGATGAAAATCTATACATGTGTCGAGTTAGAGATGTGAACACACCTAGCTGTGTACAACGGGTGGTTTAGTTGTGGAACTGCCCAAAGCAAGGTTGCTCAACATAGTTCACAGTGGGTTTTCAATACGTTGTGATGGTGGTTTTCCCTCTCCAATCCGTCACGAACTGCTGATGAGAATGGGCGGCTCTTGGTTTAATAAAACAAGTATAATTGATATATAGAAGTGTCCACTGTACATGCTAGTTAAGTGTACAGAGCAAAAAAAGTCGTCCAACACACGAATTTTCTAATAAATTACCTTTTTTAAGTATGATCAAGTTACAATAGGGTCTAATTAGACCTTTTAGCTCAATAATCTTAAAATACAATGTATTTTATATTTTAATAAGCTCAATAATTTTATTTAAAATCATAAAAATTAAAACAAAACAACTAACCTCAACAATGTTCCTGCGAGTCCATGACAGAAGAAAAAAAACAACAGTATGGCTCCCACTGCCCTCACAATAATTCATTTAAAAACACACAAGCACCTTCTAGTTTCGAAATATTGTACTACATCCATCGTAATTATCGACAAGGTAAGTCGAACCATAATTTAAACTATTGTACACAAGCGTGTACAGAGGGCAGTAATGAGTTAAATGAAGAAATCTAAAGAAACTAAAAATTGGTATCAGTAGGTTACATTCCTGGCTACAAATTAATTACTCGCTCAGTCTTATTAACTAAATAAGTACCTAGTATCTTATCTGTGATGAAATAATGGCATTGAGATGTTACGAATATTAGCAAATTAAAAAAAAACTTGCAACTTGCTCCTCGGGGTCACAAACAGGGTTCTGCACCAAATAGTTAGTATCAACAGAACAAGACCTCTCAGTACATACTTTGCTCTAGCTAGGTAAATAGGGGTCTACTTATACTAGACTTTAGAAATTTCATGGAAATGGTAAGACAAGATTTTCTCTTTGATTTTCCTCTAATCTTTTTTTCCCATTATGTTGGGGAATCTTGGCAAGCCCGCTTCCATCTTCTGCATCATCGTCACTTACCATCAGGTGATATGATGCCAAGGGCTTACCAATTGTGAATAAAAAAAACTACATCCAATTTTTTTTCTAATTTAGCCCCCAAAAGTGACCCCCATGTATAAATTCACATATTAACGTTACACATCCGTCTTAGGGTCACTGACTTATATATGTGTACCAAATTTCAACTCAATCGGTCTAGTAGTTTCGGAGCAAATTGGCTGGGACAGAGGGAAAGTCCTGTCATTTTGATTTGGTGGCACTTTTTCGAAGAAGTTTGGTAGCCAAATAATGTAGGAGTCATTCTCAAATAATATTGACAAAAAATATTTCCTAGAATGAATAATAAAGTAACGTAAGACTAGTAAAGTAAGACTGCGCAAGAAGGAGGGTTATGTTTTTCTAGTGTTTGTATGTTTGTTTGTTTATTTATTTATTTCTCTGGCACGCTCTGTAGCCTAACAGCTTGATGGATTTTGGGGTGCTATGTATCGTTAGATTTGTCTTGATCCCATGAGTGGTACATTAGGATACATTTATGCCACTGACCAGAAAAGAGGGGTTAAGTTTTGTTCCCGGCGTGTGAGGCGAGGTGTAGTTAGGCTCGTATTGATCATGTGAGTGACATATGATACATTTTTACCCAAGATGCAGGCAAGGCAGAACCGAATGTTGTGGAAATCCTTGGGGGAGGACTTTGTCCAGCAGTGGACTACTTTCGGCTGTTATGATGATGGCACACCTGTATATCTTATTTATATATACTGAGATATACACATATGACATACTTTTACATTGTTCATCAATTCATCAGTAAATATTTTTTGTTGTAAAATAAGTAAAGATCCTAAGGCTACTTCTGTGATCTTTAAATGTGTGTTTTGTGTTTGATATTTTTAACATGTGTTTGAAATATGGGTTGACCAGTGCAGCATGATATTTGTTCAAGGCTCACTTTTTTTGGTGATCCTTTGTAAATTCATGCAATATAAAATGCTTTTCATTTGCAACTTCTGGCCACTATTTTATACTGCTCAGAATACTAGAAAAAGCTACAGCTCTTGAATATTTTGATACAGATATTACTAAGTCTGTGTTATATAACTGACAATATAGTTTAAAGTGACGCTTGCAGGTGTTGGAACAGCTGACTGGCCAACAGCCAGTGTTCTCGAAGGCTCGCTACACTGTGCGTTCTTTTGGCATCCGTCGTAATGAAAAGATTGCTGTCCACTGCACAGTCCGTGGGGCAAAGGCTGAAGAAATCCTTGAGAGGGGTCTCAAAGTAAGTGCAAAACAGATTTATAATCCCTACTAATATTATAAATGCGAAAGTAACTCTGTCTGTCTGTTACGCTTTCCCGCTTAAACCTCTCAACCGATTTTGATGAAATTTGGCACAGACAATCTTTAGACCCTGAGAAAGGACATAGGCTACCTGAGGTTCCACGCTCGCGAGCCGCTTGCGGCTCGCGCACTGCGCACCCTCGAACAGTTATAGAAACGTTGTCCACGCGGGTGAAGCCGCGGGAAACAGCTAGTTATTCAATAATGTCAAAACTCGTCAACAGTTAATACTGTCTGGAAATTGATGTTACAACAAAAACTGATACTTGGCATTGTTGAAAAATAGGTATTTGTTAATTTTTAGGGTCCCGTACCCAAAGTGTAAAAATGGGACCCTATTACTGAGACTTCGACGTCTGTCTGTCTGTCTGTCCATCTGTCACCAGGCTGTATTTCATGAACCGTGATAGCTATACCATTGAAATTTTTACAGATAATGTAATTCTGTTGCCGCTATGACAACAAATACTACAAATTTAAAAAGTAAAAAAATAAGGGTGTCTCCATAAAACAAACGTGATTATTTTGCTCGTTTTTGCTTGATATTGATAACGGCAACAAGTGAACACTTGAAATATGCACTAAATATTTAGTTATACAGGGTCTTCGGCAGATGGTTGAAAATACGAAAATGGGGGATAGGTGGGGTCGCCTCCCACCTATTTTGAGAATTAAAAAAAATCTAGGACTTGTAATTTTTTTTACAGGATTTTTTTTCCTTTTTTTAGAAATTTTGCCATTTTTATACCTTTGAACACATGTAACTTTTTGTTTTTTAAAGCTAGCTCCAAAATCTTTTTTTTAATAGACTTTTATAAGATTGTCGGCTCTAAAAAAAAAAATGTTTGTTTCAAGTTATTGCTAAAAACAAAAATGTGGGCCCCCGAACTTAAAAAAAAAAAGTTGAACAAAAATTTAAAAGTCAACTTTGCGATGCATTTAAAAAAAAAATAATGGGGCTGGATGGCTTCTGTTTTTTTTAAAACATCTCTAAAGCTTAGGCTTTTGAATGGTATGTAATTTGTTTCGGTATATTTTTTGTAACCGGAGTTGTTAATTTTTTTTACTCAATTGGACCATGTTGACGAAATTCCACTAGTTACATGTTTTGTGAAATGTATCAAATGCAAAGTTGAAAATAATGTAAATACTTACTGTTGGGACGGTTACAAAGAGCAGGTACGTTTTTTTACATTCTTGCACACACATAATGGCTATCTTTTGTCATTTATTGGCATATTGGAGTTAGCACTTCCATATGCCAATAAAATGTCCGCATATTCCGCATTGGTAAATTGAGCCATTTTAAACCACAACAAAGTCTTAACAAAACGTCTGATAATAACAAAAAGTGACAAACATCAAAAAAACTTAACAAAATCACAAACGTTAATAACGTTAACGTTTTTTTTTGTTTTCGTTAATTTCACTTTGCTGTGTTTGTGATTTTGTTAAGTTTTTTTGTTGTTTGTCACTTTTTGTTATTATCAGACGTTTTGTTAAGACTTTGTTGTGGTTTAAAATGGCTCAATTTACCAATGCGGAATATGCGGACATTTTATTGGCATATGGAAGTGCTAACTCCAATATGCCAATAAATGACAAAAGATAGCCATTATGTGTGTGCAAGAATGTAAAAAAACGTACCTGCTCTTTGTAACCGTCCCAACAGTAAGTATTTACATTATTTTCAACTTTGCATTTGATACATTTCACAAAACATGTAACTAGTGGAATTTCGTCAAAATGGTCCAATTGAGTTAAAAAAAATAACAACTCCGGTTACAAAAAAGATACCGAAACAAATTACATACCATTCAAAAGCCTAAACTTTAGAGATGTTTTAAAAAAAACAGAAGCCTTCCAGCCCCATTTTTTTTTTTTAAATGCATCGCAAAGTTGTTTTAAATTTTTGTTCAACTTTTTTTTAAGTTCGGGGGCCCACATTTTTGTTTTTAGCAATAACTTGAAACAAACATATTTTTTTTTAGAGCCGACAATCTTATAAAAGTCTATTAAAAAAAAGATTTTGGAGCTAGCTTTAAAAAACAAAAAGTTACATGTGTTCAAAGGTATAAAAATGGCAAAATTTCTAAAAAAAGGAAAAAAAATCCTGTAAAAAAAATTACAAGTCCTAGATTTTTTTAAATTCTCAAAATAGGTGGGAGGCGACCCCACCTATCCGCCATTTTCGTATTTTCAACCATCTGCCGAAGACCCTGTATATTCTTTATAAAATAAATATTTAAATTAAAATAAAACAAATTTAAGTGGGGCTTCCATACAACAAACATGATTTTTTATGCTCGTTTTTGGTAAGATAACGGCAACAAGTAGACACTTGAAATATTCTTAGAATATTTAGCTAAATATTCACTTTAAAAATAAATAATTAAAATAAAACAGATATTTACGGGAGCTTACATACAACAAACATGATTTTTTTGCTTGATATTGATAACGGCAACAGGTAAACGCTTGAAATATTGAGTTGTATTATTCACTTTAAAAATAAATAATTAAATTGAGGTGTGTTTTGTGTTTGATATTTTTAACCTGTGTTTGAAATATGGGTTGCCCAGTGCAGCGTGATATTTGTTCAAGGCTCACTTTTTTTGGTGATCCTTTGTAAATTCATGCAATATAAAATGCTTTTCATTTGCAACTTCTGGCCACTATTTTATACTGCTCAGAATACTAGAAAAAGCTACAGCTCTTTTGAAGATCTTGATTAAGTCTGTGATGAATTACTGACAATATAGACAATATAACAAATTGCTTACTCTACATTTTTTTTTAAATATCTTCATATGATTTGTAAAAAAAGAAAATAAGATTGCAAATAAAAACACATATTTTGGTTTTGTTTCCTTACTTGCTGACATACATTAACTTTATCATTGCAGGTCAGAGAATACGAGTTGAGGCGTGACAACTTCTCAGCTACCGGCAACTTTGGGTTCGGTATCCAGGAGCACATTGACTTGGGTATCAAGTATGACCCGGCAATCGGTATCTACGGTCTTGACTTCTACGTTGTCCTAGGAAGGCCAGGTAAATATTATATACTTACTAACAATTTTTATTACATGTTATATTTCAATAGCAACCACCCCCAGAGTTCTAGGATAAGCTCTTAAGAGTTATATAGGAAACTATAATTCTGAAATGCAACAAAAAAAGTCCAATTAACTATGAGCGGAAATCAATGGATTTCTAGTTATGGCCAACTTAATTTTCAAATTTTGTATTTTTTGTGATTTTGTATATAACACTATGGTAAGTATACTTAATACGGAAAAAAGTTCCCCATTTTATCAACTTACAAAATATATATTAGTAACAAAATAAACTGAACTCCCCACAGAGATCATACCTTATCACAGGAGCGCCTTAAGCATTATTCAATTTGTATGGTATGTACTTAGGGCTTTCTTTAAAATACCACTATTGCATATTATAGTAAGATTTCTTGATGGCGTAAACTTGATAAATCAACTTTTTTTGTATGACAGGTACCATTTTTAGAAGTTTTCCAGATATGATGAGTGGGGCAAAAGATATGCATCGGTTTTAAAGGGCCATAGAAAAAAAAATAGATTTATATATAAGTGCGGTTTATTTTATTCAAGTCACTATGGTGGAATGACATTTGTTACTTCAAGTTTTTTTAAATTACATCAGCAAGATGGCGGCTATTAGCAGCGGCGCACTGATGAAGGTGATTTCTGAAATCTTAAACAACTTTCCCATACATTTGAATGGGTATGGTTCTTTCCTCCCTAATTCTAAAAGGGTGGGGCCTGTACCACATATGGTGTATTTTAGGAGTTAATGGGTGTTGTCGATGGCAAATATTTTGGAAAACATCCTTCGGCATTATCGTCACTTACCATCAGGTGAGATGATGCCAAGGGATTACCTATTGTCAATAATAAAAAACAAAACGATTTTTGAGATTTTTTTTTCAACTTTTGTACAATGTATTTGAAATAAAAAAGTACCCTTGGCAAATAATTGAAGTAACCGTAATGTTTATTATTAATTTGTGTACGCCCAAGTACACCAGACGGTCAAGGAAGTGACTGGTTTTTTTTGTATTTTAATATAGTTCGTTTCGGAAATTAGCCGCAGTACACCCGAATAGAGTTCTGGAAATGTGTTCAAGGATATAAAAATTGTCAAAAAAAAGGTATCTTTTTATTTAGAATTTATAATTAATTTTAAATACTTTCACTGCTGGACGAAGTATCTTCGCCTATCTTAATAATAATTAAAGACTAAACAAGATTCGCGCGACCCCATGCGGGTCTAACGTCAGCAGCGTGGCGTTTCAACTCAAAGCTGCCCCTTTGTCGGTACCGTTTGACGTGAGCCGACAACGCGAGCGGCATTTATCAAAGGTGCGGTTAATTGAGTGAACGAACTTTACCTTGATGCGAAGCTGGTATTATGAGTCACTTTTTCTGTATTTTGCACGCTTATCGTTTTTTTTTAATTCAACAAATTCAAGTATGCTTACGTTATTCATACAACATTAAAATGGCCATTACTCGAAAACCGTTGATCTCCGCCCGTGGATACGTTTTTTGTGGACTGGAAGATTTTTTTGTAGGTATTTTGTCTATTGATAAAATACCTGCACATTCGTTCAGGAGTGATTTTGTTTTTAACTTTACTCTGTAAAGAATGTGCTACATTAAATCTTGTCTGTAATTGAGCAATTGTATGTTTGGTTGCTTGAATTTTATACAATTATGATGAGGAACATCTTAATATCCAGAAGACAGATAGCCTCAGCCTTTCATAAGCAAGCATTCATATGTTTACTGTTTTTAAGTCAGTCTTCGGGTTTTAGAAAAAAACCGCATGAGAATCGATCGAGCCAAATAAAACTCATCACCATCATCATATCAGCCGAAGGACGTCCACTGCTGGACATAGGCCTCCCCCAAGGATCTCCACGTCGACCGGTTCTGCGCTGCTCGCATCCAGCGGCTTCCCGCGACCTTCACCAGGTCATTGGTCCATCGAGTGGGAGGCCTGCCTACACTACGCTTTCCGGTGCGTGGTCGCCACTCGAGAACTTTGCTGCATCAACGGCCATCTGTTCTACGAGCAATGTGCCCCGCCTACTGCCACTTAAGTTTAGCAATTCTGAGAGCTATGTCGGTTACCTTGGTTCTCCTACGGATCTCCTCGTTATCTCCTCGTTTCTGATTTGATCACGCAGAGAAACTCCGAGCATAGCACGCACCTTGAGTCTACTTATGATGATATATCTACAAAATTGTTTGCAGGTTTCAACGTGGCCCACAGGAGACGCAAGACTGGCAAGGTTGGCTTCCCCCACCGCTTGACGAAAGAGGACGCCATGAAGTGGTTCCAACAGAAATACGATGGTATCATCCTTAACAGCAAAGCAAAGTAAATTAAGTAAACAAAATTTATAAAAATAAGCTCATGTTTCATTTTTTTTACCAGTCAGTCACTACGTGAAGAAAGGTGTGGGAAACGGTAGCTTTTGCGCACTCCGTGCGTGCCACATATTGGCGCTTTTGTATCTAGATCCGTGCGTTGCCGCGGGATTCCGTTTCACTATCGATATATGCAATATAGATAGTCACATAGATTGGCGGTCTTATCCGCTTAGCAGCGATCTCTTTCAGACAACTACGTGAAGAAAGGTGTGGGAAACGGTAGCTTTTGCACACTCCGTGCGTGCCACATATTGGCGCTTTTGTATCTAGATCCGTGCGTTGCCGCGGGATTCCGTTTCACTATCGATATATGCAATATAGTCATATAGATTGGCGGTCTTATCGCGACCTCTTCCAGACACCCCTTAGGTAGAGAAGTCGTAACATTTTTTAATAAAGGATTAGTGCGCAGGGGTAATTCTGCTAGGAACAAGAAGACAATGCTACAATCAGGTGGGTGAACCATTAAGGGCCCATGGTTACTCCTGATTCAACTTACGTGACTTTATAAAGCAAAATGAACATTTTAGCAAAGATTTTACGTAATAGGTATGTGGACTGCTGGTCATTTGAGAACTTTTTAGTGTCTGTAAAAAACGAAATTTTGTTCAAAAAAATGTATGTAATAGGAACGCGTGACGTCATAGTTTGTCAGCTTCATTGATGTACTAATTTTGTGTTTTTGTTTATTTAAAACTTAGTGCATGAAAAACGATTTCTTTACGAGGGCAAACACTTCATAATTTATTTTTGATGCAGTCAATTTACCTATTATGTTTGTCTTTGATGTAAATAACAATACAAAGGTGGCCTTGTCGCTTTAAGCGATTTCTTCTGAGCAACCTTATGTCATGGTTAAACAATATTATTTTTTTCTATGTGACTTAAGTAACATATAGGACGTGGTGGTTGGTAAAAAGGCTAAATATGGTGACTACAGATGCAATTTTAGACGAGTCACGTTTTAAAAAAAGAACAATGCAAGAAGTATTTCATGTAACAATAGGGGTGACGAATGCTAGTCATCTGAGTTACTTTTTATCCATCTGTCAAAAACGAAATTTTGTTCTAAAATGTTAGAAATACCTAGGCGTGACGTCATAGTTTAGCAGCGTCATTTATGTACTCATTTTGTGATTTTGGTGAGTTAAAAATCGAAGACTTGATGGAAAACAAAACGAATAAGGTTTTTTGAAGTTTAAGGAGGAGGGCAATTTAGTGATCAAGATAATTTATTTCTGATGCTGTCGTCATCCCTATTGGGGAAACGGTTTAAGGCTACTTCGTCCCTGCTAAATACGAATCAGCCTGTTCCTAAAGCGAAATCTGTTCGTCCGTCTGTGCTACGACGTTTAGAAGGCTGTATCTTTTGTACCGTAAGACGTAGCTCTTCTCTTATAGTGTGGCACAATTAACCGAGCTATCCAAGGCATAGACGGCGGTTGTCTGGTGTTGCACTTAGCATCAATGCTAGTACCTACGCCGCCGGGGTGGCGCATCGTGCAATATCAAAGGCGTTGCGCTACTGTAAGCCGTATCGTAATACGTGGTAATACTGTGACCTTACTGAGGGCGGCCCATAATTTTCCTTCGATGGAAAAAATCGTAGTTACCTCTAAAACGACAAATGTCAATTGAGTACTCATAACTATCCTTACTTTAATATTATAAATGTGAAAATGTTTTTGTTTGTTACCTTTTTACGCTTCAAAACCTCGACCAATTTTGATGAAATTTGGCATGCACGTAGCCTGTGTCACTGGGAAGGACATGGGTACTTTTTATTTCGTGAAAATAGCATAGTCCGATGCAGTTCCTGAGGGAACTGAAAAAGTACATCGCAACGGAACAATGGATTGTTGTGATTTTTTGCACAGAGATAGTAAGGGTGGGAAATGACATAATTTACTAATTAGCATATTTTGACATAGTTCCCGACTGATCTGGGCAAAACTAATTTCCACGCTCGCGCACGTCGGCGTCGCAACGGAGCAAAGAATTAAACAGATTTTTTGTATAGAATTGGTTGAGGGGGTGGGAAGTGACATAGACTGCTAATCAGAATATCCCGATATAGTTCCTGAGGGATTTTTAGAAAACTCATGTCCACGCTCTCGCGAGCCGCTTTCTCAAGGACTATCATAAAAACGATGTCCACGCGGGCGAAGCCGCGCGCAAAAGTTAGTACTGATATAAACATGAAACTGAATATATACGGTGACTTTTAATTAGTTCTTGATAGCAAAGGATATGAATATACTCGTGATTACAAACAACTTTCCCAAAGAAACTATATGTCAAATTTGATTTTTTTTTTTCATAATTGACACATAGTTTCTTTGGGAAAGTTGTTTGTAATCACGAGTACATTCATATCCTTTGCTATCAAGAACTAATTAAATGTCACCCTATATATACTTTGACCTAACTATTTTCGGCATAGATTTTTTTTGGACAGAGACAAGTAGTACACGAAAACATGTCAACTGCTTGACAAAGGCCTCAACTGTGGTCCTGCGCTGCGACCTTCACAAGGTCGTCGGTTTACCGAGTGGGAGGGCAATGGAGCGTGCTTTGCTTGGAGTTTCCCTACGTGATCGAATCAGAAATGAGGGGATCCTTAGGAGAACCAAAGGAACCAACATAGCCTTCAGAATCGCTAAACTTTTTTTTAATTCACAATAGGTTAACCCTTGACAACATCTCACCTGGTGGTAAGTGACGATGTTGCCGAAGATGGAAGCGGGCTTACCAAGCAACGGGGAACTGGCTATCTTATCTTCATGCCGGAACACACCAATGATATCAACATTGATATTTGGCGGCATGACTTAGATAAGATGGTGGTAGCTAGCCAGGCGGGCTTAGAAAATGCCCTACCACCAACCAAACCGAGTTTTACAATTGACCCCGCCGGGAATCGAACCCGCGACCTCCTGTGTAAAGCCATTGAACTTTTCCTCTGGTCTATGGAGGCGGTTAAGAAAACTTAAGACGTATCGAGTAATGTTATATATTCTTTGATTTAAGTGTCAGTGGATGGGGCACATGGCTTAGAACAGATAGGTAGCCGTATTGTAGAAGACGTAGGTAGCGTAGTCAGGTTAATATGTAAATATGGTTAAATCAGAATAAAATCTATAAGTACTTATACAAAAAAAATACAAATTATTTGGTTTGGTGCCTTTTAGAATTACTTAGGTAATCGTAAAAAAAATCGAACTGTGTGCTGGGACACATAGTAGAAGTGAAACTTCAACGGACAAGTTGTAACCCAGGCTAAGTACCTGCTTTATATCTCCATCTCAACTTTTCTTTGCCTACGAATACAGCCGTTGCCAAAGAGAATATAATAAACGCCGTTGCCTTCTCTCCGCCGCCGCCGCCAGCCTATCTCTGTCTACCCACTCCACGCGGCCGTAACGCTTTTTCGTGTCAGAAAAAATCCTAAAAACCCCGTCTTTATAGAAGTTTCACTTCAAAAATTGGTAGTTAGCAAATGTAACAATACCTATGAAGAAAGAGCTAATACTAATAGCTATATAGCGAAGGAGTTTTTATATCATACATAGGTAGATAAATATGCACAGATCTACTACTACAAATAGATTAGTAAAGAAATTGTTAGAAAAAGATGGATAGTTACGATATGGCACGAGTGCGAAAAAGATACTGATATTATTTTTTGTCCTTAGTGTATTAACAGACGTTCGAATATGGTGCGGCCGAACCGACGGACCGGTACGGTGCGCTCGGCACGCCACACCACCGCACCGCACCAAAGACGGTCCAGTGCTTTCCGGACAGTGATCACGTCGGCATGCTTCCAACTTTATCCAATCAAGCTAAAATCGCGTTACTTGCGACATCCGTCGTAGCTACTGCACCTATCGAAAAGAAGAGAAAAGACAGAAAAGAATAGGCAAAATTCTATTTAAAAAACAGAGAATCGTAAAGTCATATGCGACTTATAAAAGACCTTGATGATGAAGATTTTCGTATAAATCTTCGCAAGAGTTGATGTTTCGAGTTTTTTCCGTAATATTCACGGCTTGTAGGTCTAATGCCATTGAAAACGTGTGTCTCACTCGGAGGTAGAATTGCGACTAAAGCGCTTAACGGTGCGGTGGTTCGGCCAGACGAGCGAACTTGGTGCGGACCGCACCAAATCCTGTGGAAAAATCATCGAACCGAGCGCACCGTCAATAATAATAATAATGTGCGCCGGACCGCTGAACATACCATCGAATATGGTCCGGAGCACACCAAGGTCACGGTGCGGAGCGGACCATATTCGAACGTCTGTTACAGCTTAGGTACTGTGGTTACAATCTGTTGCCAAGTTTCCATGGTAACCAAGTACCTATTGTTGTCATAGAAATTTGACAGTTTGGTCATTGTTTTTTTATTACACTGGCAAACACTTAATCGATAAACAATCTTTGAGAAATGGCTTCTAAATTTAAATTCGATGAAGACGAGGACGATGTGTTGGCGCCTAAGGAGCCCCAGGTGAACTCGGCGGACCCTCGGGAACGGAAGGAGGCGAGAGCTCTCCGCATCAAACGCAGGCAGGATGCTATCAAAAGGTAGGTGAAGTTTTTGTATATTCATCATCATCTTATCAGCTCATATACGTCCCCACCGAGGGCCTCGAGCCTACCCTGAATTAGGGCGATAGGGCCTTAGTCGACCACGCGGGCCCAGTGCGGGTTGGTCGACTTCACACACACTACCTTCGAGTTTCTTCGCAGGTGTGTGCAGGTTTCCTCACGATGTTTTCCTTCACCGTAAAAGCAATCGGTAAGTTTAAATGTACGTAAGTTTCGAAATATTCATTGGTACATTGGCCGTCCGGATTTGAACCCGGCACCTCTGGTTAGGAGGACGGAGTCGTTACCGGTTGAGCCACCGGCGCTTTAGTATATTTAGTGGAATCTATTAGATGATACCTAAAACCTGATAAGATTCCGCCTGTTCCATTTATCCCTGCGTCACCTGCGTGATTCCCAAGTAATAGATGGCGGCATCTGTTGGACAGTGCACAGTGTCTAGGTCGTGCAATCGAAGTGGGGGTCGCGGTGGTCGCGCGCACCAAGGGACGCCAGTCCGCGTAAGCGTAAGGGGGCGTTCAAGTATCACGTACAGTTTTTGAAGATTTTTGACCCTCCCTCCTCCCATGTAACGCGCGTAACGTTTTTCTGTACCCCACCTCCACCCCACCCCAAAATCACCCAAGTGACAATTTTGACGTGACATCGCCTAATAAATCGAAGGACGCCGGCTGCACGCACGAAAAAGAATGACTTATTGTCCCGTTACGCTCATTGACTCGTCATAAAATTATGCGATGAAATGTCATCAACGTTTTGTTATGACGTTTACACGTTAAACTATCGTCCGTAAACCGGCTTTACAGACAACCATTTATTTTACGAATACAGTCGAGGGATTCCCCGTAAAAAAACATAAATAAAAAGGTTTGACTTTAATTCTTAGATTTTTATTTAAATAAAAAAAAAACAGTGTTACGTAACGCGTTGTTCAAACCCCTCCCCCCTGTAACGCATCGTAACGTTTTACAAGATCCTCCCTCCCCCCAAATTGCGTTACGTAATACTTGAAGGCCCCCTAACCCGCGCACTTCCTACCTACCTACCTGCGCGAACGACCGCTACAACTTACGCCGCGAATTGTAACTATGTATTTGATAACACTATAGAGTCCTAAGGCAAATTCATTGTCGCTACAATACCACAGTAATAGGACTATTTCGCCCGAAAGTCTTAATACTATGACAATACACTATCGGCCACGTGTGGCTCACGCAAATGCAAAAAACGTCTTTCTGCGTTGCTTTGCGTTCTTTTATAACGGGGATTTACGCCACTTTTATTCCCCCTTATCCCCCTCGGTGGTAGGAACGCCGTAAGATTTCTCTCCCCCTCTCAGCATCACGTGTATTTTTCATTTAAAATATCATATTTTTACAGTATGTTACATAGCTCGTAGATCAGATGGCCCTTGGGGCAGTCAAGTTCTTGAGTGGCGACCGCGCTCTGGAAAACGTAGCTTAGGCAGGCCTCCCACGCGGTGGACCGACGACTTGGTGAAGATCGCGGGAACCGATGGATGCGGGACCGGACGTTGTGGAAGTCCTTGGGGGAGGCTTTTGTCCAGCAGTAGACGTTTTTCGGCTGATATGATAATGACAGTATGTTAAAATTTAAAAAAAGTATATAAAAGTTAGATTCTGAAAAACCATAAATATTAGGTAATCGCACAATTCCATTCATTTATTGGTAACAACTAACAATATTTTAACTTCACACATTAAATTAAAATTTTCGTCTCCTAAAAAAAGACACGTCGTGATTGTCACATTATCCCTTCCTGTGTGATGTTTTTCTGACCCCCTCCACTCTTCGAACATCACGTTGATACGAGTAATGGTGACCCTTAGTATATAAGGTGTAACAAAATTAGCTGAAACTATTTTAACTGTTGCTTTTACCCATGAAACTGAACATCTTTCCCCATGGAACCCATAGTCAAATCGCAAAAAAAATATTTGGCTCCCATACTAACTCGATCAACTAACTTAGTATGGGAAGTTCAATTTTTTTTTTGAGAATTATGGGTTTTATGGGGAAAGTTGTTCAGTTTCATGGGTAGAAGCACCAGTTAAAATAGTTTCAGCTAATTTTGTTAGACCTTATATACAGGGTGTTAAAATTGGTGTAGGTCCCGTTAACTGGAGCTTCTTCTCATCATACTGAACAACTTTCCCCAACCAATACTAATTTTTTAAAAAATTGGACCCTCCATGCAAAAATGCACAAAAAAAAAATTGCTGGCTGATCGATTTGTATGAAGAGTTAAAAATGAAATGTCAGCAAATTCATAGAACAAAAGTTGTTCAGTATGATGAGTAGAAGCCCCAGTAAACGGGACCTACACCAATTTCGTTTCATCCTCTGTATAACTGGGTGTTAGCTAAAATAAAACTATTTTTTTCGAGGGGGGGCTTCAACTCATGAAACTAAAAAACTCGTTTTACAACACCGTATGTACAGAGGCCAGCACATCAAGCTAGACAGTCGTAGTGTGATTTTGGTCCTTACGCATACGGAATAAGAACGGTACAAAGTCCAAAGTGTTTAGCTTGATGCGCTGGCCTCTGTACAATGGCCAAAAATTGTGGACATATACAAAGCTGGGGCAGTTAGCTGATCGATGATGATAAGTTATTTGTTCATGCAATTTCAGCAAAGTTTTAAAACAAAAGTTGGTGAATTTCATGAGTAGAAGCTCCCATGAATGATAGATGGAATACCCATAAGAGGTCCCTCTGGCTTTCCCCCTCGGCACCCTCTTTCCCCCTCTCTCCCACACCTGTCTGTATCCTGCCTGGTCATGTTTTCACTGGGAGACTAATTTCATCATCAGGTTGTAGCAGAAGTGTTGAGGGGGGCTTCACAATCTGGTAAAATTTAATGCAGTTTTGCTAGTCAATCTCTCGGTAGAGAGTATCTACTATACACGTGTAACAAAATTGGTGTAGGACCCGTTAACTGGACCGTTCATACTGAACAACTTTCACCAAGGAACCCATAAAATGTTTAAAATTTGGTCTATCAGCTGATGATTTGTATGAAGAGATTTCAGAAAACTTGTAAATCAAAAGTTGTTCAGTTTGATGAGTAGAGACGCCCCAGTTAAGTACCCCTAGCTTATTGGTCCTACAACAGTTTTGTTACATCCTGTTTATTCTTTACCAATGAGTTGCTATATTTTCATAAGGAGATTTCTATGCTACCTAAATGGCCTCACGTGAAGTAGGTATGCGTGAGGTATGCCGTTACTCCTCATAGGTTGCTGTATAGTGAGAGTGAGTGAAGATGTAATTTTCATATATTTTATTCTCAGCTAAACAACAATTTTGCTCGACTTTTCCGTTATGCCATTAAAAGACAATGCTTTTCTATTGCAAAATATAGAACTCATTGTTATATTATACCCACGGATTAGATAAATAAGGTTAGATTGGAAATGTGCGCTGGGCAGGCGCGCCACAGGTATGATTAGATAATCATACTTAACCGGAGCACGCGTTCAAACTTTTTATTTGCGTGTGGTTGTGTGTAACGTACAGACTTTCGAAATGGTGTGAGACACAATTGAAGCCCTGTGTTCTAAGTGTGTTTTGTTTATTAGTGTGCGCATATTCGTGTATGTATTATTATTGCTTGTGTAGTGGAGTTGATGGGTGGGAGACAGGCGGCGACGCTGGGTTTCAAACAAAAGTGTGACTATTGCCAATCCAACCTTATTTATCTTATCTGTGATTAGACCCATACTTGTGAAACAAAGAAATCCCAAACTCCCTTTTTTGTAACACGACGAAAAATCTGTCGTCTGCGTTTTTCTTTTAATTTTCTTGACGACTACCTACCTACAGAGCGGAACAGCCTCCAGAAGAGGCAGCCGCGGACGAGGATGTGGGCCACATCGAGCGCTCAACCACTGAGGCCTCTGAGGAATGCCAGCGGCTAGCCCTGGATGGCGCCGCCAAGGTCACCAATGTGAAGGTTACTACAGACGAGAGGGAAGTCTTCCGACGCACCGTGTACGCGCAGAAGATGAAAGGTTTGTGAAATCTTGACTTGATTTTTAGGTTCTTAGCTACAGGCACAGATTATTCGAATTCAATCGATTCGAATCTCAATGGCCTGCCTCGGCAATTTACAGTCTGCGCACAGAATTGTACATGTTGCCTGACCGTTTATGTAAGGTACTAAAAAAATTAGCTGAAACTATTTTAACTGGTGCTTCTACCCATGAAACTGAACAACTTTCCCCATGGAAATCAAATAATAGTCAAATCGCAAAAAAAAAATTGGCTCCCATACTAACTCGATCAGCTGATCAGCCAACTTAGTATGGCAAGTTCAAAAAAGTTGTTCAGTTTCATGGGTAGAAGCACCACAGTTAAAATAGTTTCAGCTAATTTTTTTATACGGGCGAATTATTATAAATTGCCTGACCATTTGTAAAATGACTAATCATACATTCACTTGCTCATTTTACAATCGACGTACAGCATTTTACATGTTGCCTGACCGTTTATGTACGGACGAATTATTCAATATGCCTGACCATTTGTAAAATGATGAATCATACAATATGCCTGCGACATAAGTATATACTTATTATGCGATATCTTCACAGATTTTAGTGGATAGGATACAGTCGGCCTTTTAATTATTATTGACTCCCCCCCCCCCCCCCCCCCCCCCGCATATACTCGCGCACAAAAACTACTTTTTCATTATCTCCTTTTTCGACAAATTTACTTTTTCGCAACTTCGATAATGACTTTTCTGATATATAGACATCTTTAATACTAGTTTTGGTGCCTTTGAAATGCGATTAGAAATACATAAAATAAACCGTTAAAAATAGTGTAATTAAATTGTTGTGCAATTAATATTGTCTCAGGGCTCGTATATTTTATGATTTAGGTAGGCCCTTTTTAACAGCTTTTATTTAACTTGCAATGTTTGTATTTAGGTATGTATGTTTGCTTAGTCCAAATCTTGCGATCGATTTAAGATCGACTTCCAGGGGTCCGATCAAGCTGAAATTTGAAATGAAGCCGTAATTCCCGGTTTGTTATTTTGAAGTTGATTTTATGATAATCTTTGTGGGTGGAATCGAGGTCCCAGAATTGTCTTTTATTTTTCGACAATATTTTGCCCGCGGCTTCGCCCGCGTGGACGTCGTTTTTATGACTGTATTTGAGGGTGAGTGGTGCGCGAGCCACATGCGACTTGCGAGCGAGCGTGAGTGTGGGTATTCTCCAGATCCCTATCCCATATCGGGCTATTCTGAATAGCAGTCTATGTCACTTCCCACCCCCTCAACCAATTATGTAGAAAAAAAAACAATTCAATCCGCGTTGTCCCGTTGCGACGCGTCAGTCCGCGAACTTGGAAATGAGTTTTCCCCAGATCCCTCGGAAGCTATGTCAGGATATGTGACGTCACGAGACGTAATCAGAAAGGACGTGTTTTGTGTTAGCTCTGTGATTTAAAATATTTTTAGTTAAAAAAAACAACTGTTTCACATAATAATTTATATTGCCTTAAAGCTAATCGTCTGACCGTTTATTTGAACTTCTAAAATTAAATTAATATTGATGATATGAAGTAAAAAGTTAAAAACAAAAGTGGAAATTGCCGTTACTGACGAGTGCCAGTTCAAAGTGTCCATTGTGTTAGTGGTGAGTGGTGACTCATTGTCAGTCGTCGACGGTCACTAGTACCTACAGTCTCTCAGTCTACTGGTCATAACGGACTCGTTATTCAACACCAGCTGACAAGCTCATCTCATCTGGCGTAGCGGTACGGCTACTGACGACATACGGCGTTCTGTCATTGGCAACGGGTTCAAACCTCGGAACTTTGTTTTTTTTTTTCTTTTTTTCAATCTCTGTGCTCCACCATGCCTAACGACAAGCTATCCTGCGCTGGATGCCTAGAAGTAATCGAAGATAGGCATTACCTTCGTTGCTGTGCCTGTGAGCAAAGATATGACCTCATGTGTGCCAATGTCACAAAAAGTCACTATATGGACAAGATGACGACAACGCACAGACTCGCGTGGAAATGTGTGCTCTGTACTGGCAAACAGCCCAAATCTGACAACACTCCGGTGCGGTGCGCTTCTGCTGCAGACGGCGTGAATGTACGC
Organism: Coleophora flavipennella; assembly: GCA_947284805.1. NCBI lineage: Eukaryota > Metazoa > Arthropoda > Insecta > Lepidoptera > Coleophoridae > Coleophora > Coleophora flavipennella. The sequence continues at coordinate 2,828,531 of OX369268.1, forward strand.
CGCGGGGGAGCTGCGGCGAGCCCACAGGACCAGACCGCCGAGGACTCGACGTTGGATACGTCCGTCGTAGTGGACCATTTACTGACAACTGCAGACCTACAAACCCTTACTATGGAGTTCCGTCAGTTTCGGGATGAGATGAGGGCCACGCGGCGGCAGATGGAAGTCTTTACTGCTACCATGTCCAGGCTCGAGGCGAGGGTCGACTCTTGTGAAGCTCGTATCGATCAGCTGGCTGCGCGCTTGGACAGTCTTGAAAGTCGCACCAGCGAGGAATCTGTAGCAGCACGAGCTGATGATCGTCTGATGGAGACAATTGCACAATTAAAAGCTGATTTGAATGAGCGTGATCAGGAGCTTCTATGCAACGATGTTGAAATATCCTGCGTCCCTGAGCAAAATGGCGAAGGTTTGCCACATGTGGTGATGACTTTGGCGAACAAGCTGGGTGTTACCTTGGGAGAGCAGGATATCGTGAGCGCTATGAGAGTGGGCCGCCAGACCGAGCCGCAAGAAGGCACGCACTCGCCGCAGCCGCGGCCGCGCCTCATCGTGGTGCGGCTGGCGCGGCGCGCACTGCGCGACCGGCTGCTGCAGGCGGCACGCGTGCGCCGGGGCGCCACCACCGAGGGCACCGACCTGCCTGGGCCCCCGCGCCGGTTCTACTTCAACGAGCGGCTCACACGTGAAAACAGGCTTTTGTTTCGTCGTGCTCGAGAAATCGGCGGACGTCTCAACTGGCGGTTTGTTTGGACGAGGGACGGCAGGGTCTACGCGCGCCAGCACCATGGTGTGGATAGCCCGCGTCACCGTCTGCGCTCGGAAGCCGACCTAGCTCGGGTTTTTGGACCCAGCGGCGTTCGGGCCACTGAAATTAAAAATTAGAAGTTTAAGTCTCTTTGTTAAAGTTAAAAAAACTATACGTATAAGTTGTTTATTAGAAATAATTACCTTGTTTGTGTATTTAATCGTGTACTTCATAAACCAGCAAAACAATATTCGTAACTTCAATGGAGTTCGCTCTCAACTAAACAATCTGAAACTTTTTTCTGTATTTGCATGCCGTAGTACTAAAATTGATTGTAAAATTTGTATATTGTGTTCTGGTAATCGTTCATTCTCTCTTGTTTTGGTAGTTTGTTTGATTCCATACGTATTGTTAAAGTTTTATTGGTGTGCGTGTGCTGCAGTAGTGGTGGTAATATCTAGATGCGCGAGTGCGGCGGACTACATCACTGAAATAACAAACATACGTAAATTAATGACACGAATAAATACGGCTTACTATTATTACCCTATTGGGTTATACTATTTCACACTTTCATATAATATGTTTTCCAAATTCCATAAATATAGTATAATGCAACACTGCACTCACCTGGTACATGTATTGATCTGTTTTATATACTTTTAAATGGCTCCCAAAACAAAACTTTTGAAACTGGGCCTTTATAATGCAGGTTCTTTGAACACAGGACACAATGATTTTCTGGTTGCTATGAATCGCTTTTGTCCCGATATTGTTGCGATTAATGAGTCATGGTTGCCGGAAGGGCAGGAGGCGTGCGCGCCGGCAGTGCCCGGCTACCGACTGCGCATGACCGCGCGCCCAATGCACATGCGCGCCGGTCGCGGCGGAGGCGTTGCATTTTATGTGAAGCGTGACATACGTGTGCGGTACCTTAAACCCCCGAACCCAGCAAAGAATATTGAGCAAATGTGGCTAACTACACGGCAAAATGGTTATAATATTCTTATAGGTACTGCGTATAGACCTGATTGGATAAACGTCGACACTTTCCTTGATGAATTGACTAGCACGATCTCCGTTTTTTCTTATTGTGATTACGTAATTCTTTTGGGGGACTTTAACATGGATCTGTTGGAACCTTCTAGTGCAAAAGCTATCAAATTAAACCAATTTTTACAATACATGGACCTCACACAATTTGTAACCGAGGCAACACATTTTAGGGCGGATGGTCAATCTCTTATCGATGTAGTCTGCACAAATGCACGAGTACGTGATGTGTCAGTCACTAATATTACAGGTAAGCTTGGCCATTCAATGATTAATGTAACGTTTTTATTAAAGAAAATTAAAATACCGCCAAAGACAATAGTGTATCGTCCAATTAAAAGCATTAATTTTGATAGCTTCAACGAGGACGTCAATTGCTTTGACTGGGAATCCGTGACTCAGTTATCTGACGTTGACCTCATGGTCGAGAGATTCAATTTCCTTATTCTGTCCCTTTTTGATAAACATGCCCCTTTAAGATCAACTCAAATAAAACATAATAATTCACTTCCTTGGATAACCGACAACGTAAAATTAATGATGGATTTGCGCAATGAGGCTCACGAGACTTATCGCCAAACTAAATCAGAGCAGCATAAAAAGCATTACAAAGAACTTAAAAAATTTGTGGAGTCCAGCATTTACTTTGAAAAACGTGCCTATTTTGATCACTTAGTTAATTCACAAAGTAAGAACAGCAAAACTTTTTGGAAGAATGTAAAAGAAAAGATATACACTGACCCTGGTAAGAGTGAATGCCTTCCAGACTGTTTTTGTGATCCTAATATCATTAATGACCATTTTTTGAATGTCCCCGGTACTGATGAAATCCCAATATCAGATTTGACTAGATTTGAATTCGATCGCTATGGTGACTCAATATTTGAATTTGAACCAATTTGTGAGAATGATATATATACATTTATGTTATCTGTTAAGTCAAACGCTGTTGGAAATGATGGTATAAGTAGGGACATGATTCTGCTCACTCTACCACGTACTCTTTCGGTGATCACACACATCATAAATAGTTCTCTTCTTCTAGGAGTCGTTCCTAAGCAGTGGAAATCGGCACTTGTAACTCCTTTACCGAAGGTTAAAGACCCATCGGAACTTAAGGACCTAAGGCCGATCAGCATATTACCGTTCTTATCCAAATTGCTCGAAAAAGCGGTTTGCAAGCAATTAAGTAAATACGTTGAATCCTTCCATATACTCCCCCATCTGCAGTCTGGTTTCCGGAAGGGTCGTGGCACTGTCACTGCTCTTTTGGATGTAACAGATAATGTTCTGGCAGAAGAGGATGTCGGACGTGGCACTCTCTTAACGCTGCTTGATTTTTCACGCGCTTTCGATAGCATTAGTGTTCCTCTTCTTTTATCTAAGTTAGCCTTCTATGGTTTGGACCACGTATCTGTGAAATGGTTTGGCAGCTATTTAGATGGACGGCTTCAATCTGTCAAGCTGTTGAATGACAGCGGAACTTGCCTTATTTCTGATCCGAGAGCAGTTACCCGTGGAGTTCCTCAAGGATCCATACTTGGCCCACTTCTATTCTCTATCTACAGTGCCGATCTTGTCCGCGTTATAAGTAATTGCAATTATCATTGCTACGCTGATGACGTCCAACTTTATATTTCTGTGGAACCTAACAACGTGTCTTATGCGTTCTCTAAAATGGGTGATGATCTTGATGCAATTGCGAGCTGGTCTAATAAAAACGCTTTGGTACTCAACCCTTCCAAATCAAAATATATGGTTCTTGGATCTCGCAACCAAATTGCCCAAATTCTGAGCTTTAACCCTGTAGTTAGAATATTAGGTCAAAGCATTGAAAGAGTGGAGGAAGCCAAAAATTTGGGTGTTGTCTTTGATGGCGGGCTGCGTTTTGAGAAACATATCACAAATCTGGTCAGTAATTGCTTTTACCGTTTAAAAGTGTTGTATAAAGTCAGGAATCTGCTTAGTGAACAAACCCGCATTACATTGTGTGAGGCATTAGTTTTATCCAGGCTTAACTACGGTGACCTTGTTTACGGGCCTCGGCTGTTGCATAGGACACAACGTTTAATACAACGTGCGCAAAACGCATGCTGTAGGTTCTGTTTTAACATACCACCTCGAAGTCATGTCACTCCATTTCTTAATACAGCTCGTATGTTAAATATGGACTCTCGGAGGCAGCTGCATCTTGCGTGTCTTATGTTTAACGTATTCAACTTCCAAAGTCCCGAATACCTTTTTTCTAAATTAAAATTCTCTTCATTCAAAGATAAATATAATGTTAGATCAACACGCCCTCCCCTCACCTATCACAAACATAAAACTGTAGCATTTAAAGGCAGTTTCCGTTACGCAGCGACTAAATGCTGGAATAATCTACCTCCTCCTTTAAGAGATGACGTCCATTCAAGGATAACTTTTAAAAAACATTTGAAGGTTGTGCTTTTGGAGACGCAGCTAAAGCATATGCGCGACACGTTTAAATAACGGAGCTGTCCTTTTCTTCGTATTGGTATTGATATTTTTTATTTTTTTTATTCTATTCGATTTTTACCTGATTTATTTTATTTTTATTTTTAATACGCTCCATTACGTGACTTAACACCTATTATTCTTATAGTATTATTTTCTCAATCGCAACAATATCAGACATATTTTATTTACTTTTTTATTATTTTGAAATTCACCACAAGGTAGGCAGGAACATGTTTGTTTTTTCCCATGTTTTTTTCTCTTATATTTTTCTTTAGTTGTACTTATTTGATCGTTCTGTTTACGTTATCGAACGTCATTAGGGGTGGTGTCTGAAAACCAATGCTTTGCCTCCTTGGCAATGTAACGCATTGAGACATGGCCCATTAGTTTAGGATTGCGGCAGCGCACACCAATATCTTTATTTTTTGATGTTATTGAGGAGGTATTTGTATTTTTTTTCCACTTTGATTTCGTATCAATTCTTTTATTTGTAACTAAATTGTATACCAAATTGTTAATTTGTACTGTAACTGTTTAAAAATGTATTGTGTGTGCTGGGTGAAATCCTAAATAAACGCTTATCTATCTATCTATCTATCTATCTATATGCTACTTAGTAAATTATGTCTTTTCTCACCCCCTCAACCATCTCTGTGCAAAAAAATTATAATAATACATTGGTCCGTTGCGATGTTAAAGCAATTAACTTAAAAAAGAGTATTTTTTGAGTTCCCTCTGGAACTGCATCGGACTATGCTATTTTCACAGGATACAAAGTAGTCTATATTCTTCACCGTGACACAGGCTACCTGCATGCCAAATTTAATCGAGATTGGTCTAGGTGTTGAAGCGTGAAAAGGTAACAAACAAACACATTTTCACATTTATGATAACATAGTTTCTATGAACGGCTCCGAGGGTGCGCAGTGCGCGAGCCTCAAGCGGCTCGCGAGCGTAGGAAGCAGTAGCCTATGTGTTCATCCATGTCCTAATATGTCTACCTACCAAATTTCATCCAGATCCGTTCAGCGGTTCAGGTGTGAAAGAGTAACAAACATCCATACATAATTCATTTGAGCATTTGACTTTTTGAGCATGAAACTCCTCAAATAAACGCTTATACCAAAAAGCTTTTAGGTTTTTCGAAAATTATTAATTTAAAATTTATATGTAGGTTATCAATCATATTACAGGGTGTTAAAAAATGGTAGGTATAGGACGCGTTAACTGGGGCTTCTACTCATCATACTGAACAACTGTCCCCAAGGAACCCACACAATTCGCAAAAAAAAACCGCACACACATAGGGTTCCGTACGATCATACTAGATGGCGCTAGTACAAAGTGTGCCGTACCATCATACAAGATGGCGCTAGTTTCTTCACGTTTAAAAAAAAACACCATTTTTGTATGGAGACAAACCATTTTTTTCACTTTTTCTAATTATTAGTATTTTTTTGTTATAGCGGCAACAGAAATACGTCATTTGTGAAAATTTCAACTGTCTAGCTATCACGGTTCATGAAATACAGCCTAGTGACAGACGGACGGACGGAAAGCGGAGGCTTAGTAATAGGGTCCCGTTTTTACCCTTTGGGTACTGACAACGTGTTTTTATGAAACGTGAATAAAGTAGCGCCATCTAGTATGATGGTATTTGAAAAATGAAACTACCGCCAACTAGTATTGATGGAATGGTACCTTATGTGTGCGGTTCTGACTCGCACTTAGCCGGTTTTCGATCTTAGTTACTCACTCATTTCTCTAGAATCCATGGAAAAGATAGAGGAAGAAGCGGCAGAAGCTCAGCTTCAGTACGAAGCGATTACCGCCAACTGGGATGCTATGATGACCATCAAAGACCCTCTGGACATCGACGCAGCAATGAATGAGCAAAAGCTAAAATGCGATGAACTTTTAAAACAGAAAGACGTGCTTATTGATGAACTAAAGGCCGACCTTCAGGCGAAAGATGCGGCTTACTATAAAGATTTGGCAGTTCAGGTTGTTATACTCTTTACTTAAAGCCAATGACTTCTATATTACTGGCGTACTTAAAGCCCAAAACCCAGTACAGTCGCCATCAGATATATCGTAGCGGGCGAGGTGTTCAAATTATATCTAATTTCAATAAATTATGTACACTAGGATTTGCTCTTTACTTATCTAATGCTCAGATACAGCAGATTTTTTAAATGTAGCATTTTAGGAAAAAGTACCTTACGTCATCTTCATTGTGTATGAAGAACATATTATTGAAAAATCTGCTGCTCAGATATTTATCACAACGTAGATGTTCAGATGTTAATACAGGGTGGCCAAATAAGAACGACCCAACTTTAAAATACAATAATTTTAACACCAAATCAAAAATACAGATATTTTTCACGAATACTTTATTTAGGCCTGGCAATTATGTATGGAATAAACATCGGTCAAATGTTCAACTCTGACTGCATTACAAATGCGAGTTCTTTTCATCGCGTTGTATCCCTCTAACAGCGTCTCGAATACTTTGTATTAAGTTTTCAAGATTCATCGGCCTGTTAGCATAGACACGTCCCACAGAAAATAGTCAATTGCTGTTAAATCCGGTTATCTTGGGGGCCAATCGATGTCACCATTACTCGAGATCAATTGACCTGGAAACATTCTACCTAATGTTGAATTGTTTCTCGTGCCATGCCACGTGTGGCTCCATCTTGTTGAAACCACATGTTTTCGAGAACGATATTATTGATTTGAGGTAACAAAATGTTTACTTCACGATTACCTAATTGTCTTTCGCGAAGGTAAGTTGTTTTTCCTGAATGTAGGGCGCCATTCTCAGCGTTTCCGCAAAATAAGATTGATTTGAGTAGGTTTTGAAAACAAAAATTTGTTCAACCGAAAAATTCTCCATGACAAATTTGCCATATCTATATTACATAATTGTATATAAAAAAATACTAATTTGGCGCCAAAACAAAATGGCGCCAAAAAAGTTGTATACCTCTAAGTTGACGGCCAAACCTAATTTATTAAAATTAACACTGATCAGATATATTTGAACACCTCACCTGCTACGATATATCTGATGGTTATTGTACCTATAGGTGTTCTTGGTCAATCTATGTTAAAATGTACGTTTATTAAAAAAAAACATTAAAGTATACCTACGGGTTTTCAGGACAAAGATATAAAAGAACTATCGGATAGAATAGAAAAACAAATAACCATAATGCAAAGAGCATACGAGAAGCAGCTTACTCTGATAGAAGAAGCCATCAACGTGGAACGCGAGGCCATGGTGGATCACAACAATAAGCGATGGGAGTCGCTTTATAAGCTTCGAGATAAGGAAGAACTTCAGCACATTGACTACAAGTACAGACAGGTCGGTTTCCACTTGAAAAGTAACTTTGTTTTTGTCTTTCAAGTACCTACCTTTATTTTCTAATTGTCCATGCGATGGATTGCTAGGTTCTTTTTTAAATTTCAGTTGGAAGAGTTCAAAGAAGAAATAGACAAGATTATGTGGGACCATCACGAAAAATATCGCGAAGCTAAAATAGAACTTGAAACTTTGCTACAAGAATTACAAAAGGAGTTGGAAAAATTAAAATCAACGTGTCTCATTAACACTGAAAAAATCGGTTACAATTATCAAGTTGGTATATTTCCTTCTTTAAAATAGGTATCTCTGTTGGTATATAGACCACAAGTAGACTTTTTACTTGTTTCTGGTTGGTTGACAGTTCCATTCAACCTTTCAGATCCTCAAAAAACGTGAAGAAGAAAACGTATTCGTTAGGTCGCAGCAGAAGCGCAAGTTGAACAAAATGTCTGATATAATGAACGCTTTACGGACTAAAATTCGTAAGGCGGCCGAAGACGGCGCCGTCGAGGAAAAGAAAGCCGACGTAGAGATTGAAAAGCTGATGTCGACGATGATGGAGCTAGAGAAAAAAGCTCGTCACTTTGCTCAAGTGAACGACTACAAGTTCGCTCAGGTGTGGCGCATGAGCATAGCTCGATGTGCTGATCTAGTTCGCCAGTTGCGGCGTGCTGAAGTGGCGATGCACGCGCATATACTGTCCGAGCCGCCACCACCGCCTCCACCGAAACCACCAAAGAGTCCGTTGTTCAAACCAGGTAGATATGGAGTAATGTTCACACCTATGGGATGGATCAACCCGCTATAAGCTGGATACCTTGAACGCCATCGACTGACAAGCCCGGAGTTTGTTAAAAACAAGATCCAAAGCCTTGAACGTAACCGCAAAGTTGCCTGCCTTTCGTTATTCCATCGAATTCATTTCGGAGAGTGTGTGCAAGAACTAAACGCACGACCTAATTTCCCCAGCTCCATTTCATCTTCGGTCAACGAGACGCACCAGAGAGAGGTTCCATTTTTATGTTATTGATATTCAGCCTATCAGCACGAAGCGTTACGCTTCCTCATTTATTATGCGGACAGCGATGGAGTGGATCTCCTCTTCTGCATCTGTTTTAATTTGGGTTATAATTTAGTTCGTTACAATTGTCTGTGTTTTAATTTGGGTTATAATTTAGTAGGCGTTAAAATTAGGCATCTTTAAGGCGAGAGTGAATCGTTATTTTTTGAGTTTGCGTGTACCATCCTCGACTACATGGTCACTTTCCATCAGATGAGATGTAATCAAGCGCACTCACATTTTTAACACGCTTTTATTAGCTTCACTTGTAACTAACTATGTATGTAAGAAAATCTTGGTATCTTAATTTGACCCACTTGCCGGTTTATGGTATTAGGATTAAATTTTGCACACGCTCTGAGTTAAGAAACGTCATTACAAACCCAATATGGCGGCCTCCCCAAGATGGCGGACTGGCTGTTTGAAATCCACCCCCATGATATGGGTATCAAATGAAAGGGTTTGCTGTCAGGAATATGAAAAAATAGTCACGTGACTTAAATCCAACATGGCTGACATCCAAGATGGCGGATTGGCTATTTTGTAATTTTTAGTGCGTGCTAAAAGCGTGTTTTTTTAGTTTTTTAAAGTTATTTATAAAAAAGATATGTTATTTTTCCTACATATGAATCTCACAGTGTAGACAGACTTTTCGTCGTTCTTATACGAGGGGGGTTCATAAATTCGCGGAATGAAGCAGGAGGCAAAATGTTACAGAAACTTTTTGCTTATTGTGTATGAGAACTCATTAGAGAAAATTAAGTCAAATGTCAAGCCAAAACTTTCATTTGTTTTTTACCGACTTCAAAAAGGAGGAGGTACTAAGTTCGACTGTACATTTTTTTTATGTATGTTCACCGATTTGTCCGTCAATTGTGGACCGATTTTCAAAATTTCTTTTTTCATTAGAAAGAGTATACTCCCGATTTATGTATAACATTGAAAGGACCTCCATTGTCACCAAGTCAGGATCTGATAATGGGATCCCAGGGAAATCGAGAACAACTCTCAAATTACTCATTACGTAGGCACTTATTACGTGATTCATATGTTTTCTAAAGCTTTTAAAATACTTGCGTCTGTTAGTCATCATCTCATGTTGATAAGTTGATGAAGGAAGGTACAACTCCTTCAACGGTTAAGTGTTGGAGGAAAATTCTTTCAATATTATACATAGATATACAGAGTGTAACAAAATTGGTGTAGGTCCCGTTAACTGGGGCTTCCAGTCATCATACTGAACAACTTTTGTTCTACGACTTTGCTGAAATCGCAAAAAAAAATACTCTTTATACAAATCGATCAGCTGATCGACTAATTTTGTGCATTTTAGTATGGAGGGTCCAATTTTTTTTTTGAGAATTGACTATGGGTTCCTTGGCGAAAGTTGTTCAGTATGATGAGTAGAACCCCCAGTTAACGGGTCCTACACCATTTTTTTTACACCTTGTATACGTAGGTATTCATAGACCGATAGATATAGACTTTCAGGTTATTCAGATGAGCTTATGATGGACTATTAACTCCATAACTTTCATGTTATGGAGTTAAATCGTCCATCATTATCTGCTGAGATGATGATGGAAGCCACAGGACTTTGTATCTGTTCAAGTTCAAGTTCAAGTTTATTCGAAAAACAATTTAAATTGTGTACGAATTACATAAAAATATAAATAAACATAGCATACAAACAATTCAAAAACTAAACGAAACTAAAGTACCTACATAAACTAATCCTTAATTAATGTTAATGAAACACATGTATTATTATTTGATAATTCCTATTGGTGAGTAGGTGATTGGGTTTAACGTTGTTAGATAGATAGCATTATCACTAAAAATAAAGAAAATAAAAATAAAAGTTTAAAAAAACCAAAAACCGACTTCAAAATGAAAGTCACTCAAAAGTATGAAAACATATTATTATACTTAAATACACAACATTAACGAAATCAAAGGTGGGTACGAATTAAATTAGGGGCTTAAATTTTTTTTGAGGTCGGTGTCAGCAATGCCATCGAATCTAAAACATTTGATACGTAAGTAACTGTGTGCTGGTAACGACCTCAAAAAAAAACTTAAAGCCCCTAATTTAATTTCGTTATTGTTGGTTAATGTTGTGTATTTAAGTATAATAATATTACTTATTTCATACTTTTGAGTGAATTTCATTTTGAAGTCGGATTTTAGTTTTTTTAAACTTTTATTTTTTAAAATATTGCCTTTAAAACGAATTATTTCGGAACAAACGTGCTAATATAACTGCCTCCGTAGCTCAGAGGCAAAGTTCACTGGCTTTACACAGGAGGTCGCGGGTTCGATTCCCGGCGGGGTCAATTGTAAGACTCGGTTTGGTTGGTGGTAGGGCATTTTCTAAGCCCGCCTGGCTAGCTACCACCATCTTATCTAAGTCTTGCCGCCAAATATCAATGTTGATATCATTGGTGTGTTCCGGCATGAAGATAAGATAGCCAGTTCCCCATTGCGTTGGGGAGTCTTGGTAAGCCCGCTTCCATCTTCGGCAACATCGTCACTTACCACCAGGTGAGATGTTGTCAAGGGTTTACCAATTGTGAATAAAAATAATAATAATAATAATATGGAGCAAATTGAATATCGTGCTGTGATAAAATTCCTAGCTAAGCAAGGAAAACCTCCGCACATTATAATGAATGAAATGGTAGCTGTCTACGGTGACCAGTGCCCTTGATTAACAAGTGGCATAGCTTCTTTAAACATGGCAGAGAGTCAATTAAAGATGACCCTCGCCCACTGTCCACATATTGGAACGAATTGTGGCTAAAGATAAAACTTGGGTTTATCATTTTGAACCTGAGGCGAAACAAGATCCTGCACGTCCTCCGAAGAAGTTTAGGCTATCAGAATCAGCCGTAAAGCTGATGGCTACCATTTTTTGGGATTCAACATTGATCCTCATGATCGACTACAAAGATAAGGGTGTCACCATAACTGGGACATAATATTATGCAACGCTATTAGAAAGACTACGAGAAGCCATTAAAGTAAAAAGGCCGGGAAAGCTGTCGAAGGGTGTGTTGATATTTTTTTACAAAGCTAGCGGTTCACAAGAGCCATGTTGCGACTGCTGCTCTTAACAAGTGCGGCTTCGAATAACTGGTTCACCCACCTTACAGCCAGGATCTGGCCCCCAGCGTCTATAAAATATTCCCAAATTTCGGGGAAAAAAACATACTGATGAAGAAGTGAAGGAGGCTATTTCGACTCATTTTGAGGACAAAGACAAAAAATTTTTTTTTTGATGGTTTGTATAATTGGGCGATCAGATAAGTGCATTAAACTCGAGGGTAATTGTATTGAAAAAGAAAAATACTTCTATTGTTTCCGTTACATTGCAATTATTTCATTCCGCGAATTTTTGAACCAACTCTTCCTCCTCGTAGGATATAAGTGACCATTTGCCTTCATCTTTTTCTTCACCTTTATAGATCCCACAGCAACCCCTGCTCAAGGGGAATCTGAAAAAACCAAGGTCACGACTCTTGCTCAAGCTAAACTCGATATGAAAAACAAAGAATTTAAAGACGCAAAAGATAAATTGGTAATAATAATTTAACTCTATAAAGAATACTATCGTTATAATTAAGTTAAGTAATTTCAATACTTTCTATTTACTTACAGGTTCGTCATATTCTTCAACTGGTAGCGGATAACACAGGATTTCTGATTGAAGATCGATTATTCAAACTCATTGAAAAATACCAATTATCTTCAAGAAATCTTTGTACCTTAGACGCTATTTTTATGGTAAGTGGGTATAATTGATTAGATTTTATTCTAATCTATCATTGCCCTTGTAATGATTTGTGGTTCTAACAGTCTTGAAAGTCTTGTACAAGAGCAATTTAAAAGGAAACGTGGACGCCATTTTTTCCATACAATCTTAGTCGCCTTTTTCCTCCCTGGATAATGACAATAGAGCAAAAATGTTCCATCAAACCTGTATCTGCCATGGCCATGCCACTATGTTTTGTTTTTTCCCATATTCTAATTATAATAGGAAATAGGAGCCTTCAAAAACTGAGAAAATTACCCATTTGAAACGTCATTGTCACACATCTACCAAAAAAATAAATGAAAGCATAGAGTCATAGCTTAAGCGTTTTTTCAATTATTTTTGAAAAAAATATCATTGCTCAGGTTTTGGAGGAGGAATAGGGGACTTCGAAATGCTGTTGTGGTCAATTTTAGTGCCTATTATCGGTTTGTGCTGCAGTTCTCCCTTTCTTGATGTATACGGAGAGGTTTGGGGGGGGAGAGAGCCACATTTTATTCAAATACCTATTCTTTAGACCGCGTTTCCTCTTAACTTTCAGGCGTTGGAAATACAAGCCGAAGAAGACATAGAACTATTGTGCAAGACCTTTATGGATTACGCCTTCTGCCCCATTTGTGTGGGCAGAGAGGACGGGCAGACATCGGATGCAGCTGACCTGGCTTTAAGTGACGTCGACGCGCCGTCAATGCGCGGTCGTGGCAAGTAACTTAATTATTTGTGTCAATAAGTATAGTGGGTGTATTGTTGCAAACTGTATGGATCGTCATCATCATTTCAGCCGATAGACTTCCACTGCTGGACAAAGGATTTCCACGACGACCGGTCCTGCGCTGCACCAGGTCGTCGGTCCACCGCGTGCCTACGCTACGTCTTCCGGTGTGCGGTCGCCCCTCGTGAACTTTAGTACCCCAACGGCCATCTGTTTTAACTGTTTACTTCATTGTATATTACTTAGAAAAGTACACTGGTCACGTTCTAATTTTTTTTAATGCAAAACATGGTTTTTGGAAAAGCCATTAAAAGGACATTGCCAGTATTTGTATGGGAGGTGGACCAAGTGCTGCCCAGAATGAAGACATAGTACATTTTGTCCCTCAGGTCAACACTAACATGTAAACCAAAGCGCATTAAAATCTATCCCAGGAGTCAAGAGAAAAAAAATAATGTTTTGCTGTCATTTTTTATTCACAAAAAAATACTTTTTAACAGAAATAAGCAATTATGAAATATTTTTGTCTATTAATGTAATATTAATATACTGAATAATATTAATATTGCATTACAATCCACATCTTAATAAGAAGAATATTATTTATCAATTAATAATTAAGTTAGTAAGTAATCATTTAATTACAATTAATCAGTGATACAAGTAATAGTAGTGGCAGTGACTGTAATAAAAATACACTATAATAAAAATACAATAATATATCATGCATAATCATATAATACACTAATCATCGTCATCGTCATCGATTATAATTCTATCTAGGTATAAAGCTGGGCACCTAATCACGTCCTGGTGCCTAGCCCACCCTAAAAACCATACTAAGCACATGATATGTGCACAACATCCGATGGTCCTTCGACCCGTAAAACACGAACAACAATAGTTTTTCAGGGCTTCTAGTCCGGCACTGCCTGAATCAACCAATATATAACAATGGTAGACTTTCGATGTAATATGTCTACTTCTAATATTCAACCTGAAAAGGTGGACATTTTCAGACGGCATATTAAATGTCGATAAATCGCTGAGGTCTCTGTTATATTGTTGGATAACAAATGTACCAGTGCTGCGTATATGCTCGCTGTAATAACTCGGAGCGAGTTTTAATTGGTAAGTTCCAACCGCGAATAAAGTCAATTCTTCATCTGTGAGAATTGGGAACATGTTATCATTGTTGTGAATGACATTAATATTTTCAAAGGCACTCGGTTTCGGTGTAGTCGTTTAGAGTCGACGTAATCTGCTAAATCGTTATTAGTGTCCATCCGCTCTCGGACTATATTAATAAAATCACGTGCATGCGAATTATCCAATAAATCCACATGAAAGGCGTTAGTTATAGCCGCAGCGATTCTAAGATCATTAAAAAAGTGAGGCAAAGATATGTTGCAGTATTCCTGTCGAAAGATTTTAAAATCACGTTTCAGTCTGCCATTGACCACCTCCACGGGCCATCGACAAATGGTACACATTCGTGATTTATTTGCCTGCATTGTGGTTAATTGATTCGATCCGCTTTGAGACTGAGGCATAACGGCAACGTATCCATGTGACTCTAACACTGGAATAGAGTCACGGAATCCTCTGTCCAATATGAACACATCACCAGGATGTAATAACCAGTGAATAACACTATCAGGACCATTTAAATGGCTATTCAAAATAGATGCATCATTTTGGATCGCCGCGTGCGGACCAGAAATGTCTATTATATGACCATCACACGTCACAAATAAAAATGGTTTCAGAAGGTTTCTTTTTTTCTGGAGACTGTACGTGACTTTTTGAAACGAGAAGTTAGCACTCTTCTGGATGTACATGTACGTACCATCGCATATTATTATGGTTTTTCCGTTATTGCCAAATAAATCGTTAGGAACCATCAGATTTCTTTCTATTATTTGCGCTCTATTTATGTGATCGAAACCTAAGTGAACAAGGACAAAATCAGTTTCTAGGCATTCCCTAGCGATTTTCATTAGCCGTTCGAGGTTTGAGCGCGACATTTGAAAAAATGTGGCGAGTCTTTCATTAGACTCCCCAGTTCTAAGTTTCGATAGTAATATACCTAAAGCGGTTCGAGAATTGAATCTACAGTTTTCTACTAATGATGGAGTTGCATTATAAATTCTTTCGAATTCGTCTACAGTACGACCAGTCCAGTAATGTAATTCTGCACTGTGTTGATCTTGTAGGTTTTCAAAATCTATTATATGAGATCTAGGTTGTATTAGCCATTCTAATATTTCAGTCATTTGTTGTGGATTGAAATCAAAACAACGATTTTCTGCAGTTAACAAAATATCCCAAGTTGCGTCTTCTAAGTGTTGCTGACAAACGCGTGAATGTGGTGAAACATAGTACTTGTGGTTTATTAACAATTGCACTTTTACACTTTTAGGTATTCGATAACGAGTATTGTTTCTACAACCATATAGTAAACAAGAATTCGAAGTGTTTGGTGATCGACAATAACCAGGCAACGGAAAAGTTACGTCTTCTGCTTCTATCTCAGCAGGCATTCCCTCGGCAGGTATTTCCTCGGCAGGTAATTCTTCTGCAGGTATTTCGCCTGCAGGCAAAGCTTCTACTGGGGGCAGCGGTAGCCTTCCTCGACGAGCTCTTGTCCAACAGTTGTGGCAGACATGTTCTTCATTAGTAAATAGTACCTATAATCAACAAAAAAATACTCAAATCAATACGTGTTACAAAAACAAGCTGTTGGATAGAAAATAAACATGGCAATTATTAACGTTGCATCCACACCACAGTACATTATTATTTCATAAAACTCAGTAATAGTAGCATATTGGCGGCTACAGTCGTTGACATAGCTTACCGTGTTATTGTGACAATATTCTAGAGTGTACTCGTATACATATTATTAGAAGTGACTGTACCTTCGTTGTAGCCATATAATATAAAATAACACGTGCATTTTACAATGTGCACCTCTGATGGCTGATGACGTCACAATCATATACAAAAATGATCTCTATAAAGACTAGCTAGACATAGACACTCGCAGCGCTATTTTAAGTCATATAGTGTAAGACTTAAGAACGGTTCAAAGTCCAAACTGTCTAACTTGAGATGTTTTTCACTGTACGTTTCTACAATACGTATAGATTATAGTAAATAAAAATAAAATACAGATACTTGCCTCACGTGGAAGTACAGCTCGAATGATGTGTTGCACCGTATTTAAATGATCATGCTGAAGATCACGAGTTAACGTGTATCGTCTGATTCTTTCCACAGATCGGTTACAAATGAAACATTCTCTTAACCGTGGTTGAAACATTGTTCACAATTATGCACACATACTTTGAAAGTCCAGATTAAACGCCAGGTCAAAAGGTAATGAAGATACGGAAGTCCAATAACAAGCCGGTTCGTTAAAGTATTTATCACAACAAAGAAATAGGTACGCACAGTCGCAAGTAGGACATGAGACTGCGACGAGCAAAAAGCGTGGGCAGTGACATTCAGTGCGCAGGTATACAGAGAGAAAGAGACAAAAAAGGGTGGCACAAGCGAGACAGTCGATGGTGTACGTTTTGGGGCACAATCGGCGTACCACAGAATATTGTAATAGAATGTGTTAGATGCGTATTACTATTTTTTGGACAGAAAAAATGTCTCGCAAACAATTTAATGAAAAATAATTATTAAAAAACACAACCGTATTTATTTATTTTTCCATGGGTAATTATTTTTTTAAATATTTTTTTTAAATGTAAATTAATGCTAGGATCCCATTTCAATTACATTTATTTCTGGGCAGCACTTGGTCCAACCCTTGGCAATGTCCTTTACTTAGGACAGTGCAGTACAGGCTATAAAAACTTTCAATATGGGCAAGTGATTTACGAGTACCTTCTCAGTTCTTGTAATCACAGGTTCTACTAATTTCATACAATCTGTGCCATCCTTCTATCACAATATAAAAACACAATTTTCATTTTACGTGCGTTTTTACAAAAACCACATAAAACTAAATTACTATAAAAGAACGGAGAGGGTGAACTTGCTCATCTAGAAAGTTTCTACACTACACATGTCCTAAGTAATTTTTTATAGTTCTTCAAAAAACCATGTTTTGTATGAAAAATCTTAAAATATCCCTAGGCAAAGTTGATGTGTGTAGTAATAATGATAAACAATTTTAGCATCTTCGGTGCGTGCACGATCGAGTATCGCCAGAAGCATGTCTACGAGTACCTCCAGATCCGGGCACGTTGGTTTCAGGTGAAGTTTCACTTTTATTGCAAAAAAAATTACATGCACACACACTTGGCAGTTGGCACAAGGCGAAGTAGCAGGAGCACCTCTAGCGAAAGCACTGCCGGCTGGAGTTCAGTGCGACCACGCGTGCGACGGGGAGAAAAAGCGTCATTATTATTATATTTCCGGAACAATAATTTAACTGCTTTATCGCCCATGATCCGATTTCTCGGTGGCTCATGTATAAGCCCAGCCGCACTAAATATTTTCTCGCTCAGGCTGCTTGCTGATGGGGCGCTGGGATATTTTACGAGCTATATCTGCCAATTTGTCGAATTTTAATTTAGTCTAACACCAAACCAGCCCTCCACTGGTCCTCAACATCCTAACTGATGCGAATATTCGCATTATGCGAATACGAATGTAAACTTTCGTATCATCGCTAATTTTGTATACCTTGTACCAATCAAAAAAACACAGAATGTACCTAAACAAAAAATAAAACACAAATTTTCATTGTTTCAATGCTAAATGTGATGTGAAATGTGTATAAAATGATGCCGATAAGTGATACGAAGATACTGATATGTAAATTTAGTGTTCAATAACATTAAAAACGCTAGAAAAAAAATCTCGGAGTGAAAAAATAGTAGGGTGAAGGAGTGGGGCATGATCGATAAAGGGGTATGATCGATAATTGTAAATTTCCCCTAAGTTTGTGGATATTTTTTTGTAATGGCAACATAATCTAAACCGTTATTTCCTAAACTCAGTCGGCGTCTGACAAATAAATTGAGCAGAAATGTGTTTTTGCGGTCTTTTCCCTTGGGTAGATTTTTGCGTGATGAACTTGACTTGCCCCATTTGTTATAACTTGAAAAGCCGATTCGTGTTTACCATTTAGACTGCCGAACATGATGTACACCTTTAAATCGCACCGCACACCACACAACTTAAGTTACTAAACCCGCCGACACAACATCACCGCCTCCTCCATGCCTCTCCTTAAGTTTCGCTCAATAATGTAATTATCAAGCTCTATGCTGATTTATCGGTATACATACACCAGCCATATACGAGTAGACCACCTCGCCCCAAAATGGTCTGAGCGCCTGAAATTGGCTTAATAGCAATTTTGGACCCTTTGGTCAAGCCTTATCTTTATTACACATGCTTTGGTTTACGCCATAATGAGGGTTTATCATAAGTACGCCTTGGCTCGTACTTTGTGCCTTGACACGCATTTGCCTTCCTACATATACTGGGAACGACATTGGCAAGAGCCCGCTCTCCATACTAAAAATTTTCATGTTTTATTTTTTTTTCAATTTTGTTATTTTCGACTTATATTCGATCCTTTGCACTCCTTAAACGTTAGATTTGCCTATTTAAAGAACACACTGTAATACATAAAAATTATATTTTATTGTGTTCTATTCTTGGCTATAATAATGAATGGCCAGGGGTAGTTCAGTCCGACGCACACTTGACTGATTTTTATTAGGTACTTACTTACTTGTTACTAGAGAGAGTGCACTATAATCACATCTAGTTTGATGCTTGTATGTATTATACTGTTTTGTTTTACTATATCTAAATAAAAAAACCTAAAAAACACTTTTTCGTACCCCTTAAACTTTTACTTTGTTTTTTTTCTATTTTTCGAAATATCTGTCGTAGTAACACATATTCTGTAAGTATTTCAACAGGCTGCCTAAAACGGTTTTCTGATAAAAGTATTAGATGTTTAATTTTTTGCCAAGCGTAGATTTTCAGTCACGTTTGACACAGTGTACTTTATTTATACACTATGCTCATCGCTCTGCTCCTCGAGCTGCCGCGATGTTGCCCTCTCTAACCACTGGCGTATTTACACTCAGCCATGTTGGGCAGGAAAGGCAGCAGGGAACTGGGCAGCGCGTTAAATAGGTCACCCGCGCTGCCACTGCTCATACCGCTGCCATTGCCACGATTGTCTGTTGTGCGGAAGTCAAAGCGAGTCAGCTGAGTGTGGACACTCAGTGCGTCGACGCTGCCGCAGAAGTATTTAGGGCAGTAGCAGGAGGGTCAATCCCGAGACACAATGCTTTACTCGCGCAATTAATCGCGACGCCCCGAAATTGATCGTTTGCCTTTGCAAGACAATGGGTGTTGAAACTGGCAGCGTGTGCGCTATGCATAGTCTTATCTAATTATATCAATGTCATAAAAAGAAATACATACACGTCGTCGTCGTCGTCCTCGCCAACGGAGATGGTGGATGACATGATCGCAACATAGCGAGGTTTTGTTTTTTAAAAATTTGAGTGCGGTTGGCTGCACCTCACCTGATGGTGGGGTAAATAAATTTTCCAAATTAAAAAAGCGTGTTAAAAATGATGCGTGACGTGCTTCCGTAATGCTATACTGCTTCACCTTAACGATGATATGTTATATATAATTAAGGGGAGGTAGATAGGTTTGTTACATGCGTCTTAAAAGTGAAGCAAATAAAAAGATACCAATATTGGCATCTCTCTCCTAGTAGCATTTCATGCAACGGAAACGAATTACCTACAATATTGGGTTCTATTTTCAAATGTTTTTGTTAGTGCATAACCCATCTATGGTAACATATATTTGCGTTAACGTCAATATGTAGCCAAAAACAACGCCACATAGGTTATCGCCTAACGTCTAAATACATTAATAATGCCGTTAGTGAATTGGCGAGCTAAATGTTGGCCACATCTACTTAGTGCATTAATTAGCGCAGTAATTATCGCGTTAAGACGCAGGTGGAGCAGTAGCAAACCGAGCCCTCGATTAGGAGCGCGTCCGTGCGATTATGTGGCCGGCCACCACTCGCGTTCATATTGCCGGTCCTTTGACTCGCGCCCTAAACAAAAAAAAACCGACTTCAAACAGGAAACTAAGGTTCCCCTCAACTTCTCTGGGATGCCATCATCAGATCCTGGTTTCCTTATCATGGTACCACCCTTGGGATATCTCCTTTCCAACAAAAAAAGAATAATCAAAATCGGTCCATAAATGACGAAGTTATCCGCAAACACACATAAAAAAAAGGATATACGGTTGAATTGAGAAACCTCCTCCTTTTTTGAAGTCGGTTAGAAACCGACAAACCAGGGAGCGATGGTCATGACGAGAAGCACGACGTGCGGCATGAAGAGTAACGTAATGTTGCCACACTACGTCTCTCCTCCTTTCCTCGCTACTTAGCAGCCTTGACAAGTGTGTGGCATGGACAATAGGTTACACACAGCAGCAGTTTAAAAAAATAAATAAAATTTGCCGCGAAAAAATCTAGAAAGAATGTAAAAAGTAAAAACAAGTAGCAAGTAAGTAATCTGGTTTGTTTGCATTTTGTGTTTTTTGATTATGGCAAACTTTATTCGGCCTCAAGGATCAAGGAGTTTTTTATATTATTATCTATTTTATTTTATTTGGGAGTCTTACAGCAAAATTTTACAATTAGTAACTAAATATACATGACGATGCTAATAAGAAGTCTCCACCTATATGCGACAAAAATAGAAAACGACTTAATATTTACAAAGTTCCAAATTACTAAGGTAAGGTATTATTTTATTATTTATTTTATTTGGCGGGATTTGTGGTGAACTTACTCGTAGTTTTATTTTATTGTTTTTGCATTTTTTTCTGCTAGAGTTTTGTTTCAAAAAGTGATGCATTTTGAAGAAAATCGTCTGGTGCATGTGAGCAATGTGGAGAACAAGTAAATAAAATGAAGAAGGACGTGAAGACCCGTCTTACACTGGGTGCAGTTTTATAGACACCCTACTCTGACTGGGTCTTTCAACTCAGAATGAGGCTGCTGCAAATACTCTCAAGAACTCCAGAGATGATTTGTAATGCACTGGCACTAGCATTTCAAATCCAAAAATAAATGATGACGAAAAATGAAGACAGAGACGTTAATATATTTTAACCAACCAACTCAAGGACCAACTATTTTAGATAAGATTCGGTTATTTCAAACCAAGTGAATAGGCTATGTTTTTTGGCAGGGGTAACGAACTGTCTCAAGTGGATCAACTTCTCGCGTTGGAAGCGGAGGAGATTATCCAAAAATGTGGAGACCCTCAAGGTAACCATGCTTCCACAATAATACTCCGATTTTTCTTATCATTTATAAGGTTCATCATCACATCAGCCTAAGGACGTCCACTGCTGCATAAAGACCTATCCCCTAGCGATTCCCACAACCAGCGAAGGTGCGCTGCACGCATCCAGCGGCCTCCTGCAACCCTTACCAGGTCGTTGGTCCACCGATTGGGAGGCATTCCTATGCAACGTCTTACGCTCTAGAACTGTACTACCCCAACTTTATAACCCTTCGGTTAAGGCGGGCATTGATTAGAACAGTTGTCTTTGTCTTTTTCTTTACGTGTAAAGAGTAAAGAAAATAACCACAATTTTGAACTTTTTCATTGTTTTTTCGTTTCAATTCAAAACTACAATTAATAAAAAAAAATCCAACTGGCATATTAATGTAATGTGTGTTTTAGTTCTCCAATGGATTCCCCTCTTTTCTGATTTGATCACGTACGAGGTTATCTGACTGATATAACAGGTACTGTAATCAATAAAATAAATTATGAATACATTTTTAATGGCCGCCATTTAAAACCAGGTTTGAGTGTACAATATTTTACATTACATGCCCTCGCGTCGGTGACTCCACCGGTAACGACTCGGTTCTGCTAACCAAAGGGCCCCGGGTTCAGAACTGGACGACCAATGTACTAATGAGTTTTTCGAAACTTACGTACATGTACTTAAATTTCAAGATTTCAAAATTTTTATTCAAAATAGGTGCATGTTACACTCTTTCTGATAGGATAGCGATTACAAACAAACAATCATCAGTTAATAATGTCAATGAAATCATTAATATAAAACAAACCGATTGCTTTAAAGGTAAAGGAAAACATCGTGAGGAAACCTGCACATCTGATTCCAGATGTGTATGAAAGTCGCGTTGCATACGTCCGTAGGTGAAAATCTAAACACCAGGTAACCGCCGTCTAACCCCTGGGTCGCACGATTAGTTGTGCCACACGATAAGAGAGAGAGAGAGAGGTCCTCGTGGGTGCTAAGATACGCAGAGCAGGATAAAAGATGTGCCATAGTCTGGGGAGAGACACTTAATTCACATACACTATCACAGAGGCAGCCTGCCATGTTTTCCTTTCCCATAGTCTAAAGGCTTTCATGTCGGCCTGGGAAGGTTGGCAGAGTACCTACTGGACTGGAAAGGATCGACTCGCTAAGGAGAGACCGCCTCCGTGGCGTAATGGATAGTCCATTCGCTTTACACCAGGAGGTCGTGGGTTCGATTCCCTGTGGGGTCAACTTGTAAGACTCGGTTTGGTTGGTGGTAGGGCATTTTCTAAGCCCGCCTGGCTAGCTACCACCATCTTATCTAAGTCTTGCCGCCCAACATCAGTGTTAACGACATTGATGTGTTTCGGCTTGAAGATAGATAGTCAGTTCTCTATTGCGTTGGGGAATCTTGGTAAGCCTGCTTCCATCTTCGGCATATCGTCACATACCATCAGGTGAGATGATGCCAAGGGCTTATCAATTGTGAATAAAAAAAAAGAGTGTGGTTAATGTAAGTAACTAATGTGTATGAACGTTGTGCAGCGCCGCTGCCGCTGACGGGCGTGACTTCGGACCAGGGCGTGTCAGGCTCGGGAGCGCGGCGGCCGGGCGCGCGGGGCGTCACCGTCTCCTCGCAGCACGACGTCTCCGCCGAGGTGCCGCAAACTAACCCCTTCCTCTGCCCTGGTAAGCACCGCTAGGCCACTTGAGCTTCCACTAGGTGCTTTGTGCTTGACACTTCCGCTTCCTCTTCCTCATAATTTCTCATCAACCCCACTATAAATGCTCTTTTTAAAATTATTTTGTATGGGCGTTATTAAAACTACTGCCCCTAAAAACGCCCATTTTTAAAAAAAATCCGTATATGCAATGGTCATGAAAATAAGTCAATAGAGTAAGAAATTTTCAGTAATAAAAAATACTGTTATCATGCCCTCCTCCTATAAAAACGCTCGAATACATTAAAATAAATATCACTTAGTTACAAAAATATTTGTGCTAATAACGCCCATGTAGACCAATAAGGCCCAACGGTTTTTTACCAGGCGTTATTAGAGTATGGGCGTTAATAGCGTTCACTTTTATTTGATGTCTAAAAAAATTCAAGTATTCAAAATTCTTAACATATTTTTGCAAAAATCAAAGAAAGCCACCATGATAAAAAAATTAAGGAAAACTGCAGCAAAACCAGCAAAATCTTACGGTTTTTCTCGTTAGGGAATTTCAAGATTTTTCTCGTTAGGGAATTTCAAGATTTTTCTGAGTAAGGAATTTTAAGAGCGCGGTGCACGTGTCTAACGATGACACTACTAACCAAAATGGCGGTGCGAGCGACTAGGCGCGGTGTAGACGGATTCCATTTGACTGTTCTATATGTGCGTGAAGTAACGTACAAATCATACCATTCTAAGTCTGTTTTCCGGTGATATTTTCTGTTAAATATAGACACTCAGAGTGACATACTGTTAAATTAGAATTAAGTATCACTTTTGTTTCAGATGGTCATTATCTGGAAATTGAACCAATGCAAGTGTTAACGGCTTTGGGAGAATTCGTATCAGTATTTGTACCTCCCGAGAAAAGGAAGCTTTACGATGTATTGTAAGCATTGACATATTGTTATGGTACTCAGGTACTCACCAAGTAAATAACGGGTCTTATATGAAATCTATAACAGAAACTGTCCACTTTATTTTGACTTTGAAGTTGGGAATTAAACATATTTTCTTATAACGGCTTCATTCTGTCCTGCGTGTGCAATATAATAACGCCTTTAGGATGCTGTTAAGACTGCCACGTTTCTGTAGTGCATCTGGTATGTTTGCGGAGGCACGTACAGATGACTTTTATGCTATAATGTGGAAAAAAGTGCCTCCATGCTACTCAGACTTCGGGGCAGTGTCAACGGCATCCTAAAGATGATTGCAGACCGAATGGATTGTCCCATCCAGAAATCCTGGGTGGAACGATCTATAGGGTTATTTAAATAAATTAATTGTGTTCTTATGTGCTTTACTAACCTAGTTATAAGTCTACTTCTAACCTAACTAAGGATTGTAATCTGATAATAAAAAGTTATTTATTTTATTTATTCAAAATAGTGGCATACGCTGTTATGAGATTGGACACTTTAAAAGCGGATACTGTTTTTACTTGGTATAATTATATTATTTCTTTGATTGTAATCCCTTGTTTTTATTAAGAAGTAGATAAGTTTTTGTTATTTAATTACATTATTAGGAAAAATTGAATTTGAATTTTCGTTAACAGGGACAGTGTAAAACCACCGGATTTCTCGACCCTGTCACGTAACTTGAACGTGGAATATATAGAATCGTACTGGGCTGCGTGGAAGAATGTGTTTCCCGCTGAGAAGGACCGTTTTTGGGATGGATTCATTACGGCCCTCAACAAATATTTAATTATCTTGCAAGGTAGGTACATTAATCAATTGAATAACTTTTAAGTTTTTAGTAATATACACAATCACAATCTAAAAAGGTTTAAGGTGGGAGCAAAAAAGAAGATATGACATTCCCTAGAGATTTAAAATTATCCAAATTTAAAAAAAAGGCAAGCACAGTATTTATTTTATTTTTTATTCATAGCAATAAAAACAAACATAAAGATATAAAACACAGTACAATGGAAACCCTATCGGGTTTTACAATTTTATTGAAAACACCAGACGATCTTGGGACCTGGACTCCACCTTCGAAGTTCATCATAAGATATCGACTTAAAAATAACAAAAGGATCTGTTGTCTGTCACTGGGAATACGGCTTCACACCAAATTTCAGCACAATAGGAAGTTGAGCCCCTAAAAGTTGATCTGAAATCGAATGCAAGATTTGACCACTACAAAAAAAAACAAATTAACAAACTAGAAGTTGAAAAAAGGCTGTAAAAATGGCGTAATCTTAGCCTAGAGAGGACTAACATGGTGGTTAATTACCTATTTTATGCGCCTAAGTTAATTGGAAAGTAAACTCCCTTTTTCTCCCGGTAGAGGTCGCATGATCGACTGGTCTAGACTCGTAGGTACCTATCATGTTTTAAATCTCAGAACCAAAGACCAATATTTCCCGTGATGAAACTGAGGCAAAATAAGTGTAATTTCGAACTCAGTAAATTAAATTTGTAGGTCCTACAACAGTGCCAAATTTATTAACGAGTAACTATCTCAAAGGTAAATTTCAGAGTAATCTTAGACGAAAATGAAATTCATGTACTGAAACCTACTGCTCAACAAGCATCATGGAGTAGGTAAATTTATTTGAATTTGAAACACATTGGAAGTTCTTGTTCTCAAGCTAGCTATATATGACAGCGCCATCTGCAAACAGCTTCTTGTTTGACACAAAATTAAAATTAAATAAAAATTGTTTGCTCAACGGAAAATTGTTTCTCACCACTAACGTCACTAAATAAAAGGAATAACTGCACGAATTAATTAAAAATTAAAAACAAACTGCATAAAAACTTAAAAACAGACTGCATAAAAACTTAACCCCTCTTTTTTGGTATTGCTGGGCATAGGGCGGCTGGGCACAGCCTGGCAAACTCCGCGAGTTTGTCAGGCTGACTACGGGCTAGTATGGGCTAGCACCTACGCCGGTGGCGCATCCTGCGACTTCAAAGGCGTTGCGCTACAGTAAGGCATATCTTAATACTGCGACATAGATTATAGTTTTGTATTTGTCTGCAAGTTTTCCTAAAATAAGTAAAGTAAATACGAAAAGTTTATTTACTGTACCTATCTCAGTTGAAGAGTGACATGTATGCTTAGGTATTTAAAATGTGTTATTCATCTTATAATTTAATTCATAGTGTTGTCTTTTTAGAACGCGAAAAACTCCACGACGAGGTCGCAATGTTGAGAAGGCGCAACGCAGCCCTGAGGCACCTAATCCGCGGCACGCTGCCCAAGCTATCGACGAGGGTGCCCCACTATGCACGACCCTCGCCAGCCGCCTTCACTGCGCCTGTCGAGCAGTTCAAGGGACTCCCGCCGATATGATCCTGCCGTGTGTTGCTATACCTACTCAGATGTTTAAACTGTTTGATTTTGAGATATATTTAATGGATTGGCTCGCTTAGCCATAAAATTATGTACCTACCTATTTTATTTATTTATTTAGGTAAAATTATAACGAAAACAGATATACCTATTAGATTTATTTTATGGTTTTTTTTTATCCAACATTTGTATTTATTTAAGTCGCTGGGATCATTAGCGACAAGATCCGTGATAGGCTGGTTGGAAATGTTTCAAAATACCTTTATTTTTATCGGATCGGATGGCTGCTGACGTCTGATTCCCGGAATATCAAATATCGGATGCTATATTCGGTTCGATAGGTCCATTCCATAATAGTCAAATTCTCCGAAAGGCCACCTATTTCCTCGAAAGTCGATTTCTCTAAATTTCAATTGCCTCGAAAAAAGTTTTTTTTCCCTTAATTTTAATTGTTGTATTTTGACATGGAATCATATTTCATCATGTGACATGGCATATTGTTTTAAATTTTGGATTTCATATTAATCCTGGACGATTAGTTTCCAATAAGAAATTATATATCGGTGTTTTTAGTAGTTTGCAAGCCGTTAAGGAAAGGTTCTACTCATTAAACTGAAGAAAGGCACTCGAGGAATCCATACTGAATTCAAAAGTTTTTTTTTGACTATGCAAAGTTGGCTGATCGGGCTGAAAAGATCAAATATTGTTATGCGAATTCAGTATGTTGTTCTCGAAGAAAGTTGTTTAGTTTTCACACTAATAATAATAACACCCTCTGTTTCCTCGATATCATCATTTCGTCAGCTGTCGAACTTTAAACCGTTACATAAAAAAAATCTGTTTGATTAATGTTTGGCAGATGCCCACAAAAAACGATCTGCCCAGCGGAGATGTTCAAAATTAACAGAATTAAATGTACATAATAAACCGGTCTCAAGTAGCCTGTGTACATGTAAAAAGACTTGATATCTCCTTTAACTTGTTCATTGCAAAAAAATAAACTACAGGGGAATTGGGCATTCACGGAAGATTTTTTTTTTTTTGTTGAAATGGACGTTCACGGAATAGATGTAGGAGTATAAACCATCGCAGAATAGACATGGGGAGAAATAGACCTATCGAACCAACTAGACATTCGGGGAATTAGACGTCAACAGCCAATCTGATTTATAAGTTGATCTCAGATCGATCATAAATAGTAGACATTAGTTAGATTTACGGCGAGCGTTCACAGCCTTGCGTTTTCTACCGCATTATCTGTTAAGTATGGAATGTCATAGAACAGGGATGGCGAAACTTTATGGATAAACGTGCCATATTTTCTAAAGATATGTTTAACCTTATCCTGAAATTATTTCATTTTTAAAACGCCACCATGTCGGTTCGCCTCCAGGACCAGAACTCGAAACCTATTTCAGTTGCAGCGAGGGGTGAGACAGGGAGACGTTATATCTCCGAAACTGTTCACCGCCCTTTTTAAGCTTCTGGACTGGGGTGGACTCGGCATCAATATCAACGGCGAGTACATATCCCACCTCCAATTCGCTGACGATATCGTGGTCATGGCTGAGACTATGGAAGACCTAAGCACAATGCTCGATGGCCTCAGTAAAGTCTCTGAACAAGTGGGTCTTAAAATGAACATGGACAAGACGAAAATAATGTTAAATGTCCGTGTCGCACCCACTCCTGTAAAGGTTGGAGACTCTACACTGGAAGTTGTTGACGAATATGTATACCTGGGACAAACAGTCCAGCTAGGCAGGTCCAACTTCAAGAAAGAGATCAATCGACGAATCCAGCTCGGCTGGGCAGCGTTCGGGAAGCTTCGCAATATCTTCACGTCCCAAATACCGCAGTGTCTCAAGACTAAGGTCTTTGACCAGTGTGTGTTGCCAGTGATGACTTACGGAACTGAGACATGGTCGCTTACTATGGGCCTCATAAGAAGGCTCAAGGTCACCCAAAGGGCAATGGAGCGTGCTATGATCGGAGTTTCTCTGCGTGATCGAATCAGAAACGAGGAGATCCGCAGGAGAACTAAAGTAACCGACATAGCTCACAGAATCGCTAAACTGAAGTGGCAGTGGGCAGGGCACATAGCTCATAGAACAGATGGCCGATGGGGCAGTAAAGTTCTCGAGTGGCGACCGCGCACCAGAAAACGTAGCGTAGGCAGGCCTCCCACGCGGTGGACCGATGACCTGGTGAAGATCGCGGGGAGCCGATGGATGCGGGCCGGTCGTCGTGGAAATCCTTGGGGGAGGCCTTTGTCCAGCAGTGGACGATTTGTGGCTGATATGATGATGATGATTTCATTGCATGTAATTTTTTATCTTTTCCTTACTTGGAAAAAGTATATTTTTTTTTTTAAATCAAGCAGTTTTGATCGTTTTGACGATTAGTAGGGTAATCTCATAATCTGGCTTAAACAGACAGATCTCAAAGTATCTGACTCGCGATTTGCGCCAGTTTTATACAAATTAAAGAGGCGATGTGCACAACAAAGGCACAAAAGTATTCGCGAGAGTTCTGTCTGTTGGACCAGAGCCAACTGACGAGGCTGAAGATTGAGGATAGCAGGATAATATCCAGAGACGGATTAAATTTCTAGAGCGCCCAAGGCAAGCACCTTATCGGCGCCCTTCAAGCAGCCATATATTATTATAAATTTTAACTAGTACTTATTCATGTGTAAATTTCAAGGTGTGCAATATTTAGATGAAATCATCATATCAGCCGAAAGACGTTAACTGCTGGACAAAGGCCTCCCCCAAGGATTTTCACGGCGATCGGTCCTGCGCTGCCCGCATCCAGCAGGTTCCCGCGACCTTTACAAGGTAGATGACGTGCTTAAACTTATTACAAATCATCATCATATCAGCTCATATACGTCCCCACCCAGGGGCTCGAGCTTACCCTGAATTAGGGCGATCAGGCCTTAGTCGACTACGCGGGCCCAGTGCGGGTTGGTCAATTTCCTTCACCGTAAGAGCGTCGGATAAACGTACATATTATGAAATCGAAATTCGCAAACACATCGGTACGTAGCAGGATTCGAACTAAGACCTTCCTGACATGAGGTACGAGGTAGCGGCCCTTGCCATTACGCCACCGACGCTCTTTTTGCTACTAATAAAAACAAATTAAAAATTTAAAAACCCCGACAAAAAAAACCTCTAAAAATTAGAAAATAATATGTTTTGGCCCTTTATGTTAATAAGTAGTTATATTTTGATCTAAGAGTCGTCGCGTAGGGGGACCGCTAAGTTCTGATATTAGTAATTAGTTGTAGTAAAGTAAAACAGTTGTATTCTGTTTTTATTTACTTTGCCGTCCCTGTCTTAGATCAAAATATAACTAAAAATATTAAACTTCTATGGCCAAAATATTATATTCTACTTTGCAGAGATTTTTTGTCGTGGTATTTATCCCTACTAATATTATAAATGCGAAAGTAACTCTGTCTGTCTGTTACGCTTTCCCGCAAAAACTACTGAAGGGATTTGGCTGAAATTTGGTAGGTAGACAGATTAGGACCCGGATTAAGACATAGGCTACTTTTTACCACGCTCGCGAGCCGCTTGCGGCTCGCGCACTGCGCATCCTCGAAAAGTCATAGAAACGTGGTCCACGCGGGTGAAGCCGCGGGAAACAGCTAGTAATTTATAAATTAAGTTTTATTTCATTCTTTTAAAAAATTCCTGAGGCGTATTTATCCTATGTCCAGGGGGGGACTTGGCCCGGGGCGGCATTAGGTGAGGGGCGGCTGGATGCTAATTTAGAAAAATTAGAGCACAATTTGAATTAGGTAATCGATAATTTCTTATAAATTTTCTTTGATAAAAACAATTTCAATAGACAAGGTTACCAATATATCAAGTAGAAGAAAAATATTTTACGCGATTTTTACCGTTTGGTTCACCGAAAAATAATAAAGCTAGCTAAGTGCGAGTCAGACTAGTGGTAATAAGTAATAAGAGTGACGAACCACTACGAACATGCAAACAAAAGGTTACAGTAAGGTGACGTTTATCGTGTGTTAGAACGGAAACCTTAGCGCGCAACTCCGACTCGCACTAGGCCAGTTTTTGTCACTTAGAGGGGCGGATTTTTTTTTGTGCCCGGGAGCGCTGGATTCTTAAATACGCCTCTGAATCCTAAATACGATACCTCTGCTGTAAGTTGGTAAGAAGTTGGGTATCCTGCAAATACCAGATGGGAGGACTGCTTTCTTACGCTTCGTCTTCTGGTGCGTCGTGTTTACGCACGCACAATGGTTACAACTTCAGTTGTTTTTTAATACATTAAAAAACTTAGTAAAGAAGAAGAAAAAGAAATGTTGATATGAATGTCAATAACTTTCACTATTTTAAAAAAGGTAAATAGTCTCGTGGGAGAGTACTATTTATTAGTAATAATACCACGACGCGATCAATCAAATTCCGTTTTGTGTTATGACGTATCGTTACTCCTCACGAGACTAGTACTGGAACATTTGAATTCAAGTTTTCTAAATCTCTAAATTATGAAGAATTGATAAGTTAAATTACGTATTTCGTTTAATTTTCCCGTTTACGTTTCCCATTTAACGAACGCGAACTATTATATGCGTAGGTTAATAATAATATTTTAAGTTTATTAAAAAAACCGGTAAAGTGCAAGTCAGAACCGTGCATAAAGGGTTCCGTACCATCGAATTAGATGGCGCTTGTTTCTTCACGTTTAAAAAAATCACATATTTAGTATGGAGACTCACTTTTTTTAATTTTTAGTATTTGTTGTTATATTGGCAACAGAAATACATCATCTCTGAAAATTTCAACTGTCTAGCTATCACGGTTCATGAAATACAGCCTGGTGACAGACGGACAGACAGACAGACAGACGGACGGACAGCGGAGTCTTAGTAATAGGGTTCCGTTTTTATCCTTTCGGTACGGAATCCTAAAAAGAAGTAAGAAATAATGATGTGTAACTATGGCCTATCATGGCAAATAATTAAATAGGTGTGCAGTGCGCGATCCGCTATGCCATGTAACGGAACCCACAGAGTTCGCGACTCCTATTCATCCAGAAGTGTTTTTGTGTTTTTTTTTAGTTTATATATTTTTATATCTTGTATACCTAATCACTGTGTGTTTGTGTCGAATAATAATTTAAACCAATGGTAGGGATGCAACCGATACCGATACCGATATATCGGCGATACTTCGGGTTAGCCGATATATCGGTATCGGCGATATTTTTATTGCAGATTCAACGATACTTTTCAAATTTCGCGCTTTAAATTGTAATGTAAACGCGCGTGTTGTCCCATCTATTTCGTTGCAAACGAGGCATCTGTCGCATCTGAGAGACTATTTTCCACCGCAGGTTTTATTCAAACAGACTTGCGAAATCGCCTTTGCCCGCAAAACTTAAGAATGCTTTGTTTTTTTTAAATAAAAATCTTATAAATGTTAATTGTGATTACTAAAACTATTAATTAATTGTGTTTTATTTATTCTACCTTCCTTTTTGAATTCAGTAAGCGTAGCGGTATCGGTATCAGTATCGCCGATATTTTTATAAGAGTATCGGTATCGTATCGGCAAAAAGGCGTATCGAGGCATCCCTAGAAATAAGTAAATGCCTACAGTAAGGTACCACTGCTCGTTTTGTTTACCTTTTATATTTTATTTAAAAAAATGAAGTACATTATAGTTCAAAATAATTAAAGTGATTTTTTTCTTTATTAAGTTCAGTGCGTTTTGAAAACTTTTTATTCATTAAGGGCCTGTTTATTCCTTACCACCTTTATTCATTTGGTAGTTAGCTTAACTTTTGAAGTGTTTTCTTTTGAGACTTGAATTTAATTCAGGTGTTGAGCTTTTTATTGACTTTACATTTTTCATTGACAGCTGAAAAGCAAGGAACAGTGTAAGCTATATGTGTAGTGTTTGACATATTTTTCATATAGGTAAAATATGTTGAAATTGCTAATTATTTATAGGCGGTAAAACAGACCCCCCCCATAAACAAAGCGTTCTTTTTAATAGTCATTGGACATAAAATAAGTGAAATAACTTTAACAAGTGGGATATAAAATTGTAAAAGTGTAGGTCCCGTTAACTGGGGCTTCTACTCATCATACTGAACAACTTTTGTTCTACGACTTTGCTAAAAACGTAAAAAAAATATTTTTACTCTTCATACAAATCGATCAGCTGATCGACGGATTTTGTGCATTTTAGTATGGAGGGTGATAATGCTGTTAACGTGGCTAAATTCTGGGCTGCTACAGTGTAGTGTCTGCCATCGACACGCTAAGAAGAAGTATGGAGGGTCCAAATTTTTTTTGAGAATTGACTATGAGTTCCTTGGAGAAAGTTGTTCAGTATGACGAGTAGAACCCCCAGTTAACAGGACATACACCAATTTTGTTACACCCTGCATATGTCGCAGGCAATTTGTATAATTCGTCACTCTACAAAATGCATCAGGCAATTTGTATATATGGCGATAAAAATTTGAAAAAAGGCGGAGCGGAAGCTAACATAGCACACATAACAGTAACCACACTATACCGTAGGGATTATATGCTCCTTAACCACACTGTACATAGATAATACACTCGCGCGCGTGTGAACTACTTCAGAATTCAACAGACAGTGCATGCCATGCCTACCTAGCGAAGCAAGTGACAGACAAAACTTCACCCCGCGGCCCGCTCCCCGCAATTTGCCCGTGATTACCGCGACCGACCGCTCGTATGTCTCACTTTTCGGTTGATTTTGGCGCCCCCACCATGATGGCGCCCGGTGCGGTCGCACCGCCCTAGAGCCGCCACTGCATTGAGACTATTCCAATGAGCCCAAACACGATTCATGTGCTGTAAGTTGGTGAGGAGTTGGCTATCCTGCAGATAACAGAAGATGCTGCAGCATCAGGTCAAAGTTACTATGTTCCACCCAACACCTATTCATTGAGCCTATTCCAATGAGCCCAATACTACTTGTACTATTATTATCATCTGTGCCAATACCAAAGTTCCGTATTTTGGACCAGAGACAAAGATGATCAATTATTACTAACGAGTACTAATAGATCATCTTTGTCTCTGGTCCGAACCGAAGCACGCAGTGTCAGGTGTGCAGTTATCCATAGTTATCAACCAGCTGGCTAGACCACAGGGCTAGACGAAACAATTTAATTGGGTAAAAGTCCTGCCAGCTGGCTAGACGAAACAAAGTCCTTTGCGAAGCGGACACATTTGTCGGTCGTGTGCAAAGGGTACCTTAAACGCTTTGAGTATACACTCTGTAAGCTTTGCGTCCTGTCGTGTATATCCGACAATACATTGGCAACATTTACAGGTATCTGTCAAACAATTTTTATATAGGTTTTTGATAGGTTTGACTGTCAGCATTCCGATCAAATTCCGATTTCAAGTTTAATAAATAATCAGCTTTTTATGTAATCTCGCTTAATGAACTCGTGGACTCTCGTTTTTAAAAATACGCATAACTTTGTAAATATAAAGAAAAAAGGTAGAAAACGGCAATCCGGTGTGTTTTCCGCGTGAAAAGGAAAACACTATTTTGGTAACTCATCTAACATTACATTTGCAGAAATAAAAACTTTAAAATGACTGGATATGTTGATGTGAATGTTTGTTGTTTTATTTATGCTGTTCTTCATACAAACTGCTTGTTGAATTTACGTATTTTTACAGAAAATAAGTTTGAGCGTGTTGTACACAAACCGGGACGTCCTGTTAATCAACCACCATGCTAACCACCTTTTTCCACTTGGTTGGGGCTCTCCAGTTTGCCTACGGGTGCTATTATGATGCTATGTATGTCAACCCACCCTCCACAACAGTTACAAGTTATGGTGGAAAGTTAAAATACTTGACCTACATCAATGCCGTAAGTCTAACGTACATAATCAAACATAATCGAACGTACATAATCAAACTTTTGACAAATTAGAAATCATTACTTCACGCCTGCACTAATCATTACCATTTGTTACAGATGCTGATAGCAGTATACTTCACAGTTAGTTTCATAAATGATTTAGTTGGCACCAATGAAACCACACCTTCCGAGAAACCAATGATTCGTCGACTCAAGGACATATTGTTCAGTTGCCTCTCGTTCCCACTGTCAATGTTTGTTGGACTCAGTTTTTGGGGCATATATGCTGTAGACCGTGAACTGATCTTGCCGAGAAGATTAGATCCCTACTTTCCTGGGTGGTTGAATCATGTAATGCACACAAATATCCTCATTTTCATTCTAATAGAGCTTTTTGGCTCATTTAGAATGTACCCTACAAAGAAAACTGGTCTGTCCATTTTAAGTTTATTTATGCTGTGTTACATGATATGGATCCACATTATCTACTTCAGTACTGGCAACTGGGTGTACCCAATACTCAACGCTCTCAACTGGCCTTTAAGAATTGTATTTTATTTCTTTAGCATTAGTCTAATCTGTGCTCTGTACACTTTGGGAGAGTCACTAAATAGGTCAGTGTGGTCAAAGGAGATAGAGCAGACTGTCAAGTCTGGTAAGAAAAAGGCTAAATAGTGTTGTCACTTTAAATCTAGTAATACTTTTTAATGGGTGTATGTTATAGGTATAGGTGGTAGGCGGGTAAGTGCCAACCACTAGTGTGGTTAGTGCAGTGGGTTTAGTCTAGATATTTTAAATAAATGGCTTTAATTTCATAGCAATTTTTTGTTTATAAAATAAGGTAGCAAAATTTTTAATGAAATTAATACAAGAAGCACAATTTTAATGCTAACCCTGTATGCTCATTTAGTAGAAATATTAATTCTGACTGTTTCATTCATTAATGCAGATTCACGTTTAATAAGCCCGTGGCATCATCTTGCCTGATGGTAAGTGACGATGATGCCGTTCCATTTTCCAGGGCTTACTAAGATTTCCTAACGCAATGAGGGATCTGGCTAATTTATCTTCAAGCCAGAACACATCAATGCTGTTAACACTGATGTATGGCGGCAAAACTGTTTATGTTAAATATTAGTTAATATGTAACCTACTGATTTTATTAATTAGTTTGTAAATTTAAGAATCTTTTCCTTAGTCTTTACATTCCAGTGGTATTGATATACAATTTTAATGTACAGTTTTATTCTTAGCACGTAAATCCTTTGGCTCAAATTATTTTTTCCAGACTGATACTTTGCTACCTGGACTAATATAAGGAAGTTGAACAAAATACATTACTATCATCATTCTGTGACAATATAACAAACCAAAGTGGGTTTTGTATTTGTTCATAGATGTTTCTTATATTACTTAGAGGCCTATGGGAAAAAATAGGCATTGAAAAATTGCTAAGTATTTTTTTTGGTTGCAAACCCTTAAAAAAATGGTATAGCTATAAAAATGTTAGTGTTCAAAACGTAACTTAATGACGTAACGTAATTTACTATAGGTAGTAATTTGCTTGTTGTCACTCAAATTTATTTATTAAAATATGTTGTAAGAAGCAATAAATTTTGTAATAGACAATTAATATTTTTTTATTTATTTAGTTGATTGCTCCACAAGGGAGAATGTTATTTCTGAGACATTCTGTAAGTAAAGAATATTTTTTGAATTGTACAATGAGCATATCTGGTACAATTTATAAATTTGTTCATTGCACATTGTAAAATAAACCAACGAAAAAGAAAGGAACTGAAAAGCGAAAAATAAAAAAAAATAAGCTCCTACACTAACGTAAGTACCTAATAATTTTGAGCAGGCGCAAAACAAACAAATAAGCAAATTAATTATTATGTCAAGTGAAATGATGGTTGGTAGCGGAATGCGCGGCGACGTCACGCGTTCCTTTGCTGGAAATTGGCGATTGTTCCGTTTGTTTGTTTGACGCCGGCTCAAAATTATTTAGGTATTTAAGTACATTACTGTAGGAGCTTAGTAACCTTACTTAAAATGTGTGCCCCCAACGCACTACACTGGCCACGAGAAATCCGCATGTCGTAGGCCTAGTCTTAGACTGTCTAAGGACCTAGTATACCAGGACATCTATGTCCTCGTGGTCATACTGGTATGGCAAACCATTGATCCTTGTCTTCACCTATGGTGTTGGCAGGAATAGCGGCCCTCACTATATGACCTAGCTGTCGGTGAGTGGGGACTCTATATCATAAACCTGATAGTTTAGCGTATCTGGTAGATATACGAGAGGGGAATGGTATGACAAACTAGTATGACCACAAGAAAACAGAGCTAGTTTACACGAACAACTACCGTATTCGGGAAATATAACCGATGACGAGACATTTAGGCGCCGCCTGTTGTAAGACTTCTTGTTGGAAAGTGATTTTTATTGTTGAAATTTTTGAAAAATAAATAAATATTTGCGACATTTTAAAATCTAGTAGGTACATAACTTAAGCTGCATACATTGAATTACTACGTAGTAGTGTAATTCAATGGCTGCATAAATGTAAGTATTTTATTCTTCACAGGTTGCATGTTGTCATTTTTTATTACAGTTTTAGTATAGTTAACAAATTTATTTTTGTTTATTTATTTAGATTAATCCAGGGATTTGTTACCCTAGCTAGATCACTGACCTCCATTAAAAATACTTGTAAAATGGGTGTCAGTGCCCTATATGGGTTATGCATTAACTTAACAAACATTTGAAAATCGGAAGACATTTACGTTATAGGTAGTTAACTTCCGTCGCACCGAATGCTACTAAGAAAAGAGATGCCAATTGGCGTCATTTTATTTGCTTCACTTTTATGACGCATGTAACCTATCTACCTCCCCTTATATAAAGCATATCTCTGGTTTAATCTCTGTATTGGTTATGTATCGCTTTCTTTGACGATCTACAAACGAGTTACAAGACGATGTATAATTATAAATTTGTCGTTTAATTATAAATTTGTGAGGTGAAACAAATAAAACTAAAACTAAGACTAAAAAAGTTCTATTTTACTATCGAGGAAGCGCTTAGACCGATCGTCTATCTACTCACTATACTGAACAACTTTTCTCAAGGAACCCTAAGTTAATTCTCAGACTGCACTTTATTCAAAACAATTACAAAAACCGGCCAAGTGCGAGTCAGAACCGCACACACAGGGTTCCGTACCATCATACTAGATGGCGCTAGTTTCTTTACGTTTAAAAAAGTTTTTTTGTATGGAGACCCTTATTTTTTCACTTTTTCAAATTTTTAGTATTTGTTGTTATAGCGGCAACAGAAATACGTCATTTGTGAAAATTTCAACTGTCTAGCTATCACGGTTCATGAAATACAGCAGCCTGGTGACGGACGGACGGATAGCGAAGTCTAAGTAATAAGGTCCCGTTTTTACCCTTTAAAACCCTAAAAATATGTAGTGCATTGTATGCGTATAAAAAATCACTTGTCTTAGCCGGAAGTCTAACCAGCAGTGTCATAAAATAAAATAAAAATATAACCCATTTTATCGGTTCGTTTCCGAGCTAATTTAAGCGATCACCAAAAAATCTGAAAGCAGTTCTACTTATTTAAAAAATATATCTTAGTTTCTTTGAGAAATAAAAATGAGGATGGGTAAAACGTAGTAGTTCAATTCTCTTTGGGTTGGATATTGTAGCAGTAGTTATGCTACTACCGCTGCGGTCCGTTTTCGTAAATTCGATGCGCCTTAATATGATAAATCAGAGGCGGACAGCGTAGGTTCAAGTTACGTTACCTTGTCACCTTATTTTTATATTTTGACCTATTTTGCCCCGCATCGCGCCACTATTCCGGCAGCCCATCGAGGTTTCTGGTGGCCCGTCCTGCGCTCTAACACTGCGCACCAGCGCCTGATCAACCACCAGACCTGATGACGTAAATTTTTGAACCTAGTCAACCAAATCTGATGAGTTGAAGACGTAAAGATCGGTTGACTAGGCGCTGGGCTCACGCTACGTTAGGGCGCAGGACGGTCCACCAGAAACCTCGAAAGGCTGTCAGCTATGTGGCGCGATACGGGGCAAAATAGGACAAAAAATAGTGGGACTACGGGGAAACAGCCCTAAAAACTCAGTGCAGTTTTATGTACATACTTTAAAAATAAAACTTTCTTTTTTTTAATACTTAACTAAAGTAAAATTTAAATATTCCTCTATGCCTGGAGGAAGAGAAAGGAAATCCAGTGTCGTTGGGTTCGTGACTGTATTTCATGTATACACAAGTACAGAATGCTAGAACTATTGCTGGTAGGTCATTCGAGTAATAAAATACAAACCGTCAGCATAAAAAAGTATTTAATTACTAAGTAGGTAATACCACAATTATCAATTCAAATTATTATAATATGGACAAAATCACAGTCAAAAATAGGAATAAAAATTTAAATGTAAATAAATTACCATCTCGTAAGCGAGGCATACGACTAGATTTAACTACAATAATAAAATAATACAAGTAAGTATCAACTTAAACCTAAAATTACAACTTTACATTCTCTTGAAGGCTTATTGTATTCTTTTCATTTACTGTAAGTAGCTACAGTTCATGAAACAAAGCTATACTAACGGTATACCTATGGAATACAGCATTTATTTTCTACAACAAAAGCTCTGCCTAGGTTGTTGCACTGTCTCCCATATACCTAAATGTCAAGGAACTAGGCGATATTATCGCTGATTGTAGTTCCAAATTGTATTTACACTTAACCTAATGTAATTGTATGTATAACTAAGTAAAAAGCTAGCTTTCCAATACAACAAATATTCCATGTTTTAATTTTATTAAGTACAATTTTTCACGAATTGCCCCTCAATGAATAATAATCGTAAAATGAAGTGACTCATCCAACTGCACAAATTCATTATTATGACAACTATATAGGGTGTAACAAAATTGGTGTAGGACCTGTCAACTGGGGCACAATGAATACTGTTTTATGATTTTGCTGAAATCGCAAAAAATAACTTCATACAAATCGATCATCTGATCGACCAATTTGTGCATTTTTTTTTGGAGAAAATGGCCATGGATTCAAGTCTGGGCTGGAGAAGAGCCATTCCAAGATTCCGCCCCAGCTTAAAAGCGAGAAGTACTTAAAACTGGCTAGCTGCGCGTGATATCGACTTAATGACCCTCCTCCAGCCCAGACTTGATTTCCGTTGGATTACAAAGTGTAGCAGTATTTAAAGGAGAAGATCTGCGCTAAACCCCATCTAAATTTGGAGTGACTGAAGGCATCCCTCATTAAAGCAGCCGCTGTTAATAACATGGAAGTGGTGCGTGCTGCTATTGACGACTGGCCGCGTAGGTTGAAGCATGTGTCGAAAATCAGATGGGCTTTTGAATAACTTTAATGAATATTACCTTTATTACATAAAAACTAATCTGTGTCATTTATTTCGCACAAAACATGTTACAGAACTTATGACCCGACAGTTAGGGCCTATAGAGATAACTTAAGGGGATCCCCATACCCATCTAGCGTCGCCATCGGTTAAAAAACAATTAATCGCCGAATTAACGAAAAATATAGCAAAGTGCCAAAAGTGGCCACTTTTAGCTCGTAATATATACTCAGCGAGTAATTATTTTTTAACTGACAGCGGCGCTGGGGGTAGCCCATTATAAATACTTTATATATATATATATATATATATATATATTGTAACCTTACAACCAATGTAATGGTCGTTATAAATAAATAGAACTTCCATTTATTTAACTTAATGGCAGTTGTGCCTATTCGTATTTTTAAGCACAACAATAGCAAAACACAACATGGTAACATTTTGTTTCTGTTAATCCAGCCTAAACACGGCTTTGCTAAACTATAAAACTTTTTCTGGTAAATTTTGTGACATTCTAGCAACTCTCATTCTAACAACTGCTAATATTGTTGTTACCAGAAAATGAGGTTTTATATCTCCAGAGGAAGATTCTCTGTCACATACATGGCCCTACGACGTATGAGCTTGTAGGCAACCAACCAAACTTCTTTGCATCTATAGAAAACAAAAGACTCATGTCACTTCAGCCTTGAAATAGCTAGCTGAACGTTGGGAATTTAAATATTTTCTTGTACTGCTGGTTTTCCTGCCTTCTGATTTTATTGTGGACCAGGGTTCGAAATTATCAAGTCTAATTTCTTTGATAATTATCGGTGTTGATTCTTATTTTTGGCTCTAAATGAAAATACAAAATATTAAGTAGACAAAATAACAAAAAATCACTGTTAGGTATTAATTAACAATTTCGTTTTTGTGACTTTTCTGACTTCGAGGTTTGACGCGTTTCGTCACGTCACGAAACGTCAAATCGTGTTCGGATAAACTTGGCAGAACATAGCGCGAGTCACATACGAGTAATGTTTTGTCAAAGATAACTATAACGTTAATGTCCTGTTTTTGCAATTAATTGTATAATTATCAAGATAATTATCAACGTTATAATTACCACATAGCGTTATAATGGACCATCTGCACACATCCCAGGACGCTAAACTGGTGACGTACGTCATATTTCAGCTCTTAAGCACTCGGCCCCATGTGAAGTATGACCTCTGTCAAGACTTCTTCCTCATGTAGTGAGAGCGAGACAAATATAGTGTTATTTTCCTACCAGTACATTGATGCCGTGGGACAAGATGAAGCAACAGGGTATTTCCCAGCATCAAAAGTAAATTACACAATATTATTCGGCAATGGCATATGTGAAAAATATAGAAAAGATATATAAACTTATTGTTTCAGAATCGAGACGAAATTTTGTGTTCCCGCACTTTTTTAAGAACAAACTTTTCTTTACCACCAATTCTTAAAAAAAAAAAAAAAACTATTTCATACAATTTGGATGGACACTGTTTTGTTAATAATTTGAAACGCCGAACAGGTAAAAAAAACCGACTTCCATCGCAACAACTTAGTGCAATTTTGCATTATTATTTTTGGTTTTTGTTAAATTTCTAGAAAAGTACTACACAGATTCTAGTTTCTACACAGATTTTGATAAAATTTATATGGGACCAACTCGGTAGCATACGCTATTGAATAAAAACTGGTCAAGTGCGAGTCACAACGACACACATAGGTTTCCGTACCATCCTACTAGATGGCGCTAGTTTCTTCATGTTTAAAAAAAAAACATGTTTTTTGTATGGAGAACCCCCCTTATTTGTTCACTTTTTCAGATTTTTAGTATTTGTTGTTATAGCGGCAAAAGAAATACATCATCTGTGATAATTTCAACTGCTAGCTATCACGGTTCATGAAATACAACCTGGTGACAGACGGACGGACGACGAAGTCTTAGTAATAGGGTCCCGTTTTTTCCCTTTGGGTACGGAACCCTAAAAAAAAATCAATCTGCGTAGATATCGCGTAACACACATACAAAAAAAAACATACAGTCGAATTGAGAACCACCTCCTTTTTGGAAGTTGGTTAAAAATTAAATAGGGCCACCATTTCGCTCAAATTAGCTACAATGGTTTTGCTCTGTACGTAAATGTCATACTATACTTTGCGTATTCTAATTCTTAACGCATTAACTGCCAAGTAATATGGTCGAATGTGTCCCATTTTGGGCACTCGAGATATAAGTAGTATACGTCTAGATAAATATACATGTAAAATAGTTTTTTGATATTTTCTTGCGGTCGCGGTCGCGGCTTACGGATTGAATTTTGCTTCACAGCGCCACGCGGGTCATAGTGGCGGTCACCGTGTCTTTCTCACAATTTTTTTAAAGTGTACCAAAAGACTCTAGATATTATGATAATGTTAAGTTTTATTAGAAGTAAAATAAAAATTTTATAAAGTTCCTACTGAAAAAAATCATTTCTTCTCATTTTTTACTCAAAAAATAATTGTGAACCAAGTGGTAAGAAATAGTCCTGGACGCCGCGCGTGTAACTTTTTACGTAATTTTGCCGCGTACGTGTGGCCGGCTGCGCTTAGCGGACAGTAAAGTTGAAAACTGGTCTTACTTGCCGGCCACCGGTAGCCGTCGTGGCCCCTTTGAAATAGTATGGTGTCGGGTCACCGGTGATCCCCACGGCAGTTAATCCTTACTAATATTATAAATGTGAAAATGTGTATGTTTGTTTGTTACCTTTTCACGCTTCAACGCCTTGACCAATCTTTATGAAATTTGGCATGCAGGTAGCCTGTGTCACGGGGAAGGACATAGGCTACTTTTTATCCCAGGAATATAGCATAATCTGATGCAGTTCTTGAGGGAACTGAAAAAATACTCGATTGTTGTGATTTTTTGCTCAGAGATGGTTGAGTAGGTGGGAAACGACATAATTTACTAATCACCCTTAAAGACAGTCATTAAAACGATGTCCACGCGGGTGAAGCCGCGGGAAAAAGCTAGTGTTTTAAATAATGACAAAATTTCCGCGCATGTTTAAGAAAAGTTAATTTTCTCAGCTACCTCTTGGTTTATGTACCCTGACTCTACCCTTCTAAGTCAAGCGATGAAAAGACATTGCTTCTCTATTGTAAGATATAAAACCTCTTCTTTGCCCCCAGCCAGTACGAACCGCTCGCTCGGTAAACTACGTCTTGACTTTCTTGGAGCCCTTGTAGAGTCCGTTCTTCGCCCAGCCGTTGCCCTGGCCGG
Source organism: Coleophora flavipennella (assembly GCA_947284805.1). Classification (NCBI taxonomy): domain Eukaryota; kingdom Metazoa; phylum Arthropoda; class Insecta; order Lepidoptera; family Coleophoridae; genus Coleophora; species Coleophora flavipennella. The sequence continues at coordinate 2,871,786 of OX369268.1, forward strand.
CCTCGCCGTTCATGGCGCGCGTCGTGAACGACGTGGTCTTCGTTTTCGTCTCGAACAGCACGTCTGAGTCGGTCTCCGTGTCCGATAGGCCTTTGCTTGTGACTGTAAAATGATTTAGTTTAGTTAATAAAACCATTAAAACACCGAGTCACACCCTGGACACTTCATACAACGGGCCAGAAATGACATTTCAAAAAAGGAATGACGGAACAAACAAAATGGCGTCGAAATCCTATACATTCGACAACCAAATTGTAACCAATCTGAATCAATCTGGGTGACAGGGGGTGAGCTCGCAATCTAGATAGCGACAGGGAGTGTCCATACTGTATGTTAGTACTAATATATAATTTTTGTTGAGCGCGTCTAAAGTCTAGACCAGCGATTCCCAAAGTGGGTTCCGTAGAAAAGTCACCAGGGTTCCACGACACAATAGTGAACTATAAAGCAGTTATTGATAAAACAGTGAAACAAGTTCATTCTTCACATTGAAAGTTAAATTTAAAAAAAATGTTTAAATTTTATAATACTTCTAAGAAACAGGAATCTATTATCAATCAATGAACTTGTTTTTAAGGTAAAAGACGAAAAACAAGTTTATTGGTATTAAATGTACTCGTATGTTTCGTTTTTCAAAAAAGTAATGCGGAACAGACACAGATACACGTCATTCGATTATCGATATAAAATTATTTCAAAATCGGTTCTTTGGTTAACAAATGAATCAAATACTACGTTTGTATGGGATTTTTTATGAACTCCAGCAGGCTCTTAAGCAATAGGGATGATGACTGCTAGTGATATAAGTGTCAATATAAGTACAAGAATTGTAAAGTACGTCCCACTAATAATTGCGCCAATATTAAATCATGTCACTAACCTCTGCATCGAACATGGTGTATTTCCACAGAAGCTTAAACTTTCTGTTATAAAACCTATATTTAAAAAAAGACGACAAAGACAACGTGAAGTTTTATAGACTGGTTGCATTGATTCCCATTATGTCGAAGATTATAGAGAAAGTTATACACAAAAGACTGTATAAATACTTCGAAACTAATAATATATTCGTGAAGGAACAGAATGGATTCCGAAAAAATAAGAAAATTGATGTAGCTATCTATGATTTTTTACAAACAATATATAAAAGGGTGGATAATCGATTACCAGTTTTCGCACTTTATCTAGATATGACGAGGGAATTTGATTACGTAGACCACAAAATTTTACTTAAGAAACTTGAATCTTATGGTGTAAGAGGAAACATAAACGGTTTAATAAAATCTTACATATGTGACAGAAATCAGGTTACCAAAATTGAACGCATATGTCCTACGTCCACAACTGAAAAATCCTACATTTCTGACCCACGAAGTGTGCAATACGGTGTGCCTCAAGGCAGTGTTCTGGGACCGTTATTGTTCCTTATATACATAAATGATTTACCTAACAGTATCAAAAATCCAATGGTTTTATATGCTGACGATAGTACTGTGATTTGTGAAAATGAAAGTGATATCAACAATGACCTTAACTCAATAGTCAGTTGGCTAAAACAAAACAACCTTAAAATTAATATTGAAAAAAACTAATATTATGTCTTTCAAACAAAGAAATTTTACAAATCTTACGACTAATGTTCAGTTTGAAGGTAAAGCAGTTCAGGAAGTTATGGTGACTAAACTTTTAGGCTTGCAAATTGATAGTAATTTGAAGTGGGGTACACATATTGATCAAGTATGTAAAAAAGTAACTCAGTTTTCCTATGCTCTTTATATGTTGGATAAAACGGTAGATCGCAAAGCAGTGCTTGCAGCTTATCATGGCTATGTGGTACCAACTTTGAAATATGGAATAATTTTCTGGGGAAATGCTACTGGCAAGGAGGCGGTACTGAGATCCCAAAAAAGATACATAAGGGCCATCTGTAGATTACATGAAACGGACACTTGTGTGCCACAATTTAGGCTACTTAAGCTACTTACAGTACCAGCTCTGTATATATATCTAGTGACTTTTAATTAGTTCTTGTGATTACAAACAACTTTCCCAAAAAAACTGTATGTCAAATATGAAAAAAAATTATTGGTCCTTCATACATTTTTGCCGATTTGATAACTTGTTATGTACCGAGGACCAAATTTTTTTTTCCGATTAGACAAACAGTTTCTTTGGGAAAGTCGTTTGTAATCACGAGTACATTCATATTCTTTGCTATCAAGAACTAATTAAAGGTCACCATATATATGAAACTGCAGTTTTTGTTAGATTACACCCACAATATTTTCAGTTTAGCACACGAGGGCGACGCTTCGATCGTCTGTGCCACGTACCATGTAAAACTACGCTCTTTCACAGTAGTATATTTGCAATGGCTCCTACAATATATAATAAAATACCTAAAGTGATACGTGACTCAAATAACATGAATAGTTTTAAACGACAATTGAGGACTTTTTTGACAGAAAAAGCGTACTATACAATTAATGAATTTGTATACGATAAATCCATTTGACATGTTTGTTCCATACATTGACATACTGTTTTACTTTATAACTTTGATAAATCCATTGATATAGTATTTTGTATTTTAGGTTAGGTTTACTATGACATAATAATTTATTTTGACATTACTTTATATTATTTTCTGAAATTTATTGTGTGCCTTTTCATGATTTATCTTCTGTTTTTTTAAATTCCAATTTTGTACGTCCTAAAGGACAGGTCATAAAGCACATTAGTTTTGTTTAACACCTGTATATTTACTTATGATCACAAATAAATAAATTTGAATTTGAATTTGTGACTTGAGTTACTTATTATCTCTGTCAAAAACGACATTTTGTTCTAAGAATATTTAAAACACCTAAAAGTGACGTCATAGTTTATCAGCGTCTTTTGTGTACTCATTTTGTAATTTTTCTGAATTATAAAATGAAGACTTAATGGCTAATAAAGCAAAAAAAGGATTTTTAAAAATTTTAGTAGAAAAGAAATTTAATGATTATCGTTCATAATTAATGTTTGATGCAGTCGTCATCACAATTACACAAAAAAGCTTCAAAAACACGTTACTTGTAAGGGAACCATCCGTATTTTTTTACTTTTTATTTTTCAATTATTTGTTTGTAAATTTCCTATAATAACACATATTCTGTGAAAATTTTAGCTGGTTACTACTACTACAGTTCAAAAGATACGGCCTTTTAAAAGTCGGATAGACAGACGGACGCACAGACAGCGTAGGCTTAGTAATAGGGTCCCGTTACCTGGTACGAAAAATCCTAAAAGTTATCAAACTTATATTTAAATTGCAATTAAAAAATAAGATACTTCATATTATTTTACAACTACTAACGGTAAATAAAAAAAAAAAGACAATGATTTAGAAAATAAACTACGAAATCCATTTAATACGAAATAAATTTGGCATTACAGAGGGAGGTTAGTTGTTGAGCTTATGTGCATACATCCAGAGATCTGCTATACGATATAATGCTCGTATATAAAGGGAGGTAGGTAGGTTACATGCGTCCAAAAAGTGAAGCAAATAAAATGATGCCAATTGGCATCTCTTTTCTTAGTAGCATTCGGTGCGACGGAAGTTAACTACCTATAACATTGTATGTGTAAATGGTTTCGATTTTCAAATGTTGTTTGTTAGTGCATAACCCATCTATGGTAACAAATCTCTGGCACACATCCACCTATATTAGCTTACTAACATTGTATGCGTGCTAAGTTCGGCATTACAGTGATTTGTTACGTAAGTTTACCTATATCAGGATTCAGGAACACCACGGACTTTCATCAGATCTGCAATTGCGCGGAAACTTGCCACAAAGCCATATCAAGACTATGAAGCAGCAACTGATCGTCGCGCACTAGATCATACACCTTAAAATATTGTTGTCTAGTCTAGTCGGTGGTTGCGTCTCCCGTTTTATCATAGACTAGCTGTTACTCGCGGTTTTGCCCTCGTGGATATCAAGAGTGAACGGATTTTTTTAGCCAATGTCCATATTGAAATTCCATTCTATAAGTGATTAAAAAAAATTGGAAGAGTACTTCCAAAATTACCTCCTACAAACAAACAAACAAACTTTACCTCTTTATCATATTAGAATAGATAAACGTTACATGTTGTTTAATAGACGCGTACCATGTCTTGCTTCTTCATATCAGCTCATATACGTCCCCACCGAGGGGCTCGAGCCTACCCTGAATTAGGGCGATCGGTCTACCACGCGGGCCCAGTGCGGGTTGGTCGACTTCACACACAACCCTCGAATTTCTTCGCAGGCGTGTGCAGGTTTCCTCTCGATGTTTTCCTTCACCGTAAGAGCGTCGGATAAACGTACATATGAAATCGAAATTAGAAGACACATTGGTACGTGGCAGGATTCGAATCACGGCCTCCCGGACAGGAGGTAGCGGCCGTAACCGTCACGCTACCGACGCCACTGTCTTGCTAGCTAGACCTAAATCAAAGTATATATATTAGTACTAACATACAGTATGGACACCCCCTGTCGCTCTCTAGATTGCGACCTCACCCCCTCGTCACCCAGATTGAAACAGATTGGTTACAGTTTGGTTGTCGAACGTATAGGATTTTGCCGCCATTTTGTTTGTTCCGTCATTCCTTTTTTGTCATTGTCAATTTCATCTCTGGCCCGTTGTATGAAGTGTCCAGGGTGTGCCTTAATAGTGACTAGTTAGCACAGAACTCACATAGACTCTCGTCGTGGTCGGCGGCCGGCAGTGGGCGGTACTTGGTGCGGTGTCGGGGCTTGCGCGGCGCGCACGCCTGCCGCAGCAGCCGCACGACGAAGTAGCAGCAACTGATCGACGTGCAGAGTAAAGCCACGCCTCCCAGGCTCGCGTACACTACGGACCAGTCTGGACGAAGGACAAAGAAATCATATAAAAACCGAAGAAAACGATAAATAGTTTGAATCAACTAAAGACGTAAGTGATTTGGAAACAACTTTACTATGGTGCAGAAGTACTTATCAACAGGCGATAGATAGCACATCAAAGTCAACTAAAAACCCTAAAAGGCTGTCATCACGGTTAACACCGATTCGTTAGAATACATCAATGACGGTCAAATGCGAGACGACAATAATCACACCAAGTTTCACGATTACATTATCGATAGAGCAAAAAAAACCTTTAATATAGTATATTATGCAACTAGTGATTAAAGGACGGATTTAAAGCGAGGGCCATAGATGAACTCTGAGCGACGCGAGTGATTCATGGCCATCAATATAAATCCGTTTTATTCAAGAGTTGCATACTTTATACCATGACTCCGAGAAAAAGAAACATTTAAGCAAAAATAGATATTTAATGAAGAAAAAAGGAATGTCAAATAAATTAAAATGTTCATTAAAATTGGAACAATTACTAAAATAAAGACTAATTTTCTTCGTTTTCATACAACTTATAGTATGCAAAACAGCGCCAATTTATTAATGAAATGACAGCAAGGAACACAAAAAAGTTTTTATTCTAATGCGAAATTACTTTTCTAAAATATCGAACAATCAAATCTCGAGGAGTTATTTGCACAAGGAGTTTGTATGTCAAATATTCTTTGGATTATGAGTTTGTATCGAGTATTTTTTGCGCAAGGAGGTTGAATTCCATCTCGGATGGAGGTCGAATATTATATTGGTGTGTTCTAAATTCAAACACCAAAATAGTAATTAAAAGAGCTTTTTATTCACTGTTTTCAGTGAATAAAATAAGCTTTTTAGAGAAGCAATGGCATAAAAACATTTTTTGTTGTATGTATTCTTAAGATAAGATCCATATTCTTTATTGTTTATACTAATTGCAAATAAACACAATGTAAAACTTAAAAAAAAACACACAACTTAAAACAAAATCTTATGAACTTACTATAGCTACAATTTGGGTGAACCTAACGCTCAAAGCGATTTCTACCTGACAACTCGTATTATTATTTTTCTCTTTTTCATATATTTTTTTAGTAAATTACCACCTATAATAACACATATTTTTGTGAAAATTTCTTAGCCGGCTTCATAGGTGATATCACGGTTTAAAAGTAGAACAGCCGGACAGTAGTGATGAGTTCCTGTTACCTACTACCATCATAGTTTCCCTGCCCTGTTCCCATTTATTATTTGGGGTCGGTGCAACAATTTTTTCTCTTCCATTCTTCCGTCATCATCTTTCACACAATCCATTAATCTTTTCTTTGATCTTCCTCTCACCGAACATCCTGTATCGCGCCGCCGTCACCGCCCGTGCGGCATAGAATTAACAGTGCATTTTTGAGCAGCGCGCGGTTCTGGTGCATTCACTGTTATCATAGATAATTAGCTAAATAATAATATACTTTCAAAATACAACAAAATAATATACTTTCTCTATCAAAGTCCCGAGTTTCCTTCACATCCTAATCACGCACCCTATAACATTCATACTCAGAGGAGGGATGAAAGGCTTTTGTCACATGCCTTTCATCACTCCTCATTGTGTGTCCAAGCCATGACAAACGATTTACTTTCAATTTCTTTTACTGGTGTTACTTTTATACTTTCCCTTGTGTACCCGTTACAGGTACCAGGGTACGGAACAATAAAAACGCAACGCTGGCTGGTGTGTGCGTTTGTAAACGCCTACTGGTACAATGCGTGCCACGAAAGATGAGAGTTGACCACACCATGTGATTTGACTTGCGCAGTAGACGATTTATCTCTCAGCTGTATGAGGTCAGAGGCAAAGTATATATATTAGTACTAACATACAGTATGGACACTCCCTGCCGCTCTCTAGATTGCGACCTCACCCCCTCGTCACCTAGATTGATACAGATTAGTTTCAGTTTGGTGGTCGAACGAATGGGGTTTCGCCGAAATTTTGTTTGTTCCGTCATTTTTTTTAAATGTCATTTCTGGCCCGTTAAATGAAGTGTCCAGGGTGTGTCAGAGGCGGGAAGGGACCGGGCGAGAACGGGGCGGCGGAAAGAGCGCGAGGGGCGGCTCTCGTTCTCCTCACTCCGCGCACCTACCACTTGACTCAGCAGTACAGACGAGTGTTTATTAATTTTGACTTCGTTGTATACGAGTACTTTGTGAAATCTTGATTTTGCCTCGAGGTAAATCATTTCTTTTTTATTCACAATTGGTAAACCCTTGACAACATCTCACCTGGTGGTAAGTGACGATGTTGCCGAACATGGAAGCGGGCTTACCAAGATTCCCCAACGCAATGGGGAACTGGCTATCTTAACTTCATGCCGGAACACACCAATGATATCAACATTGATATTTGGCGGCAAGACTTAGATAAGATGGTGGTAGCTAACCAGGCGGGCTTAGAAAATACCCTACCACCAACCAAATCGAGTCTTACAAATGACCCCGGCGGGATTCGAACCCGCGACCTCCTGTGTAAAGCCAATGTACTTTGCCTCTGGGCAAAGAAGACAAAGTAGGAAGATGGTTTACGACGTGGTGCACATGTGTATATGTGAAATGTAGCAAAGGAAGATTATTTTATTTTATTTCATTATTTTATTTACAAAGATGTATGTATACAGGATTACAGAAAACTCCAAGATACTCTAAGATTAATAAGAGTAGGGTTAGGTTTAGATAACATCAGAGTAGAATAAAAATAGAAGAAATATTTAAACTCCCTAACACGTTATCTAGTTACATAGACTAACTAACTATAAACAACACCTACAACAATCAACAAAATATAAATGAGCAGCTACATAGGACATGTCGACGGTCTATCGCCGATCCGATACTCTCACAAAACCCCACGCACACATCATTCACTCTTGTCCATCCATCACCGAATACATAAAAAATCTGGCATCGTTGTAGTTATCTTATTTAGTAACGATAGGGCTCGTACTAGAGATAAGTTACTGAAGAAGATGTATTAAGGATAACCGCCTCCGTAGCTCAGAGGCAAAGTTCACTGGCTTTACACAGGAGGTCGCGGGTTCGATTCCCGGCGGGGTCAATTGTAAGACTCGGTTTGGTTGGTGGTAGGGCATTTTCTAAGCCCGCCAGGCTAGCTACCACTATCTTATATAAGTCTTGCCGCCAAATATCAATGTTGATATCATTGGTGTGTTCCGGCATGAAGATAAGATAGCCAGTTCCCCATTGCGTTGGGGAATCTTGGTGAGCCCGCTTCCATCTTCGGCAACATCGTCACTTACCACCAGGTGAGATGATGCCAAGGGCTTATCAATTGTGAATAAAAAAAAGTGTGTGGTTAACGTAAGTAACTAATGTGTATGAACGTTGTGCAGCGCCGCCGCCGCTGACGGGCGTGACTTCGGACCAGGGCGTGTCAGGCTCGGGAGCGCGGCGGCCGTAAAAAATAAAAAAAACTATTTGGTACACGACTGTACGACTACTACGGCTCCTCAAGTGTCATCTTCCGTGGCACGCATTGTATGTGTGTGTGGGCGCAGTGTGTGAGTACGCACCGCAGTCGGGCTGCGCGTTGGGCCGCAGCGGCGTGATTAGGCTCTGCATCCAGAAGGCGTCGCAGCGACACGCACGGGTGGCGCGCTCGCACACACCGCGCCCCGAACACGCGCTCAGGCATTGCACGGAGCGCACGCGCGTCGCGCCCGCCGAAGTGCCGGCGGGCAGCGCGAGGGACAGTGCACGGAGACCCTCCATCGCTTTGCCCTGTAGGAATTCCCACATTAAGTTAGTTCGCAGAGTCAAATATACATTTTATACAAATCTAAAACTAATGTCTAGTTACGATCGACTGAGGAGCGTTCAGGAAGCTTCGCAATATCTTCACGTCCCAAACACCGCAATGTCTCAAGACTAAGGTCTTTGACCAGTGTGTGTTGCCAGTGATGACATACGGAACTGAGACATGGTCGCTTACTATGGGCCTCATAAGAAGGCTCAAGGTCACCCAAAGGGCAATGGAGCGTGCTATGCTCGGAGTTTCTCTGCGTGATCGAATAAGAAACGAGGACATCCGCAGGAAAACCAAAGTAACTCACATAGCTCACAGAATCGCTAAGCTGAAGTGTACATAGCTCGTAGAACAGATGGCCGATGGGGCAGTAAAATTCTTGAGTGGCGACCCTGCACCGAAAAACGTAGCGTAGGCAGGCGTCCCACGCGGTGGACCGACTACCTGGTGAAGATCGCGGGAAGCCGATGGATGCGGGCTGCGCAGGACCGGTCGTCGTGGAAATCCTTGGGGGAGGCCTTTGTCCAGCAGTGGACGTCTTTTGGCTGATATGATGAAATGACAGGGCAAACAAACGTATTTTGGGTTCCATTGTTTTTTTTTTCTTGATGAGTTCAGATTATCTAGTCTCTACTAACCTACAAACAGAGCAGTGCCATATAACCTCCATAATGTCTCAGAAATTGGAGGAGGCCTTTGACCAGCAGTGCACGATTTTCGGCTGATGAGGAGCGAGTGACAAAGGAGTGAAAAAGGTATTGATAGTAAAAAAACTAAATAAAAATGTATTTGTGTGTGTTGTGTGCCGTCCGGTGCTCTAGCGCTATACCGCACTACGCGGCAGCGGAACTATGCGACGCGCCACGGCGCGTCATATTAGCTATGTTGGTCAACTTTGTCGCGCAGTGCCGTGGCGCGAAGTTCCGCTGCTGCGTAGTGTGGTCTATCTCATACAAAGAATATTTGGCCGCGTCGCGTAGTTACGCCTAGTGCGGTCTAACCTTTATTTCGTATTTTACTTCTATTTGTACAAATTGTAATTTCATAATTTCAAACACAATGTTACATTGTTTCTGAATAAATTAACCTGAACTAAAACATTTTGTATGGAAAATCTATGAACTTTTTACAAATCCAACTGAACGTCTTAAATAGGCAACATGCAATATTTTTATTTTTGCTTTCATTTTAAAGAACTCCATGCAGAATAAACCAGGAGTATATTAAAAAAATAAAAAAACTTGTTTTTTTAATTTTAAATGCGGTTTTAAAGTAACTGTTTAAATTTGCGCGCGCAAACGGACGTATAGTTAAGAGAATATAATACATTGTAATTGTAATGTATTATATTCTCTTTGGTCTGAGTTACAGACAGGAGACAATGTATTATATTCTCTTTGGTCTGAGTGACAGACAGGAGTGACGTCATCGGAACTATACGTCCGTTTGCGCGCGCAAATTTAAACGGTTACTTTAAAACCGCATTTAAAATTAAAAAAACAAGTTTTTTTATTTTTTTTATATACTCCTGGTTTATTCTGCATGGAGTTCTTTAAAATGCAAGCAAAAAAAGCGAAAAATAAAAATATTGCATGTTGCCTATTGGTTGATTATTACTCCTAATATAAGAAAGTCTAATTAGCCGTAATAGTTTTCCTTTAAAATTGATTTAATGTCCTATTGTTTAACGATTTTTTCAGATGTCCTGAAATAGCGGTTTAGCTGGTTAGGGGGGGGGGAAGACTTACAACAAAAATTAGCACTTTAACTCGTAATACTTCTCAAATGGAATCTTGAATCGAAAATGCTGTCAGAAAACCCTCAGTAGTTTTATTTTATTTTATTTTATTCAAGAACACAACAGTCACATAAGTACTTAATTAAATGAAATTGTTAAATTTAGACCTACGGTTCTCTTAATTAAATCTTAAGAATACAGTGGAGGAAAATATTAAAGTATTCAATGGAGCAATATAAGTAGAGGCACACCAGAAACTCATGGATCAAGGAAAAAGATCTTGTTTTGAGAACTTATTCAAAGATACCCCACATGATAGGGTACCCTCTTTTACATGTATAGGGATGGTCCGTTAAACATTTTTTTCCAAGATTATATTTTACCACTTTGTCGGCGTGATTAATATGTATACGCGTGCCAAATTACAGCTTTCTAGTACTAATAGTCTCTGAAATAAGCTGCGGACAGACGGACAGACAGACATGGCGAAACTGCAAGGGTTCCTTGTTGACTACGGAACCCTAAAATTGGGTAAAGTGCATGTCGGCACGCATAATGTAGAGTTCCAGAATTATTACTTAATTTTTTTTCTGGTCTCGGGATACCGTAAATCGTTTTTCTAGGTCCATTAGTCATCATTACAGCTCATATACGTCCCCACCGAGGGGCTCGAGCCTACCCTGAATCAGGGCGACTAGGCCTTAGTCAACCACGCGGGCCATTAGTATATAAACACAAATGACACATTTAAAATACAAATTATAGATAAATTCAATATCTAAAGATCATTTAAAGCTTTTTAGGTTGAAGGGACTATGGTAAATTGTTACTCTGCACAAAACAAAGTACTCACCTCTTCAGACAAGAAGAAAATAATCTGCGTGTTGCCAGAATCGACCTCCCCTCTCAATTCCGTCACGTTAACCTTCACGCCGTCCTTCAGTAGCAGCGTCATCTTCTGCACGAGAGAGTCCAGTTGTGTCTGCGTGAACGACCAGACGGGCACGTTCAGGGTCATCTCCAGCAGGCTCTTCTCCAGCGGGTCGGGCTTGACCTGCACGCTGACGGTGTCGCGGTCGGATTCCCCTTGGTCGTCGGTGACCGTCAGCTCGAACTCGTATCTGCCTTGTTCTATGTTTGTTAGCTGGATAAAAAGAAGATTATTGTTATAGCACAAACGAGAAAAGAGTAGAGATTTAACCACCTCCGTGGCCTAATGGTTTAGCCCATTATCTCCAGATCAGGGTGTAGCGTGTTCGATTCCCGGCGGAGTTTAACTTTGGACGACTCGGTTTGGTGGAGGGGCATTTTCTAAGCCCGCCTGGTTAGCTACCACCATCTTATCCAAGTCTTACCGCCAAACATCAACGCTAACAAAATTTATATAATCCGGCTTGAGAATCTTGTTAAGCCCGCTTCCATCTTCGACATCATCGTCACTTACCATCAGGTGAGAGGATGCCAAGGGCTTACCAATTCGGAATAAAAAAAGAGATAACATGGATTTTTTGAGAAAAAGTTAATGAGTGTCTCTATTTTTTTATTTTTTTGTTAAAATATAATTGATATTTGCTCTCCACTTATATACTCAAGACAAGGCGGTATTGTCAATGAGCCTTAGCCTGCCCTAAAAGGGCGAATAAAAAACCCAAAAAATTTGCTCTCCAACAAATCCATTAATTTCAATATGTATCTTATTTCCGTGACACTTTTAGCTCTCTTCAAGTTTTTTTTGAGATCGTGACAAACTACCCAGTTACGTCGGCAGCATATCATGAACTGATAGATTGTCAACAATGGACGATGTCAGAAAATAACTAGTCTCAGAACCGATAACCGATTGGAATGGTTCTTGACTGGCGATGGTTTCCCAGGTGGATTGTGATCTAGTGAAGCCAGCAAGTTAAGTCGCTGAATGCATGTGGCTTACTTAGCAGACAGAATTGCGCCGAGTTAAGGTCAATTTGAGGGGGGGGGGAGGGTTAAAAGGGTATGTTTAAAGGTAAACATATCCATACTGCGGCAATGTAGCGCAGTATGACGGTGCCAGCCGCCAGCCCCGTGCCCGCGCGCGTCCAGCGCCACGCCACGATACGGAAGTCGTCCGACGCTTACCATGAGCACGGGCTGCGTGTCGGAGCGCAGTATGACGGTGCCGGCCGCCAGCCCCGTGCCCGCGCGCGTCCAGCGCCACGCCACGATGCGGAAGTCGTCCGACGCTTACCATGAGCACGGGCTGCGTGTCGGAGCGCAGTATGACGGTGCCGGCCGCCAGCCCCGTGCCCGCGCGCGTCCAGCGCCACGCCACGATACGGAAGTCGTCCGACGCTTACCATGAGCACGGGCTGCGTGTCGGAGCGCAGTATGACGGTGCCGGCCGCCAGCCCCGTGCCCGCGCGCGTCCAGCGCCACGCCACGATGCGGAAGTCGTCCGACGCTTACCATGAGCACGGGCTGCGTGTCGGAGCGCAGTATGACGGTGCCGGCCGCCAGCCCCGTGCCCGCGCGCGTCCAGCGCCACGCCACGATACGGAAGTCGCCCGACGCTTACCATGAGCACGGGCTGCGTGTCGGAGCGCAGTATGACGGTGCCGGCCGCCAGCCCCGTGCCCGCGCGCGTCCAGCGCCACACCACGATACGGAAGTCGTCCGACGCTTACCATGAGCACGGGCTGCGTGTCGGAGCGCAGTATGACGTTGCCGGCCGCCAGCCCCGTGCCCGCGCGCGTCCAGCGCCACGCCACGATACGGAAGTCGTCCGACGCTTACCATGAGCACGGGCTGCGTGTCGGAGCGCAGTATGACGGTGCCGGCCGCCAGCCCCGTGCCCGCGCGCGTCCAGCGCCACGCCACGATGCGGAAGTCGTCCGACGCTTACCATGAGCACGGGCTGCGTGTCGGAGCGCAGTATGACGGTGCCGGCCGCCAGCCCCGTGCCCGCGCGCGTCCAGCGCCACGCCACGATACGGAAGTCGCCCGATGCTTACCACGAGCACGGGCTGCGTGTCGGAGCGCAGTATGACGGTGCCGGCCGCCAGCCTCGTGCCCGCGCGCGTCCAGCGCCACGCCACGATACGGAAGTCGCCCGACGCTTACCATGAGCACGGGCTGCGTGTCGGAGCGCAGTATGACGGTGCCGGCCGCCAGCCCCGTGCCCGCGCGCGTCCAGCGCCACACCACGATACGGAAGTCGTCCGACGCTTACCATGAGCACGGGCTGCGTGTCGGAGCGCAGTATGACGGTGCCGGCCGCCAGCCCCGTGCCCGCGCGCGTCCAGCGCCACGCCACGATACGGAAGTCGTCCGACGGTTACCATGAGCACGGGCTGCGTGTCGGAGCGCAGTATGACGGTGCCGGCCGCCAGCCCCGTGCCCGTGCCCGCGCGCGTCCAGCGCCACGCCACGATACGGAAGTCGTCCGGCGCTTACCATGAGCACGGGCTGCGTGTCGGAGCGCAGTATGACGGTGCCGGCCGCCAGCCCCGTGCCCGCGCGCGTCCAGCGCCACGCTACGATACGGAAGTCGTCCGACGCTTACCATGAGCACGGGCTGCGTGTCGGAGCGCAGTATGACGGTGCCGGCCGCCAGCCCCGTGCCCGCGCGCGTCCAGCGCCACGCCACGATACGGAAGTCGTCCGACGCTTACCATGAGCACGGGCTGCGTGACGGAGCGCAGTATGACGGTGCCGGCCGCCAGCCCCGTGCCCGCGCGCGTCCAGCGCCACGCCACGATACGGAAGTCGTCCGACGTTTACCATGAGCACGGGCTGCGTGTCGGAGCGCAGTATGACGGTGCCGGCCGCCAGCCCCGTGCCCGCGCGCGTCCAGCGCCACGCCACGATACGGAAGTCGTCCGACGCTTACCACGAGCACGGGCTGCGTGTCGGAGCGCAGTATGACGGTGCCGGCCGCCAGCCCCGTGCCCGCGCGCGTCCAGCGCCACGCCACGATGCGGAAGTCGTTCGACGCTTACCATGAGAACGGGCTGCGTGTCGGAGCGCAGTATGACGGTGCCGGCCGCCAGCCCCGTGCCCGCGCGCGTCCAGCGCCACGCCACGATGCGGAAGTCGTCCGACGCTTACCATGAGCACGGGCTGCGTGTCGGAGCGCAGTATGACGGTGCCGGCCGCCAGCCCCGTGCCCGCGCGCGTCCAGCGCCACGCCACGATGCGGAAGTCGTTCGACGCTTACCATGAGCACGGGCTGCGTGTCGGAGCGCAGTATGACGGTGCCGGCAGCCAGCCCCGTGCCCGCGCGCGTCCAGCGCCACGCCACGATGCGGAAGTCGTCCGACGCTTACCATGAGCACGGGCTGCGTGTCGGAGCGCAGTATGACGGTGCCGGCCGCCAGCCCCGTGCCCGCGCGCGTCCAGCGCCACGCCACGATGCGGAAGTCGTCCGACGACCGCGACCCGTTCAGGATCAGCACCGGTAGCGGCAGGGCCAACACTTGGTCGCCGCCCGCGTCCGCTTTCGGCGGACTGTTCTTGTCTATTTGGTAAAGATACGTGTTATCATGGCTGTATCATTAATACCTACTTCTGTACCTACAGAAATAATGTTGATGGGAGAAAGAAAAATAAAGAATTCGGTGAACGATAGGAAATTAATTCTAAAAGCCCATCAATGACAACCAAAAATCATGCAACTTTAAGAACGCCGCCGTCCATACACAAAGTCCACAGATAATTTCAAAACAAAAAGTTGTTTTATAAAAAGATCCGTTTATTTCCGATCGGATAAGAGATATCTATGTCCGTGTATCCCTGTCTTTTTTTAAAAACTTACATATGCTGAGTTAAAAAGGTATAAAGTAATTATTATATAAGTTTACTAGCTGTCCCGGCGAACTACGTACCGCCTTACATTACATTACACTGCCCTACCCTACCCTACCCTACACTATACTACACTACCCTACCCTACACTACGCTACCCTACCCTACACTACGCTACCCTACACTACGCTACCCTACCCTACCCTACACTACCCTACCCTACCCTACACTACCCTACCCTACACTACACTATACTACCCTACCCTACATAAAAACCTTCTCCTGACAATAACGAACTCGACAAAAAAGAATTAGCGAAATCGGTCCAGCCGTTCTCGAGTTATGCGCTTACCTTTTATACTACTTTTATATATTATTTTATTTATTTATTTATTTATTTATTAATCGAAAAAATGAGTACATAGGTAAACATTAGACCCACAAAACTGAATGATCAGTTTGTCTGTGGGATCAACAGTCTCACAATTATACGTTACAATCATAGATAGACTGTGGTACTTAACAAGTATTTACTTTATTTACCTTATATTTTGCGATTCATTTTTATATATTAGATATGTATTTATTTAGACAGTAATATTTAGTTTTTTGAAAAAGACAGGGATACATGGACATAGATTTCTCTTATCTGATAGATAGATAGATAAACTGTTTTATTTGTATCTGCAGACACACACACATGATAAATTAAAAATAGAAAACATGAAGTATAGAACCTACGTAGTAACAAGTACGGAGTGTTAGGGCAACAAAGTAAAAACAAAATAAAAAGCTTAAAAAATAAAAACAATAAAGAATAAAAAGCACTGATCGTAAATAAAAGGATATTTCAATAAAACAACTTCTTGTGTTCAAATTATCAGTAGACTACGATTTGTATGGACGGCGTTCTTAAGAAATTATCATGCAGTTAGGCCAGTCACACATAAAAAAGTCCTTTAAACTACTACCCAGAAAATAATTTAAAATTATTGTTGCACCCTACGAAAATAATTTCAAATTACTGTTGCACCCTACAAAAATAATTTAAAATTATTTTTACACCCTACGAAAATAATTTAAAATTCTTGTTGCACCGTACGAAAATAATTATTAACTTTATTTTTGCTGTTCAGGAAATGCTGGACATAGGCTTCCCCCAAGGATCTTCACGACGACCGGTTCTGCACTGCCCGAATCCAGCGGCTTCCCGCAACCTTCACCAGGTCATCGGTCCACCGAGTGGGAGGCCTGCCTACACTACGCTTTCCGGTGCGTGGTCGCCACTCAAGATCTTTGCTGCCCCAACGGCCATCTGTTCTACGAGCAATGTGCCCCGCCCGCTGCCACTTAAGTTTAGCAATTCTGAGAGCTATGTCGGTTACTTTGGTTCTCCTACGGATCTCCTCGTTTCTGATTCGATCACGTAGAGAAACTCCGAGCATAGCACGCTCCATTGCCCTTTGGGCATGTCTTCTTATAAATTATGATTGGTTACCTATACTCATTAGTTACTCACTCTGCGTAACCGTCACGGTGACATTATCAGTGGCCGAGTTTCCGTTGTCGTCGAGCACCGTGAGCGAGAACACGTACTGGCCCTTGGTGAGGCCGGTCGCGTTGGCCACAGACTCGTTGTAACGCAGCACCGTCGCGTTCGTGGGGCCGGCCGCGCCGCGCCACGTGTACGCCACTATGCGGTGGTCGTCGCGGGACGCCGACCCGTTGAGGACCACCCACGTTTGGGGGAGCGATATGAACTGGAATGTTGCTGTGTTAGTTAGGTGTACGCCGCCACAGTGTAAGAAACAGTGTAACCGCCTCCTTGGCGTAGTGGATAGTCCATTCGCTTCACACCAGGAGGTCGCGGGTTCGATTCCTGGCGGGGTCAACTTGTAAGACTCGGTTTGGTTGGTGGTAGGGCATTTTCTAAGCCCGCCTGGCTAGCTACCACAATCTTATCTAAGTCTTGCCGCCAAACATCTGTGCTAACAACATTGATGTGTTCCGGCTTGAAGATAAGATAGCCAGTTCTCCATTGCATTGGGGAATCTTGGTAAGCCCGCTTCCATCTTCGGCATCATCGTCACTTACCATCAGGTGAGATGATGCCGAGGGCTTACCAATTGTGAATAAAAAAAAAGAAACCAAACAGTGGTCAAACCCGGCATCACTAGTCACCTCTGCTCCTCCTGTACAATGAAGATTATGACAGTTTAGGAGCATCCTCCCCCGTTTCGATCCTCATCCCCCCCCCCCCCCCGCACGATTGCCCTGTCTGGACATCTTCGTCAACCGAGAACCACCCACGTTTGTGGGAGCGATATGAACTGGAATGTTGGGGTGTTAGTTAGGAAGGTCAATGCATGTGTTAAGAAAGACGCTGTTCACTGTGTCCCGTTACTACTAACAAAAACTTTATGCAAACATCTGGATTTTATGCCATTTATTCTGAACATACAGTGTAAACTCTGTATAACGTCACTCGATATAACGATTCACTGTTTGAAACGTCAAATTTTCTGGCTCCAGTTGGTTTACTTTAACGCTAATTTCTCTCTGTATAACGGTATAACGAAAACTCTTAATAACGTCACAAAATGCCCGGTCCCTTGAAGGTCGCTATATAGAGTTTACACTGTACTTGATAATAATATAGTCATGGAAGGCCCAGGAATGACGCCATTTGCAGGATATATTACATATACTTGTATGTTATCACAACATGCCCTTGAGTTGCACAAAACGGGTATTGCCCTAATGATAAGGCTGCCAGAATTTATTTTAATGTCAACAAAAACTGCATTCGTCCAATATTTCATATAGTTCGTTCGCTCATTTAACTGCAGCTTTGACGGCATGCGACAAACACTCTGTCAAAAAGGCCGCCTTGAGTTTAACCGCGCCGCCCGCCGCGCCGCCGCCGATGTTGTCGGCGTAGCGGTTGAACTCAACCCCTTTGTGTTTGACTGTCTCCGCTGCCGGATCGCAGCATTAATCAAAGATGAAGTGAAATGAGCGAACGAACTATACCACAATATGAGGCATGCATATGTAAGTTTATTGTGGTAAGAATTCATCATCATTACAGCTCTGAGCTCATATACGTCCCCACCGAGGGGCTCGAGCCTACCCTGAATCAGGGCGATTAGGCCTTAGTCGACCACGCGGGCCCAGTGCGGGTTGGTCGACTTCACACACACAACCTTCGAGTTTCTTCGCAGGCGTGTGCAGGTTTCCTCACGATGTTTTCCTTCACCGTTAAAGCAATCGGTAAGTATGTACGTAAGTTTTTGAAAAACTCATTGGTACATTGGCCGTCCAGATTTGAACCCGGTACCTCTGGTTAGATGGACCATCATGGAGAATTCATATGTGACTACAAATAGATTATACGGAAAAAAGTACTTAATTTAGAGCATTTCAATAAATTTTAGACTAGTCCTATTTCGACAAAACGCTATTTTTTTTAAAAAAAAACCTATTCATTAAACAGATAGCAATTTAAATATATTTTATTTCTTTAATATGATTTATTTATAATCATTATATTTGAATATAATGAATATAAATAAAACCGCCCTGGTTATGCCATTAAAAATGCAGATCCCTTACAGACATTCAAACACTCAATGGAACAGGCAAATCCACGAGAGATGGTCTTTGCATATGAGTGACTGCATACCAATATTGTAAAACAGCTACCAACTAAGCGCATCACGTCAATTTTCGATATATTATTAACTCTCCTGCTCTTATTAGCTGAAATCCACTTTAGGATTTTCCCCGCATATATCCACCTCCGCGGCGCAATAGTTAAGTCCATTAGCTTCACATCATGAGGTTCTGCGTTTGATTCCCGGCGGAGACTAACTTTGTAAGACTGGCTGACTGGTGGAACGGCATTTTCTAAGCCAGCCTGGCTACCTACCACCATCTTATCTTAGTCTTGCCCCATGAAGATAAGATAGCCAGTTCCCCACTGCGATGGGGGATCTTGGTAAGCTCGCTTCCATCTTCAGCATCATCATCACTTACCATCAGATGAGATGATGCCAAGGGCTTGCCAATTGTGAATGAAAAAAAATATATCTGGCACAAAACAACCTTTTCTATTCCTCCTTTTTCAACAATTTCTGCCAAATGGTTATAGTCTCTTCAGACGATCGAAACTTCAATAATGACTTGTCTAATATTGACATCTCTGGGTGCCTTCAAAAGTGCGATTAGCAATATTAAATGTTTGGTAAATAAAATTGGCACATACTGTGCAATCAATTTTGTCCCAAGGCTTATATTTTATAATTTACTAGTTGATGCCCGCGGTTTTTTGGTTATAAGACTTTTTTGGCGTGCGCAGAACAATTCACCAAAGTTTCATCGCAACAGATCGAGCGGTTTTCGAGTTTTAGCGAGACTAACCGACAACAATTAAGTGAAACGGAAGGTAATTTCAAATCCCAAATTACTAAAATAAAATAAAAAAATCTCTAGCCCACTCACGGCATTTCACCTTCTATTCTCTTTGCACTCACACGAATGCAAACCCCATCTCGATGATTCGACTGTATTATCTTATAATGTAGGTACTTACGATGTCGGAACCTGCGTCGGCCTCAGGAGGTGTGTTGGTGGGAGGCTTCACGAACACGTGCACGTCGGCGGTGGAGGACTGCCCCGAGGAATCCGTCACTTTTAGCACGAACGTATAAACGCCCTCCGAAAGGTTTGATAGCTGAGAAAGCGAAATTAGGAGTTAATTATCTATGGTTTTTATTATTTTTTATACAATATACTTTTCAATACAGTTGCTCGAAAAGTACTCCTTTATATGCCAGTCAAGTGTGCGCAAAATTGATTTTACCGCACACATACTTGTACATTACCACTTTTTTTTAAATTTCTAGCTCTGAGGAATAGACATTTCTAGCAAATAAAAAATATATATATAACCAAAGATACAGAATTTATTTTTAAGACTTTTGATAGGAGAATTTTAAAAGAGATGAGTTGTTCGTCCGTGAGGTTAGTAGATAACGCTAGCTGATTAGATTCTCTTTGGGTTATTCCATCAAAGTTACTGATTGCACAACCAAATACTTACTACCCGTGCGAATTAACTGTGCACCTCGCGCTGTGACGTCATTCGGACGGTACCGTTTGCAAACTTTGTTTTACTGAGCGCTTGTGGCGAATGCGGGGCGCCGCGGGGGGCAGCGGGAGAGGGGTCACATTTCAGCGGAGTGCACAGTTAATTCGCGCGGGTTGTAGCTTCATCATCATCATCATTACAGCTCATATACGTCCCCACCGAGGGGCTCGAGCCTACCCTGAATCAGGGCGACTAGGCCTTAGTCGACCACGCGGGCCCAGTGCGGGTTGGTCGACTTCACACACAACCTTCGAGTTTCTTCGCAGGCGTGTGCAGGTTTCCTCACGATGTTTTCCTTCACCGTTAAAGCAATCGGTAAGTATGTACGTAAGTTTTTGAAAAACTCATTGGTACATTGGCCGTCCAGATTTAAACCCGGTACCTCTGGTTAGATGGACCGAGTCGTTACCGGTTGAGCTACCGACGCTTTTTATTATCATATTAGCCACAAATCGTCCACTTCTGGACAAAGGCCTCCCCAAGGATTTCCACGACGACCGGTCCTGCGCTGCCCGCATCCATCGGCTTCCCGCGACCTTCACCAGGTCATCGGTCCCACGCGTGGGAGGCCTGCCTACGCTACGTTTTCCGGTGCGCGGTCGCCACTCGAGAACTTTACTGCCCCATCGGCCATCTGTTCTACGAGCTATGTGCCCTGCCCACTGCCACTTCAGTTTAGCGATTCTGTGAGATATGTCGGTTACTTTAGTTCTCCTGCGGATCTCCTCGTTTCTGATTCGATCACGCAGAGAAACTCCGAGCATAGCACGCTCCATTGCCCTTTGGGTGACCTTGAGCCTTCTTATGAGGCCCATAGTAAGCGACCATGTCTCAGTTCCGTAAGTCATCACTGGCAACACACACTGGTCAAAGACCTTAGTCTTGAGACACTGCGGTATTTGGGACGTGAAGATATTGTAGCTTAAAATATAATTAATTAAGCAACAATTTAGGTTCGTGGCGCACCACTATTTACTTACAATTATAGCGTTTATATGGTTTAAGCAAAACTGTTTTATTATTTCGTAATTCAGATTGCCACCCAGGAGGGGGGAGCTTCGCTTTGCCGTGAGGATGTCCAATTATTTGCCAACTATCATTTGAGATTGTGAGGTGTACCTGCAAGTAGGGAGAGTGCGTGTTCTGCATGTCCACAGCCTTGTTCTCGTCCTCCGCCGCCTTGGTCCACTCCCAGGAGGTGATCTCGTGGTCGTCGGTCGACAGGCTGCCGTTCAGCGTCAGGTTGTTGTTGGGTAGGTAGATAATTACGTCTTGACCTGAATGCCAGAGCAAAAAGGAGTTATATGTGGAGTCAAATAACAGAAACTCAAAATTATACTAGGTATATAACTAGTTTTCTGAAGGTTCTTCTCCTTGACCACCGTTTAGTCCAAATTTAAAATAACGAATTAATATAGAAACGATTCCAAACACGAGTCGTTGTAATTTAAATTGTTCTCTTTTAACTACGCGTGGCCAGTATGCCTGCATAAAGAGTTGCAATGGATGGGTGCGAAGAGAGAGATCATTACAATAGGGATGACGACAGCATCAGAAATAAATTATGAACTCTTGATCACTAAATTGCCCTCCTACTTAAACTTCGGAAAACCTTACTCGTTTTGTTTTCCATCAAGTCTTCGATTTTTAACTCACCAAAATCACAAAATGAGTACATAAATGACGCTGCAAAACTATGACGTCACGCCTAGGTATTTCAAACATTATTAGAACAAAATGTCGTTTTTGACAGATGATAATAAGTAAATCAGATGACTAGCATTCGTCGTCCCTATTCCGACGGACAGTTTTCGTTTGCGCGGAAATACCCAGATCAATTTTCGAACATGGAAAAAATGTTATCATCACATCAGCCTGTCTTGCGCTGCCCATATCCGGCAGCTTCCCGCTTCCCGGCCATCGGTCCACCAAATAAGAGTTCTATCTACGCTACGTCTTCCGGTGCGCGATCGCCACTCAAGAACTTTACTGCCCCAACGGCCGTCCGTTCTACTAGCTATGTGCCCCGCACACTGCTACTTTAGTGTACAGATCTGTGAGCTATGCCTACTACATCGGCTTTCATATGGATCTCCTCATTTCTGATTCGATCACGTAGAGAATCTTAAAGCATATCTTGCTCTGTCGCCTTTTGAGTGGCCTAGACCCTTCTTATGAGGCCAAATTTACATAGAGCTTTATTTGCATGCCTGAAGAGTATTATCAGTTCCAAACTGTAGTGAAAACTTCCAAATTAGTAGATTTTAGACTGTTTGGTTGGTTTGCCGTGTTTACCTGCGTTTGCTTCAGGTGGATAATCAGTGTGATTCAAAACAGTGATGTTTGCAGTTGTGGAATTCTTCGCGTGGTCGGAGTCTTCTACAGTTAGCTTGAAGGTGTAGTTGCCGGGCTGCTTGAGATCGTTCAGCACTAGGGTGGGCCCGTCCTGCAATGGCGGCTGGTAGCCCAGGGGACCTGATGTCAACTCCCAGTGCCACGATATTATTGCGTCGTCATCCTATTAGTAAGAAAAACAATAAAATGAAATTCACAGAAATTACACCTCACGTCATCATCATCATCATAATTTTCCAAGAGTTTTTGACAAAATCTCGTGACTTAAATTTTTGATAAAATCAGCCCCTCCTGAAAATAAATAGCAAGTTTCTCGTAGTTTACAAAGAAAATGTGCAAGTGTTGTACATTTCTAAAATTGGCATAAAACAAGCAAGTTTTTGAGTATGTTTACCAAAATTGCTAAGTACATTTTTTATTCACCATCACTGTTTAAATTTTATTGACAGAATAAAAAATTCAAAAAAGTAAAATGGTAATGATTTTCTAAAAAAATACTATTTTCTGTGGAGGTTTGATGATTATTACCGACAGAGTAACTATTTCATAGTGTTTTAGTCTAAAAAGGTATTAATAATAGTTACCTTTTTACAAAAGAGAGTCAGAAGAATGACGTAATGCAGTTTTTTTTCAAAAATCTAGTTTAACTCAAAAACTAAGATTTTGCGGAACATATGTTGGGAGGTCTTACCTTAAGCTATCACCACCTAAAGTCTGTCGGTCCATTTCTGGGACATCTTGTATATTAGTACATACTAACAAACTGTTATGGACACTCCCTGCCGCTCTCTAGGTTGCGACCTCACCCCCTCGTCACCCAGATTGTTTACAGTTTGGTTGTCGAACGTATAGGATTTCGCCGACATTTTGTTTGTTCCGTCATTCGTTTTTTGAAATGTCATTTCTGGCCCGTTGTTGTATGAAGTGTCCAGGGTGTGCTTTTATTTTGGATTTGAGTTCGAATACATTCACAGTAAACACTGTAACTGAAGCGGTCGTAGCTCGTGCGCTCATCATCATATCAGCCGAAGGACGTCCACTGCTGGACATAGGCCTCCCCCAAGGATCTCCACGACGACCGGTTCTGCGCTTGCCCGCATCCAGCGGCTTCCCGCGACCTTCACCAGGTCATCGGTCCACCGAGTGGCAGGCCTGTCTACACTACGCTTTCCGGTGCGTCGTCGCCACTAGAGAACTTTACTGCCCCAACGGCCACCTGTTCTACGAGCAATGTGCCCCGCCCACTGCCACTTAAGTTTAACAATTCTGTGAGCTACGTCGGTTACTTTGGTTCTCCTACGGATCTCCTCGTTTCTGATTCGATCACGCAGAGAAACTCCGAGCATAGCACGCTCCACCGCACGTCATGTATAAATAATTTTTGAGATCCTAAAAACTTTTAGGTACAAGCTTTTGAATTGGCATTGTCACGCGTTATACATATGCATGCAAAATTTCAGCTTAATCGGAAACCGGGAAGTGGATTAAATTTAACTTACAAGATTTCACCCAAACAAACATACATACATTGCAAGTTTATTAAAAGCTTGTAAAAAGAGCGCTGGCCGTTGGCTAAATGAAATCTATTTTAGCCCTAATGTTGCTAGCTTTATGGATGCAGGGTTCCGGAAAACGGCTCGCAACGTCGTCTCCACACCTTAATACGCCGATCCGCGACTGAGCCATTGGTCCAGCGCAGTGTTACCAATTTAGCGACTTATCTAACGTATTTTCGGAGCATTCTAGCGACAAAAAAAATCGACGCTTCATACATTTTAGCGACTTATCAAGCACAGTAACACCATACATCTAGCGACAGAATTGCCATTTTTATATTGTTCTAGTGACTTTTTAAACATTATTTAGCTCCATTTAACGAAAGTCATCTGGCAACACTGGTCCAGCGGCAGCGCTCCTGCCTGCTGGGCCGAAGTGCGTGGCTTCATTCCCCACCCTGGGCGAAAATTCGTGTGACGAACAGGTTTACTTGCACTGTCATACGTATGTATGTATTTAAAACGGTTATCGCCGATCGGCATATTAAGGTGTGAAGCGACGTTGCATCTTGGATAGCTCTGCGGGAATAGCCGAGCTGCAACCCATAGATTGCTGCGAATGTCCTAATTGGAATACTGTGAGGACCCTGGTGTGTCCATATTTCTTTGTACCCGTTTAATTGTAAACCTAGATAAGATAAGATAAGATAATATTTATTGTCAAAACTGAGTAATATAGTTACCTAAGATGTTATCAAACAAATTTGACTACAATAAGATCGACCTTTCAATACTGAATCATTTATAGAAACCACCTTTTGCAGAATATTAATGCTAAAGTCATCCCAAGAGCACTTTTCATATTTTTTTTATCTTATCTTATAGCCAGCATTTAGTAAAAAGCATAACACTTACAGCGTATTGACACAGTATTACAATATAGTGGCTTACAGTAGCGAAACGAATGTACTTACGCAGGACAACGGAAGGGTACTTGCGGGGCAGCGGGCGGGGGCTGACTACAGGCTAGTACCTACGCCGGTGGCGCATCGTGCGACATCAAAGGCGTTGCGCTACTGTAAGCCATATCATAATACTGTGGTAATGATTTGCTAAGTTATAAAATTACATTGAAAATTATATCAACATTATTTGTTTTGACTAGTACATATTGAGCTATTCTAGAGATGCAGTTTACTTGCCTTCCCATTGATTATCCCGGATAATTTAATAAAAAAAAGGGGATGTTTGTTTACTCATGATTACTAAGGACTTATCAAATGCAGGTAAAAAAGATATCATTATTACAAACATAATTAAAATTGGTTCAGTGGTTTTCGCGTGAAGAGGCATTATATAAATTTAGTTTTTTGATATTCCTCCGGCAACCTTGAATTTTTTATGATAAAAAGTATCTTAGATGTATAAAAACAATGTAATACATATAAGTTATAATGGTGCAAAGTTTCACTCAAATTGTTTAAGCTGGTTTTGCGTGATGCTAAGCAGACAGATACAAAGGCAGACAATTTAAAAAAATGTTTTGGTCTGTAAATCAATGTACAAGTCCTCCACGGTTATTATTTAAAAAAATATTTCATGTACAGACATGGCCTCGTTACAGTTTTATTTATTATATGTATAGAAGATAGATTTTAATGATTTATCTGTATGATGTTGGGCCCCCCACTCTTTTTGTACACCAACATTCCTTTTGCCCATGTGCCTTTCCGTTTTTAACCGACATCAAAAAAAGGAGGAGGTTTCTCAATTCGATCGTATATATATTCGCGGATAACTTCGTCATTTATGAACCGATTTTGATTCTTTTTTTGTTGAAAAGGAGATATCCCAAGGGAGGTACCATAATAAGGAAACCAGGATCTGATGATGGCATCCCAGAGAAATCGAGGGGAACCTTAGTTTCCTGTTTGAAGACGGTTTTTGTTTGTTTAAAATTATGGAACTACAAGACGACAAGACTATTAACATAAACTGATTAAAGTTTACCTTGCTAGATCCTCCGTCGAGCACAGCCCCTGAGTTAGGTAGCTTAACAGTCTGCGCTTGCGGCGTGATTATAACCAGCGGCGGTTTGTTGGTGCGCTGCGCCGGCTGTACCGTCACGTTGGCGTAACCCTCGCCATATGCGTTTGTGCCGTTAACAGTCACCTTGAACTGGTATTGGCCTTCTGT